>JAKOOJ010000004.1:117633511-119044511 GCA_022577455.1 Arizona elegans
TACAACGAGGCTACATAGACTGCAGGCCCTTGGTAGAAAAAATCTTGATTGTATTATATTGGAGATTGCTATGTTAATGTGCTGATTGTGAGAACATCAGCTAAGTACCTGAAGGACTTTGTTTTTGAAATATATTCTAGATATTTAGAGGTGTTCCTCTAAATCTGCTCTATTTCCTGTCCTCTTTGTGTACTTTTGACCTCTTGCTGGAAATAATCACTTTAAATGTTTGATTCCCGATTTCCCTCTTTAGCAGAAATTACTCATTTTGACCAGCAGCCCATTAAAATGATTCTATTTCAGAAGAATTATGTACTACCCTTTTCTGAGAACAACCAATAAAAAGGAATGAAACGCCTCATAAGTGAGCAAGCGGAGCCATCATGGATACACATTTAGTTAATTATCAGCACTGCTTAAGATAGATACAAGATAATGACAGTTAGGCCTAGTACTTAAGGCACCAGGCTCTAAAACTAGGAGACTTTAAATTCTTGTTCTCCCTTAGGCATGAAAGCCCGCTGGGTGACTTCGGGCCACTCATTCTCTTTTAGCCCAACTCACCTCACTGGGTTGCTGTTGTGGAGAAAATAGGAGGAGGAAGGGGTATTAGAAATGTTCACCATCTTGAGTTATTTATAAAAAAATTAAGACAGGATAAAAAATAAATGTTATTGACTTCCACTTAATGCTATACAATGGTATCCCATTTCTCCTTGTTTCTCGGCTGTTGCAAGCAACAATTAGAACATTTTCTATGCCATGCCCAACCCTTGTGGACACACTCACACTTGACCTGCTCACCAGCAATTAGTGTATTCTGTTGCCGAGCTTGTTCCAGAAGCAGGACATGTTGAAGCAAGGAAGCGTGCCCATGATTATTGGTCTCTCCCTCAAGAGCAACCCCCAGAAGGCAACTGGGAATAGATGACATGCTGAGGAACTTGCTTGTCAAGGCACCTCCCTGGCGCAATGATTGGATGGTCTGGCGCTCTGCTTCTTGCTGTGTGGTTAGATTTGGGGAGGCCTAAAGGAAAGAAGACAAAGAGGGCTATTAGGCTATGCTAGGTCCAGATGGCAGATATAATAAAGTAAAATATGAAGTAGGGGGGAATTGGAAAAAAGGTATTAAATTAAGAGCTAGAAATGCAAAAGCAAAGAAAGAAAAAGAAACAAAGTAGCTTCTAATTTTTTTTATTGCATTCAAAAGCATTTTCACTACAAAATACACAATCACTGTCCCTTTTATCCATTTTAAACTTTCTTATATCATCTCCTTGCTAATCTTTTTTCCAGAAGTTCTTAAATCTTTAAAACATTTTTTTCTTTATTCCTTTGTAATCCAGAAAAAAATGATAACCCACCTAGCGGAATATTATCCTGTCACAAAGAAAAGAACTCTTTGGGTATAAATTAATTAGTTCCAAATGTGATTAAGAAATGAGGATTGGGCAGATTTTATGTCCATATACGCTATGTTACAACTATGAGCTCAATTCATAAATTGCATAATTGCACAGACTTTTGTTTCTGCAGTTTACTCATGAGGAGCAACAATCTGGACTGGAAGTGGGCAATCTCATGATCTCTCCTTTATCCCAGATTTTACCAGCATTTCTGCTGCAATATTATCTCCACTCTTTGTGATGTTTAGTTCACCTCAATAGAAACCTCCTCTTTTCCCATCTATCCTTCCTTTTGGTATCCCTGGGGTACCAAATTTTCTAAGTAACAATTGTCAAACCCTGCAGCCAAGCATACTTAGAAAAGAACCATTTAGATTTCCGGAAAGAGATTTACTCTTAATAGTATAAAGTATAATATTTCAAAAGCCTGCTAAAGCAATGCTTCTGTTCAACAGTATAACTGTTTAAGTTATACTGAGCATAATTAAGAGGAATTGTTCTAATCACTTTCACACACTTCTGCCTTCCTCCGGGCTGAGGTATCTCTTAGGCAATGGTTTTGTTTTCTCCCCTATATTCCCAGGGCCTTCTAGATATTCTATCCTAACAATATTCCCACAGTTAAGTGTTTTTGAAATGGTGTTGCTGAATTATAATTTCCAGCAACTCTCACCACTGCCTGATTGTGACTGAGGCAGTGAAGAGTTCTTGAAGTCCAGGAATATTTAGCTACAAATTTCCCACTCCTGTCTTAGTCTGATTAATGCTATGAATATTTCATTTTTAGTATGTATTACCATAATCATGCTAGTTGTTCAATAAATGGAAGGAAAAGATGAGTTGAATGAAGATGTAGATAGAAAATTGCATCCTTCCTACTACATCCCATAAATTCATCAAAAATATAAACCAGGTTATGTAGAGCTCTGAAAAGGTCTACACCCGAGCAGCCGTTTTTCTCCCCATCCAAGGAGCAGTGGGCTCTGCAGGACAGCAGGACCTCTCATTTTTCCCCCGGTGTGGCAAATTCCAGGTTCGGTCAGGGCATTCAAGCTGCTGGTGCTGGCAGCCACCAAAGCAGCCATGTTTGCCTCCTCCACAACCAGCCAGTCAGCACCTCCTGATCTGCTCCCTGCCTGGCCAGCTGGCACAAAGCCTTGCCATTCTTCTGCTCCTCCTCCTCCCCGCCCAAGTGGCAGTGGGACAGGGTCTCATTCCTGCCCTGGCGCAGTGAATTCCAGCGGGCTGGATGTTGGTTTGAAGGACCTGGCCTCACAGTGCTTCCTCATTCAATTGAAGGCTTCGTTCAGCCTTCAAACAGTAAGGCTGGCCCACGTAAGCAAGCAGTGCACCAGGTTCTTGCACCCGTCCGATTCCGATTCCACGGCTGGCTTTACTGTTACCTGAATGTCTGAGTATTCCTAGGCTCATTAAAATATCACAGGGTACCCAACTTTAATTCCCAACTACATCTATGGCAATTAGATCCATTATCTCCCCTTATTTGACCTTTCTGGTTCTGCTTTTTGCCTTGTGCCTACTTTATACTGAAAACTCACCATGGCAGAGATCTGTTCTCTCTATTTTTTGTAAAGCTCCATATGTACCAATTGTAATTATAGTGATTTTAGGAATAAGAACAACAGCAATAGGAAAATTCCAGCTTCAGAAGCTTTGTTGATTTGAAACATTTTTCTCTTTCACTTAATCGTTAATTTAGGCTCCCCAAAGTCCTCCAAACAAATCTGATTTAAATGAGTTCAGAAATATAATGGTAGAATAATAGAATACAGTAGACATATTTGGGGCACAGTGATCTAGTACAAATTAACAGGCTACCATATGATTACATTCAAATTCCAGACCAGACTAATTAATAGAGGTTTGGAGAACTTGCTAATTTCAGCTGAGTCTGTGTGTCTGGAGCACAGACATAGCTATAAAGTCGTTTACTACTCTTGGATGAGGAAAACAAATCACAGCAGAGAATAGTAGAACATGAAATCTGCCAGTGAGCTATTTCTAATTTCTGACACTGAAAATAGACAAGCTGTCAACTGGGCGCAACTGCTACAGGTCAGGTCCTGAGCCAAATGTGGTGCCTGTCATCAGAAAGAAGCAATAAATTGGACACTGCTTGGTATCAGCTGCTTGTCAGAAAACAAAACCCAGAGACCAGTGGTGCTCTAAAAGCAGAAAAAGGAAAGAAAGGAAAGAAAATTATATATAGTCACTGGTCTGGCTCACCAAATATTAGGGGCCCTTCCATTGTGCTGAAAAGAAATAAAGTAGGTCTGGAGCAAGGACCGGGCAGAGGTATTAATACAGAGCTGGACAAATTATGGTACCCATTGCCCCCAAAAGCTGGAATGAAGTTTCTAATATATTTCTAAAAGTTACTGTCTCAAAATTGTAATTTTAGATATGTTAAGGAGAAATGACTAAATAAATGATTAAATTTTTGATATATTTTAAGCTTTCATTTTGATTATGTTTACATTTTTAATTTTAAAAAAATTGGAGCAAATCTCATCATGTTATTGAAAGTTTTTCAGATTATAAAGTTGTGCTTTAATACAGAGCTGGAGACCAGAAGATTAACAAAGACTAAGAAAAAGATGATAGTAACAATGCTGTTAATGTTCTGATTGATGACTTATATGACTCTTATTCCCCTTCAATCCATTCCAACTCTAAGTGGACATAGAAATAGTTATTTATAGAAATTGTTCAGTAATTGATTAAACACTATCACATGCTATTGCAGTGGCCGCTGCCATAAATATAACTTCAAACTAGATGAATATATGGTAGGAAGAAAAAGTATCTTTTCAACTGGACTCAATTCCTGGAATTATGTGGATACATCCATGTTGTTTTCTTGGCAACAATTATCTCTGCTTTTTTAAGGACTTTTTCTTTTAACTTCCCTGATATTTAACAGCCCTGATACTATCTTGCCATCCCAGAACTAATCAAGCTTGATTCTGCTTAATCCCTGAGCCAAAATAAAATCTGACAGGTAGTGCCACCTACTGAAATGAACAGAGAAATGGGGGGAATAAACGCCATGTTTTGAAATGTTCTAATTTGCTACATTTATATTGGTTACAAACCCATCACAATAAATTTGCACCTACTCTTTAGCTTTTCCCTTTCACAAGAATAGGGCAATGCTTTAGTATGGCCACACTTAGTGTGTATATGTGTGTGTGTGTGAGAGAGAGACATGAAACTTGTAGGGAGGGTTCTAGGGTGAACTCTATTTTCATTTACTTAATTTCAGTATTTCATTTGTTTCATTTAATTGCTATATCCATATCTATAAATTTTGATAAAGTTTTGTGGGAGGGGGGAGCTGTACTCACATTGAGGTGTGAATTTGTGACTGTGACAGTTGCCTGGAGTCCTAAGGAGATATTGGGCAGTGATGGAGAAGTGTATAGGCTGAGTTGGCTAGCTGATCCATCCACAGTAACAGCTTGGTGCTGGGGCAACATCTATATATATAAAAAAGAAGGATTAGAAAGAGGGAGCAGTAGATAAGACAATACAGATAAGTAAGAATATGTCGTATATAGCAATAAGAAAAAAAAACTTGATATTCTCCCAGTTCTTTAATGTGATCTCATTAACAAGGCAAGATAGAGCAGAGATATATCCTGGGATATAATAGCCGAAAATAATTATTTTCTTATTTTATATATATTATATCCAAGAAGCAAAATAATAAATAGCCGAGGGATCAATGTCTCTGAATGTCGGTTAACACGCAGTTTGGAAATCTGGGGCTATGCTGGCCAGGAATTATAGGATTTATAGTTAATACATCTAGCCAAGCAGAGTTGGTAAGACTAGTATATGTATTTCCTCTTTAATTATCTGATAATCAGAGCAGATTTACATGTGCTTGCTAATCTAAAAATTGTAAGAAATTACAGTTGTGATACCAAAACTCATCAATAAAACAAAGAAGATTAATACTCCCCAACTATTTTCAGAGAAACTTTATCACACCAAGGAAACGGAATTAATTTCTGTGCCAAAATTAAACTTGGACTGGATTGGATTTCTAAATCATATATAGTCATACAGCTGCATTTCAAGGCAGTTGGGACTCTGAATTTATAAAGTAATATTTGTTGCTTTCTTTTTTGCTTTTAATTCCTTAGACACAAGAAAGAGGACACAAGTAACATTCCTCCAAATATTTTGTCCACATCTTCATTCTGCCTCAACAAATCCCACCAAATTAGACTACTTGGATTATTCTACTGCTGCATCAGTAATGATGTGTGATTCCAGCAGATAAGAATAATTGTTCCTAAAGTGTATTATAAACTTGTCACAAGACCATTTCCTGTCTGCTAATATTAGATTTTAGTATCTTTATCAGCTGGGCTGAACAACTATCAAAGATGCAGTGAAGATAGTTTTGGCTGACTCCATCCTCTTTCACCCTTTTCCCTACTGCAGTTGGCCTGGTTGCATAGTGTCTGCCATTAACACTGTAGATCTTTTCTTTTTCTTTGGGTGCTACAAACACATCGCTTTACCACTATAAAGTGAATGATACACTGGGAATGAATGATGGTGTCATTTAAAAGATAAAATTATAGTATATTTCAATTTGATGTAAGATAGAATGAAAGCCTTTCTTGCGTATACACATATACACATAGACATACATATATTCTGCTTCAAACTGTTATATGTACATTAATTGTATAGTTGCCCTGCAGTATTCCCACATGATTTTGCTAGCTGGACTGTTCCTGGCTCAGGATAATGTTAGATATTTAAATAATTAAATTCCTCATAATTTTTTTAAAGTAATCTCCCTAATAGACCTAGATGATGATGATGATATTATAAGTGTATTTCAAGCCAGAAATAGGAGTTTGGAACGAGCTTAAATCATATTGCTCTTTGCAATGTTGAAAAGTGCATCTGTCCACCAGGTGGTGCTTTATTTTGTAAGAGTGGGAAAACGCTCTTTAGAAGTCTGTTGGGGAAAGGAACTGTTATGTAGAAAGTAAGGATAGGCTCTTTTATACTGCAGCCCAGCCCAGTGCAATCCAACAGAAGTCGGGGGGGGGGGGATTACATTGAGCAACTTAGAGAATAGAAATACCCACAGAATTTTCCCCACAGAAACAGAGTAAATGTAAGTGAAAATCAGAAGAGAATATTTAGCTTTGCTTTTCACAGATAAAACCATTTCTCTCTTCAGGGAACTTTCAGATTGTTACAAGAAGCTGGCACTGTCCATATAAACACTGCATAGAATCACATGCTTCTCTTGGAAAAGAGAGTAAAAGCAATGTTTTTCTGCAACAGATATCCTATCACATTAAAAGATTTTGTTAAAGAGAAATAGGGAATGTGTGAATTTGCTGCTCTTCTCTATACTTTCTAATGACTTTTCCTCTTGTTGCTGCCTTATCAGTTCTGGGACAATATATTTTTTTTAAAATAAATTTTTATTAGACAGATTTCAGCATTAAAAACCACATTTCCACTCATTACAGCGTTTCAGTATCGATATCACTAATATTAACATAATTACTGTTCAATATATTTTATAATCATTTAATTATCTATTTGTAAATTGTGACAATATTTACAGATATATACAGTATTTTTTCATTTTGCTATACATATATTACATATTCCTTATGTAACAATTTTACGTCTATCTTCTAACAAGTTGCACCATATATTCCATATTTTATAGTATTCCGTTTCTTCTCCTTTAACTCCATAGTTAACTTACACATCTCTGCACACTCAAGTATCTATCTTATTATCATTACATCAGAGGGGGTGTTGTCTTGTTTCCAATTTTGGGCAAAGGCAATTCTGGCCATGGTTATTATATGAAGTGTTATATATCGAAGTTTTTTACATACGTTTCCTCTTAATGTGACCAATAAAAATAATTCCGGTTTCAGTTCAATTTTTTGTTTTGTAATTTCTTCTAGCCATTTCTTTATTTTGAGCCAATATTTTCTCGCTTCGGGGCAGGTCCACCACATGTGGTAAAAAGTTCCTTGTTTACACTTGCATCTCCAACATTCGGGTGACCTATTCGGAAACATTTTGGCCAATCTTGCTGGGGGTAAATGGGTGTTGGTCCTACCTAAACACCTCTTCTACTGAAGGCTGGGAGAGAGAATCCAAGATGGGTGTTGCTCTGTTCTTCTTCTGCCTGGAGACTGAGCACGTGATCATAATTTGCATGTGTAGTCCCTCCTTCCTCACCTGGTGCTTCCCCAGTTCGGTGAAGGTGTAGCAATGAAGTAAGTGACCAGAAAAATATGAGCCCCTCCTGGACTGTGGACCAGACAATAACAAGGGTGGGACTGGATTCTCTCTCCCAGCCTCCAGTAGAAGAGGTGTTCAGGTAGGACCAATACCCATTCTCCCTGGAGCTGGATCAAGGGAATCCAGGATGGGACATACCAAAGCCTGCCTGCCCCTCGCGTAAGTGGGTAGCCGTCTGATCCTAAGTCCCCTCTGCAGTATGTACCCTCTGGAGGACTCGCCTCCCAAAGGCCGCTTCAGCCGAAGCGAATCTGTCCAATTTATAATGACAGATGAATGGGGAAGGGGAGGACCAGGTGGCTGCCTGACACACCTCCTCAATGGAAGCCTGTGTCGCCCACACTGCTGTGGTGGCCGCACTTCTGGTAGAATGAGCCGTTATTCGGCCAGGTACTGGGAGGACCTAAACCTTATATGCTTTATCTGTGCAGGCCCTAATCCATCTTCCCACCGTGGAAGGAGAGACTCTTATTGCCCAATGTTGACAGTTGAAATGAAACAAACAAGGATTCCGTCTTTCTTGAAGGAAGATGTCCATTTGATGTAAATACAGAGGGCCCTTCTGACATCCAAAGTATGCCACCTGTGCTCAAGAGCATATCTAGGTCCCAGGCAGAAGTTGGGGAGAACCAACTTTTGGGCCCTATAAAACCACATATTAATCTTAGGTATGAAAGAAGGGTCCAGCCTCAGGACCACCCTGTCCTGGTGAAATATGCACAGGTCCTGTCTGACTGCCAAGGCTGCTAGTTCTGAAATCCTCCTAGCCGATGTAATTGCAATGAGGAAAGCCACCTTAAACATAAAAAAATGAAGTGTGGCCGATCGCAAGGGCTCGAAAGGACCTCCCATGAGAGTCTGTAAAACCTGTGACAGGTCCCAGGTAGGGTACATGTGGATGACCGGTGGATTCCCCTAAGGAATCTATGCACCTTGGGATGCTTGAAAAGGGACTCTAACTGCCCAACAGATAAAACAGAAGACAGTGCTGCTGCCTGTCTTTTGATGATACTGGGGTCAAACATACTAGGAAATCCAAGACCTGGGCCACCAAGCCCGTAGCTGGGTCAACCAGCAACCTGGAGCACCAGGTACAGAAGGCCCGCCAAGTAGCATTGTAAATTCTGATAGTGGACTGTCATCTGGATGCCTGAATAGTTTGGATCACTTTGAGTGAGAATTGTCTTTGCCTCAGGGCCCTCCTCTCAACTGCCAGGCGGTCAGTTGGAGCCACTGAGGCTCCGGGTGCATCAATACTTCCTGAGATCTTATCGTGTGGTGTCCGTCAGGGGTGAGCCACAGACAGTGTCACCAGGTCTGCAAACCATGGCCTCCTGGGCCAGTAAGGCGCTATCAGTATCACCTCTGCCTTTTCCTCCAGCATCTTCCTGATGACTTCTGGAATTAGAGGAAGCAGGGAAATGCATACAGAAGGCCCGGAGGCCATAAGATATGAAGGGCATCTATCCCCTAAGCACCCTGAGCTGGTATCTGCTGAAAAACTGTGGTAACTGGGAGTTCTTTGGGGATATAAAAAGATCCAGGATTGGGGTCCCATATCTGTGTGTCAGCTATTGAAACAGTGAGGGATGCAGTTGCCATTCCGAATGGTCCACCATCACCCTGCTGAGACTGTCTGCCTGCACATTCAGGGCCCCTGACATGTTCTGCCCATGATAGAAGGTGTCGCTCTGCCCAGCAACCCAGATGACCTGCCTCCTTCATGAGGGACCTGGAATGTGTCCCTCCTTGTCAGCTGATGTGTGCTTTGGCCGTCATGTTGTCGGTTAAGATCTGTCGAAATGGTGATACGGTACAAATCTTTTTTGTATCTTGTCCTAATTTGCAAATATGGCCACCAATCTATCTCTATTCCTTGGCCCTTTAACTCTTGATTAGATTTTAATTTCCCTTGCTCATCCAGTAATCCTTTATATTTTACTATCTTGTTTAGGTCTAGTACACTGGGATATATCATTGTCTCCATAGTTGATAACCAGATGGGGATTTTCCTTGAACAGGCAGCCCTTGTGAAGAGCTGGTGATGTCCACCAAAGAAAGGAGTGCTGCACCCTTAAGTGGAGTCTTACCCTGTTCTTTGAGTTGCTCCTCTGTATCTTTGGTGGGGCAGGAGAAACCATTGCAGCATCCTGGCATGTAGTCGCGCCCACAGCACTATGGGGATGCATGACATCATCTTCATCAGGAGCTGTGAAAGGAGTGATAAAGGAGCCTTCCTCATAGCCCTGATGTGCTTGGCTAATTGTTGAAGGCTGACCTGTCTCTCCAGAGAGAGGAAGACTTGGCAGGTTACTGTATCTATTATGGCTCCCAAATGGAGCAAATTGGTAGTTGGAAAAAAATGGCTTTTCTTCTCGTTTATGGAGAAGCCATGCTCTCGAAGCGTCTGGATCATGACCCATAGATCCTCCTCTATTTGAAGAGCTGATGAGGACTGGATCAAAATGTCGTCCACATAGCACTGGACTCTGATTGGGATCAATTGCAGGTGGGCTATCAGAGCTGCCAAATCTTGGTGAAGGCTCTCGGTGCTGATGAGAGGCCGCAACGAAGACAAGTCATCCCACGACGGGCTGAAGCTGTCACGGCTTTAAAACGCACTCCCGTGCGCTCTGGCCACTTCACAGTGTGCCCAGACGAACTGGCCAGGGTCTAATTCCCCCTCTGCCCTCCGGTAGGAATGCCTGGACCCCGGTTCAAATACAAGCCGGCCTATAAAGGCTCTACTGCTAATCACGGTTGGCGGGGACCTTGGCTGAAGAAAAGCCAGCACAAGGCCATTAGCCAGCGGACCAGCTAGTGGCCTGATTGCAGAAGCGATCCTCACAAATATAATAGTAAACTGCTGCCAAAGCTCACGCTCAGCTCAGATCCCTGAAAGAAAGGTGAAGCAGCTCATTCAATCACCCCTCTCTGTGCTGAAGACTGAGCCGGACTGGGGAAGCACCAGTTGAGGAAGGAGGGACTTCCATTGTTAATTTGTAGTTTGTCTCCCATAGTTTTTCCAAATGTTCCAATTCAATACTGTAACCAAAATTTTTAGCCCAAATTATCATAGTCTCTTTAAAACTGTTTCTTCCTCCATTTTGAACCTTAAGAAATAATTATATGCTTTGGTAATCATTCCCCACCCCCATTCCCTGTAGTATTTTATCTAATTCCTGTTGTTCTTTATAGAACCTATATTGTTTTAAATCTTTTTTGTATCTTGTCCTAATTTGCAAATATGGCCACCAATCTATCTCTATTCCTTGGCCTTTTAACTCTTGATTAGATTTTAATTTCCCTTGCTCATCCAGTAATTCTTTATATTTTACTATCTTGTTTAGGTCCAGTACACTGGGATATATCATTGCCTCCATCGTTGATAACCAGATGGGAATTTTCATATAATGGTTTTTCTTAATTTTCTCCCAGACGTATAGCAGGGCGTCTCTCACTTGATATCTCTGTAAATATGGATGTGATTTGTTTTTCCCCTCCCAAATGAATGCATGCCAGCCAACTTGGAGATCGTGACCCTCTACTGTTATTATCCTTTTAGTGTTTAGATTTATTCAATCTTTAAGCCAAGTCACGGCTGCTGCATGGTAGTAAAGGTCCCAATCCGGGAGTCCAAAACCTCCCTTATTTCTGCTGTCTTCCAACAGCTTTAATTTTATTTGAGATTTCTTCCCTAGCCAAATAAATTTTAATATTACTTTATTTAGTTCTTCAAAAAAAATGTCCCTAATTTTATCGGTACTGTTTGGAGGAGAAACAGGATTTTAGGTAATATATAAATTTTAATTGTGGCAATTCTTCCAATTAGTGATAGTTGTATTTTCGCCCAATTGTCCAAATATTGTTGTACTAATTTATTATAACTGTCCTCTTTTATACAGGAGCATTTCACCGTTAACCAAATTGCAAGATATTTGACTTTCTTAGTCGTCTGAATCCCCAATTTCTCCTCCAATTCCTCTTTCTGACTAGTGGTAAAGTTCTTTGTTAGTATCTTTGTCTTCTCTTTATTTATTTTAAGGCTGCTACTTAGCTGAATTCTTCTATTTCTTGTATTAGTGTGATTCCTGTCTCTAATGGATCTTCTATAATATTAATGGGTTTGATACATGCTGTGGTATTGGGTCACATAGGCTGACTCCGTAAACTACTCAAGAGACGGTTCTAAAGCGCTATGAAGTGGTATATAAGTCTTAAATGCGACTGACTTCACATTTTGGCTTGCGTTAATGTTCTGTATCACCGCATGCATTGGGGTTGCCATTTGCTCGTTGCCCCTTTCAGATGGATATCTCTGTTAGGTATCCTGCTTTGCTTTAGGATATTGCACTTTGTTTTGGATATCCCACTCTGACACCACATTACCATAGGATCCTTTGGTCTGTATCCAATTCAGTGGGCTCTCATACCCCAGAGGGTCCACTCCAGCCTCCCTGGCCTTTTAGGCAAACCTAGTTTGCTGTCACAGTTTTCCCAGGCCTAATGCTGCTCCTTATTACCAGGAATAAATTCATCCTTTTTATTGAGTCTCAGCTTTTCCACTTGTTGCTGCCTTAACAGTTCTGGGACGATATTGGCTCTCAGATCCGGGCCTGATCCCATTTCAGGCTGGCCTTTCTGCTTCGGCTTACTTGTTTAGCGTGGGCACTTTCTTCTCCCAATGTAGGAATCTGTTGAACTGGAGAAACTGACCTTTTTATGTGACCCATATTAGTGGGTTTCCTGCATGCTGTGGTATTGGGTCTGGTTTCATCAGCCAGCACAGTGTTCAATTTCTCCAAGGGCAAAACTCCATTCCTTTAAGAACCCAGAGGTTAGGATGTGTTAGAATGCAGTACTGAAGGTCTAACTCACTGCTCACTCCGGGAGTTTGATTCTGGGCTGGTTGACTCAGCCTTCCATCCTTCAGAGGTTGGTAAATGAGGGCAATAGGCTGACTCCGTAAACTACTCAAGAGACGGTTCTAAAGCGCTATGAAGTGGTATATAAGTCTTAAATGCGACTGACTTCACATTTTGGCTTGCGTTAATGTTCTGTATCACCGCATGCATTGGAGTTGCCATTTGCTCGTTGCCGCTTTCAGATGGATATCTCTGTTAGGTATCCTGCTTTGCTTTAGGATATTGCACTTTGTTTTGCATATCCCACTCTGACACCACATTGCCAGAGGATCCTTTGGTCTGTATCCAATTCAGGGATACAGGGATACCCTCTGGGCTCTCATATCCCAGAGGGTCCACTCCAGCCTCCCTGGCCTTTTAGGCAAACCTACTTTGCTGTCACAGTTTTCCCAGGCCTAATGCTGCTCCTTATTACCAGGAATAAATTCATCCTTTTTAATGAGTCTCAGCTTTTCCACTTGCTGCTGCCTTAACAGTTCTGGGACAATATTGGCTCTCAGATCCGGGCCTGATCCCATTTCAGGCTGGCCTTTCTGCTTCGGCTTACTTGTTTAGCGTGGGCACTTTCTTCTCCCAATGTAGGAATCTGTTGAACTGGAGAAACTGACCTTTTTATGTGACCCATATTAGTGGGTTTCCTGCATGCTGTGGTATTGGGTCTGGTTTCATCAGCCAGCACAGTGTTCAATTTCTCCAAGGGCAAAACTCCATTCCTTTAAGAACCCAGAGGTTAGGATGTGTTAGAATGCAGTACTGAAGGTCTAACTCACTGCTCACTCCGGGAGTTTGATTCTGGGCTGGTTGACTCAGCCTTCCATCCTTCAGAGGTTGGTAAATGAGGGCAATAGGCTGACTCCGTAAACTACTCAAGAGACGGTTCTAAAGCGCTATGAAGTGGTATATAAGTCTTAAATGCGACTGACTTCACATTTTGGCTTGCGTTAATGTTCTGTATCACCGCATGCATTGGAGTTGCCATTTGCTCGTTGCCGCTTTCAGATGGATATCTCTGTTAGGTATCCTGCTTTGCTTTAGGATATTGCACTTTGTTTTGCATATCCCACTCTGACACCACATTGCCAGAGGATCCTTTGGTCTGTATCCAATTCAGGGATACAGGGATACCCTCTGGGCTCTCATATCCCAGAGGGTCCACTCCAGCCTCCCTGGCCTTTTAGGCAAACCTACTTTGCTGTCACAGTTTTCCCAGGCCTAATGCTGCTCCTTATTACCAGGAATAAATTCATCCTTTTTAATGAGTCTCAGCTTTTCCACTTGCTGCTGCCTTAACAGTTCTGGGACAATATTGGCTCTCAGATCCGGGCCTGATCCCATTTCAGGCTGGCCTTTCTGCTTCGGCTTACTTGTTTAGCGTGGGCACTTTCTTCTCCCAATGTAGGAATCTGTTGAACTGGAGAAACTGACCTTTTTATGTGACCCATATTAGTGGGTTTCCTGCATGCTGTGGTATTGGGTCTGGTTTCATCAGCCAGCACAGTGTTCAATTTCTCCAAGGGCAAAACTCCATTCCTTTAAGAACCCAGAGGTTAGGATGTGTTAGAATGCAGTACTGAAGGTCTAACTCACTGCTCACTCCGGGAGTTTGATTCTGGGCTGGTTGACTCAGCCTTCCATCCTTCAGAGGTTGGTAAATGAGGGCAATAGGCTGACTCCGTAAACTACTCAAGAGACGGTTCTAAAGCGCTATGAAGTGGTATATAAGTCTTAAATGCGACTGACTTCACATTTTGGCTTGCGTTAATGTTCTGTATCACCGCATGCATTGGAGTTGCCATTTTGCTCGTTGCCGCTTTCAGATGGATATCTCTGTTAGGTATCCTGCTTTGCTTTAGGATATTGCACTTTGTTTTGCATATCCCACTCTGACACCACATTGCCAGAGGATCCTTTGGTCTGTATCCAATTCAGGGATACAGGGATACCCTCTGGGCTCTCATATCCCAGAGGGTCCACTCCAGCCTCCCTGGCCTTTTAGGCAAACCTACTTTGCTGTCACAGTTTTCCCAGGCCTAATGCTGCTCCTTATTACCAGGAATAAATTCATCCTTTTTAATGAGTCTCAGCTTTTCCACTTGCTGCTGCCTTAACAGTTCTGGGACAATATTGGCTCTCAGATCCGGGCCTGATCCCATTTCAGGCTGGCCTTTCTGCTTCGGCTTACTTGTTTAGCGTGGGCACTTTCTTCTCCCAATGTAGGAATCTGTTGAACTGGAGAAACTGACCTTTTTATGTGACCCATATTAGTGGGTTTCCTGCATGCTGTGGTATTGGGTCTGGTTTCATCAGCCAGCACAGTGTTCAATTTCTCCAAGGGCAAAACTCCATTCCTTTAAGAACCCAGAGGTTAGGATGTGTTAGAATGCAGTACTGAAGGTCTAACTCACTGCTCACTCCGGGAGTTTGATTCTGGGCTGGTTGACTCAGCCTTCCATCCTTCAGAGGTTGGTAAATGAGGGCAATAGGCTGACTCCGTAAACTACTCAAGAGACGGTTCTAAAGCGCTATGAAGTGGTATATAAGTCTTAAATGCGACTGACTTCACATTTTGGCTTGCGTTAATGTTCTGTATCACCGCATGCATTGGAGTTGCCATTTGCTCGTTGCCGCTTTCAGATGGATATCTCTGTTAGGTATCCTGCTTTGCTTTAGGATATTGCACTTTGTTTTGCATATCCCACTCTGACACCACATTGCCAGAGGATCCTTTGGTCTGTATCCAATTCAGGGATACAGGGATACCCTCTGGGCTCTCATATCCCAGAGGGTCCACTCCAGCCTCCCTGGCCTTTTAGGCAAACCTACTTTGCTGTCACAGTTTTCCCAGGCCTAATGCTGCTCCTTATTACCAGGAATAAATTCATCCCTTTTAATGAGTCTCAGCTTTTCCACTTGCTGCTGCCTTAACAGTTCTGGGACAATATTGGCTCTCAGATCCGGGCCTGATCCCATTTCAGGCTGGCCTTTCTGCTTCGGCTTACTTGTTTAGCGTGGGCACTTTCTTCTCCCAATGTAGGAATCTGTTGAACTGGAGAAACTGACCTTTTTATGTGACCCATATTAGTGGGTTTCCTGCATGCTGTGGTATTGGGTCTGGTTTCATCAGCCAGCACAGTGTTCAATTTCTCCAAGGGCAAAACTCCATTCCTTTAAGAACCCAGAGGTTAGGATGTGTTAGAATGCAGTACTGAAGGTCTAACTCACTGCTCACTCCGGGAGTTTGATTCTGGGCTGGTTGACTCAGCCTTCCATCCTTCAGAGGTTGGTAAATGAGGGCAATAGGCTGACTCCGTAAACTACTCAAGAGACGGTTCTAAAGCGCTATGAAGTGGTATATAAGTCTTAAATGCGACTGACTTCACATTTTGGCTTGCGTTAATGTTCTGTATCACCGCATGCATTGGAGTTGCCATTTGCTCGTTGCCGCTTTCAGATGGATATCTCTGTTAGGTATCCTGCTTTGCTTTAGGATATTGCACTTTGTTTTGCATATCCCACTCTGACACCACATTGCCAGAGGATCCTTTGGTCTGTATCCAATTCAGGGATACAGGGATACCCTCTGGGCTCTCATATCCCAGAGGGTCCACTCCAGCCTCCCTGGCCTTTTAGGCAAACCTACTTTGCTGTCACAGTTTTCCCAGGCCTAATGCTGCTCCTTATTACCAGGAATAAATTCATCCTTTTTAATGAGTCTCAGCTTTTCCACTTGCTGCTGCCTTAACAGTTCTGGGACAATATTGGCTCTCAGATCTGGGCCTGATCCCATTTCAGGCTAGCCTTCCTGCTTCGGCTTACTTGTTTAGCGTGAGCACTTTCTTCTCCCAATGTAGGAATCTGGTGAACTGGGGAAACTGACCTTTCTATGTGACCCATATTATTTATTTTATTTATTTATTTATTTTTAAATTTGTATACCGCCCTTTTCCCTAAGGACTCAGGGCGGTGATCAGCCAAGTAAAAGCATAAACTACAAACATTAAAATACAATTAAAAAGATATATATAAATTTGGCCCCATGATTAAAAACAATAACAAACAATTAAAAACATTTTAAAAAGTGTTAGGCCAGCCCGGCTTGCTGGAAAAAGAAGGTTTTAAGGGTACAGCGGAAGGCACCGAGGTCTTGGATTCTCCTTATCTCTGGGAGCAGCTGATTCCAGAGGGTAGGTGCCTCCACAGAGGCCCTCCCCCTGAGGGTCACCAGCCTACATTGGAGGCCCTCTTGGTGGGAGCGCACAGGTCAATGGGAGGCCATAGGTAGCAGCAGGCGGTCTCGAAGATAACTAGGTCCTATGCCATGGAGCGCTTTAAAGGTGATAACCAACACCTTGAAGCGCACTCGGAAGACCACTGGGTGCCAGTGCAGCTCACGAAGGAAAGGGTTGTATGGGAGCGCCATGCGGCTCCTGTGACTACCTGCATGGCTGCATTCTGGACCAGTTGGAGCCTCCGGGTGCTCTTCAAGGGGAGCCCCATGTAGAGAGGGTTGCAGTAGTCCAGACGAGAGGTGACGAGGGCATGAGTGACTGTGCACAGCGAATCCTGATCAAGAAAGGGCTGCAATTGGCGGATCAGGTGAACCTGACCAAAAGTCCCCCTGGCAACAGCCGTCAGATGTTCCTCCAAAGACAGCTGCGTATCCAGGAGGACTCCCAGATTGCGAGCCCTCTCCGAGGGGGCCAAAGACTCGCCCTCAATAGTCAGTGATGGAGTCAACTGATTATATCGGGATGCCGGGAACCATAGCCACTCAGTCTTGGAAGGGTTGAGCTTGAGCCTGTGTTTTCCCATCCAGATCCGCACAGCCTCCAGGCACCGGGACATCACTTCAAGGGCATCGTTGGGGTGGCCTGGGGTGGAGATGTACAGCTGGGTCTCATCAGCGTACTGATGGTACTTCACCCCAAAGCCACGGATGATCTCACCCAGCAGCTTCACATAAATGTTGAACAGAAGGGGCGAGAGGACCGACCCCTGAGGCACTCCACATATAAGAGGCCTCGAGGTCGACCTTTGCCCCCCTGCCAACACGAACTGCGACCGGTCTGAGAGAAAGGAGGAGAACCACCGTAACACAGTGCCCCCCATCCCCAACTCTTCCAACCGGTGCAGCATGATCCCATGGTCGATGGTATCAAAAGCCACTGAGTAGTCTAACAGGGCCAGAACAGAGGAGCAACCCCTGTCCCGAGCCCTCCAGAGATCATCTACCAACGCGACCAATGCCATTTCCGTGCTGTGCCCGGGCCTGAAACCCGACTGGAATGGATCTAGATAAGACGTTTCCTCCAGATACTGCAGAAACTGTCGTGCGACCACACCCTCGACAACCTTTGCCACAAAGCAAAGGTTGGAGACAGGACGATAACTGGCTAATACTGCCGGGTCCAGGGAAGGCTTCTTGAGGAGAGGCCTCACCACCGCCTCTTTCAAGGCCGTGGGGAAGTAACCCTCACTCAATGAAGCATTAATAATTCCCTGGAGCTAGCCTCATGTAACCTTGGGAATAAATGAAGGGTCCAAACACAAAATAACTGTGTCCGGCCGGAAAACACAGAGATCCTCCCTAACCGAGAGGGCTGCCAGCTCCAAAATGTGACGGGCTGAAGTTATGGCTATAAGGAAAACCACCTTAAGGGTGAGAAAGCGAAGATGAACCGTGCAGAGGGGTTCAAAGGGAGCCTCAGTTAAAGCGTTAAGGACCTTGGGCAAATCCCAAGTAGGGTATCTATGAATCGAGGAGGGCCGCAAGAGCCTGGCTTCTCGCAGGAACTTTTTTATCACAGGGTGCTGAGTGAGTGGCCATCTGGATGGAGTGGACAAGGCCGTAGACAGGGCCACCACATTCTCCGGAGGGTACTATGGGCCAGACCACGGTCAAACCCATCTTGGAGGAACTCCAGGATCTGGGCAGGTGAGGCTGAAACAGGATCCATCTGTCGGGAACGGCACCACCTATAAAAAGCGAGCCAGGAGATATTGTAGAGTCTGACTGTGGATTTACGTCTGCAAGTTTGTACAATGTGAATCACCCTATCTGAATAATTGTCCTGCCTTAGACGGGCCCCTTCAAGCGCCATGCAGTCAGTTGGAGCCACTGAGGGTCCGGATGAAGAAGGTTCCCTTGATGCAGTACAATCTCATCTGGTGGAATCCTCCAAGGGTGAGATGTGGAGAGACTGACCAGGTCTGTGAACCACGGATGGCATGGCCACTGGGGAGCCATGAGGATAATTTCTGCTCTGTCGGCGATGACCTTCCGAATCAGGGCCGGAATCAGAGGCAGCGGTGGGAAGGCGTAGTGAAGACCTGGCGGCCAGGTGAGACGGAGAGCGTTGACCCCTTCCGCCCCTGGCATCAGGAACCTCGAGAAGAAGCGAGGAAGCTGATTGCTCAGGTGTGTGGCGAAGAGATCTATGGCTGGGATGCCGAACCTGTTGCACATCTGATGGAAGATGTCGGGATGAATCTGCCACTCTCTGTTGTCCACCTCTGTCCTGCTCAGGAAATCCGCATGTGTGTTTTCCGACCCCGCAATGTGGTCCGCTCTGATGGAGAGGAGGTGTTGTTCTGCCCACTTGCCCAGGCGAAATGATTCCTCCATGAGACGCTTTGAGTGGGTGCCCCCTTGACGGTTGACATGTGCCTTCGCCGCCATATTGTCTGTCAACACCAGAACATGACGGTTTTGCACAAACCAGTGAAAGTGCATGAGAGCGAGACGAATGGCCTTCAGCTCCAGCCAGTTGATAGGGTTGGTGAGGTCTGATGCAGACCAACGGCCCTGAGCCATGTGTGATGCGAGATGAGCCCCCCATCCATGAAGGCTGGCGTCTGTAGTGAGTACAAGTCGGTCGTGATTCATGAAGAGTCACCCCTTGTCGAGAGAAGGCAATGGCCACCAACATAGCGATCGCCTGACTGAGAGCGGAACTTTGATTGTTGACATGGTGTGAGCTTGGCGTTTCCTTTGAAAAAGAAGCAGGAACCACTGCAAGTGGCGAGCGTGAAGGTGTGCCCATGGAACAATCTGAATGCAGGAGACCATCTTGCCTAAGAGCTTGGATAAAGTGGCCAACGGAACTGATGGAGTTCTGCAAATGTGAGCTACTATGTCCCTGATGTCTGACCGTCGTTCCAAGGTTAGGTAGACAGTCCCTTGGGCTGTGTCTATGATGGCGCCAAGATGGGTGGTCCTGGTGACTGGCACTAACTGGCTTTTTTTGTAGTTGACCAAGAACCCATGGTCGTTCAGGGTTTGAATCGTGAGGTGTAGGTCGTGTAAGGCTTGTTCTTGAGTGTGAGCCTGAATCAGAATATCGTCCAGGTAAGCCTGGATCCTTACCGGTTGTTGTCTCAGGTGAGCCGCCACGACCGCCAGGACCTTTGTGAAGACTCTTGGTGCAGATGCCAGTCCGAAGGGAAGAGCCCGGTATTGAAAGTGCTTTCCTGCATAGCTGAATCGGAGATACTGTCGATGCTTTGGCAGGATGGTAATGTGAAGATAAGCCTCCATGAGGTCTATGGAAACTAGAAAATCGTTGGGACGAATCCCTTGAAGAATAGAGGTTAGTGAACACATTTTGAATCTGCAATACACTATGTATGAGTTGAGATTTTTTAAGTCCAGAATGGCTCTCCACCCCCCCGACCGCTTTGGAACTACGAACAGGATGGAATAATACCCCTGTTTGATCATGGGGGACCTCCTCTATGGCGTGAATCTGTAGTAGGTGCTGAACTGCTTGGTTCATTAATTGATGTCTGGATTCGCTTTTGGAAGTTGGACATTGAAGAAAGTGGGTTGGAGGCCTGGAGAGAAATTCCAGGGGGAGGCCGAATTTCACAACTGAAAGAACCCAAAGGTTTCATGATGACCTTTCCCACCTGTCCGCAAAGAGGGACAGACGACCCCCTATTGGAGGATTTGGCGGTGAGTCACTTACGACTGCAGGACTGGTGGAAGCCAGAACCCCGAAAGAACTGTTTGGGCTGGAATTGTCTGCTCCTGTCCCGAAAATATTGACGGTCTGAGGATCGGTAGGATCCCTGAAGATATTCCTGCCTGGAGGGGCCACCCTGGGCGTAGGAACGAAAGGAAGGCCTTCTGTAATATGGAGAGGGTCTTCTTTCAGCCCGTTTGTATGTTGAAGGCAAAATTTTTTGCTTATCCCGGGTCTCTACAAGAAGAGGATCAAGTGATTCCCAAATAATTTGTTTGCAGAATATGGAGCTGCATCCAAGCGCCATTTGGCCTTAAGATCAGCAGGCCATTGGCGAAGCCAGAGCATTCTGCGGGCTGAAACTGTAGAGGCTAAGGCTCTGGATGCAAATTTGGCTGAATTCAAGGTTGCATCAGCCGAAAATTGAGTGGCAGCAATGATTTTATTAATATCCTGATGAAGGCGAACCTCACTGGGGGGGTACCCTTGCCTGTAACTGTTGAAGCCAAAGGATGGTAGTTCTATTAAAAAATGAAGCTGATGAAGCTGATTGAATTGTCCATGCTGAAGCCTGATGGTTCTTTTTAAACAGAAATTCTAACTTTTTGTCTTCTGGCCTTAGACCTTCAGAAGTATCCCCAGCTACGTATGAAGAAGAAGAGGAAAGGGCCGCTACAGGGCTGTCTGCAGGTGGAACTTGTAAGAGTTGAGCAAACTTTGGAGCAACAGCATATTTCTTATCTGAACCATGTGCAGATGCCATGGTTGCAGGCCCAGCCCACTGTTACTTTACCACGTCTATGAACAGTTGTGGAGTTGGTACATAACAAAGTTCAGCGGGGGGCTCAGAAAAAGGTCCCTGTAGTCCAGCCTGCTGGGCCTCCTGCATCTCTTTAAAATATTCATTTTCCTTTAAGGCGGCTGTTAAGCGAGCCTTATGCAATAAAGACTTGAATTTATTAGGGGGAAATAAACCTGTAAAGGCAGGTTGATCTTGGATTATCCCCTCATCATCTGATAGGTCACAATGTCTCTCTTCCTCAAACACAAAGGCTTCACTAGCTCTGGAGGCTGCAGGAGAATGAGAGCCAGTAAGGCTGACTGCAGGAGAAATTCTAATACGGGCAGATCGCTCTGAAATAGCAGAGCCAGAGTGGTGACCATGAATATTGGCTGCCATTCTAGAAGCAATGGCCTGTTCAATCAGAATTCTCAATCCTTCTGGCACATTTTTAAAGGATCTTCGGGGGTTAGCACAGGCATAGAGGATTCACCTATAGAAGCAGCTGCAGCTGCATGCCCACCAAATACAGGAGTTGCAGGGGTCATTAATTGACTTGCAAAGAGGTTTTGCAAATTGCTTTGGTCTTGTTGAAGAACATTACCCTCTCCCTCCGAAGACCAGGCCTGGCTAACAATTGAAATGGGAGGGGGGGTAGATGGGGGGGGTCCCCTTACCAGGCTCAGTTGCAGGCACCTCGCTAATTTGCTTCTCTAGAGATTTATGCCTCTTTGTTAAATCCTTCTCCTCAGGCTTAGAAAGGTGCTTATGTTTGGAAGTTGATTTCTTCCCAGTATACATAGTATTTTCCTTCCCGTGGGAAGAGCAATCTGCCATCTTTAGTATACTCACTGCAACCATGATGTCGACTGGAGAAAAAGCTTTTGGTTTCAGTTTCGCCACGTGGGTTGTAATTTGAGATGGCAACGACTCTGGCGTTAAACACGATAGCTGCCAGGTCACACTGAGCAGGAGGAAACTCTGCTCCAGAGGTATCTGTCTAGGCAAGCCTAGAAACGGACCTCCTCAGCGCCTCCACAGCCACGATGAGAAAAATAAGTGAGTAATAACTAAACACTGGCTGGAAATGCCACAGGAAGAGGCAAGAAGAAACTTGCCGCTCTCCCCAAACTTGCAGACTTGTTGGTGGTAAAGCGGCAAAAAACTCCTTTTAAAATTGCTGCGGCGCTTCAATTAACCGCTCTACAGCTGATCAACGGTTTCGGGATAGCTGTAGCGTGGGCGGTGGCCCGATTTGGCGATTTCCCTTAAAATTAGGGAATCGCTATTATTGTTGGTGGTATTGTGGTCTAGGCCCCCTTAAACAATCATAGATCAAAAAAATCCCCCCCAAAAAAGACAGGGAAAGAAAAAAGGAAAAAAAGTTCCCTTTTAAAACGGGGCTTTCAAAATGGCCGCCGCCAGGAGCGAAGCAAAGCCTGGAAGCCCAGGACGCTCTAGCAAGGCAGGACTGGCAGGCTACAATAGAAAGGGGAAAAAATATATATATATAGCCTGGTAGACTAGTACCTTAGAAAAATTTAAAGGGGAAGTAACAATTTTAAATTAGAGAAATAAAAAGGTGGTCAAAAAGACTTACAATTCTGTGATATTGAACAGACCTGGGCTGTATACCCGGATCTGTAGGAGATGTTTCTCTCAGGCCGACTGAGTCTAAACTGGAGCATGAAAGGGGAGGAGCAAGGGGAGTGGTCAAAAATTATGACTCAGCCAGCATCAGTTCCGACTGATACAACCCTCATCTGGACAATGTCACACCCTCATCAAGGAAATCATGTGGTCGCACTAAGTCTCCCCAGAATCCTGTCCACGTCATCAGGGGTCACAGAGTCAAACTCTTCCCAGATAACGTTCTGAAGACTATTCCTCGCCACCCTGCCTGAATCTACCCAGTCAGAGTCCAAATCCCCCTGGATCTGAGCGATTTTGTCATACAGATATTGTCCGAAATCCTTGGCCCTGCCTTCCAGGGGGTCCTCCCGCGCTCCAGGGTGGAGCAGGGAGTGGGTCACCCTGAACAAAGCAGCCAGATGATTCTCTGATGATGCAATAAGAGCGGAAAAGTAATTAAACTTTGCTGCTTTTATTGCCACCATAATATGCGACCTTACCAGTGTTCTTAATATGCGACCTTACCAGTGTTCGGTCAGATTCAGCGAGACTGGCCCTCCAACCGCTCTCTAGGCGTCTTTTCCGGCGTTTCATCTCCCACAGTTCCTCGGTAAACCAAGGAGCCGTGAGGGATCGACACCGGGTCAGAGACCGCAAAGGCACGACTCAATCCAAGGCCCCACCAGCCGCCCAATCCCAGTCAGCCACCAGGTCCTCGGCCGAGTCGTGTGCCAGATCTTCAGGAAATGGCCCAAGCTCCATCTGGAACCTATCAGGATCCATCAGGCGCCTGGGGCGGACCCATCTAATTGGCTCCGCCTCCCTGCAGCGGGGTGTAGCAGTTCGAAGGTCCAGACAAAGGAGTGAGTGATTTGACCATGACAAGGGTTTCATGTCTATATCCCCTATAATAAGACCACTCAACCACTGGTCAGAGACAAAAATCAAGTCCAGAGTGTGTCCCCCCCCTGTGAGTGGGGCCATGAACTAACTGGGTCAGGTCCATGGCCGTCATGGAAGCCATGAACTCCCGAGCCATCTCCGACATTTCACCAACGGACGGCAAGTTGAAATCACCCATGACCATAAACCTGGGTGTATCAATTGCCACCGTGGCTATCACATCGAGTAGCTCGGGCAGGGCCGTTGCCACGAGGCAGGGAGCCAGGTACGTAAGCAGCAAGCCCATCTGAACCCCATGACCCCATCTCACAAAGAGGGACTCACATCCGGCAATCTGTGACACAGTGGTCTCCCTCGGACCAAGACCTTCTTTAATAATAACCGCCACCCCCCCCGCCCCTCCCCTGGGCCCTCGGCTGATGGAATGCTCTGAAGCCTGGTGGGCACATCTCAACCAGAGGGACCCCTCCCTCTGGGCCCAACCAGGTCTCCATAATACCCGCCAGGTCCGCTCCCCCCTCTTGAATAAGATCGTAAATGAGGGGGCCCTTATTTACCATAGACCTGGCGTTGCACAGCATCAGCCGGAAGCCCAGGTCCTGAGTAACTGTGCCACCTAGTATCCAAGAAGAGCCTTGGGGACTGGGGCGCGCAATTGCTCTCAAGTAGTGAGTGCACACCCCCGACACATGATATGATCCCCTGCTCCCGCCATATCTGCCCCTCCTATCCACCGTGCTGATGGTACATCCCTCATTAAGATAGCCTGCCTTCCCCTCCCCAATCTCTCATCCTGCACCCTCCAAACCGTTACCCCGTGCTGGGCTCGGCCCCGACCGTGGTGGATTACCCCCCCCCATCTCCCTTGGTCGCCCTCCCAGTTCCCCTTAAAAATTATTAAAAGCCCTAATTAAAAAAACCCTCAATCCCCGCTTTAAAACATGCCACCTCTCGAGGCTCCAAAGCCCGTCCTTAAGTGGGTTTCCTGCATTCTGTGGTATTGGGTCTGGTTTCATCAGCCAGCACAGTGTTCAATTTCTCCAAGGGCAAAACTCCATTCCTTTAAGAGCCCGGAGGTTAGGATGTCTAACTCACTGCTCATTCCGGGAATTCGATTCTGGGCTGGTTGACTCAGCCTTCCATCCTTCAGAGGTTGGTAAATGAGGGCAATAGGCTGACTCTGTAAACTACTCAAGAGACGGTTCTAAAGCGCTATGAAGTGGTATATAAGTCTTAAATGCGACTGTCTTCACATTTTGGCTTGCGTTAATGTTCTGTATCACCGCATGCATTGGAGTTGCCATTTGCTCGTTGCCCCTTTCAGATGGATATTTCTGTTAGGTATCCTGCTTTGCTTTAGGATATTGCACTTTGTTTTGGATATCCCACTCTGACACCACATTGCCAGAGGATCCTTTGGTCTGTATCCAATTCAGTGGGCTCTCATACCCCAGAGGGCCCACTCCAGCCTCCCTAGCCTTTAGGAAATCCACACACCAGTAGACCCTTGGATAGTAGTCCTACTCTTCCCGGGTCTACTACTGCTCCTTAATACCAGGAATAAATTACGGTTTTCCTTAAATTCAGGGTTTTTCCGTTTCCTATATGGAATAGGAAAACCTACAACTCTTCTTACTTCCAGAACACTTCAATGCCAACTGCTCCATCATAACCACCATGACCATCCTTATACCACCACACTCTATTGTTTTTGCTCAATTGTTATTGCTGCCCTTTGCCAAGTCAGATTGGCTGTCTGGGGAAGAAGCAAGGCACCATTAGGCCAAGATGTGAGCTAACCTTAGGTAGCCTGCCCATTCATAGTGGTCAAAAGAATTGAAATTTCTATTGTGCTATTACCTAAAAGAGACTTTTAATGAAATATATTGTAGATATGACTTCAAGAAAATTGTCTAAAATGTATAAAGCCACGTTGAAAATGAAGGGTCATTCTATTATGTGTGGTGGACCTGTAAAAAAGCCTGAAATTTGTAGGTTCAAATACATATAACAATACAAAGAATTGTAAACTCAAAGGAGCTCTTATGTTGTGCCATGTGCTTGTGAAGTGATTGTTTGTTTCACCAATGTACAAATCTGCATATGTCTCATTGCATTGTATATATCATATTGTTCAGTTTGTGCCTGGATATTTTATCCTGGGACTGGACAATCTTCTGCCTTCATGTATTCTTGGCTTTAAAGTGAGTGTGTAGATTGTGTTGAACTGAGCATGTCAACATGTATGTTATGTTGAATATTGTGTTGAACTGAAATCAGGACTTTTCTTGCTAGGATTAATGGACAGTCAAGTAGAAAAGAGCCATGGGGGATTATTTTTATATATGATTACTACTGCAAGACTATTATATGCACAAAAATAGAAATGCTCTGAGATACCCACAGTAAAGGGATGGTTGGTGAAGAACTAGTGGAAATGGCAAATTTAACTTCTTTCATTAAAAATCAATAACTACATTTATCAATAATTGGAAAACCTTTGTAGACATTTTAATGAAAAAAAAATGAATTTGTGATTTATGGGTTTGAGGATTAGTATGGGTGGACTATGGAAAGAAGGAAATTATAATATAACCTTAGAGAGAGAGTAAAATATAAATTCATTTGTAAGTGTTAAAAAGATTGAAACTGCTTCTTTATAAAAGTTTTCCTTTTGATTTCTTTTTCGATTTTCTTTGTTTTTATACTGTTTTTATAATTATTCAGTAAAAATTACATATTACACATCTATTCATAGATAGATAGATAGATAGATAGATAGATAGATAGATAGATAGATAGACAGACAGACAGACAGACAGAGAGCACACACTTGCTTAGGTAAGAGATGTTCTACCCCATTGCTATTCTCACATTTAATCTGTGAAGCTAAAATAATGACAGGCCACATCTACTAGGGAACCCCAGATTAATGCAGCTTCTGAGCCTGGATCTCTGCCCCAAGTCAACACATTATTGTTTAAAGCAACAAATAGCGGGCTAAATATGTACAGGTAGACAAGAAAAGAGACAAAGCAGCATATCACAGCAGGTAGCAACATTAGCCTTACCTCAGTATGTATATTAGGCACTGACCCAGTAAGTCCATTTTCTGTGATGGCGCAGTTGGAGCTGTTTGGGGAACTTGGGCCAGATCCAGGAGCACTGTTGCACATTGAAGACACTGCAATGAAAGTTTGGGGGGTGGGGGTGCCACCATGTCAGTCCTTGGCTGAATTAAGCTGCTCTTGTGCCCAAATAGGCTATTGAAAATTTCACTTTTTATTTTGAAGCAGAATCAAGTTTCAATTCACATGGTAGCAAAGAAATATTGGAAAAATGTATGTTGACAAACTAAAATTCAGTTGCACCAAAGAATGTTGAGATGTAATAAAGGAATATCATCATGCTACACAACATACAATTTACACAAGCTGCATAAAAAAATCCCTAGCTCCATGTTTCTAGTTCACAAGGCTGTCAACCAAACAGCTGTCTCAACTGAAAGCAATTATTCCAAACAATATTCCCTCAGTCTTCTTTTATAAGATTTATTGAAATGAAAAAATATCATTATAGAATTGCAGTGACTAATGATTCCCAATTTTTCCTGTATATACAAATACATTTGGGTAGAGATTTTCTTAGTCTCTTTCTAACGGTTTTCCAATGAGCTGGTGAGGAAATAGTTCTTTTCACTAATAATCAAGATGCTTGCAGGTGGCTATTTACAAGTTAGCTTCCTGAAACTGACTATTAACTCCATTTATGATTCTGTAAACTGTAAACTATTACCTCCATTTGTGATTTTGTAATCAAAATGTTTAGATTTCAGTTTTATCAGAATTGATAAAAAAAGAGAAGGATGCAAGGCGTGATTCCATCACACAGAAATGAATGCTCCTAGTTTAGTCTTTGACATTTCAAATTCACCTTTCCACATCAACTATAAATACAGAAGTGAAACAAAGAGAACTCTCTAGTTTCCAAGAAGGAGCCTCAGGTTGCTAAGAGATTAAATGCAAACCTTCTATACTCCCCCTTTTTCCAGTTAAAATAAAAATTTCTTCAGAATGTTCTTCTACAACTCCAACAGGTTAAGTGCCTACCAAATAAATTACCACTATCTAGATTATCAGTGATACATCTAAAATGAATGCATCATATATATATATATATATATATATATATATATATATATATATATATATATATATATATAAGCTTTTTCTATCTGTTCTTAGGCTCACCCATCCCTCCTCTTAGACTGCAATATATTTAAGAGATCTTTGAATAATTATCACTTTACTGAAAATTATGTCATCATACTATTGGGTGAAGATTAAACTAAAAATATTCAAACATTTCTTCCTCTTTCATGTTTTTAAAAAAGAAATGCTATAATTCTTATGACATTCGTATTCTCTGGCCTGAATTCTTGTGTTCCCTTTTGACTAGATTTTAGTCACATCCAAATTCATGATGCAATAATGTATAAGTAATAACATTTACTTAGTATTAGTTAGTATTATGTTGGAATTTGATAGCATGTTTGTCAGGGAGCCCAAGGATGCATGCATAATATAGTATGAGAATTTAGCCATGGTTAATATACTTTATAGTTTACTTCAAATTTATTTTTGAGCCTCATTAAAATCTCTAATATACCTGAAAAACTCATAAAATGAAAAATAAGATAAATATAAAAATGGCAGAAAAATAAACTGGAACTAGCCAAATAAACAAAAATTATTTTAATTATCTGAAAAATTAATTTAAATTAATTCAACTTTGATTCCAGCTCTCTCATCACAACGTAAATTGAGCAGAGTGCTCTTAGCTGTCACTGCTCAATGAATATAGTTTAAAACAGAAAAGTCCATCTTTCAAGCAGAAGAGAGAGAGGAAAATGAGGGGAAATTGTACAAGGCTCTCTATAGTTCCATTCTTTAGGAAAACATGGCTTTACAATCACATTTCAACAAATGATTATTTTATCTATTTTGCCCCCCCCCCCCCCCCCCAAAAAAAAAAAAAAATCAATTGCAATGTTTTGACCTCCAGTATCCTGTTTCATCAAGCACATGCTCTGGTATTCTCTGTAGCATACAGAGGATACCAGAGCACACTTTTAGTTTTTAATCAGTCATTTTTCTCCCTTCTTGACATACTGAGGGAGAGGACTGAGGAATGAATGTTTCATCCACCTTTTTTCAAAAGCAAATGATGCTTGCACTTAGCTGGGCTAATGTCCTCTCTCACCTGTGATCTCAATTGCTCGTTTTTTGAAGGTGCTGATGACTGTCCCATCTTTCCTCCGCAGCAGAGGACTGCTTCTTCTCTCTGCCACCTTCTGTTTTAATCGTGAGCGCACTTTTAAATTGGGTTCTGAGGCTGAGAGGAAGAGGCAGGCAAGAATGAAAACTGAGGTGGTCAGTATTCTACTGAAATAGACTTAGGGAAGGAAGCAAATTGTAGCAAGTAGAAGAAGCTAACTGCATCTTCATTTATCAGATCAATCGTACTACTTCAAGAAAGATTGAGCTTTTTTATAAATATATTTATTCTCCATTTCTGAAACATAACAATAAAACACTCATTCTAAATACAATGCCTTCTAATTCTACCAAATGCCAGCCACCATAGCTAAATGGCAAAGTCCATGATATCTGGAGTCTTCAGAGAAGACTCCTCCTCCTCCTCCTCCTCCTTCGCAACACAGATATCCTTCATGTGATAGACCAGAATTGATAGGCCTGTGTAAGTGGATGAAGCTTATTCTGACTTCTTTATCCTCTTCTGCCTGATAAAACCCTCCGCCCCAACCCAGGATGCCAATTTAAATTATTTTGATCCATGAAATCAGGAAGATACTCTACATGGACAACTTTTTCCATTAAGCTCTTATGTCTTTATAAAAGACTAAGTAGACCCCTATTGGGTCAAGCTTATGATCCATTTAGTCCATCCACTAGCTATCCAGATGCATTCAGGACGGTCATAAACAAAGACAGAAGAGTTGTTGTCTTCTTCCCCTATTGCTAACAGCTGTCTGGGATTAAGGAAGTAGTAAATAGCTACTAGGACTAGCAGCCATGGATAGCTGATCTTTTATAAATTTGTTCAGTTCCCTTTGAAAACTTAGTGGCCATTATATCTGAATGCTGCAAATTCCATGGTTTTGCTACACACCATTTCTGTATGTCCTTTGAAAGCATGGGTGAAATTCTTCCAGTTCGGCCCGATCCGGTAGTGATGGAGGCGGGTGGTTCAGAGAACCGGTAGCAAAAATCCCTGCCCTCCCCCCCCCCCCCATGCCTAGCTGAGCCGCACAATCATCAGAGGCTTTTTTTTTTATTTTTAAAAGCATTTTTTCTACAACCTCTTCGGCCGAAAAAATGCTTTTAAAAGTAAAAAAAAAAAACCTCTGATGATCATGTGGCTCAACTGGGATTGTCAAAGGCTTTTAAAAGAAAAAACCCTTTTTTCCTTTTAAATGCTTCTGGTGATCCAAGCTGAGTTGCCTGATTGGCTGAGGCATTTAAAAGAAAAAAAGCCTCTACCGATCAGGCAACTCAGCTGGGATCGTCAGAGCCTTTTGAAAGGATTTGTAGAAAAAATGGTTTTAAAAGTAAAAAAAAAAAAAAAAATTGGCCATGCCCACCCAGTCACATTACCCCCCCCAAGCCACGCCCTCAGTACCGGTAGTAACAAATTTTAGATTTCACCACTGTTTGAAAGTATATATTCAATCACACAATGCCAAATGGACTATTCACTTTTATTCAGACCGTATCATTTTAGAGAGACTATAACATAGAAATTGGCTAATTTCTCTGCACCACCTTTTCAAGATCTTAATTCTTTCAAACTGTATATTTTTTACTTTTAACCAAGATCTTGGCAAGATTTGAATAACCACAAAATATACCTAACAGACTGGGAGTGGGGAGTACAATGGGGAAAACCACTAGATAGTTAATAGCTTCTCCAGTCAAAAAGATGAAGAGGTGATGGGAAAGATTCTTTACTGACTTAAGACCTTAGATACCGTACATGCTGCCAGTCACTAGGTTAGGAAGACAAACAGTCAAACTTGACATAAGGCAGCTTCTATGTTCCTAAAATTTCCTGATTTCACATAGCAGCTGGGCTGTTTTTTTCCAACTTAGTTTGACTGTAAAAAAGGCTTTTGCAAAAACCAGCTGAGCTGTTACACAATTAGCATCTAAACAGCTGATTACTTGCAAGGGAGCACTGATTGCATCTAAAAATAGACTGTTTATTAAGTCAGTCTTCACAGTACGTTTATCCAGTTCTCTACTGTAGGTTTAGAATTCATGTCATAATAATATTTTAGCAGAATGGGGATTTGGTCAGAATGGGGATTTGGTCAGAAAATCTGACTGATTTTCAGTCAGAAGATAAGTTTTTTGCATTGTAAATATAGTATTTTATAACATACTTGAATGAATATTCTTAATTTGTAGTTCATCAGATTAAATCATTTTTTTTCCTTTGCTCTCTCAGCACCAGCCATTGTCTTTACAAGCTAATATATTTAAGGTGCAGAAAACCATGCAAATTGACCCTCTCCTCTTTTTTTATTCTTCAACTATTGATTTTTACTAACCAGTTTTCCGGAGTGGAAAGTCATCTCTGCTATCATAAGTGCCAAGTAAAGGTAGTTTGCAAGAGGCTGGTGTTCCCGGGCTTCCTGTCTGGGGAGGGGAACTCTGGTCCAATGAGGTATGATGAGCCCCCCTGCATAAATCAGAAAAAAAGGCCAGGTTTATTTATTTATTAAGAAAATTTATATGGCTGCCCAACTCACTCTTGGTGACTCTGGGTAGCTTACAAAGAAAAACCAATAACCCCACAGTCATCAAGATTTAAATCAAGATAACTATGTTTGTACAGCTATGTTTGCATACAAGTAATCATCAGTCACTTACTAACTGCCTCATTTAGCAATAATTCAAGGTTACAAGTGTAAAAAAAACCCAACAACTTTCTAATCAATCTTCAAATTTATGACTCGCAGCACCCGCAATCTTTTTTTGTGTCACCATTTGTGCATTTTGCAACAGAGATAATGAAGAAAGTGGAAGTAAATTGTAAGCCAGTCAATGATTTTCTACATAGTGACCGCAGTGCTTAACAACTTACTCATAACACTTGTGGTAGCTAAGCGAGGACTGCCTCTGCTTCTTCCAAAAAATATCCTCCTGCTTTCTCCATTCATATTGGATTGCATTTTTACCTTATAGTTACTTGGCATTTCTTTAAATTTCATTGAATGAAAAGGGCAATCAGAGCAGAGTATACTCAATAGTGAAAGGCCACTAGTACAGATGGATTCAGTTATCATTCATTTTTTCATTTAATTTGTTTTTTCTGTATAACCTGAAATTCTTCTACCTTTCAATTCAGCTTTGATGAAAGAGTTCTGTAATATCAGAATGCTCATTAACTCTACCATTATGAGATGAAATTGGTACTATGATTCTTAAATTTGTAAAGAATGAAGTAAAAAAAGAAAGATTGGAAGGAAGATCACAGTAATCTTTATGTTTTCCATTTTCCCTTTTGGTTGGAGAATGATCACTGATTTTGTATAATACAGATCTTCAGCCCAAAATTTAACTGGTTATTTGATCAATATTAATACCATTTCATCAAGCAACATAAGAGTACCCATTTGTCACCAAATTCAGTCTGAAATCTATGGCCTTTTCTGTTAAATAGCAATTCAAAGAAAAAATTCTAAAGCTACTTGATATTAGAACCATGAAAATAAGTACAGGCATAACTGGGTCTGGAAAGGACTTAGTGATATTTCCAGTAAAACTGCTAGTTTAGTTGAGAAATGGATTTGACCAGATGCTATACAAATTAGACAAAGATGTACTATTGTTGTGAACAGAAAAGGAAGTAGAAAGTGTCTCACGCTTCCAATTCCCCCACAATTCATTATCCAAAAATAGAATTTGCTTTTGCATGCACAGACATATACATATATACACAGAAGAAACACACAAGCTGGCATACTGGTGAGGGAACTGTGAAAACGCTATTTTGAGCGAGATGAATGAATGAACTACCTCCCACCGTAATATAATTATGTAAATATAATTATTTGCTGAAGAAGAACCCAAGAAACACAGTTAAATTTAGAGAAAATTGAGTCCTTGAAAATGAAAGACAGATTCCTATTTTTTCCTACTGCTGGATATACAGGAGCAAATATCAGCTGCACACTGGCTGTATAGATCTTCCCTGTTTGTGATTGAAGTATTTGTTCCAGAACTGAAACTCAACTCTATGCACAGCCTGTCCTAAATCAGACTTAGTTGAAAATTCTAGAGCAATGTTTCTCAATCTTGGCAACTTTAAGGTATATGGATTTCAACTCCCAGAATTCTGTAGCCTGCATGTTGATTAGGAAATTCTGGGAGTTGAAGTCCATACATCTTAAAGTTGCCAAGATTGAGAAACCCTGTCCTAGAGACAAAGGAAAGACTTACCAGCATTTGGGATGCTGGGAGAGGGAATGATTCAAGCCACCCACTGTAGTTGGCTCTTTTGACTTGCTGAGAAGGAACTCTTGAAGTTTCAGCTTCACTTCAGTGCTTGCAATAGCACCTTTAAAAATTATAGAAAAACACTGGTAGAAAACATTAAAGGCAAGTTGAGATGTTATCTCCCTTCCCTAACCTGGGGCTATGCAAATATGTGACCTTCAATTCTCACAAGTATGCCAGTGAAATGTGTTCAGGGACACTACTTTTCTCATCTTGTATTCCAGGCTAACAACCTATTTTTAAAACCCAGCATCAATCAAGCTTACAAAAGGGGGGAAAATCCACTTTTCCTAAGCACACTGGCAAGAATTTTTATCACATCATCTTCACATATTCCTGAAGAATTGCATCACAGAGTTACATTTACTGTATTTTTAAAATCATTCTTTATTCATTTATTATGAGGTGGAGATTACAACATCAATTGAAGAGCCAAGCCAGACACAGTATAACATCCAAAAATGCCTGAAATTTTATTGTCTTTAAGCATGTTATACAATCCCAAATCAGGGGTACGTCCCTTGAGGTTTGCCATTGAAATCTCTCAATTCAGCCCATCCCCATGTTACTGTTGACACAGATAATTGTAAATTGTCAAGAGCCTAGTCATGCTGGAGAAAAGTGGTAAATCTGTCCATCCAGAGTGAAAAAGAATTTGCATATGTTTTATGACTGTACAGAAATGCATTTATGTACCTGTGTATATGCAAGATTGACTACCGGTACAACCATGGGTGCTCAACTCACCATACATTGCCTCATTTAATCTTCAAAGGGAAAATGATTGCTCATCTTTGTTCAAAAAATAACTCCCAAAGATTGCAGATTTGTGAAAAATCTGAAAATTAATTTGCAAAGAATCTCCATTTAAATATATATATATATATTTAAACTCTACAATCTGAAAGGAAGTGCCATGACAAAGAAGTCTAACCTTGGCTTGAAAGCCAAGTTCATTTATTTATTTACATCTTTATATTGCCAATATACTTGTGAGGACAATTTTAATTATTTGAGTGGGTTTAGGTCCATGCAGATTGTTTTCAAATATGCTTCTCTATATGGTATTTTGGGAATAGGAGAATATAATCCTCTAGCTCCTCTCTAGTTTCTTCTTCCAGTCCTTGAAATATAAACAGGATATCATTCCAATAAATGCAGTGCAATGCAATTAAAACTTATTACTTTCTTTGCTTTTCTCCTTGTTGCGTAAGATGAGTAACTGCTGCTCCAGACGCTGCTTCTCCAGCTCTTCTTGTCGCTGTTGTTCTCGTTTACGCTGTTGCTCTAGTTCTTGTTGACGTTTTGCTGCCAACATTTCCTGCTGCTGCTGCAAAAAGGAACAGGGAGAGGGTCAACACCACCAAAGGCAATTGTGTACGTACTTGAGCTTACATTGTGCATGGATGTCACATACAAAATCCAGGCATGCATTTGCAGGCTACTGTGTGCTATTTTTCAAACACAGATTATAGCATCAAGGCTGGGAAATGTGAATTAATATTGTCTTCGCCCATTAACAATTTCTCTCTAGTAGTAATTGTTGCTTTATAAAACTTCTGAGTAACAGGAAGGATATAACTGAGGTTCTTTCTACAGGATTTTAGCCAGCTAGAAGTCTCCACTAATAAAACTATCATGGAACTCCCATTTCCATGTAGAAAACATTTCTATTACTCAGTTAATCACCTGAGATCTTGCCTCCTGCTTTTCTAGCATTTGAAATACAATGAAAGATTATGCAAAAAATAGTAATAGTAATGCTAGTGCTCTGCAATGTCCTTCAAGAGGCCCATGTTTGCTTTTACATTGCTTTTGCCGAGCATATTTGCATTCTGTAGTAATTTAGATTTCTCTTGATCTTATTGGCTTATGGTTTCTCTTTTGTATTGTTCCCATCTATTATTTTATGACCTGTTAGCTGTTACAACCTTTTTTAAAAACAGAAATTATGCTTCTTTCCTGTAATTTCTGTGATTAGCTCTCTTACTAGGCAAAAATCAAGCTTAGGCTCTGTATTCCGATGCTGTCCACAATGTAAATTTTTCATTTGTGTATTTATGCTTATGTAACATATTTCTACCATGCCCTTCCTTTCTCCATTCTCTAAACTATTCTTTCCTAGTCTGGGTATCTGTTGTCACCATTTAATTGTATTATGGTAACCACACAAAAATAAATTTAGGTTTGATAAATACAGATACCAAAAAGCATTCTAAAAATATTGCTTTAAAGTCAGAAACTTCAATTTGATAATAAAATAACATTATTTCTCAGACTTTAATTTATTTTACAAGTAGCTGCAAAAAGGGTGATGGAATTAGGAATGAACATCATCCCTGGAGACTACCTGCCATTCTAGGTTCTATTGTCTGTACTGATACCTTCAGAAGAAAATAGCAAAATCAGGAAGAAAGGGTTTTTGTAGGGAAGATATGATGTAGAATGATATTAGGAAATAGAAGCACCTGGCCATATTTGGCCTCTTTATAAATAACTTCTGATCTGGATAGTACTTAGATGGGAGACTACTACCGCCAAATTCCAAGACTTCTGGCTTCTTGTGAGTAGCCCAGAATTGCTTAAGATGGGCAGCCATATAATATTATAAATATATAAACAAATAGGAAGTTGAAAAATAATCCAAAGGTGTTCGTAAGTAAATGAAAAGTGGAAAAATTGAAGTCCGAGATAATAGCTAAGATAAAAAGCTACAAAATACTGATTTAAACACTGGCTGATAGCATTTATATGTACTACGGTTTGTAAAACACAATAAAAATGTTTATATAAAAAAAAAATCCTGATCATTAGATGTAACATTATGTTCAGATATAATACTGAATTGTTACTACTAAACGAATCTATTCTCTCATCTTCTGACAAGCCTGTAATTAGTTGTAACTCATTTATTCGATTCATGCACACATCAACTGATAATGTAGCTTATTAGGTTATGGATCAGTATGATGTAACTCATTGTTTGTTTCTTAGTCTAATATAAGAACCCACCAGTTTATCTGAACAAGCGAGAATCATAAAGTATAGTGGAAATGTTTTATACCAGTTTGAATATAAAAACAAGTTTATTGAAAACTAGGAATAATTTCCTCTTCATAATCACAATGGAAGAAGAAAGCTGAAAACACATACAAGTTTTTCAGCCTTACCTAGGCTCGTTGTATTAATCTGAAGTTCAGAATTACATCTGAATGAGGTCAGTGTATGTAATAGCTTGATTAGGCTATAAATTCTTAAAATAAAGGACATGGTAATCTGTTTCTCAAAGTGCTTTTAAAAGTATGAAGTGGGTATGAGTGATTCATACTGACAGAATCTTCCTGTTCTTGAAAATATGGATTACTAAAATACAATACATGAACCCCATCAAATAACATCACCAAGTAGTTTTAATTATTGCTATTGAAGCAAAGTCTGGAAATGCATGCATGACTGATCAAAATAGAAACATAATGTCACACTTGGAGATGAAAAAATATGCCAGGATTCAAACCACTATAAATTCTTATCTCTGGATTCTGGAAAATAATAGCATCTAACGTTCTTTGATCATGTCTAGAAAAAAAATCACTGTTCAAATAACCAGTCTCTTTTTCTCCCCATTTGGATTCGGTCTAAGGACTTCCAAATGAAAAGGTACAGAATTCATGCAATTTTTGAGTCTTGCCTCTTATAAATTCAACAGTGCCTAAAAGAAAGGAATTCCTACTCTAATCCAGAGTAGCTAATTAAATGTAACTGAAGTGAATACTGATTTATTTCTACCAGTGTTTTCATTTCCATTGAATTTTAAATTCTAGCTTGCTTGTTTGAACTCGGGGGTCTCTCCTTCATAAACAATAAAACAAGGCAGAAACCACCCACCAAACTCACCAATCCAAAATTTGAAAAAGCTAATTGATACATACCTCATCCCATTCCCAACATAAATACTTCTTCCCCAATTTGAGCTCTAAAATATAGATGGCCCTATCAGAAAATATCCTGATCCTTGGAACAGTCTGGATAACAGATGGAACTTATAGCAAGGATTTACCAATGGAATGGAGCAAAAAAGAAAACAGGAAAAGAAGAACTGCAATGGGGGACATAGGTTCAGGTCCCTGAATGCTAAGATTGTTAATTAGGCTCAGAAACATACAGACTATCATGGAATGCAGACTAATGATAAACGGAATATTTTCCTGCCTTGTCTATATCAGGTGGCAACCTGTAGAATTCAATACTTTGCCAGTGTATAGCAACAGCCATTAATTTAATAGGATGGATAGGATTATCTTAGTTGGGCTGCCAAATTCTAGACAACTATTATATAGCAGCGAAGAATTACCGTATTTTTCAGACTATAAGATGCACCTAAGTTTAGAAGAGGAAAACAAGAAAACAAAATATTCTGAACCAAATGGTGTAGTAATATATTTAATAAAACATAACAGAATAATATTTCAACCATGTAAAGTCAACAGCGGTATTAAGAATCACTGTCATTAACAAATGAGGAGAGACTTTAAGTTCAAGTGCTCTTCTAATTTTCTGGAAACTGCAAGAATTCATCATTGCTAGTTCAGAATTTAGGAAGCTCAGTCACTGATATCACTTTCTTCTCTATCTTCATATATGAGATCATCTTCAGTTCCATCTAAGCCATTGCTAATGCCACATTTTTTGAATAACTGTGCAATGATTTCATCCTTCACTGAGCGCCATGATGTTTTAAACCATTCACAAACTTGAGTGATAGTGGGCCTCTTCATTCGTCCAGTAGGTGTCAGATCATGGTTACCAGCAGTCATGCATTTTTTCCACATATAGATTTTAAATGGTTTGTTGATGAAAACATCAAGAGGTTGCAACTGGCAGGTAAGACAGTAATTACAGCTAGAGAATCTTCACTTCTTTAAATCTCTTCTTTGTGGTTTCTCTAATATGTGCTCTAAACTGGTTGAGCGCTAATAAAGCAGATTTTTTCAGAAGCTCTCCAAGACGTTTGGACCACACTTTTTCTACCCATACTCTTATTCCATTTTTATCCATCCATCCTTTCTCATGAACATGCACAACTCCTTTTGGAATCGCTTCTTTTGGAAAGGTTTTCCTTTTGAAAATTAATATCAGTGGCAATTTGGTGCCATCTGCACAGCAGGACAACACAACCATGTAATGTGTTTTCTCATGTCCTGAGGTTTTCATGGTTATGCTTTTGGCACCTTTCAGATCAAATCTTATTAGATGGCACATCAAAGGTTAGCGGGACTTCATCCATATTTTCAATCTGGCCAATTTCAAAATTATTTTTCTTCCTAGCATCTATTACAAATGTATGAAAAGACAGAATCTTAGATTCATACTCTCTTGGCATTTTTTGCGCAATTCTAGTTTTGGTGCGCATAGTAAAGCCATATCGCCTCATAAATCTGAAGCACCACGACAGTGATCCAGTAAAATCCCGAATGCCTTTCTCTACAAGCAATGCGTTAGGCTTCATATATTACCATTTTTGTAGAAACTACAAAACCATTATTCCGTTGACATGTGATCCATTCTTTCATGTCCATCTCTAACTGTGGTCACTTTGCAGCAAACCAGGGGTGAAATGCTCCCAGTTTGGACCGGATCGCCCAATCCGGTATTGATAGTGGCAGGTGGTTTGGAGAACTGGTAGCAAAAATCCCTGCCCCACTCCCCATGCCCAGCTTAAAAAATGCTTTTAAAAGCCTCTGACGATCCCAACTGAGCTGCACGATCATCAGAGGCTTTTTTTTTTTTATTTTTAAAAGCATTTTTTCTATAACCTCTTCGGCTGAAAAAATGTTTTTAAAAGTTTAAAAAAAAGCTTTTAAAAGCATTTTTTCTACAACCTCTTCAGCCGAAGAAGTTGTAGAAAAAATGCTTTTAAAAGCCTCTGACGATCCCAGCTGAGTTGCCTGATCCTTAGAGGCTTTTAAAAGCATTTTTTTACAACCTCTTTGGCCGAAAAGGTTGTAAAAAAATGGTTTTAAAAGAAAAAAAAGTTTCTGATGATCCGGCAACTCAGCTGGGATTGTCAGAGGCTTTTAAAAGAAAAAAAAGTCTCTGATGATCAAGCAACTCAGCTGGGATCGTCAGAGGCTTTTAAAATCATTTTTTCTACAACCTCTTCAGCCGAAGAGGTTGTAGGAAAAATGCTTTTAAAAGTTAAAAAAAAAAAGTTGGCCACTCCCACTCAGTCACATTAAACCCCCCCCCCACCAAGCCACGCCCACAGAACCGGTAGTAACAAATTTTACATTTCACCACTGCAGCAAACCCACGAAAATTGTGCTTGCTTTTATTTTTTACTTTTTGCAGCTGATCGACCTGTTTCCTCCACTCTCTTATCATTTTTTCAGTTGGAGGTGGTCCAAAATGTTTCTCTGCTGCTCTGTTTCCATGTTCCTCAGCATATTTTACTACTTCTAGTTTAAAAGAAATTGTATATGCTTGTCTTCTCTGCTTTGACATCCTTGTACCAGTGTGTAGCGTGAAGAGGTACTGTAGTATTTTTCTGCAAGAAAGAACTGTCAGTAATGTGTCCTTTACTGTTATGAGAGCACTGTAGCTGAAACCATGTTCATACATTCATACATAAGATACCGATATATAGTACATGCCACATTAGCTTATTATGAGGAAATATGAAAAGGAGGGAAAGAGAAGAAAGAAGCCTCCTTCCCTTAAGCTGGCCACTCTGTTGCCCATTTCTCCATTACAGTGCAGCTCTTCTGCCCACAAAAGCCTTGTCTTTGATGTCCAATGCCAAAGCAGAGAAAGAACTGCCAGGAAGAAGCCAGTCAGACAGGGAGTTGGGTACCCTTTCTTCCCTGCCCTAAACTAACAATAGCAAGCTGAGAATTTTAGGACATTGGTGATTCTCCCCCCCCCCCCCCAAAAAAAAATCTAGCGATGTTATCTTTACAAAGGCAAACAGGCAGGCTCTAGCATGCCTGCCCTTGCTAATAAAACACAGTCTCCCACCCCCAAAATTGCATCGATGGCTGTGGTAAGTAAGGGGCAGGAAGCCATGCCATGACCAGAGATGGGGGGGGGGGAAGGGATGGCAAGACAGGCTACAATGAAAAATGGCGGCAACCCAGCAACCTAGCCACTTCCCTTGCCTGCCCTTTCTGGCACTGGAAGCCAAGCCATACCTCTCTCTTTCCATGTCGCTGGGCTCACAGCCCACCATGCAGGCCGGGAAAGGCGTACTTGCAGCAGGGAAGCAGACGGCGGCAGGGCGTCCTTGCCAAACTGCTTGACGAACAGGGCAGGCAGACATAGAGGGCGCCCAGGCCAGCCAGTGGAGGGATCAGCCAATTCTCCGAACTGCACACAACTTTAACAAGTGGTTTGGCCGAACTGGCTGAATCTCACCTCTGCGTTGCTGCCTCAGCTGGGGAACGCTGGAGCCTTCGCAGCCTTGGCGGTTGGATCGGCCTCCCAGAATACCGCCAACCAGCTGTTCCAGGCACCGGGGATTACTGCTGCCTGTAGCCGCCACCGCACCAACTCCCTCCCCTCTCCCTCCAGGTATAGCAAACCCCCAGCAGATGCAACATTTGATGTATAAGATGCACAGAAATTTTCATCCACTTTTAGGAGGGTGAAAAATATACTCTGAAAAATATGGTAGTTTTCTGATTTATTTATTTGTAACTGTCATCTACTGGCTATTTTCTAGATGTGGTAGCCAATGGTTGCAAGATCAAGAAAGAAAGAGGAAATAAAATAAAGGAGATAAATGGTAATTCAGGTCACAGCTATCATGAGAGCCTCAGGTTGCAAGACTGGAGATGCTATAACATGCTATAATGTCAGAGGAAATGTCAGCCAGAACCCCAAGCCTCTTAGGTCTGGGTTTTATCAATCATCAATCTTGCTTATATGTAAATCTCAAACTATGCTTCAACTATTGATTTTTATTTTAGGAAATATGCTGTTGCAACTGGCACTAGTATCATTAGCCTATGTCACTCTGTGACAAAACAAGGTATTTTATGCATACCAGGTACAATCCTGTTGAAAGGATTTCCGCTGGGCTAGGGTTCTTGACAACTGCTGCCAGTTCAAATAGGCAATACTGGGTGTGACACAAAAAGTAATATTCAGAAGGAGACAGCTTGGTGAGTTCATCTCCAAATTACCTTGAGGTGTTTCTGCAATTGGACTTCATGCTGCCGTGTTAGGTGCTCATGTTGCTTCTGAAACTCGGCAAAGAGCAGCTGCTTCTGCAATTGCTGTTGCTGTTTCAGAGCCAGTAGTTCCTGTTGCAGCTGCTGCTCCCGAGCAGTTGGGTCCATAGTGGGCACATTGGACCGGGCATCCATCCGCAAATCCACTGGGTTGCTGTTGCTGTTGCAAGAACTCTGCATCACCATGGGAAGAACCGGCTTCAAGTCCATAGCTGGAGATTAGAAAGAGAGTTCATGATTGCAGTAGAACAATCTGCAACAAAGAGAGCTGAGATCATGGCCTACATGCACATGTTTGTCTATCCTTTAAGAGCTTTGCAGCAAGCAAAGAGAGATAAAACTGTCGAAGACAAACTTCATGGATATACTATTATAATTTTATGCATGTCAGTAGCTAAACATGATTTATCATTTATGAAGTCTATCTTGCCATTAAATTCTTGGTTGCTCCAATGTCATGGCAGGTTATTAACAGTCTGGATGCTTGGGAAATGGTTTGGGGTTTGTTTGTGGCTGACAATAACAAATGGGAGTCGCAACAAAATATTATATTTCAGATTTTCAGCCAGCTACCTATTCTTTTCCCAGGATTGATTCAATATCCTTACACCTTCTTCCTCTACTGAGTAATTGTTTCCTATTCAGTGACAAAGTTCTACCCTACTAGATTATAGGATTAAAAGAAAATCTTATTTTTCTTCTTCTTAAAAATGTTGTACTTCTGCAAACGTTAAAATTCCTTTAATCCTGCTGATAACCCTCTTATTCTGTATAGATTGTGTTGCTTGACTATCCATGGTTAGATTATAATTTAGAAAGTGGGAGGAAAAGATATTTTTGCTGCTATTGCTAAATAATCAAAAAAAAAAAAATCTCTTGCCAAAGAGCAGATCCTGTTATCTTTTGCCTACCCTTATTTCATCCTTTTAATAGACTTTGTGACACATGGCTGAACAGATACATCAGAATTGTGGATTCAGAAATTCAAGACAAGGAAGGCAAAGAGGCTTGGAAATAAAAGCCACAAGTAGATTGAGTTTCATATCTTCATATAACTAATACCCCCACCCCAAATTTATAAAATTTTTAGCTATCACAGCAACATACTTGCTCTAGCTTTTGCCTCCTCAGTTTGTAACAATAGATATCAGACAGTTTTTAAATCCTTAACTGTGCCCTAAAAGTTCAATGTCATCATTATAGGGACATGATATTAATGAAGAACATATTTAAAATGAGTTTGTATTTTTCCTGACCTCCCTTCACGAAGATGGGCAGATGAACTAAATATTCAAATGTACTTATTTTCAGTACTCGAGGAACACTAACAACTATGTTGCAAAGTAAAAGTTTATTTATTATAAAATAAATAAAAATTATTTGCAAGATATGGAGTAGCCTCTGAATCCTCCATGCCTACTGCAGAGATTTACAATCCAAGCCAGTGGTAAATATCATGCCAGTCTCAGGCATCTGGCGTCTATTGAGGGGTTTAACATATGAAACATATCACAATGAATGAATGGATGAGTATTCCAAGGTTCCAAAGAAATCTATTCATAAACGGATGCCAATTTCAAATTAGCACTACTTATTTTTAAGATATTTTGCCAACCATTGCCAATGTAATGGCTTTTTTATCCAACATTTTAAGATGCCTAGACAGTAGTGGCAGAAATTCTCCCATATCTTCAGTCTTTTCCAAAAATCAAGATGAGGCCTCCTAAATCAATATGAAGTTGCAGGTGAAATATGATATTGTATATAATAAGTATCCTGTTTCCCCAAAAATAAGACATCCCCTGATAATAAGCCCAATCGGGCTTTTGAGCGCATGGCAATACGGCCAAACGCTTATTTCAGGGTTCAAAAAAATATAAGACAGGGTCTTATTTTCAGGGAAACATGGTAGACATAAGGATCATCTTCAGGGATATTCATCTAACCAACGTTTGGAGGTTTGTTTAAGAAACTGTGTAGACATACAAATTATTGGTTTTCAATGTTACCGTTTTACATATTTGGGCCTTGATTCAAAGGTCTGGAAAAATGACACAAGAAGTATTCATCACAGATAAATTTTGTAAAATAAAATCCTTGGTGGCCTAGGCCACATATGCTGCAAACTAAGATGGTAGCAAGAGCTGCTATTTTTAAAACGTCCTATTTATGAAAAACTCTCTACAAATAAAAAAAATTGTGTCAAAAAGCAGCAAGACAGCTATTGCTCATTTCTTCTGGTTATGTTTACTTGCAGTTTTATGTTATATTTTTATAAGGAAGCAATTTGCAAGCACTGCCTCCTTCACCACTAGTAGAAAATCTTACCTCACTATCTCAGCAAATATGTAGCCTAGCCCAGATGTATCAACAGATTGGGCTTGTGGAGGGAGGAAATTTAGATGGCAGTTCTTCCCAGGCAATCAAAGCTCTGTCCTTTTTTACATATGTGCGACACACATAACAAAGCGACAGGGCTTCAATCACACAGTCATGACTGCCATCTTGAACACTCACACACACTGACGCATTTAGATTAGGCTATAATGAGAACCAGTTGAGGGCAAAAGATCGGGGGGGGGGGGATTAAAGTGCGGTTAACTGAGCTCTGTATCTTTATACATTAAGAGGGCTGCTTTGAAGAGAAGTGAGGGAAATTCCCAGCTAATTAAACTTGTGTGTCTGTAGGAATTCTGTAGAACAAAACTTAATTTAAAAATAAAGTTTGGCATTTTCCTTCCAAGGTATAGGGCCGTGATGGCGAACCTATGGCACGCGTGCCATACCCCTATCAATGGGCACGTGAGCTCAGCTCTGGTACCCATGCACATGCCGGCCAGCTCATTTTTGGGCCTTCTGGGTCCACCGGAAGTCAGCAAACAGGCTGTTTCAGGCTGTTTCTGGCCTCCAGAGGGCCTCCCCTAGAAAGCCTCTGGAGCCTGGGGAGAGAAAAAAAACGGGCCTACCGGGCCCACTGTGCGAAAAGTGGGGAGAGCATGGGGGGGTTGCGCATGCATCTGTGAGGAGCAGAGTGCATAGAATTATGGGTGTGGGCACACATGCACGCGACACCACCACCACCCGTGATTCCCCCTGGTTTTGGCACGCGATGGCAAAAAGATTAGCCATCACTGGTATAGGGCTTGCTAAGGATATTACTTTTTCTTTAGCTTGTTAAATCCTAGGGGTTGCTAAAGTCAATCCCTAGCAATCCAAACATTGGATTCCTAAATCCACAAACATAATTGCAAAACTGCAATGAAAAAATATGTACCTCTATCAGCGTAGAGAATTCCTTAGAAAAAAGACCAGTCTCAGGTGGACATAAAACAAAAACATCATGGCAAGGTTCATCAAGGAACAGTTTTCAAAAATAGCTATGAGCTTATAGGCCAAAAATGACTGTAATCTACTGGACAGGGGCAAAAGAAATATCATCTAACCCCCCCAAATGATGGATAGATGAAACAACCTGCATCTGGAGTCAATCTGTCTCCAACCTAGGTGGGATCTCAGCATGTTGGCTGCAGAAATCAGATGCTTTTCCAAAGTAAGATCTCACAATGTACTTTAGCTTAAAACTTATTGTCACTCTGATGTACTGATAATTTTGAGCCAGAGGACTGCTAGTTTTACTAGCCTTGAAATGTTATCCCTATACAGGCTCTCAGCCATACAACATTAATGATTTTGTTATAATTTTAAACTGTTTTAATTGGGTTGTTGATTTTAATTTTATTGTGATTTGTATTGGATATTGTTTTTGTAAGCCCCCCTGAGTCCCTTGGGAGAATGGCGGCATATAAATCGCAATAATAAATAAATAATAAATAAATAAATGAGCAATACATGGCTATATTAAGTGCCCTTCTAGGATTCATGTGGAAGGTCTTCTCAAGCAGAAGGCACAACTTTCAAGCCTCAATTCAGAGAGAGAGGGAGAAGGAGAGAGGCAGAGACAGATTTCTCACAGATTGGCAAATTGGGTAGAACTCAGCATTACTTATGCAGGTTCTTTTGCACTTTCCAAAGTAACACTGCCACTGCTACTGTTCCCACTCTTCTATATCTGAGTCACTTGCAGTCGATTTGGCACACTGTGAATGAACAAGGGCTATGGTGACTCATCAGATACATACCCTCTGTTTTCACTGCTGTTGTAAAAAAGCATGGTCTGTTTTATTAAGTCACATGTGCATGTCTTTTGTGTATATGTGCATATATATATACATATGTATATATGTGTATGTTTATACAACTCCGCATCACCATTACCACCCCAAACCAGAACAGCAGCCTGGAATAGCCCTCAACAGAGATACATGGAGGTAGCATCAGTAGCTGAAAAATTAAGTCCAACGCAAATCCTCCAACCATTCAACCATACTTTTCTGGGATTCTGTTGTAATTATAAGCAAGAGGGTTGTAGCAGGAGAGAAAAGGCTACAAAAGACAGTAAGAAAGTCAGGAACTAAATATAGATGAAGCCAAACAACAGCTGTTCACAGAAAGCAAGGAGAAGAAGAAAGAAGGACAGTTAACCCAAAGGTGAGAAAGACAGAAGAGAGGGGGGAAAAGAACTCTTGATTGATTGTTCTCAGGTTTTAATGCTTCTTGAGACTCCTGTCTGTCGAGCAAAATAGAAGTGGGAACAAACAGTTCTGCAAAGTTTTAAAAGACATAGAGAAAAACAGAGGGTTTTTATTCTTTGAAAAGTAGAAACATACTAAATACTAATATGTTTTGATTAAAAATTACCAATGTTAATGTACATGTGACAAACAAGAAAACCTGAAGCCAAGCTGTTTTAAAAAAATTTCTCAAGTAAATAAACAAAATTGTGTAATGCAAAGAGTGCTATGTCAATAGCTTGTAGTTACAGCCATTGAATAAAGCATCCAAATTTAACTTGGACACCATGGTTATTAATCCAAGGATTTTTCAAATTGTGGATCCAGACCCTGGGAGAATAGTGACCAACATTGCTAGATGGGGTTTATGTCACTATTTGTTTGTTTGTTTGTTTATATCTGATTTGACTTTTGCAGGCAAAGTGAAAACATCAAACTGGGTTTGGGCATTGGTCCTCATTTTGCTTATGCACAGTAGGTAGTTGCTATCCTGCAGTTTTTTATGATAATACAGATTAACATTTAATCATTATGTATCAATAATGTATTGTTATTGATGATACATTAACACAAATTAATGTATCATTTTAGTATTGCAAAGTTTGAAAAGCAATATATTAATTGATTATCTGACAGCATTGTGGAGAGAGGATGTTGAGGGTTGGGATTAAGATTAAGAACTCAAGGAAAGTCTTGCAGATGCCATCAAAATCCAGCATCTAATACACCCAGCAGTCTATTAGAAGCTCACAAAGCAGAACATAAGGCAAAAGATATTTCCCAATATTCTTGCTTCACAATATTTTATAAAGTTTTTAAATGATTCAAATATAGGTAGTCCCTGACTATCAACCACAAATGGGATTAGAATTTTTGCTGTAAAACAAGCCTATGTTAAGTAAATTGCACCTGATTTCACAACTTTTTGCCATGGTTGCTAAACAAAACAGTGCAACTGTTAAATGAATCAAGGGGCTTCTTAGTGAATTAGCTTCCCACATTGACTTTGCTTGTAAGAATTCAGCTTGGAAGGTCACAAATAGGAAAGGTCCAGGACATTATAACCATCATAAAGATATTCCAGGTTTCCAGATTTTGATCATGTGAACATGGGGATGCTGTAAGTGTGAAAACCAGTTGTAAGTCACTTTTTTCAGTCTTGTTATAGCTTCTAACAGTTGCTAAACAAATAACTGCAAGTCAAGGACTATTTGTAATCTTAGCCTCAAAAAGATTCCACAGGCATGTAATGCAAAATAACTGATGCTTCCAAACACAAGCTGGCTGAGCCAAAAAGGACAGAGTGCAAAACATAAATACTTTTGCCCTTGTAAACAAACAAGTATCATATGTACACATTGTACACCCTTTTTGTCCTACTGCTAAAAGAGTGTGAAACTTTTGGTAAGGGGGTAGTTGACAGGCAAGAAGGAGAAATAAATTCCCTCCCATGGAGCCAACTGCACACTCAATTCCAAATAAGGAACATTGCCCAGCTTCTTGGACAATGAGGACAGGGCTGGAATCAGAAGCTGGCACTATTAAATGTCTTTTAAGGTCCCAAAGGAACCATTCTGAACTCAAATCACACTGTTTGAATGAGGCACATTTGCTTTGAATGCAAAAATATGTGGTTCCATTCATTTTAGGGGTGGTTTAACTTATTTTCATTTGAAACGAAGCATTTCAAGTTCAAAATGACTCAAATTCAAAATATTGAACACATCTCTACTTACCACATTATCACCTACTGTTCTTCCTCCTCTACCTCTGTTCTTAATGTCTATTTACCTGCTATCTCTGGACGTGAGAATGCAACAAGGGCAAAATTAATTGGCGGCATCCTCCATCTGTGCAGCAATAACCCTTGGACATGGAGGAAGGCCACCAATGGTAAAAAGTAACAAGGATGTCAAAGCAAACTTGGACAGGGTCCACACAAAACATGAAGCCTTCTCATATCTTCAAAGTGAAAGGTGGGATTCCCTTACTTGTAGTAATGTCATCAATGCTCAATTGAGAGACCCTTTTATTATATTGCAATGATCAGCCAGAATCACGTAACACAGAACTTTCCTTAGAGAAAACCTAAGGAAAAAAAGGTATATGAATGCTGATAATAGAATTGAAATTTCCAATACATCAGAAGAACACAAACTGGTAAAAATGTTCATGGCAGACGTTTCATTTCGAGCAACGCTAAAGTTGTTCCTACCTGGTAAAGACTTACAAAAATCTGGGAAACAAAAATGATGTCTTTGGTCCCGAAGAATAATTTGCCCACTATTCAACTCTTTTTTATTGAACTTTCAGAGAAACATTTTACTGAAAATACACTATTTCATATCTTTCAAGACTAAACCACAGCTTTCATTTTCCTAAGTTGCTTATATGAATGATTTCTGCCCATAGAAAGAACTTCTACAGAAAGCTCAGGATGGACTGAAACTTCAGGGCTAATCTAAGAAAATTCTAGAGCAATCTTTTCCAATCTGATGCTCTCCAAATATACTCTGTGTAAGTTCCGTGATCCCTAACCATGGATCTATGGTCCTCTGAAAATTAAGTTTAGTCCTAGGATAGAAGAAAGAAAATGGAAAACATTTATTATAATATGCTAATAAAATAGATATTTGATCAACCATTTTAAAAATAAGAGAAAAAAACAGATTCAAAGGAGAGCTGAGTGTCCTTCTGTTCCTGAACTTTTGCAAAACACCACTAAAAAATCTTGTTAGCTTGCTCTAGAAACAATGTTGACACTGTGACATCCAAAATGCGTAATATACTCATATGACTCAATCTCATTTCAGTAATTTGATGCAAAAATCAATTGTAGTTATCTTGTCATCTTAGCTGTTATGTGGCAATAGTACATCCTGGTTTGCAATGTTTTTGATCTAATGGTCATTGTAATGACCTCCCTGCCTCTTCTCTCCTCCCACTTTTGCACATTAAAAGGGAAGTCAAATATTTGGAAATCTACCCAGGTGAAAAGGGCTTTGCTTTACAGGTATGCTTAGTGTGTCTCAGTTCAAATTCTTCTTTGCTGTAGTTCAAAATATAAAACTCTTTGACCTGTATTAGGAAAGTATTAAATTATGTATTCATTTAAAGCAGGTCCCAAATTAAAATATAGAACACTGAAAGCATAACATGAGAAGAAAAAAGTAAGAATTCTTCTTTTGCACAGTTCCCTGTCTTCACTAATATATAATTACACCATGAAGGAATTTTAGAAAAAAAATCTTAAGAGGGGTAGCACTAATGCTAGTGCTGTAGTACCACACAATGCTTTGTATATTTATTTTTCTTTTTTTAAAAAAATATCATGCAGATATTCCTTAACTATTTGTTTTGAAATGTGAGCATGCATGCAGTTATGAAATATTTGAGTACCATTGCAGTTGGCAGCTTTGGGCAGCATGGTTAATCAAAGTATATTAGAAATGCTCCAACCAACATTCAGTATATGTGCATGTGTATTTTTGTCTGCATAAGTGCAGCTCTATATCTCTGGTTGTTTTTCCTCATACTCCAAGTCATCTTCTTTTAGCATCAATTCTCATGATCAGAAGAAACCCTCACCCCCACCCCTAGCTTCTATAATATCCCACAAAACTCATGTGAACAAGTATTTACCAACAATTTTTTTTTAAATTTGATTTATATGCCGCCCTTCTCCGAAGATTCAGGGCAGCTTACAATGTGCTTAGCAATAGCCTTCATTCTTTTGTATATTTATACAAAGTCAGCTTATTGCCCCCACAACTGGGTCCTCAATTTACCTACCTTAGAAAGGATGGAAGGCTGAGTCAACCTTGAGCCTTGGCGAGATTCGAACCCTGCAGTAATTGCAGGCAGCTGGTCTTAATAACCAGCTTAATTGATCCTACTCTTATTATGAGAAATATTACTATATTCCCTTTTTTTCCAGGTCAAAGTTAAATCCAAGATGATCTAAAGGAACATCATAAATTTTCTTCTTGTGCCATTGCTCTCTCATACAAGACCAGAAAGTGATATCAGAATAAAAAATGAATATTTGTCCAATAGTAATGGATGCAGGCTTGGCAAATAAAAGAAAACACCTATTGCTAGCTCTTTAAATGAAGAAAGTGTAAAGATAATTGCACAGTTATAAAGTTAGCCCAAGGTTGGAAGTCCAGCTGCAGCATTACTAAAAAAAATTAGAAAACAGCACTCTCTTTAATGGTAGCTGATTAGAAACAATGGCCTGAGGCCACCACCAAAATTGAAACTTCCTGGCAATGTGATAAGCCAATGGTAATGATATCAGCAAATGTTTTTTTGGAACCTAAAAGCAGCTCATGCCATCATGAAGAAAAAGTTGAACAGAAAATAACGTCCTTCCCAACAATGACTGGGCCAGTTGATCTTAACACATATAATGTATTTGTATTCATGGGTGGGGAAAGCTCTCAAATCATAATAGAGAAATCTGAGGCTTGTTACATGTCATGAAAACACTCAAGGTTTTCAAATCACACTAACAAAAGCAGGCCGAGATAACTGGTGAATTTGTAACAAATCTAAAATCAAAGAATAAGTCTTGCAACTTTGATATGTTGACTGAATCTCTGATCAAAGATCAAAATTGTTTTGGGCATAAGAAACAACAGAATGCAAAAATGCTTATATAGAGACATGTCCCTAGAAAATGCTACTCAGGTATACCAAGCACCAGAAGTTGTTCACTCTCAATTGAAAGTTTTGACATAGCAATGATAACAGTACTGTACCTAATGGTAATTAGCCATCAGTTGTGATAATGACTTATAGGGAGAAATGAGATAAGTAAACTCTAGTTAGAAAGAAGTTTTAATCCTAACAAACAAATCAGCAAAGGGGGAAAATGACAAAAAAGATTAGAAATGGGACAAATAATGTAGCTGATAATAGTATGAAGCAAGCGTACGGTGTTCAGCTTATGGACAGAAATATCATATGTGTGGAAAGTATAACCATATTGCTAAAAAGTGCAAAAGTGCAAAAACAGTTCAAAAACAATATAGGAATAAGAATCTGAAGATTATGATGATTTCTTCATAGACTTGATTGATGTGAATAGGATAAGACATCAGAATGAAGTCTGTATTGAAACAATACTCACTAATTAGGTCTCCATTGTTTGTAAGACCGATACTAATTTGCAAGAAACTTTAATAATCCAAAATGACTGCACAGATCAAAGCCTAAATGAGGCCATGCTTCTGAAATCATATGCTATGCACACAAAACCACTGGGGATTCAGAACTCAGTCTGAAAGGGAAAGGCATTCTCTATGATATCAAACCAGTAGTAATATCAAATATAAAAAGAATAATTCTGGGCCTAGAAATATCTGAGAAATAATCAACTGTTTTGATTCAGACAATATAGAACCATCAGAAAGAAAAAATCCATGATTAAGCAGATATGAAGATTTCTTTCACGGTATTGGCTGTCTTCCAAAAACTCATGATATTTTTAGTAAAAATCGACAATTGGTAGTACACAACATCAAAAATGTAACAGTAGCATTGAGAACAAAACTGAAAGGAGGCTTGGATGCAATGAATACAAGAGGAATTATTTCCTGTATTGAATAATCAATTTAATGGGTTCATTCCATGGTTATAGTTCACAGAAAGATAGAAATCAGAAAACTGCCTGAAGCCCAAAGAATTATACAAGTGATTATTATACAAAGAGAGCATAATCACATCTCAACACAAATAGATCTCTTAATGAAACTGGCAGGCACAAAAATATTTTCCAGCTGTATGCAGCAGCTTGGTTTTGGCACCTACCACTGGATGAAGAAAGCATATGCCTATGTATATTTAGTATGTCATACAGTTTTGATACAATATTAAACATATGCCCTTTGGGTTGCATTGTTTCAGAAATATTTCATCTATGGCAACAACTGTTGGAAGGTATTCCAAAAACCATATAAATATGGATGATACTTGGAGTGCCACAGAAGAACATGTTCACTAATCAAAACCAGTACCAGAAAAAGCCATGTCCTCCATTATTAAAGTATGTATTATAAAATCACATCTGTGATATCTGTGAGAAATACTGACAAAATATGGCATTAAACTAAATCAGGCTAAAAGTAAGATGCAGAGAGACATGCATCTTACCAACAGAAACCAACAGATCAGAAAGACATTCAAAAGATCATGAAAATTGAAAATTATGTTTTGAAATTCATTTGTAGCCTGTGTGCTCATATCACAAGCCTAAGAACATTACTTTGCAAAGATGCTATCTGTCACACTGGATTTCAGCAAATGACAAAGGATATCCAGATGCTTCTATACAAGCTATATGGAATAGAAGTGTAATCAAAGAGTCAAATACTGTAGTGTAGACTAATCAAATAGTATTGAATGTTGGGTGAATATTTTTGTCTTTTTTAGAAACAGGATGTGTGGAAGCTTGTATTTACTAACAATTGAACTTATTCATGTTATAAGGGTAATGGTATCTTCCTTACAATGTTAACTTCATTTTTTTTGTAGGTTAGATTTGAATTCAAGTTTATAATAAATACAATCCTTTGCTTCTTGTATCACTGCTTCTACATAAACTGCTTCTACATGAACAATACACTATGGTAATAAAAAACCTCATGAAATCCCATCCCTAGCATTAAATGGTACAAGCTCCCATTAACTGCCTTCTTATTTAAATTTACAGCAAAACATTGTATCTGAGGCTGCTATGCTGTAGATTGCAATTACTGATGTTTAAATTGCCTTAGAAGTTCATATCAAACACTGAATCTGCCCTGGGCATTTAAGATAACTCCAAATTGACACTATGTAGATATGTTTTAGGGTTAAAAAAAAAAATCTAAATATTCTAGCATTTTGGCCTTCTTTCTATAGTGCAATTTCTAGTGCAGAGCCTGAGGCTATCTGCATCCTAGTAAGATCAACTGCATACTGGAATACTAAAGATTCATCCTTGAAAGAATAGCCCAGAATATCTTTTTGAAATATAGGAGATGACAGGAGGAGAAAGGCAGTATAGAAGCAATCATATTAGAACTGGTTCCCGCTCTGCCTCCCCACTCGTGTCAATCCCATCCATTTCCAGCACTGCAGCAGGTGTCTTTGGTGAATGAACTCTGCAGTTGTGAGTAACTGTTTCGTAGACGCAATATCATTTGTATGCGAGTGAGAGGCTCTGCACAGCTGAATGAACAACCTGTTCTTAATCTAAACAGGAAGTTGGGGGTGGCGTAGGACGAAAAGGATGATTCAAGGGATGGAGGGAAGAGAAAGATGCCCGGAATACTAATGCAGCTTTCCCCCACCTCTCCAACTCAAGTACTGTAGAGTGTGCTGGTGTGATGCAGGCAGACAGTCAAAACAGATGCTTGTAGTCTTTAACAAAATCCAGTGAGCCATTGATCATCCAAGCAGAGTATTAGAAGACACTTCTTGCTCTTGGTCTCTTTTACACACACACACACACCCCTAATAGTTTCATCCTTTTCTTCAAGAATTCAGAGTAGCCTAAGCGGAAGGATCCCCAAAAGGCCACCCAACTCTTTGCTAACTGGGACTGAGTCTAGTGCATTTCAGAAATAAAATTAGAGCACAACAGTTTTCAGCTTTTATTTTTAGGTTAATCATTGCAACACCACCAAAAGTTTTTCAGGATCAATATTTAAAAGTTAGCAACATACAGGTAGTCGTCAAGTTATGAATGTGATGGAGCCTGCCGAGGATTTCTGGGAGTGAAATCTTTGAACAGGATCACTCTCTCCTTTTGCCTATGCATTTGCTAATCGCGAGGCTCGTTAAGTGCATACGAGGTATTTCAGGTTGGGGAAGGCCATGGAGAGGGGGCCTAGTGATGGAACAGGCCACCTGCCTAAGACCACCCAAGGCCTCCCTGACCCACTGAAATACCTCATGCTCCCACAATTGCTTCCCCCACGCTGGGTCACTTACCTTGTGAAGATCTAGCAAGCAGTCTAGCAAGCAGTCTTCTCTCCAACCTCTCTGCCCCTCAGAAGCTCCATTTCGGCCGGCAACATGCAGGACACATGTTGCAGAGCCTCTGCAGTTATTCGTAAGGGCGAACAACTGCCATGGTGCTGCAAGATTTATAGTTTTGGGACTTGTTTGTAAACGCTTATTGTATAACTTTAAAGGTTCACTAAGGAACCTAGGGATTACCTGCAGTCAAGAATTCTAGAATCTTGTGAGCTTTGATTATCTTCCAAGCTTTGAGCCATTTAAAATCAGATAAAAAAATTTTGTCATCTGTATCATGGCTTATGTGCACTACCCTGATGTTCCACTAGCGGAACCACGTTCATAGGCTGATCATCACTACTTTCAATTTTTACATTTCCCAAGGGCTCTTAATTCAAATTTGACCAATTAATATGATTTAGACACAAACAAAAATCAGGACTGAATGAAATACTATTGTGCAGAAGGGTTGAACCATGGAAGGGGATGAAAGCAAAAGGAGAGGAAGACCTGTCTACTGTATAACAATTTCCTTGAACAGCAGAATTAATGTGGTTTTATACTGCTGAAAAGAAATGTTAGCTTATGTATTTGAGAAGCGGTTTCTTCCAGCATTCTTTTTTTCTCCTTCCTGTTTATGCCATTTAATAGAAATAAATCCCTGAAAAAGAAACTCTTATCTGCATACCCAATTTCCACATTAAGTTTTCTAATCCCTTCTCTAAACATGTGACAAATTTTAGATGTTTGCCCACAATCCATCAAATTGTAGATTAAGAAAATTAAACCAAGGTGTGTTAATTTACATATACAGAACACTAAATATTGGTCAACTGAATATTTTTTGTTGGGATGAAGAATTCGTTTTTACCTGAATTCTAATTTCAACCCAGCAAGACCACAAGGCTTAGGGAGAAGCATTCTGAGCAGGAATTGGCTAAATTCTTACTGTAAATTCTGTGAGATGCAAATAAAATAGCTGAGAAAAATGAGAAGGAAGATAAACACAGGCATCTACAGAAAGCAATATCCTGGCTTACTCCAGTCAGAATCCACATTTGAACTACCTCTCATTTAGCAGTACTGAACTGGTGACAAAATGCATCAAGGAATTGTAAGCTCTGCTAACAAAGATATGCCTCGCCTAGATTTTACCGTAAATAAAATTCTTCCTATTCATACAGTCAAACCATTTAGGATGGAAAATTTATAGTCTCTCCCCCCCCCCCTCTCTCTCTTATATTATGAATGTATAACTATGTGTATCACATTATGCCCCTCCCTCTTCCAAGAAGCAAAACATTACTAGAAGAGGAACATGTTCTATTGCTCTTGGGAGTCCTTCCCCTGCTCTTATTCAGGCTTTCCCATGAAATATGTACATGCCTAAGAAATTGCCAAACTTTATTACTAATCCACAAATAAGCCTTCATTTTTTACCCTACTCCCATTACACTCTCCTTGAATAGTCTACCTGCAGCCTAGTCCATATAAATGCTTCATTCCTTTATCCTTCTTCCGGAGAAGTCTTCAAAACATTAGAGGGATACCTGTGTTTGGTAGAAGTATCTAGCAAAAACTAAGATAGGCAAAGACCTATTACAAAACTGGGCTCTAGCTGTAAAAGCTGCTTGTTAAAAGGTTTTTTTAACAAGAATCCACATCACTATCTTCTATTCTGAAATTTTCTACTGCATCTTTCAGATATAATTGCTTTTGACCTTAAGCAACTTAAGTTAACAAAATGAAACTTTTTCTCATTCTTATATAATATGTTTGCTCTCATCCTCAGCTTCTTCAGTTGTGTTTTCTCACTCTACACCTATTTTTCTTTGCATTTCCATCTCTCCTGTTCTGTCTCTAAAACAATCATTGCAGGGGGAGGGTTTTGAAAAATTTACACATTCTGTGTGCTAAACCCAAGTGCAAATTTGATATTTCCATCCTTCTTCACACCTCTCTACAACAGCAGAGGGAAAACAGATTCCATATTAGCAACCCCAGATTGTGTGGTAAAGTTCCATCCTGCTCAGAATCTATTTTCTGTCATTTTATATCCCCCCCCCTCCCGAAATTCCTCAGTAGACAGTCTTTGCCAAATTCTGGTTTAGTTGCTGAGATTTATGGTTGTCGTCACCACAAACACTCAGTGTATTTATAGATCTATGGGCTTTACTCCAAACCTGTCATTCTACCAAATGGTTCAAAATATTTCTGCCATTTAATCAAACTCAAGAAAAGAAGAAGACACGCAGACATTGACTCCACATGTATGATATGATAAGAGACCAAGGCTTTGCCTTTTCTTCCTGGCATGGTGAGAGAAGCACAACGTTTTACTTCTATCATGTGTCTTCTGCTTGTTGCTTCATCTTTGCAAAGCAGGAAAGGGAGGGGTGGATTTCAATTAGGAAAGGCAGTCTAGACCGTTGCTTGCTATGATTTTGCCCTCAAACATTTCCCTCCATTCCACTCCCACATCCACATTTGAAATGCATCCTGGCTTCCAGAAGACAGAAAGCAAATTTGGAGGGTCAAATATTTGAGAGAAAAGGAAAAGCTCTTTAACAAATTCTAGTAGTCTCAACACTATATTGTCTCATTTCTGTTTCATCAAAAACCCTGGAATAAATTTCTAAAAGTGTAGATAAGGGTTTTTTAACAAAACAGAGTATAAATTTGAAAGATTCTGCTTCTCCATGAAAAAATAATACTCCCCCCTCCCAAAAATCAGGGGAAAATTTGAGGAGCAGCTTTGAGAAGAATTAAAGACTCTTTCTTCTACTTACTGTTTTCCCCCTGAAAATTATGCCTCCCTCCTTTTTAAAGGTGAAGCAGTAACCTGGCTGTGAACATGTACAAAGGAGAAGGAACACAATATCTTATTCCTGCATTTTTTAATTATAAAATCTGAGAAAAGCTATGTAAATCCAAAGTGTTGAACAGGTGGTTAGATGAAGCCAAAAATAGTTTTGCTCAAATTAAATTCAACTCCTGGTGATAAATAGTTTCTCTGCAGGAACCCAGAATTGTTTTGACATTGACTTTTACTTATTTCCCACTCTAGCTTAAAACCTAAAAAATTCTTGCCAGTTTCACATCTAACTACTAACCAGATCCAAATTATAGTATTTTAGTTATCTATTAAGATTAGCCAGTTAGCTAGATGTTGCCATCTCCTGAGATATTAAATAAATCTCCAGCTGCAGCAATTGGGGAAGAGGCACAGTAATTCTGTAATCTGTACATTAAAATTCTGCCTTTACTATTTTTATAAATAACTCATTGGTGAGCATATCTAATATTCCTTTATTCTCCTGTTTTCCCCACTAACCAACCTGTGAGATGAATTGGGCTGAGAGAGAATGACCCAAGATCATCCAGTCAGTTTTATGTCTAAACTGGGATTAGAATCCACGATCTCCTAGTTTCTAGGTCAGTGCCTTAAACACTAGCCAAGCTGCCTCTCTGGTGTGATCTCTGTGTCATGATTCATGTGCTACAATGATTCACCTTCTACCTTATTGATCGGTTTTTTGTTCTGGAGAGGAATTGGGAGATAGATTGCGCACATGGTCCAATATGAAACTGCTAGATTCAGCATCATCAGTTTGCTGATGACAGCCAGCTGTATATATTATCCTTGGGCTGTACAAGTGAATCTATCTATATTCTGACCTACTGTCTGGAAGCTGTTCAGGTCCAGTTGGAAAAGAACAACTTCAAATCCTGACAAAATTGAGTGGGTCTGACTATTTGGCCCCTGTGACTGGGGACATTTTGATCACTGGTCTTGAATGGAGTAGATTTCCCATTCCAGACTGTGCCTAACATGGGGGTCAGGAGGATTCTTGTAAGCCTACTGCACCTTTTCCTAGAGTAGGATGCCCAACAGCTATTCATCCATTAATCACCTCATGAATGGATTATTGCAATACCTTGGGCTTAAGATCTTCTAGAGACTACAGCTAGTGCAAAATGCAGCAATGTGAGCACTATTGGGCACTTCTCAATGTGCTCATATATCGATGGTGCTATGTGAGCTATACTGGCTACCAGTTATAAGATTGTAAGTGACTGCTTAGAATGGGTGTTGGTCCTACCTGAACACCTCTTCCACTGGAGGTTGGGAGAGAGAATCCAGGATAGCATGGGTGTTGCTCTGTTCTTCTGCCTGAAGACTTAGCATGTGATCATAATTTTTTTTTTTTATTTATTTATATGCCGCCCTTCTCCGGAGACTCAGGGCGGCTTACAATGCGTTAAGCAATAGCCTTCATTCTTTTGTATATTTTATACAAAGTCAGCTTATTGCCCCCACAAACTGGGGGGCATGTGTAGTCCCTCTTTCCTCGCCTGTGCTTCCCCAGAATGAAAGAAGGGTCCAGCCTCAGGACCACTCTGTCCTGCTGAAATATGCATAAGTCCTGTCTGACTGATAAGGCTGCTAGTTTTCCTCCTAGCTAATGTAATTGCTATGAGGGAAGACACCTTAAATGTCAAAATACGAAGTGTGGCCGATTGCAAGGGCTCGAAAGGACCTCCCATGAGAGCTTGTAGAACCCGTGACAGATCCCAGGTAGGGTACCTGTGGATGACCGGTGGACACAAGTTGGTGACACCCCTAAGGAATCTATGTACCATGGAAAGGGAATCTATGTACCTTGGAAAGGGAGTCTAACTGCCCAACTGATATAATAGAAGACAGTGCTGCTATCTGTCTTTTGATGGTACTAGGGGTCAAATATACTAGGAAATCCAGGACCTGAGCCACTGAGCCCCTAGCCAACCTGCAACCTGGAGCAGCAGGTAGAGAAGGCCCGCCAAATAGCATTGTAAATTCTGGTAGTGGACTGTCTCCTGGATGCTGAATAGTTTGGATCATTTTGATTGAGAATTATCTTTGCTTCAGGACCCGACACTCAACTGCCAGGCGGTCAATTGGAGCCACTGAGGCTCCGGGTGCATCAATATTCCCTGACTGAATGAGATCTTGTCATGTGGTATTTGCCAAGGGCGAGCCACGGAAAGGATCACCAGGTCCGCAAACCATGGCCTCCTGGGCCAGTGAGGCACTATCAATATCACCTCCGCCTTTTCCTCCAGCAGCTTCCTGATGATTGATGGAATCAAAGGAAGCGGAGGAAAGGTGTATAGAAGGCCTGGAGGCCACAGTGTGCGAAGGGCATCTATCCCCTCTGCGCCCTGAGCTTGGTACCTGCTGAAAAACAGAGGTAACTGGGAGTTTTCTTGGGATGAGAAAAGATCCAGGACCGGGGTCCCGTATCTGCGAGTCAGCTGTTGAAACAGTGAGGGATGCAGATGCCATTCCACATAGTCCACCATCACCCTGCTGAGACTATCTGCCTGCAGATTCAGGGCCCATGATATGTGTTCTGCCCATAATGATAGAAGGTGCCCAGAAACTCACATGACCTGCTTCCTTCACGAGGAACTCGAATGTGTCACTCCTTGTCGGCTGATGTGTGTTTTGGCCATCATGTTGTCAGTTAAGATCAAAACGTGATGCCCGGAGATGGAGCCCTTGAAGCTTCAGAGAGCCAGATGGACTGCTTGGAGCTCTAGCAGTTGATCTTGTGGTATCGGTCCTCCGGGGTCCACTTGCCCTGGGCTATCAGAGATTGACTGTGGGCTCCCCAACCATAGAGGCTGGCATCTGTCATAATGGTGGTATGGGTTGGTTCTTTGAACAGATAGCCCCTACCGAGAGTAGGTGATGTTCACCAATGAAAGGCGTGCAGCACATTTAAGGGGAGTCTCACCCTGTCCTTCGAGTTGCTCCTGCCGGATCTTTGGTGGGGCAGGAGGAACCATTACAGTGTCCTGGCGTGTAGTCACGCCTATGGCACTATGGAGATGCATGACATCATCTTCCCAGGGGCTGCGACAAGATTGATAAAGGAACTTCCCTCATAGCTATGATGTGCTTGGTTTGTTGTTGAAGGCTGACCTTTCTCTCTGGAGAGAGAAAGATTTGGCGGGTTACTGTATCTATTACGGCTCTCAAATGGAGCAATTTGGTAGTTGGAAAAAAATGGCTTTTCTTGTCGTTTATGGAGAAGCCATATTCTCGAAGTGCCTGGATCGTGACCCTTATATCCTTCTCTGCCTGAAGAGCTGATGAGACTGGATCAAAATGTCGTCCAGATAGCACTGGACTCTGATTGGGATCGATCTCACGTGGGCTGCCATAGCCGCCAAAATCTTGGTGAAGGCTCTCAGTGCTGATGAGAGGCCGAATGACATGGCTCTGTATTGGTAATGATTATCTGAATAGGCAAAGTGAAGGAACTGCTTGTGCGCAACCTTGATTGGAACATGAAGGTATGCTTCTATTAACTCTATTGAGATGAGTAAGTCACCCTTGTGTGTACTGTCCAATATTAATTTAAATGACTGCATTTTGAATTTCTTGAACTCTAGACACTGATTGAGATGTTTCAAATCCAAAATTGCCCTCCAGCCCCCTGAAGACTTTTGGATCACAAATAGGATCAAATAGAACCTTTGTCCCCATTGTTCCATGGGAACCAGTTCGATAGCCTAGATCTCCAGCAAATACTGGATGGCTATCTCCATCAGGCTTCTTTTGGACATGGGACACCTTATAAAGAATTTCGGGCGGGGGGCAGAGAAGAACTCCAGAGCCAAACCTGAACTCACCATGGCAAGTACCCACTTATCTGAAGTTGTAGCCTCCCACTGATGGACATGGAGGCAGCCTTTTATCAATAAGCCGCACAGCTCTGTAGTCACTTTGAACGTCGGTCAAGGTGACTTCCTGCTCCTCGAAAGGGCTGTTTGCCCTGAGACAGCTGACGAATCCTGAAGTCAGACATATCAGGCTGTCTGTCCTGGCGACTAGGGTACAACCATTGTAACTGCTGATAGTTGGAACCCTGATCAGGGGCTCGAAAGGACTGTCAGGCTGTCTGTCCTGGCAATTAGGGTACGACCATTGGAACTGCTGATAGTTCGAACCCTGATCAGGGGCTCGAAAGGACTGTCTCCTATAATATGGAGATGGCCGTTGGTCCCCCCTCCTGTAGAGTGAAGGCAAGGCCTTACCTTTACCTCTGGTCTCAACCAGGAGAGGACCAGAACTTTTCTAAATAATTTGTTGCCCATAAAGGGAGCTGAAGCCAATTTGGCCACATTCAATGTCGCATCCGCTGAAAATTCAGCAGCAGCTATTAATTTATTAATATCTTGGTGCACCCTCACCACCGGCTTATCCATTGTGGGTACCTGTAAAATTTCAGCCAGATCTGGAGCCACATTATAGAGCTTCTTTTCTTCTCTGGACCAGGGAAGCCCTGCACCAGGGTTGCTCCATTGACATGGGACAACGTCCAAAAATAATTTTTTTTTAAAAAAAAATTGATTTATATGCCGCCCTTCTCCGGAGACTCAGGGCGGCTTAAAATGCGTTAAGCAATAGCCTTCATTCTTTTGTATATTTTATACAAAGTCAGCTTATTGCCCCCACAAACTGGGTCCTCATTTCACCTACCTTAGAAAGGATGGAAGGCTGAGTCAACCTTGAGCCTTGGGTGATGGTACCACCTCAGCCTCAACTGGCTCTGTAAAGAGCACATGACCAGAACCCCCTGGGCTAGGGGCAGGAACAGTCTCAGATTCCAAATTCGTAATGGATTTGGCCTTACGAAATAATGGTTTGAATAGATCCTGTTTGAAAAGGCCTGTAAAGGGAGAGGGTTCTGTATCCATCCCCTCATTTTCAGAAAAGGCCATAAATTCTTCCTCCTCAGCCAAGGAGTCACCACTTCTGACTGAATGGGCCACAAATGGGAGATTCTAAGGATCCATCCAAGTCTCCTGAAGTACAGACTGCAATAATGGAGGCTGATGGGAAGGAACCCCTGGAGAAGGTTGGTTCCTTTGCTGTAAGTCTATGGCTATACCTTGGGTAAAAGTCTGAGAAATCAGTTGCTGCAAATGAGCAGGAACTTCTGACTCAGTTTCCTCCTGTGGGTGGATCCCTGCTGCAGTTGGAGTAAAGGAAGCTGCAGGCCCTGAAGTGGTATGCAAGGGTGGCTCTGCAAAACTTGCTGCAGGCAAACTGGGGTTTACAAATGCAAAGGCTTCAGCTCTATCTAGAACCTCTCCTAAGGTTGGAGAAGACGGCTTTCTGGAGCCATCTGGGGACCAGGCATTGTAAGAGGCTGTTTGCAATGGAGCAGGATCATTAATAGGATCCAAAAACTCCTCTTCTTTTGGGCGGGAAAGTCCAAAACTCCTCCTCTTGGGTTTTTACTTTGCTCCTGGTTCTGTTTATTCTTCTGGAGCTTGGCCAGTTCTTTTTCCAGGGCCTTTTGACACCGTTCTGTGTCTTTTCGGCCAATTTAGAGTTTCTCTTGCCACTCAAAGTGGCTGCCTGGCTTCTGGTTGTTGCTCCCTTTGCTGCAGCCCTCTGGCTGGAGCCCCCTGACCCGGGGAGGTTGTAGGGCAAGCCATCTTGTCCCCTTTCTGGGCCTGTTGGCTGGTGAAAGGCACGTGTGATGCCATTTTCCACTGCGATGAAGACAAGCCATCCCGCGAAGGACTGAAACTGCCGCGGCTTTAAATCGCACTCCCGTGCACTCTGGCCACTTCACAGTGTGCCCAGATGAACTGGGCAGGGACTGGTTCCCCTTCTGCCCTCCAGCGGGAGTGCCTGGGCCCCGGCTCAAACAGAAGCTGGACTACTAGGCCTACCGCTAATCGCGGCTGGCGAGAACCTCAGCTATAGAAAAGCCGGCACAAGGCAGCTAGCCAGCAGACCAGCAAGCAACCTGATCGCAAAAGCGATCCTCACATAATAATAAGAAATCTCTTCCAAAGCTCACGCTTAAGATGATCACAGAATAAAAAGCGAAGCCGCTCATTCAAACACGTCTCTCTGCGCTGAAGACTGAGCAGAAGTGGGGAAGTACCAGGCGAGGAAGGAGGGACTACACATGCGAATTATGATCACATGCTCAGTCTCCAGGCGGAACAGAGCAATACCCATCCTATCCTGGATTCTCTCGATCCAGCTCCAGGAAGAAAATTGGAATTATCCTGTATGTTTTTTGCCTCCTTTAATAAAAAAAATTAGTGGAAATTGAACTGCAGATACACATCCTTCAGCCTAGAGGTAACTTTGAGGACCTCTTCTATATCAAAGCACCTTTAATAAGACTACATTTAAAATGCAGGGTTTACATTTCCATGGAGAAATTGGGGATTTTAATGGATGAAAAGACTGTCCTAATTCTTGAAGAGTTTTAAGGAAGCCATCTAGTCCTTTAAAAGACAAACAACTTCCACAAATTAGACCATCTAAAGAAATATTTTACAATACTTACAGCCCAGGGGTGAAATGTAAAATTTGTTACTACCGGTTCTGTGGGTATGGCTTGGGGGAGGGGGGGGAGGAATGTGACTGGGTGGGCGTGGCCAGCTTTTTTTTTTTTTTTAACTTTTCAAAGCATTTTTTCTGCAAATGCAAAAAAATGCTTTGGAAAGGCTCTGCCGATCAGGCAACACGCTGGGATCGTTAGAGCCTTTTCAAAGCATTTTTTAAACCACCTCTTCCACTGAAGAGGTTGCAGAAAAAAAATGCTTTAAAAGTCTCTCTGATGATCCCAGCTGAGTTGCCTGATCGTCAGAGAGACTTCTAAAGCATTTTTTTCTGCAACCTCTTCCAGGGAAGAGGTGGTTTAAAAATGCTTTGAAAAGCCTCTGACGATCCCAGCTGAGCCGTGTGATCATCAGAGGCTTTTTTTTTTACTTTTAAAAGCATTTTTTCGGCGGAAGAAGTTATAGAAAAAATGCTTTTAAAAGTAAAAAAAAAAGTCTCTGATGATCGTGCAGCTCAGCTGGGCATGGTGGGGGTGGTGGGGGTGCAGGGATTTTTGCTACCGAACCACCTACCGCCATCGCTACCGGATCGGGCGATCCGGTCCGAACCGGGAGCATTTCAGCCCTGCTACAGCCCCTTATGCTATCTCCAAGTTCCAAACGAGAGAGAAAAAGATGTTGAAAATTTTGGCTTGACCCAACCGAATATCATAATGGCATCAATAAGCTTGTTCCCTGTGAGCCACATAGATTATTATTTTAGATATTAAAAATTACACATCTATTTAAAACCCATCTGTAACTTGACGAGAACCTTAGATGATGGGTTTTATCTCCTTTAGTTTACCATTGGTATACGTGGCATGATACTAACGGCAAAGATAAATGAGTACAGAAATTAGAGTTCTTGCTATTCCAATTTCTGCATCTATTCTATTCTGCATCTAGATAGTCCCCAATCTTTCCTGCTAGCGGGTATCTGAAATGTACCTACTCTGAAAAAGTGGCTGCCATGGGTACAGGCCAATCATAAAATATGAGATATCAGAATAAGCAGGATAAAAAACAAAAAGTTCACAATTTCACTATTTTTCCCTCATCCTTTGCTCAGCAAACATCATGCCTTTTTGTAGGACATTATGCACTGAACAGAGTATTATCAGGATTCAGACTAATATGTTGTTTGTCCCAGATAATGGGTCTATAAAGGCACAGAAATGGTAATGAAAAAGCATTTCTTCCTAGCTTTCCCTTTCACATAAATTGAAAGTGTATGCTTATTGATATTTTCAAAGAGAGATGTGGGTTGACCTCCATAAGCAACTTCCTGTGCTCTTAATTGACAGCACTGGGGAAAGCACAGCTTATATCAAAAGTAATTAATCTGCAATAGTAAACAAATTAAACCTTTCCATCTCACCCCAATCTTTGCTTAACATGCAGCTCAGATCACTTGGACTCATGCTTTATTTCTGTAACACAGGTGGTCCTCAACTTACAATCAGCCACTTAATGGCTTTTCAAAGTTACAGCACTCTCCCTCAAAAGCTACTTATAACTGGCCCCTACGTTACGGCTGCTGAAGCAATCTCATATTCATTCGCCCTTATGACTAACTGCAGACACCGCAGAGACTCCTTTCCCCATGTCTCCCCCCCTCCCCACTTCCTGCAAGCATTTACCTCCCCCAGCAGTTTCCCGCTGGCTTTAGAACTGATTCCCAATCCTCACTTACCTTTTCAAGAGTTTTGAAACCTTCTATAGGGCTGAAATAGACCATTTTTGTCATTCGGCCATTTGCTGCCTTAATGTGGTTTGCAGAGTGCTGCAGAAGCTTTCTGTATCTTTCAGAAGCTTTCTGCAGACTGCGCAGTCTTGTTAAGGCAGCAAAATGGAGCAGTTTGTCTAGCAGCTTCCATTTTATCCCCCACAAGAAGCTTGTGGGGCAAAATGGCAGCAACTCCCAGGTTGCTGCCACAACAGCCCAGGGAGAAACTGCTCTGTTTTGCTGTCTCAATATAATTCACACAGTACTGCAAAAGCTTTCTTACAGCTTTCGGAAGCTTTCTGCAGTGCTGTGTAACCTTGTTAAGGTAGCAGGACAGAGAGGTTTGTTGTGAGGTGTTTGGCCTGGTGTTGTGGGAATCAGGCCTAAGGCTGGGGAAAAGGCCTGTGGGGGACCTAAATGGCAGGAAAAAGAGCACAGGGTGACTTTAGGGATAGGGAAGCCCTTGAGGGCCTTAGTACAGACTGAGACCTACCTTCCCGAGCTATCCCAACCAATGCTCCACTTAATGACCTGCATGTTCATTTAACGACTGTATTAGGAGGCACAGGAACAGGGAGATTGCTAAGTGAGACACTTCATTTAATAGCCATCACGACATGTGATCATAATAGGCAGGCTGCATTATGGTCCTATCACAAGGAATACCTGTATTAAAATGCTTAACTGGCAAGTTAGTATAAACAAAGGTCAGCTATGGTCCATTCAGTCACTCCCGACTCCTGGGGACAAGGAGGGACTATAGGTAAACAAATGTCTGCAATTTTCTTGGCGGTATTTACAGAAGTGGCTTACCAGTACCTTTTTCCTGCAGCTGTGAGAGAAAGAAAAAGTACCATAGTCCAAAGAGAAACTAAACTAGACCTTTAACATAGTGCCTTAACTACTAGATCAAATTACGTCTTTTAAAATAAAAAGGCTGGAGTCACATATAAGGGAAAAGTGGTGGTAATGGGAAAGGAAATAGTTAAGTTCTACTGTGATTATTTATTCTCCAGCCTCCACATTTACAGGCAGCCATTTTCAAAGCTTATTTTTGGTCCTTGCTAGGCTACAGGGGCATTTGCAGGGCAGAATTAGCAAAAGAGGAAAGACTGTGGAGAAGGAAAGGAAAATAAAACAAAATAGCACTTTTCAACCAGTATTAACAGAAAAAGGGCTGGCTGAAAAGCAAGTCTTCATAATGCACGAAACCATGCAGTATGAGGCATCTTATAAATTTCAAGGGGGGAAACACTCCAGAATGTAAGTAACACCACAGAAAAAGCCTGCCAAAGAGTAACCACAAGATGGCACTCTACCAATTTGGATATAGTACACACATCAGGAGCAGTCCTAATAATTTTAGTTATTGAAGAGATATATAGAGTAATGGTGAAAGTAATCTGTCAGGCATCCCACCCAAGTGGTTTAGGGCCTTATATGTCAGAAGCAAAATACTGAACCTGGCTCAATAGCCAACTAGCAATTGCTTCAGCAGAAATGGAACATATTCATAACTAGATGCCCTACTCAACAACCTGCCTGCCACATTTTGCATCAGGTTTATTTGCTAAACTAAGCTATAAGTAGCCACATGCAGAACACACTACAATGATGCAAACCTGAGATCAGTAGTGTGTGACTAGCACCAAAATCAACTCTATAATATTTGAAGTCATATCATTTGTTTAAATTTCCTCTACTCTGACCTGGCAGTCTTTCCAGGATTTCTGACAAACTTCTTTGCCATTATCAGCAATCTGAATTGTTTTGACTGAAGTTGCTGAGAATTCAGTCTCCTGTGTCTACATGAAATTTATTTGTAAAACTAGAGTTTCCCTTACTTGCAAAGTATATGGGAGGGTATTGAGCTGTGGATTATTCCTTTCCAATGCAACCCCAGCTCCTTTTAGTGCAAAACTTTATATTCTTTCCCTGTTACCTAGAAAAAAATATACAACCACACCAACTACAAAGAATGTATTTTAGGAAGAATGCAATACAGTGTGCAAGTTTAAATGAATTTTTACTGACACAAGCTCAACTCAAAGAGTTCTTACACAGAAAAAAATGGGAAAAGGTTACGTTTTTCTTTTTCCTTCTGTTCTTTGCCTTAGTCAAAATTGCTACTTAGAGTTTTGTTAAACATATACTTGCACTCAGTATGATGTTCTACTCTTAAAAATGACAGTTCCATTTAATTAAGAGGTAGGCAACCTGTGCCCCTCCAAAGTCATTAAATTACAATTCCTAACTTCTCTAGAAATTATGTCTATTGTAGTATTATTTGCCCCCAGATTACATCTGATTTAGTTAGCATAGTATAGTGCACAGGCAGCTTGAATAAGGAATCAGGACTGGGAATAGAAGCAGGCATACAAACCATCTTCAATATATTGAGTTTCTGTACATCACTTTGTCTATGTTACTCTTAAACATATTAGCATTAGCCTGCCAAAATGAAAACAGGTAAAATGAAAAAAAAACACAAAAACAAACCTGGGGATAAGGATAGGAATATGAGTTTTATCTCTTATTGCACTAAAATTTAAAATTTCTAAAATCCACTACAATTGCATCAAAGAAAAAGAAGAAATAGGGAAAAGAACATGCAAGTCTACTTCCCATTTACACTCCTTAAATCTAGCCAACACATCTATGCCAAAGAGTTTTCTTAAGGTATATGTCATCCCTGTCATTAGCCCACACAGCATTAACAATACACATGGTGCTTTACAGTATTTTGTTAAGAAAACAAGTATGTCCACTTTGCATGCAGAAAGTTTCAGGATGATATTGATGGTCTTGTAGGCTATATAATCCAAATCGTCCTTTATAAAAGGATATCCAAAATGGAAACATTTCTATTTGACAGTTAACTTCCTTTTGCTTGAAGATCTCCAGCATATCCTACTGGAAGATAATTGGACCCACTGCTGAAGCACTCTTTCTGTATCTCGTTAAAACATATAGGTATCATGTGGTCCTTGAATTTTTTTTTTTTTTTTTTTTTTTTGCAGCAACAGAAATAGTCCTCACCAATTATACTGCTAATATCACACAGAAAAAGTAGCATATTTTCCACCATTTGGAATATGAAACAAACTATAGACTAGTTTTTTAGCTTTGGAAAAGATGAACACATGAAGATAGTGAGTGGGAAACCAAGCTCACGAAAATTATGTCACTGCTCTGCCAATTGCAATCACTATTCACAGGAAAACCGTTTTCTGAGCACCCCAAGTTTAAAAATTGGCAAGGTACCAGTAGGTAATAATAAGAATGATCTCTTTTTATTTGAAGCCCTTGTAATGTGCTGTCAGCTTTAGTAGATAATATTGAAAGAGCTTGATACGTAGACGACTCTAGTATGATTTATTTGCTTTTTAAATTGTATCTATCCTATTCAATAGTCAACCCACATTCTCCAAGTGACTTACAAAAGAGTGAGGGAAATGAAAATATTGAAAGCAAAGCAAAAATCTGGAAGAAAAAACTTCTAGTCAATACAGCTCGAGGGCTTAAAAGAATTAAATTAAAAATTAAATTAGAAATGTTTATAAAAACCTTACACAAGATGACAACAAAACTACATTGAGTGGCTTCTTTATAAAAAGGGATGAATAAGATCGATGCAGCTATACAATACATAGTTAAATTTGATTACAACTGCAATTAAGTCAAAGGCCTCAAGGAAAAGGAGTTGGATTCCTATACATCTAAGATAATGAACCTATAGTTGAAAATCTAGATGTAAATTTTGTACGACTTTCAATCACTGCTACGTTAGCTCCAGATACACCCACTGCTGTTACATAGACCTCAATAGATTTTGAGGGCCATAATGCAAACTTTAATTGATTACAAGAATTTATAGATAACATAAAATGGTTGAAAATGAGAATGAAGAGACAAAAGCATATATATGGTGAAAAGTTGGTAGAGATGAAAGAACAATGATCTCTGTAGTAGTACAGGAAACTAATTGAAATTTTAAAATTAAGTTTTAAAATATATACAAATTCTAGATCAGGGTTAGGGAACCATGACCCTTTTATGACTTGTGGACTTCAACTCCCAAAATTCCTAAGGCAAGTTGGCTCAGAAATTCTAGGAGTTGAAGTCCACAAGTCATAAAAGAGTAATGATTCCCCCACCTCTGATCTAGACCATGTGAAAACTTGTAGCTGAACTTCTGAGAGGCTATCAAAGCAACATTTGTATAAAAAAAAAACCAAAAATCTAATTTTATGTCAAGATAATTTGGGATTATGTTTGACCCCAAAATAAGAACAAGTATGGTATGTGCATGCGCAGGACCAAATACAGAAAAATATATTTTAACAATAACTAAGGCAAACCAAATTCTCAGCTACCGTGTTTCCCCGAAAATAAGACCCTGTCTTATATTTTTTGAACCCCGAAATAAGCACTTGGCCTTATTTTTGGAGAAGTCTTATTATTTTGGGGCACGTGGAGCAAGATGGGGTTCCTCTTGCCATCTTACCTGATTTCCAGCTCTGCATTTAAATATTTTCAGGGAGGGCTTATTTTCAGGGGGAGACTTATTTTAGCACATGCACTCATAAACCCATGCGATTGGGCTTATTATAAGGGGATGTCTTATTTTCGGGGAAGCAGGGTAGAAATTCTGTAATGGGGGACTGAATGGCAATATGAACAGCTAATATGATAATGACAAAAGCAGTAAACTTTAAAACAGGTAGCAAAATGAAATTATATCATTGAATTATATAATTTCAAATTTAAATGTATACTTTGCTTGTCAATTATCTTGTGCATTGTGTTTTTGATTCCATTATCCAGACTTGTCATTGGAAGAGATAGTTGACTTTTATCAGGTAATTACAGAGAATGACTTTTATCAGGTAATTATCACACTTTTCACTGTACCTCTACTTTGGTATTTACATAAATTGCTATTTTTTCCTGTGTTTACTGTGTTGTCAGCAGTTCTCCAGGCTTCAGAGAAGGGTCTGTATCTCCCAACATAACCTGGAAACTTATATATAGGCAAAGCATGTGCCTAGCTGCACTATAGTCCCTCACCTGAAAAGACTACTGAAACAAAATAACTTTGAGGTATCCATCAAAGGTGTTGCCTTCTAACATACATGAGCTGGGATTATAGAAGATGTAATCCAACATGTTTGGAAGGTGCCCAAAGAAATCTAGGAAGGTTATTTTAAATATTAGTGATCCCCCCACCTGACTTAATGTTACTCATTCCATTTCCGAGATTTCATAACGTGCACCCTCAATTTTCTCGTTTCCACCCTATCAGGAGAAAAAGAGACAATCTATAAATCTAATAGTGAACACAGAGTAAACTAATAAATAAAAACCAATTTAAAAAGTTTAGTTCAAGGTGCATAATTATACTGTTTGATTCATACTTTTGCCCTATATCCAGATTCTCCTTGGCAAAAAGCTAGAATTGCAGATAAAAGGTGAGCCCAAAATACTAGTACAATATTGACAAGGATTAACATTTGTTTGGCAGCAGTAAGCAGCTTAGACCTTTGCTCTAAAAATATCCACCCAATATTCTTAGACACTGGCATGCTTTTTTTACAGAGTCCCTTCTCCCACCCTCATGCTAAAGTATTTAATTTGCTTATAGGCTGTAAGTAGAATGGGTATGTAAAACTATCAGTCAACAAGGAATGGGGAAAGCATTATTACTAAACCATCTCTCTATATATCAGTAAGATGTAAATGTATGAAAATAGCCCTGGTTTTTTAGCAACAAGACAAAAACAATTGCCAATCCAGCTATTGACTTTGCAATTATTCAATTACTGTTGTTTAAATTTCTAACCAAGCTAAAGGCTGGCTAAATATATTCTGTGTTTCCATGATTGAATTGCGAGTTGGTTCCGGAATAGTAATTTGAAACTTGAGTATCATTCAGAAACAGGCCTAAAAGCCTTAGATTGAGAATATTTTTCATTTTATTTTAACATCAGTTTTTTTCCACCATGGCTGAAGAAAAAAGACAGTGTCCAGTGAAAGCTTCAAAACCAGAAGAGAGCAGAGTGATACTAGTGTTTTGGCAACAAGACATGTGTGAATGTGTGCACATGTACACATGACTCCTGAGCTTTCTTTTCTGTACTGATTCTATAAACATTGCTTCAACTCACCTAATCTCAACCTTCAATCACTTCCCTCTATTTCCACAATACTTGCTGGAAAATGATATGTACTTTGAAATTCTGCCAGAGGATATAGAATGAATTATGGAAATCAAGCTAAAACAGTTATATAACGCAACTACTTATTCCGTCCATGAAGTTGAATTTTCTGAGGTCAGAATCTGGACTGTGGAGAGGATCAGAATATACAAAGAATGACAGAAAAATTTAGAGCCTGGAATGTAAGAGCAAACAGCTGCTCTTTGCTGAGAATACCAAGAGCAAATATCCAGTTTTCTAAGAACAGGTCTATTGAAATCAGTAGATCTTAGCTTAAGTCAGTGACTAATATTTGTTTATTTAAATAAGGTGGGCTTGAATTCAATTTATTGTATAGGACATCAGTGATGCAAAGCATGATTTTTGAAAATAACTAAAAACTCAACCACAACAAAAAAACCAGCCCAAAATTCCACTGCCATTTAAGCGATTAACAGATGGTTGTTTTTATGGCCTTACAAGAAGCCATAAGGGTGGAGGCTAAACTAATCCTTGTGGATAAGTCAGGACCATTTTTAAAAGAAAATGCCAGCCATTTCTTTGGGATGGAACTTTAAGCATCCTTTCCAGGATGAGCACACCAATTAAACAGGGTTTAATCAGACAGGATGATCCTGAAGATGAATGGACACCAAGTCATATACAGTTTTAAAGACTGATCTCAGTAATTTGAATTGGACTTAAAAGCCTAACAATCACCAATATCATAAAGCAGCACAGGTGCTATACTGCTAAAGAATCTCACTCTGGTCATCAGCCAGCATTTTGAATCAAATGCAGATTTGGGGTAGTTTTTTTTAAAGACAATCCGACACAGAGGACAAACAGTCCATGTTTAACAGTCCTAATTATGGTTAGAGATTTCCAAGGTCTTGCAAAGAACTAGCAGTTACCTCAGTCAGGAATATCTCAGAAGCAGGAGGAAGAAGGCAAAGGTCGGTTGAGGGACAGACAGTATATAGAGGCAGTGGAGTGTGTTGGAAGAAAAAGGTCTGGTTTGTTCTTTTCCAGCCGGGATGATGAGATTGGCGTGACAAATGGAATTAGAGAGCAAGAAACAAGCTGCTGGAAAAGGAAGTCTTTTATTTCAGAAACCAGAGACTGTATCTGACCTGGAACCCAACAGTGTTGGGTTCTGGGTCAGATATTGGAATACATAGTAGTGAGCTGGCAGCCCTTTAGCTTGGTGTCAGAATGTCCTTTACAGACTTGCCTTCTGCTAAGCAGATGTCTGTTGTATTTAGAACTTCTCATGGCAAATATTTCCAGATATTCCTTGTCAGGGAATAAGTTAAATTCTAGAATTCCCCCAGGATGAACTATAAGAATAAATATGAAATACATTTTAACCAGGTTCTTCCACCTGGCACTCGCAATCCCTTCCATAGTCCCTTGTTGTGTCAAAAAGAATCTCTCTAACACCCACTCATGTGTTTTGAGATCCTTCCTTAGTCGCAAGGGTGGAACTCTTCATGTCAGCTGTGGCTCAGTACTGTGGTCAAGGACAGCCGGTTTGACGTGAGTCCAATGATTCCAGATGTGTCTCTCCAAAATCCTCACGGCTATGTGGGTGATTGGTAGAATCTGGAAGGGTCCATTCCATTTGGGCTCTAGTGGTGATTTCTGAGTGAATGATCTTATCCAGATCCAGTCCCTGGGCTCAAACGGGTGAAGGGATTCTTCCAGCAGCAGTGTCTGGGTTAAAGTGCTGTGCTTCCACAAATTGAAAAGTTGCTGGTGCAGGGCTGCAAGATATGAGGACAGAACCACATCCCCCCTTTCCAGGCTCAGTGAGTGTGGATCTAAGCCTTTTAGGGTGTTGGGGGACGGCAGCCAAAAAGGAGTTCAAATAGGGAGACACCTAGGTCACGCGGGATCTGGTCCTTAGGTGGAAAAGGGCTGCGGGAAGAGCTTGGGGCCATAACAGGCAGGTCTCTTGACACAACTTGCCCAATAGGGTCTTGGATTACCTGTTCCCAGATTCTCCCCCACCCCCCACAAGATGATGAACGGTGGTAAGGTGTTTGAAGGTTTTGGGTGATCCCAAGGAACTGCAGGATGTGGGTGATGACCTGTGACACAAAGTGTGTCCCATGATCCATGTCTAAAACACTTGGCACCCCAAATTATATTTTTCAATAGATGACAGGCTGTCTCAAGGGCAGTGGCATGAAAGCTTCTATCCAATAGATAAGCTGATACCTGCAAGCTAAGGTGTATTGGTTGCCTGTTTGCCTGGGGCAGCTGGAGGAAATCCAGTTGTAGTTTTTCAAAGAGGCATTGTGCACATGGCCTTCCTCCCTTCTGTATAGCTTTCCTAGAAGAGGCGTTGTTGGCTGGACACATTTGTTAGGCTTTAGCTATGTGGGTGGCCTCACTTTATGCTCCTTGGGCATACAAACTCACTTGATGGCATCTACCATGGTCTGCGTTCCACAATGGTCCTTTGAATGCAGTTGCTGGTACATGAGCCACAGCAGGCAGTGAGGGGCTATTGGTCTACAGTCTGAGATTCACCAAAAACCATCCTCAAAATTGGCCTCAAATTTCTCCTCCCAAGTCTCTGCTTCCCCCTCTTCACGAAAGGTTTGGTAAGAGGTCCTCACACTGACCTTTAAGGTTGGGAGAACAGTGTGTGCGGGTGCAGATTGGGTACAACCCACGTATTGGTTGCCTTTTGTGATCCAGGAGTCATCCTTTTGTGGGCCTTGTGGGGGATGACAGCCAGGGCCAAGGGCAGCTGGATAGCTTGGAAACTAAGGTCACATGGGTGATAAGGTGACCAATCAAGGTTAGGAACCCACATTGTTTCCCCAGAGCCCCAATTGCATGGCAAACCCCTAACACATATCTGGAATTGGTATATATACATTAGCAAACTGGTTCCTCGCAGCCTCACACACTTTTGTTAAGACTATCATGTTTCCCTGAAAATAAGACCCTGTCTTATATTTTTTTGAACCCTGAAATAAGCGGTTGGCCTTATTTTCGGGGGGGTCTTATTATTTTGGGGTGCGTGGATCAAGATGGGACTCCTCTTGCCTTCTTACCTGATTTCCAGCTCTGCATTTAAATATTTTTGGGGAGGGCTTATTTTCGGAGGGAGGCTTATTTTAGCACATGCGCTCAAAAGCCCGATTGGACTTATTATCAGGATATGTCTTATTTTCGGGGAAACAGGGTAGAATTTCAGCTGCTTGGGCACTGTGAGAAGAAGGCAACCCAGAAGCCCAAACAGTCTTGTAAAGAGAAACAACTGCGGCTCCTGAAATTTGCTTCCCCTCATGTTCATAGGACGACCTATCAGTAAAGAATTCTATATCTTCTGCAAGGGCAAATAGGTTAGATTGGGTTGGGGCAGCTCTGCATCGTGAACTAGGTAGAGGCAGTCATGTAAAATGTCATCTGAACGTTCTGTGGGCAATTGTGTGGTGGGGTTGAGCATAGTGCATCACTGAAAAGTAATATGCTCTGAAGTGAACAGCTCAGCTTCATACTGGGCTAACTGCTGCTGGGTTTGGGACTTGGGGCTCACCAAGAAAGGAAGGTTGGAGACCGGACGGTAATTAGCCAAAACAGCCAGATTCAGAGCAGGCTTCTTAAGGAGGGGCCTCACCACCGCCTCTTTCAAGGCTGATGGCAAGACACCCTCACTCAAGAAAGCGTTGATAATCCCCTGGAGCCAGCCTCGCGTAATCTCCCAGGAGGCCAGCACCAACCGCTTGAGGGTTTGGGATTTGAGGAGAATAGCAAAAGTGTAGTGTGGGACCTTTAAAGTGCCTGGGTGATCGAGGACCAAATCCCTGGAGCATTTAACTATGTCCATGCTTGCTGCTACAACTCTTAAGCAGAGGACTGTTCCTTGGGCCACTGGTCTAGCAAGACAGACTAATAAACTACTGGTTGTAATGTGGCTCTGAATCTTTACATTAATAGACCTGAACCCACCCCTTGGTTTTTATGAATGAAAAGGTAAAAAGCAGTTACAATGATCTGGTAAACCTAGTGCGGGTGTTGAGGGTAATGCCTGCTTTATTTTCTGGGCCAGTGATTTTTTTCCACAAAATGGGATCTGGCATATCCTTTACTATCAGATGGATTAGGGGCTTTGCTACTTCTCCAAATGAGGGAATCCAGGGGCGGCAAAAGCCCCAAACCTCCAAAAGTACCCTGACTTTTTGTTTTTTGTAGGGTGGTTTCATACAGAAAATAGTTTTGACCCGCCCCGGAGCTAGATTACGGGTCTCAGGGGCAATAATACAACCCAAATAGGTTACTTTCTTCTGTAAATACTATAATTTTCTTGGTGAGGCTTTATGCCCCTTTTTGGCCAGGGAGAAGATTATATGATGGGTATTGATTTAACAGTCCTCATTTGATTCTGGAGCTATCAGTAGGGCAGGATCCGGGAAGCTCATCCACAGATGAAAGAGGTCTGTTGCTGGCCAGATGGTGACATACCCGGTCCCGGTCCATCGATTAGGTTAGCTGGGAGTCCTGTCATGATTGCCAAATTGTTGGCAGAAAAAGGTCCAGTTCGTTCTTTTCTGGCTGGGATGATGAGATCAGTATAACGAACGGAATGAGAAACCAAGAAACAAGCTGCTGGGAAAGAAAGAAGGTGGTTTATTTCAGAAGGCAGACACTGTAGTGACAACAGCATTGGGTTCCAGGTCAGCTGGTCCCTTGGTCTGGTAAGTGGACGAACTTTTATATAGTTTTGGGGCTCTGTGATTGAATTTCTGGGCTTGTTGGGCAATAAGCCTCAAGTGTGTGTCTTTGGATATTCTAATTGTTTCTATTGTGGCTGGGAGGTCATGCCCTGTCCTTGAGGTCAGGTGGGAGAACACAAATTTGATTAGCATTGTTTTTGGATATTTAATCTACCAAGTTTCATCTGTGATGGCTGTAGCCAGCAGTGCTTTGCTTATGAATAGGTTGCAGCCGGCAACACTTTTGTTTATGAATGGAGCGGTCCAGCTACTAAGTTTCCATTCATAAAGCATGTTCCGCCTTTATGAATGGATACAAAGTTTCCTACTCATAGGCGCTTTGGCTTATTGCGAAAGCTGCTCCGGGCGATTTCCTATTAGTGGGAGCATGCGAGTTGGCTCTTGTTAAGGGGATGGGGCCTTTCTTCCAACTTTGGGGGGAAATGAGGGAGGGGGAATTCTCCAGTTATTTTCCCCTTGTGGGGGCTGGCTTCCTACAAGTGCAAGGTGGCCCAAAGGGCAAAGATGAAAGAAATAGGTAGTAGGAACAAGGGAAGTGCATGCTGTAGTCATAAATGCAGGCAAGTTGTCAAAAGGCTGGATTCTAATTGCATGACTGTGGGGGCATTGCAATGGCTGTAACTTCAAGGTCTTAATTGCCATTTGTTCAGCACTGTTGTAATTTCAAACAGTTGTTAAATGATTAGTTGTTAAGTGAGAACTACCTGAACATTATTGTGTGTTGGTAAGGCATGAGTTTAACTGTGTGTTGATAAGTATAAAAAAAACTGAATCCGGGAAAATATTTTCTGACCATGGCCTCCACCTACTGCCCAAAAACTAGTTTTTTTCTTTTTAACTGTAAGAGACCAAAATATTTCTGGAGTCAGAGATCCTTTAAACAACAAAAACAATTACAATAATAATTAACATGCCAAGGTGCAAGCAAGTTTTATCAGAGGAAGTGCCACTTCAACCAGAGTAAATCTAGAAGCTGAGATATTATCAGATTAATTTCCTCTTAAAAGCATCTCCATTTTATCGGGATTCAATTTAAGATTGCTTTGTTTCTTCTAATCCCTCAAAGCCTCCAGACACAAAGTAAGAACTACTTTTGGTCCAACCTCCTCCTCAAGCATGAGATCCTATGCCATTTCAGACAAGTGACTGTTTAGTTTCTTCTTAAAAACCTCCAGTGATGAAGCACTCACAACTTCTGAAGGCAAGCTGTTCCACTGGTTAATTATCCTCACTATTAGGAAGTTTCTCCTTAATTCCAGGTTGCTTCTCCTGCTCCTAAACTACTGACTGCAAGCACAACTCTGGAAGAAATAAAATCATGGGGCTTATCTCTAACCATATCTTGAGTCCTCATACCAACATTTTTTATTTTTTATTTTAAATTAGATTTATATGCCGCCCTTCTCCGGAGACTCAGGGTGGCTTACAATGCGTTATGCAATAGCCTTCATACTTTTGTATATTTTATACAAAGTCAATTTATTGCCCCCACAACTGGGTCCTCAATTTACCTACCTTAGAAAGGATGGAAGGCTGAGTCAACCTTGAGCCTGGGGAGATTCGAACTTGCAGTAATTGCAGACAGCTGAATGTTAATAACAGGCTTTTAGTCTGTTGAGCTATCCAGGCTCCTTATAAACGGTTTCCCAATCTTTTCTTGAAAACCTCCAGTGACTGAGTACCCACAACTTCAGGAAGCAAGCTGTTCCACTGCTTAATAGTTCTTAATATCAGAAAACTACTTATTTCCAGGTTGACCTTCCTCTGTCGAGCTTCCACCCATTGCTTCTTGTTCTACTCTAAGGTGCCATTGAAAATAAATTGATACCCTCTTCTCTCTGCTAGCTGTTCACGTATTTGAAGACTGCTATCATGTCTTCCCTCAGTCTTCTCTTTATTACGCTAAGCATACTTAAGTTTCTTTTAGTAATTCTTCATGGGATTTAGTCTCCAGATCCTTTATCCTCTTTGTTGCTCTTCTCTGCCTCAGGCTTTTTGCACTGTAGTGACCAGAACTGGACACTGTATTCCAAATGTGGTTTCACCAGTGTGGTGTAGAATGATACTATCATTTCCCATGATCTTGATGTTATCCTTCTATAATGTAGGACTATGTTAGTTTTTTCTGTAGCTGCACCATAGTTGCTCATTCAAACCTAAGGTGTGATCCATCAGAACCTAGATCCCTCTTACAGGCAATACTGCATGTTGACCGGTAAGGCCCCACTCCCCACCAGCTTTTGTGTCATCCGCAAACTTGATTAGCACCTCTTCAATCATCTCATCTACCATAGGTCATTTGTGAAGATGTTGAACAGCATTGGGCCCAAGACAGAATTTTGAGGTGCCTCAGTGCATGCTTCCCTCCATTCAGATGTAGTTGTATTGAGGACTATATATTAAGCCTGGTTGATTAGCCAATTGCAGATTCATATGGTAGTGTTACTGTCTATCCTGCATTATTCTATGTTACCAAAAAGTAGGTTGTGGTCTATTTCTCAAATGCCTTACTGAAATCTAATTATACTTTATCCACAACAATAATTTGATCCACTAATTTAGTCATGTTATCATATAAGGCTATAAGATTTGTTTGGTATGACTTGTTGTTAACAAACCTATGTTGGCTTCCATTGATCACCTATGTTCATTTTTAGGTGCTCACAAATCTGCTGCTTGAATAGAACTTCATAAAGTATGGTTCCCTAATTCCAGTCATTGCAGCTGATCCAGAAGAACACTATAGTTTATGATATGAAACATTGTTGAAAAATCTAATAGGGCCAGGAAGGGTGCTCTCTGCCCATCCTGGTCCCAAGGTAGGTCATCTACAAGAGCAACCATTGCAGTTCTTTGAACCAAGTCCAGTTCTAAACTTATCTGGAAAGGATAATTTTTATTTAGGCTCCTCTGTAGCTGTAGCCCTACCATCTTATCTAACATTTCTCCCAAAGCAGAAGGTTGGAGTCCAAAACAACTGCAATTTGATATATTCAGAAATAATCAATTTCCTTCACAAAGTCTGACACCTCTGTTTCACCAAAAAGTGAAACATTCACTGTAACAAGACTGAGAGACCAATGCTGGTGAATAGTGTTACATGACAAACAAAACATGACAATATATATAGTCATAATACAAGTTTAACCAAATTTAAGTAGGAATATCTGCCAGATATACATCATGTTACACAACAAAGCGGATTTAGACATCTAGCATATGGTTTCTAGAAAAAGAGTCAATAAACTAATTAAAAATAACAGATGAAAATATTTAAACAGATATAAGGAAAAATTCCCAGTGCTTAATATTGCATATCAAAAGCATAGCATAAATATTTAAGTAATGATTAATGGTTTGAGAAAAAGAATGGAATAGGAGACGGTCACCAAATTTTCCTTCATAATTTTTTACTTATGTTCTCTTTTTTGTTCTGCTTTTTGTCTCTGTATTCCTCATTCCTTTTATTCTTTTAAGCTATGCAATATAATGTTTTTAAAAATCACCTCATAAATCCAGCCAAACATTTTGCCGGCTGTAGCCAAGTAGAGTGTTCTACAGAGAGCCTTATCTACTTCCACAGACCCCACAATTTCAAATGCATCCCCTTGGCTTTGTGGGGTATTGCCCCAATTATCTTGTTACACCGTGCCCAAGTGGCATCCAACCCAGAATAAATATGAGAAATTCTAGTCGCAATTCTATCCATATCATAGTATCTGCAGAAATAACATTTCTTCCTTTTTTTCCAGGCTGATGCAGGTAACCTTGAACATGGCCTCTGGCTAAGAATATGCAGACAAAATAAGAGCGAAGACTTACAGAAGCTTCACCAAACATGGAAATCATAACCAATTCTCCATCCCTGTGGAGATGGACAAGAAAACCAACAATTCTTATAAAGCAGTGGTGAAATCTAAAATTTGTTACTACCGGTTCTGGGTAGTCACATTACCCCCCCGGGGGGGGGGGTAATGTGACTGGGTGGGCGTGGCCATTTTTAAAAAACTTTTAAAACCATTTTTTCTACAACCTCTTCGGCGAAAAAAAAATGCTTTCAAAAGGCTCTGACGATTCCAGCTTGGATCGTCAGAGGCATTTAAAAGAAAAAAAGGGTTTTTTTTCTTTTAAATGCCTCTGACGATCCAAACTGAGTTGCTTGATTGGCAGAGGCTTTTTAAAAAATTCAGCTTGGATTGTCAGAGGCAATTAAAAGAAAAAAAGAGTTTTTTTCTTTTAAAAGCCTTTGATGATCCCAGCTGAGCTGCGCGATCATCAGAGGCTTTTTTTTTTACTTTTAAAAGCATTTTTTCCACAGAAGAGGTTGTAGAAAAAAAATGCTTTTAAAAGTAAAAAAGAAAAAGCCTCTGATGATTGTGCAGCTCAGCTGGGCATGGCAGGGGGGGGGGGGAGGGATTTTTGCTACCGGTTCTCCGAACCACCCGCCTCCATCGCTACCAGATCAGGTGATCCGTCCGAACCGGGAGTATTTCACCCGTGTTATAAAGACTAAAAAGTGATATGATCAGGGCAAACGACTGATCATAGTGTATTTCATCTTCATAGAATCTATTATTTGCTCCAAAGTGAAACCTATATCTAGCATATGTTTGGGCCTGAGATCATCTGAGATAAGCCCAGGGCATTCTGATCATATTCCAGTCTTAAATCTAAGGCATACAGCATGAAATCCTGTAGCCCAGAGGACTCCAGTATCAGATTAGTTGTGAAAATCAGGAACCCAGGAAAGGAGTGAGAAGCAGAGTGGTCAATATCGCAATAGAAGATGAACTACACCATATTATCCCTTAGGAGAGGAAATTAGTGAACTTTTCTTATTCATATTGGGAAAAGGTTGCCCTGTTTTTTTTCATTCTGTTTTCAATGAACTATGCAACCTACCTTCTTCCAGTACAGCCTGCCAACTGTTTCAATGAAACCACCAATATATCCTGTTTAGTCTTCTAACTAAGCTAAAATAAAGTAAGCCAAAACCAAAACTTGACCTTTCTTCTTGGCTGTTTATTTGCCCCATTTAATTCTTTCCTATTCTAGATAATCGTAATTCCATAGTACCACAATGGCCATGTCTGTCTCCATAACACTGCATACATCAGATACTCCAACTACATCAATATATCATTGATGTATAACTTTGGTGTAGATACTGCAACTACACCGAAGTTATACATCAATGGAGAGATCCAATAGGAGAACATTCTTGATCTACCATAACCAAAACCTGCCTTTCCTTGAAAATTGCCAGCTATGCTGGCGAAATAATGAAGCATTCCACTAACCTATTTTTCTCCTTTCGATTTTTAAAGCAATAAATTGTCAAACAAAAGTCAGAACTGGTTCTGATTTGGACAAAAACAATGCTATATGAAAAAAACAATAAACTAACAATTTACTATTAAATGCTTCAGCTTTGTTTCTTTCTATGCGATGTCATGTCAAACTGGAAACATATATTGCCTTGATTCCCTCTTTGAAGTGTTCAGTTTGTACTGTATTTCTGATTTTATCAGATCAATATGAATTTCAAGACTTTAGTCCAGTTCACATTGAGTGCCATCATACTGAAGGATTGTATTTCCTCTGATTTTATTATTTCAGACTGCAGGTGGAGGTTACATTTTTGGATGCTACACTACACAGAATAAATCTTACAAGTAAGAAATTATTACATAGGGAAATTTTTGGCCATTCTATTTCTTGTTCTTTTAAGTTTCCTACTTGAAAGGAAAGCTTGGGTTTTGCATTTGATTTTAAAATGCATTCAGAAATGTGAACTCCCACCTGTACTCTGAAGTGGCACAGTCCATTCTACTGCCTCATTCCCATTGCATTTTGCCATGTGTGTAGACCAATTCTGAAATCACCAAGGAAGATTATTATATAAGCCTCCTGGGTAATATTTTCCATTGTTGAACTTGATCATGTAGATCATGATGGCTGCAACAAAATTAATTTTACATCAGTACATTCCAGAATAATATAAAATGTAAACACAAAAATATGCACAACATCTCTGAACACCTATGCATATATATTTTTATTGTTAGATTTGTATCTATCTTTCCTTCAAAATCTCAAGATAGTATGTGATGTATCCATTTTTCCCATATCAGTCTTCTTGGGGATTAGGCTTGCTGAAAATGGATGTTGGTCTTACCTGAACACCTTTTCTACTGGAGGCTGGGAGAGAGAATCCAGGATAGGATGGGTGTTGCTCTGTTCTTCTTCTGCCTGGAGACGGAGCACGTGATCATAATTTGCATGCATAGTCCCTCCTTCCTCACCTGGTGCTTCCCCAGTTCAATGAAGACGTAGCAATGAACTCAGTGTGACCTGAAAAAATATGAGCCCCTCCTGGACTGTGGACCAGACGATAACAAGGGTGGGACTGGTTTCTCTCTCCCAGCCTCCAGTAGAAGAGGTGTTCAGGTAGGACCAACACCCATTCTCCCTGGAACTGGATCGAGAGAATTCAGGATGGGACATACCAAAGCCTGCCTGTCCCTCGCATAGGTGGGTAGCTGTCTGGTCCTAAGTCCCCTCTGCAGTATGTAACCTCTGGAGGACTCGCCTCCCAAAGGCCACTTCAGCTGAAGCGAATCTGTCTAATTTATAATGACTGATGAATGGGGAAGGGGAGGACCAGGTGGCTGCCCGACACACCTCCTCAATGGAAGCCTGTGTCGCCCACGCTGCTGTGGTGGCCGCACTTCTGGTAGAATGAGCCGTTATTCGGCTAGGTACTGGGAGGGCCTGAACCTTATATGCTTTATCTGTGCAGGCCCTAATCCATCTTCCAACTGTGGAAGGAGAGACTCTTATTGCCCACTGTTGACAGTTGAAATGAAATAAACAAGGATTCCATCTTCCTTGATGTCCATTTGATATAAATACAGAGGGCCCTTCTGACATCCAAAGTATGCCACCTGTGCTCAAGAGCATATCTAGGTCCCAGGCAGAAGTTGGGGAGAACCAACTTTTGGGCCCTATAAAACCACATATTAATCTTAGGTATGAAAGAAGGGTCCAGCCTCAGGACCACCCTGTCCTGGTGAAATATGCACAGGTCCTGTCTGACTGACATGACAACTAGTTCTGAAATCCTCCTAGCCGATGTAATTGCAATGAGGAAAGCCACCTTAAACATTAAAAAATGAAGTGTGGCCGATCGCAAGGGCTCAAAAGTACCTCCCATGAGAGTCTGTAAAACCTGTGACAGGTCCCAGGTAGGGTACATGTGGATGACCGGTGGATTCCCCTAAGGAATCTATGCACCTTGGGATGCTTGAAAAGGGACTCTAACTGCCCAACAGATAAAACAGAAGACAGTGCTGCTACCTGTCTTTTGATGATACTGGGGTCAAACATACTAGGAAATCCAAGACCTGGACCACCGAGCCCATAGTTGGGTCAACCTCCAACCTGGAGCACCAGGTACAGAAGGCCCGCCAAGTAGCATTGTAAATTCTGGTAGTGGAGTGCCATCTGGATGCCTGAATAGTTTGGATCACTTTGAGTGAGAATTGTCTTTGCCTCACGACCCGACACTCAACCGCCAGGTGCTCAATTGGAGCCACTGATGCTCCAGGTGCATCAATACTTCCTGAGCGAGATCTTGTCATGTGGTATTCGCCATGGGTGAGCGACGGACAGGGTCACCAGGTCCGCAAACCATGGCCTCCTGGGCCAGTGAGGCACTATCAATATTACCTCCGCCTTTTCCTCCAGCAGCTTCCTGATGATTGATGGAATCAGAGGAAGCAGAGGAAAGGCGTATAGAAGACCTGGAGGCGAAGGGCATCTATCCCCTCTGTGCCCTGAGCTTGGTACCTGCTGAAAAACAGAGGAAACTGGGAGTTTTCTGGGGATGCGAAAAGATCCAGGACCGGGGTCCCGTATCTGTGAGTCAGCTATTGAAATAGTGAGGGATGCAGATGCCAATCTGAATGGTCCACCATCACCCTGCTGAGACTGTCTGCCTGCATATTCAGGGCCCCTGACATGTTCTGCCCATGATAGAAGGTGTCGCTCTGCCCAACAACCCAGATGGCCTGCCTCCTTCATGAGGGATCTGGAATGTGTCTCTCCTTGTCAGCTGATGTGTGCTTTGGCCGTCATGTTGTCGGTTAAAATCTGTCGTAATGGTGATACGGTACAAATCTTTTTTGTAGGACTGTCTGCCTGCACATTCAGGGCCTATGATATGTCCATAACGAAAGAAGGTGTTGCTCAGGTGACCCGCCTCCTTCATGAGGGACCTGGAATGCATCCCTCCCTGACGGTTGATGTGTGCTTTGGCCATCATGTTGTCAGTTAAGATCAAAACGCGATGCCCGGAGATGGAGTCCTTGAAGATTCTGACAGCCAAATGAACCGCTCGAAGCTCCAGCCAGTTGATCTCGTGAGATCAGTCTCCCAAGGTCCACCTGCCCTGGGCTATCAAAGATTGACTGTGGACTTCCAGTGGCTCCGCGAACGCCGAAGGACGCTCCTTTGGGAGCTCCAGCCCCGCGATTCCGTTAGCCGTTAAAACAGCGAAAATCAGCTGTCTAGCGGCTTGAAACTCTCCCTCTGGGGAAAAGGGGGAGAGAAGAGCAGAGGGTTTGGGTAGAGCCCCAGGTTTTTTCTTTTTAAGCCTGGGATTTGCAGGGTGAGACCTCCCTGAAAGCTCTTCAGTGCTCCGGGACGAGTCTGCTTTATGCAGAACGAGGCGTCGCGACCACACCAGCACCAGCAACTCAATTTTAAGGGAAAAAAAATTTTGGACTTGAAAGCTGGGAGAGAATATACAGGAGAAACAAAAATTGCAAGTACTAAACTTTAACTCCAAAATCTATCACTTTCCTCTGAATCTCTATGGTAGAAAGGGAAAGTAAGATGGCTTGTGACTCTAACGGGGCGTGGAGAAGTGAAACTTAGATACAAAGTATTATGTGGTGTTGAAAGCTCCTGTTTAAAAGAAGAGGATTTTATTTTAAAAGGAGAAGGATTTAAAAATTATATCTAAGAAAAAAAATGGCTGGCTTTTCTGAAAGTGATGAAAGCTCACAAATGCTGACTGTGGATCTTTTGGAAGAAGTTTTAGAATCATTTACCTCTGCGTTTGTGGAAAGATTTGAAGGGATTCTTAAGAAGGATTTTACTCAAATCCCAAACAAACATATAAGTGAAGAGGAGGCGGAAGAAAAAACCCAGTTTATTGTGCCTTTGGAAAATGAAATAGAGGTTCTTCAAATTAAGAAGGAAAAGCAGAGAGGCTTGAAGGAGCGTAACCAGGAAATATTGAGAGATATTCCTCCAAAGGTTTTGATACAGACAAATGGAAAATTGTCAGTGTTGGGATTTTTTATACAAAAAGGAAGATTCGAAGTGGAACTTTACAACTTTGTTACAAAAATGGATTCTCAATCGTAGTTAAAGAGGTGTTTTTACCGAAAGGAATTACTTTGCGAAGAGAACAGGATTGTGGCGGAGGAATAAGACTGAAGAAGAAAGAAAGAAGAAAGTTTGCAAAAAAGCCAGAAAAAAATGGAGAAGGGAAAAATTCTCGAAAATAAAAGCAGGGGGAGGAGCAATGCTGAAGAAGAAAGTATTATTGAAGAAGAAGGACTGGAAAAAATATAGAAAGAAAGGAAGAATGGAAGATTAATTTCTTTTAATGTTTTATTGAAATAAAAAGACTTATTAAAATTGGATAGCTTTTTAAAATTTATTGAAGTATTAAAATGGTTAACTTAAAATTTAATTGATAGCTTTTTTGTTTTGAAACTTATATTTTGAAGAGTGTCATAATGATGTATTAAGAGATTTTAAAATGTTTAATCTAAGATTATGGTATTTTTAAAAGGTATATGTGATGAAATGTTTAAGTTAGACATAATTTAACTCGATGGATTAATCATATTTTTTCTTTAAAAAAAGACATACTTTAAAGAAAGTTTTAAAATGTTTAATTTAGAATTTTACAAGGGAGTAATAGTGAACAATCAGAAATTGGCAAGTGGTTTATGAATGACTAAAGAAGATAAATGTTTAATTTAGAATTTTACTAGGGAGTAATGCTGAAAAAGAAGGTATGGAAAGGATTTTAGTAACAAATGTGAAATGTGAAAAAAGAATTTATAAAAGGAAGGTTGATGAATAACATTTAAAAGGGGAGTTAAAGAACGTGACGGAGTTTTGAATCTTGTAAGTTAGCATATTTTAGCTTAGGTTTGTTAAATGTTATACCCTGTTTTTGCTCTGGGAAGTCAGGGGGATGTGGTGAGGGGGGTTGAAGGTTGTGTGGGGATAAAATTGTTGTAAAATTTTTAATAAAATAAAAAGATAGAGAAGTGTATTAATAGAGAAGTAAGAAATGTGGGGGAAATGTCATAATAAATGAAATGATATTAAGATATGATAAATATTGGAGGAGTAAGAAGAAGACACAAAAGATGTACTTAGATGACACATTGAATGATGGATTATGTATTGTTTGTTTGTTTGTTTATAAAATAAAAACTTTTTTTATAAAAAAAAATAAGGTCACCAAAGTTTCATAACTTTGGTCACAGTCTTATGAAGATGATTTTTTTTAAAAAAATGAAACAAGTACAGGAAGAAAATAAAATCTTGTCTTCATTATCTATCTATCTATCTATCTATCTATCTATCTATCTATCTATCTATCTATCTATCTAGACTGTGAGCTCCCCAAAGATTGACTGGCATCTGTCGTAATGGTAGTATGAGCTGGTTCCTTGAACAGGCAGCGCTTGCCAAGAGCTGGTGATGTCCGCCAAGGAAAGGAGTGTAGCACCTTTAAGGGGAGTCTTACCCTGTCTTCGAGTTGCTCCTGCCGGATCTTTGGTGGGGCAGGGGGAACCATGGCAGCGTCCTGGCATGTAGTCGCACCCATGGCACTATGGAGATGCATGACATCATCTTCTCAGGGGCTGCAACAGGATTGATAAAAGAACCTCCCTCATAGCCATGATGTGCTGGGCTAGTTGTTTCTCTCTGGAGAGAGAAAGAGTTGGCGGGTTACTGTATCTATTACGGCTCCCAAATGAAGCAATTTGGTAGTTGGAAAAAAATGGCTTTTCTTGTTGTTTATGAAGAAGCCATATTCTCGAAATGCCTGGATCGTGACCCTTATATCCTCCTCTGCCTGAAGAGCTGATGAGACTGGATCAAAATGTCGTCCAGATAGCACTGGACTCTGATTGGGATCAATCTCAGGAGGGCTGCCAGAACCTTCTTGGTGAAGGCTCTCAGTGCTGATGAGAGGCCAAATGACATGGCTCTGTATTGGTAATGATTATCTGAATAGGCAAAGTGAAGGAACTGCTTGTGCGCAACCTTGATTGGAACATGAAGGTATGCTTCTATTAACTCTATTGAGATGAGTAAGTCACCCTTGTGTGTACTGTCCAATATTAATTTAAATGACTGCATTTTGAATTTCTTGAACTCTAGACACTGATTGAGATGTTTCAAATCCAAAATTGCCCTCCAGCCCCCTGAAGACTTTTGGATCACAAATAGGATCAAATAGAACCTTTGTCCCCATTGTTCCATGGGAACCAGTTTGATAGCCTAGATCTCCAGCAAATACTGGATGGCTATCTCCATCAGGCTTCTTTTGGATGCGTCCCTGGACCTGGGATACCTTATAAAGAATTTCGGGCGGGAGGCAGAGAGGAACTCCAGAGCCAAACCTGAACTCACCGTGGCAAGTACCCACTTATCTGAAGTTGTAGCCTCCCACTGATGGACATGGAGGCAGCCTTTTATCAATAAGTTGCACAGCTCTGTAGTCACTTTGAACGTCGGTAAAGGCGACTTCCTGCTCCTCGAAAGGGCCGTTTGCCCTGAGACAGGTGACGACTCCTGAAGTCAAACATATCAGGCTGTCTGTCCTGGCGACTAGGGTACAACCATTGTAACTGCTGATAGTTGGAACCCTGATCAGGGGCTCGAAAGGACTATCTCCTATAATATGGAGATGGCCAGTAGTCCCCCTCCTGTAGAAGGAAGGCATGGTCTTACCTTTGCCTCTGGTTTCAACTAGGATAGGGTCCAGAACTTCTCCAAATAATTTGTTGCCTGTAAAGGGAGCTGAAGGCAATTTCCATTTGTTTTTGTTTTCAGCCTGCCAGTGCTTAAGCCAAAACAGGTGATGGGTAGTCATTGAGGATGCCCATGAGACGAATTTGGCCACATTCAATGTCGCATCTGCTGAAAATTCAGCAGCAGCTATTAATTTATTAATATCTTGGTGTACCCTTGCATCTTCTGGTGGAATGCATTCCTGCATTTGGTGAAGCCAGAGCACTGAAACACGATTGAAAAATGAAGGCTGCCTTGCCTGCCTTCACTGCCCAGGCAGCCGCCTGATGGGCCTTACATAACGACAATTCAGCTTTCTTGTCGTCAGGTCTCAAGCAATCTATTGCATCAGTTGGAATAAGGGCAACCAATGTCAACGCTGCCACCGGCTTATCCACTGTGGGTACCTGTAAAATTTCAGCCAGATCTGGAGCCACATTATAGAGCTTCTTTTCTTCTCTGGACCAGGGAAGCCCTGCACCAGGGTTGCTCCATTGATGTTGGACAACGTCCAAAAATAATTTGGGTGATGGTACCACCTCAGCCTCAACTGTTGGCTCTGTAAAGAACACATGACCAGAACCCACCGGGTTAGGAGCAGGGTCTGGAACAGCCTCAGATTCCAAATTTGTAATAGACTGGCCTTACGAAGCAATGGTTTGAACAGGTCTGATTCTGTATCCATCCCCTCATCTTCAGAAAAGGCCATAAATTCTTCATCCTCAGCCGAGGAATTACCACTTCTGATAGAATGGGCCACAGATGGGAGACTCTGAGGACCATCCAAGCCTCCTGATGTACAAGATGCAATAATGGAGGCTGCTGGAGAAGGTTGGTTCCTTTGCTGTAAGCCTATGGCTATAACTTGAAAAATCAGTTGCTGCAAATGATCAGGCACTGCTGACCCAGTTTCCTCTTGTGGACGGATCCCCGCTGCAGTCGGAGTAAAGGAAGCTACAGGCTCTGAAGAGGTATGCAGGCGTGGCTCTGCAAAATTTGCTGCAGGAAAACTGGGGTTTGCAAATGCAAAGGCTTCAGCTCTATCCAAAACATCCCTTAAGGCTGGAGAGGACGACTCCCTGGTGCCCTCTGGTGACCGGGCACTGTAAGAGCTGGCTGCAAAGGAGCCGGATCATTAATAGGATGCAATGATTCCTCTCCTTGAGGGCGGGAAAGTTCTGCTCCTTCTCTGGGGGGTAACTTCGCTCCTGGCTCTGTTTAGCTTTCTGGAGCTTGGCCAGTTCTTTTTCCAAGGCCTTTTGACGCTGTTCTGCGTCTTTTTTGGCTGATTTGGAGCCCCTCTTCCACTCGAAGTGGCTGCTTGGCTCCTGGTTGTTGCCCCCTTTGCTGCAGCTCTCTGGCTGGAGGCCCCATGTCTCTGACCAGGGGAGGTTGTAGGGCAAGCCCTCTTGACCCCTTTCTAGGTCTGCTGGTTGGGGGAAGGCGTGCACAATGCCATTTTCCACCATGAAAAAGGCAAGCTGGCCCGCGAAGGGCTGAAACTGCCACGGCTGTAATTTGCACTCCCATGCACTTCTGCTGCTTTACAGTGTGCTCAGACGAACGGGCAGGGACTGATTGCCCCTCTGCCCTCTAGCGGGATTGCCTGGGCCCCAGCTCAAATGGTAGCCGGCCTACTAATGCCCTGCTGCTAAATGTGGCTGGCAGGACCTCGGCTGCTGAGAGCCAGCAGAAGGCCACTAACCAGCGGACCAGTTAGCAGGCCTGATTGCAGAGGCGATCTGCTCAATAAATTTCTTTCCAATAAGCTCACACTTTGTTGATCACAGAATCGAAGGCGAAGCCGCTCATTCTCATGTCTCTTCTGCACTGAAGACTGAGCCAAACTGAGGAAGCACCAGGCGAGGAAGGAGGGACTACACATGCAAATTATGATCACATGCTCAGTCTCCAGGCAGAAGAACAGAGCAACACCCATCCTGGATTCTCCAGCTCCAGAGAAAGAAAAAAATATTTGCTCAAAATCACTACAATGGAAATGTAGAAAATCACTATGATGGAACCTGCCTAATCATAGTTCAGGGCCTTAAATACTGTACCATTACTTGTCTATTATTTACTGTACAACTGTGTAAGAAATTACTATAATGCCTACAAAATTGTCCAAGAATAAGGAAATGTTCTTTTAACTCCAATAATAGGTATAACTGAGCTAGGAAAAATCCATGAGTATTCTCAGTCAATATTCCATCCTAACAAATTATATCTATAGGATCTCTAGCTGTTGTCAATTCTCCCATGTTTACTTCAGAAATTATACAGAATGGCAATTTGGTAAAAATTAAAAGGTCAATTAATTGAACTTCATGTCAAAAAAAACCAAACCCTACCTCTGAATGTTAATAACTAATCTTAGATAAGATCGATCAATCAATCAATTGATCTTCTGATTGAATGATTGATTAGACAGAATTGCACTGTTCAAATGTGAAGGTTCTCTGAACTCTATAATAACTGAAAAAAGCTGATGCTATAGAGTAGACTTGTCAATGAAAGACATTATCTCAATTATCTATGTACAATGACTAGGTTTACCATTATGCATTTCATGTAACTTTGCCTTGAAAGATGATTTGAAGCCACCCAATTAGCACCTAGTAGGTATCTAGAACACATGATACTAACACTACATTTCTAACTCCAAGATAAAGTTTGAATAGGGCAGTGTTTCCCAAACTTGACCCTTTGAAGATGTATGGACTTCAACTCCCAGAATTCCTCAACCAGGCATACTGGTTAGGGAATTCTGGGAATTGAAGTCCATGCATCTTAAAATAGCCAAGTTTGGGAAACACTGGAATAGGGAATTTAAGGAAAAGACTCCTTTCAACAGTATCTCCCCAAAGAAGAAAGCACTGAAGATCCATTTATTTTTTTTTATTGCCTTCTTCATTGTGGTTTCTGATAATCAATTATGTCAGTTATGTTTTAAATATTAGAACTCTCCTGGTTAAATATTATTGTTGGGTTGCATTGATGATGATAATTGTTTATCAATGAAGTCGGTTTTAAAAGGGCTTTTGATCTTAATGGCAACCGATAAATAAATAAGCAAGCAAGCATTTACCAATGGGCAAATCCACCATACTTGGAGAACATTTGTTGTCACAGAAAGTATTTGAAGAATAAACAGATCCAAATTCATATGCAGAAGTTTAGAATAACTTCTTCCTTGACCTCTATCTATGCAATACATGGATGGATGGTCATGTGCATTTCCTATATTTAAAAGCAGGCAGTTGCGGAAGTTTTGCTCATGGGTCTCCCCAACAATGGTACTTTAGAAAGTACTTTAGTGCTAAGTACTTTGGGAGATTTGGGGCTCAAAGCAGTATAAACATAAGTAGATCAAGCAAGGGCTAATTACTTCACAGAATAAAATTTAGTCCAAGTCTAGTTGATGCTGTGGTTTAAACATCCCAAATTTTGCAATACAAAATGGATTTGTGTCTTTTTCACTACACCAAATTTATTTCAAATAGTTTTCAGCTTGCTGCAGGACAGCTGGGAAGAAATGTAGGAAGTCCTTTTCCTCAAACAAATGAATTCAATCTGTGAGTGATTAAAAGGGTAGGATAAAATTCAAAAGAAATAATGTATGCAGATTAACTAATGTTTGTGAAAGATCATGTTTGTACAAGTACTTTTATAGTTGACAGAATACAACTTATGAGGAAAAGATACAAGGAACCAAAATAAGGTTCTAAATGGGATTTAGATCTTTTTCATTTTCAATTGAAATGCACCTTCTATTTAAAAAACTCAACAAATAGAACATCCTTTTTTGTTTATTTTCTTATCTTTGCTGATCAAACCTTATGTGAAAAACACTGGAATCAATGTGGGATCAAATTTATATAACCTGAAAATCTCAATCAAAGAAATGAATTAACCAGAAGATATTCAAATCACTTCCACATTTAACTAGCATCAGCAAAGTAATTTCCACTTCTATTTAATTTTAAAAATGGAGACTAACCTCAAATTCTGTTTGTTGAGCATGACATTTTCAACATTTTGTACTTAACTGTAAGGCTTGTCCATGGAATATATAATATTAATATAATTATATGGAATAATAAGATCGTACACAAATGAAGGTTTTTTTTATTGAGGTGTTTCAGTAATGAGCAAAACACTGAAAACAAATGATGAGGTGGAAGACTGGAAGACACGATTCTACTAATAGTTTTTTTTTAAAAAAATATGCTGGGCCTCAACTTTGCTAAGAAAGTCAGTACCCAATTTTTTTAGTGAGACAAGAGGCTTCTGCAGTTCTTCAATGCTGAAAAGCCATGACTCTTCCTATTATTGGAACACTCTTTGTTGCCTATATTCTGTGGTTAAATTCTTGGCTCAGGCTTCATTCAAATTAAATCATTATCACAATCTTTAATTACTTTCAACAAGGAAATGTGAAAACATATAACCAAGAATAGCAACACACTGAAGAGTTCTATATATTATTTCAAGGAACAAGCAATATTTGCACATCTGATCTACCATCTGTCTCATATAGGCCTGATTTTATGAAATGCCATGTCCCTTTGCTGCAAACTCAGATGCCACTGTTTATAGGCACCCTTCTATGTGCTAAACACCCCAGCCACTCAGATCTGAAACTAACCACATATTTTATTGTTTTAACCTTAGTTAGTTTAAAGACAGATTTCACAGATCTGCATAAGGCTTACCTGCCACAGGTATGGCGTGGATCTGTGCCCGTGACAGGAGTTCCAACGATGGCTCACGTCCAGAAACTCCATCTGAAGAGAAACATGATTCAGTTTCGTAAATTGTCTGCAACATCTCTGGCAGTCCCCACACTGAGGATACAAGAAGCATGCCAAAGAATGATTATGCTCTGTTGTTATTCCACTTCAGTTTGTCTTGATGACAATCCGTTGCCCAACTAAAGGGGTGTTTCTTGTTATGCTAGACTGTCAACTCAAACCATCCAACATTCTCCTAAAACAGCTGCAACCATGCAGGCATCCATCCTCCTTGGAGAAGACTATCCTTGAAAAAGTTAAATTGTTTCACAGCAATGGTGTGGTAGCGAGGAAATCTCCAAGGCTAAATCAAAGCTGTCAGGAGAGAAAACAAAAATACTTGCAGATGAAAATCTCCTTTCAAGAAGATAGCAGCAGAAGTGAAAATTGTTTCATCCACACCAGATTGAAAGGGACAGGACTTGCAAGACACAGGAACAGGCAGAGGCAAAAGATAATGGAAAAGGAGGAAACGTCTTATATCTTAGCCATGATTTATTTTACTCTGAAAGGGATAAATTTAGCAACATCTTCTTAGAACTCAGGAGATGTTTCTAAAAAACAGAACATCCCTAGAGTGATAGATTTATTTTGAAGAGGTTCCTGAAAAATAGAGCAGCAGCTCCTTGCCATTCCTACAAGGGGCCCATTTTTGTAAGATGCAAGAGACTGCTCCAGTCACACAATTGTTTCCCAACCCAGTCACCAAATGATATGGCTTCTGCTGGGGGTGACCTGAAATAGAATGTCAGGGAGGAACTAGCTATAAATAAACTCAGCTGAGCTTTCTCCAAGCAGGGAGGGTTCAGGCAAAAGGAGCTGCCTGCCTATCAGAAACTGGATTTCGACCCGGGATCAGCGGAAAAAGATTCCCAGAGGGAAAGGCTGTACCGCTTGCCAACTGAGAAAAGGAAGGCGACACAAGAACAAAAGGGAAGGGAATGACCCTTTCTGTGTTCTGGATGCCAGAGTCCACCTACAGACATTGCCTAGCTGGTTAAAACACTTTTTCAAGCACAGAGATCATTGAAACAACAGCAGTAAAATGCCAAAGGCTATAATCTTAACTCCATATTTGCAGAAAAGCAAAGCTGAATACAATCTGCTAAAAAGAAAAAGGAGGAAAAACCACAACGCCAAACTGTCTGGGGAATATTGGAAGCTGAGATTCATCTTGAAGGCACCCAGATTGGAGGCAGCTATAAGAAGACATCAGAAAGAAGTTGTTCCCCATCACAACACTAAACACAAACACACAAACACACACACACACACACATTTTATATCTCTAACATTCCTTCCACAGAAGCAGGGATAACACAGCATATGGCTCTCTATTAACAACTCCAATGATACCTCGCATTGACCATACTAGCCGGGGACAACATGATTTGGAATTCAGCATCATCTGGAGGTGATTCACAGTTACTTCATTTCTGCTAAATCCTGCAACACAATCCCACAAATGATGAGCTATACTTTTTAAAGAACATGGAGAACGCAACTGTGCAGCACAAAACACTTTAAAGTTAATTAAGCTTCCTCTAATTCCTCACCTTCTGAATGCAATATTTCAAGATAGTCTGTGAAATAACTAAAGGTTTTACTAAATATACTTAGAATAAAGAACAAACTTTTACAGAAAAATACTAATTTATAATAATATTTCCATACAAGTAAATGCAGTATTCCTGAACTTCATAACTATGTTGATCTGGACACTTACCAGAGTAAGTAAGGGGATGTATCTGGTTTATGGACTCTAATAAACAGCCAGTTTTTTGGTTTTTTTAAATTTTGATTTATATTTATTTATTTATTTATTATATTTCTATACCGCCTTTCTCCCGTAGGACTCAAGGCGGTGTACAGTCAAGAAAAATATAGACACACAAACATCATAAAATTGCTAATTAAAATTATTACTTAGTTTGGTCAATTAAATAAAACCCAGAATTAGATAACATTTAAAAAAAAAAATCATTCACATGTTCATATGTTTAGCCCCGCCTGTTGAAACATCAGGGTCTTGAGGGCACGGCGGAAAGCACGGAGATCAGGGATATTCCGTATCTCCGGGGGCAGTTCATTCCAAAGGGTTGGAGCCCTCACAAAGAAGGCCCTCCCCCTGGGAGTCGCCAGTCGGCATAATTTGACTGATGGCACCCTGAGTAGTCCCTCCCTGTGAGAACGAATTGGTCGGTGGGAGGCTATTGGTGGCAAAAGATGGTATTATATGCCGCCCTTCTCCGGAGACTCAGGGCGGCTTACAATGTGCTAAGCAATAGCCTTCATACTTTTGTATATTTATACAAAGTCAGCTTATTGCCCCCACAATTGGGTCCTCAATTTACCTACCTTAGAAAGGATGGAAGGCTGAGTCAAACTTGAGCCTGGCGAGATTTGAACCCGCAGTAATTGCAGGCAGCTGGTCTTAATAACAGGGTGCTTTAGACCACTGTACTACCAAGTACAATTAGTATCAATTAGTTTGGTCTAGTAGTTAAGGCATCCGGTTAGAAAATAGGAGAATGTGAGTTCTGGTCCAACCTTAGGCATGAAAGTTAGTTGAGTGATCTGGGGTCAACCCACCTCACAGGATTGTTGTTGTAGGGAAAATAGGAGGAGGGAAGAAATATCAGATAGGTTTGCTGCCATGAATTATTTATAAAAATTAGAAAGGCGGGAAAAAAATAAAGTGATTTAGCACCAACAATTCTGAATTAGATGCAGGGTTAATCTAATGTTGCTTATAAAGTAATATTTATCTACATACTTCCCTATGACATTGAAATCATAGATTATAAAAAGAAATAAAATTATCCTTATAATCAGATCAGATCTCATGGCAATAGATCTGAGGCTTGAAGTTTAAATCAACAGGTTCAAGTTGTTGATCTTTTCCTAGGTCTCTTTTAAAAATAGCTCTTCCTCAAGCTTCACCTACTTTTTGGACTTGCCTATCCTACAGCATAGAATAGGGACTGACCCTGGAGATTTGAGAGGTAGAGCCATAGACTGCAACCAGAGCCAAGCCAATTTGTTGCCCGACTAAGGCCAACATCTGCTTCTCTTCACATAGCCTTTTTTGGGTAAAGTTGGTATTCTAAACTTGGTAGAATTCTTTCTCATTGAATTTAAACCTGTAAAGCCTACATGGCATAGGGCCAGTCTATTGGCAAAATTGCCTTTCTTCCATTGTCTCTGCTTGCCCCACCAGATCTAGCAAAAAGGATTTCCTACGCAGCCCTTTTATCAAACAATGTCCTCTTATTGTACCTCAGAGTTGGACCTTTTAAGTGGCAGTGCTTGCTCATGAAACAACATCCCCCGCCTGAGATTTAAATGACCCCCAACCCCATTAGTCTTTTGCAAGGCACTGAGACCTGGTTGTTTTCCCAGACATTTGGATCAAAATAAGGAAATTATCTCGATAGAAATATGCAAGAATTGTTACCTAGGCAAAGAGCCCAGAAACATTTTTAAGCCACTTGCAACATTACAATATTCAGAAGCTGCTCAGGCAGCTACCACCCGATGCACTGAAATGTAAGACTGGGAAGAAGCTACAGCACAATCAGAATTGTAAGATACTGTTATTATAGCTAATTTCAATAAAAGTAATTCCAGGTCTTCCTATGGAATTGATTTTCTGGTCTGGTTTACTTAGCGGGGATGACAGGATGGTAGATTAGCTCTGCTACAGGAGGGTAAATTAACATGTGTTTATGGGAGCGGAGTTAATTTTTTATCCTTTGGTGCCAGGGGCTATATGTTGTGGTTTTGTCTTTTAATCTTTGTACGCTGCCAAGAGTCGCTTATGGGTAGCTAAACAAAAAGACAACCAAACAAACTCTCCTGTCACCCATTATGAATACAATTACATATACTGAGCTACCTGTATTTATTGTAGTCAGTGATTCTTCTTCTCCTTCTTTGGTCCCCTCACTGCAAAACATCGGGCTACAGGTATCTGCAGGAATCTATCCCTGCTTATGCACAAGATTTTATGTTAAGTTCCTCCATACCATCATTAGAGCAGAATAGTAGAACTGCCTAAATGTGCAGTACTGGATTGCTGGATCATTTTCAGATGTAAAGTGGCTTTGCAAAATAGGTCACTACAATTCCATTTTCCAGATGGAGAATTAAAAAGAGGGAAGACAGCATAATTCAACACAGCGAAACTTCTAACTTCTCTCGGTCCCAATATCACCAATCTGACCCAGAAAGCTAGACACATATGGCAATTTGGTGGCAAACCATACCTTTTGATGCTTAAAGATTTAAATTTAATTCCCTATATCACAAGATAGGCCTAGGAAGTCATCTATAAAAAAACTCAATATTAATGGGCTATATTAAGTAAATAGGCAGAAGAATGCATATATGGTCCATAGACCATAGGTTGTCCAACCCAATATAACCAACACTGTGCTAAGTACAGAAAATCCTCAACTTATAACCATTTGTTTAGTGACTGTTCAAAATTACAATGGCACTGAAACTTATGACTATTTTTCACATAATCATTGTAAAATCCTCATGGTCAAAAATTTGGATGCTTGGCAACTGGCGTATTGGATGCTTGAATGCTTGGCAACTGGCTGCAATGTCCCAGGTCATGTGATTACCTTTTGTAAACTACTGACAAGCAAAGTCAATAAAGCCAGATTCACTTAACAAATGTGCTACTAATTACCAATGCAGTAATTCACTTAATAACTGTGGCAAAAAAGGCTGTAAAATGGGGCAACATTCACTTAACAACTGACCTGTTTAGCAACATTTGGGGCTCAAATGTGGTCATAAATCAAAAACTACCTGTATTATTAATAGTCTGATTTGGTATAGGTAGTTCTCGATTTATGACCACAGTTTATGTTGCTAAGCAAGGAGGCTGAATTTATGATCTGTTTTATCTGATTGTTAAGTGAATCATGCAGTTAAGTGAATCCAGCTTCCCCCACTGATTTCCCCCTTGACTTGTTGAAAGACAGCTGGAAAGATCACAAATGGTGATTACATGAGCCTGGGATGCTGCAACCATCATAAATACATGTATGCCAAGCACTCAAATTTTGATCACATGACTTTGGGGATGCTGTGATGGTCGTAGTATAGTCGTAGTCACATTTTTTAGTGTTCCTGTTGTAACTTCGAACGATTGCTAAATGAACGTTTTTAAGTCGAGGACTATCTGTTTATAACTTCTCCCTATGTACCCAAGATTACTTTCCTCGTTCCCCCTATCCCACATATTACAGGAATAGATCAGAGCATGCTTATCCCTACAGCCATTTGGATATTTCTAGGCAGGTCAAGAGCAAGGCCTGTATTTACCAGCATGTTATTTCAAAGCCAGAGTTTTAAAATAGCCCTGTGTTATTTATAGACTTCAAGCCTACTCGGTCCCTCTGTCTACACTCCACCTCATGTCCTTTTAGACAACGTCAGAGAAGTTATTTATGTAGACATGAGTGGATGGGAAACCATTGGAGCCCTTTCATCCATCCACACACTTCTCCTTGCACATCTCGCCTTTTGGATCAAGTAAAAGGAGAGTGTCACAATACAAGGAAAGCAGATATTACATATCCCTATCATCCCATTCTGAGGCCTTGGTTTTAGTTTTAGATAGACAGTCACACACCACATGTCTTTTCACCTTTTACCAGGCCAATCCCTGCCAGCCATGGATAATGCAATAAAATAAAAATATGTGTGCAGAACTTCATTAAACACTTTATTTTCAAAATCTAAACAAGTATTTGAGGAAGATAGACAGACCACCAGATAGGCAGATAGTTGTCATTCATTTATCTTGGGTAACCGGAAATTAGTAACAGAGAGAGAGAGAGAGAGAGATTTTGTTAGTGCAATATTACATTTTCCTACACTTCAATTGTATATATTTTTTAAAAAATCTAACTGAAGCATGCAGAGCTTTTCCATAATGAATGTATAGAAACTGTCATGCAGTAAACAATTGCCTGGATGCCAATAGCACTCAAAAAAGAAAACTGCATCAAGTATTGCAGAAATAAGGAAAAACAAAGAGTCCCCAAATATAGCAAACAAAAGAATGAAATAGATATGCAGAAAAAAAAGTTAAAAATATTCAATATTAAAAAGTGTGGTACAGCTTAAATATGCGTTGTTTGTCTTTATTAAATGCAGCACTGTTCTAAACTTTTTTCTCATGTTTTTGTCCTATTTTTTTTATCCTAGGACTATTTGTTCTCCTTCCTTACTCATGTGTGTAGATCTGCATGTTTATATCACCAGCAGAGATCACCCCTCCCTTTAATACCTTATTTAAGAAAGATTGAAAATTTCTTCCCATTGTTTATAGAAGAAGAAAAACAGAGTGATGTAAGAGAATAGCTGTCCCAGCACAAGCAACATTTTCCCTGTGATGAATACATATTATTGTGATCATTTTTTAATCCTTTTTTTTTTCAGTGCCAAGCCAGAAGTCCCTAGGAAGCCAGCAAGTAAGACTGACTGCAATCACCTAACAAATATCTCTCTCAGGGTGGAATTTTCATTTTCTACTTCACTGTTTTGTGTAATTCTTCACTTCTGCTTCTCAGTGCATAGGATGAACCTTGTTCTTTAGAAGGTACGGTATTTGGTGATGTTCTCTGTTAGACTCAAGAATAAAGGGCTCATTTCTCTTCCAAATAACCTATACTGTAAAATATTCAATTTACAAAGAAAAATGAAAGAATAGATGGAAAAATAAATGTAAAATCACTGCATTTTCAAAGATTTGTGGCTGAAATTTTATTTTCCCTACGCAAACTATAAAGCACTATGGGTTTTATGTTCTTCAAAAATTCAGAAATTTAGCTGACATCGTTTTTCCAAACAGCTGCGTATTTGGTGATGTTATTTCTTATTTTGTCTAGATGGACCAGTGGTTGCTTTGTAACATTATCTGCCACTGGTTTATATTTATAAAGCTAAGCTGGGCTGTCTAGAGTTGCTGTTATAAATACCTAATTAAACTCTTAGCTACCTTGTCATGCATTCTGGTATGGCATCATTCCACAGAATTGTGTGGTCTAATCTAAGAATCCAACAAGAGGATCATTGATTGTACTGATAACAAAAACCCAGTTATCTCACATTATAAGATTTAAGAAACCAAATTATACCAAATATCTGATTAGTCTGATATTCTAAAATTAGCCAACCAAAAAGATCCAAGAAGCTCACAAGCAAGGCAAAAATGCTCTTATGATGTTTGTTCATAAGAAGTAAACAAATAATTTAGTAATAGTTTTGTAGTAACTAAACACATATTATTCCTGGAAAACGAAGCTCCATTTAGCAACTATAATTAATAGTACTGATTGAAGTCAGTATTATAAATTAGTTGGCCATCATTACATTTGGGGGTAGGGTGGGGAGAGATATAATTCCATTAATAACATGAAGCAATAATTCTAAAAGGACATAGTAGTAAGATTTATGATGAATAACTTTCTTTACAATATATACACAAAGAACATATTAGGTCATGCTTTGTTGCTTAACCCATTGCTTTCCCCTGAAGTAGAAGTCAGTAAAAAGAACGAATAGCAACTATGAGCAATCATGCCCTAACCCATCACTTAGCAAAGCACAATTAAAACCTGAAATCTGATCTGATAAATAAATCCATGTCCCAAATTATTTGAGTTATAATAATCCCCATATTCCGTCTGGGAATGCAGGCTCCTATTGCCTATGGCCAGGGCGGATGTTAGACTTTAGATCTTGAACTACTGACCTGTGATCTCGATAGCCCCCGCTACCATGGACATTCCCATCTCTATGTTTGAGGATGACTTTATGAATTTATACAATCGTGGACCTGGTCGCCTTGAGACATTCCCCCCCATTCTTGGATGTGGCCAGTGGGCCTTGCAAAGACCCACCTTAATGACGGGTCTTGGGACCCCAAGAGGTGGCACAAGGATTTTAAGGTTTTTAAGGGACATAGATTGAGAGGTTTTTTAACAAAATTTTTAACGAAAATTTTAAGGGGGAGGCGGGAGGGGGTTGTAGACGTGGACCTGGGGGGGGCATACAGCCATTGAAGGGGGTGTTGGGTCGGATGGGCGCAGCAGAGGGGACGGGGATGGGGTGCCGGGAGCCGAGAGGAAGGGCAGCTCAATTGAAATGATGAGTGGGAGGAGCAGGTATGGCGGGCACAGGGGGCCATATCATGTTCAGGGGGTCACATGCGCTGTCTGCGAGCAATTGCGTACTCCGGCCCCCAATGCATGTCTCGTTTCTCGGGTTGTACAGTCTCAGGCCCTGGGTCCTCGGCTGATGTTGTGTAATGCCAGGTCAGTGGTTAATAAAGCCCCCCTCATTTGTGACCTTTTATTGGAGGGGGGGCGGATTTGGCAGGAATTACGGAGACCTGGTCGGGCCAGGAGGGGGGGTCCGCCTCGTAGAAATGTGTCCATCGGGTTTCCATGCATTTCATCAGCCGAGGGCCCAGGGGAGGGGCGGGAGGGTGGCGGCAATTATTAGAGAAAGTCTTTGTCCGAGGGAGACCACTGTTCCTCAGATAGCCAGATGTGAGTCCCTCTTTGTGAAGTGGGGTTGTGGGGTGCAGATGGGCTTGCTGACTACGTACCTGGCTCCCTGCCATGTGGCCGCGACCCTACCCGGGCTGCTTGACGTTATTGCCGGGGTGGTGGTGGATACCTAGACTCGTTGTCATGGGGGATTTCAACCTGCCATCCGTCGGTGAGATGTCGGAGGCAGCTAGGGAGTTCATGGCTTCCATGACGGCCATGGACCTGACCCAGTTAGTTCAAGGCCCCACTCACACAGGAGGACACACTCTGGACTTGATTTTTTTTCTCTGGTCAGTGGTTGAATGATCTAGGAATAGGGGATTTAGATATTAAGCCCTTGTCACGGACAGATCATTCCCTCCTTCACTTAGACTTTCAAGCCGCTTCCCCTCGCCGGAGGGAGATGGAACCGACCAGGTGGTTCCGTCCCAGGTGCCTGATGGACCCTGACAGGTTTCTGACAGAGCTTGGGCCATTTCCTGAGACTCTGGCACACGACTCAACTGAAGACCTGGTGGCCGCCTGGGATAGGGCGGCCGCCGGGGCTTTAGATCACGTCATGCCTTTGACCCAATGTCAATCTCAATTGGCTCCTTGGTTCTCCGAGAAGCTGAGAGATGAAACGTCGGAAAAGACGCCTGGAGGACTAGTCAATTTGATTCCGACCGAACACTGGTGAGGTCTTATATCAAGACCTACCAAGTGGCGATAAAAGCAGCAAAATCTAACTATTTTTCCACTCTTATCACATCTGCAGAGAACCGCCCAGCCGCTCTGTTTAGGGTGACCCATTCCCTTCTTCGGGAGGGAGCGCGGGAAGACCCCTTGCAGGGTCGAGCTGAGTTTGTGCAGTTCCTGCATGATAAAGTGTCTCGGATTCGGGAAGGCTTGGACTCGGACTGGGTGAGTCCAGGAGGGGAGATGGGGGTAGGTCTGGAGAACATTATTTGGGAAGAGTTTGACCCTGTAGCTACTGAGGACGTGGACAGGATTCTGCGTAGGCTTAGTGCTGCCACATGTTTATTGGACCCGTGTCCCACCTGGTTGGTATTGGCCTCCCGGGAGGTTACACGAGGTTGGTTTCAGGGGATTATAAATGCTTCTCTGAGTGAGGGGACCTTTCCTGCCGCCTTGAAGGAGGCGGTGGTGAGGCCCCTCCTCAAGAAGCCTTCCCTGCACCCGGCTGCATTAGCAAATTACCGTACGGTCTCCAACCTTCACTTTGTGGCGAAGGTTGTTGAGAGTGTGGTGGCACGATAGCTCCCCCAGTACCTGGATGAAGCTGTCTATCTGGACCCTTACCAGTCAGGCTTCAAACAGGAGTACAGCACAGAAATGGCATTGGTCGCATCTCTGGAGAGCTCGCGACAGAGGTTGTTCCTCTGTTCTGGTCCTATTAGATCTCTCAGCGGCTTTTGATACTATCGACCATGATATCATGCTGCAGCGGTTGAGGGGTTAGGAATAGGAGGCACCGTGTTGTGGTGGTTCTCCTCCTTCCTCTCTGACCGCTCGCAGTTTGTGTTGGCAGGGGGGTAGAGGTCGACCTCGAGGCGCCTCGCTTGGGGAGTGCCGCAAGGGTCGGTCCTCTCGCCCCTTCTGTTCAATATTTATGTGAAGCCGCTGGGTGAGATCATCCATGGTTTTGGAGTGAGGGTACATCAGTAAGCTGATGACACTCAGCTGTACATCTCCATCCCAGACCACCCCAATGATGCCCTTGACGTGATGTCCTGCTGCCTGGAGGCCGTACGGATCTGGATGGGGAGAAATAGGCTCAGACTCAACCCTTCCAAGACCGAGTGGCTGTGGCTACCGGCGTTCCGGTATAGTCAGCTGACACCATCGCTGTCTATAGGGGGTGAATCTCTACCTCCCACAGAGAGGGCTCGCAATCTGGGCGTCCTCCTGGATGCACGGCTGTCTTTAGAAGAGCATATGACGGCCGTGGCTAGGGGGACTTTCTATCAGGTTCGCCTGACTTGCCAGTTGCGTCCCTTTCTGGACCAGGATGCCTTGCGCACAGTCATTCACGCTCTTGTTACCTCCCGGCTGGACTACTGTAATGCTCTCTACACGGGGCTGCCCTTGAAGAGCACTCGGAGGCTCCAACTGGTCCAGAATACGGCCCGCGGGTAATTATGGGTGCAACTCGTTGCGCCCATGTAACACGTCTCCTGCGCGAGCTGCACTGGCTCCCAGTGGTCTTCCGGGTGCGATTCAAGGTGTTGGTTACCACCTTTAAAGCGCTCCATGGCTCAGGACCTGGGTACTTACGAGACCGCCTTCTGCCACCGATAGCCTCCCACCGACCAGTTCGCTCCCACAGAGAGGGACTCCTCAGGGTACCGTCGGCCAAGTCATGTTGGCTGGCGACACCCAGGGGGAGAGCCTTCTCTGTGGGAGCCCCTGCCCTTTGGAATGAACTGCCCCCGGACATATGCAAGATCTCTGACCTCTGAGTTTTCCGCTAGGCTCTGAAGACCCTGCTCTTCCAACAGGCAGGGCTAGCTTCATAACTGAGTTTTAAATGCAGAGTTCTTAAATTTTTTGGGTTTTTTAGCTAATTTTGGCCTTAAACGTAATATTTTAAAGAATTTTTTAAATTTAAATTGTGATATTTGTATTGTATTTTACCTGGCTATGCACCGCCCTGAGTCCTTCGGGAGAGGGGCAGTATAAAAATAAAATTACCCTTATCCTTATCCCATAACTAGCAATTTCAATGTGTTTGTTGCACATCAGGTTTAAATTCAAACAAAGCACATTCTTTCATAAATTCCATTTGCAATTCTGCTTTTTTTCAGAACACCTACACTTCCATTCATTGTACAATATCCCACCCACCTATCCATCTTTTAGCATGATGATAAATGGAAAAGAGCTCAATCACTACCTAACTAAGACTAACAGGATTCAAAGGCAAGATCCTACTACAGAAGCCAAGCAGCTAGGAGCCTTACAATAAAAACCAAATACTTTGGATTGTGCTGCACTTTCCTGAAAAATATTGTTTTCACTTCTTGATGTTTGTTAATAAACTAGTGAAGCATATTAAGTTTTTAAAAATTACGGCATTTGTCCTGATAAAACTGTGGCCACATGATCCCAAAGGAAAGAGACAAAAAATTTAATGGCCTACAAGAAATCTGGAGTTCATACAAATCCCAGAATGCTGGTTTACATTACTTTTAGCTCTATCCTGGGAAAGAAGAATCAATTCAACATATGTATAGATAACTTTGCATGGCAACTGGATATTCTTTTTTTATATCTGTTTATTGCCAAGCATGGCTCTTCTTCCCTTTGCAGTGTAGTAAACACAATGGATTATTTCCATGACATATTTAACCTTGCTTAACTCAGCAACTTAGTTCACTTAACTAATGGATGTTAGTTCTATGGTCCAGAGTTTTATCCCAAGACTACTACATTAATGAGCAACACTCTGTAACATATAGTCAAATGCTAACAGAGCCAAGGTTTTGCCAGGGTTGTTGGGCAAAACATCTATTGAGAATCTACTTTTTCCTATGCTGCTGGGCAGAGCTGAAAATAAGCTGCTATAGACACAAAATTTTATCAGGGTTTGCTCTGATTTCTCAATCTGAATCACTAGAAGGTAATCAAGCTTATGGAAACAAAAAGAAGCAGCTGCAGATTGAGATGGTGATGGTATTAGGCTTCTTTGCTAGGGCTAATTGTGGGCATTTATACTACATCCATGAAATCATCCAGTTTCTCCCCATAAGTTCATGAGTAAACTCCTATATTCAGCAATTCTGGGCCAAAGAGAAGGAGAAGCGAGTACTCCTTAGTATATCACTCTAGGAAGAAAGCAATCCGGACAGTAAGATTTTTATCCAATCTTGAATAAATGGTGGCCAAATCATAAGGAAGTAGTTACAATCTTTGTTGTAAATGCATGAATTACCAAAGAGGTAAATGTAGAGAAGAACTCTGTGCCTGAAAAATTATGCAGCATATTTTACACATGTAGCAAAATAAGATGCTAGAATGGACCTGGCTACCACACCATATGGCAGTAGGGATTATATTTAATAATATTTAACTGCATTAGAAACTAGCCATAAAGCCAACACACATTCTAAAGACTCAGAAAGGAATTTCCCTCTCTCTGGTATGCTAAGTTTCTATTTACAAAAAGTGAACAAAGGAGCTTCTTCACCAGAAGTCTATAGTGATACTGTCTGTTCTACTATGTTAGGAATTTTTACTCACCTTTTCCCACTTAGATAATTAAATGTACAGATTAAATGTGAATAGTTCTTAGAAAAAAGATAAGAATGAGTCGGTTGATTAGCATCCCTCCAAAGACATACATTTTTCAACATTTCTCTAAACTTCCAATTATACTTTTTCTACTTAATATGTCAGTTACAATCTAAGTGCTCTCTAAACTAATGGACAAACTTCCAGAATTCTCGATCATAATTTGCCTGGGGAATTCTAGAACAATAAACCTAAGGGACCTAGGCTGGGGAAGTTAATTATACTTTTGCTAATATTCTCTGTACATTTCAAAACTGTAAATTAATATGTTATAGATGGCAGCAATAGGGAAATCTCATGCATTTTCATAAGGACTTCTATTCAGTTGCAATATTTTTGGGTCTCTCCAAAAAGGACAACTCCCCATGGAGTTCAGCCAACTGATGGCATATTTGCATGTTCTGGTATGACTGGCATGACATTTGTTACAGTTGAGGATACAGGTCTTCTACATGGGAAGGGAATGGAGCTTAGTAGTAATGTAGCTGTTTTACAGAGGTTTGGCATCCAGAAACTATACTTATACTTCTACAAAGGACTCTGAAAGAGTCCTACATGAAACTCTTAGGCAGAAATTGACATCTACCAGCCATCCACTGATTACTGAAAAATACAGATCCTTAGAATAGCTTTCTTTCTCCAGTAAGCTGTTCCTTCCTTCCTTCCTTTCAAAGAAACAAACAACAACAACAAGTTCGTTATTATGAAGAAAATAGGAGGGAGGGAGCATGAGATAAATGAGTGTTAGGGGTGAAAAAAGCTGTGCTAGAGCTCATTCCTTGTTTCATTCACTGTCATTATTGGCATGCAACTCACAATATTTAACCCCTGAAGGAAAACTGCCCTGTAGAAAAAGACTGCCAACCTTTGTCCTAGACAACCATGCCAATCAGTATATTGTCCATCTGGTATAAGGTTGTATAAGGGAGTTTCTATTTTCATTTCGATTGGCTGATGAGTAAGAGGGATGATTAGCTACCATTCAGTTATTGTACTCTGGGGAGAAGGACTTAGCTATTTCCCAAGTTTAGCAAAGGGGTGAGATGTTAAGTGCATAGTTTCAACTGCCTGTTCTTTCTCATATCTGTGCAAGCTGTGCAAGCTGTATTGTTATAGGTTCAATTGCTACTTTTCTCTTTTTTTAAGCTGTAAAAAAATACAGCTGCAAGCTGTATTGTTACCGGTTTGATTCCTACTTTTCTCTTTTTTCATTTAAACATTTACAGGTAGTCCTCCACTTATGACAGGTCAGTAAGCAACTGTTTGAAAGTACAGCAGACACCCCCTTCCCCAAAAGCTACCCATAGCCAGTCCAAAGATAATGGCCGCTGCAACACCCCTGATGTCATTCACGCTTACAACCTACTACAAGGACTCTGCATACCCTATCTATCTCGCATCTCCACTTCCCTCACTGAGTCCCTGCAGGTCTTGGGCCTGCTTCCCATCCTACTGGCCACCACATCCTCCTATTCACTTACTTTTCATAGACTCCCAAAGCTCAGGAGTCAGGCTCGAGAAGGAAGACAGGCCACTCTGTTGCTGGGCCACATGGTCCAATCCCAGAAGCAGACACCATTTTTTGAGCAGTTACAGTGAAATGTGGCTGCTAGGAAAATGGTGGTGATTCCGAGTGCTCAACAGTGAAGCCCAACAATGGAGCAATGCTTTGCTCTACTAACACATTTTTCAATGCGGTGGTTTAGAAAATGATGGATTCTGGAATTGAACTATATGGCCTAGCAAAGGAACAGCCTGTTCCCTTTCCTTCCCCTGACCTCTGAAGAGCTTCAAGAAGTGTGCAATTGTGATGGGGGGTGGGGAGGAGGCTCAAGTCCTGTGAGGACCAGGAGAGGCGACGGGCTGGTGGTGGTGAAAGGCCTGCAGGGACTTGATGGGTAGGGAACAGGCCCAAGGACTGGGGGACCCTAAGGAGCAAGAAGCAGAACACAAGGTGTTCAGAAGATGTGGCCTTGGGAGGTCTGGGGCAGGTAGGCCTGTGCCTATGCTAGGATTCCCAGAGCCTCCCCCATCCCTGAGTTCCACCTAATGACCCGCACAGTCATTTAACTACCACATTAGGAAGAGCAGGGGGTGAAGCTCATAAAGCAAGGTCATCTTGGGCAAGTTCCATTATGGCCATAAGTAGAGAACTACCTGTATTTTCTACAAATCCGTTTTTATAGATGGATAATAGTAACTACAGCTGTACAGTTAATACTCTATACAGCATTAATAGGAGTTACCAAGTAAACTGTAATTATACTGTTCATAATATAATGAAGGAAAAAGTGAAATGAATTTTTGAGCTTAGTAATAAAGACACCACTATATCATTGTTTATAAATATAGGATAGAATGGGATTGGGAGAGGAGAGGAAAGGGAAAAGATCCCTAAAAATAACATGAATAAGTATCTGATTCTTGCTTCTCCTTCAAACAATTTGCAGTATCTATTGCCGTAAACCTTTAGAAAACATGCTGTAAATGTTTCAATTGTTATTTTTCCTTAGGCTAAGAAACTATGAGAACTCTGAGACCAATGGCAGGTTGCCTTTCTTTTAGTCTTATAAGATTCCATGATGTGGATGCTTGTACCTTGTTGTCCGATAAGAATAAAGCTTTTTTTGGGGGGGTTACGGTATTCATAACTCTAGCATAGTCTCATACAACGTTCAGAGGCATGTAAATAATCTTAAAGGGAAATTTTAAGCTTGGATAATTTGCCCAACAGGTATACCACAAATAAGAAGGGAAGAAAGATTCAGTTTAAAAGGGGGCAGTGTTAGAGAACAATATTATACTTACCACCTTTCTGTGCAGAAAACATGTTAGATCAGTGTTTCTCAACATCAGCAACCTTAAGATGTGTGTCAGTTTAAAGAATTCCCCAGCCAGGTTGAGAAACACTGCATTAGATCTATTATTGCCTATGAATAATGATAAAGTCCTGCTTATAGGCTTCAAAGCAGCATCTCTTTGGTGTTGAATACATTCAACAGAATGCTAGAAGAGATGGGTATTCTGGTCTCCTCCAGCAGCGCTCACTTTCTTATGTAACACAAGATCTGCAGTACACAGTAAAAGACATGATTTGAGCGTAGAAGAGTCTGATTATTGCTCTCCCTTTCACTAGGGGTTTTTTTTTTTTTGCCTCTCACTGTACTCGAGTGTACAGAAAGCAGTAAGAAAATTGGTGAATAATGAAAAAGTCTGGAGAAACGAAGGGCAAAAAAAACTATGGAGAAATCTCCCCAAACAACTCCTAATAATTTGCCCTTGCCATTCAGATTTGAGCAGCACCACCTAGTGGTGTTTGCAGCAGTCTACAAAGTTGCACTTCTCATTAAGTACCAGCCCCATAGAATATTTTTTCCCATTTCTTCCCCTATAAGTTAGTAGGGAAGGCTATGCATAATCAATGCAGGAAGTGCTTTGTAGGCAGGGAAGCACATATGAAGTGCCTCTTTTTCATCATTAAAGCAACCACTTCATGAACTCGTACATGCACACACACTCATTCACAGAAACAACCAGGAACAGCTTCTAAAGCAGCCTTGCTAGCAATGTGGTTATCTTAACAATACAAACAATGTGCTTTGTTTATACCCCACCTAGTTAAAACCAGCAGGAGGCCCCACCCACCGCCTCGGATGTCATCATCGGCGATTTGCGCATGCGCAGAAGCTTCTGCGCATGCGCAAAAGCAAGGCACACACGTGATCGAAGCAAGCACGCACGCACGATCCCATTCCGAACCTGTAATAAAGGTAAGTAGAACCCACCCCTACCCCTGATGCTGTGAAGTGCTTTCTTTGAAAATTATACACAGTTCTGTTAAGGAAGCTTAATATTATTTTTTGTTTGTTCTTGGACTTTGGGAAGAATTGGTTAGAAATTGACTTAGGCAACAATTTTTTGTCATTCCCCAGAGTCCAACTTAATAACAGCCTACCTCCTTCAGGACCACTGATTCTTCATGAAATCATATGAAACAAACTCAGATTGCCAAAATAAAATTCAAATGTTTTTATTTTTGCCTGATAAAGAATTTTGATATTCAAATATGAAGCAGAGTATTTTTATCTAGAACAAACAAAATGACAAAATAGTTGGTCATTAAAAAAGCACTGTGAATGACAATGGGGTTTGATGGGAATTTTTTCCTCTTTCTCATGAATATCATTTTTAAAAAAAATATTGCAAAGTATCTTTGTAGCCTAAGAGATGGAAGGCAAAGTTAGCCAATATGGGGGAAGAGAATAAAGTTGGGTTTTTTTTCAGGCCTCTGCTTGAATGGTCCAATAAATTTGGAGTTGAGAAAAGTGCTCCTCACTGTATTGCACAGAGATGCTACTGAAGGAAGGAAAGGAAAAATGCTATAAATTATTTAGCTTGAAGGCTGACTAAAAAATTAGACAACAGACACAGTTGCCACAGTCCCACTGCTCCCATCCCCCAATATTTTACCATGTCCAAATGTCTTGGTAATGGAAGTGGAGGGATTTCATCTTTTGACCAGCAATTCTGAAATAAATTGTTTTTCTGCTTCAGGGAACTATTTCTTTTTCTCCCAAATGATCAGCTATGCAGTATGGAAAAAGTGGCTCTTAGAGGTGCTAAACTATATTGAGATTTGCTAAGAAGCACAAACTGGCCATATGTCTTAGCTGGTATGTTCTACCCCTCTAAGTGAGTTTCAACTCTGGATCAAATTGAGTGGGGAGAATTTGGTGCTCTCTTGTTAATTTATTTACACAGGAAAATGTCAACACTTTAAGTGTACTGAAGACTTAAGCTCTGGCTTAAAAATTCTACTGCTGAATTTTAGTATAAAAGGTAATATTCCAAAGATTAGGTCTCTAATTGTTGGAGTACAGTTTTCATCATCCCTCCCTTACTCCAATCCACAATATGTGGCATGCTGAGTACAGAATAAATTTCTTATGTTGCTTTTGGCAAGACATGTAGGAATTTTGCTTTGCAAAATGAAACCAAATAAAAATGTAAAACATTTAACAAGCAATTTTATTATTCCATGATGGGAGAATCGTACTGATTTAATTCATGCTAATAGTACTTTTCCATCCACCTACATAAGCACTGAAAACAATTCACAGCAAAAGGTCTTAAAACATCCATGAAAAAGTTGAAATGTAGTTATCAAATGATACTTCACAATGCTGTATATCTTATGCCTCTTCCACCTATATTCATTAATGCAATACTCATTAATAAAAGAAACAAGTTAGACTGCTGACAAAAGTGATAAAAATTAAATTCCATATACACACACATTAGGAGGTTCTTTGCAAGCTCTTCTCCCTAGGCACAATTCTGTGGCCTTGAGCTATGCTTTCCAGCAGAGTAACTAAGGTATTCCAGGTATCTGCACTACAACTCCCAGAAGCTTTAATGAATGATGCTACAAGTTGTAGTTAATACTCAAATATTCTTGCCTTAGGAGTACCTATAGCAATGCTCTTGCAAAATTACATTATTTTGTTCACTTTGTTATCAACTCCCACAATTTTAAGCACAGTCTTTTCAATTTCTTTTTCCATGATCCTTTTATCTGAAAACTCCATGGACAATAGACTTCAGATTTTTTGTATGCAAAGTCTGTGTACTGTCATCAAACAGCTCCCAACTAGTGATGAGAAACATGTACTGTTGCTATACTCTGGAACATTCTGATACACTTTAGTATTTAAGAAAAAAGTGTGATTTACTGTAGGTAGAATTACTGAACACAGCATAAGTCTCACCCCCTCTTTCCTTGAGCTTTTTTCTAATGCAAACAAATAATAATAACAATAGATTCCATTTTGCATTATTGCAAGTGTCAATGTAAGCTAATGCAAAACATTCCAAACACAGGAGAAAAAAGCCTCAGGAAAATAGAAAGCTTTTTTCTCCCACCATGTATAATACAAAACTGTAGTAGGGAGAAGGACTAAAAGGTGGGGGGGGGGGGGTACACAAACAAGCAGACAGAAAATCCTCACTTCACCTGAACATATCTAGACATGCCAGTTAAATCCACAGGGCTCAGCGGCAACAAAAGAGGCTGTATTCCAGTTGATCTAGCTTTCGTAAAGAGGGAAAAGGGCTTGCTTGTGACTGGGAATGAACTAGACAGAAATGTGGTGTTGCTATGGAAACCATTCAACTGCCATCTTGCACTTCTTGGTATTTGTTGATAGGTTTTTAATGTGGGTATCAAGAACTGATTCAAAGAGAAAACCAGCATATACCATCTTTCCTACATACAAAATTAACAGGGAAAAAATAAGTATCTGAATGAGTTCATCTTAGGTTGAAGCCTGAAATCTTAAACTAACCAGAAAGGTTTGCCTTCAGAACAACCAGAACCAAAAGAATGCTTCTGAACATGTGCAAAGTGCTTTTGCTCTATAACTTCCTATTTACAATGTAAAAAAAGGGTCTAGCATCTAGCCCTTGCCAGTTTTAGCTATAATCTTGTGAAATTAATGGGGAGGGGGGAGGACTGGCATACGATCAATCAATGAGCTTGTGGTTGGACAGGAATGTGAAGCGCTGTGACTTGGATCTCATCTTCTAATCAGGCATTTTCACAACCATATGCTGCTGGTGGAACCACAATCAATTTCCTCACATTTTGGAGTATGCATGGCTTCCAAGAAACCTTTTGAAGTACAACTCATCAAGATGTTCAGCTTTAAAGAAGTCCCCACAAAGATCTGTTAGTCCTTAACATGAAAAACTACGCAGAGCTTTCGTCAATAAACTAAATTAAATCACCCACCAATTTATGAAAACATAAATGCATTGTTTGAATTAAGATTTTGTTTGAAAATGGACATCCAGAGAAGCATGGTGGACTGAAAATAGCTTCTCTTTCAGCACAGCCAATGTCAGCCTTCCGAAATAGATTAGATAGGGAACAAAACCAAATGAGCCAATTCTGTTTTATGACAAGGCTTCATTAACTGAATCTTGTAAGTCTGATATAGGTAATCCTTGACTTATGATCATAATTGAGTCCAAAATTTCTGTTGCTAAGTAAGACAGTTGTTAAGTGAATTCTTGCCGCAGTTGTTAAGTGAATCACTGCAATTCTTAAGTGTGTAAAATCAGTTGTTAAGTGGATCTAGCTTCACTTGATTGATTTTGCTTATCAGAAAGTGATCACATGGACATCACAATACCAGGACATCACAACCATCATAAATATGAACCAGTTGCCAAGCATCCAAATTTTGGATCACGTGACCATGGGATGCTGCAACGGTCATGTGAAAAACAGCCATAAGTTGTTTTTGTCAATGCCATTGTAATTTCAAATGGTCACTAAATGAATGGTTGTAAGTCGAGGACTACTTGTAGCAATTTAACAACTACTGAAGTTATGACAGACCTTCCCTCCCTCCAAAGCTATTTATGGCCTGGTTTCAAAATTATAGCTGCTGCAGCTTCCGGCATGGTTACATGCACAAAATTTAGGTGCGTTCACCTGTATGATTGATTGTAGGGATGCTGCTGCATTCTCTCCCCTCCCCTTTCCCACTGGCTCCCTTTAGGCTTTGGGGATGAGGCGGGGACAGAGCTGCTGGGTCCCCACAAAGCTATCTTTGTAGTTCATGTTTAGGAAGATGAGACTGCTCCATCTTTTGGCTTCTCTAGACTCTATGACAATGTCCTAGTAGCAGGGTCCATTTTTGAAGAAGCTACAATGAATTGTGGCTACTTTAAAAATGGGACCCACTTCTAGGACCATTCCTACATGACCTGCAGGGGTGCCAAGGGTCGAGTGGTCTGTTCTCCTTCCCCAGTGTGAGCTTTGGAGATCTACAAAAGGTAAGTGAGCAATCGATAAAATAGATTTTTTGTTTTATTTTCAGAGGGAAGTGATAAGTATGGTATTAAAAAGAAAGTACAAAGTTGGTTTATTTTATTAAAGTTTAAATATAAATAGCAATAGCATTTATTCACTACTCAATTGTATTTTACAGAATACTCAGAGTGCAAATGTCAACATGTTGCCCCCAACAATGTGGTTCTCATTTTACCAACCTCGGAAGGCTGGAAGCATGAATCAACCTTGAACTAGTCAGGATCGAACTCCTGGCTGTGGGCTGAGTTAGCCTGCAATATTGCATTCTAACCACTGTGCCACCACCAAATATAGATGTTGCTATTTCTGGTATGTATTAAACTTGTGAAGGGATTTTTTTGGGGGGAAAAAAAAGAAAACAATAAGAAATAATTTGTGGTACACCATTTGAAGGGATTAAATATGAAGATTCTTAATATGTTGTTGTTTCTGATAGTTTTTAATGTTTTTTTTAACTAGGTACAAGAAATGAATTTCTAAAGATTTGTTTATAGATACTAGATAAGATTTGAAAAGAAAAGGGGTTATTTTGTATTTTGAGAGAAATATATTACTGTGCTAAAAGTAAAATAAAGGAATATGAAATTGATCAAGTTGATGAAGTTAATGGTAACTCCTAATGGACTTTTGCTGATTAGGACTGAATAATGAGGTTTTATAATTTCTTTATAGGTAAGAGATGAGATATGGGAAGAAGAATTCCTGGATTTAAATGTCAGAGAAAATAATAAATTTTTGAAATTGTATGTAATTATCTTACAGGGGAAGTCATTTCTTTTAAAATGTTTCTCTTTTTAATGTTTTTCCCCCTTTTCCCTGCATTTTTACCTACTTCTTTTAGTTTGTACTACTTCATTATTTTTATACTATTAGATTTTTAACAAAAATTATTATAAAAAGTAAATATTTTCTTTGAAAATATACTTTTGCATAATACAGATCACGGATATCATACTGTCTTCTACAGTTAATGTGGAAATCAACAGTAAAATTAAGAAGGGCATCTACAAATGGGCTGAAAGCAGTCTGGAGTCCATGGCAATCTGTGACTAAGGCCAAAATAATCCAGAAAGCATTCTATATAGTTTCCATCTGCTATTTAAGGCAAAGACTGGCAATCACTTGCAGGTTACCAGCAATTAAGATCAAACTGCTAAAAACCAGCAACAATGGTCAATTTTTGGCATTACACACTCTCTCCTCCCAAGAAATAAGGATGGAAATGGAAGTAAAGACTCTTAGGAAATTGCTCCTATTCCACCATTAACTTCCTTGTTTTATTAGCTCAAAAATCACATGGTCCAAATGTGGACCTTTTGAACTGAATTTTGGAATGTAGTAATAAACTAAAGCTATCCTGAGTTATTAATGATACTCTACACCCAACAGTGAGTTTTCAGAAGCTGCCTCTAAAGAGGTCCAAAAACTTCTGTAGTAACAGATATTACCATAAATAGATATATGTAGTAAATGTGCAAACTATAGGGAATATTTTATTAATTAAATTAGTAACTGTAGAAAAGAAAAACTGTAGAAAAGAAAAGTGACCAGAGAATTGAGAGCAGGCTTTTTAACATTTCAACCCATGATTGAAATAAAATAATTATTATTATTCAATCGTATATGTAATTGTACATGCCTCTATCAGAAGCAGCTTTCAGAAATTATCCTTAGACTGTAAAGTTTAAACATTCTACAGAGATCCCAAGTAGCTCTTTCCCTATTTTTGCACCACCAGTTCTTCATTCTGTATTTATTCCAACTCTAGTATAAGGGGAACACTTCTATCATATCCTAGCTGAATCTATCCAGGAATGATGCTATCAGGAAGCTGTTCAGTTTCATTATATGAATTTCAATTTTTCTACTAACTCATGTTGGGTTATATCCTGACAGACAACTCCATATTCTTTCTCCCCAGACAGAGCATTTTCTCAGCCCTAGCCCTTAACCCTCAATTATACGAAACAGGTATTTTGGAGCTAGGTAATTCTGTAATCAGCCAGAATTCATTTATTTTCTTCATTTCCTTACTAGCCAAGGGGATTTGCATTTCTTATGTTTATCTGTCCAGCCCCCTGCACAAATATCTGCATCCCATCTTTCAAAAGAAAGCTTAATATATTAGTCTGTATCAGAGGTGACTGCAAGATATGGTCAAATAAGTCAAGATGTCCACCATGATGGTGTAATTGAAGCTTCATCTATTTTTATGTATATTGCAAAGCTCTGGTCAAACCATTATGGCTTCCATATTGACTTTTTATATCATGCACTATATTTTAAGACTTAGGATCTAGGATCAGGAACTGCTCTGCAATTTTTGCCAAGTTAAAAAAAAAAACCTCTTATGAGGTTGACAATAGATGAGCAGTTTCAGCCTAGAATCACTTTCTCAAATTTCTTTAGATGTGTTTGATTCCAGTAATCTCTAACTAGCATAGTCACTGACATTTTGAAATCAGAAACAACTGGAAAGATCAGTTTGCCTGAAAGTCAATGAAATTTAAATGACATTTGATTTATACAGTATTCAACCTAGGTACTCCATCAAAGAGATAGATATATCCCTCTAATTACAGCACATTTCATTGGATTATTTTTACTTTTATGTACTTTTCAAAATACAGCATGCAGAACTCTAAATATGATTGCTATGTTGTTTTTTTCCAAATGTTTCTCTACTAATTCTTCATTTAACCATGCTTTATAGGGCGTAACTTTTAATGCTCACAGCAACTTTTGTAACACAATTTAAACTCACCTTTTGGTCTTGCTTCATGAATTTGGAAACAATCTTGTGGATATTTAAAATTATGCATGAACATAAAAAAATACTAAAGAAAAGTATTTTATTAGCAAAGCTGCATTCCTTTATTCTCACATAATGGATTTTGAACACAATATACCCTTTAGGAATAGCACTATTTTCTTCTCTTCTGAATAAAAATTTTGAGAGAACACTTCTTCCTTTTTGTTCTTTTTCTACAGGAAAATTATATTAATTACTTGTGAATAATGTATGAAATTTAAGTATATTCCTCATCCTACAAAATTCTTTTCAAGTGATGTCCAAAAGTATTCCTTATTCTTCCTAAACAGGCATTACTTGCAATTCATGTTTGACCAAGAATTAGAAGCTAAAAGCAAATAGCAAGCTTTGTTATGTAGCAAATTATAAAGAATGTATACGGGAAAGGACCATTTTGTCTAAAACTGAAAAGCAATAAGGAAATGAGAAATGCACATAGAGGTTGGACAGCCTTCCCCAAATGATCTCAATCAAATTTATTAGGACCACAACTTCCCAAACAGCAGTGAATCACCCCAGCATCTCCAAGGGACACTAAATTAGCAAAGAGTTTTATGAAAAGCAATGCAACTGCAGTGCTGTTCTATTTACTGTAGCTGATATACAATATAGTGGGAGTCAAGCAGACAAATAAGTCACACTTTTCTTTATACTTCACCATGCAACTTACAACTATTCATTTATCTACTATTTGAAATTAAAACTGCACTGAAAAAAGTGACACAATGGGTATTCATGCTTACAACCATCACCTGACCCACAGTCATGTGGCAACCAGCATTTATTTACAATAGTGGCAGCATGTTTGGGGGTGGGGGGAGGGTGCTTACATGTGATTGCTGTTTGTGACCTTTGCTTGGCTTCCGACAAGCAAAAACATTGGGGGAAGCCAGATTCATTTAAAGATCATGTAATTCACTTAATTCTAGTGATTTGCTTAACATGACAAAAAGGCTCATAAAGTCAGGCTTACTTAACTATCTTGTTTAGCAGAACAGAAAGTCTGATCCCAATTGTAGTCATAAGTCAAGGACTGCCTGTACTCTAGTATCATTGAGGCTGTTTCCGCATCAACACTTTATCACTGATTCACCACTAATGTATGTATTTCTAGCACATATGTATATCATTCATAATTACAAGAGATTACTTTGAATTATTCTGAAAAAAATCATCATTGGTGCAAGTATTTTTTTTAATGCTTGTCAGTGTGTGTGTGTGTGTGTTGTGTGTGTGTGTGTGTGTGTGTGTTTAAGTAAAAAGCCTGCTTAGCATGGCACTGAAAAGATAGAAACTTTCAACCTCCCTTACTCCTTACAACAAACCAAGGACAGATTGGGGTAGTTACCACAGGTAGTTTGTAGTAAGTGTAGCAACCACATGTAGTTTGAAACACATTATCAATTAAATTACTGCAAAGTATAAAGAGATGCAAATTCCCAAGTGAAACTCTGACCTTCATTAACAGAATCAGAAATAGCCACATCTTCAGCAGCCCAAAACCATACATCTTTTTGTTCCAACCTGATAAAACCCAAGAAAACTACCCACTTTTTCAGCCATTTTTGCCTGATTTGCCTTACCTGATTCATTTTTGGAACTCATGTTTTCCTTCTTAGTAAGTGGCTGATCGAGGACAAATCAGGAAGGAGGAGAAGGATTTGGTTTTTAGAGCTGGACCTATGGTAGTCTTCACTTACGGATGGGGATTGGTAGTCAGAAAGGTCAAATGCTGTTTAGCCAATTCTGTAGGGACATCCCTTGAAGAGAAAAGGAGGGGGGGGAAAGGAAAAGGAAATATTAATATCCTGTTTCTTAGTCTAACAGAAAAAGACCAACCGGCCAAGATCAAAAGAAGTTAACAAAGACAATATATAATGAGCCCATTTCAAAATAGTTTATTTAATCTTGCTCGCCATCACATTTGCAGAGAAACAGTGACAGCATGTTATCACATGTTCCTTTCAACATGAACACAACGTTGCCATTCAGCACCTTTCTATCACAGCATATTTAGCTAAGTAGCCACAAGTCTCTTCATTCTTTACAGATGTTGTTTATGTATCTGCCTATTTTACCTCAGTTTAAATTTTCTCTCATGGATTCACTGATCGGCTGAAAACAGTCCTTGATAAAATCAGAGAATCTAAGGCAAAAGAGAAAAACTGTTTTTATTAAATGCAGAGCAGACAGCTCAAGACAATGAGCCCAAGTCAGATTATAGCTAATATATAGGTTGTAGACTCAATGGATTAAATACACAGAGAACGTTTACCCATTTCACAAGCACACAGCACAATAGGGATCAGATACCTAAGGGGAAAAAACCTAGTATGAATTTATACTCTTCTCCTACAAGTTTATTTTAGACACTATCTGCAAATACAAACCCACACGTGCCACAGAAACAAAATAACTGATAAAGCTGTTTTACTCACTCATACATAAACACAAGGAGTATATAATAAATAACTCAAGTTATGAATGAACTGATACCCACAGCACAGCATGTGCAGCAGACACGATCAAGGCTACTGTTACCCTGATAGGCTAAACCACAGAGCTTTAATTGCTGCGTGCCAATGTAATTACTCAAGGTTTTGGCTATTAAGCTTATTTACAATAAACTACGTGCTCTTCTGTGCAGTTCACAATCATATCAAGTCATCATCCTTTCAGGCTCTCAGGAAGCACAGCAGCAGTTTCATGATTGGTGGTAAGGAAAGTGAAAAATCAAAGCCTTTGCCTTAACTTTCCAGTTAAGCATTCAAATTGTTTGTAATATATAACATTAATACATAAATGCATGGAGATGGTTCAATGAAAGTGTCAAATGTCATATTCAGGCTTCAGGTTCAAATTGTAGACTATAGGTAATCCTCAATTTAGAACCACAATTAAGCCCAAATTTCTGTTGCTAAGACAGTTGTTAAGCGAGTTTCGCCCCAATTTACAACCTTTCGTGCCATAGTTGTTAAGTAGATCGCTACAGTCATTAAGTTAGTAACACTATTGTTAAAGTCAATCTGGCTTCCCCATTGATTTTGCTTCTCAGAAGGTCACAAAACTTGAGCACCTGATGCTGGGCACTACAACCATCATAAATACATGCCAGTTGCCAAGTGTCCGAATTTTGATCACGTACCCACGGGGATGTTGTAATGGTCATAAGTGTGAAAAATGATCATAAATCACTTTTTTAGTGCCACTGTAACTTTGAACAGTCATTAAACAAATAGTTGTACGCCGAGGTTAAAAAGGTAAAGGTTCTCCTCACACATATGTGCTAGTTGTTCCTGACTCTAGAGGGTGGTGCTCATCTCCGTTTCAAAGCCAAAGAGCCAGTGCTGTCCGAAGACGTCTCCATGGTCATGTGGCCAGCATGACTAAACACCAAAGGCACACAGAACGCTGTTACTTTCCCACCAAATTCCCTATTTTTCTACTTACATTTTTTATGTGCTTTCAAACTACTAGGTTGGCAGAAGCTGGGGCCTACTAGGTTGGCAGGAGCTCAACCTGTTACGCGGCACTAGGGATTTGAACCGCTGAACTGCCAACCTTTCGATCGACAAGCCCAGCATCTTAGCCACTGAGCCACTGCATCCCTTAATACAAGGTTACTCCTGAGTAAAAAAATCAAAATATAGACTAGTGAGGGGTTTTTTTCCCTCTGAAGAATTGAGACAACAAAAAATCAAAACTGGTATGTGTGTCTAGGACAAATGTTAATATAGGGAATCCTTGAATTATAATCATTCATTTAGTGACTGTTTGAATTTACAATGGCATTTGAAAAAATAACTTATGACCAGTTTTCACATTTATGACCATTGCAACATCCCTACTGTCACGTGGATAAAATTTGGGCACTTTGCAATTGTGCAGCTTCCCAGGGTCATGTGTAAATTATCTTTTCTGACCTTCTGACAAGCAGTCAATACGGAAGCCAGTTTCACTTAAGAACTGTGTTACTGATGTAACTCCAGTGATTCACTTAGCAACTATGGCAAGAAAGGTTGTAAAATGGTGCAAAACTCACTTAACAACTGTGTTGCTTAGCAACAGGAATTTAAATGTAATTGCCCTACCCATTTCTAAGAATGTTTGGAAAAAAAGTAAGACTACAGATGGCAATACCGTACTTCACTAATTCTAGTACTTATTGGGGGAAGTTTGATTTATAGTATTGAAGCAACTTCCAGTGACCTCTGCTCTAAGGAACAGACTTTTTTCTTTCTTACTGAAAGAAGAAGGGAGTCAAAGTAGAAATTTGGGGATGAAATTCTAAGTGGTGTTAGGAAAAAAACTAAGGTCATCTAGTTGAAAACTCAAAGTTCTTCACACGTGATATGTTCGCGATTCCAGAACATGATATTTCTGGTAATCCTGTTCAGCAGCTTTGTAACAGTCAACAGTTTTCTTTGCATTACACATGGCAGTGGAGGATGGGAGAGGTTAAAGTAACAGAGATCTGCCTATGGTCATTCAGGAAAGACCATCGTTGTGAACCAGGTATTTCCTGTCCAACAAGTCATATTCTTAAATGTCCTGTGAGGTACCCAAAGCATGGCAAGTTACATATGTCAATCAGAATCATAACACTCATGCCATTTAGCTCTCTATGGGCAGTACAGTACAAGTATGCTCAATCAAGGTGCCTTCTCAGCAGGTGCTTCAGATAGTTACCTACTAGAGAAGAGCAAAGAGACCCGCTACCCTCAAGGATTTATCACTCAGTTCACCTAGGTGAAGTTTCTTCATATCTTGACAAGGTAGATATAAGAAAACTACCAAAACCAGATTCCAAGATGTAGTTCAGAGACAATTTCCACACATTCTCTATTATATTCTGTAGGCAACTAATGCCTGCCAGCGCATTCCAGAACAAAACTGTAGTGAATCCATGTTTGAGTGAGTGAGAAATATAATCTGTTTCCAGGCTTGGCTAGCAAATTACCCATTCTAGTAATCATGATGCCTAATAACCGTAACAACCTACTGAATGAATACTTAGACTAACGAAGTACATACAGTCCACTGGAAAGCACAGCTAAACAGAAGTGTAACATCATGCTAGGGTGGACTAAAACAATGATATGCGAGAGACTATGAGAAAATCAAAGTATGAGTAATGTTTAAAAAAGTACCAAAAGTCAGGACATAGCTTCTATGATCAAAAACTGCCAAGAGAACAATTATATTTGTCCTCAAAATGTCTTCTAAATTGTTAAAAGTATTCTATGACAAATTGATGAAAACAAGTGAGGTCAGTGTCCAACACTTTTAGGTTATAAAACAGGAGACAAAAAGAAGCTCTGTATGAAACACAAAAGGCATTTGTGGGTGTCCATATAAGTGTGTTAAGGGTTTATCCATTCTATCTATATACCACTAAAACTCTCATGTTTACTAGCGTGTTTGTAACCTTCAATTGCATCGGAGGGCAATAATTACTGAACCAATATACCTTAAAGGGGCTAATTTTCAGAATGCTGAGACTTATTACTTCTTGGAAATTAAATTTAGGAAAACTGCAGCTGTGATCAACCAGAGTTATGTGGTTGTCATTACAATGTTCCTTGCCAGCTTCCCACAACTCAATGGATAAGCCGGCGGGAAGTGTAAACTCACACCTCTATAGCCTTTCCCAATCCCAATTGTAGATGCATTGCGCTGGCCACTTGCACAGCTCCACAGACCCTTCCTGATCTCGCAGCACCTCTTGTGCACATCCATTCACTCTTCCTGACCTATGTTGCACCTCAGCCATCTTCCCATTGGAGATACCCTGGGATGGGAAGCGAAGGTGATCAATGGCTCCCTTGTTCTACCTCCTCCAGCAAAGTAGCAAGTAGTTTCATGGGTCAGCTAAAGAGGAGGAATGACTTCTGGCGTTCCCTACCAGCTTCCAGCAAACCATGCCAATGGAGAAGTCAGCAGGAAGTCAGATGCTGCTTTTACTCCATTGCTTTTTTGCCTGCCTGTGTTCATTCTGTTTTTCTCTTTAAGTAAATATCTCTGAAAGGATTAACCCAACAGGTCATAGGTTGTTTAGTGGTGTTGTGGGCTTTTTTTTTTTTTTTTTTTGGTCTGCTACTTCTTGTTACCTTTTTCAACTGAGAACTTTCTGGAATCCAGGAGCTACAAGACAACTTTTGGTTAACTATGTGGATTGCTCATTTAAATAACCCCTCTGCTTTCATTAATTGTGAAATCACAATTTCATTGCATAGCTCCAATTAGTTGGTCTAGAACTGAGAAATGGGTTAAAAGAACAGCTATAGTTAAACTTTGATTAAAAAATCCAGTGCAACTATTGTACCATTTACTGTTGCTTTTTGTTATCATTCTTCCCACTGGGGATGAAGATCCCGAAAGGGAAGGAAATAAATTCCCTGGTTTTCCCCTCCCAAGAAATGAAGCCCAAATACAAATTCAGCCTCAGAAATTAAACTCTACTTATTTTTCATATTAACTCTTTCATGTAACCATACATGTGCACACATTGCCCTGGAATCAATTCTTGTAAGGTGGTGGGAATACAAAAGAATATGGAACAATTGTGCTAACAAGGCACAATGATAAATAGCTACAACAAAAATAACCCAAAAAGGATTTGAGAACTTTTAATCACATGGATCTCAAAAATCAGGTGATGAAGCTTACAAATATTATTTTTGGAAGATTAGAGACAGTGTGGCTGCTTTTAAGGCAATTATGCATATTAATACTTCAGAACCATTTTAAGTTATTTTCCAGTTATAAGGAAAATGGGCAGAGCAAGGATATTTGACTTATTTCAGTTCTTAAGGCAGCTAGAAAGATGCTCTTAAGGCTAATATAAAGACTGCAAACAAAGCAGTCCATATAATTGATTACACAATTATATTGAGATTGCTGTCTTTTCTATTTCTTCTGAACACAGCATGAGAGAACAAGAAGCTGATATATCTTATTCAAGTGACAAATTTTCTGTGAACTATGCATTTGGTTTTTGCCTACAAATTAAAAATATGGCGGTCATAAAGTTGATATGCATCTATCCAATGAGAAAGTATTCACAATTTCATCCCCCCCCAAAAAAATCCCAGCTGAACTGCCCAAATAAAATGTTGCAATATTCTATTCCAAGTGGGAAAGATGTACAGTAAGCTATTTGCATCACATTCTAGGTCTAATCATGTCTCAACATTACTAATTAACACTGTAAACATTTTGTTTTTTTACCTTTTTTGGTTTTGCCCTTTGTCCCATTTTGTTTCTACTAACTTGATATTGTATCTAATCAAATGACTGTTAGGTCATCAAAATTTATGTCATAATATATCTTAGTTTTAAAATACCACAAAACTCCTGCTTTTGCCCTGCAGCAGAATCACTCCCACAATTTATCAACATGGTAGTCATTAAGTCTTACTCATTTACATTCCAAGGCATGCTATAGGAAAGAACAGTTCCCTGATTGCAGAAAAGCTTTGTCAAGGTATAAAGAAGTAAAAACAAAACAAAAATGCAAATAAAAGGGCAGAGGAACCTTGAGGGTTCTTTTGCTCAAATTTATTTTCCTCTCTTACCTTTACTTTGTTTTTCTACATGATACAAACATATAATGTGATGTCTGCATCAGCAGGAACATTATTCTTTGCACAATCAACCTTTGAATTATATGTCCTTATTACTGCCTCAAAGGTCAGAAAAATTGCACAAGGAAACCCCAAACAAAGAATGGAAAGGGGTATAGAGTAAGTTTGCCACAAGATTTAAAACAATGGTGATCTTAAAGTCTTTTTTTTTTTTTAAATCTTGCTTACAGCTTCCTGTAGCAATCTCATACAAACTGCACAAGACAGATTTGGAAAAGAATTCCCAGAACCAAGTTAAGAATGTCGAAATACGGAAAGAAAAAGCACTGAAAGAGAGAGAGAGAGCTAGTGGAAGAATGCACAAAAACGATGGGGAGAGATCAGAGTAAAAAACATCCACCTCTTCAGAAGAGTAACACTGAACTGAACACAGCAAGTAACAGGGACAGTTTCTCTGTTTTGAAAAAAGGCTCAAAGCCAATCTTTTTGTCTGTCTTGTAACTAGCACTCATTTCTGGCACTGGAGCCTTGAGAAGTCTTCCATTGTTATAGGCGCAGCCCCCACATCCGAGCCTTTCCCTACTCTTCTCTGACCCTGGGATTCTGCTTGGTGTGCCAGAATACAAAGCCCAACATTCCCACTCGGTCTTCGCTAGATTCTTCTTCCAATGGTGGAAGTTGTAGTCCAGGAGTTTATCAACGGCACTAGCGGGGGAGAAAAGGTCCCTTTTCGGCTGCCCCATCGAAGAGAAGCGAGCCACCGTCTTCAATGACAGGGCGGAAGGCGGAGTGTCCTTGTGAAGCAACACCCCAACTCCACCCTGGACCGGGTGCTCTACGCGTTGGGCAACACGATCGCCCCGCAAGCGGCCCGTTAGTTTTCCGACGGGCGCGCTTCACCCTCTCCATTTCCACCCTCTTTCCACTTGGATCGGACAGCCACGTCTTTAGGCAAAACCTCAGGCCCACCGGAGACACCCCCCCCCCCCACCAGCCCGGCGCGGATCCCGCCACCGCCTCCCCTCCCCTCCCCCCACCCCACCACCACCCGTGTGCCGCTCTGCAGTTTCAGATCCTTTCTTTGGCGAGCAGCTGCGGAACCTCCAGCATTCAAGCCACCGGCGGGTCGGGGTGGCAGCAGCAGCAACAACAGCAAGCAAGCAAGCAAGCTAGAACGCGCAATGGGGAGCACCAACCCCAAGCTTTCCTCCGACACGCTTCAGCCATCCCGCTCTCTTTCTTTACCTGGAAGAAGATCGGGGAAAAATGGCGCGTTCCTGCTGCTGCTGCGGCTGCTTTCCTTGCAGATGTGCGTGCAGGATGGGAAGCTGCAATTACTGGGCCCGGCCTACCCTAGATCGATTTCTTCCTGACCCCCCCCCCCTCCCCTCTCCAACAAGAAAACTATAACCGGCTGTCCTGCCGCGGCAACCCTTCATAACCACAACCACCTCCTCCTTTTCCTCTTCTCCTCCATCTTTGCAGCTGGCTTTGCTCGCCCGCCGCTACCGCCGCCAAACACTAACAACAACATTTAGTGACGTCATTCGAGATCACGTGATCGTCCATTGCTCTATAAATAGCCTCGCTGCTTACTCCGTGAAAGAGCGAGGTTTAGGGAGGGGCGGTATCTGTACCTGCTTGTCTGCCTGCAGTTAAAGGGTCCGCTGAGAAGTAGTTCTCGAAATAGTGTGTATATCCCCATCTTTTTTATCCCCCAAAAGGGTTGCCTCCAAACATATTATTTGATTGATCTTACATAAAAACTAAGACGGTCTGAATATCCCTGCTTTTCATAGCAGAAATGACCAGGGTTGATCTGACCATATAAAAAGAGAAGCAGTTGCTTCAAGCAGCAGAACTGGACTGTGCCACCATTAAGATCAGATTAAACCCTTAATGGGGTTTGTTTCCCTTTTGCTTAGTCTGCTGGGTCAATCTTGCCATTTAAGGTTGCAAAACTGATGTAAAGGTTTCAATGTTCTCCAACATAGAGCCCAGTTTTGAGCACAGCTAGTTCTCAACTTAAAGCCATTCAAAGTTACATTAGTACTAAAAAAGTAACTTAATACTGCTTTTAATATGATTGTGGCAGCATCCCCTTGGACCAGGGGTGAAATCCAGTAGGTTCTGACAGTTCTGGAGAACCGGTAGAGGAAATTTTGAGCAGTTCAGAGAACCGGTAGCGGAAATTCTGAGTAATTCGGAGAACTGGCAAATATCACCTCTGGCTGGCCCCAGAGTGGGGTGGGAATGGAGATTTTGCAATATCCTTTCCCCAGGAGTGGGGTGGGAATGGAGATTTTGCAGTATCCTTCCCCCGGAGTGGGGCGGGAATGGGAATTTTCCAGTATCATTTCCCTGTCATGCCCACCAAGCCATGACCACAGAACCAGTAGTAAAAAAAAATGGATCTCACTACTGCCTTGAACACATGATCAAAATTCAGGCACTTTGCAACTGGCATGTATTTATGATGGTTGCAGTATCCCAGGGTCATATGATCACCTTTTGTGACCCTCCAACAAGCAAAACTAATGGGGAAATCAGATTCCCATAACAACTATGTTACTAACAACTGCAGCAGTTCACTTAACTGTGGCAAAAAACATCATAAAATGGGACACAATTCACAACTCTTTTGCTTACCAACAGAAACATGGCTGTGGTTGTAAGTCGAGGACTACTGAATCCTAAAGCAACATTATTATATCTTATATAGGAAATATATTTCTTGGTGATTTCTTAGGGCCAGATATTTATTTTAACTATTATATTTCTATACGGCCCATCTCATCTAAGTGCCAGTTTACATCAACATGATATAAACATCAATAGAAGCAAAGATTAAAAAACGGGGTTAAGGAAAAATTAAAACTTAAAAGTACAATGTTGCACACTAATACATACTTATATTTATGTACATGTGTAAAAAACAAAGTTTTGAAACACCTGGCATACTAGTTATATTGTTTACTAAAGAAAAATTGACTAATATGTTGGAAAGCATAATTATGCAAGGTTTTATTGTCAGTATATATTGCTTATAGGCGTATTCAAACAAATTCTTTTAGAAGCAATTTACTATACAGCCAATGCATTCTTAATGAACTGTGATTTAATGAACACATTAAAGTATAAATTGATTACAACAGCTGGATTGCACATGCTTAATCACAAGCTAGATGTTTTATTAAGTTTTAGACAATGTTAATATTCCTTAGTCCCAATCAAATTGCTGTTTTTCCTATTACCTAACTCCTTCAGAATTTAGGGGTGCAAGTAATTCAATTCAAAAATACTGTTCTGCTATATAAACATGGACTGTGTATGATCGGACATCAGCTTTTGGGCAGTCTTTGCTGATAGCATTTGTAAATTTTAATTCATTTTAGTCTTTATACGTTACTTCAAAATATTATTTGCTTGTTTCTTGCTTAATGCATTATATATAATTTTATGTATTAGAACTTTGGTTCTCAACCTGTCTGAGGTTCCCTGAGGAGTTGCGATGTCATCACAGGTGGTCCACAAAGGCTTGAAGAAATGTTATGATTTAAATCTTAAGTCTTGGGGTTATGTGCCCATGGTCTGTGATGTATAATATATGTGATTTTTATACTCTGGTTTGTATGAATATTCAATAAACAATGGCTAAAAAAACTTATAAATCAGTGTGTTGCATGAATAGAATTCAATGATGGCTTCGTTTTTCAGGTTTAAAATGTGCTTAGTTTGCAGTTTGGTGAATTGTGCCAACAGCCAAATTCTTCCCAAATTATGAGCAATTTATATTTAGGACACAAATCACTATGTTCCTTTAGAAAGCTGTCAATTGAAAATTATGGAAAATTCCACTAAAATCTTTTCAGGGAAAATTGTTTTTATCTTTTCTGCTCAAGGAGGGAAGTAATAGCCCAAAGAAAGGATAGAGATAGATGTTGATAGAGGTATTGGGTATTATGTCTTTGGTTATTTTGCTTAGAATTAAGGAGTTATCCATAATATTTTGAGTCCAAAATTTCCTCTAGTGAATGAAAGGTCAAATAGAAATTTGCTTATACCTCAAAGAAAATAAAGATTGCAAATTTATTTGTAATATACCTTAAAGCTGTTGGGAATTGGGCAATGTGCAAATTTAAATAATGATAATAATGAACAAGCCAACATAGGGATAGCATTCCTTAGCTGAATTCACATTTGCAGGGCCATGCATATCTATTTCTAAGTTAGTCCTTAGATTCAGAAAGATGGTAAATGATACTTTAAAAAGTATTTGCCATTACAACATCATTATGACAGCAAGTTTGGACCAAATCAACTGCTTTATATTAGCATATTCACTTTAAGCCAACTTTTTAAGCCTTCCTCATTTATACCCCTTTGTTATCTTGTTGTTTTCTGAAGAAACTGAAAGGCATCTATATACTACTAAAAGTTTCATATCTGCTTCACTTCAGTGAAATGCTACATCATAAGGCAACAAATTTTTCGAATCAAGGTACTTCAAATGGTACTTCAAATGTATAGGATACAAAACCCAGGACTCTAGTGGGATTGAAATTTGGCAAAGCTGTGCCTGATTCAATGGTGCCACACTTCCCCAGTCAGCCAGTCATGTGATCATCATTTCCAACTGACTTTCCTTCCCCATCAGATTCCTAAAAGGAAAATCTGTGGGGAAACCAGCAGAAAATTGGAAGTTGCTCCTGCTGCCCAGTGCTTTTTTGCCCATCCATGGTCATTCAGTTTCCCCATTTAGATATGGAAGTATCTCTGGAATGATGACCTATGATCACAGATTGTCTAGTTAACGAGTCAGCTCAGAGTTCCTAAAATGTTCTCGTATTTTATCACTATAATGAACAAATGCTTGATTACCCAAACCCAATACTAAGCATAATATGTGGTTTGCATGACTTTGACTTTGATTTGTGAACCAAGACTTATTTTCTCTCTCTCTTGCCTGAAACCGACTTTCCTATTGTAGATTCAATAGTAGCAGAGGCGTGGCCAGTATCGCGGTGACACAACGCTTTCCTCGGATGCTCCCAAGAAAACATTGATATCGAAGTCATTTGGGAGTCTTTATTGACTGAAACTGTCTCGGAGGAACTGTGAGCAAGAAAGGCACAGACTGGCTAACACAGGGAAATCACAATTCCCTGGTTAGTCAGAAGTAGCCTTTCAACCAGACGACTGAGAAAATGGCCATTGAATGAGCCACAACAAAGCCGAGGCGGTCATGGTGGAAGTGGAGAAGCAACAGACTGTTCTGCCCCAGCTCCGAATTCCCGAGGATATTGACATACACCAACGGTCCTTATGAAATTTATTAAGTAGCAAGAATAAACCAAAGACTGGCAAAGGTTGGCAATCAGCCCAGAAAACAAGATACGATAAGACTTTTCCAAAAATGCTGTGATGATAATTACAAGTTGTTTCCAGCAAGAAACTTACTAATGGTGTGTGACTTAAATAGGCTAAGGGAGCGGCCAATTATCCTCAAGCCTTACTCTCGAGGAGACCTCCTCCTCCTGAGTAGCCACTCCTGCCTTCTGGCAGCCGTGCGTGCTCGAGCATTGAGAAGAGGCTCTCCACTCTCTCCACTTGAAGGAGCCTCTGGAGGTTCTGAAGGCTCTGGCTGAGTCTCTGCCTCTGGCACTGCATCCTCTTCAGCCTTCTCGCTGTCCGATGCGAGCGCTGGCTGTGCAAGCTGCTGGCGCGACACCACACCAGCCTCGTCGTCGTCTGGATCAGCCACGATCCGCGCAGGCTGCTGGCGGGCCAGACACTGACATGGAATCATCTGGGTGAGAAGCCGGCTTTTTTGATTTTATGTTTTTTTTCATAAACCCCGGGAAACATCTTGAAGGAAAGTGAAGGGCACAAAGAGAAGAGGGGAGAGTGGGGCATGTACCTTTAGTAGCTTAGCGGTGAAGGAAGTGGATTGGCCCAAACGGAGGAAATGAATTGAATGAATTAACAAAATTGCTCTGGGAAACAAGAAAATAAGAGCAGGAGGACTGATTATTTGTAAATTTTGGACTTTTGGATTGATACTAAATGAAATGAGACTGAGTGGAAATCATTGAAGGAACGTTAGTTATAAAACTTTTCCTATTTTTTTCTTTTTTGAGTAAAAGTGGTTTGCAGCACCATCTAGAGACACTAATAAAAAGACATAGTTTTAAATAAACTGTCTGAGAGGACTGGCCTTGAGATTGTAGGTCTGAACTGATAAGAAACAGCTGTGTCTGGCAAACAGCTGCATATTAAGACTGTTAGTTCCAACACAAGCTGTAATAGTGTGCCTTTTGAAGCTTTTGAAACAGAAATAAGAACAAGATAATTGAGACAATATAAACAGCCTTGCTTGGGAGCTTTTATCTTTTTTTTCCCTTTCTTCTCTTGGCTGTTTTTTGGGGGGTTTAGGATGTTACCATTATTTGATTATTTTTAGTGATCTTCTTTTTTCTCTCTCCTTGACTATTTTTATTGATTGGATTGTGTTTCGGGGTGTTTTTTTTTTTCCTTTTTGGGTCTCCCTTTTTCCCCCTTTTTTTTTTAATTTGATTTATATGCCATCCTTCTTCGGAGACTCAGGGCGGCTTACAATGTGTTAAGCAATAGCCTTCATACTTTTGTATATTTATACAAAGTCAGCTTATTGCCCCAACAAACTGGGTCCTCAATTTACCTACCTAAGAAAGGATGGAAGGCTGAGTCAACCTTGAGCCTGGTTTGCGTTAATAAATGCAGGTTTTTTTAGTAGTTGTTTTTTTCCCTCTCCTTTCTTGGTTGGTTGGGGTCTTTTTTTTGAGTGTTTGAATTTCAATAATACATAAAAAATGGATTAAGGTAAGAAGAACTTGAAGAATTTGAGGTTTCTGGATATTTTAACCCTTTTTTGGCTTTGTTTTTTGACTTCTTTCTTCTCTTTTTGCTTTTTGCTTTTTGTTTTTGGTTTGATGGAGTTTTTTGGTTTCTATTTTTAACTAATCTATCCAACGGGGTGGATTAGGTATTTGGATTATAAATTAAAGTTGCATTTGGATTATAACTTCAGTGATTTATAGTATAGAAGATGAAGAAGACAACAGCACAGTTACCTTCCACAATATCAACTTCAAGCCCTGCAGCTCAGAGGACACTGGACACCATGGCCATGCAATTGGAATTAAAAAATATGATGCAGGTTTTTCATGCAGTCTTTAAAGAAAGAATGGAAAAGGTAGGAAAGCTTAAAGAAGTGAAGGCAATGACGGGAAAGAATGAAGAAAGAATACAGAAAGTGGAAGAAAAGACAGATTCAACAGAAAAAAGAGTGAAGGAGATGGATGACAGACTCACAATAACCGATAAAAATCAGGAAAAAAACATTATTTCTCTGGAAATGGATAGAGCAGAGTACTACCTAAAATTTCAAAATATAGAAGAGAAGGGAGAGAATTTGGTGGAAGTGGTGGTATAGATACTGGCAAACGTGATGGAGGAAACCAAGGAAAAGATATTAAATGGGATTGACAAGATATACACAGTACAAAGTCGATATGCAATGAGAAATAAATTGCCAAGAGAGGTGCATGTAAGATTTATTAGGAAAGCAATAAAAACAGAAATATTACAGACAGCAAGAAATAGTCCAATAAAGTATAAAGATAGTGAGATTGTGGTGTTGAAACAGATACCCAGAAGAGTGAGAGATTTGAGGAGGGAATACCAATTTTTGACAAAACCTTTAATCAAAAAAGGAATAAATTTTAGATGGTTAATACCAGAAGGAATATTGGTTTACTGGCAAGAGCAAAGACATATACTGGATTCAATAGAGAAAGTGGAAATATTTTACGACCAATATTTGGGGCCCCAAGAAAAGCAAAGATTGAGAGAGAAAAAAGAAACTAGAGTCCAAGATGAAGGGGTGAAAGAAAAAGATCAAAAAAGAGAGATGATGAAAGAACAAGAAGAAAGGGCAAAAAAGAGGGGACAAGATCAAAAGAGCCCAAGGATCAAAGAGAAATAAAAACGACAAGATCGACAAAAATCAGTAACAAGTAAAACATGAATAAAAGCAATATCAATAAATATCAATAGACCAAACTCGGTGTTAAAAAGGAAAAGAACTTTTAATAAATTGGGAAAACTAAAAATGGATATAGTATGTCTACAAGAAGTTCATATTAGAAACCAACACAAAAAATTACTGGAGTATCCAAAATTGGGTGATTTGTTTACTGCATTGATGCATCAAAGTAAAAGAGGTGTAGTATTATATATTAAAAAGAAATTAGAACCTAAACAAATATTTGTTGATGAAGAAGGGAGGATTCTCATGGTGGAAGTAATAATGAACTATAAACTAATACTTCTGTTGGCAATATATGCAAATGAGAAACAAGAAGAATTTTATGGAAAATTGCGTAGAAAAATAATAGAACTTGAGTATGATAATGTTTGCATAATGGGAGACTTTAATGCAGTAAGGGAAATAGATTGGGACTATAAGACAACAAAAGTGAATAAAAAATCCAGAAAAATGCCCCCAAAGGCCTTTTTTACAATGGTAGAGGAAATAGGCATTAAAGATGTTTGGAGAGAAAGACATTTGAAAGAAAAACAATATACTTTCTATTCAAATAAGACACAGTCATGGTCCAGAATAGATATGATGTGATGTCAATTGATTTATTAGCTAATGTACAAGACATAAGTATCGAAGCAAGTATTTTGGTGGACCATAACCCAATTATAATTAGATAGAAAGGACATAGAAAGAGATTATGATGGACCTTGAATCAAACAATATTAAATGAAAAAGAGAAAGAATTGGTTTTCTTTTTTAAGGAAAACAGAAAGGAAGATACCTCATTACAATATGTGTGGGATACAGCAAAAGCACATGTTCGAGGGTTGGCAATGACTTACTTGGGAAAAAGAAATAAAAAGAAAAGACAAATACAGAAAAAATTGGAAGAAGAATACAAGGAACTGGTGATGGAATTACAAAAAGGTAAGCAAAGTAGAAGGATCAAAAATCAAATGGATTTGAAAAAACATGAAATGAACTTAATTGAAAAAGAGGACTTGGCTTATAAAATAAAGATGTCTAAACAAAACTTTTTTGAAAATGCTAATAAGCCAGGTTAGATGGCTGGCATATAAAATAAAAAGGAGAAGGAGAAAAAAACTAATTAATCAACTAATAGATGAAGGAAGACAGCTATGTTATCGAAATGAGGAAAAGAAAAAAGTGGTATAGAAATATTATGAGAAACTCTATAAACAAGAGACAATATCAGAAGAGAAGATTATACAATACTTAGAAAAGTCTGATCTACCAAAAATACCAGAAGAATATAAGGAGGCTCTGGAAGGAAGGATAATGATGATAGAAACGATAGAGGGAATTACAAAACAAAAGAATGGTAAAAAACCAGGTCCAGATGGGCTACCAACAGAATTGTATAAAACTTTTCAGGATGTACTTAGCAATAGGATGCTGGAAGTATTTAATGATCTTTTAGTGAATGCAAAAATACCTGACTCTTGGATGGAGGTGAATATTACTCTTATACCGAAGGAGAATACAGACTTACAAAAAATCAAAAACTATAGACCGACCTCTTTGTTAAATGCAGATTATAAAATATTTGCATCAATAATGGCAAATAGACTGAAGAGGTTGTTGAATGATTTCGTACACGCAGATCAAAATGGTTTTCTACCAAAGAGACAAATCAGAGAAAATATGAGGATGATCCTGAATACTTTAAAATATTATGAAGCACACCCAGAAAAGCAAATGACATTGCACAAAAGGCCTTTGATAATGTGAATTGGAAATTGATGACAAAACAACTACAGATTATGGACTTTGGGGGAAGATTTATAAATATGATTGAGACCATTTATAGCAAACAATTTGCAAAAGTGATAATAAATGGAGACAGAGAAAGTCAATATTATGAAAGGAACAAGGCGGGGATGTCCTTTATTCCCATTGTTATTTGTGTTGACATTAGAGGTGTTAAATAAAAACATAAGGCAAAATGAAGAGATAAAAGGGATAAGAATTAAAAAATAAGAGTATAAACTGCAATCATTTGCTGATGACCTAGTGTTTATTTTAGAGGAGCCATTAGAAGTAGGACCCAAACTGATAGAACAAATAGAGGAATATGGAGAAGTGGCAGGATTGAAAATCAATAAAGATAAAACAAAGATATTGGTGAAAAATATTACAGAGAAACATAAAAGAGAGTTAATGGAGAAATTAGATATCCAGATCACTAAAAGAGTAAAGTATTTAGGAATACAATTAACAGCAAAATGTGCAATAATTAAAGAAGATAATTATTACAAGTTGAAAGGACAAATCGAAATGGACTTGGGAAAGTGGGGAAAATTGCAATTATCATTAATGGGAAGAATAGCACTAATTAAGATGAACATATTATCTAGACTGTTGTTTTTATTTCAGACAATACCAATAAAATTGGAAAAGAAATATTTTGAAAACTTGAATAAAATGATATTGAAATTTATATGGCAGGGGAAAAAGACAAGAATCAATATGAAAATGTTACAAGTTGCAAGACCAAGAGGAGGATTTGGACTATCAAATTGGGAACTGTATTATCAAGCAGTAGCTTTATCTTGGACAAAAGAATGGATTGTGTTAAGAAACAAAAGACTACTAACTTTGGAGGGGCATGATTTATAACTGGGTTGGCATGCTTTTTTATGGTATGGGAAAAACAAGATGCATAGTTATTTTCAAAGGCATTATGTGAGGAATGCATTATTATTAGTATGGGAGAGAATTAGAGAAAAACATTATTTGAAAATACCAATATGGCTTTCAGCAATGGAGGCATTAGTACATCCAAATGTTATTAATATGGGAATCATTATAAGGGTACAAAGATATTTTATCAGCAAAAGGGGAATTGAAAACGAAACAAGAATTAGATGAACAAGGGATTGAAATGGAGTGGTATACTCAGCTGCAAATACAATCGAGGTATGAAAAAGATGCAAAGCTATATGGTTTTTACCTGGAAATAACAGTATTGGATGAGATACTCACAGGAACTGATGAAAAAACGATCAGGAAATTGTACAGTTATTTACTTGAAGTAAAGTTGGAAGAACAAGTTAAAGAAACAATGATAGAATGGGCAAATTTTTTTGGCTATGTGATTGAGCTAGATAAATGGCAGCAATTATGGGAAAGAAATTATAACAGTTGCAAGAAAAAGTATGTGAACCCCTTGGGATTACTTGGAGTTTTGCATTAATTGGTCATAAAATGTGCTCTGAACTTCATCTAAGTCACAACAATAGAAAAACACAGTCTGCTTAAAATAATACTACACAAACATTAGATGTTGCCATGGTTTAATTGAACATAACATGTAAACATTTACAGTGCAGGGAGGAAAAAGTATGTGAGCCCCTAACCTAATGACTTCTCCAAGAGCTAATTGGAGCCAGGAGTAAGCCAACCTTGACTCCAATCAGTGTGATGATATTGGATGTATTGCTGACAGCTGTCCTGCCCTTTAAAAACACACACACGTTTTGGGTTTACTGGTTTCAAGAAGCACTGTCTGATGTGAACCATGCCTCACAGAAAAGAGCTCTTAGAAGACCTACGATCAAGAATTGTTGACTTGCATGAAGCTGGAAAGGGTTACAAAAGTATCTCCAACAGCCTTGATGTTCATGTGTCCATGGTAAGACAGACTGTCTACAAATGGAGAAAGTTTAGCACTGTTGCTACTCTCCCTAGGCGTGATCATCCTGTAAAAATGTAAAAGCACAGCACAGAATGCTTCATGAGGTAAAGAAGAATCCTAGAGTGTCAGCTAAAGACCTACAGAAATCTCTGGCACATGCTAACATTTTTGTTGACACATCTACAATAAGGAAAACATTAAACAAGAATGGAGTACATGGGAAGACACCACAGAGGAAGCCATTGCTGTCCAAAAAAAAATATTGCAGCACGTTTGAAGTTTGCAAAAGAGCACCTGGATGTTCCACAGCACTACTGGCAAAATATACTGTGGACAGATGAAACCAAAATTGAGTTGTTTGGGAAAAACACACAACACTATGTGTGGAGAAAAAAAGGCACAGCATACCAACATCAAAACCTCATCCCCATTGTAAAACATGGCGGAGGGAGCATCATGGTTTGGGGCTGCTTTGCTGCCTCAGGGCCTGGACGGATTGTTGTCATTGATGGGAAAATGAATTCCAGAGTTTATCAAGACATTTTACAGGAAAACGTACGACCATCTGTCCGCCAACTGAAGCTCCGCAGAGGATGGGTGATGCAACAGGACAATGACCCAAAGCATACAAGTAATTCAACAAAAAAATGGCTTCAACAGCACAGAATACGCCTTCTGGAGTGGCCCAGTCAGAGTCCTGACCTCAACCCGATTGAAATGCTGTGGCATGACCTTAAGAGAGCGATTCACACCAGACATCCCAAGAATATTGCTACACTGAAACAGTTTTGTGAAGAGGAGTGGTCCAAAATTACTCGAGATTGTTGTGCAGGTCTGATCTGCAACTACAAGAAACGTTTGGTTGAGGTTATTGCTGCCAAAGGAGGGTCAACCAGTTATTAAGTCCAAAGGTTCACATACTTTTTCCTCCCTGCACTGTGAATGTTTACATGTTATGTTCAATTAAACCATGGCAACATCTAATGTTTGTGTAGTATTATTTTAAGCAGACTGTTTTTCTATTGTTGTGACTTAGATGAAGTTCAGAGCACATTTTATGACCAATTCATGCAAAACTCCACGTAATCCCAAGGGGTTCACATACTTTTTCTTGCAACTGTAAATTAACGATGGCCACAGCATATAAAGAGAATTTGTATAAAATGTTTTATAGATGGCACATGCCACCAGAAAGATTGGCAAAAATGTTTAAAGATAAATCAGCTAAATGTTGGAAATACCATCAGATACCGGGATTATATTATTTTATGTGATAGACATGTCCAGAAGCGAGAAATTATTGGGCAAAAGTTAGAATATGGTTAGGGAAAATGACGCAGCAACATATTGACTTAAAACCAGAATTGTTCCTGTTTGGTATCCTATCAAAGAAGTATAGTAAAGAATATATATATTTGATAATACATGTAATAACGGCAGCAAGAATGGTATTTGCACAAAATTGGAAAGCAGAAAAAATTCCTTCAAAAGGAGAGGTAATCAAGAAAATACTGGAATGTTCAGAAATGAATAGGTTGACATTAGCAATTAAAGGGAAAGAAGAGTCGGGGTATTATAACCCATATAACATATGGGGGAAGTTTTATCAATGGATAGAAAGTGAGTATAGACAATAAATATGGTAAAAATAAGAACTTTGGGATAAATATGTTGTAGTACATTAAAATTAAATGAAAAATGTAAGATAAATGTATGTATTAAGAAAATGATGATAAATCTTGAAGATGATTGCACAAAGATGTTATACCCAGATGATACTCAGATTGATTAAAAATGTACAGGAATGATAGAAGAGATGTAATTAAAAAAGAAATTTGAAATGAAGATATAGGTAAATAGAAATTGGGGCTGCTTGAATACTATTTTAGATTGAATTGAAAATGGAAACAACAAGGGAGTGGAAAAGGGGAGAGGAGTCGAGAGAGGGAAGGAGGGGAGTAGGGAGGCAAGGAGAGAGAAGGAAAGAAGAAAGGAAAAGGAGAGGGAAGAAAAGGAAAGGAAAGGAAGAGTAGGAGAGAGGGTATGAAAGGGAGAAAGAAGAGAGATGAGGAGAAAGAGGAGAGGAAGTAGAAAAGGGAAGGAAAGGAGGAACGAGGAAAGTAGAAAGAGATAGAAGAAGGAGAAGGGAAGAGATTGTGTTAAAATAAAAGAAGGAAATGGTAAAAGAGCAAAACCGAACAATTAATTAACAAGAAGTTAAACAGTAAAATGAATGAGTAATGATTAATGATTGATAAAAGACTGTACATTTATATATGTTGGTGAAAAATAAAAATAAAAACTTTTACTATAAAAAAAATAGTAGAAAGTAAAAAATGAGGAAGCTGCATAATCTGCTACAAGCAAGGCACAAAAGGAAAGATTTGTAGAAAGGGATGATCACAGAAATGCATTTGAAATTTGCCAGTTGCCAAAAGTAAAATAGTTGCTGGAGCAGTGTGATGTGGCATTAAACAGAATTTCAAAATGTTTCCATTCTTGGGTATCGATTTTTCTTTTAAAAGTCACTGATGCATTAAAGTTACAATTTAGGATTAAAATGCACACTTGGCACCTAGAGTATATTTTTTCATCCTCAAATATCACAGCTATTTCTATATTCCAACTTCATTCACATATTGTATTAAGCAGTAATGTGACTTATTTGATTTGGCTTTTGTATAATTTTTGAACCCAGCTACTGTCTTGTAATTAATCAAAGTCTGAGATTCAATGAAGTACAAATCACATTGGAAAACCAATACTTTGCCTATAATTATAGGAAGAGAGGTTGTAACCCAGACATAAACCATTTTTCAGGATGGGTCGACAATTGTGGAAATTTGAGAATATCATCTGCCAAGATGGACACAGCCACTCATACTTCTGAAATGTGACATGATCAGGCTTCTTTCTCCTGTATTGCTTCTGGTTCCACAGGAAGTTTCCACACTATTCCCATATTTTTTCCAAATGGGTGGTATACGTGTAAACAAAGCACGGGGCTGCAGCTACTCATCTTTATTCTTAGAAAAAAAAAAAGCCTATGGCTTTTTGGGGGTTCAGAAGAATGGTGCAAAATAGAAGATATGTCATTTTTTTTCTTGTAGTATGCTAACTTGCCACCTATTATTTTTTACTAAAAGAATAAATTAATAATTCAGGTAGAAAAGAGTACTTAGGAAGTACCAACTTATCTAAGGTCATTGATAAAGGCACTGCATTGCCTAACCAATATTCCAGTCTTTCCATATTGTCTCGCTTTCATCACTTTCTTTAAAATGGCAAATTCTTCAGAAGAAGTTGCACTATTAGGCAGAGATGTGAAAACCCACAAATATTCAATACCAAATACCTCTGGTAATTTGTAGACTACTTTAACTTATCAGAAGGGACAAAAGGCTGATATGCTTCACTCCTGTTTGACGCTGATTTTTTTTTCTACATGCATAAGGTTCTTCTTTGCAGAGGAAGATGAATTAATAAATTAAGGAATGAACCAAAAAGAAAGACCCTAGTAATAAAACTATGGAGAAAAACATGAGTATTAGTTTTAGTTGTCTTTTCTCCCTTACATGATTTTATAAATGACTGACTTACAAAGTTTACCAGAGTTGAAACCTCCTTTTTGAGAGCTCAGTAATATTGTCTTCCCCTCTTACTAGCATTACTTAAACTACATAACAAGTTTTTAAATATTTCCATAACAAAAGGACCTCTGTGAAACAAAACTTTATTCAATTGGTATAATATCTATTGACAAAATAGTTTAAAATATATCCCACATAGGATTGCCATTTTTGATGTCAAATATCATAAATGATAGTTATATAAAATCACAAATTAAAATATATTTTGGGTTGTAGATTGCATTCAAAAGGAACCTATGCATGTTCATGCTCTGACAAGTGGCTTTTTGCTGTTTTAAAGAGTAGCTTAATGTTATTGCATCAATGATAAAAAGCATAATAAAGAAAATACACGAAACTTAACCCTCAAGTTTCTTCTCAGTAAATTAACTGCAAAAAGAATCCATTATATAGAAATGATCAAATGCCATCTTGAGCATTTATAAAATGCAGCAATTCCATAAGACTATGAAGTGGGAGAAGCTCCAGATTCTAATTTTCTCAGCATATACAATTAGTAAATAATGTTTAAGAGATATAATTCTAAAAGAGGCTTCTACCTGGGAGTAGGGGGAAGTGAATTTGCAGTTATTTAGACCCTGGTTCCTTGTCAACTTTACATAGTTAGCAGCTACAGAGACACAGAGAAATACTGGAGGAATATGATACAATCAGAAAAGCACATTAAAATATAAAGAAAGCTGCTGAAACATCTAGGCATCTGTCTAAAAAGAGAAAAAATTAGTGCATACACCCTGTTCCAAATCAGCAAGCATGATTTATATGTAGAAACAGAAAATACAACAAACCTATATAGAGAAAAGGAGTCCAAAGAAGTCAGCTATGTGGAAGATAACAAATAATTTTCAGCAACTAGGTAATGTATGAGGAATCATGTGCCTGATTCCCACAAAGATCTTCATTTGCCATGCAGGAATTTTCAGAAAGAGACAAATTCTGTGCCCCAAATTCTGTGTCAAGTCAACTTAATAGGTTGCATTTACATTGTTTTAAATTAATTATATTATTAATAATAATCAACCCCAAGGCAAATACACGCCATTCCCCAGTTGCTCACATATTGACAGCAGATATAAAAGAGATGCTTATCTGCATGCACATTTACCACTGAAATTACTATCTTGTAGATTTATTTCTGCTTATCTCAAACACATATTCAGCAGTTTTTCTAGAATTCTCAGCATAATAGCTTGAAAAACTGTAATACTGGTTTAGCACTTTACCATTACAAAGAAGCATGAAATTTACATATATTTCATGTGTAATTATATTAGATGTCAATAGTGCTAGTTGCACCAACTGTGAAAGAACCAATTTTTTCTTAATATGAAATATCGGTTATTAGTTTTTCTCTCCATTTTGCCCACTTTTCTAAATATAGTCAAAGTGCTTATGCATTGTTGATACATTCTAAGAAGTTGTGTGCGTTTGATATACCTGTGTGCATACATTTGTGTGTGAGAGTACTATGTGCATACATTTTATGTGTGTGTGTGTCTGTGTGTACCCACATACACATATATCTAATCAAAGCATCTGAAAGAATGTTGCAAATTTCTAGAACCCCATCCAAAGCAAGTAGGAAAAAAATCTTAACAATATGGAAGACAACTGCAAAGCTCTCTATTTACACATTTCCATGTTATATAAAATCAAAATGGGCTGCACCATTAAAGTATTTCTTATTAGCAGTCCTAGTCATTAATTAGATTGAACTAGGTTCAGAATTGCAATCCAAATGTGGATTAAAATACATTTATTTTATTGGTAATTAAGTATAATTTTGCTGTTTTGGAGGTCATTGGTTGAAGCAATTCCGTACATAACACATTTTTAAAAGTTGTGTTACCAATGGAGTTAAGAACAAATATACACGGAGGGAGAAAACTTTGTTTCATAATCCCATGAGTGACAAGAGTTATCATCAAAAGTGGTTCTTAAGTGGCCAATGATTAAGGTCAGGAATATAATCAGCTCATTGTAGGCAGCAAATTGCAATTCTATGGTTGGCACCAAAAAGATATTCTTCCTAATAAGTTTTTCACATAGCTTTCACCTTGATTTGTTTCATTTTCATTTGCTTCTTTTCAAGTTTTTTCTGTTCACGACGCAAGGCAGCCTCCTATAGGAAAGAAATTATTAGTTTTGTGTGATTATTGGATTCTTTGTTTGATTGCAGAGCAAAGTCAAACACACCAAGGAAATGTAGCAGATTGTTTACTGTTATGAGATGAATACTAAAAATCTGCAGCTTCTACACTGAACTATGTGGGTGATCAAAATATCTCTCCTTCAACTAATGCTTTCAATGCAATGAAAAATGGATTTGCTTCCAAATGGATCTCTTCTTGTAAATACAGAACTATCCAAGCACTGAATTAGATACCATTTTCTCAGGCCTTGGCAGGATTAATTTATAATTTCCTAAGGAGCCAAAACTGGTCCTGCTTGATTGAAAGGTATAAAACAGGGCTTTGCTGCTATTAATAGAATTCTGCTACACAGAGATGGTGGTCTTACACACAGCTAACAATAATGGGATTCAATGGATTTTGGCTTAATGTGACAATGTAAGTCAAACATAATGTTTTCTGAGCCATGATTTGTCATTTAACTCTGTTAGTGAACAAGGTGATTACAGCTTATTGAAGACTGAAGCTTAGTTAACATATGAACCTAGCTAGAGAATTTATCCATATAAAGCAGGATTACAAACCATGTATTTTACAACAAAAATACAAGCAAAGCATTCATCCTCTTTAAGCCTGAAAAAGAATTACTATAGTATCCACCAAACAAACCATGAAACAACTGCCTTTCTCCCTCTCCAGAGATAAGATGAGGTGATATCTGTTGCTACCCTTTCCAGGAAGACTTAACACTCAGCTACTACAGGCTTCTTACAAAGAACTTGCCTGAAACAACTTTGATTAAGACAAAGGATTCTTCTTAGAAAATCATGTGAAAGTTAGAAGTCTTGTTATCTCCTCTAAACGTATTAGAGGTAGTTCCTGACATATAAGCATTCATTTAATGACTGTTCAAAGTTACAGCAGCACTGAAAAAAGTGATTCACGACTGGTCCTCCAACTTATGACCGTCATGGCATCCCCAGGGTCATATAAACAAAATTTAGGCACTTGGCAACCAGCATATATTCAGGACACTTGCAGCATCCTAGGTCATAGGATCACCATTTGCTTCCCAGCCAGTTTCCGAAAAGCAAAGTCAATGGGGGAAGCCAGATTCACTTAATGACTGCCCATTTAACAACTGCACTGGTTCATTTAACAACTGTGGCAAAAAAGATCATAATATTGGCTGCGACTCATTTAACAACTGCCTTGCTTAACAACAAACTCTGGTCCCAAAGTTGGGGACTACCTATAAAGCACTGCAAATAGTGTGGGCTTTGGATCCCATTTAACATGGGTAGACCAAATTATAGAATGTACATTTTTCCTCCCAGAATAGAAAGTTTATTTGTTTATAATATTAACATTCTGGAAAAATAGTATGTCAGTGGGTGACACTGGAATGTTTTTCTGCAGAGGGATTAAACATATTTCTATAGCAATAAGGGATAATATATATTTCTGTAGCATATTGTTTGTAGCACATAAGTGCAGACATCGTTACATTGTTTTTGTTTATATATATTTTTGCTCATGGTTGTCGGGGTGGTGATGATATAATTTTATGGCGTAAATAAGATACTTGGAAGGAGCAGATTTATAGTTTGATACTCAGAACAAAATTTCTCACGCAAGTTGCTAGTCCCGTGTCAATCATTTTGTGGTAATGATTTTAGTAACCTCCCTCGAACAACTTGATACAATGGTTAGATTTGGGGGATTACATTCTATCCCATATAATGAACGTACATGTATTTGTGGAGCTGAAGAGGTAGAAGATCTAACTCATAAATTATTTGATTGCTGTTTGTATAAGGGGGCAAGAGATAAGTACCTTGATCCACATATTAAACATATGGCCCAATGGGAGGCCCACATTAAAACAACATACCTCATGTGTGACCAGAATTTGAAAATAACATTTAATACAGAACAATTTCTGACTAAAATGGTCTGACTGAGATTGGCATATGTGGGCCTGATTGGGGTAGATTGCAGGGGTGATACAGAAATATAATTTTATGTCATTTTATTCTATTTTACATATTTAAGTATTAAATTATTGTATTTTATCCTATAACTATTATATTTTACCTTATTCTTATTTTAAATTGTTTGTATAGGATTTTATTGATTTGAACCTTGTACATTGATATGGCCTACAGATTAATCAATCAATCAAGAGCCAAGGTGGCCCAGTGGTTAGAGTGCAGTACTGCAGCTACTTCAGCTGACTGCTAGTTCAGCAGATCAGTGGATCAAATCTAACCGGCTCAAGGTTGACTCAGCCTTACATCCTTTCGAGGTGGGTAAAATGAGGACCCAGATTGTTGGGGGCAATATGCTATTTAGTATACTGTCTTTGGTGTAAGCCGCCAAGAATCCTCGGAGAGTGGGCGGCATAGAAATATGACTAATAAAATAAAAATAAAGAAATAAAGAAATAAATAATAAAATAGTAACTTTCCTAATTTAGAATGGCTCCTATAGGCTGAGCATGCTTCTTCTAATATACTAAGCTTATTGAACAAAATACCTCTAGACGTCGCTGCTTTTCTGGATCTTCCTCATTCATGATTCTCTCTTTCTCTGCTCGTTTTTTCTCTTCCCGGCGGGACTGGGCAGCCTCTTGTCTTTGAACATGAGTCAGTTTCAGGAAATTCTCTTCTACACGTGCTCTATTTTTATCTGCTTTCTGTTTTCCCTTTGTCCCAAAGCAAGAAGAAATGCAAACAACTTAGTCAATATGCATAAACACATAGTACAGAAATCAGCAACTTTTTTCAGTAGGTAGAAACTATTGAGATTCCCCATAACAATATGGGCATCAAAAACCTAAACATTATTTATTAATGTCCCAAATATTTTGATATATCATGGAAGAACATAAAACTCATGTAACATTTAATTATTTTGCAAGATTTCAACCATTATTATAACACTTTTTTTATTTCGAAGTGAATTAGTGCCATCTAGTGGAGTCATGAACAGAAGTTTGCCAATAGTTCATATAATACATCAAGCAATATCATAACAAACTATTTGCAAAGATAAAATCTTAAGAAATGTGTTTATTAAAATCTGAACCCAAATTGCTTTAAGGCTCCTATAACGCATTGGTCTAATACAAGGTTTGTGAGAGACAAACTTGACTTTTTATCATTTATTATCTTATCATTTGCTGACAGCTTGTTCTGGAGTCCCAAGACAGCAGTTCCATGCAGAGGGAAGGGCAGCTCATGTTTAAGCTCCCAACCCTTCCTGGCAGTTCTTAGATCTTGCAACCAATCCAAGATATGGCTGATTTTTACCTTAAAAAGAAAGAAGCCCCCAGCCCATTCATATTGAGGAAAAATGGACCAAAATCCCATTGCGGTCCTCTGTTGTATAAATAGTCCTCAAGGTTCAACCACAATTTGGACCAGGCTTTCCATTATAAGAAATTTTGCTATTAAGTGAGTCGTGTTGATTTTGCAGCTTTTTTTTCTCAAAGTTGTTAAGTGAATCACATGATTGTTAAGTGAAGTGGTTTCCTCCATAGTTTTGCTTGTTGGAAGCTGGCTGGAAGGGTCACAAATGGTGATCTCATGACCCAGGTCATTGCAACTTTCATAAATACATGCCAGTTGGCAAGTGCTTGAATTCTGACCATGACTGTGGGGATGCTACAACATTATAAGGACAAGAACCAATCAAGGTGCTGGTTGTCACCTTTAAAGCCCTTCATAGCTTGGGACCAGGTTATCTGAGGGACTGTTTCTTGCCGGTCACATCTACCCGACCCATCAGAGTGGGGAGGCAGGGAATGTTGCGGGTCCCATCCCCGAGGGAGATACACCTGGTGGGACCCAAAAGAAGGGCTTTCTCCATGGTGGCTCCCTCTCTCTGGAACATCATCCCCCCCAGAATTAGAATGGCCCCCACTCTAATATTCTTCTGGAAGGCCCTGAAGACCTGGTTCTGCCAGCAGGCCTGGGGAACCCAGAACAGAATGGAGCCCATTAAATGGCTCGTGTGATCTGCTGTCACTGGAGCAGGGGTGGGTGGAAGGTGGGGGTTGATTTTGTTATATTATACTATATAAATTTATTTCATTCTTTTTGTTAGTTTTTATTGTTTTAAATGTGGTTTTATATTTTCTATAAGCCGCCTTGAGTCACCATGGATGAATAGACGATATAAATTCAATAAATAAATAACCTTCTTCAATTCAAACTATTGCTAAACAAATGGTAGTAAGTCAAGGACTACTTCCAATGTTAATGATGATGATGCCTTTCCCAATACATCAATCTTTCCAAGTAAAATCTAACTACTTATTTAATTTCAACAGCTTTTCTCAATCAAATGCAAATGTTGAAGAACAAGTGATAGCTTAAACATATCTGGAGTGTTCCAGACTAGAAATATAAAGACTTGCAATTCTAATAAATTTAAAGACTATGCTGTAGAAAGCTGGTCTAAAGAACTACAGTCTTTTGGTTTCCATACCTACCTGATGCTAAGACCCACATAGTACTATTCATCAACTATCTGTACCATTTTTCCACCAATATGTACACACTTATATCCAATCTCTCATGATACTTTATCCATTTGATACAAATTTGATACTTTATCCATTTGAATTCATGAAAGCTTGTGTTTTGCTAAATGTGTCTGTCTTTAAGGTTCCACAAGATTATTTTTTGAAATTACTATAAATAACAACTTCTCTTCTCTATGCAAACATTGTATATTTGGACTGTCCCAGCAAACACTGTATATTTGGACTTTCAAAAAACATATATCCCATTGTCCATGACTCCCAAACAAGATAAGAGCCATAAGATGCTATAAGAGAACACATACTGCACATTTATGGATTGCAAAATAACTAAGAAGCAACACAAAGAATAGGAATTAAAATATAATTTTGAAATTGAAAAACATTCATAGTAGAATTTAGTAATTTGTTTATAAATGAACTGGAGTGAGGGTATAGCATTGTGATGATGTTTAATGATAGCAATAAGCTGCTCAGCCATAAAATAAAAACATGTTTGCAAAGATTGCTAAATAATTTCTTCAAAGTTCAAGGTAGGATGTGCAAATGTGGTATAATGAGAAAAAAATCCAAACTTCAGAAATAAGTTAATTAGCTGTAGTTGGCAGATTAAAAAATATCTTAGAATCATTGTGAAAAGTTCAAAGAAAATGTTAAAAAAAAAAATCCAGATTAAAATAATTGAAAAGGGGATGCAAAATAAAACAAAATAGCCAACATATTAATGCCATTAGATAAATCTGTGATAACAATATATCTACGAAACTAAATAGTTTGGATCATGACACCAGAAAAAAAGGTTTTGTAGAGATAGAAAGAACCAGAACTGAAAACAAAATCACCTCAACAGTAAGATGGGTGGCATATGAAACAATATCAAATCAAATGATTAGGAGAAAGGCAACTGCTTTACAAGGAAGAACTACTGCAGTTGGGATTCTTCATCTTGGGGTGAAGACAGGTAAAGGGGAAATATAAATAGAAGTATATAATACAGACACATTTTCCTCTCACACTGTTGTAACTCAGGGCATTCTTTAACATTAATGCAGTGAGAGTGACACCAATAAAGTTATTTAGAGAATGCATATTTAACTATAGCATTTTCTGGCATTATATGTGCCACCAATTCAAATGGTTTTAAAGGAAACTGGACAAATTCATGGGACATTGAAATATCAGCAGTTACTCCACTTTACAAGAGATATTAACTTACTCCTAGACTATAAAAGGCATGCTTTGAGCGCCCACTGCTAAAGACCAAAATGAGGAGAGGACTTTCAACTTCCTATTCACTTTGTAACATTTCTGAATGCATCCAACAGTCCCCTGGACATCGATGCTGGGTCAGTTCGGCCGTTTGGAATGAAATGGTGGTAGAGCAGAAAAGAATACAAACATATCTGGGACATGGATTGCATGGAGTTTTAAACATTTTCATTATATGAGTCATGCATATACAATTAGCATAATGATAGACTGGGTTAACATAAAACTTACTTCTCTATTCAGACGGAACTTTTTTGCTTTATCAATAGAATAAATAACCATGTTCATCAGAGGCAGCAGAGCTTCCATGTCTTTGGGGGAAGTGTTGCCTGAACCTGGTACTATAAATAAGAAGGACATTTGTGTTCAGTCTTACTTGTGAATTAAAATTTATAGGGGTGTACAAGGAGTCACCATGATGTAGTTGCAAAGTTCCTGGACAAGGACTGGGAAGACCAGATTTAGTCATTCCTTAGGGGATGGCCTTGGTGACCTTGGCCCAGTCACTTGCTTTCAGTCCTGAATCATCATCAGACTCTTTGACAAGCTGGCTGAAAAACAAAACTCATTGCATCATACACTGATAAGCTTCACTCTAAAAATTAGGCAAGAGCAAAACAAAAGACTCTGCAACTATATAGGATAGGTACGATGGGCAACTCTAGGAAGGCAAACTTTTAAGTTTTTAATAAAATCACTTCATCATTCTAATCTGCATTTATCTGTAACACTCCTGTTAGTTTCATTGAGATGCTGACATGGTAGAAATTCCTATACAGCGCAATTCACAATTATAGCAATTAAGAGATATTTATTCTACTTAATATTAAATTTTGATATTTTTAAATAGTCAACAATAGCCATGTCTCTGCTAAGATTCCCATAAACCCACTATCTTTCCTTTCTTTAACTACACTTTAACCCCATCCTTCTACTAAATTATAATTGGAGCCAAACAAATGTTAGAAATAGACCTGTTAATCAGGACAGATTATACATTATACTCTGATTTTGAAATACGCTCTCAGGGGTAACATTCTATGTTTCGTATGGAAAGCTATTCAAAACAGGAGCCTATTCTTACCATTAAAAGTAAATAGCAGTGTCTTTTTAGTTTCAGGCAGTTTCAAAGGCTGGCCTTCCCTAGGTGAGAACAAAAAGAAGCACTGGTAAAAGGATTTTTAAAATGACCACAAAAAAATGGCAATAGCAATATCTACCGGTAGAAAGTTACTCCATAGTAGAAATCCATCCTATATTGGGTGAAGCTGCACAAACCTGACAGCAAAGGTTATCCTACAATATTATAAATTGTAACATTTCTTGCAAGAAGGAGAATCATTAATCTATGGCAACAAAAAGCCAGGAGTCTGGTAGCATCACTTTTAACTAATATATTTTATTAAAAGGTCAATAAAATAATATGCTGTTTTGTTATTGTTTTTCAGCCTCCTCTAGGGCCTAACAAAAACGATTATGAGTCTTGGGAGAACTTCCCACCATAAAGCCCATTGGAAAACCAGGAGGAGAAATTTGGCAACAGCTTCTTTGGTCATTATCTCAAAAGGTTAAGTCATTCAGGAGATACCATTCTAGCGACCCTTCCCTGCAGAAAGAACAGCATAAAGGAATGCAGGATCTCCTTCAGCAGCAACAGAGAATCTGTCATAATGATTTATCCTATCTATTGCGCAGGAAATAAGCTGTAACAGATCCTTGCCTGCACCCTGCCACAATTAAAGGTAGTAAATATTTGTGGTAGTTAAATGCTATAAACCAGGGGTGTCAAAGTGGCGGCCCATGGGCCGGATGCGTCATACGCAGGCTATGCCCACCCCAGCTCAGTGAAAGAGAAAAACAACACAAAACATCACGTGACGGCAAAGTGACGCTGCAAGTTTGATATCCGTGCTGTAAACATACAGCATTATCTACCCTATAATGGCATCTGGACAATTATTGGGAAAGAATCCATTGCAAATGCTCATCTTTCCAATAGCTAGAATAGGTATTAATAGTTGGGATAGCAGTATCACATTGAGCTCTTTTATTTAAAGCCCTTGTTCAAACATATCTAATACTTTATTCAACATAATGTAAAACATGCTCTATTGCTGAAGGGATAGTCATTCCCAACTCATGACTATTGTTACCAGAAATATACAATACAATAGATGTCAGACTATGGTTCTTAAGCTAAATTTCTCCTCTAATTTTTCTTTTGCAAATTTTAGTGCAATATTCATTTGGAAATACAAAAGCATATTTTGTGCCTTACTCACTCTTGCATAAGTTTTGGACCGGAAAACTGGTCTGAAAAATGAATTGACTCAATTTTATCAGCATAATGTGTGAGGAAATGGATCATCTACCAAAATAAAAGAGATTTAAAATATTAAACATAGGAGCATATTTTTTATATATTTATACACACACACACACACAGACACACACACAGTATACACCACAAACACACACACCACACACACAAACACCATTTGGAAAGGCTAGAACTATTTCCTTGCCTTCACTGTGTATGCAAAATACAGGTAGTTGTCAACTTATGAAGGCAGTTGGGAGCTGAGTTTCAGTCATAAGTGATGCAGTCATAAAATGCAACTACTGTACATAGCTTAAATATGGCAACCTTTGCAGTCCTAACTGCTGTCATTAACTGAATCCCAGTTGTTAGGCAACAAAACTTCCTGCTAGGTCAATTGGGAAACCAGCACAAAGGTTACAAGTCCCAGGCAGCTTGCAAGCAAGTCAGCAGCAGGAAAATGGCTGCTGCTGAGTGAGATAGGGTGCGAGTGGGTACATCAGGTTGCAAGGGTGTGGTAACGTTCAAGAAGGGTGTGTGAGGGAGGCACGGGGAGCCTTGTAGAAGGTGCAAAGGGACGCATGACTAATACAACTGCAGAGAGACTGGGGGAGATTGCAGAGGGAAGAGACTAATCCCAGCATTTTGCGACTTTCCCTGCCACCTTAACCCGTTGACTTTCTGGGAAAACTGGTAAGAAAGGTTGCAAATGGTGATCACAGGGTGCTACAACCAGTTGTCAAATGCAAATCTGTTACCAAGTGCCCAGATTGTGATCATTTCACCACAAGGATGCTAGGATAGCTAGAATTCCAAAGACTGCTTATAACCACCATTCATTCAGCATCAACATAACTTCAAATGAAAGATTCATAAATCAAGGACTATCTATAATTTGATAATATTTCCAACTGCTGAATTAGGGCAAAGTTCTAACAATTCATCCATGGTCTCTCACAGTGGTGAAATCCTCCGCGGATTGCCACCAGTTTGCTGCCCGCGCATGCGTGGTATGCGCCAAACATGCACTGTGCGTGTGCATGCACAGTGCATTCCAAAAGCATGCTGCACACATGTGCATGCGTAGTGCGTGCTTCGCACAGAAAAAGGAGGCTTAACAAGGTAAGTAGAACAGCGAGGGGGGAATAGCTGGGCCACACGATTTAGATTCGCTAGAAAGCAGGATTTCCTGCTTTCTAGCGAATCTAAATCGCGCAGCACAGCTGATTGTCGGAAATACCAGTTCATCTGAACTGATGGCTTTTTTTAACTACCAGTTTGCCAGAACCGGTAGCTTTTATCACTACTGGTTTGTCTGAACCAGTGCGAACCAGTAGCATTTCACCACTGGTCTCTCATGATAGTATCAGCAGTAAACCATCTCTGGAAGTGGAGATTTTATTTAGTTCTCATTTCCTTTGACAGACCTATTATTCTTGAATTGGTTCAACTACCTAAACATGTTGGGTTTAAGCAGCAATGGATTCCATGAGCCTAGTAACGAAACAATGTCATGGCTTTCGTCTATGGATGAGATATGGCAAGGTATGACTCATCAACAGTAAAAAAAACAAAGCATTAACAGTCAGATTGACATCATAAATTAGAAAGTAAGGTCTCATGTAATTCATACCATGCTAGAGAAAATATCTAGGAATGTTTGATTTGATTCCACTAAAAGGAATCAAGTTGAACTAGTCAGACTTTGGGTCTGTGAAAATGCTGTGTACAATCATTATTTATAACTAAATTGAGGCAAATGGACGAAGTGTACATTTGCCCAGAATTAATCAGTATCTTCATAGAATGGCAATTTTAGGTAACCTTTGCTTCTTAACCACATGACAACACATACAACACTCATTTACCAATTATTCTGCCAGCCATATGCTTATTTCCAAAACTGAATGCTCAGTTTTTCAGAACCGTTCAAGACAGAAAATACTTCATTTTAAAACAAATAAGGATGTTCCAATATGCAAACTTGTACTCTTGATGTTCTCATGAAAATTGTGCATTATTGCAACTTGAATATTTTAACTATTTATTTTACATTACCTTCGTATCCATCATTCCTTCTGTGACCTCACCCATTTCTGATAAGATAGCCAGTGCTTCTGGGAGCCCATACTTTGCCCCAGTTTTGGGTTTATCACTGCAGAACTCACTCTGCCAAAAAGGAATTGCCATGTTATAATGTATATTTGTTATTCCTTGAACAGTTAACTATCCGATCAACCTAATCCAAACTCTGAAAGTGATTTAGGAATTTAACAGCTAGAACAAGACCCTGCTCAACTGAAAGAATAATAGCGTCTGATTGCACAAGAAGAATTATGCTGCCTTTAGGGATTGTGAATTATTCTAAATCTGGAATAAAATATCTCACATTCCAACTTAATTTTTCATGTTTAAAAAAGGATTACAATAGAGCATGAGAGAAAGAAAAGATACATTGAGTCAGAGAAATCTGTCAATAGAGCTACTGTACCAACAAACTTTGGTATATAAGTACAGGTAGTCCTTGGTTACATCCATTTGTTCAGTGACTATTTAAAATTACAACAGCACTGAATGAGGGGGAATTATGACTGCTCCTCAAGAGTTTTGGCCATCATGGGACTCAACCAGAAGGGTCGTGGCGAGACAGTCTGGTAATAGCGGGCTCTAATGAGCCTTGCAAAATCCCGGGCTGACAAGCTGCTGTCAAGGGGTCTTCGGACTAGATCTGTCCTGTAGGGACGGAGAAGGAGGAGAGGCACCTCGGACGACCAAGAGGAACAGGCAAATATCTTTGACTAGGTAGCAGGGACAGTGGCCATTGCGGCCATCATTAAGCTGGGGCAACCAGAACAGGTTTTGAGCAGGAGCGGTGATTTGAATGGAGTACTGATGCCAGATGAGTGATTGCCAGCTCATAGGCAAAAAAGAAAGATTCTTAAATCTGTCCCCAGTGAAATAACAGCGGCTAATGGGCGTGGGGGAAATAAAAGAAGAAGAGTAAAGCGGAAGTTTCAAGTGGCAAAGCCTGAAAAGAAAATTGATTTTTGGACTAAAATATGTGGACATAATTAAAATATTAGAAGAAACAAAAACCCATAAATAGATGTGAAGAGGATTGGAAAGCATTTAAAAAGATCCTTGTTGATCGTTGAAGAAAGAGCAAAGAGAATTCAAAATTAAAACCCTATAATAGAAGATTTTTTAAAAAAAAGAAAAAGAAAAAAATGGATTTTGAAATTTGGATTTGCATTTTAAATTAACTTGGGGAAATACAAAATAAAAAAGAAGAAGAGAAAAATTGGCAAAGATTGATAACATGGATTTTAAACAAAATGGATATTTTTTAGGCTGTTGATTGGAATTGTGGATTGGAGAGAGACATCTAGAGGCGGAAAAAGAACATTATAATATTGAACTTTTATTCTGAAGACAAGAGAAAGACTTTTGTAGTGATAAGAGCAGTGGGAACTTTCAAGGAGGGTTTGTTTATGGGCAAGCTGCTCGACTTGATAATCAAAGAAGGTAGATTACAACAAAACTTAAAATTAGAATAACAACAACCCAGAAATAATAAAATGGCACAGGAACTTATTGAAATGATTAAAATGATACGTATATCACCGAAAACAGAATTAAATGAAATGGCTATAATGCTGCATGGAGAACTTAAACCTATGAACCAGAAATCACGTTAGAATATACTCAAGTAGATAAAGAAACCACAAATGAGAAGCAAGAAAGTGAGACTGAAGATAAAGATAAAGAAAAAGATATCAATTATGCAAAATTAAATGATCATGTGGGTAGTAATAATGAAAAGAAGAGGAGAACTGGGAGAAAAGAGATAAGTTTAGCAATAGAGGTCAACTTTAAAGATTACATTTGGATTAACAATGAAAAAAATAGAGAGAGTGGAAAGAGACAAGGAGAGAAAAAAGGGGGAAATAGGAAAAACAAAAAAACCTTAAATGATTACACTGGAATTAACAGTAGGAGGAAAAAAGGATGGAGAATAATGGAAAATACAGGGAAAAACAGAAGAGTTCAGGATTTTAAAATGGAAAAAAAATGGGGGGAAAAGAAGAAAAGAAAAAAAGAAAAAGGGAGAAAGGGAGAAAGAAATACATTTAGAATCAAAAATGAATTGAAGTAAGATTTCTAGATATAGTGAATTTTTAAAAAAATGCAACAGTTGAGATTGTAATACTTGGAATGTACTTAATTGTAATAATGAAATTAATTAAAATATTGGAAATTAAGTTGAAAATTAATCTTGTTTAAATTAAGTATAATGCAATGGATAATTACCTTGATTTATAAATGAATTGAAATAAGATTTAGAAACACAAAAAGGTTTAATATATGAGAGTGTAATATTTGGAATATTTTTAATTATAACTATGGAAACTGTAATAATTGGAACACTTTTAATTTTAATTTTGTAATTTAACTAAAAATTGGAAATTATATTGTATTATGAATTTAATTAGATTTACTGTTCAATTAGAAGTGATTAAGATATTTTTGAAGTGGTACAAATATACTTGAAAAAGTAAATGAAAATTGGATTTAAGATTTAAGATGTACTGTGCAAAATAACTTGGTTTATTGTTTAATAAGAAGAGATCGCTTATATATTTGAAAAAGCAATGAAAAAGCAATGAATGATTGTAATGTTATATATTTAAGTGATTTTTAGTAAGATATTGGATTGTGGTATTTGGAAAAAGGTGACAAAGAAAAATATTTGTGATTAGAATAAGGGAATTTTAGGGAAATATGGGAATTACATTATGTTGTGAGATTTTAAATTTAAGGATTTTAACTTGGAGAAAGAAAAGGGAAAAATTGATTCCAGTGGCACCGCAGCAGCAGCTCCTTTGGGAGCGCTAACCCCCACGATCTCGTAAAGCCGCTAGAGCAGTGAAAATCAGCTGTTCTAATGGGTCGGAACATTCCCCTCGGGAGAAGAGGGGAAGGCGAGTAGGCAGGTATGGGTAGAGCTCCCTAAGACCTCCAGGATTAATTCTGGGGTGCAGAGGGCGAGAGCTCCCCAAGCACCTGAAGAAGCTCCGGATCCAGGACATTTCTGTTTTAAACAGAACAAGGAGCCGCAACCACTCCTGCGAACTGAATGATTTTACATTGATTGGACTTTAAAGCAGGCAGAGCAAAGACAGGAGAAATCACAATTGCAAGTACTAAACTTTAACTCTAATAAATTACCACTTCCTTCAGAGCTTGAGACAGGAGAAAGCTTAAAAAAGATGGCGCTGAGTTGCTTAAGGGCGTGAAAAAGAAAGTTAAAAGAGGAAGTGCTTGTTAACGCTCATTGACGCTCATTAACACTGTCAGTACCTTTTAAAAGACTTTGTTGGGGAATTTTGAGGATTGGAAATTAAAGAATACAATATTGATTTATCAACAAGCTATAATAATTATTAAGGACTGAGATTAAGAAGACCTGTTGGTTCTGCTGAGTGGCTGGTGGGAAAGTGCAGTTTGGAGATGGCTGTGAAGCAAAAAAAACTGTTGTGACTAAAAGTGCGGGGACTTCTCCAGCTCAAACATCAAAAATGCAGTCTTTGTTAACCAGATATACAAACACTGACACTAGAAGTTCTTCAGGGAGCTTTAAAGAAACTGTCCACTGATTTGGAAGAAAAAAATCACACTCCGTTTTGAGGAAAAAATTAAAGAAGTGTCTGAGGAACTGCTTGAAATTAAAGAAACAATTCAAACCAAAAATGATGCAATAAGAGAAAATATTGTTGAAGCATTTAAGGGACTGGTGGGTCATGTTACATCATTGGAAGAAAGGGTGGATGAAATTGACCAGTTTAATTTGAATGTGGAAGCTAAATTGGGAGAGGCTCAAAATAAGATGGAAAAGGCGGAAACAGAACTCATAATGACATAATACAGAGCGATGGAATGGGCAGTGAAGGTCAGAGGTCAGAGGCTTGAAAGAAAATAACCAGGAAAATCTCAGAGATTTTTGCAGAAGCCCTCGCTCAGTTTACCGGAGAATCTAAAGCAGTGTGTGACTGGCAAATAGACAAAATTTATCACGTTAATTCATGGATTGCCAGACAGAGACAACTACCAAGAGATATTGTGATCTACTTTGTTACAAGGAGAACAAGAAATTGAGTTTTACGAGTTTCTTATAAGAAGAAACTTCAAGTGGCAGGACAGGAGGTTTCAGTAATGAAGGAAATTCCCCCCAAAATGTTGAGATCTCGAAAGGACTATGCATTTTTAGCTGATGAACTTAGAAGGCATCAGTTGCAGTACAGATGGGAAGCTCCAGCCGGATTAGTGGTGAATTATTTGGGTGAGAGACATCGTCTCAACTCAGTTGGGAATGCAAGAGATTTTTACACTACCATACTAAAGGCTGGAAACCCACCATCTCCAGAAGCCAGAAGGAAAGAAGCAGGAGAGGCCAGAAAGGGGGAAAAGGAAATTATGCAGGCACAAGCTCAAGGAGGTATTTTGACTACTCAACAAGAATTATTGCAACTTTCAGAGGATGTTCAACTTTTGGATTTATTTGAAAAAATGGAAGACCCCAAGGATCAAAGACAAACTCGAGCAGCAACCAGACGTAAAGAACAAGAATTAAAGAAGCAACAAAGTCAGATAATAACCCAAGAAATTGCAATTATAAATATGGAAGCTGTGGGAGGAGTTAGACTGAAGAGGAAATTCCAGGAGGATTTCTAGTCAGTGCTCCATAAGCTTTCAGGGGCCAAGGATGGCAAATAAATTTTTGACCTGGAATGTTAATGGCTTAAATTCACCACAAAAGAGGAAGAAAATATTTCACTATTTGAAACAGTTTAAAAATGATGTAATTTGTTTGCAAGAAACACACATTAGAACAAGTGATCAGAAATATCTAATAAATGCTAGACTGGACAAACATTTTGTTGCATCAGCTCCTGAGAAGAAAAATGGTATAGTTATGTACCTAAGAACAGATTTAATGGCTAAATTAATTGAAGCAGATCCACAAGGAAGATATATAATGATTGAATTAGTAACAGAAGGGAAGAAAATACTTTTAGTGGGAGTATATGAACCTAATCAACAACAAAAGAAATTTTATAAACTTTTGCATAAAAAATTAATACAAATGGATTATAAATCATGTATAATGATGGGCGATTGGAATGGTGTATTGGACACTAAAAAGGACAAAAAGACTCTTTTGCCAAATATTCAAACATGGGCTAAATTGCCTAAATTTTTTTTTGACATGATGGATGATATGGAGTTGAGAGATATATGGTGTGAACGAAATTTTAAAGAACAGGATTTTACTTTTTTTCTGATAGGCACCAATCTTTTTCTAGAATTGATTTTATGCTAACTACAAATGATTTTCTTTCCAGGATAAAGAAGACGAAGGTATGTCCAAGAACTTTAATAGACCATAATCTGGTGTGAATGGAATTAGAGTTTGGGGAGGGGGTCTAGGAGATCTTGGAGGCTGAATGAAAATTTATTTCGATATGAGGCAAATGTGATAGATACATTTACAAATGTAAAAAGTTAATGAAAGAATTTTTTGTTTTAAATATGCATAAGGGTACATCTGTGGAAATGGTATGGGATGCAAGTAAAGCATATATGAGAGGAGTCTTAATAAATTTGAATAATTCCTAGACGTAGACAGGGAAAAAACGGAGGGAATTGGAAGAGGAAATATAAAAGAAGGAACAGGCATGAGTGGATAAACCAGATGACAAGAATATAAAAGAAGCCATTACAATATTTTGAGGACAGTTTAATATGTTGATGTCAGATCAAGTTGCAACAAACTTGCAATATGCTAAACATAATACTTTTTGCAATGCAAATAAACCAGGCAGGTGGTTAGCATATATGTTAAGGAAAAAAACAAAAATCTCATACAATAGAAAAAATAGAGTATAAAGGTAAAGAGGTATATCAACAGAATATGATTAAAAAAGCATTTTTAGATTTTTATACGAGGCTATATGCTGGTGATAATATACAAGGTAATGATATAGAGAGATATTTGCAGGAGAAGAATATTCTTGCAATTACTGATGAACAAAGGGAAAGATTGAATGTATTAATAACTACTGAGGAAATTCTTCTGGCAATTAAACAATTAAAAAGTGGAAAAGCTCCTGGCACAAATGGTTTGACAGCAGTGTATTATAAAAATTTTCAATTAGAAATGGTAGAACCTCTTAAAGAGTTATTTGCTAAAATACAACAGGGAGGAGAGGTGCTACCATTCTGGAGAACAGCTTTTATTTCCCTGATTCCGAAAGAAGATCAAGATCATAGTCAACCCAAAAATTACAGACCCATATCATTGCTTAATACAGATTATAAGATCTTTGCAAAAATTTTGGCAAATAGACTAATGTCAGTTATGCAACAAGTGATTCATAAAGATCAAACTGGATTTATACAAGGGAGACAAATGAAAAGTAATGTAAGACAAATTGTTAATATACTGGAGTATTTGGGAAAGAACAACCAAGTCCCTGCAGTGCTTATAATTTTGGATGCAGAGAAAGCGTTTGATCAATTGAATTGGCGGTTTTTAGTGAAAGTAGCACAAAAGATGCAGCTGGGAGAGCATTTCATACAATCTATTAAGGCAATATATCAGAAACAAACAGCACAAATAATAGTTAATGGTAGTCTCACAGAAATTTTTAAAATTGAGAAAGGAACAAGACAGGGATGTCCCTTGTCTCCATTATTGTTTATTTTAACTTTGGAAGTATTGCTGAATAAAATACGGGATTCGGATAACATACAGGGTATTAACATCAGGCATTGGAAAGAGTAACAGGATGCGAGATAATGAAAAAGGTTAAGTACTTAGGAATCTTTATTGCAACGTCAAATGGGAAATTATACAAGTATAATTATGAATTGTTATGGCATAAAATACAGACAGAGATGGATAAATGGAAAAAATTACAACTGTCTTTGTTGGGAAGAATAGCAGTAGTTAAAATGAATGTTTTGCCCAAGTTTCTATTTCTCTGTCAAATGATACCAATACTTAAAAAGGATGCAAATTTGGAGGAATGGCAGAAAGATATTAATAACTTTGTTTGGGTAGGGAAGAGACCGAGAGTTAAATTAAAAATAATGCAGGATATACGTGAAAGAGGAGGTTTGAAATTGCCCAATCTAAAATTGTACTATGAAGCAGCTGCTTTGTCAGCAATTAGTGACTGGATTAATTTAACAGATGAAAGAATATAGAATATTGAAGGGTATGATTTGCTATATGGTTGGCATGCCTACTTAGTTTATGAGAAGAAGGTGGATAGGACTTTCAAAAGTCACATATTAAGGAATGCTCTCCTGCGTGTTTGGAAAAAATACCAATATAAATTGAATGGCAAGATACCCATGTGGGTAGTACCCAGACATGGGATAGAAAATATAAGTATAGAACAAAGACAGGATGTAATTACTTATAAAGAACTTCTGATTACAGAAAGAAATGTACTACAGTTAAAGTCTTTGAATGTATTAAGAGAGGAAAGGGCAATTCAAACCTGGTTTCAGTACGTACAGCTGCAGAATAGATGGAAAAAAGATCAGAAAATTGGTATTATACAAAGTGAAGAAAATTTGATAAAACAAATTAGGGACCAGAGTCAAATGCACATAAAAAGGTTGTATAATATATTGATAGAAATAGACTCAGAGACAGAGTTAGTTAAAGATTGTATGATAAAATGGGCACAAAATTTTGAGGAACCAATAATGATGGAAACATGGGAAAGGATCTGGGTAAGAAATGTAAAATTTACACAAGCTCAAAATTTGAGAGAAAATTTTTATAAAATGTTTTATAGATGGCATTTGGATCCCAAAAAGTTAGCTTGTATGTACCCAAACCTACAACCCAAATGTTGGAGATGTGATTGTGTTGATGCTACCTATTTTCATGTTTGGTGGACTTGTAAAAAAGTTAAAGTATTTTGGATAAAAATATGGTGGATTTTTCAAAATATTCTAAAAAAAAAAAGGATAAAGTTTACTCCACAATTGTTTTTGTTAGGTATAATTACAGATTGTAAGGCTATAGAGACTAATTTCATTTTGAACCTAATAACTGCAGCAAGACTCTTGGTGGTGCAGTACTGGAAGAAGGAAGATTTACCTACTATTCAAGAATGGAGATTAAAAGTAGTAAATTTAGCAGAAATGGTGAAAATTTCAGCATATCTAAAGGACCATTCAAATGAGAAATATATGTTAGAATGGAGAAGATGGATTGATTATATTCAAGGCAAATATCAGACTAAAAAATTTCAAATAGCTTATGATCAAAGAGATTTTATAAAGTACTTAAATTTAGTTTAGTAAAAGGGGAGTTAAAAGTTCAAGAGGGGGATAGGAGGCTATAGATATTAGCTTATGTTAGCTTATGATTGTCAAATGTTATACCCTGTATTTTGCTCTGGGAAGTGGGGGGGGGGAGGGAGGGGAGGGGGAGGGTTGGAAGGGGAGGAGGGAGGGGGAAGGGGAAATGTTTGTAAAACTTTTTAAAACTTTTCAATAAAAAAAAGGGAAAAGTTGAATTTGATTAAGATTAGAGATTAGGGCGAAGGGTAATATTAGTTAATAAAAATTAGAGAGAAAGATTATTTTGGCAAAAAGTGAAAAAATAAATTGTGTTGGAGATGATTAAAAATTGTATAAATATGTGACTCGGCCAATACTCTGTTCAGAAAAAATGCATTGTATGCTTGTTTGTGTGTTTGTGTAAAAAGAGTTTTGGCCATAACACCTTCCCCATAATATGTGATCCAAGCACTTGGCTTCGGATTGTAACACTGCAGTAAGGTGCAGTCAAATGATCACAATTTCCAATGTTCTCTTCTGATTTTCAACAAGCAAAGTCAACATAGAAACTGGCAGAAAGTCAGAAGTCACAGTCATATAAAGCCCTTGCTTAACAACCTGTGCGGTCCTCACTCAATGATAGTTGTTTGGACTGTCAGAACTGCTGTTGCTAAGCTGCAGTTACATGACATTGCACTTTATGACAGTGTCACTTAGTGATGACAATTCTGGTTGCAATTGTCGTCGTAACCCAAGGACTACCCTGTACATTTGAAATGGCCCCATGTTGAAACACATTGAATGAATTCAGAGACTGCATCCAATTAATTATGAGAAGACTATGCATTAACACAACATGTAGTTAAGACAGTCCTGGACCATTTGTAAGGCTTTATATGTGTTTTAAAATTCCCTCATCTTCCTTCTTTAACTCCCAGTTTTTTTAAAGTCCTTCCCACAGCTCCAATACATACCAGGTCCTGCATTTCTTTCTGAAGCCGTACCAAGGCTTTTCTTGTTCCAACAGCAAAAACGTAGGTATCCATATCATCATCATTCATAGTAACTTTTATTTGCTGGGTAACACATGTAATAATAGGCACACATAGGTTATTTTGCATAGGAAGGTTCACTAGTACAATAATAGTTTGATCATATGGCAACGACCTGAACAGCAAATGTCCATTTAGCCAAGATCAGGTCATGCTTAAGGAGAGCCCCAAGATTATTCTGAGAATCTTTAAAATACACTAACACTGACAATGTCACAGGCTCCGGTAACGGAGCCACAACACTTATAGTATTTTCTCAGTAAAAGAATAATAACTGCAGAACTTCTTAAAATGGCGAAAAAGGCAGACAGTTTCTCATCTCATGTATTTTTTATATAATATTATAGAATACAGGTAGTGATCATTTACCAACAGAAATTGGTAAACATCACAGTAGTAAGGCTGGTGTCATGTGACTGCATCAATTTATGACAACAAACAATCCTGAATGCTGTCATTAGGCACATTCCGTATGTTCAGTATCCCATGATCAAGTGGTTGGGAACTCCTGCAAGTTTCCCCATTGAATCTGCTTGTTTGAAACTAGCAGAGAAGGTTGCAAATGGCAGTCACATGACTGGAAGATGCCGTGATGTCATAATTTCAAGCCAGTCGCCATGTGCCTAAATGATCACATGACTTTAGGGATATTGTAATGGCTGCAAATAGGATCTGTCATAGGTATCCTTTGTTCAGTGATATCATAACTTCAATCCCTGAAAAAGTGGATGTTAAACAAGGACTATATGTAGTATTATTAGGGATCTGTACTGCTGCCTACTTTTATTTGCAGCATACCATCAGAATAATACTGGTCATAGAAAAAAAAAGTCTCCAATCTGATTATAAATGTACATATAATATACTTATTTTGGTGCCAACTGATACAATGATAAAACCCACATGCTTTGACTCTGAATTTCTACTAAGACACATGCTGCTTCTGGGATTTTTTTTTTTTTATTTTTCTTATTTTTGCAGCCATATGGGCTACAATTTGGAAATTTTATTAGGAAAAAACAGAAAGCAGTGACTCTCACTGTGAGAGAAGCATCACATACAGACCTATAATTTTAATAAGCTAACAAACAAGTGTTATGAATATAATTCACTCAAGCTATTTTTGATTATAAAATTAACACATACCACTTGGTCACAGGCTGGCCTCATCATGCGTGCAAGAACATTCAGCAAGTCTTGTCTCTTAAGAAACTGAAAAGTGAAAAGTGTGAGAACTTCTCATCTCTCCAATGAGACCCCTAGTCCAATGAATATTACAAGCTTTCCTACCGTAAATATATCAATCTGTATAAAAGATTCATTCTGGAGTTTATTTTAATATATTTTTATGCTGCTTTTCTCCCAAGGCAGCTGACACATTAAGGACCCAGATAGTGAAAATCAACTTCTCCAGTCCAGACATCAGGCAAGACAAGATATGCTCAGATGTACTTCCAGACTATATACTGGGTCTATCCATAATATCCATACCTAGGAGAAGCTTTAAGTAAACAAAATTAGAGTACAAGATTTTGTCTTAGGACTCTGGCATCATGCTGCCTTTTCCCATGGGAAAATGAGAAATGTCTTGCTAAGTCACTGGGTGAAGGAATGATCCATTTTAGGGGATATAAGTTTTATTTACTCACTTCCATATTCTTCATGAGAAAGCAGATGGAGAAAGCGGGTGGAATAGAAAACATGCACTAAGCAGTCAGTTCTTCTGTTTGCTTTACAACAACCTGCATCTAGCAATTCTGCCCAGCATTAATCCCATTTAAGATTACCATCAACAAAATGGGCTTTAGTGGTACAGCAAATGTAGGAGTATTCTAAACACAGTTCCAATACTGCAAATTCAGAATATTGTTGTTAACTATGACTACTTATATAATATCAGTTCTTGCCAATTGAACTAGCTTTCTCTTTTTCTAACATACAGTTCAGCCTTGATTATTGAAGTTTTTTGCAGGGTATTTAATTATTAAATTTATATGCTGCTGAACCTTCAAGACTAATGCTATATCTGCCAGCTCATTTTATGTGCCTACAGTCTGAAATTCTCAACACAGATCCTGGAAGATAAAACCTTCGTTTTCAAAATCTTGACCTCTGAGAGCCTTGTCTGTAATCTATGATTTTTTTCTCAATGTCGGAATAATAACTTCTTCTGACTCCAAGGTTTCAAAACTTTCTAACATTTTAACATTCTTGCAATGCAAGCATTCATTGTTGAAGACTTGCATTGTTTTTCTTTTTTAATGCACAATTTTTCTTCTCATCAGTTTTTCTTTTTTAAGACAGAGAAAAGTAATATTGTTGCTATTTCCAAACAATTGGCATTCCAGGAACTTTGTTGGTTTACTGCAAGATAATCTACTGCTAGAGTTGGAATTTCTTATACCTTGAGTTGGATAAGCATGCCTTCACAACACACTCTACCAGAACACCACAAATTATAGATATGTTCATTCTCTTGGTTCAGTTTGCCTGTACTTATGGCTTCTTTGTTTGTGCCATCATCACCTTGAAAGAAAGGATATACCAATTAATGGGCATTTATTATTTATACTGAGCTGCTATTGATGATATTCCTAGCAAGAGTAAGTTACTGCCACATATTATGCAAGTATTGTTGCTTTGTTGTTGTTTTTCAGCCTCTTCTAAGTTCCAGCAAGAACCTTGAAAGCTTTAAATCACTTTTATCACCTAAGTAAGAATTTCTTTTATCACCACTTCTTTCTCAATTAATTGCTTTTGATTGATCCGAGTTTACAATTTTATACAATGCTGTAATAGCTCCCATAAAATACTGCACATTGTGTTTTCTCACTCCTTTGTGATTTAATGATTTTGACTGCCACTATCCTGTATATTAACCGATTCTCTCTCTCTGTCTCTTATTCTTTCTATAACCTTCAGTCCATAAATTTTAAGCAATACCATTTCAATTTTGCTATTTATCATCCACTATTCAGTGTTTGATGCCTCAGTTCCTCCCCTCACTATTCTCCCAAACTAGTTCTTTCATGCTAAATCATGGTGATTCCATACATTTGATACTTCAAGTCAAGCAACAGAAAGACTCTGAAGGAGATTTAAAACCTGATTAATTCTACACACCAATTAATGTTCCTTGTTTTCTAAGCCCTTTTCCTGAAAAAAACTACATTATCACATATACTATCTTGAACTGCACTAATTCTAAGAATCCCTGGATTTTGTCTTTAATTTTGTTTTCATAGGAAAAAGGGAGAAGAAGGTAAGGATAAACCATAAACCAACTCACCAACTAGTGCAAAGTTACTTTCAAGCAGCTCTCTATGACTACTGAACCAGGCCTGGGCCAGACGATTGTTCTTATTCTTTCCAATGATATAGTTCATGATATAAGCAAGAAGTCCTGTCACCATTAAAATTTCCATGTAGTAACTCTCCCAACTATTTTGAAGATGTGCAGGCACCTGATGAGTTTGAACTTTGTTAAAAACTATTTCATTTAAGGGGGGAGGGAACCATTTCCAACCCAAATCATGGCTCTTCATTATAATCAGCATTAAGGTTTTATTAATTTAGCAATCAGCAATTCTAACTCCAGGCACAGAGAAAAATACTAAATCAACATAATCTATTCTTCTCATAAATTTATTTTAATCCTCTGAAATACCATTGAATACTGCTGAAATACCAATAGATGAGAATATTTATAGTTCAGAGTTGAAATAAAGTGTCTTTGGTACTCTCTGAGCTTGGTTGTTTTCTTGCAGATATTTCATTACCCAAACACACAGATCAGTGGTGAAATGTAAAATTTGTTACTACCAGTTCTGTGGGCGTGGCTTGGTGGGGGGGTAATGTGACTGGGTAGGCATAGCCAACTTCCCCCCACCCACCCACCTTTTAAAAGCATTTTTTTTCTGCAACCTCTTCGGCTGAAGAGGTTGCAGAAAAAATGCTTTTAAAGGCCTCTGACAATCCCAGCTGAGCTGCACGATTATCAGAGGCTTTTTTTTTTAACTTTTAAAAGCATTTTTTCGACCGAAGAGGTTGTAGAAAAAATGCTTTTAAAAGTAAAAAAAAAGCCTCTGATGATCGCGCAGCTCAGATGGGCTTGGGGGGGCAGGGATTTTTGCTACCGGTTCTCTGAACCACCCGCCACCATCACAACCGGATTGGGTGATCCAGTCCAAACCGGGAGCATTTCACCCCTGGCACAGATGATGTTACCTAGTTTGGGTAATTAAATGTCTGCAAGAAAACAACCAAGCTCAGAGAGCACCAAGGATTCTTTACTGTGAAATACTGCAGTTGAGAATTATTTTCTTTAAATTTATCTGATTTCACTATGTCATTTGGATCATATCTATGATTTACTATAATTCAGCAAGGTTTTAACCATCTAGACTTTGCTATTTAGCTATCAGGTCCAAATGCAGAGTAATACTATGAATATCAGTATATACCAGCGTTTATAATTACCTTTGCAATAAGCCTACTTCCCTCTGTCACCTCCATTTATCAACCAATTAAAATCTACCAAGACAAGTTCTGGTAGTTTTGAAGAATTCGGGCAGAGGAAAAACATAAATTAGCATAAACTACACATGCATATTTGCAGGGGAGGGGGAGAGAAAGAGATAAGTGGGGTGTACGTGTGTACATATACATATACATACACTCAGAGAGAGTCTATCCCTATTCCATTCAAAGACTTTAATCCAAGACACTTATGATTGCAGCCTTAATTATAATAGTTCAGGAGAAAACCTAATACGAGACATTAATTATAGATTACATATAACTTTTCATAATATGCACTTACATCAACAATAGTAATAGGATCCTTATTTTTGCCAAGAGATGCATCAGGTTTTTCTTCATAACCTTCAAATTCCTCATCATCATATGGCTCGCTTTCTGTATCACTTTCCTGCAATAAGAAGGCAAAATGTACAGAAATATCCATTGTTTCAGGAAAATGAGATAATAAATGACTGACTTTTAAACATAACTTCTGCTTTTTCTATTTTAAAGACAACATATACATCTTTACTAATTGATGATTGCTTCAATCACATGTCTACGGAGATTCTCAATTACCCAGGTCAATGTTGTCCCAAAGATACATTTCCAAAATGCAATTGGACTTTCTTGAGTTTTTCTCTGAAAATGTTTCACTTCTTATCCAAGAAACTTCTCCAGTTCTAATTGACTGTAGGGGAATGGAAGGATTTATATTCTTTGCAGTCATCTGGTTGTTAGCCTCTGAGGATCAGTCATTTGTGGTAGCTGTCTGAGTGTCATTGAGGCTCTCTGGGGGTTTATCGATTTCCTCAGAGTAACCTGAATCAGAGTGTAAATGGGTGTGGAACTTTCTTGGGACTGCTGAAAGCACTGAATTGTAAACAGGAGATAGTTGGTGTTGTACTCCTCCCTCTCTGTTGAGAAAAGACCATTCAATTTTAACCTAGATGGCCTTTTTGACCCCTCTTTCAAACCAGTGGTCCTCTCTGTGTAGAATATGAACTTCGCTGTGTTCAAAAGAATGAACCTTTCAAATGCAGATTGACTACTGTATCTTATCCTGATGAATTTGTTCTCCTGTGTTGTGTCATGCATTTATAAAGTGGTTGTTTTGTTTCTCCAATGCACAGGTCTGCACATATCCTGCTGCAATGCACTGCATATACCACATTGTTTGTGTGTGGGTGTTTTGCCCTTGGGCTGGACAAGTTCTGCCTTAATATATTCCTCAGTTTAAAGTGTGCACATATCTTGTGTTGCTACAACACAGGGAATGACAACATTGCTTCATTTGTTGTTCTCTTCTTTGTCTATTGGATCTATTTGTCCTATTGGATCTTTTTATGCATTTGATGAAGACCCATTTAGAAGAGCCACAAGTTCGGAGAGCTTCTGTGATGTGTTTTTGTTCCTTCTCTTTGCTGGTAGTGGTATAAGGTTCTGATTACTCCAATTTGTGCTCCACTGGATGGTAAGAATGAAAATATAAATACTGATCTCTGCGTGTAAGTTTTCTGTATACTTCAATGTTGAGGGTTTTGTCTCCTTGATGTATATTTCATAATCTAGGAAATCCAGACTATTTTCTTTAATATCGTCCCACATGAACTTAATGTTTCTGTCCAAAATATTGATGTGTTCACATTGTGGATAGAGGAAACCACTTGTTTGAAAGAGGAATCAAAGATGTTACGCATGTGAAAATTAAACACACACACCCTCAATAGAGGGAGAGAGATACTCTACTTATTTATTTACAATGCCCTTTCAGCAGTCTCAAGAAGCTTCCATACCCATTTACACTCTGATTCAGATGATTCTTAGGCTACAGATAAACCCCCAAGAGACTTTAATTACTTTCAGAGAGTTAACACTAACAATTGACCCTTAGAGTGCTAATGACCAGGTGACTGCAAAGAATATAAATCCTTCCATTCCCCTCTACTCAGTTAGAACTGAAGAAGCTTCTTGGATAAGCAAAACATTTGCAAAGAAAAAAACCCAAGAAAATCCAGTTGCCTTATAGAAAAAGCACTTTTAGGATTCAATCACATGAGTTCAACTAATTAAAGAGTGCCATGCACAAAGATAGGCTACAAATGCAGCAGAATATGAAGCACATCATACGAATGCCCATGCAAGAAAACTGGATTGCTAATTACAATCTTCTACTTAAGCATGGACAGAAACTCGGTAATTGAATGCCGAAACTCAGTTCTGTGGGATCATATTAAAAGAGGCCTGGCCAAATGTTTTTTGACTCTCTGCTTATATTGAAATGGTAGAAATGGAAGGTAAACCACTCTCATTTCCATCCTTATGTGCTTCCAATCACTAATTACCACTAAATCATGCTTCCAAAATTTGGCAACAAAATGATGAATCTTTGCCTTCAGATGTGGAGCTGGAGGGTATTAAGGATGACAATAGGATCAGCTCAGCTCCCTGAAACTTCTTGTATATCCTCCCACATTTTTGAAACCAAACAAATAAAAAGTCCCAGCAGCAAAAAGTTGCACAGCCAAAATTAGCTACTTTGCTTCTGAATTTCAGTAGTATAATCACAGGCTATTAGAAGATTATAAATTACATGTTGGAAAGTTGTACATAGTTCACTACCTGCTCAGCTGTTTGAATATGATATACATGATGCTCTGGCCTAGTAAATTCAACTTCAATACAAAAAGGAAATACAAATCTGCAATTTATAAATTGATCATATATAGGATTGTTCTGTAATCATGGAAAAATCTATGGTAAGGACTATAACAGCAATATGGAATACTTTCCAAATTGCATGCAAGATCTAAACAGATTTTAATTATAGGCATTATACTATATTTAACTACAAGAGATACATCAACCAACAACTTAAATATGGTCTCCAACCTTCAAGATTGCACCTTTAGAATACAGCAGAGATTTCTGTTTTTTGGCAGTCCTTTTCTTACATTAAATAAACTTACAATGGTTATCTTAAATCTCTAGTAAACCTAAAGTATCTACATTGAACCTTTTAAAAAATCTACAACATCTGTTAAAGAGACAAAAATAGACCCCATTCCTTTGCTTACATCCCTGTTCTTACAGCCCTTGGAGCACCAAAAATATTTTTTTAAAAATGCAGTTTCTGTCTACAAGCATTTTCCCCCCGCTCCTGATTTGTAGTTATTTGGAGATATCTGATATTCCAGAATTCCTTAGATTTCAATAATTATGTATATATCAGATGAGACTACACAAATTATACACCCATTCACTCCAGCATTCTATGATACTCTTCAACACAAGTTTCCTTGTTGATTTTTTTGTAATCAAAAATTTATTTTGCCAAAGAAACTAGCCAATTAACACTGATACTATGTCAAACTTTATACAATGACTTAAATTTTAAAAAAAATATAATTTATATAAGAAGATTTATTTATTTATTTATTTATTTATTTATTTATTTATCATATTTGTATACCGCCCTACTCCCGAAGGACTCAGGGCGGTGATATACACACAAAGAAAATACACAGTATAACTGGATTTCCTAATAGACAGTCTTACAATTTTTATCTCTTTGCACCAAATAAAGACATGTTAAGACCTTCCTCTCACATCACCTGTCCATCAGCATCCTCAAAATCAAGGCCTTCATCTTGTCCTTCAAGTTCTACTGTGGCTTCTTCCTCCTCATCTTCTGCTGTAACAATCCGTTGGGGAGATTCTGTGGCTTCAATCACATCTTCAAACTCAGCAAAATCATTATCATCATATTCCACTAAGTCATCGTCATCAAACTCCTCAAATTTGGCCAAAGAAAGACTCCATAGGATAAAGAACGTAGTCACCAAAAACCACCAACTTCTCATTGTTGCTGGGGAAGAAAATGCTCAATAAATAAAAAATAGCAAAGGTCCAAAATCTTTCAAGTTCAAAATAAGCCACTGTTCCATGGAGATCTTTTTCACAAAATTTTTTTTTCTAAAGCAACTTAACAGGAATTGTAACAAGTTGTGGAACTAAACCCCAATAATTACAGTAATAGTGCATTTCACAGAATAAATACCTTATTGTAGCTATCCTAAATTTACTCTAGCATTATATGAAAAGACCGCAATATTTTTGTAATAAGAAGGGCAAGTGTTGAATTATAGTTCTGGGCATCTTTCCCATACTGGATAAGGATATTTTGAAAAATTCGTTAGATTTACATTTTTTTTTATTTAGATTTTTTAAAATCCTGTCTGTATTATTTTTGTACATAACTAAAGAAAGTGGACATATCCTTTCCCACAACAACCACCCAGCTGGCTTTCATGCTTAAGGTGAGACTAGAATTTACATTCAGGAGTTTCTAACCTGGAGCTTAACTATTAGACCAAACTGGATAATACTCATATTAGTATTATTAATATAGAAACAACAATGTGCTACACATAAAATACAGTTCTTTTCCCAGATTCCCTATTTTCTTTACAATTGCCTTATGAAAAAATATAAGCAGAAGGATTAACTTGTCCTATGGATCACTGAAAGAAATGTGTGATTTATCTGGGGTTTAATGATACATTATTTATTTATCCACCTCTAACCTGCCTTAAAGAGACACGGTGGCTCAGTGGCTAAGATGCTGAACTTGTCAATTGAAAGGTCGGCAGTTCAGCAGTTCAAATCCCTAGTGCTGCGTAACGGGATGAGCTCCCGTTACTTGTCCCAGCTTTTGCCAACCTAGCAGTTCGAAAGCACGTAAAAAATGCAAGTAGAAAAATAGGGACCACCTTTGGTGGGAAGGTAACAGTGTTCTGTGTGCCTTTGGCATTTAGTCATGCCGGCCACATGACCACGGAGAACATCTTCGGACAGCACTGGCTCTTCAGCTTTGTAACGGAGATGAGCACTACCCCCTAGAGTCGGGAACGACTAGCACATATGTGCAAGGGGAACCTTTATCTTTACCTTTAACCTGCCTTAAAGCATAGTACAGGCACACAAATCCCCCCCCCATTAAATTTGTAGTAATAAAACATTATCATAGGTATCTTTTGAGCAATGAAGGAGTTAGAATTCTACAACATCTAAGCCTTCTGTAAATGAACAATTTAAGATGGAATAGGCTCAGACAACCAGTAACCATATGTATTTAATGGAAGTTTTTAAAAATTTCTTTTAATTGCCATCTTACGTCTAGTTTCTCAAGTTTGGGAATTGAGTTTATCAGAAATCAGCACCCAAGTTTTGATAGTATGGTAACATGTGAATAGAGAGTGGGTAGAAGGTAGTTCAGAATCTACGAGTATAAGGTAGCTGAGGGTAATAGATTAGCAGTGACTCCACACTTTTTAAATTTCTCATGCTTTAATAACAAAAGGATTTCTATCCTGAATCTGACTATTGGAATCTTGAACTGCGTTATATTAGTTTGATATGCCCTGAGGCAAGGAAGATGCTTCCTATCTGGTGTAGAGATACTTACTATATGTGTCTACCAGCATTAAATGAATAAATCTAAATAAACACATTAATAATATATCCATGCCAAACCCAAACTACTTGTCTCATATTGAATGTAAATAATGCAAACCTATTCTGCCTAAACTTCAAAAACGTAATTTATTTATTTCAGTTTGCATGGCTGCTTGCTTATCATGCAACTCTGGACAATTAACAGCTTTTTTTTAAATTAAAAAACACAAAAGAAATCATTAAATAGCACACTGAATGCAATTCACATTCAAAACGTTATTGGCTTGCATAATATCCTGGCAAGTGCCTTCAATGGCTTTTCTTCAAGGCCAGCAGGGCTCAGACCATCCAAATTTCAAGGGGAATGTTGTACAATAGGGAAGGCATGGAAACAGAGAATCCCTTGCAAGTGAGAATGCATGACCCCTGTCCCCTGATGATGAGATGATACTGTTAATTGATGAGGCCTGGAACATTTCAACCCTTTGAATTTTGTTGGAACAGCAATTGGATACAAATAATCATGCAAATATTCAGATCTCGTGCTATTAATTCAAGTGACTACAAAAAATATTGAATGGTATTGGAATCTCACTGGCAACCAGTGCAGTTCATGCAACAATAAGCATATCCATATGTACCCCCACAGCGCTGCATTCTGGACTAGATGGAGTTTTGAGTGGTCTTCAAATAAAATCCCATATAATGTGCACTGCAATACTCTAAATGTAAAGTCACTAAGGCTTTGTAGGTAAGGTTCTACATTTAGAGAAGAAAAACAAAATGCACAGGTACCGTATATGTGGTACCTTGCTCAATAGTAGTAACTGTGAGAGGGATCTTGGAGTCCTAGTGGACAACCATTTAGATATGCAGTGTGCAGCAGCTGCCAAAAAAGCCAACACAGTTCTGGGCTGCATAAATAGAGGGATAGAATCAAGATCCCATGAAGTGTTAATACCACTTTACAATGCCTTGGTAAGGCCACACTTGGAATATTGCATTCAGTTTTGGTTGCCACGATGTAAAAAAGATGTTGAGACTCTAGAAAAAGTGCAGAGAAGAGCAACAAAGATGATTAGGGGACTAGATGCTAAAACATATGAAGAATGGTTGCAGAAATTGGGTATATCTAGTTTAATGAAAAGAAGGACTAAGGGAGACATGATAGCAGTGTTCCAATATCTCAGGAGTTGCCACAAAGAAGAGGGAGTCAAACTATTCTCCAAAGCACCTGAGGGTAGAACAAGAAGCAATGGGTGGAAACTAATCAAGGAGACAAGCAACTTAGAACTAAGGAGAAATTTCTTGACAGTTAGAACAATTAATAAGTGGAACAACTTGCCTGCAGAAGTGTTGCCTCCAACACTGGAAATTTTTAAGATGTTTGGATAACCACTTGTCTGAAGTGGTGTAGGATTTCCTGCCTGGGCAGGGGGTTGGACTAGAAGACCTCCAAGGTCCCTTCCAACTCTATTATTCTATTCTATTCTATGGCGTGAGTGACTATGAATAGGGTCTCCTCATCAAGTAATAGGGCCATTTGGCAAAACATGATTTATGCAATGGTCCTCCTAGATATGTCTGTACAACTACATTCAGAACTAAAAAGGAAAAATCTCCAGATCTAAATGATTCCCAAAGCCACTTGATCTTGCTAGAGTTAAACCTCAGACTGGTCCTTTCTATCCAGGCTCCTCCCCCTCCCCCACCTCTAGACACTGAGACAGAAAAAAAAAATCTGCAATTGACATACAGGTAATCCTTGATTTACAACCGTAACTGAGCCCAAATTACAGTCATAAATCAAGGTACCAAGTGACTGGATTTGAATTTATCACTGTTTTTTACAACAGTCATTAAGTGAATACCATGATCTTTAAGCCAATCCATTTTCCCCAATGGGTATTTTGTAACTTTGAATGGTTTTTAAATAACCAGTTTTAGCTGAGGACTGTATGTATACAATTGGGTATCAACCTTTTCCTCCTAACCCAGTCAACCCAAACCATGATTGTATTATGTGGCCATTTGTCATTATAATATGGAAAAATGTGAAATTGAAAAAAATAAAAATAGTTAAGAGTCAGGTGATATGCAATTAAATTATCCTTTTAAAAATTTGCGTATGTCCTGGCTTTGTCACTGAAAAAGTAACTCACAAATTCTTGTTTTAAAATTCTTCTTGAAAATTATAAAACCTATTTCTTGAACCATTGACCAATATAACATAATGGTAGAATAAAAAATAATAAGAAAATGGAGAAGTAGGAGAAAAAAATCAGTCCAACTCATTGAACTTTGTAACCAAGTTGTGTTTTGAACTGGGATTTGAGCTGAGAATCAAATCATTCTATTGGCGCAATAACTTGCACATGCTGGTAAGCTATTTCAGTGGCCACTGTTTTAACTATGATTAACGGACCACTAGATTCTATTTTTTAAAAAAATATGCTGTAGTTTCCCAGTAGTCCTGACACCAGCATATGCTTGACTTGAATTTAAATGTATTATTTAAATAATTTGATCTTCACAGCATGTTGGTTGCAATTTCCATAATTCTTTCTGTGATTAAAGTCTTAATGATAATATAGATTACTTTCTAGATGCTGAAATATGACTCCCACAATTCTTTACCACTGCCAATGTTAACACTGGGAATTGAAGTCTGTAACTGCTGGGGAAGGTATCAAGCTGCCTAACCTGCCTAACCTCAATATAGTTAATGGATTTATGGAAAGTGTAGTTTGACACACCCAAAAATTACCAATGTTAAGATTTCAAGAAGGCCAGCATTAAATTTCTAATAAGTGCATGACGGATCTGACATCTCAGTGTTTCTAACGTTATTATCACTGAGGGCTACAAAAAAAAATAATACCCACTTTTGTAGAGCAAAATGTAATTATTATTGCACTACAGGAGCAGGAATCTGCTAGCCTTCCCCCCCCCCCCCAGCTTTAGACACACAATTTCCTACTAACCAGTTTTCTAACAGTTTCAATTTTTATTATTTCAGTTTAGCAAGATATGTGTGAAAATTATTCTCAGGACTGGCCTAGATACCCCCCAAAAAAGGGTGCCTTTAAAAAAAAAAGCGGTGGAAATGATTAGTTTGTAGCCAAAAGGAGCCTGTTCCAACCAGAATAAATCACCTTCAGCCATTCAGGGTGGCCTCCAGGATTGCAAAGAGTGAAGTTCAGGTCATCTGGAGGGAACGAGGTGGGGAAGGCTAGCTCCGGTCCCAACGCCAGGGCCAGGCACACACCTGTGAGAGGCAATCCTCGCGTATACAGCCAATTTGGGGCTATTTTTTCCTCTCCCAGGACGGGCTATGTCCACCACGCCTTTCCTGATTGAGGAACAACATTATAATTTTACCTTACTATCTAGCCTTACAAGAGAGAGCTCCCTCCCCTTCCCCCCCCCACCCCCCACCCCATATCTCTTAGTCCTCAAGCCCTCCTGCTCGATACCTCAGACCAGGTTTTTTAGTCTCACAACGTCCCCAAGACCAACTCGCTCCTCCGCTAGGTTGAACGATCCCAACACGGTGGCTTTTTTTTTCCGCCCTGCCGTAAGTTACGTCACTTGCGTAGGTTAGCGCATGCGCCTCCAAGTCGAAAGAGCAGAAAGAGGGTGGTGGCTCTTCGAAAGGGTGGGATGTTGAGAGAGACAGAGAGAGAGAGAGAGAGAGAGAGAGAGAGACGACGTTCCTTAAAAGGGTACCTGGCTTACCTCCAGGTCTTGGCGAGCTTCTTTGCGTTTTGATGATTTAATTAGGCGATTGGAAGAGAGGGGAAAGAAGGACTGATATTTTCCTTGTTCTGGGAAAGTATGCATCTTGTTTTCTGCGAGCGTACTGCAGAGACTTAGGGTGAAAGCAATGTTGTGTGTGACGCTTTTTATGTTGGGCTCTAAAAGTCAAGTTTAGCTTGACTTTTTACATTGGATTCTAAAAGTCAAGTTTAGCTAAATCTATCTCTCCCCATCTTTTTTTTTTTGCTTTAATTTATATGCCGCCCTTCTCTGGTGACTCAGGGCGGCTTACAGTGCGTTAAGCAATAGCCTTCATACTTTTGTATATTTATACAAAGTCAATTTATTGCCCCCACAATCTGGGTCCTCATTTTATCTACCTTTGACAGGATGGAAGGCTGAGTCAACCTTGAGCCTGGTGAGATTTGAACTTGCAGTAATTGCAAGCAGATGTTAATAACAGTGCTTTAGTCCACTGTACTACCAAGGCTAAATTTGTATTTAGAAAGGGAGATTAATTTTCCCATACCATGATATTTTAGCCCATCAGCTGGTATTTGTTTTGGTAAAAAAAATGGAACTGTTGTGGCACCGAATACAATCATTCTGGCATAATCTTTCAGGATAAGTGCTCATGTCAACTGAAGGACAACTGTTTGTTAGGCTGCAATCTAGTAGATGCTTATACCTGAGAGTAAACACCGCTAACTATAGATGCTTTGAGGAAAATGATCTCAATTAATCTCAATTAATTTGAGGTTCAACATATGGTATCAGTGCTCCACCTATTAGCACTTCCCTAAACAGTGGCTAAAACATAGTGAAAGTGAATTATCTGTTTCACTTATAGCATACCCTGCATGCAATTAAATATATACACCTGGATTGTGCTATCACTGATTTTCCATTTTATGCCCATAAGCATTCCAGTATTCAAAACAATTGTAAGGTTTATCAACAGTATGTGCGGCTCTTCATATATTTAAGAGGGTATATATTTCTTGGGTTGCATTTTTTTCCACACTGCCCTTTCATATTTCTTCAAGAAATGATCTCGATTCAAAAAAGAATCTACAGAATCTATAGAGTCCAAGAGTGGTGGGGGAAAAGGGCAGAATTGTATTTTTATAGATTTGGAGAAATAAAGGCATGCTCCATGCGTTATGCTACTCTACTTTTTAGATCTACGTTCCTCTCGGAGTTTATGGCTGGTATCTGACGTCATCAAAGTGCGCAGGGCAGAGTAAAGGCCCGCGTTTTGAGGACGAGGTTTATGTGTGCAAGGGCCCTTCAAGAGCAGAGTGTCGGTCTATTATATGCGTGACGTCTGTACGTCACGGTCATTTCAGCAGGCAACCTCCTCATTTGTACATTACAGCAATCGAGCAAAAGAAAGGAGGGAGGACAGTTCCCCAAATACCCTAGTAACAACCGGTAAGTTAAACGGAACAGAAGCAGAGAAAAGAGGCAGAGCAAAAGGCCTGAGGAGAGCCTGGAGCCTCCTGGGTTTGGCGGTTGGTTAAGGAGGAAAAGGAGGGGGCGGGGCTGAGGCCTAGTCGGGGCACGTAAACATTTGAAGCTCATCGTTTTCACTTTTTCTCCCATCAGGTAACCTCCTTTTTGTGTCTTCGGGCCGGCCTCTGGCCCGCCTCGAGGTGAGTAAGAGACCATATAAAATCAGTTTGGAAGAGAGTAGATTTGAGAAGCTAATGTAGATAATGAATGTTCGACTCTTCAAATAAATGATTTTAACTACATTTTGGCATCCTTAAAGCACTTATTCCTGGAAACAAGTGATGGGTGATTCTTAGTCTTATGCTAAATAGTATAGTTGCTTAGTCCATGATGTTATATTTATTTGTTTGTTTATTAATAAATAAAACAACAGTGCTGATTTTTCTGTATTAGGCTAGTTTTTAATAAGTAGGACATAATTTATCATATATATATTATAAATATCAATTATTTAAGATTGAGTGGGAAATCTTGGATTGGAATGGAGAGTAGGAGGAAATTCCTTTTCTCTCTTTTTTACAATGATTAAATATTTAGAAGATGAGGAGCAGAGGAGGGACCACTGAATATTAAAAAAAAAAAAAATCATGGTGAAACAATGTTTAGAATAGCCACTACTCTGTTGCAGTTTGTCAGCGTATGGAAAGAAGCAAGTAGTTCAGGGGAAAGTCTAGGCTTGCAATGAATTCATTCACCTGAATGAATAAAAGGGTGGCAAAATTATTTTCCTTTACTATATACAGAATCAATTGAAAAAGAATGTACCAAGAAAAAAATGAACTCACTTCCTCTTTAGTGGAACATTTCTTTCCCATCTCTCAAAAGGATTGTTGCTCCAGTATCTGATTTTAGTTACAATAAATGGTAAAAAGCAACTATGTTAAGTCCTTAACAAAAGTAGAATCCTTGTCTTAGTAAACAAAATATTTCCATTAAATTAATATTTAATTTGCCCATTTGGAATTTTTAAGTTAATGCCCTCTAAACTGTGTTTCCCTGAAAATAAGATCCTGTCTTATATTTTTTTGAAAATAAGCACTTGGCCTTATTGCCATGTGCTCAGAAGCCCGATTGGGCTTATTATCAGGGGATGTCTTATTTTGGGGGAAACAGGGTAAATATAATGGTACTTGTTTTGATGGACTTTCCTAAGGTATGGTGGTAATTGTTAAAAGTAATAATTTATTTGCCTATCAGTCTTTTCTACTTAATCCATATTATGTAATTTTTTTTATCTTTTAAATGGATACGTGGTTTTTAATTTTATCTTTCATTAGATATATTACCAACATCATGAATTGGAACAAGGGTGGACCTGGCACTAAGAGAGGCTTTGGTTTTGGTGGCTTTTCAATATCCTCTGGAAAGAAGGAGGAGCCCAAGCTGCCACAACAATCCCATAGTGCTTTTGGAGCCCCTGGTTCTTCTGGGTTTGGGAAGACACCACCACCTCAGCTGCCATCCTTTTACAAGATTGGATCTAAACGAGCAAATTTTGATGAAGAGAATGCGTAAGATCTTATTTTTGCACATATATCTATAGTAGGCATACTTCCCAAAATTTGATGATTATGTTACCTAACAGTATCTAAAAGAAAGCACCAATGAGGGATGTAGCTTTTTTTATAACAGCCAGTAAGATCAGTATGACATAATTAACTTGTTTTATTTTTATTATTTTTAAGCTGCACTATGGCACATAAGTCATGAATAGAGCTTGAACTATACCCAACTCATATAAATGAATAGTTATGATGTAATACTTAACTCATAGTCATATAACTTATTTTAAGATATAGTTTCTGTCTTGTGCTGCTGGCTTTTTGATAACTGGATTCTTTATTACAGAATTCCCTTTTTCTCTTTCTTTAATGATTAGATACTTTGAAGATGAGGAGGAAGATTCCAATAATGTTGACTTGCCATACATTCCTGCTGAAAACTCTCCTACTCGTCAGCAATTCCATTCCAAAGCAACTGACTCAGATAGTGAGGATGACCCATTGGAGGCATTCATGGCTGAAGTCGAAGTAAGTTACTATTTCCTTTAATTTTACAAAGATTGCCTGACATCAAAATTTGCTGTTTAGAAAAGCAACTTATACTTTAAGTCTGATCTTCAAAAGCAAGAAATAAAAATATTATTAATCTTACTCATTTTTAATTTATTCTGAATGTACTTACCTTTCAACAGATTGCCCAGCTGATATTACAGAAATGAAAGAAAAAGCAAATAAGAAAATAAAGGAATTGCTATCTTTTCAGCTATAAAAATATTTTGGGTTGCTATCACAGGAAAGACAATGCTTTCATGAGCTTTTGTTTAAATCTGATGCTTGTTTTTGTCAAGTCTCGTCAGTCTGTCACATCAGATTTGAAAGAAGGCACTGTTCACATTGAAATAAGCTTTTCAAGTTCAGTGAAAAAAAATCTGTACTTGGTTTACCAAATAATGTACAGGTAGTCCTCTGGTTATGAAGGCAGTTGGAACCGGGATTGCCATTGGTAAGCAGTGCAATCCTTAAGTATGACATCATAAGTTCATGTATTCAGCACCATGGTAAGTTTGAACAGTTGCCAAATGAATTGACTTAAGCCGAGGACTATCTGTATTTACTTGCTTACAGCTCCATGAATTCTAAGTAACAGAGATTTTTATGGGAGTTGATATTAAATATGCTACTTTTAAAATAATGTTTTGTGATTGATTAGGATCAAGCTGCTAGAGACATGAAAAGATTAGAAGATAAAGATAAGGAAAGAAAGAATTCAAAGTAAGTTTCATATATCATATTCCTATTGAAATCAACAAAAGTTCATCAACAGTGTTTAAGCATGGTATCATTATTTCTAGCTAGATATTTTATTTTCATGCCAAGATAGTTCTCTAGATGCTATGATTTGGATTTTAAGGGTTAAATTTTATGGGGCTAGTGTATGATTAATTCTTACTTATGACAAGCAAAACTTGACTTTTTAGTCCTTTTCAGGTGTAAAATTCTGTGAGCGCTTCTCATATTTCATAGATTGGAAATTCTAGTCAACTCATCAGAATTTGGCAAGTTATGGGGGGGTTTGAGTTGTTATAAGAAATGTGTTTTTATTGCAGCTGAATGTATCTATGTTGAGTCATTTTGGCACTCATCAGGCTGAATATATGGAGCTGGGTATGTGGAACATTTGCAGGGAAGTTTTGTTTCTCTGCTTATTTTTCCAGGGGTATACGCGATGATATTGAAGAAGAAGATGATCAAGTGAGTTTTCTACAAAATCTTTTTATCTATGTAAAAATGAAATCGGATCCCTTGAACAAATTAGTGTTAAAATCTGTCTTAGTATAAAAGGATGCTTTTGACCATATAAATCCCAGCTGAGAATGTGTAAGTAGAAGCCATTGGAGAGCTCATGTAACACAATTTTAATAAAAACTTCTGTGATTGTCTTTTAATTTTCACACTAGAACATCTAATATTTTTAGACTATACTGCAACTTGTTAGTATATTACAGAGGAGCTTCATGTGTGCTGGTAACAAGTTAGTATGTCTTTGATTTATTTATTTATTTTTTTATTTTAATTTGATTTATATGCCGCCCTTCTCCAGAGACTCAGGGCGGCTTACAATGCGTTAAGCAATAGCCTTCATACTTTTGTATATTTTATACAAAGTCAGTTTATTGCCCCCACAAACTGGGTCCTCATTGCACCTACCTTAGAAAGGATGGAAGGCTGAGTCGACCTTGAGCCTGGTGAGATTCGAACTTACAGTAATTGCAGACAGCTGGTGTTAATCACAATGCTTTTAGTCTGCTGAGCCACCAGGCCCTTTTTGACTGGATTAAGACACACCCAAGGTGTGATACCCGAAGTATCCACTTTCTACATTTGTACAGTGGTTCCTTTATCTTGTTGCTTCCGTAACGAGTGGACAATCATCACCATATCACAATGGCAAGTATAGTGTAATTATTCATTCCAGTGGAGCCTACTTGTTACCTGTCAGTAGGAGGTATTTTCAGTCAGGAGTATACTCAATTCATTATGGATACTTTAAAAGTAAGTTATGACAGCAAGTCTAAGGCACAGTTTGAGATTAGGAAAAAAAATTGTTTAGCAGAGACCTTTAGAAAACACAATTCTAGCATGTTTGAGTGACAAAGGAAGACTATTCCATTTATAAAGTTACCATTTTTTGTTGTTAGTTGCAAAGTCGTGTCCGACCCATCGCAACCCCATGGACAACATTCCTCTAGGCCTTCCTGTACTCTACCATCCTTTGGAGTCCATTTAAACTCATGCCTACTGCTTCAGTGACTCCATCCAGCCATCTCATTCTCTGTTGTCCTCTGTTCTTTTGCCCTCAATCTTTCCCAGCATTTGGCTCTTCTCCAGTGAGTCCTTCCTTCTCATTAGGTGGCCAAAGTATTTAAGTTTCATCTTCAGGACCTGTCCTTCTAAAGAGCAGTCAGGATTGATCTCCTCTAGGACTGACTGGTTTGATCGCCTTGCAGTTCAAGGGATTTGCAGGAGTCTTCTACCCATTACCAAAGTGCAAACTCAATCACAAGTCTTTGTGTTTTTTAGTTGAAGCACCACAGGACCAGACTTGCTTTATAGTTGTTTTTACAATGATCGTAAAGCAAGTTACCTTGGTCATTAACCACATAGTTAAGCAAATACAGCATTAAAAATGTTGCAAATTGTGCTCACATAACTGCAGAATGCTGCAATTGTTTGTTGCCAAGCTCCCAAAATGCAATATTATAATGGGGGCAGCAGTGGTAACCTTGAGGACAGATCAAAAGTAGCTTTTTGGATATCTGTTGTAACTTTGGTCATTAAATGACTGATTGTAAGTCAAAGATGTGTAATAACTGCCTGTATATCACTGAGTTAATATAGCTTACACATGTTTAGAATGCAGAAATAAATCTTTTGCCAACAAAATTGTAACTTATAAATAGAGATGTGTCATAATGTCCTCCCATCTCTTCTTATTTGGTTCATTTATGACAGTGAATCTGACAAGGTACTTACAATACGCAGAGAATACTTATGTACATCTCTCCCAGTTGTTTAAAGACAGGAAATAACAAGTATTGATGCAATTATAGAAATAGTTAAAGCAGTCAGTTAAAAAAATTGGTTAAATGTACATATGAAAAATTTAATTCAGGTTTTTTAAGAATATGGATAGGTGGTTCCTCTAAGTGTAATTTAATATTTTCTTTTGAAAGAAGGGAAGATCTTACTTAATTTCTTTTCATTTTATCTTTAAAATTGAAATTATGAATAGATTCTAAAGAAAGTATTTAGGAAATTTATCTTGTCCCATAATGCATGTACTCGTTACATGGGTCCTCATAATTGCGGCTGGTGTAACATCCCCACAGTCATGCAATTGGGGTGTTTGGCAATCATAAGGTCACATGATCACCATTTGCAACTTTTACTGCCATTTTCTGCCAAGTAAAGTCAGTAGAGAACCCAGCAGGAAGTCACAATTAGTGGTTATGAGACTGCTTCAACTGCACGAGGTTTACGTAGTGACAACAACTAGGACTACCACGATTACCATTGTAATGTTGCACAGCATTACTTAATTGCCAGCCCAAACTTCCATTGTTAAATGAGGACTACCTATAATCACAGTCAATCCCCTCACATGCATCAGAGATCCAGAAAAGAGTTTGGAATGTGATTAGTATAATGCATAAATATATTCCTAAGAAATCACATATTAAAGTCATTTGGAACAATGTCCTTTGTGGTTTTAGCTAAATTTTTGTAGCGATCTACTAGGTTCTTCTGTATTCTGTACATAATAAAAATATTGTTCATATTTGTCAGTCATTGTTGTTTCATTAGATGATTTCTGTGCTGAAAATGCAATTCAAATAGACTCTTACTGCTCTTGCACACATTAAAGTAAGCTATTACCTTAATGTGATTAGCAGTAAACTGCATTTCTTCCTTCTCATCTGTATGCAGTTACACTTTTCTGTTTTGCTGCAGGAAGCTTATTTCCGTTACATGGCTGAAAACCCCACTGCTGGTGTGGTTCCAGAAGAGGAGGAAGATAACTTGGAGTATGATAGTGATGGCAATCCAATAGCACCATCTAAAAAAATTATTGATCCTCTGCCACCTATTGATCATTCAGAGGTGATGAAATTTATTCTTTTCGTAAAATTGTATCAGTGTTAAGCTAAATTATAAGTCAATAATATTGAAGAAGGCAAGCTAGGAAGAAAACACATCCTCTAATGCAGCAGCCCCCAACCTTTTTGGCACCAAGGATCAGTTTCATAGAAGGCAATTTTTCTATGGATGGGGGTGGGGTGGGGTATGGTTTCAATTGCTCGCTTGCCTGCCACTTGCCTCCAATTGTGCAGCCTGGTTCTTAACAGGTCACAGACCAGTACTGGTCCATGACCAGGGGATTGGGAACCGTTAGTATATGCATTCAATTTCTTTTATATTGTGCCATGATAATTCTGAAAGATTAGATATTAATAGCTGAAATGGTTAGGTAAAGGATTTTATTTCGACATAAGAGATTTATTGCATTTCTTGTTTTCCTCATCTTGACTGTCAATATGATGTTCCAATGTTTCAAATGTTCTGCTAGCATTCTCTATATTCATAATATCACAGGAGCTAGCAATAGTTACCTTTTACCTGATCAGGTGGCATTCCTCACTAATAAGGAATAATTGGCTTGCAGATTGAATACCCGCCGTTTGAGAAAAACTTCTATGACGAGCATGAAGAAATCACCAGTCTCACTCCGCAACAAGTAGTGGAGTTGCGCCATAAGTTAAATCTCCGGGTAAGATGAAAACAAGAATCCTTGTTTCTGGGCTCTTTTCTTGTTTATACATTTTATTGTGTGCTAAACAGATGCTGGATCTTACAGCAATATTGCAGCAGACTAGAGAATGCTTTCCAAAAGGAAAAGGTTTGGATAAAAAAATATGACATGAAAGGAATGGGAGGTAAAATATTTTAAAAAAGAAAATTTTGGGACTCTGGGGAACTGATAGGTAAATGTTTTGATTCTGACAATTTGTCACCTATTTCCTGTTGAGTACTTTTTAAGCTCATGTAGCACTATTCTTTGTATTTTAGAGTTGGAAAGAGGCCTCTTTCTAGACTCTGAAATGTTTCCTGGGGTTCTCTGGTCCATAATAGTGATTTTTTTTAGCTCTTCTAGCTGTTTACTTTTTCTTATGGTGCATCAAATGAAAGGCATAGGGGTTTGAGGATAACTGATTTCCTTCCTGTATAACATTTTATATATCACATATCCACAGCATCCCTCCCTCAGTGTCCTGGTGATAGTGCAGTGATGGCTAACCTTTTTGCCATTGCATGCCTGGGGGGGGGGGGTGTTGGGGAGGTTCGCACATGCGTGTGCTCACACTCATAATTCTATGTGCCCTGCCCTATGCATGTGCGCGCAACCCCCTACCCCCCCCCCCCACTCCTGACACGCAATGGCCTGGTAAGCCTGTTTTTCTTTCTTACCTGGCTCCAGATCCTCTCTATGCATCTGGGAAGGGCAAAAACAGCCTTTCCCACTCCCTCAGAGGCCTGAAAGGACCCATTTCTCAACTCCCAGGGGACAGGAAGTGACATTTTTTGCTGTCCCCAGCCTCCAGAGCCTCTCTAGGAGAAAAATGGGCCTCCCCCCCCCCCCCCGCCCTGGTCCTCTGGAGGACGGGAAACAGCCTCTTTCCCTACTTCTGGTGGGCCCAGAAGGTCTGAAAATCAGCTGGTCGGCACACACATGCATGCCGGAGCTGAGCTGGCGTGCCACTGATACGGCTACGCATGCCACCTGTGGCACGCGTGCCATAGGTTCGTCACGGTGATAGTGTCAATATTTGGAAACGATGTCAGTGATACAATATTGATCCTCTTTTTTTCTCCAAGACCAAGAATCATATGGGAGCAGGAAGCCTCTGAAGCAAGCCACTCTCATACATATTGTTAAAGCACCCCCAAATGATTCTCCTGAAATTCAGAAACAAAATGGATGAAATTAATAATGCAATTTTTAGTTCATTTAAGATGGGAAAGAGAACACTTTTTCTTTCAGAGTCCCAGGGGGGGAAAAAATGTAAAAAAATTAATCTTGCCCCTTCCAATAACATCAGCAAATACTGAAACCCGCTTCTGAATTATTTGTTGAGGAACAAGTTCAAATTGTTTCACCCTATCATTTCCAATAACCCCCACTGGGGGTAAGTAAGTAGCCCATTTCTGCTCCACACCAACAAGCATTTTAAACAATTTTCTTAAATGGATAATATAAGCATTTAAACTTTGGCATGTCTAATTAACTTCTCTTTTTCCTAGGTTTCTGGTGCTGCTCCTCCAAGGCCAGGAAGTAGTTTTGCTCATTTTGGTTTTGATGAGCAACTTATGCACCAAATCAGAAAATCAGAATACACGCAACCCACTCCTATCCAGTGTCAGGTAAGTATCATTTTTTCATAGTTTTTGAGAGAGTAGGGAGAGACTATCAGTTCTAACTTGGTTACCAAATGTAATGGATTTGGAGATATAAAGCCTGAAAACCAATCTGCCTCTTTCAAATAAAAAATAATGGTTTCTATATGTAACCATTCCTACAGAATTAGAAATTATTTAGAACAGCGGTCCCAACCCTTCCGACTCTGGGGTCCAGCAGGGGGCAGCAGCAGGAAGGTTTGCATATGCAACCAAATCTTGTGCAAATGGAGCTTCACACACTCGCCCACCTCTTGCACGGCCCCATTCCCAACAGGCTGCAGACTAGTACCAGTTCACGGATCGGGGGTGGAGACCCCTGATTTAGAACAGTTTAAAAAGTCAGCTATTCTGCCTGATATCTCTAGAGCTCAGAATCTGCAGAACGTAATCAGAAGATAATTTATTTTGTTAAATACATGGTACAACTTAGAATTTGATACAAGACTATAATTTCCTATATAATCAAATTTCTTTTGATTGATTGATTAGACTTTTATCCCCCTTTATTTTTATAAGGTGGCAAACATATATTCTTTCCTTCTCCTGTTCTCCTCACAATAGCCTCGTGAGGCGGCGTAGCACTGAAATGAGTGACTGGCCCAAAGTCATCCATCTGGCTTTCTAGACCAGCCTTGAGTATCAGAAACATCTCAGGCAGTGTACAGTGTGATTGGATATATTATATTTAAATGTGGTTTTCCCTGATAAAAAAATAAGGAACCTGTAATCATCCATTTATTGCTGAAATGTGGTTTTCCCTATCCCTTATTGACTCTGCAGCCTGCAGTTCAAGTTATAGTTCAGCAAAATCTGAACTAAAATATGAAGGCATGAAGGAATGAAATTCCCTCCTCGTTTCAGTAGACATCTTTTCAAACTAATTTATTAAGTTCTGAAGCGCCTGCTGTATTTTGAAGTATTGTTCAGTTTTAAACAAAAATGTTGTTCCTCTTTCTCTGTAGGGTATTCCAGTGGCACTCAGTGGTAGAGACATGATTGGCATTGCAAAAACTGGCAGTGGAAAAACTGCAGCGTTCATTTGGCCCATGTTAATCCACATTATGGATCAGAAAGAGCTGGAGCCAGGTGATGGTCCCATTGCAGTAATTGTATGTCCCACTAGAGAATTGTGCCAACAGGTAAGTAAATTTGAATCTTTATGGGGGGATAATGTGGGAAAACAATATTTATGGAAGGGGGAATAATATATTATAAATTTCTAAAATTACAATATATAGTATTCATTGTATCTTTTGAAGATTATGCTGAAGGGGGTTATAATCAGATATCTATTGCTACCTCTAGCAACAATCTTGTCTTAATTATTCATTTTGATCAAAACTACAACTCAGAAAAATCATTTAGTGATTTTAATATTATGTTAGTTTACTATTCATTAGTAAAACTCAATTTATTATCGCAAAGCCCTGGAAAAACTGAAGTACATCTTTCTTTTGATCATTGGTATTTAGAAATATAGAAAATTGCATTGTCTGAAAAATTAATACAACAAAAATAATTTTGAAGGCTCTTAAGATTATAGTTTGTAGCCTCCACTTCTTAGCTTTTCCTACAAGTTTATTCATTTAAAAATCCTATTCAGTATGTGATTGTGGTAATTAAGCAGAGAATTTTTTTTTCTTTTTATGAAAAAGCCAGCTGATTTATTAATAGGACTAGCTTCTTCTGAAAATTACAAAATCTCTAGAAAAAGGAATTTGTACTGCAAATGCAAAGAGCTTTTCTGAGTGTGGTTTTCTAGCATATTGTGCTGGTGTGATTGATAAAGATTGATAAAAAATTGATAAGATATAGCTGTGCATATAATTCTTCATGTATGAACATCACAATACTACCTGCTTTTTCTATTACGTTTGAAAGAGTAATTACAAAAATGATGTGCGCATCTGCGAGAATGTGTTCCTAAATTCATTTTACAATACTGTTCCAATTGGATGCTGTGGCATAATCATGGAGGTTATAGAGTTTTGTCCTGAATATTTAAAAAAAAAACCTGAAATTCTGCCTTCTGTGCAATGGGAAAAATGAAAAGAGGAAACACAACAAGAGACTATAGAAGCAGCCTGTATAATTCAGGTATGAACGGTTGGTGCTAGATGGATGGGAATAGAAACACCAGTGAAGAATTAAGTTACTGAAGAAAAATGTTTATTCACTCTGTATAGATGCTTCCCCAATGCCTACAGGCTGTGAGAGTAAAACGAGATGAGCAGCTGGCAAATCAGTGCTTTATAAAATTGAGATCTCTAGGATTTTGCCTTCCTTCCCCCCAAGTGATTCTGGAATTGTTCCATCTATAACTTTGTTTTTTTTTTATAAAAGTTTTTATTTTTTATCAACATAATCAAATGTACAGTCTTTTGTCCATCATTAATCATTATTCATTCATCTTATTCTTTAACTTCCATTTGCTAATTAGTTGTTCGAGTCTGCTCTTCTACCATCTCCTTCCTTTATTTTAATACAAACTTTCCTTTTCTTCTTCCCTTCTCTTTCCTCTTCTATCTCTTTCTACTTTCCTCATTCCTCCCCTCCTTCCCTTTTCTACTTCTTCTTCTCTTCCCCTCTCCTCTCTTCTTCCTCCCTTTCTTACCCTCTCTCTTCCTCTTTCCCCCTTCTTTCTTCCCCTCCTTTTCCCGTTCTTTTCTTCTCACCTCTCAACTCTCCTTCTTCCCCTTCTCTACTCATCTCCCGTTTTCCACTCCCTTGTGGAACTCTCCTTTTTCAATTCAATTGAAAAACTCTCCTTTTTCAATTCAATCTGAGATGGTATTCGAGCAGCCCTGATTTCTATTCACATACATCTTCATTTCATATTTCTTTTTTATTTTATACTTATACCTCTTTTTACATTCCTGTACATTATTAATCAATCCATGTGTCATCTGGGTATAACATATTTGTGTCCTCATCTTCATAATTTATCATCATTTCTTAATACATAAATTTGTCTTTCTTTTTTCATTTACTTTTAATATACTACAACTTAACCATCCCAAAGTTCTTATCTTTACCATGTTTATTGTCTATACTCATTTTCTATCCATTGATAAAAATTTTCCCCATATGTTATAATACTCAATCTCTTCTTTCCCTTTAATTGCCAATGTCAACCTATTCATTTCTGCACATTCCAATATTTTTTTAATTACCTCTCCCTTTGTAGGAATTTTCTCTGCTTTCCAATTTTGTGCAAATACAATTCTCGCTGCCGTTATTACATTTATTATGTAATAATACATAATAAATGTAATAACACACATAATGTGTGTTCTTTACCCTACTTCTCTGAAAGAATACCCAACAGGAACAATTCTGGTTTTAAATCAATATGTTGCTGTATCATTTTTTCTAGCCATAGTCTAATCTTTGCCCAATAGTTTCTCACTTCTGGACATGTCCACCACATATGATAATATCCCAGCAACTGATGACATTTCCAACATTTAGCTGATTTATCTTTAAACATTTTTGCCAATCTTTCTGGTGGCATGTGCCATCTATAAAACATTTTATATAGGTTCTCTTTATATGCTGTGGCCATTGTTAATTTATAATTTCTTTCCCATAATTGCTGCCATTTATCTAACTTAATCGTATATCCAAAAATTTTTGCCCATGCTATCATTGTTTCTTTGACTTGTTCTATTTCTAACTTCACTTCAAGTAAATAACTGTACAATTTCCTAATCATTTTTTCCTCAGTTCCTGTGAGTATCTCATCCAATGCTGTCATTTCCAAGTAAAAACCATATAGCTTTGCATCTTTTTCATATCTCGATTGTATTTGCAGCTGAGTATACCACTCCATTTCAATCCCTTGTTCATCTAATTCTTGTTTCATTTTCATTTTGCTGATAACAAGTCTTTACATCTTATAGTATTTCTCATATTAATAAGATTTGGATGTACAAATGCTTCCATTGTTGAAAGCCATGTTGGTATTTTCAAATAATGTTTCTCTCTAATTTTTTCCCATACTAGTAATATGCATTTCTCACAGTGTCTTTGAAAATAGCTATGCATCTTGTTCTTCCCATACCATAAAAAAGTGTGCCAACCCAGTTGAAGGTCATGCCCCTCTAAAGTTAATAGTCTTGTATTTCTCAACATAATCCATTCTTTTATCCAAGATAATGCTGCTGCTTGATAATATGGTTCCCAGTTTGGTAATCCAAATCCTCCTCTTAGCCACCTATAACTTTGTATGGGATAGCATTCTCAAAGAGTGAATTGGTACACAATCAGGGGGGGTGGGGGTGTCTTCATAAATTCACAGCTCCTGCTCAACGGCCTTTGCATAATTCATCTTGTGAGGCAGTTGCATCACCTGGCCAGCATTCCTCATGGTCACTTACTCCTTAGTCACTTCCAGCTTGGAATACTGCAACATGCTCAAAATGGGCCATCCTTAAAGAGCATTAAAAAAGTTCTGGTTGTCATTTTTACAGCATGTGTCTTTATTTATTAAGAAAATATATATGGTCTCCCAACTCATTCTTAGTGATTTTGTGCAGTTTACAAAAATAAAATCCCATTATAAAAACCAATACAGGTAGTCCTCAACTTAACATTACTTCATTTAATGACACAATATCACTGAAAAAAGTGACATGACTGTTTTTCACACTTTTGACATTAAAGTGAATTCTCATGGTCATAGGATCAAAATTCAGATACTTGGCAATTAACTCATATTTATGATGGTTGGAGTACCCAGGAGTCATGTTATCACAATTTGATATCTTTTGACAAGCAAAGTCAATGGGGAAATCAGTTTCACTTACCAATTGTGTTACTAATTTATCAACTGGAGTGATTCACTTAAGAACTGTGGTAAGAAAAGTTGTAAAATGGGGCAAAAATGTTTCATTTAACAACAGAAATTTTGTGCTCAATTGTGGTCGTAAATTGAGGATAACCTGTAAACACCACCATCACCCCTGACAACAATCAAACTAGCTACTTGAAAGGCTTCATATCACTCTGAGGGTCCTAGACCCGTTGACAAAACCATGTCTCCAGGGCCTTGAAAAAGAATGTCAAAATGGGGGCATTTTTATCTCTTCAGGGATGAGGTTCCACAGAATAGAGTCTGGTGTCTATCACACCACAAGATCTGACTGGCTAGGCATGTTTTCAGTCATCTCAGTAAAATTAGAATCTTGGAATGTGCTTTGTCTGTTGCAACAGTCTTCCCCTATGACATCTATGATCCAGATGTAAAACTGTACAGTCTGTACTATGGAACAGTCTTCTCCTCCTATGATCCAGATGGCGTCAAATCTGTTGGCCCTTCAGAAAAATCTGTCTTTTCTTTCAGGTGTTAGGAAAAGTTGTAATGATGCTACATGCCCACTTGGGATTATGAATATTTTTTGAGATGCCTTGGCTCTTGTATTTATTGTGTTTGCTTTTCACTGTATTTTCCATTTTGTTATATATTAATTTTGTTTAGCTGCCCAGAGTTGTTTATTTAATGTGCAGACATGCACATTTTCTAAATAATTAACTCTCATGTGGAGAGTATATAGATCTAATGCAGCATGTAATTTAACTGTCCTTGAAATAGTCTGTGCTGAAAATTGGATGCAAATTTTTGCATCATTTTAGGTGGGAACCAAATGAAAGCTTTATTCATAAAATAGATAATAATTAAATAAGGAAGTGCCAAAGCTACATTTCATATCTATAGCTCCATGTACTTTGAGGCCACCAAAATGTTAAAAAGAGCCCTTTCTACCAAACAAATGCCTACCAGTGTGCAAACAAATAGGAAGACTTTTTAAAGTCAATTTTAAAAATTAATTATAACTTTTTTCTCAGTTTTTCATTACTTCATTCTTAACATGATGTGAACCTATATGGTTTTAGATCCATGCTGAATGCAAGCGTTTTGGAAAAGCCTACAATCTGCGATCTGTAGCTGTATATGGTGGAGGAAGCATGTGGGAACAGGCCAAGGCACTTCAGGAAGGGGCAGAAATTGTTGTCTGTACTCCGGTGAGTATTTCACTAGTATGGTTGTGTTGCAGTGAAGAACAAAGTATTCTTATTTTTTCTTCCTTTGAACAAAATAATTTTCTGAAATAGTTTGATTTCTGATTTGCTTAATCCCAACTCACTAGCAGGATTCAGAACAATTTCAAATGATAAGGGACAGGACTACAGAAATTTGGAGACTTCCAAATGATAAGGGATAGGGAGACTTGGAACAGTGATGCCCATTTCAAATATTTCCCGTAGTTTGAATCACATTGGTATTTATTTTGCTTTCAGGCTTAAGGTATATGTTAAATGTTTCCGCACAGGGCCGTTTGATTGATCATGTGAAGAAGAAAGCCACAAATCTTCAGAGAGTCACTTACCTTGTGTTTGATGAGGCTGACAGGATGTTTGATATGGGTTTTGGTACGTAATCAGTAATAGTGCTTATAAGCATAGTTAATAAATAGTGCCCTTGTTGCTGTTATCGATTGTCCTCTAAAAGTGTTTGATAACCACTTGCAAAATTATTGTAAAGACTAATGCTTTGTTTAATTATTTCCCTAGTAGGCTAACTAACCAGTTTCAGTTTTACAAAAAATAAATAAATAGATATTTATGTAATAACTGAAATAATTGGTGCAAAATGAAGGGATTTTTTTGCATGTGGGAATGCAGTAAGCATGGAAAAAACAAGTAGTTTTGCCTAATGAAGAATACCAAAAATATGAGAAATAGAGAATAAAACATACATCTTATGGATTTAAATACTAATATTAAGCTATGTTATATGTTCTGTCATAATCTCTATGGTTAGTTGAGAATATTTTTTAGTGTCCTTGCATGGCAGAGGACGTTATAAAAGTATATTCATGAGGATAGATTTTAGTGATCTCTATCAGGCATGGAAGCTCTCCTCCTTTAGAAATCTATGGAAGCTTCCGACAGAAATTAAAAAATTCCTTTCTATTAAGTTAAGAATGTTATAATCACTAGAAAAAAAGAGACATTTTTTGTCTTCCATTCTTTTCTTGATGGCAGTAACTTTGAAGGTGGCATGGAACCGCTGGCTCTGTAGCCATGTTTTCATGCAGATAGGAAGCATGCAGAAGTGTCATAGGAAACTAGGTCTTTTTTGGAGAAGTTGTCCTCATCATTATTTGTCTGTATTGAGACCAGGCAAAGACTATAACAGCCTGTATATACTATAAGTAGACAAAAGGGTTATGTGCGAGCTAAAATGGACTGATTTTTTTACTAAATTAATAACTCTTATCAATAATTTATTTAAATATTAATTTTATTTCCAAATCCTCAATAAAGGATCTTCCAAAACTTTTATGTGACTTTGCGGGAAAAACAATTTCCATTTTTCTTTTTCACAGAATTTTTAAAAATCTTGCATGTAAATATCAAGATTGCGTCAAAATGAGCATATCAGTCATGCTTGTATGTACAGTATGATGAAGCCATGATTTTAGCACTACATGCATTAGTAGAAGTGATCCTGGGTATTCCCTTTCTCTCTTTTGTGTTCAGAAAAAGAAATAAAATAGCATATAATTTTAAGACCAAACTAGGCACTGTCAATTAAATAAACAAGCTAATTAAACAATATATCAATATTTGCTATTAGTTCAATTGAAAGGAACTGCAATGCAGTTATAGTTTATATTGAATTATTTTAAGTTTCACTGGATTTAGTATATGGGGGGCTTAGACTGGTGTATCTGTCAACTCATACATAGTTCAGCTATGGATTTCAGGTTTTATTTTCTTTATGCTACAATTTTTCTATTTTATTTTTGTAGACTTCCTGTTAAAGATGGCAGTGTCAGAAGTTGAGCCTTGCTCAGAGAAAACTTTACCTTTGTGATTTAAAAATTAAAACAGATAAAGGCTCAGAAATTAATTAACACTAGTTAATTGGCATTAAAATGTCCATAGTTTATTTACTCAAATATATCAGTATCTGTTCAAGACAGAGCTGTTTTATGTTTTAAAACAGAAAAATTAACTTAGAATTCTGAGATCCAAATCATTTCATTCAGGCCTTGTGTAATACTTTTATTCATTCAGCTGGATGTTTAGCAGTCATAATGACATTGCTTTTCATTCTTTGCAAAGATTCTTTGGTCTGGAGGTTTACTCTGGATTACTCTTGCTTAACAAATGGTTGCTTAACGACCATTTGAAGTTATGAGGAAGCCCCGCCCCCTGAAAAACTACTTATGACTCAATTCCAGAATTCTAACAACTGCACACATACCCCAGGGTCACATGACTTCATTTTTGGCACTTGGCAATCAACTCACTTTTATGGCTGGTCATAGCATTCTGCAGTTTCTGTTTGTTTAATGACCAGGGAATTCACTTAATGAACATTGCAAAAAAGTCATAAAATTAGATTTCACCACGTAAATACCTTAACCTATGACCATCGTGACTTAATGATGGAAATTCCAGGCTCCGATACAGTCATAAGTCAAGAATTGCATGAATACAGATAGTCCTCGACTTATGACCACAATTGAGCCCAAAATTTCTGTTGCTTACGAAACATTTGTTAAATGAATTTTGTTCCATTTTATAACCTTTCTTCCCACAGTTGTTAAATGAATCACTGCAGTTGTTAAGTTAGTAACACCGTTGTTAGTGAATCTGGCTTCCCCATTGACTTTGCTCGTGAGAAGGTTGCAAAAGTTGATTGCATGACACTGGGACACTGCAACCGTCATAAATGAGAGTCACTTGCCAAGCACCCAAATTTTGATCATATGACTGGGATGCTGAAATGGTCGTAAGTGCAAAATGGTCATAAGCCACTTTTTTCAGTGCTGTTGTAACTTTAAATGGTCACTAAATGAACTATTGTAAATCGAGGACTACCTGTCTATGTGTATCCTCTCCAACACACTTTATTTTACAGGCTTACCAAAATTAGTTTTCTCTTATGATATCCTAAGACTTCAATAAAAGTATAAAGAAGTTTTCTGGAATTTTGCACATTCTGTCTATATCTATATGTATATATGTATGTATGTATATTAATTTATTGAGACTATGTTGGGTATGGTTCAGAGGGTGATGCTTTTCACTGGACTTTGTTCTTTTTTCTTCAGAGTATCAAGTCCGATCAATTGCCAGTCATGTCCGCCCTGAAAGACAAAGTGAGTATGGGCTTTCTTAATGCAAGATTTCTGAAAAAATAATTCAAGGGAGTTAGATTTCTCTGTTAATATTAATTCAAGTCATCAAACTATACTTAGATTTACAAATAGAATAGGATAGGCTAGATATCAAATGCATTACACACAACTTTTAAGCAAGAGAAAACACTCCCCCCCTTATTTTCTTATATCTGATTTCCCCATCTTTCTCTGATTTCATTTTTTCCCCTATTGTCTAAAGTTTTGTCTGAATGGGCTTCAGACAAGGAAATCTATTTCTCCCTCTTCACGTATATATGAGTGAGGAAAGTAGGCAACTAGCAACCATCTTGAACAGCAAAGATTAGGAATTGTTCTAGGTAAAATAGATCATAAATAGGTTTCTCAGTTTCAAAGTTTTACAGCCAGAACAGCAAACTCTTGGTGGTCTTGGGCCACTGTGTTCAATGTTTTGGGGAAGAGGTGAAGGCAGCAACACATAGTATAATGATACACAATATATAAGGCCATTCCACAGAAGTCAGTGCGGTTGTACTTTTCATTGTCCCTTTATCTTTTAGGGAAGTTCTTTTTTTTTTTTTTTGCATTTCTTTTTTGAAGCTACATTAAGATTGTTACCTAATATTGTTACCTAATTTGAAAATGTTATATTAAGAAAGAAATAGGTTAATGTAATGAAGATGAAAATTTTTAAGGGGGAGGGAGGGGTTCAAGTTTTATATACAAATGAGGGTTTTTCCTTCTACTTGATATGAGTATACTGTGTGAAAGTCTGGGGGAGAGGGGAGGGTTAGGGTGGGTTAGGGAGGTTGGGAAGTTTGGGGTGGGATGAGGGGGGAAAAAGGGTGAAAATGTAATTGTAAAACTTTTGCAATAAAAAAAAAAAAAAGATTGTTACCTAATATGCATTTCTGTGTTTCCTGCATCAGAATATAGAAAACTGCTACTGATTCTAGGAGAAGAAACTTTTAAATATCACAAACTCTCTATTCTTGTGTTTCAGACTAAATTCTACTTAATATCTTAATTTGGTTACTCATTTAATTCAGTAAGAAACGATCAGCATTGAATGAGGACTTACTGATAAACAGTGCTGTAGTGTTTCAGAAGTTAGTGTATTATATATGATAAAGTTTGTTACGATGTGAGAGAAGAATGTTGTTTATATTTCTGAATATGTGTAGAATACCTGCATCATTGTGGGGGCATTGGTTCACACATTGTACTACACAATGTGATTCATTTGGGCTTTGTTTAGAAACTAGTTAAACTTGCTGTTTGATTTGCAAACCACAGTTCCTATAACACACTATATTCTTGATGTAGCCTGTAAATCCAGCCATTGTGTCTATATTCCAAGGGACTTGCTTTAGTGGAGAGCTTGTGTTCTGGTATCTCTTTGGGTATGTGATATAATCAGAATTACATTTCTGACTTAACAGCTCTTCTGTTCAGTGCAACTTTTCGGAAGAAGATTGAGAAACTGGCCAGGGATATTCTGGTTGATCCAATTCGAGTGGTACAGGGAGATATTGGAGAGGTAAATTCCCCTTCTAAAATAATTCTTTGTATGAAACCATTAATAAAAAGGTAAGTCTTAAGGTTGCAAATTCCCCTGCTTGGTCTTGCTTGCAAATATTTGCTTTATATTCTAATGTTCTCTGTTCACCTTGCTCCCCCAAACAGGCAAATGAAGATATCACTCAAATTGTGGAGATCCTCAGCTCTGGTCCAAATAAATGGAACTGGCTGACTGGTCGTCTAGTGGAATTCACTTCTTCAGGGAGTGTCCTCCTTTTTGTCACCAAGAAGGCAAATGCAGAAGAATTGGCCAACAACCTTAAACAGGAGGGGCACAGTCTAGGGCTCCTGCATGGTGATATGGACCAGAGTGAAAGGAACAAAGTCATCTCGGATTTCAAGAAAGGGACCTTTCCAGTTCTGGTTGCTACAGATGTGGCTGGTAAAATTGCAAGCCGGATTTAAAAGATATAGAAATTGTTTCTTAAAGCATCCTTTTATCCCTCTCCACAATCAGTATGGCTTCTTTATATGTAATTTATACGTATATGTATTTGTAAAGGCATTAGAAAATGTATTTCTGTGAAAGAGATTGAAAGGGGGCACTCTTTAAATACATTGTTTGAAATAAACTTATTCGTAAGTGTTACTATTGAAATGATAGCAAGGATTCAAAAATGCTGTTTTTCCGTTTTGATGGTATTATGGGTTGTGGGGGTAGGAGGATACACAGAAATATATAGTGAATGTTTCTTCCCTCCCTTTCCTTCCCCTCATTAGCAGAATTTGAATTTCAGTTCAGTCTCATTATTCCAAGCTTAATAAAAATAACTCTTTAGAGCTGTAATTAGAGATGTGAAAGTCTGAAAAAAAGAGTAAGACATATTTAAAAAGAGGGATATTAAAAATAGATACGTTCTCCTTTTTTCTCTTAAGTATTACTTTAACATTAAAGCATATATCAATAGGTGACTTGCATAGAAAAGCATAGCTGAGAATCATTTCTAAAATTGAAAGTGGTGAAATGAAACAGGTTTTTTTTAAAGACAAACGTTTGAGAATTGCATTCTTGACTTCCAATCTTATAACTGAAGTGTTTTTATCTAGCTCGTGGTCTGGATATTCCTTCCATTAAGACTGTGATCAATTATGACGTGGCTCGCGATATTGATACTCATACTCATCGAATTGGTCGTACTGGTAGAGCAGGGGAAAAGGGTGTGGCCTACACCTTGTTAACTCAGAAAGATAGCAACTTTGCTGGAGATCTTGTTCGGAATTTGGAAGGAGCCAATCAGAACGTTTCAAAAGAACTTTTGGATTTAGCTATGCAGGTAAAATCTTGTGCTTTCTTTTTCTTTTTTGAAGCACATAGTTGTGAATACAGTAACTATAAGAAGTGTAGATTGTAAATTTAAAGTAAGATGGAGTAAAATATACTTTTACTATATATTTTGTCTGTGTCAGACAAAACTTAGGGAAAAAGTTAAAATAGCAGTCCTCAACTTTTCCGGCTCTGTGGACCAGCAGTGATGGGGAGAGGATGATTTTGCATGCATACCCGCCACTTGCACAAATGGAGCTTCAACGCAGTCACCCACCATTTGCATGGCCCATCCCCAATGGTCCATGGACTGGGGTTGGGGACCCCTGAGTTAGAACATTGATCAGCATTAACTGTATTATTAACTGATGGAAGCTATTCTAAAGCAAGGTCCTAAGAATAGAGCTATGGAAGTGTGTGACGAAAATATTAGATGTGTTCTATTGAATGTTTATATAAAACTGGGTTTATAGAAGTCGGAACTTACAGAATGCAAAGAGTGTCTGTAGTTTTGCTTTCACTTTCTTACTGTCAGAGTAACCGGAATATATAAAACACAATAATGTGCTGACATTTTGGAAACCCAACGTTTTTTATTGTCCTAATTTTCTCTCCCAGAATGCTTGGTTCCGGAAATCGCGTTTCAAGGGAGGGAAGGGCAAGAAGCTAAATATTGGTGGTGGTGGCCTGGGATACCGTGAGCGGCCTGGCTTAGGATCAGAGAATGTGGTAAGCATTGATGCCTAGATAACAAATATATTTATTGCTACTAAGCATGCCCAAGACTTCTGCCTCAGTTCAACAGTGCAACTTTGTGTCATAGGATCGGGGAAACAACAGTGTAATGGTCAACTATGAAGCATATAAGCCATCCTCAGGAGCAATGGGGGACAGGTTATCTGCAATGAAAGCAGCGTTTCAGGTTAGTATGAAAGGGAACCCATATTAAGATCTCATTGCCCTCATTCTAGCGCTGCTGCCATCAGGATTTTCATTCCAAGGTGGCCTTTAGTCTTTGAAACCCAGTGCCTCCTATTTGTACCAGGTTATCTATGAAGAAGGAAATCCTGCTAATTCAAATTATTGCATGAATACTTGAGGGCTGCAAGGGGGACTAAGGGCCACCTAACAATTACCCACCCCACCCCTCAAATCAAAATAGGTTCCTTGGTCAACACTCCAGAAGATAGGCTTAAGGTACAGAAGGATCTTGACAGATTTGAACATAGTGTGTTATCTAACAAAAGAAAACAAAATCTGCAGGCATAGTATAGTTTGCACCTGGCTCAATAGTAGTAATTGTAAGAAGGATCTTAGAGTCCTAATGGACAATCACTTAAATATGAGTCAGTGCTGTGCTGCAGTTGCCAAAAAAAGCCAATTAACGGGCTGAATCAAGATCACATAAAGTGTTAATACTACTTTATAATGCCTTGGTAAGGCCACACTTGGAATACTGCATCCAGTTTTGGTTGCTACAATGTAAAAAAGATGTTGAGACTCTAGAAAGAGTGCAGAGCAGAGCAACGAAGATGATTAGGGGACTGGAGACTAAAACATATAAAGAACGGTTACTGGAATTGGGTATGTCTAGTTTAATGAAAAGAAGGGCTGGGGTGACATTATAGCAGTGTTCCAATATCTCAGGAGGTGCCACAAAGGAGAGAGTCAGACTATTCTTCAAAGCACCTAATGGTGGGACAAGAAGCAATAGATGAAAAATAATCAAGGAGAGAAATTTCCTGACAGTTAGAACAATTAATCAGTGGAACAGCTTGCCTCCAGAAATTGTGAATGCTCCAACACTGGAAGTTGTTAAGAAGAGATTGGACAACCATGTGCTAGTCAGTGATTTCTGACTACTAAGCAGAAGCTCATCCTATTCAGCTCCCAGTCTCCAGTTTTAATTAGTTTTAAAGAAGAGTCCCATGTTACTTTGAGAAATTTTATGAATACTATTATATTTACTATAAATGTTCTTTTCTCTTGTAGTCCCAGTATAAGAGCCATTTTGTTGCTGCCAGCTTTAGCAACCAGAAGACGGGAAGTTCTTCAGCAGGTGCCAGTGGTTGGACCAGTGCAGGCAGTTTAAACTCTGTGCCAACAAATTCAGCCCAGCAGAACTCAGCTAAACCTGACAGTCCCATAGCAGTATCAGGTTTAGCAAAAGGTATCCCAGGTTTCACAAGTTCTGGAAACTTAAACAGCATCTCTAGCTTTCCAAGTGCAGGCATTCAGGGTTACAATAGTGCAAATGCCATCAACAACAACAGAGAAGGCAACAGTGGAGGCAGGGAAAGATACAATGACAATCGGGGTAGCAGTCGTCATAGTGACAGCCAGCGCCATGGAGATAGCAGTCGCCATAGTGATGGCCAGCGCCATGGGGAAGGCTACCGCCATGGAGAAAACCGCCATGGGGATAGCCATAGACACAGTGAAGGCCGACACTCTGGAGGTGGGAGCAGCAGCAATAGTCGCCATGGAGACCCCAGAAATAATGGAGACAGCCGGAACAACAATGACCGGAACAACAATGAAAACAGAAATATTGAAAATAGGAATAATGAGAGCAAGAAAGAAAGCAGCAACCGAGACAACAGCAAGACAGATGGTTTTGCAGTTCCTGAACCCCCTAAGCGCAAGAAAAGTCGGTGGGATAGTTAAGCATCTGTGCTTCCCCTCAAATGGCAAGGTGTTTCTCTCTGAAAGGTCTCAGTACCAGAAGTGGCTATTTGGAAGGATAAGAATGGACAATAGCATTTCCCAAGGAAGCCTGACTCAGTACATCCAATATTAACCACCTTCCCTTAACGCCACATCGATTTTATGCTTTGGTCAAAAGAAATTTTCCTTTTAAATGTAATTTCTTCATGCTCTGCCTTTGAAAAATCCGTCCATCCTGAGTGGTTTTACAACACTGATTATCCTTTGGAAGAATTTGTGATTTTTAAAAAAACTAAATATTTCTAAACATAGGAATAAATGGGATAGGGTATATTTTAATTCCCTCATCATAGACTTGACAGAAAGTGACTTGTTTAGGTGATGTACCTACTCATCTACCCTTTTAATTTGTACAGTAAGAATGCTTTACACATTTTTGTTCTGGCTATAGTGGCTGTCTGTGCCCAGGCATGGATCCTTAGTTCCGTTTTTGTTAATTTCACGCATAGGCACAGTTCACGGACTGTTTGAGAGTAAATCAAACTGATAAACCAGCAGACATTGTAAAGGTATGATGATCCTTTTGGCAGAAATCGAGGATGGAAGAGAATGGAATTAGCTCTTTTACACCAACATCTTGGATCATGCATGGAAAGCCTGCTGCTTCATTATGGCTTGTATCAGTCTTTCAGCTGCTCTCTCTACTTTTAATCTGATGAAATAGCACTGATTAATTTAAATCCCTTTCATTTTTAATTACTGAATACCAGGTTTGATTTCCTTTTGTTTGTATGTATGTATGTATGTACGTTTGTATGTTTGTATGTTTGTTTTGTCAGTTGTCCGTAGTTTCAGCAGTTAAGGCAACAGATGCAGATCACTCCATCTTTTATATTTACTTAATAGTATCTGCATGATTGTAGCTAAAGGAGAAAGAATTAGAATTGTTTCTTAGATGTGGAAAGACTACACAGCAGATATGTAGGCAATAATGCCACTTTCCCCTTTGTATGTAAACTAAGACAATGTCTTTGGCTGGAATTTGACAACTTTGATTTAGTGCAATTACAATAGTGTGTAGAATAAAACACATTTCATGGGACAAATGGAAATCTCCATGTTAATCTATGCAACATCCTATCATTTATATTTTAAAAGCTTCCTTGCAGAAGCAGAGATTAAAGTGCACAATAAAACTGGTAATTGTAGCAGATGTTTACTTAGACTGAAGCCTCTTTGTATCTAGGAATGATCCAGGTTTACTTATATCGGCTTGTTAACAAGCATACATTCTTGAAGCTACATTAACCTTGAATAGAAAAGACAGACCATGCATGCAGCTATGAAAACATAGGAAGCAAGTAGGATTAATTTTGTTCTCAGCAATATTCATTTAGGATCTTTTGTTTGCTACTTTGTGGGTGTTTGCAAAGTTGTTCCTTCCGTATACCCCCAAGATTAGATTCAGGAGTGTGGTGGAGAGGCACCTTTCATGTATCAAGTTTCTGTGATTGGGGGGCAGGGGCAAGCTTAAACCTTGTACATTTGGGAATGATTTTTTAAAGAAGCAGACATGAGGACCTGGGCAAAACTTTTTTTCTAAATGACTGTCATACACCTCTGGAAAGTTGATGCGAGATGTTTTGCTTGGTATTTTTAATTGCATGTTCTTAAACTTCTTTTACCAGAGGAATAGGAAAAAATATCTTGTTTGTTGAAATATGTTCTTGCTTTGCATTTTTATGAAGATATATCTGAAACTGTGTTAAGATTCTGTGACATGCCATGTCCTTTACTTTCCATGTTTTCTTCTAATAAATGTTTTATTACTAGTATAATTGTCTTGGATGGTCTTTAGTTTAGCTATTCTTTTATCCCAAATGAGTTTTGAAGGTGCAAAATACTTGATTGTTCTAATTGATATTATGAAATCAAACTGGGATCCTTAAGAGATGCTGGCTTTTGTGATATACTCCTTGTCACATTAACTGAAGTTCTGTGCTTCATACAGAAAGTTTAATCATACATTTTCCTACCAGCTGTTTTTCTTTTAGATCACCTTGAAGACTGCATTTCCAAATACAAGTAGACTAGTAAAGTGTACTTGCTAAAAGTATGTTGAATACGCTGTTGGATCAATGCTTGTTTCATTCATTGTAAAATCCACACTAGTTTGGCAGAATAATCAGTTCTCTTCCAGAATGGTTACTGTCATGTTGAGAGGAATGATTTGTTGAAAAATGGGACAAACGTCCACATAATATGTTTTTTAAAAATCCATTGTATATCACTGATGTAGAATTGATAATTAAATAACAAATCAATGTTAGAAGGAAACATTGTCATTTATTTCACACTATACCACAACACAAGAATAAATTGAACATCAAGAACAAATTTACTTCTCTCACACTCCATATTAGTTGAATGAGAAAGTACTCTCTACTTATAATTAGCCAAAATGTTAACTAACAATTTTGCCTATTTAATCTTGGAGCCCTAAAATGAAAAATACGAGTACTGCAATATTATAAATGAGAGAATCAAATGCTTTTCACTGGTAGAATATATAGATAAGCAATGTTGCTGAGGATGAACGGGCAAATGCAGATCTGTCTTGCCGATCAGAATGTTTAGAAATAAATAGGTGCAATTTTGCTAGCCATTACCTATCTCCCTGAGCAGTCCTTTAGAGCCATAATAAAATTATAGGCACACAACACCAGTCAGAAATGGCTAATAAATAATCTTTTCATATCAATAGTAAACTAGCGAACCCTAGTCACTACAGAGATGAGTAGCTCAGGATTCAATCTAGCAACTTGCTAACTATGGATAAACATGTTTTTTTTAATCTCTATAGCATGGTCTCAATATCTTTTTTCAAGCAGGAATTATTTTCTAGGCCTGGAGAATCCACCAAAGCCTTCATTATCTCCTCAGGAGCTTTCTGCATCATCTCCTGACTCAAGCAGTTATATAGAGTGGAAGAAGCAGGAAAGTATTCCAGTGTAGCACCACTGCTGGCTAACTGCATAAGACAATTTCTGGCAACCAAAGGCATAGCTATGGCTGTTGCAGAGGCTGTGCCCCAGCTGGCCATACTTAGACTGATACTATTGGTAGCATGGGATGCTAGGCCACCATAATAACAGCTCCCTCCTGTGCTGGTGACACGCGTCTTCTGCTTTATATCCAGTAGCAAATTTCTCCGGAACCAAGCTTTTTTAATTTCAGTTTGTACCTAGAGATAGAGACAGGTCATCAAAGGAATGTAGCTTGGCTAATTCAACATTTGTCTTGTTCTCAATTCTGAATATGTGGTAGAAGCAGCTTTGGCCCAAATTATCAGATGCCCACAATTCTTCACTTTTTCCTAAAACTCCACATGTACTTATTTTTCCAATTGGAAAGTTAGCCCTAAATTTCAAATTGGATAACCCATCACAGTCTTAGGATGGAATGTTACCCCAAATTATATTTTAGGTTTGTTTTTCAAAAAAGTCATAGATAAAGATTAGTGTGTATTTTTAAAAATGAGCATGATTTGTGTAGGCCTGATATATGCAATTGCCATTTTTAACTAAGTTCATACAAACTAAATTAATTACATTTTATTGTTTATGAAGCATGATTTATTGTGCTCATACTAAGCAAGACCCAACATCAAATGCCATGGCTTAGAACAATGTGACGTTCTAATCACTAACTCCAAACAAAGTACTTGAAATTTCTCGACTGCCTGTGAAGATTGGAGGAATTGTGTTACACTGGTTCTACTACCAGTGTACTGATAGTCTACTACCTATCTACTCCATGATTAGATAGGTCTAGTCAGTGTGTGAGCAGAGGTGGGAAGTCAAATTCTTGGCCACTCCTATGTGGGATGCCACAGGGCTCATATACAGTATTGTTCTCCATGTTATTTAACATAATACTGTTGAGAGGTCATTATTGGATCAGAGTGAGACATCAGCTTCCCCTCCCAACCTCTGGTCAGAATGGTCCCCTTTCTGTTATTCTTCAGAAAAGGACTTCACATCTTACCCAGCCTTTGGAGAATAGTCCCAAATGTGCTTTTTCAGGAGGCAATTGGACTTTATTGTTTTTTCTTTGAAGACATTTCGCTTCTCATCCAAGAAGCTTTTTCAGCTCTGACAGGATAGTGGGGAATGGAAGGATTTATATTCCTTGCAGGCAGCTGGTCATTTGCATCATTTTAGGATCGTTGAAGCACTTGGAGGTTTAGAGCTAAAGAAGCTTCTTGGAAGAGAAGTGAAACATCTTCAAAGAAAAAACAAGAAAGTCAAATTGCCTCCTGAAAAAGCACCTTTGGGACATCCCAACCATGACCTGGATGATCTGCAGACTTTGGAGAATAGTTTTGTTTTTGTTTTTTTTTTTTCCTAGCCGTGGTTAGTTTTAGGGTTATGTTGAAATTGTTTTCTTTTGTGAAGGTTTTCACCCTTTACATTTTAAGATTGTGAGCTGCTCAGGATTAATGGTTGGGTTGGAATACAAATTATATGCAATCAACTAGTCAATCAGAAAAGAGGATCCTGGGCCAAAAAGCACAGCTTTTAGCAAAGCTCCATTTGGGAAATGTAAATATTTCATGCAAAGCAATATTATTTTTCTATAATAATGGAGGAGAAATACAAGTCAGATAAAGTGACAGAGTTAATAAATTGGTGGTTGTACTTGAAAATCCATGCAAACACTGAAAAGCCAATTTTATACCCATGCTCATGTTTGTGCCTACATAGATATAGCCGCAAAATCCGTGTTCTTACCTCACCATTGCAAAAACAGTAAATTAGAGCCACGAAGAAGCCCTAACCAGAGACAGAGACAAACCAAAAGTCAGAACTAGTTGGAAGAGAATGATTCAAAAACAAGATTCATAAGCAAAAACTCACCTGTAAAGAATTGAAGAGCATCTCATAATGCATCTGTATCTGCCAAAGTGTGCTGGAGACAGTTGTGTAAGGCGTAGCCATGAACACCATGTAATGGACACCAAAGAGGGGCATCAGGACTAGGGTTGACTTCAATAGTTTTCTGAAAATAGCGGGATGGGGAGGGAGTATATTTATGCTATCATGTCACCCCCCTGTTCTCCAGAAAAATGTTTCAACCTTGGCAACTTTAAGATATATGGACTTCAACTCCCAGAAGCTGAAGTTTGTTTAAAATAAACAAAAACAGAATGCTTGATAGTAATAAGATCGGTGAAAGGTTGACCCTTAAAAAGCACCAGAAGCTTGAAGAAACAATTACGGTAGCAAGCCAGGACTGCACTTGTTTTGTTTTTTTTATGGTAATTATAAATTTTATTATTTTGATGAAATGAGCAAGGAGATCAAACACATATATCTGAATACAGGCATGCACAGCAGTTTTACGTTTAAACTATTAAAAATTACTGCAAAAAGGACTGCACTTGTTATCCTACTGCAGGAAAGCATCATGTTGACTATACAACCTATACAGCAGGGGTCCCCGGTCTGTTGACTGGCACCGGTCCTCAGAATGCCAGAAACTGGATCACACAAGCAAGCAAAGCCCCATCCATGGGATGCAGGCAGCATCATGCCCCCTCTGGTCCATGGAAAAACCTCTTTCCACAGAACTGGTCACTGGTGCCCACTGCTATATAAAATTACCAGAGTGGATGAGACTGGAAGGGGAGAAATGAGTGCTTTAAACTGTCCCTGGGGTAATTTGGTCTGATGTTTCTGTTTTTATTAAGAGGTATATTTTTTGCCACTTAAAACTCTCACAAGACTCACATATACACATTCACACACCTGCCCTGCCTGCTTTACATTGCTTTGGGAGCTAGAAATGAGAATCAGGATGGCTGTATCCAGTCCATAGACGACCCAATCCTGCCCTCGATCCAATTTATTTATTTATTTATTTATTTATTTATTATTTATTTATTTATTTATTTATTTATTATTTATTTAAATTTTTATACCGCCCTTCTCCCAAGGGACTCAGGGCAGTGCACAGCCAGCAATAAAACACACGCACACATAAAATTTAAAAACAATTTAAAATATATTAAATATTATATTTAATAATAATATTAAAAAACTAAGACAACCATTAAAATTCATGTTAAAATTCTATTGTGGATAGTATAAATTGGGGTCTATTTAATAGTTCTTGTTATTTTAGGGGATTTCTTTTTTAAAAAAAGAAAGATGTTGCAAGAATTGGTGGAGATCCAGCAGGATAAACCATTTTGACTTCACAGATAGGATCTGAAAAAAAAATTCTCTTTGCTGTTAAGTAATCTAAAGTGATGAAAATATAGTTGAAAATGGAAGTGACCATTGTATTCCAGAATGTTAACAAGATTGCTATTAACATTCTCAATTAAAAGAACTGAAATAATAGTTTACTGCAGAGCTAACAGAAAATCTAGTTCTGCTGTGCCTAAATACATACCTGTACTGTTGTCGTGGATCTAATTTCCCTGTGTTTGTTTCCCATAATTTGGATGCCAGTACTCTCACAATGTTGAGGAAAAGAAAAAAGTTCACCTGCCAGCAACACAGAAACATCGAGATAGACATTTTCTATAGTGGTGGAATTACTTGCTTTATAGTCCTTGACTTACAATCATTCATTTGATGACCAAATTCAGATGTTTGGCCACTGGCATCTATTTACAAGGGTTGTAGCATGGAGGGTGTGTGTGTCATGTGATCACCATTTGGGATCTTCCCGACTGACTTCCAACAAGCCAAGTTAATGGGGCAAACTGGATTTGCTTAATGACTGAATAATTTACTTAATTGAAAGCATTATAAATATGATTAGTAAGTCAGCCACAGGAAACATGTATTACCAAACTCCCAGACATTCTTTGTCCTTTTTACCATGATCGCTGCTAAGATTGGGACCTGGTAGATCCATTTCATGTTTCCAGCACTGAGATCCCAGCATCTGAAAGAGAGAGACTTGCATTCATCCATAAAAGTTTATTTTAATCAGGATATGACCTAACCTCTCTCCCAACTCTTCCACAATCACAGAAAATGATTTTTAGTATCCACAATTCTTTCTCCTCTTTTTCTGTTCAGGTAGTCTTTTTGAAATACCCACTGAGTTTACTTTCCAAGAAAGCTTACAGCCTTCTTCAGGGATTTAAAAGAAATTATCCTGGAAGCTAGTACATTGTTTTACAGTATTGATGCCAATTTTATAAATGTCATCCATCTACACATATCTATATGTGTGTAAAAAAATGGGAGTGGCATAAAACCTGGTGGGTTCTAAGGAAAATGCCTGGGATGCACACCTTGAGTACCATTTGAGATTTGGAGATTTAATCTCTACTCCCTAGACCAGGGGTCTGCAACCTTAAACACTCAAAGAGCCATTTGGACCCGTTTCCCACAGAAAAGAAAACACGGGAGCCACAAAACCCTTCCTGTGCCTGACTATTTCTTGAGCGGCCACAAAACTAGCATATGCAGTTCTGTTTTCTTCTGAAATTTTTCTTTTCTTGGATTTATCCATAGTTGGCCTACCGGAGGGGTCGAAAAGCTCAATAAACCGTGTGCCAGTGGGTGTCGCACATTGGCAGTTGTGATGTATATTTTGAGTGACAGGGAGCCGCAGCTGAGAGGTGAAAGAGCCACATGCAGCTCCAGAGCCACAGGTTGCTGACTCCTGCCCTAGACCCTTACTCTCTCCCTGCCACTGTGGTGAGGATTGTTTGCTTCCAATCTTTCAGGGTAAGATGTAAGCAAAGTAGAAGCTACGTACTGTGTATCTGCCAGAGATGCTCTTACACCGGCCCAGATGGATACAAAGACAGCAGGTGACCCTCAAAGGAAGAAGAAAAAGAAAAGCAAGCAGAAAGAGATCTGGGTTTCCAGTGATATCTTAACAAGACACCAGGGGAAAAACAGAATAACACCGTACCTATCCCTTCATCCTGAAGGGTGAGAGAAATAGTAAAAAGTTGGGAACTCGAGACACCTTAAGGAGAGACTACAATACCTGGTGCAGTGGAAAGGATCTCCCTCAGCAGATGCTGAGTGAGTGGGAGCTCACAATGTTAGAGCAGAGAAACTAGTAAGAGGCACCAGAGGCAGTTCTGGTAGCCCAAGAGCACAACTGAAGTAATCAGGGACATCCTGGAAGGAGGGGTCAGAAAAGAAGACAATGATCATGACCTTGTGATCAAAGCTTCACCCCTTGTAACACATATAAAAGGAGCAGTGCTTTTAACTGTGCAATTGGGGATGCCCTTTTGATTTTTTGGATTTTCCCTGCTGCTGCTGAAATTACAAGAGTTTAAAAGCCTTTTACATTGAGGGTGGGGAGTAAACCCGCATCCTTCAGTATCTCTACATTAAGCTATTAATCCAATTTGCAGAGTCAGAGATAAGCTAAGGATAACAGCAGAGGATAACCTGCGAACTGGACTGTTCTTACCCCATCCAATGAGGGTGAGGGCCCATAAGTAGCTTTTGTTGGACAGGAAAGCCATGAAGATTAAACTGTGGAGGTAGAGGCCTTCCACCAAGATCCAATAGTGATTCGTAGCCAGGAAATAGAGGAAGACAGTCACTGCTACTTTGCAACCTGCCTGGAGGAATGGAGAAACATACCACACATGTCTTTTAGCTAAACTGGCACAGCCAAGAGCGTGTAGCTGCTTTTAGGTTCTGATATTTCAGTTTCTTGCAATCCTGTCTGTTCCTATAGATACAGTGCAAGTTATTCAATTCTAAAAGTGTTTTACTGGATCAAACTCAACTCTACTTCCTTTAACATTTTGTCTTCAGTGTCAGGCAGCTGCCAAGAAGATTATGCAAAGTGTCTAATGTTTTTTTCTGGTTTACTCCAAGCATTTGATAGCAATAGCAATAGTAATAGTCCTTACGCTTATATATCGCTTCACAGTGCTGTACAGCATCTCCAAACGGTTTACAGAGTTGTTCTGCCCCAGCTACGGATCCCAAAGAACACAGCACACACAAACTCTGAACAAAACTTAGTTTATTCAAATAACACAGTTTTAGCAAATGCCGGCTGTTAATAAGCATTCTTAACAGCCTGCCAGAATTCCACAGATAAGATAGTCAAAGTCTTACTGGAGTTGGCAGAAAGCCCAGAAGCAAGGTTGCAGAGAAATCCTCATGTGATGATTAGTGAACTAAAGTTGTTTCTGCAGTTTGCTGCAAGCTGCATTCTTTCTTAAATAGGCTAAGGGAGTGGCCAATTAGCCCCAAGCTTTATTCTCGAGAAGACTTCCTCCTGAGGAACCACTCCTGCCTTTTGGCAGCTCTGCATGCCCGTGCATTGAGAAGAGGCTCCTCCTCTTCCTCCTCTTCATTTAAAGGAGCCTCTGGAGGTTCTGAAGGCCCTGACTGAATCCCTGCTTCTGGTACTATATCTTCTCCAGCCTCCTCACTGTCCGACTCGAGCGCCGGCTGCAGAGGCTGCTGGCGCAGCACCACACCAGCCTCCTCATTGTCAGGATCAGCAACAATCCACACAGGCCACTAGCGGGCCACAACATAAGTCAGCCTATTGCCCCCAACAATCTGCATCCTCAATTTATCGACCTTGGAAGGATGGAAGGCTGAGTCAACCTTGAGCTGGTGAGGATCGAACCCTTGGCAGTTGGCAGAATTAGCCTGTAATACTGCATTCTAACCACTACGCCACCATAACTGCTGATACTGTTGTACTGAACACAGAATTTCTATTAAGGTGTTCTGGTAAATACAGGTAGTTCTCCACTTACAACATGTCACTTAGTGACCATTCAAAGTTACATCAGCACTGAAAAAAGTGACGTATGACTGTTTTCACACTTAGGACCATTTCATGTCCCCATGGTATTGTGATCAAAATTCGGATGCTTGGCAACTGGCCTGTATTTATGACGGTTGCAGTGTCCCGGGGTCATGTGATCCCCTTTTGCAACTTTCTAACAGGTAAAGTCAATGGGGAAGTCAGATTCACTTAACAACTATGTTATTAACTTAACAGCTGCAGTTATTCACTTAATAACTATGTTAAGAAAGGTCGTAAAATGGGGCAAAATTCACTTAACAAAATGTTAAGCCACAGAAATTTTGGACTCAGTTGCGATCACAAGTTGGGGACTACCTGTCCTATGAGTTGTCATGTTTTGTATACTACCGTGATGGCGAACCTATGGCACGCGTGCCACAGGTGGCATGCATAGCCATATCAGTGGGCACACCAGCTCAGCTCTGGCACGCATGTGCGTGCCGGCCACCTGATTTTCAGGCCTTTTGGGACCACCAGAAGTAGGGAAACATGCTGTCTTCTTCCTCCGGAAGGCCTGGGGGTAGGTGGGGAAGGCTATTTTCGCCCTCCCCAGATGCATAGAGAGGATCTGGAGCCAGGTGACAAAGAAAAACGGGCCAGGAGCAAGTGGGGAGGGAAGATTGGGCGCACATGCGCAGGGCGGGGTGCATAAAATTATGGGTGTGAGCACGTGCGTGCACGAACCTCCCCCGCCCCCCCTCTTTCCTGGCACACGATGGCAAAAAGGTTAGCCATCACTGGTATACTATATTAATTGTGTTACTTTGAATTTACTGCCCATTGGGAATAACTACTTGTAGGACTCATTGTGCAATCTGGGGACATTGTTCGAAAGACTGTATTGTTGTTTTTCTGCCTTTATGAACAAAGGAACCTATAAGGACTTGTCCTTTTAAACCATACTATGGGGAGTGTAACTTAACTATTAATTACCAGAAACCATTCATTGAAAACAAACCTACTCCCAGGGCTTGAGGGTGCAGCTGAACATGCTTCTTTGACACCCCCCCCCCCCAACTTCTGTGGTTTATTCAACAACAGGATCCAAACAAATTTGCTTGAAGCAATGTCAGCTCATTGGGGGGAAGGAGTCACCAAGAAATTCTTTTGTCATGGAACTTACCAACTGGGTTCTGGATCCCAAAGTGAGGGTCAGCTCTTCAGCATCCCAATCATGGTCTTGTCCTTTCAACAGTCCTTCCGGTCGGAAGGTAGAATATAAAACTATATCTTTCACAAAGATGCTCCCAGCTCGGCAGATGAAAGAGGCAAAAAGGTGGAGATGGATATAGTTCCGATTGCAGTGAAGGCGCCTTTAATACACAACACGCAGGAAAGCTTTAATTTACCCATTAGTTATATTTTTAATCTAGTCTTTCTTCCAAGGAGACATATGTGATGTAGCTTCTCTTTCTTTTTACCTTCTATATTCAGTGTTTCTCAACCATGGCAACTTGGAGATGTATGGACTTCAATTCCCAGAATTCCCCAGCCAGTCATGCTGGTTGAAGAATTCTGGGAGTTGAAGTTCACAGATTTTTGAATTGTCAAGTCTGAAAAACACTCTTTTAGTTTAACTGAGAGAGACCCAAGATTTCTCCGCTTCAAAGCCCAGAGAGGGCTTGCATCTGATTACTTCCTAATCCATTGACTAAATTGGTTTGCAACAGTGGAAAAGCCAATGTTATATCCATACAACAGAGATAGAGATATACAATAGGCCTCTGTCCTTACTTGAAGAAGCAAAGGATACACATAGCAACCACAAGGGAGGCCAGGGAGATAGAATAACCAACTGTATAGATGATGTGCAAACGGTCAAACACCTCCTAGAAAAAAGAAAAGAGAAATATACCTGAATAATGAAGCATCTTTAAGATCACTATGCTAACTTGGGGTGTGTGTGTGTGTGTGTGTGTGTGTGTGTATAGGTCTTTGGTTATTTGGGTTTTCTCCCGCGTAAAATTGGAGGTGTCTTGGCAACGTTTCTACGAAGTCTCATTCGTCATCTTCAGGCTGGTGTTCTCGGCTTCGTGCTTCTAGGAGCCGAGAACACCAGCCTGAAGATGACGAATGAGACTTCGTCAAAACGTTGCCAAGACACTTCCAATTTTACGCGGGAGAAAACCCGAATAAAAACCCGAATAACCAAAGACCTACATACAAACACCCGCGAAAACCTCAGAAAACAAATATATATATATATATACACACACACACACTAGATTGTGATTTCACTGAACTAGGGCTGCATAAAAATCTTGGTTTACGTAGGAAGAACCTGGCTAAAGAGAAATACACATAAAGGCCTACAAAAAGAAAAGAAAACATATGTATGTATGTATGTATGTATGCATGCATGCATGTATGTATGTATATATAAAGAAGGTCCCATCTATTTCATTTGAGCAGAAACAGCAGAATGGAATAATAATATGTATTGAAGATCCAATAAATCAGGCCAATGCTAAATGCTAAAGTCAGTTTATGGTCACTTACAGGGAATCCTGTAATGATTCACACAAGTATCATGGCAATAATACAGAAGTTTATTACTACTGCCATCTCCTGCTGCATTTTTTTTTTAAAAAAATCCTAGTGTAGTTACCAAGAAAGTTCCTTAAGAATTTTCACCAAAATAATAATTGGGTCTCATTGTGCTTAACTTTTCAAATTAACAAAGTGGATAAGGTGCTGTAAATTAACTGATCAACAGATCAAGTAACAAGGCTTTTTTTCTAAAACAAACGGACCTTCAATGAAACAGTCTTTTTTCAGTTCTATAAAAAAATATAAAGGAAGCAACAATGCTGAGGGGATCCCTTTCATGGTTTTTCCCTCTATTGCAAACAAAGAATTGCAAACTTTCACCTTTTCTTGGTCCTGCTGTTCTGGGGCAAAGAAGAGGACACATTCTGTGTAATTGGCCCAGGTCTTGTTCGTATTAGGGACCAATTGCCAGTTTCCATCATCATCACAACGTCTGTAGGCATGACCTGAAATAAAGAACAAGAGGAAAGAGGTATGAAAAAAACCAGGGTTGTCTGCAGAGGATAGTACAAACAGTCAAGATGGTAGCTATGTGGGTATGCTCAAAACTCCTCTATTATCTATGTTGTCACAACACACACACACACAAAACCAAGCAAAATTTTACTGCCCTGTCAGCACTGCCATTTTGACTTTTTCTACCAAATTCTAAAAGCACTCCTGCAAAAGAACCTTCAAACCAGTCAAAGTAGGAGATTCAACTAAGGCTTGCCATAGTCCATTTTTATGAATATAAAAAGGTAAATGTTAATTGTTTGGGGTTTGGTGGCTAGATCGGTGTAGCTTACTTAGAAACAAAATGGAAATGTTTTGCCAGTACTTTCTATCAAAAGGTTTCTTTATCTCAAAAATCTAGTCTTCAGCTCTGGGATTTCCTAGTGATCTGTCATTCAACTCCTAGAAATTCAAACATTGCTTAGTCTGTTGACATTAGACAAAGTGCTGCTCCTTAGCTGCATTATATGAAAGAATGATAGACCCAATAATGTTCCCAACACCGTGTCAAGGAATAGTGAGGAAAGCTGCCTGGTTCCCAGCACAGAGGCACAGTTCAATTTCTTGTATGGAAAGGAAGAGCATCATTTTGCTCTTCTCTGTAAACAACACAACATCTTGTCTACGTTACTTTGATATGCTTGACACTCCTTTTGCTCTGCAGCAAAAAAGAAAGTGCCACATTTCTTCAGCAAAAAATAAAGAAAGAATGTTGTCCTTGCTTCAGTCTGATGCCTATTGATACTTATGCTAGCTTGGAGTTGATGGGAGTTGAAGTCTGACATATCTGACTTCATTGTTTGGGGCTACATCTTTTGGGGACTGATGTAGAACAACCATAGGAGTGTATATGTCAAGATAGTCATGAAACTGCATGAATGAAGCTGGCCCTTTTTACCTGTGTCATATAAGACAACATTACATGGTGTTAATGTCATCTTAACTTTTTGAGCCATTAAACTTTGACTCCGTTATATAGATTGAATTTCTTCCAGTATCTGAAAGCAACTGGATCTTTATAGTCTGCCTTTATTCCAGAAGCTCAGAATAGGATTATGTATTTATATTTATCTAAATTCTTTCTATAGTTACAACTGTATGAGTTGGGCTGACAACAAACCAAATCAAACCAAGATGGACCGGAAGCTGAGTTTCCTCAGCCCTAGTCCAACATCTTATCCATAGTATCACAGTCTCTTCGCATTAAAAAAATAGATTGGCATCCCATGTAAATGATTGTTCCAAAAACATTCTCAGGGGATACCATTTTCTTTAGGACAATAAACAGGAAAATATTCAAAATTTTATTTCCTGCCTTCTATAATTTCAGTGTCAGACCTACTTTTTAAAAAATTGGGTGCTAAATTTAAAGATGCAATTAAAATCCTCAAATATCTAAAAGATCTTATAGACTTTTATGGGATTCTATGATAACAAACTTACCATGATGGTTGAAGTCATAGATGTAGTCTGGACAAAGAACCACTACTTTTTTACCTGGGAGACTTGCTGGCCAGCAAATGATTCCATCCCATTCAGGTAAACAATAACCATCTAACAAGGTTATTGTTTCACAAGTCAAGGGAAAGAGATGTGGGAAAGAAAGAAAGAATCATGAACAGAGGGGTAAAAAGAGATTTTAAAATGATTTTATTTATTTATTTATATTTGAATTTATATACTGCCCTTCTCCCCCTAGGGACTCAGGGCGGTGAACAGCCGAAATTAAAATACATACAATATAAAAGTTAAGATAGCTAAAATAAATTAAATCAATCGGCCCCCAATTTAAAACCCCAATGCAGACAATAGCCAATATGCCTCTTATTTTAGTGCTGTGCTTAAACTGAATAGATGGCTTGCATTATAGTTCTTGAAGAGTTTACAGGTAGTCCTTGACTTATGTCCACAATTGGGACCAGAACCTCTGTTACTAAGTGATGTCATTGTTAAGTGAATCAGGCCTAATGTTATGACTTTTTTTTGCAATGGTTTTTAAGCAAAGCAATGGTTCACTGTGATCCAGTTTTGCCAAAATCCAGAAGTAAATGCCGACTTACGACGTTGTAGGTGGAGCATCTATCAGAACTGGGTTTTAGGTGCCCCTACAGAGATCTATCATAATTTTAAATAGTTGTAAATTAAGGATTACCAACAAGGTAGAGTGGTCTGAATAGAATTTGGAGCACAACCGGCACCCGTTCATGGTTTTCCCATAATGGCAGCAAATCTTGGATTTCCATTAGAACACATAGCCAATGTTTTTATAACAATATAAAATCAAAACTGGTACCTTGGATTTGCTCCTTCTGGCCATTTATCTGATTGTGACATGTTGATTTTGCTTCATTCAGCAAATAAATCTGTTCTTCTTTGGTTAGAACATCATCAGTGTCCACCTGCCAAACATATAAGGAGAGAGAAGTAAGACACAGGGGGCTGCTCCATTCATTTACATCTGGCTCCTTCTTTCCCAAACTGGGTTCATGAAATATCAATCCACCAACCTAGTCCTGGGAAAGAGAAATACAAATTTATTTGAGTTTTATTTCCAAACAAAATAGGGTGATCAAGTCTGCTCTGCAAGACCTTCTGAGGATATTGTGCCACATCAGCTATCAAATAGACACCAAATATAATACAATAATTGTTATGGTGGGGGGAGATAAGTTAGTCAAAGAAGCACAAACAAACATAATTCAATCCTAAACAGTGATCAATCTTCATTCATTCACTCATATATCACCACATTTTGGATACCTAATCGAAAGTGAAAGTGAAATAGGACAGAGAAAATGGATTGGCACTCAAGGAGTCTAAAGATCGCAGATAGAATCACCTGAAGATAATATTTCTACGGAAAGTAAAAGGGAGAACTTCTGCTGTACAGTATCCAGATGCCAGGAGTTTTTTCTCATTGGCTAGTTCTAGGGGTGGGTTCTACTTACCTTTACTACCGGTTCCCAACGAGGCCGCGCGCAGAAGCGTTCTGATGACATCAGGCTTGGTGGGCGGAGCCTCCCACCAGTTTTACTACTGGTTCGATAGAACCAGTGCGAACTGGGGGCAACCCACCACTGGCTAGTTTCCAAATACTAAAGTTCTGTGACTCTTTTACACATTCTGAATTAAGAAAATGTCATTGTATTCTAACTCACTGGCAAGAAAAATCACCCTGCATTCATGAACCCCCTCCATTTTCTAATTCCAGGAGTTGAGCAGCAGTTTTTCTGAAACCTGGTGTTGATCTTGTTGAGAGTCTGATACATACATGACAGATCTTATACATGTAATATAATATCTGTAAAAAAATCATTTTTGGGAACCTTACAAACCTCTTCACAAGCTGTGCTTTCAGGTAGCACCGATTTTTCACAATAGTCTAATTATTGCTAGTTTGAGAAGATACTCTCAAACTTACTTTAGCCAATTCATACAATTTCCATTCATTTCTTCACTGATATGCTGAACACGATTGTGCCAGTGGTGGGTTGCCCCCGCTTCGCACTGGTTCTATAGAACCGGTAGTAAAACCAGCGAAAGGCTCCGCCCACCGACCCTGACGTCATCAGAATGCTTCTGCGCATGCGCAGAAGAGCGTGTATGCGAGCAAAGCGAATGCGCATGTGTGGCCCTGTTGCGAACCGGTAGTAAAGGTAAGTGGAACCCACCCCTGGACTGTGCCTATATAATTCAGGGCTACATTTGTTATTCCTGTAGACTCTGCTGTTTAAAATCATAACAAAATATGTTAGAAGAAGAAGAGTGTAAAGTATTGTCCAATAGCTTCAGCAGGTTAAACCTATCACCTCTCTCCGGATCTTTCAGAAATTAAGCAGGACTAGGCCTGATTGGTGCTTGGATGGAGGACCCTGGGGAAACTAAGGCTTTATGCTAAGCAGGGAAAATATAGAAATATTCTGGAAGAAGGGAACTTCAGTCTTTGCTTCCCACAAAACTACAAGGATATGTATCAAGTCACCAGGAGTCAAGCTTTATTCCTCACCATCTCTCCCCCCGCCTCTTTTAAATATCACATTTATTGATATGTTTACATTAATTCATGTACGGTCCATCTTCCAAGACTCTAGGACAGTGGTAGCTAACCTTTTTGCCATTGCATGCCAAGAGTGGGGGGGGGGAGTCATGCATGTGCGTGCCCACACCCATAATTCTATGCGCCTTGTCCCCGCGCGCATGACCCCCCCCATCTTCCCACGCTCCTGGCACGCGATAGCACAGTAGGCCCGTTTTTTGCTCTCCCCAGCCTCCAGAGCCTTTCTAGGAGGCTAGGGAGAGAGAAAAACGGGCCTTCCCCACCCCCCCCCAAGGTCTTCCAGAGGCAGGAAACAGCCTGTTTCCTTATTTCTGGTAGGCCCAGAAGGCCAGAAAATCAGCTGGCCAGCACGCGTATGCGCGCCGGAGCTGAGCTCGTGTGCCCACTGATATGGCTATGTGTGCCGCTTGTGGCACCCATGCCATAGGTTCGCCATCACAGCTCTAGGAGGTTTGCAATAAGATTAAAAGCAAATACAGGTAGTCCTCAATGTATGACCATAATTGAGCCCAAAATTTATGTTGCTAAGTGAGGCAATTGTTAAGTGAGTTGCATGTTATGTTATGATGTTTTATGCCACAGTTGTTAATAGAATCACTTCACCTGTTTGTTTATTTATTTATTATATTTCTATACCGCCTTTCTCCCGTAGGACTCAAGGCGGTGTACAGTCAAGAAAAATATAGACACAGAAACAACATAAAATTGCTAATTAAAATTATTACTTAGTTTGGTCAATTAAGTAAAACCCAGAATTAGATAACATTTAAAAAATCATTCACATGTTCGTATGTTTAGCCCCGCCTGTTGGAACATCAGGGTCTTGAGGGCACGGCGGAAAGCACGGAGATCAGGGATATTCCGTATCTCCGGGGACAGTTCATTCCAAAGGGTTGGAGCCCCCACAGAGAAGGCCCTCCCCCTGGTAGTCGCCAGTCAACATAATTTGACTCACGGTACCCTGACGGTACCCTGAGTAGTCCCTCCCTGTGAGAACGAACTGGTCGGTGGGAGGCTATTGGTGGCAAAAGATGGCTATTGGTGGCAAAAGACGGTCTCGTAGGTACCCAGGTCCTAAGCCATGGAGCACTTTAAAGGTGATAACTAACACCTTGAATCGCACCCGGAAGACCACTGGGAGCCAGTGCAGCTTGCGTAGGAGAGGTGTTACATGGGCATATTGAGCTGCGCCCATAATCACCCGCGCAGCTACGTTCTGGACCAGTTGGAGCCTCCGGGTGCTTTTCAAGGGAAGTCCCATGTAGAGAGCATTACAGTAGTCCATACGGGAGGTAACTAGGGCATGAGTGACCGTGCGCAAGGCGTCCCGATCCAGAAAGGGACGCAACTGGCGGATCAGGCGAACCTGATAAAAGACACCCCTGGCCACGGCCGTCAAATGATCTTCTAAAGATAACCGTGAATCCAGGAGGACACTCAAGTTGTGGGCCCTCTCTATGGGGAGCAAGATCTCATCCCCTATTGTCAGTGATGGTACCAGCTGACTATACCGGGATGCCGGAAGCCACAGCCACTCGGTCTTGGAGGGGTTGAGTCTGAGCCTGTTTCTCCCCATCCAGATCCGCACTGCCTCCAGGCAATGGGACATCACAGCAAGGGCATCATTGGGGTGGTCTGGGGTGGAGATGTATAGCTGTGTGTCATCAGCATACTGATGAACACTCACCCCAAAACCACGGATGATCTCTCCTAGCGGTTTTACATAAATGTTGAACAGAAGGGGTGAGAGGACTGACCATTGCGGCACCCCACAAATAAGGTGCCTCGAGGTCGACCTCTGCCCCCCTGCCAACACAAACTGCGAACGGTCAGAGAGGAAAAGTGTTAAGTGAATCATGTGGTCATTAAGTGAATCTGGCTTCCTCCATTGATTTTATAGGAAGCTGTCTGGGAAGATTACAAATGGTGATCACAGGACGCCAGAACCATCATAAATACATGCAAGGTGCCTAGTGCCTGAATTTTGATCATATGACCATGGGAATGCTGCAATGGTTGTAAGTGTGAAAAATGATCAAAAGTCACTTTTTTCAATGCTGTTGTAACTTTGATCGGTCACTAAGCAAATTGTTGTAAGTCAAGGACTACCTGTATAGAAATTAAAATTTTGCTTCTGAAACAAAAATCATGATTGTGTTCTATTAATTATTTTGATCGCATTCTAAGCCTGTGGAGAATAATACAAATCATTGTATATTGATATGGATATCAGTAAGGCTATATTTGATCCATCTATTATTTTTCTGACTTGTTTGGAGGAGTATGCTGGCTGAGGCTTTGGGGAACCTGAACTCCAGCAAATCTGGAGGCATATAGGTTGGAGAAATAGAGATTAGTTTAGATATTGGATGGATGGATGGATGGATGGATGGATGGATGGATGGATAAATAGACAGGGATGGATTGAGAGAAACACATAACAGTTTAAGCAATCTGAGAATGGCTCCTGAAAAATGCTCCCTTAATTATGAGCCATAGGGGATGGTCCAGGGAAGCCAAGCTTTTTGGTGGCATCAGATGTATGAAAAGCTATGTTCAGAGCATGACTTTGAGATTGCATTGTGTTAGTCAAGGACTGACTCATTTCCTGTGAAAAATTGTCAGGAAATGGGAGAGTTCAATAAGATAAAGCAAGGCAGCACTAGAGATTACTCAAGTGGGCCCCAGTGATGACAGCTGCAATTAGGTTGCTCATCTGCAAATCTTGATAAAGACTTTCACATTAATGAAATTTCCATTGTGTCTGTGGTAGCCGCTGGAGTGTGTGTATATGTATGGGGGAGCTGCAATAGGGCCCTGATGAAGCCCCAGCTGGTAATGAAGAGATTCATCAGGGACAATGCTGCCAACTGTTTAGTGCTAGGAATAAAAGGCAAGCTTTTCAGATTGGACATGAACAAAATGTGAGTCATAAAATCAAAAGCAGAGAGAGATGGGGAGATATTAGCAGGTTCATATCTTGAAAATCATCCATGCAATATAATAAAATCTATGAGTTCCATAATTCATGGGTTTTGGGTTGTTGTTCTTTTTGGATGAGTATGGAGTAACATTTTAATTATTATAAATTATTGAAATACATTGGGTTTGCATATCCTTACTAAGCTACATTTTAATTTAGTTTTCTTGGTGTATTATTTACCTCCATTACAACCTGTAAAATAAGGTTTACAGCTGAGATGTGTGGACATGAACTAATGTTTATTTGTTCTGAAAAACATGGTTAAAACTTAGTGCGCTCTTGTAGATGTACAAATGCTTTAGTTCGCAGCATTCCAGCCAGCTGACACCCAACACTTGTGGAGGGCATCAAGTTGGAGAAGACTGGACCATGGATGAACCTTGCTTGAGGACCCAGATTGTTGGGGGCAATATGCTGACTCTGTAAACAGCTTAGAGAGGGCTGTAAAAGCACTATGAAGCTGTATATAAGTCTAAGTGCTATTTCTATTGCTATTGCTATTGCTATTGCTATTGCTATTGCTATTGCTATTGCTATTGCTATTGCTATTGCTATTGCTATTGCTATTGCTATTGCTTCAAGACCATCAGCGGTTAAGGTATCAGGCTAGTAAGAAGGAGACCACGAGTTCAAGTGCTGCTTTATCCATGAAAGCCAGCTGGGTGATCTTGGGCCAATCCCCCTCTCTCAGGCCAACTCACCTGTTGTTGTTGCAGGGAAAAATAGAAGGGAAGTGTGCTAGATATGTTCACTATCTTGAGTTATTTGTAAAAATAATAAAGATGAGATACAAATATATAAAAATACAAGCATATATTAAATAAAAATGCAGCAACAGTACAGGTAGTCTTCAACTTACAACAGTTTGTTTAGTGATAGTTCAAAGTTACAACTGAATTGAAAAAAGTGATTTATGACCATTTTTTTATAGTTACAACCATTGCAGCGTTCTCATGGCCATATTTGATCAAATATTTATGACAATAGCATTGTCCTGGTGTCATATGACCACCTTTTGCAACCTTCTGACAAGCAAAGTCAATGGGGAAGCCAGATTCACTTTAATGACCATTTTACTAACTTAACAACTGCAATGATTCACTTAATAACTGTGACAAGGAAATTCGTAAAATGGGGCAAAACTCACTTGTCAAATGTCTTGCTTAGTAACAGAAACTTTGGGCTCAGTTGTGGTCATAAATCAAGGGCTGTCTGTAATGATGATATTAAAATCTCTGTATTTATTGCAATTGTGACATCCAGTTGGTTGGGTGGATAGATGGATAGAAATAATGTTTAAGGTGACCTCCTTCAGTTGGCAAAGATATCAAAGATTCCCTGCTAGCTTCTGAAATTCTTCTTCTGAAGACTCTGCAATTCCTACATTGCCATGTTACACCTCTCACCCCCTGAACAAACAGTCATTCTCCAATTGCTCTCTCAGATCACATAGGGATGCATAGCAGCCGAGCCAGTGGAGAACAAGGCACCTCTTGTCCAGTGTAGCTTTTAACAACTCCATACTAAAGTTAACAAGCAATCCAGAGAAAAACAGAAAGGGGGAATTGGGGCAATTGAAAATGTATGTGTTATATTCAAGTCTACCAGAAATCAGAAATGGGTGGTTATACTTTTCCTTTACCCTCTGGAAATCTGCAAGGATGGGAGAAGTACCAGGATTATTGTCTTGCCCCAGTGTTTTTCAAATTTGGCTACATAAGATGTGTAGGCTTCAACTCCCAGATGTTGGCTGGGGAATTCTGGGAGTTGAAGTCCACATATCTTAAAGTTGCCACATTTGAAAAATAGTGCTTTACAGGACCTTGCTGTTTTAATTCCTTAGTCAACAGCAATTCCATCAGCCTAGTTAGTTGTTACAAGAATTGTAACTTTAACAACTGGAATGGCTTTTGTTTATTCTTTCCTCTCTTCTCCCTCCACACACATTCAATCCGTTTTTCTTGTGGGATAAATGTAAACAGGAACTAATAATGCCTGTAAATAAGACCAAGTGGGATTAACACAAATTTCAAATACATCAATAAATAAAAGTCTTGCAACATACTTGTCTGTTTATCATTTTTGTGGATATCAGTTATGTGGATTGGATTTTAGTTTTTTCAAGCAGCGGAGAAATTTAAAAGATAACAGATGCTTTGCATTTAGGAAATCCCAGGATCAACTGCTGTGGTGGCTCATAACACGGCTGAAGTATTTATGTGAATGAGAGACAAGCCAAATGGTAACATTTCTCAGGGCAGAGATGACAATTATGTCAACAACCAAACAAGCGGAGGAGTTTATTGCAACATGAGCAAAGTGGAAAGAAGAAGTAACTTTGAACTATTGTGAATCTAAGAAAGGAAATGCCCCCTTGTGGTATTGAAAGGAAATGAGCTTTCCACTGGGGCTTCATTATAGCTTGCGTAAAGATTCTTCTATCTATATCCATAAAATGGGTCATTCTTCTGAGAGATTTCAGTTAAATCTGAACCTAGCAGCCTTTGTAACACAGGTAATGACTTAATAGAGTCTTAGAGCCATATCCTTTTCTGTTGTTCCCCTCACAAGGACTCAGGGATGATTCTCCTCTCCACAGACATTTTGGGGCAGAGAGCATAATTTCCACAATATTTGTCACTCCTCTTATCTGATAAGAACCCAAATGTATCCAGCCAAGTTCCCCAGTTTTGTGCTTCATTATATGTTATTTGCCTTACTTGTGGTTGAAGATTGATTCATTTACTTACTTGCATTTTATATCATTTTGTTATATTACAATTGTACTTCTATCCCTGTACTTTTTATATTGTATATTTCATTCTTGTGCCTTTGTTATGACAGATGCATACTTACTGCTTGTAGATTGACATACATATGTATTTATATTCACACTTTTTATATTGTATGGTCTTATTCTTGAATAAAATGTTTGGTTTTATTTGATTTTGATACATGTAAGATTGGAGGAATTGACATTTACTACCAAACCTTGTTCCAGAGAGCAGGGCAGCAGGATGAACATATATATAGAAGTATAGAAAACATATTTATTACAATAATTTTATTTATTCAAGAAACTAAGGATGGTGCACATAGATTTTTGTTTCATTATTTACTGGAATTCAGTCAGTGGTAGGTTGCTACTGGTTTACTCCGGATCGGTAGCGGTGGTAGGCTCCGCCCACCTGCCCGGATGTTTCTGCGCATGTGCAGAAGCTTCTGCACATGCACAGAAGCATTGTGCGTGCACATGAGCATGTGCGCGCCCGCGAGCAAACCACTAGCAGCTGAAATTGAAACCTACTACTGAATTCAGTGCAATCAGATATGCCCAATCAACCAACCAATCGCTTGAAGATTGTCTTCTTTTATGAATCTTTTCATTTCCCATTCTAGCTTTAAATCCAGGAATTTTCTGAGTACCCACCCACATGCCAGATCTGATTTTGCTGTCACTCAGCTATTCTGATTGTTGTTTATGATCTCTAGAATTCAAGAAGCATTAGTGTATCCTCTCCATGTTTATGGTCTGAACTGGATGGGCTATTCGCTCTTTAGGCAGGTTCAACTAGTTTCCTACATAAAACAAATACTAAGATTATAAAACTAAAAATGGACTAGATGCACTTCAGAAAATAACCTTGATAGAAAACTCCTTGTATTAGTATGTACATATAGACAAACTTCACAATTGTTTGGGACATATTTGTGTGGGTTATTTTTTGATCAGAATCCCCAAATTATTCAGAGTGCAAAAAATAAGGGAGAATTTTGCCACACCCTTAAAGGAGAGGGTGGTACCTCCCTACCAGGGGTGGGTTCTACCTATCTTTACTACCGGTTCGCAACGGGGCCACGTGCGTGCACTTGCTTTGCTCGTGCACTCTTCTGCGCAGGCACAGAAGCGTTCTGATGACGTCGGAGTCGGTGGGCAGTTCTATAGAACTGGTCCGAACCTGGGGCAACCCACCACTGCTCCCTACGGATTGTACCTCTTCCTCCAAACTGATTCCTCACAACTATCTTGTGTGCTATGTTATACTGAGGTATCATGATGGAATCAAACTCATTCATTTACTAGATGATTGGTATCATACAATATTCAGAGGTGGACACCTTTCAATGGCCAGAGTGGGGTCAGCTGAGTATAGAGGCAATGGGGGTAAGATTAGGATTTTCTGGTTTTAGGGGGACATTGGGAGGTATTCTTAAAAAAAACATTGTTAGGCCTTACATTACAGTTTCTGAGTATCTCAAAAATGATAGCAAAGTATGTTACCAGTTTTCAACAACTGTGGCCAATGGTGACTCTAATGAACAATGTGATTTTTAAAATTTAACACCATTGTATCATATATATTTTTTGAAATTTATAGAACAAACCATGACTAAAAAGTTCAAAATCGTTGAATCTGAATGCATAGTATGGTAGAGCAAAGATTTAAATTTGGAACTTCCTAATCCTCATCTAATATCTAATCATATATTTTTGCCTCAGGGAACACAAAGTATTTTTTTCAAATCACAGTAAAATCTTTCTGATAATGCTAACTGTGGCATCATAGATGTAGTTGTTACAATAGTTCTGAAATTTTCCAAATGTGTACAATATGCATGCAGCAGACTTTGAAGACCATGCAAACCATACCAGCAGAAATTATTAATTGCGAATTAATTTTTAGAGCCTTGTTTGGGGGATAAAAGAATAGATTCTATTATTTAATTATTCATTTAAAACAGTGTCGCTTGTTTCCTGATGATGTCTGTATATGAATAAGCTGGAATTTGTTAATCATCCTGTATTATTGGTTCACTCAAAACAGGAAGCCTAAATTTTGGTTTTCAAAGTACAATTCCTGAGTTATACAACACACTAAGCAAAGAACGTTATGGCTTAGCCACACTGTAAAACAGCCAGTAGCTAGATAGATATCATAGTTATGTCACACCACGTAAGTTTACTTAACTGTGCTTTATTGAACAGACTAGAATGGACTGGATTTATGTATAGTAAGTCATAACTATGATTTACAAGCTATGGTGGTTATTTCTTGATTTGTTTGCTATGGATGTCCATCCAGCATATGCTAGGCAACTTGCAACATTTTGAGAAATAATAAAATCAATAAAACAGCACAGACAGCCTGGACTAAGATAATCCTGACCATGGTTGGGATGACACACATGGGAAGATATTTTATAATCCTCCATAATGGATTTAGTGATGTAAGAAAATAAACATTACAAAAGATGAAGGGAGATACAGAAGAGCTACTATATGAAAAACACTGATTTGTGCTGTTCAAAAGAGCACCATTTAGCTGACTTGGTAATATAATGTTTATCTTTTCCAGATACTAATCCTACTAGCTGGGTGATGGGAGTTAATGTCTCATATAGTTGGAGAACCCCAAGTTGGGGAAAGCTGAGCTAGATTCCCTGAAACATTTCATAACTGAGGCAGGATAACTCAAAAGTAAAATCTCCACTGGCTTTATCCCCAAAAATGTGCTCATGTTTTCTATGTCCATTTCACCAAATCTGTGTCAAAATTTTGGAGGAAGGCAAAGCAAAATAATTTGTCCAAGCAAGAGAAGGGAAATTTTTACATGCTTTATTAGCCAAGCGTTCAGGCGTTTAATTCAAATAAACTGCTTCTACTCCAGAGTAAGATAAGAGACAAAATCAATTAGCAACATATAAATTCCCCTGAAATAAATGGGAATATAATCCTAAAGTAAAGTTGAATCAAGATAACAGGACTTGTGCCCAAACCCCATTTCAGTGAGATTGTTTCTGCCTGATATGCTAAACACCCCAATCATCTCTCTGTGCCTATTGCTTGCAACCTGAAAAAGGAAAAGAGAAAAAGGGCTTACCAAAGCACAGACCACATTTAGAAAGGAGAAACAAAAAGCAACTCCTAGGAAGCTACTTAACTGGGTCAATTCCTCCATCCTTCTCAGAATCCTGGTGCCATCCAAAGTGGGGAGAAGATTTTTTTATTGTCCAGTTCGATGCTTTCTTGAAGGAAGAGGAAAGTATTTTCAGTACATAAATCCAAACTGAAGTCCTGTGGATCTAGTAATATTGGCATGCAAGTTCATCCCCAGATGAACTGCAGAAGAAGCAGCCTTCTTCAGCAAAAAAAACCAGTTTGATTTCCAAATTTCTGGGACACCAGCATTCATTTAACTGATAGATGGTGCTGAGGCTGCTGCTTAATTATGTTCAGTGTTCTCTCTGCTTGGTTATTTAGCCTGCCCTCTCTGCTTATTTGGGGTGTATTTATGACTTCTCCTGTCAGCCACTCCTTTTCTCCACGAGAAAGAGACAGAGAGTAGGTAAAGAGTTTCACTGTGCTGGAAAAGGAAAACCACTCAGCCAAGCTGAGTCCTAGGTTCTGTTTCTTAGCCTTTGCAAGTGTTTGGCTGACTAGCCAGCTTTTCCCTTCCAATCCGATGAAGCTCTTTATTTACTCTCTTTCTCTTTCTCATATGCACTCAGGAAGAAAAATTAATTGCTATGTGGGGTTTCCTGGTTTAGAATTAGAGGCAGAGGTTTCTGCCTGTTGATATATAAAATGCGATGGAGGTTCAGCCGAAGGTGTATGGAGATTCTCAATCATCCAGGTAATGGTTATCCCAAAAGTACTTTTTCCAAAAGCAATTCGACTTTCTTGGGGTTTTTTTTTTTTTTTTGAAAACGTTTTGCTTCTCATCCAAGGAGCTTCAACTCCAGAAAATGAAGAAACTTCTTGGATGATAAGTGAAATATTTTCAATGAAAAAAACAAGAAAGTCCCATTGCTATTGGAAAAAGCACTTTTGGGGTGTACTTCACCTTTCCAAACTCCAGAAATCATTGGATTACAAAGCCTATCTCTCCAGGTATCCCAGACAGAATACAGCAATAATAGATGTAGTCCAATAAAGGCTCAAGCTCAGAAAAGGCAATATTAAAGTATTACTGTAGCATTATGAAGCTATGGTCTGTTTAAATGTTAACTGAGGTCCTTCAGTTATTCATGTCCAGACACGTGTGAACTATTGCAAAACCACTCAGAAGCTGCAACTGGTGCCAAATGCGTTCCAGAAAGTCCCCAACTCCAAGTAAAAACTCTGAGGCAAGCATTTCTCAAAGTTCCATTTTATTAGAGTAGGTATACTGGCACATCTGGGAAAACCCAAATCTGAGGGTTCTGGGTTTTCCCTCAGTAAATCAAAACCCCAAATCCAGCCCCTTCACCCATCAGTCTGTCACATGGTCCAATCATCATCCGTCCCAACTTGAGCCATCCCTGCAACCATTCCTCCTCTAGAGCCATAAACACCATGGCCTTGACCGAAGGGAAGAATGCTATTATGTCTAACTATATTCACTCTCCTAAATCCCCCCTCCTACTTTCCCAGGCAGGATAGAAGCTTCTGGTGCCAACATGGCTTCCAAAGCTGACAGCAGCAATGCAGGGAATTAAGGGCGTGCCATAATATGCCTCTGTTTCATTGAGCTTCACTGATTAGCATCTGGTTACTAGATACAATTCAAAATCCTGGTTATCAGATATAAAGTTTGTTATGGTGTGGGCCTGGCTATCTGATGGACAGCTGCCTTCTATCATTTCTACCCATCCTGTACAGTTGGACAAAACTGCCATGCATTAATTAAATGAAGTCATCTTCTCTTCTGCAGTGCTTTCCCCTGGAAAATCATCGACCCATAGATCCATGCAGTCTGTACATTGATCTTGTTTAAATGCGCTCTTGGCTAGTGTGTGTGGTGGGCATCTTATACGATTTTTTTCTGTTCAAATTATGTGTTTATTGCTCTACCGGAACATTTACCATTCTTCTTTAACTGCTACATTGTTTTCAACAGTTTAATATTGTATGCCTATTGTGGGAGTATTCAGTGGGCTTAGAAATGTGATAAATAAATAAATATTGTTTGAATAAGTTACAATTAGTTGGGCCATATTGCATGCTAAGTCTGAAATAAATCTGATCATATTTCAGTGTGTTATGCGAACACAACCTCAGAGTCACACCTGCTATCTTGACCCCAGAAATGTCTAATCTCTTTTTATCATTCTTGATGTCACTCAGTCCAATCTTCCTGGTTTGAAAAAGGTACAGTGGGAAACACCCATCTTTTCTGCCTTTTTACTGCTACTAGTGAAAAGTAGCAGTAAATGTGTTGAATGTTTTCCCTATGGATCACTAGTTATAAACAGGTTAATCCTTGTCCATCAAAGGATCCATTTGTCCTGTTACGAATCTGCCTGATTTTAAAGATTTGAAAAGTGCCTCCTGCAGAAACTCCTTTATCCAACACCACAGAAAAAACATACGCAACTCCCTTCTGAACTAAAATACTACATATCCATTCTTTTGATCTCACATTTTACATTTTTGTTTTATGTGTTCCCTTTTATCCTATCTAGAATGATTTTCCCCTTCCTGGATTACTGCCTTGTCATGGCAAAGGACCTTGCATAGCCCAATGAAGCGATGAGCTATGCTGCAGGGCCACGCAAGATGGACAGGTCATAGCAGAGAACTGAAAAAAATGTGATCCACTGGAGAAGGAAATGGCAACCCACTCCAGTATCTTTGCCATGAAAACCCCATGGACAGTACCAAAAGGAAAAAAGATACGACACTGGAAGATGAGTGGAAGGTGTCCAATATGCTACTGGGAAAGAGCAGAGGACTAGTATTAGTAGCGCCAGAAAGAGTGAAGTGATTGGGCCAAAGCCGAAAGGATGCTCAGCTGTGGATGCATCTGGTGGTGAAAGGAAAGTCCGATGCTGTAAAGATCTATTCTCCATAGGAACCAGGAATGTAAGATCCATGAATCAAGGCAAGCTGGACGTGGTCAAACAAGAGATGACAAGATTGAACATCGACATCTTAGGAATCAGGAATGGGTGAATTTAATTCAGATGACCATCAGGTATACTACTGTGGCCAAGAATCCCTCAGAAGAAATGGAGTAGCCTTCATAGTCAATAAAAGAGTAGGAAAAGCAATCTGGGATACAATACCCAAAATGACAGAATGATCTCAGTTCGAATCCAAGGCAAACCATTCAATATCACAGTCTGAAGCCACTGGTGCTGAAGAGGATGAAATTGACAGGTTCTATGAAGACCTACAGCACCTTATAGAATTAACACCAAAAAATGATGTCCTTATCATCATGGGGGATTGGAATGCTAAAGTAGGAAGCCAAAGGATAACTGGAATAACAGGCAAGTTTGGGTATGGAGTACAAAATGAAGCTGGGCACAGGCTGATAGAATTTTGTCAAGAGAATACATCAGCAAACACTCTTTTCCAACAACCCCACAGACGATTCTACACATGGACATCACCGGACGGTCAACACCGAATTCAGATTGACTATGTGCTCTGCAGCCAAAGATGGAGAAGCTCTATGCAGTCAGTAAAAACAAGACCAGGAGCTGACTGTGGCTCAGATCATGAGCTTCTCGTTGCAAAATTTAGCCTTAAATTGAAGAAGGTAGAGAAAAGCACTGGGCCACTCAGATATGAACTAAATCATATCCCTGATGAATATACAGTAGAGGTGACAAATAGATTTAAGGAATTTGATCTGTTAGACAGAGCGCCTGAAGATCTATGGACAGAGATCTGCAACATTGTACAAGAGGTAGCAATTAAAACCATCCCAAAGAAAAAGAAATGCAAGAAAGCAAAATGGCTGTGAGAAAGCTTTGCAAATAGCTGAAGAAAGAAGGGAAGTGAAAGGCAAGGGAGAAAGAGAAAGATACACCCAATTGAATGCAGAATTCCACAGAATAGCTAGAAGAGATAAGAATGTCTTCTTAAAAACAGTACAAAGAAATAGAAGAAAACAATAGAATAGGGTGGACCAGAGATCTCTTGAAGAAAATTGGAGATATGAAGGGAACGTTTCATGCAAAGATGGGCATGATAAAGGACCAAAATGGCAGGGACCTAACAGAGGCAGAAGAGATTAAGAAGAGGTGGCAAAATTACACAGAAGAACTATACAAGAATGAGTTTAACGTCCCTGATAACCATGAAGGGGTGGTCACTGACCTCGAGCCAAACATCCTAGAATGTGAAGTCAAATGGGCCTTAGGAAATCTGAGCAACAACAAAGCTAGTGGAGGAGACAGTATTCCAGCTGAGCTATTCAAAATCTTAAAAGATGATGCAGTAAAAGTGTTACACTCAATTTGCCAGCAAATTTGGAAAACTCAACACTCTAATGGCAGAAAGTGAAGAGGAACTAAAGAGCCTCCTGATGCAGGTGAAGAAGGAGAGTGCAAAAATTGGCTTGAAACTTAACATTAAGAAAACTAAGATCATGGCATCCGGCCCTCTCAACTCCTGGAAAATAGATGGGGAAGAAATGGAGGTAGTGACAGATTTTATTTTCCTGGGCTTCAAGATCACCGCAAATGGGGACTGCAGCCAATAAATTAAAAGATGCTTGTCCTGGGGAGGAAAGCTATGCCAAATCTAGACAGGATACTAAAAAGGATACTATGCCAACAAAAGTGTGTATAGTCAAGGCTATGGTTTTCCCAGTTGCAATGTATGGCTGTGAAAGTTGGACCATAAGAAAGGCTGAGCGCCAAAGAATTGAGGCCTTTGAACTATGATGCTGGAGAAGAATCCTATGAGTCCCTTGGACTGCAAGGCGATCAAACCGGTCAGTCCTAGAGGAGATTAACCCTGACTGCACTTTAGAAGGTCAGATCTTGAAGATGAAACTCAAATACTTTGGCCATCTAATGAGAAGGAAGGACTCACTGGAGAAGAGCCTAATGCTGGGAAAGATTGAGGACAAAAGAAAAAGGGGACAACAGAGAATGAGGTGGCTGGATGGAGTCACTGAAGCAGTCGGCGTGAGCTTAAATGGACTCCAGAGGATGGTAGAGGACAGGAAGGCCTGGAGGAACGTTGTCCATGGGGTCGCGATGGATCAAACATGACTTCGCAACTAACAACAACAGAATGATTTTGTTGTTGGGTTTCATTTCTTAAAATGTTGGTCTTCATTTTCTAATCGGTGCCTCTTTATTTGTTACCTCAGAGTAACACTGAAAGCAATAATAATGATAATTATTATAACCGATTTCTGGTACATTTTAATAACACTCTGATTTCTTCCATTTGCATGTACTTGGATCTTCACCTACAGCCTCATTCTCACTAAGCTACTCTTCTCTGAATTCAGTGTGATTGTCTTTCCAGAGGGAAATATGCCCATCACTGAAATGAGCCATTCCAAAATGATCTGCTTGAGCTCTCTCTCTCCTCCAGCTTCCCTTTCTCAGATGGCCCATGGCCCTGCCTTAGAATCAGGCTGTTGGTTCTAATTGCAACCCCCTATTCCCAAGCATTTATTACCCCATATCCAGGCTGCAAACTTTCCTGCACGAAATTAAGTCAGGCCCACCAACACAAAACTGGATTTACTTCAATGTAAATCAGTTCAAACCAAAGCATAAGTGCATACCTTAAAAAAACAACAAAAGGATTTTGTGCAAGGGAACTGTCCCACTCTATTTTCTGTTTCCACTAAAACTGGCAGCATGGTCTGTCTCACCCTGGACTGGGATTCCAAGCCTGCTGTCTTCTAATTCTCTAGATATTGGAAGTCAGTTCACATTCCCCCTCTCCCCTCTCCCCCCCCACCTCTATCCCCTGAAGTAGTCTGTCGCCCTCTCTGTTGGCTTGAAGAAAATTCATCTTTAGGAGGGAGGGCCTCTTAGTCTCACTCCTGCAGGTTAGACTAGTCCTGATTCAACCAGATTCATTTTTGTTTTAAGCTTTTGATTTAAATTGAACTTTCAAAGACCGCCTTTAAATATTACATTCTTCTTGTCCTTTGGAATCAAGTTATAAATTCATGCTGATACGTGAAATCTCGGGAATAATTAAAATGCCCCAATGACCCTGGAAAAATCTATCTATATGGTCGCTGAGAATCAACACCAACTTAATGGCACATAATCAATTAATTAATCCCTTCCCAAACTGCTATTTGTAACCCTGAGATGCAATCATTTTAAGCAGCTTAACAAACGGGAAAATAGAGTAAACACGTTCCTTCCTTTCTCAATAGATTGTGTCTCTCCAAACAAATTTAAAAATCTTGTTAATTGTAGTCAGAATGAGAATAACATGTAGCATAGTTTGAATAATAGAATCTGGGTCTCATCCGTTTGATAAAACAAATGCAGGCAGAAGTAAAAAAAAAACCTCACTGGTTTAACAGCCCACATTGTTTGCTAACATTGTCAACATCTTTCTTTTTTAAATAAAATGTAATTAACGTTGCAACATCTTCAGACTAATTGTAGGTTTGTTTAAATTACTTATTTGAGGAAATTGCCAGATTTGAACCACAGATTCTTTAAACTATTGTGAAAGGCTCTATTACTGAGCCAAACCCTTTCCCTGTATTTTTTCTTTCATAAAGGATCTTTAATGTCTCCCTTCATAATTCTAACACCGCATGCTCAAAAAAATTGGAAGACAATGTGTTCCTTCCTGAACAGGATAAATCGATTGTATGTAAAATTAGCAAGATCTGAGAAACAACAGGAATTGCTGACAATAATATATAAACAGTGCTGAACTGAAAGTTAAAGAAATAAAAAGAACTAGAATAGATCAAACCAGTTTTCCAAATTCAACTAATATTAGTGCCTTCCTGCCTTCCTTTCCTTCTCCTTTCCTTCTTTCTATGTATATATAATAACTCTAAGAGAGAAATTGGAAAATCTACTTCTCAAAACTATTTTTGTTGTTGTTATGAGGAACAAGAGCCTGCTTCATGCGACTTCTCAAACCATAATACAATTTCTTTGGTTCTGGCTAAACCATTGCAGTTTGGAGAGCATGGTTTATGGCTAGTATTTGTAGTTTCTGATCTGGCTTCCTGGCAGCTGCTTGTGTTTTATATAGGATGTGGCCACTTTGCAGGTGTCCAACAATGCAGGCTTCCAGGCCAAGCTTTGTGAATGTACAAGTGGATAGCTTTTAAATTTATTGGCTCTATTTTTGTCCACTGGAATAGTCCTAAAACCTATCAGTGTGAAATGTAGCAGTGACAAAATGGAATGTCTCTGAACACACATGGAGCCTATTCATTTGAATTTGTTGTGCGTGCCTCCAAAGGTGCTGCATATGTACAGTTGCATCATCTCCAGTCTTCAGCCTCCAAGTAGAGTTCTTTGGGTTCTCTGATGCAGGAACCCTCAGACTTCGTCTCCCAGGCCCTGCCTTACCTGTTTCCCTGTAATCAACAACTGGGGAAGAATGCACGCACCTCTTTTCCCTGTCCTGGGCTACAAATACATGGACAGGAAGATGTGCAAACTTTGAAAATCTGAGTTGTTCCTTGCTCAATAATATCATGCTACCACACCTAAACATAGTTTAGGGTGGGTGTTTTTTTTGTTTTTTTTTTTTAGCATTGGAAGCGTGTGGGGCTTCACAAGGACCTTGTGTGACTTCAACCATTTGTAATTTATTTGGTAAACCATGAATAAGCAACCATGCTATATGCTGGATTCACTGAACCAATTATTATTCAGTCAGACTTTAGCCTATCATGTTGTGCAAACCCATATGATTTAGTTGATGGTTCAATACATCATGGGACACCTGGAAAACAGTACTTAAATAAAGTACTGTTGAGATGGCCATGAATTTTGTGTCATGCCTATGCATTCTTTAGCATGATGTATGTGAAATGAACAGTCCCAGCCATTAGCAGTTAAATGAGCATAGGATAGTTTTTTATAAATCAGAACAAGAATTACAAGGTTATGTAATTTTATTGAATAATAAACTCCATTCTATTGTTTTCCTAACTGTCCTCAAGACAAGCATTTCTATGGAGACAATTTTTCTAGGTAGAGCACCATAATCAGATGCATGTGCCTGTGCGTGCATCAAAGTCTTCTTTTGTGTCTGATTGATTTAAATACCATTTAACTGGTTTCATACTGACCAGGTTTTTTTTAGTGGGACTACATAATTTATTGCTTTTGAAAGCAGCAGACACTTCTGTTTCCAGCCCTGAAGGAATGCTAGAATGTGTTGCTCGCCATAAAAACACTCCTGGCTTTCTAACTGTTTAAGAAATATGTGTGTGTGTGTGTGTGTCCCTGCACATGCCACAGACATATGCACACTGTTTTCACTGTGGTACAAACCTTGTGGAAGATATGCTCAGGAAGTCTCAGAGAATCCACTCCTAGTGGCTCCAGGCAAGCAGAGCTCCTATTTTTGCTTATTTGTCCAAAGCTGCTCTAATCCCTTTCCCAGCTGGGCCAAACTGTCCAAGGGAGAAAATGCTAAAGACATCAGGAAGGTAAATATCCCATTTGCAACTCCATTAAGGAAGGTGCTAAAACCATCACTAGGAGGAGATGAGCTGTGTGGAGAGAGGGGTTTAAAACTGGATAAACATTCACACATTTATCCAAAAACATACACACTATGCAGCAATGGAATTTGCATTTCCATGGAACAGCCCATGAAATCCTGTTTCATAAAAATCCAATCATCTTTAAGGGATTTTGCTTGTTTATTGTGTTCACTATTAATAACAATATATCTAGAAATAGTGTCTGACAGGTTGCCAATAGCAGAATGCGAGATGATGATTGGTGGATCTCAGCTAAGGACATAAACTGATAATTTAAATTGCTGGCACAGAATAGGCAAGGAAAGGAGTAAGTTTGATTAGTGATAACAATAACTTGTCTGCATAACTTGACAATCCCATAATTTGGGAATCCTGTAAGAACTGCCCTCCAATATACATGTTTGCCATCATCTTAGCCAACGAGGAATTAAATTACCATAAAACCTCAAAATAAAACCACTGAAAGACACTTAGTAGAAAATATCTATAAATGAAAACAGAAATCCATCACTGTTTTGAAATTTCCTCCTTCTCCCTCTCTTGTGCACTTTTCATACATGAAAATTTTCATGAGCACATATGTGGCAAATTTTCATCAGTTTTGCACAGTCCAAAAACATTTTCCATTGAAGTTTTCACACTATGAACCCCTATTAGCTGCAGAAATAAATGGGCTGTGTGTATGGTCAACTCAGATGAAGTAGGAGCCACATAACTGGACTCATGGTTGCCTCACATGAGCTTAATGCAGTAGTCTGGAAGTCAATTATTATTTTCCCCTAAAGAGGATTGTTTGAATTTTTTAATGGTGTTCTGCTTTTTTTCCAGGAATTCAAAGCAGCATGCATGCATAGCAAGCCCTCTTCCAATTTCTCACAATAAGCCTGAGGATAAGCTAGGGTAGAAAAGAATGACTGATTCAAAGTCAGCCAGGAATTTTTGTGGTTCATGGTGGGTCTGAACCTGGGTCTTCTCATTCCTTGTCCAACTTCTTAAGTCCCATACTGTATATCTAGGAATTTGAGCCATACTTGGCATAAGATCCAAGGATAAGTTCTATACATAAGAAGCCATATTTTTAGAGAAAGACCACAAGCATACATTCTGTGTTAGTTCCTAGCAATTCCACCAACTAGTAATGGAAAGAATGTTACCAAAATTAATGGAAAACTATTGCCAGTCATGTCATGAGTCCAAGAAGACCATCAAATTATGCATCAACTCTAACGGAAGAAGTGCAGCCTTATGCAGACTGAAAAGTGGAAATATTTGGATATGTCATATTTTAATAACCACATCTGTAGCTGTTTGATCTTTCTTGGGTTCAGTTGAAAGCTGTTCTCACCCATCCAAAGCCTAGGAACTGGGAGACAACTTCAACAGCCTCACTTAATTGGTCCAGATGACAGATGTACATCTGGGGAACATCAGGATGCTGATGGTACCTTACCATCCATATCAGGGACGGGTTTCAAAACCTGTCACTACTGGTTCGCTTGTGAACATGCGTGCCCTTGCGTGCATGCGTGATGTTTTTGTGCATGCGCAGAAGCGTCCAGGCAGGTGGGCGGAGCCTCCTGCCACCATCACTACCTGTTCGCCCGATCCGGGGCGAACCAGTAGCAACCCACCACTGGTCCATATCCCAATTCCCAGTGACTTCATATAAATATAAAATAAAATAAAAGTAGGGAGAAGATAGAACCCTGAGACACTCCATAAAATAGAGGTCTAGGACCAACATTCTAGCACAGAACTGGCAAACTTTCGGTTTATCAGATTTTGTATATGGTTTGCTTTTACTGTATTGTATTATTCTATTGTACTGTATTTAAAACTCAGAATTTACCAATTGCAAATTATATATATACAAGGTTCCCACTCCTGATTTAAAATAAGACTAAAGTGCCCCTGAAAATATTCTGACCCAAGGAATTTATTTCCTTTGTCCAAATTAAACCAACAGTTTATAGAGAAGAAAATTTGATCTGCATTCTAGAATATTTGATCTCCATTTAGAGAGGTTTGACTTGAAACTTGGACTTCCATAACCAATAGTCAGAAAACACACAATATATCACTAACTTATTTCTTCTTCAAATCCATGCTCAGGCATCCAGTGTACCAGAACCAGTATGATTTTGAATTGTGGGCATTTTTTTGAAATCCTCAGAATCTTAATTAAAGAAGTGGTTACAAAATGCAGGTGATGGGAATTTGGGGTGCAAGAAAGACAGTGGAAAAGTTAACACTGAAGGCATAAAGTTTGCATGCCTAACCAGAATGTTGTTTGTATTTTCATTAAAAAGGGTTTAAGAGTACCAGCATAGTTTGGAAAGAAGGAAGAATAATAATGTGTGTGTCTGGGCGCGCACAGTATAAATTAACAAATAAAATGACATTATAAGATAGATGCCAACATTTCAGCTGTAAATTGTAAGTCTGTCTGCTTCTCTCTCTCTCCCTTCCCCTCCCCCGGCCCCAGTACTCTTGATTTAGGATGTTGACTCTCCTTTCCACATTTAATGCTGCTGGCTGAACAGTTTCCAAAGTGAAGATAGTAGGGGGGGGGTCTTTTGCTCCTGAAGTGGCACCCCCTAAGTCATTATGCTAAGCTCCTTACTCCTGATTACCACCACCACCTCCTCCTACCCATTAGATTGGCAAACAACTTGCACAGCAGGGGTTGAGGTAGGATAGGATATATAAACTTTCCCAGGCTTGCTTGAATGTATCTCCATCCTTGCTGACTGCTTTAACCAAGGCTGCTGTAATGATGGCGTATCAAGTTTGCCTCCTTGCTTTTCTCTGCTTCTTGCCCACAGCACACAGCTACATATGGGCTTGGATATATACTTTGCCTGGCCACAGTGCCAATGAAGTAGCATCTCTTACGGACCCTGGACCTTCATCCGGTCTAGAGCTAATGGTAAGTAGAAGCCTGCATCTCATCCTTCTCAGTGTTCAGAACAATATTTTCCAGTCTCATGTCCTGAAGAAGTATTGTATTATGTCTTCCATCAGATTAATCTCCAGGGCTATTGGTAATGCTGGTAAGGAAATAGTATGGATTGTAATCCAATTCATTGTTTGTCAATCACAGCAATTTTCATATATGTGGATTTTAATTCCCAGGATTTCTCAGCTAGCATGAGACCTAGAAACATTGCACTAAGAAGATATCCAGCTAGGAGGGGCTGCTCAAGTTCCTGTTTTTGTGCCACTTAGTCTAATGACTATTTCTGGAGTTCTCAAAAGCTTCCACATATTTTATAAGTCTGTAGTCCCAACAGAGTTATAATCCAATTGTTTTCTCTCCTCAGGAACCAACCTTTGTTTTTATAGGAAATACGACTTGATTCATGCCCTTGCTAAACTTTTAGCATAGTTTGGTTGGTTGTGGCTTACTGTATTGCAGATACTCGGGTATTAAGACTTGTAAAACATGATTTGTGGTTTAGGATGGTGTTGGAATCTAGACAATTACTGCTTTTAACCAACATATTATTTTGATTGAATTTGCTCTGGTTTTTCATAATTTGTTACTCCTAAGGGTTAGGATATACTGTAGTTCAAATCCCAGTCATCATTGCCTAACTGGAGGCCTATATATGAAGTAAATTTGGATTTTATTTGACAGTATTGATCTAAGTCAGAGGTCTTCAAACTTGGCAGCTTTAAGACTTGTGGACTTCAACTCCCATACCTATGCTGGCTGGAGAATTCTGGGAGTTGAGGTCCACAAGTCTTACAGCTGCCAAGTTTGAAGGCCTCTGATCTAAGTGTTTGTTCTAAGAACTACTTGAACTGAAACCAGTTTGAAACCACAGATATGACAAAAAATATGACAGATTTCCTAAATCTGAACTTTTTTGGTGACTAGCTTTGGTCTCGTTATCAAATAATATTTCCTGTACCAGTCATTCATGACTATGAAACTCATTCTAAAGCGTAGCAGTTCCATATTAGTGGGGCACCTAATTGAATATTTTTCTCCTCCCCTTTTGTACATAGTCAAATGTGTGCAGTCCTGAAATTGATTGTCCACTGGGGTTCTTCTGTGACCTCCACTTCGAGATTTGCAGGCCACTTAAGCAAGAAGGAGAATACTGTCGTCATGATACCCATTGTGCCAGCAATCTGACTTGTATGTTTGGAAAATGCCTCCAGACAGCACCTAAGGGTCATGAAGGTAAGCTATAGTGGATTTTTGCCTAGGTTTGTTACTGCAAATATTAAGAGTGCTATTCTTAGAACCATCAGATTAGAGAGGCCTGATCTAAATATATCTTTTTATTATTTGAGGTGCTAAACAGGCCTCTTATTTTGATTCTTATCCTGTATCCATAAATATATATTATCAAACCACAAACATTAATGAATTAGGGTTGATGTATGATTTGTCTATATTTTCTCCAGAGGTTGGAATTCATGCTAAACTTAATTTAGGAAGGCGGATTCTCAGATTCTTACAAGCTTCCAAATATCAGTGGAAAATGCTTGAGATAATGTGTGAAGATTTGTTTCATTTTCTGATGAGAAATTTAACTTGACTATGGAAATTCTTACACTCTTTAGTTTTCACTTTAAAAAATATTTTATCCATGCCTAAATTGTGCCAATATTCAAACTAGTTTTAGTTTGAAACCATAGTTGAAGTCAACTTCACTGAATTTACAATGGTTTCAAAATTCTTTTCTCTCCTCCCCCACTTGCCCCAGTTCAGCTGGGCTCCCACATTTATGCTTTCTTGCTTGCCCTTTGTAGGTGCCCGCTGTCATCACAATGAAGACTGTTCTCCAGGCTTCTGCTGTGCCCGTATCCATGGGGAAATGGTTTGCAAGAAAAGGCTGATTTTAGATGAGAGGTGCCATGTCCCCCAAGGAGGGATTGCATTCAGCATGAACCAGGTGTGCCCCTGTTTAGAAGGACTCGTATGCAGACGGATGCAGCCCAAGAGAGAGTGAGTATTGGTGTCACCTGGGAAGAGGTACATTTTCGCCAACACAAGCAAAGTGACCCCATCTCTCCTATTCTCAGTTGGGATTGCTGATTCCCTGTTGCAAACCAGCAATATTGCTGCACAAAAACATAGGGAAGGGAGGTCAAAGCTCATCCTACCTGCCATGATTGACATGTAGCTGAGATTGCCAGCAATAGGGAAACTGCCATTTTGGCTGCATGCTAGGATCAGGATGTTACCTTCTTCCAGAAATCTTGGTGCATCTGAGGTTGCTAGCAATGGAAACAAATCTTGTAGCAATTGCAATGCAGATGATTTTGGGTGTATCAAGATTTTTTGGAAGGAGAGCGGGAGACTGCCTTAATGCAACAGAGTTTATTGGTCAGAAAGTTCTAGGCTCTCACGCTGGGCCACCCCAAAGACCTTTGTACCCCAATATCCACTGCCCACATACTTCCCTTCAACAAAACTTACCGGCATGTGGCATTCAAACAAGGATGAGCAGAACATCTTCCCCAGCTAGCATCAAGGCAAGGGGATGATGGGAAATGAAATCTAAAACTAACGGCAAGCACAAGTTTGCCCATACTGTATTGGTTGAAATCTTATTCCTCTTTTTTTCTTTTTGCAGGAAACCATTTGAGTACCAGGTGAAAAAAGATGACTGGAGATGCCAAAAAAAATAGACAACTATAAAACAGTGTTTTTTAAATAGCTGTACTATTCCTTGTAAATAGTATTGTACATAGAGTTGTCTATCATCTATTTTGATTGTACATTTGCGAATAAACATATCTGAGATGTGTAATTCATGAGAAGGTGGAGCTACTCTTAAAATAATAAATGGATTGATGTCAACAACTTTTTTTGGGATCAAGGACTGTTTTTTTATATATGTGAATAGGTCTCCAAGAGAATATCTAAAGACTTATTACTTTCTGACTCTGTGTGTGTGTGCATGTGTGTATGTGCATATATGTACGTGCCTTTTATTTTATTCATCAAACAATACTGAAACGTTATACCTCTGAAAATCAGTGGTACCATCCATAGTATCTGGAGGAATGGACTGTACACACTACATAGCCTATTGGCTATAGGTTGCCCATCCTTGCATGGCTCGCTGGGGAATTCTGAGGGTTGAAGTCCACACATCTTCAAGGTTGAAAAACACTAGTCTACTCTCTACTATATTAGGGCTTATGACATCTTTTTGGAGAGCAAAAAGATCAGTTAACTCTGGCTTGGACAGCAATATTCACTAGGTGTGATTCCTGCAGATACAATTTATAATAAGCAGGCCTTCCACCACCACCATTTATGTATCAAATTCCATATACCTTTATCTCCATGAAAATGACCTATATTTAAGGAGATACAAGGTGATTTTTAATCTATTATATACTGGATATACTATCTTTCATTTAAGTGCTATTTTATCATCTAAGTTTTTGTGTGTTGTTTTAAATAGCTCTCTTTCAATCTGTTGACTTCCTATGTGTTGGATTACCAATAATGTCCAGCTAATGTAGTTTTTTATATCTGGAGAGGATGCAATTTATTATTTTAAAACATGAATAACCATTCTTAAGACCTAGTCACTTGAGAACAAAATAAACAAAACACTTGTTATTCAGTCACTTCTTTTAGAGAAAAACATTCTTACCTCGCATAAAAAAGTAACATAATTCATAGAAAAATCTATTTCAACACAATGAACAAATGCCACAAAGAAGCCAGCAACAAGGAAACTAAAGAGATGGGGGTATAGCTCAGTGGTAGAGCATTTGACTGCAGATCAAGAGGTCTCTGGTTCAAACCCAGGTGCCCCCTTTTCATTAAAAAAAAATATTTCTCAGGTAGCAAATCCTATTTCTACTCCAAAAATAAACATTTTGCATACTACATATAGCATTGTTAATTCCCTTTAGAGACATGAGTCAGACAGGAGACACCATTGCTCAACTTTAAAAGCTCAGATTCTAAGTAGCCGGCTGAAACGATAGGATGATTTAAATGGCATAATAGGGTTTAACCTTCCACCCCAAGATACATTGTTTTTCAATAATATGTTCAATTTCCTGAAAAATGTATCCATGCTGTCTTTAGGTACCCATCACCTCACTGCAAAGCATTTGATAAGACAGCAAAAAACTCCTTTCTGAAAACTATATTTCAACAACACCAGGAACGAGATTCAAATCCAGAATTTCAGCCATGCATATCCACTGAATAGCAATCTTGCATGCTAAACTAATCCCTCTCACTCTTCAAAAATCTATTTTTACAAGAAAAATAGATATAAACAATAGAATTAACCAAGTCTACGGCAGCAAATCAAAATGACTTGGTCTTTTCAAGTTTTAAAAACTGCAATGTAAGTTTTGGAAAATAAAAATTATGTTTCTTACAAGGACAAGGTCTTTATATCTTGCAACTTGGCCTTAAATCAATATATGTGGATTGTGTGAACATAGCCATTTGAGGGACCATGGTTAAACAAAGTACTCTATCTAGGGGTCACCAACCTTTCAGACCTCAGGGACCACTACATTCATAATTTTAAACCCCGTGGACCACTAATATGATCTGCCTGATGACTGGCTGGGTGGGCGTGGCCAGGTGGTCATGTAACTGGGTGGGTGTGGCCAACTTGATGTCACTTACATCGAGGGGCGCCTCGCCGGCCTCTACTCTCCCCTCCCAGCCACACCTTGCCTGCCCGCCTAGGCTCCTTAGGACCCCAACAGGAACTCCGCCTCTTCACCACCAGCGGCACTTCCCTCCAGCCTTCGCCCAAACCCCAGCACCAGGAGGCTGAAGCAGAACCCAAGTTGGAATTTCTGCTCCGCTCTGCCCCACACAAAAGGACCCTGAAGGGGGAGACTGTTTCTTTATCTTTATCTTTCTTTGATTTATATACTGCCCTACTCCCGAAGGACTCAGGGCGGTGAACAGCTAAACGATAAAATACATAAATACAAAATTTAAAAAACAGAATAAAACCGAATTAAACAATTTGGCCCAGACAGATTTAAAACACCCCAATCATTTAAAAACAGATTAAAATTTTCATATTAAAAAAGAAAAAGGGAAAAGATTAGGCCAGGCCCGCCTGGTGGAATAAAAAGGTCTTGAGAATGCGGCGGAAGGTGCGCAGATATGGGATCCTCCGTATCTCCGGGGGGAGCTCATTCCAGATAGTAGGTGCTCCCACAGAGAAGGCTCTCCCCCTAGGGGCCACCAGTTGACATTGTTTGGCCGACGGCACCCGTAGGAGCGCCTCTCTATGAGAGCGTACCGGCTGGTGGGAGGCTATTGGTGGTAGTAGGCGGTCCCGTAGGTAACCAGGTCCTAAGCCATGGAGCGCTCTAAAGGTGGTAACCAAAACCTTGAAGCGCACCAAAACCTTGTTGCACTCTCTGCAGCAACACAAACGTTCATTGCACATATTGTCCCAGGGGCCGTAGTTTGAGGACCCCTGATTTAGTGCAATATAAAAAATGCAAAATTTTCTCACGGCCCACCAGTGGTCCATGGACCACCAGCTGGTGACCACTGATCTAGGGCATCTGCAATTAGATTTCTCCACTGGATTACAAAGAATGGAATGCTGGTTTGCAGATTATTTAGATCACTCCCCCACTTTCAATAGCTCTCCTCAAAGTAGCACACACTATTAGACAGGTGGCGGTGGTCATAAAACACTGGGAAAGGGCCAATATACTTTCCGCTACAATATTGGGAGGAAGTGTTAGATCTCCCCACTTTCCTGTCTCTCCCTCCCCGCTTCTGCTTTAAGAGAAACAATTGCGGGGGAAGAAGTAATACAATAGATCAAGGTAGGAGAAGATTCTTGGATTTAACAGAAGCCCTCTTGCTAATGCACTCAGCAATCTTCAAATCTGTTTTTGCTCAGAGACATTTCACAAATCCTTGACTGGAGCATTTAAGTCCCCAACTCAAATCAACACCCTGACCTATAATTTATTTAACCATGCTTTACTGTATTAGCCCTATTGCCTGGATCCAGGCTGCAAAGCACTGAACCATAAACAACTGCCTTGATGATTAGGACTCTTTCACATAGACATGTTAATGTCTCTTTCTCTGGTTTTTGAGTCAGAAGAAAGCTATGCAACCCTAATTTGTACTTCCCTGATAGCCAAGAACAATTTGCCTCAGTAACTAAGCTTACAAGTGAACCTATCCGTATCAATTTACTGTGGGAAAATTTAAGCAACTACTAGGTTCCTGAGGCTTTGTTTTCCCTCTCATCCTAAGTCACCAGCCACTGGGAGAACAAATCACCACCAGTGGGCCTTGAAGTGCTGTGAGATACTGCAAACTTAGGCAAGTGTGAATGAGTGTGTGGGACCAAAACTTTACCCATCTTCTAAGGTGACTGAGTGACAGGTTTCTGGAGCAAAAGTGCTTCACACTGATAACTGTCACACAGGACATTTTTGAACATGGGCTACTGGTCTCCCAAGAGACAAATGCATTCCACATATGTTTGATAAACACCAGTTTGCATACAGAACAAATAGATCTACAGAGGACATTATAGTCATCACTCTTCACACTGCTCTGACTCATCTGGAACAGTGGGGAGGCTATGTGAGGATCTTTTTTGTAGATTTTAGTTCTGCATTTATCACAACTCTTCCACATAACTAGTGTCTAAACTTAAGGACCTTGAGCTTTCTCATTCAATCTGCCTTTGGATTATGGATTTTCTGTCTGGCCGCTCTCAGAGGGTCAGATTAGGTAATCATACTTCCTCGGTCCTTATTCTTAACACTGGTACACCACAGGGTTGTGTGTTGAGTCCCTTACTCTATACTCTTTATGTGCATGACTGCATTCCCAGTAATACTATTATTAAATTTGCAGATGATACAACAGTCGTGGGACTGGTCTCCAAGGAGGATGAGTCTGCCTATTGAGATGAGGTAGACCAGTTGCTTTCCTGGTCCTTAACACCAATAAGACCAAGGAGCTTATAGTGGACTACAGAAGAAATCAATCAGACATCCAGCCCTTGGTCATCAATGGAGACCAAGAGGAGCAAGTGGCCAGTTTTAAGTTTTTGGGTGTTACCATAAAAGAGGACTTGACCTGGGGAACTCACATTGCAGCACTGGTCAAAAGGGCCCAGCAGAGATTATTCTACCTGAGACTCTTCAGGAAACAGCAATTTAATGAAAAATTGCTAGTGACCTTCCACCATTGCACTATAGAGAGATTCTTAACTTACTGCACCTATGTATGGTTTGTTAATTGCACAGTGGCAGATAGGACAGCTCTCCAGAGGGTTAACGTCATTGCCCAGAGGATCATTGGTTGCCCTCTCCCCTCCTTGGAAGAGCTTTATAGCCCCACTGCCTTAAGAAAGTTCAAAATGTTCTTAAAGATCCATCTCATTATAGGCACCCTTTTTTTTTGAACTGTTGCCATCTGGCAGACGGTACAGGACAATAAAAACAAGGACAAATAGGCTGAAAAACAGCGTCTATCCCAGAACAGTAATTATGTTGAATCCTACTGTATAGTGGGGTTTTCAATTCAATTGTGTAGAATGTGAAGGATGTGTGTGTGTTTGTTTTATTTTTTATAGTTTTCTTATGTATCATGTACACTGAAGATGGCATTTAATTTCGTTGTATGAGGTGCAATGACAATAAAGTAAACTTTCTACTTCCATCTAGTAAAAAACCCAGCTCATTTGACAAGTCAGTAAGGCAGACATGGTTTGTGGGGTGAATTCATATGTGTCATTGAGAAAGTTCCCTTCATCCCAATCCCTGACCCTGAAGGGTTTTTGGACAAACCTTTACTGGGCTCATCTTGTAGAGGAGTAGTTGACAGGTTTACTAGTCTTCCAGTCTCTTGTCTAGGATGGGAAACTGGTAGACCTCTTATCATTTTTTTTCCCCGTTCCCAAATATTCAAATTTATATGTTCTGCTGAAAACTGTAATGCACTAATCTGTGGGGCAATTAGCACTGTCTCTTTGTCCCTGTTTAAATGGACCAGAAGCCATACTTTTTGTCACAGGCAGGTCTTGCAGTTCTGACAAACATTAAATACATGTTTAATAACTGGTCTAGAAGCCTTAAAGCAGTATAGCAACATTTGCAAGAAACCCCTTCATGTGATGCCTCTGTGGAAACCGGGCTCCTAGTTTCTCCAGCAGCTCAATTGGCCCTGGAGAGTAACCTGGAAGTCCACCTCTAGATTCACTGATGGCACCCATGTCTAAGAAGCGTTTTGCACAATTACATCTGGACCCCCAGTTAGGGCAATTCTAGGACTGCAAGGCCTTCCCTATAGTTTCTTAATCACCTCCCATTTGGATTGTTGCAACTTGCGGTACATGGGACTTCGCTTGAAGCTTCAATTAGTCCAGATTGCAGAGTCGTGATGGGAGTATCAAAGTTCTTTCATGTAAAATACCTCTACTTCGAGAGCTGTTCTATTTGCCAATTTGCTTCTGGCTGCAAATGAAGATGCTGATTGTCACCTTTAAAGCCTAACATGAATCAGGACCTGGTCATGGAGAAGATCTCCAGTGGCAGCTGCCCACTCTAAAACTAGCCTCAAAAGCTGCTCCCCTAAAGTAGCCCAGCCTGACCATTTATCCATGTCTCAAATACGGTCAGCTCTACACCCAGCTCCCAAGCTAGACAGCCCAGTGCCAAGCACCCCATTTCTCTCCTTCCGGCCCTTTCACACTGAGATCCTCTGGAGTTCCTTGGAAGAAGAGAATTTATCCTACAATCCCAGCCCTGTATTGTTCCCACGTCTTCCTGCCCGATTTCTATCCCCTGTTTCCACCACGCATTCTGACGTCACTCAAGGGTTCCGCGGAGTCCCTCTTGTCCCCATCTAGAGAGTTTTCCAGTTGAGAGGGAGGAGCTCGACGGGGGTGGACCTAGCTTCTGACGCGGCACCTGCGGAGCCTATAAAGAGGGGCGGGGGCGAAGGCGTTTGCTTATGAAGCTGTGAAGCTCGGGATGGGTCAGTTTTTTGCTAAACTCCTGAATATTTTTGGAAGTCGCGGTAAGATGCCTTTGAGCGCGGCGCGGCCGCATTTCCTCCCTTTTTATGACACAATTCCCGAAATGCTAAGTGTGTATGTCAATCAGATCGTGTTTACCTTTTAGGTTGTTGTCCACCAACTTTCCCCTAGTTTTTTCCTCCTGTCTTTCTTTCTCTTTAAATCCCAGTTTTACTTTGTTTCTAATTTTGCACGGACCATGCCTTCGCGCACGGCATCCTTCTCTCTCCTTCCTTTTGTTTGCTTCACATTTTTAAAATTCATTTATTGCCTTTCTTTTCATATGCGATTCCTTTTTTCATTCTGTTTTTCTTCCTTTTACTTTGCCCCGGCAGCATTTTCATTTGATTTCCAATCTTCTTTTATTAACCCCCCCCCCCCATTTTTCTTTCTCTCCCTTCCTCTCTTTTTACATCTTTTTCTTTTTTGTTCACTCTTGTGTTTCTAAACTTAACAATTTTCTACTTGTCCCTGTCCCCTTTCTTCTTTTATTGTTCTATTTGGAATTATGCTTTCTTTGCTTTTTGTGATTTCACTCCCTATTTTTCTCTATTACTTTTCTGTTTCTATTTTCTTTTTCGTTCTCTCTCTTAGTTTCCTTCTCCTTTCAATAACCTTAGTACCATGTTCTAGGATTAAATTTGGGTTGTGGAGCCATGACATTTTCAACATATCAACTAGTAGCTGGTGAGGAAAGCTTTTGTACAGCTAACCAGAATTTGCGGTTGTTGTGCCAGCACTCAGCCAGTAGCATGTAGCATTTGAGTGCATATGTGCTTTAGAATGACAGGGAAGAGAGACATGCGTGTTGAGCAGGACTGAAACAATGAGGGAAGTAAAACTGACTGTTCATGAAAGTGTTTTGGAGACTTTCAGTTGTGAATTCTAATGCTTCTTTTACTACAGAGTCTGTAATATGATATTTGTGTTTTAATTTTTAATGATCTTGCATTTTTTCTTCTTCTTTCACTTATGAGTCATTGAGATGTATTTTGTGTTGGGGGGGCTGCACTAAGAGAGGCTCATCCAATCTCATTGTACACATGTTGTGCATTGACAATAAAGGTTTGAATTTGAATAGGGCATCAAAGATGATGTAAAATGTCAGTCTGGAAAGTATCTTCTGTGTGCACTTGCTTGGTAAATTAAGTGAACTGTCATTATTAGTTATTTCAGGGAGTGCTAATAAAGACAAAAGGCCATGCCTGGATATCTGATGTTGAAGGGCTTCTTGTGGCAAGTGGTATGTGCTTGGGTGTGAGAACAAATGAACAAGGGGGGATGTGTGTGCATAGGAGTGGGAGAGTGGTGGAAGAGTTAGGTTGTAAAGCAGCAATGGATGAGAACAAAATGTTAAAAGCAGAGGAAATTAAAGCGGACAATAGCAGAAATTAAACTGCTATATTTAAAGGAATCGGCTAAGAGATAAATTTTTGAATCCTTATGGGTGACATATTTTTTGTTTCCAGTTTCTTCTATATACTGGTATATGAGACAATAACAATTTAGTCAGAAGAAAGTTTTCTAAAATTTGCCTCTTCCATTGTTCTCTGGGAGTCTGGGAATTGCAAAGTTTTTGAGTGGGTGGGAGTATTGAGGGTGTTTTCATGGAAACTTCTGCCTTTCTTTGGCATGGTTTATTTGCTTAGGCAAATGTTTGGCTAGAAGAATAGTTTCCATCTTTTGTACTTCCACTCTTATATGTTGGCATGGCCTTTCCCCTCCCTTTTCTAAGCAAAATGCTTTAGTATTCCTTAAAGCCTGGAACTATAATGTCCTGTGGGTATGCAGCCTCCTAATTTATTGCCAGTTTTGGACGAACTTTTGCTCCTCATCCTGCATGTTCAGAAGATGCTTACATATATAAACATGATTGAGAACCAATGCTGAAGCTATATACATGTCTGCATGTTCAAAAAGGAACCCCTAATATATATTTCAGCAATGTTATATATCCTGATTTCACACTCCTAAATATTGCTGAAATATATATTAGGGGTTCCTTTTTGGTTTTGGAGTTTTGCCTCTAGAAAGGGAGAAAGTCACATGAATACAATATGTACATATGTACAATATCTTGTACATTTGACATGTACAACATTGGTTCTCAATCATGTTTTCATGATAAGAAGTAAATACAGTGAAAGTTGTCAGTATATGAGGGCCCTGCTGGACTCCCCTTTGCTCTTTGCCCTATGCTTTGCCCTATGCTTTCAACATACCAAAATACACAGGATGGCCTGCAAACATCCAGGCAATCACTAGGTGCCAGGCTAGATCTAGAGTTTTCTGAATTTTGATGGTGCAATATGAACCACATTGTTTAAATTTGAACACGCTAGGCATGACATCAGTGGTGGGTTGCCCCTAGTTCGGACCGGTTCTATAAAACCGGTAGTAAAACAGGCGGGAGGCTCAGCCCACTGACCCTGACATCATGAGAAGTGATCTGCGCATGGGGAGGGAGAGAAAGGAGAAGAGATGAAGAGGGGGAGAGAGAGAGGAAGAAAGGAAGGAAGGAAGGAAGGAAGTCCAGAGTGTGATGGGTCCTTATTTACCATCCAGCGGTGATGTTTGGTGGGCAAGGAAATGAAGTTCAGGGAATCAGGGGGGAGAGAGAGGAAGGAAGGAAGGAAGGAAGGAAGGAAGGAAAGAAGAAAGGAAGGAAGGAAGGAAGGAAGGAAGGAAGGAAGGAAGGAAGGAAGGAAGGAAGTCCAGAGTGTGATGGGTCCTTATTTACCATCCAGCAGTGATGCTTGGTGGGCAAGGAACTGAAGTTCAGGGAATCCACCAATAGGTTTAATTGTTTTGTCACACATTACAACAGTCAGGACAATGGACCAGGCATATTACTTAAGTGGAGGGATTGGAAAATATTATGTTAGCATGTTGGGCAATGTTGTGCTTCAGGTTTAATGACCATGGTATACACCAGGGGTTCCCAACCCCCCCCCCCCCCGATCCATGGACTGATCTGTGGCATGCCACCAACCGGTCCATGCAAACAAGCAAAGCCCCATCCATGGGATGCAGTCAATACACAAAACAACGCCCTCTCTAGTCCACGGAAAGACCTCTCTCCACAGAACCAGTCCTTGATGCCAAAAGGTTGGGGGCTGCTGGTCTAGGCTACAGATGTCCTGACATTTTGCCTGCAACTGTGTATCTTCAAAGGCAACATAATGAGCAAGGATTGACTGAGCACCTGTCTATATAGGTAGGTGACCTGCTTGGATCTTTAGCTGAATTGATTTCTGATTGGTGCAGGATTGCTAAACCCTGAAGCTCAGTATTGTCCAACAGATACTGGCCATGGAAGCCTACATATTGTGCCAGTGTGTATTTCTGTCACACAGAGCCTGGTGAAGAAAACTTTCACATGGACAACTGGTTATGACCTAAGATAGAAAGATTTTCAGAAAGCCAAAGTGGAAGCAATCTGAGAGGAGAGGATGAAAGTGCCATATGTAGGGATGATATAGGTAGTCCTCAACTTATGCCCACAATTGAGCCCAAAATTTTGCATGTTGCAGAGTGAGAAATTTGCTCAGGGAATTTTGCCCCATTTTATGACTTTTCTTGCCACATTTGTTAAGTGAATCATTGCAGTTGTGAAATTAGTAATACGGTTGTTAAGTGAATCTGGTTTCCCCATTGACTTTCCTTGTCAGAAGGTTGCACAAGGGGATCACCTGACCATAGGATACTGCAGTCATCGTAAATGTGAGTCAGTTGTCAAGCATCCAAATGTAAATCATGTAACCATGGGGATGCTGCCATGGTCATAAGTGTGAAAAATTGTCATAAGTCGCCTTTTTCAGTGCTGTGGTAACTTTGAACGGTCACTAAATGAATTGTTGTAAGTCGAGGACTACCTGTAGTCCACTTGAATGCCCCTTTTGCCTGCTGCATGCAGAATGAAAAATCAGGTTTCAACTACAAGTAGGCTATTCCAAATACCATCCCTTGTGGATTCTGATGTGACTGAGCTTGCATATTTAACACTGCAATATGTAGGCATTCCTTCATTACTTCCAAGGTTTTCTCATTACGTATCAGTCTAGAACAGTGATGGCTAACCTTTTCCGGACCACGTGCCCAAAGTGTGTGTGTGCGCAAATGCGCGTGCATGTGCCCAAACCCCCAAAATGCAATGCGCCCACTGCCCCCATCCATGCACCCTGCCCCTGTGCATGAACAGGGGCCCCTGCACATGCCCCACCCCCGCGCATGTGTGGCAGAAACCCGAAGACCAGCTGGCCAGCGGGAGGCACATGCGCATGCGTGGCAGAGCTGAACTGGGGCAACGGCTCGCGTGCCATCAGAGAAGGTGCAGCGTGCTACCTCTGGCACGCATGCCATAGGTTCGCCATCATGGGTCTAGAATATAGCACCAAACTTCTGCGTTTCCCTATACATTCATATATTATAAAAATGCCGAAAGTTTGGCAGATTTCCATAAAGAAATGATCATCCTTAAAAATTAGCTAAGTACCACACAGATGTGTTTTATTGTTGTTATTGCTGTTGTTTTGACATCTTAATATGTGCTAAGATGTGACTTAGTCCACAAACAGGAACAAGCAAAATCAACTTTGAGCTTGTGTGTTTTTCTTCCCATCCTCCTATTGGACCTAGAAGAGAGCCTTGGAAGCATTCATTTCTACATTTACAAGGGATCAAAACTGTAATAACATTAATTATGGTTTGTTTAAATTAGCGATCTTCCAATTTCACTTTGAATGTTATCACTAGTTTAAAAATATGGCTACTTATATCAAAAGTTGATCCAGATAATGAACTAGGTTTCCACAAGTGAGGCTCCCTCTCCCAGTGTGTAAGCTTTAATTCCCAGAACTCCAGACTATTATGGCTACTGACAACCATGGGATGAGAATCTGGCACGAATGGAAAGAGATAGAAATATTTACTTTTGGACAGGACACACAATGAAGATTCATTGAGTCTCAGTGTTGTCTATCTTATGTCATAAAATATAATATGTATGCAGTCAGAAGTTGTGTTTGGAAATTGGTTGTGGGCAGTAATGAGTTCCATTTACCTTCGCATGCTCAGGCGTAGCACTTCTGCGCATGTGCAGAGTGTCCGTGATGACGCCCGAACTGGGACAAACCGGTAGAAACCCACCACTGGTTGTGGGTGCTTCCTCACTAGAGGTTTTCACAAACATACTGGACAACCATTTGACCTGGATGGTATGAAACTACTGTCCTGAGCTTGGTTGGATGAGAAGATCTTCGAGGTTCCTTCCCAGCCTTATGATTCCATGGTCTATGAAATCATTTTAAGGCAGTGTTCCTTAAATGTTTTGCAAGCAGGATCCCTTCCCACTTTTAAAAATATGGAGGATCCCAAAAGAGCTTTTGTTTGTACTGGTTATATTTATTAATATATACTGGATTAAAAATTTAAATTGATGCATTCATAGAATATTTATTGAACGCTGTAAAAAATTGTTTAAACTCTTGCCGCGGTGCTTCAAAGAGCCACCCTACAGCTGATCAGTGGTAAAAGACAGTGTGGTGGTAGACCAGTGCGCTCCAAAAACAAATGGGTAGACTGGTGCACTCCAAAAACAAATAGGTAGACCGGAACACTCCAAGAACAAATGGGTAGACTAGTACAGTTCTGCAAGCAGTTAAAAGCCTGGTAGACCAGTACCTCTGCTAAATCCAAAATAATTGTTTGTCACATGACCATCAAACCACACCCACACAATACACCATGCCCACAGAACCAGTAGTAAAAAATTTTAGAAACAACCCACCCCCCCGATTTGCATCAACGTTTTCATCAGCTTCAGGTTGCATATTTCTGTCATAAATTACACACTATAAATTACAAGACTTCATTCATATAGAATAAGCCAAAAATGATGTGTATACACACAGATACACACTTTGAGTCCATGTATGGAATTTGAAACAATGCTTGCTAGCGGTACTCTTGAGAGTATTTTAGGATTTGTCTGTATTTAGAAAGAACAAATTATGCCATTGGGTTGTTTCTTTACGTTTAAGTAGTGCTTCCTTCCTACTCTGCAAAGCAAGTAAATCTCATGTAATGTCGTTGTCAGTCTTGTTCTTGGAAGAAACAGATTACTTTTTAAAATAGGGCTGCTTGCCAATAGAAAAGGTAATCTCATTATCTTGTTTTGCCATATATGGAATTCTTAGACTACCAACCCCTACCAAGGAGGGGTTGTGATGTACAGCTTGCAATTTGAAACAGTTTTTCTGAATCTTTATATGAATTTAAACAACTGTGTTTCAGAAAGGAAAAACGTCATTCATGTTTCCTGGTTTATAATCTGTGTTTAAATCAAGTCCACTTCTCACCTTTTTGGTTTTTGATTTCTTCTATATACAAGTCAACCTCCATTTACTCCAGTTGTTTAATGACTGTTTCAAGTTGCAAGAGCAACTTGAATAGTTGAAGTTGAAGAATAGAAGAAGTCCAGAAGTTATCCACATGGTGCTCAGTAAACAACTTGCATCTAAACACCATCAAGACAAAGGAGATGGTGCTAGACATCTGGAAGCAGAGAGGAACCTGCCCCACTCTACATCAAGGGGGGCTGTGTGGAGAAGGTCTCCTCTTTTCAAATTCCTGGAGTCCACCTTAGCCAAGATCTCACTTGGAAAAAAAACATGTTCCAGGTGGTCAGGAAGGCTCAACAGAGACTCCATTTCCTTAGGGTCTTGCGGAAAAATCAGGTGGAACAATAACTCATGACTTCCTTTTACCGGTCTACGATAAAAAACGTCCTCACATATTGTGTTACGGTATGGTATGCTGGCTTGACAGCCGCGGACAGAAAGGCATTACAGAGGGTGATGAGCACAGCACAAAAAATCATGGGCTGCCCCCTGATTTCACTGGACGAAATCGCCAGGACCCGCTGCCTTAGCAGAGTAGGAAAATCCTCAGGGATGATTCACACCCTGGTCAGCACTTCTTTACTCTTCTACCAATGGGCAGGAGATATAGAAGCATAGCCAGCTGAACAAATAGGCTAAAAAATAGCTTTTATCCTTGCACCATCAGACTTCATCAGATCACAATTAGGTTTAATATGATAGACTTGCAGGGCCAGCCCAACATGCAACATGTTCATACCAGTATAATATAATATAATATTATATACATATATGTACATGGGGATGTGTGCTAGTTATTACTTATATGAGGACCCAGATTGTTGGGGGCAATATGCTGACTCTGTAAACCGCTTAGAGAGGCTGTAAAATACTGTGAAGCGGTACATACCGTGTTTCCCCGAAAATAAGACAGGGTCTTATTTTCTTTTGAGCCCCAAAATAAGGGCTTGGTCTTATTTTGGGGGGGTCCGGCAGAGAGAGGCTCTCTCCATGCGCCATCAAGCCCTGCCCCTCCTGCGGGAAGAGAATGCGAGTGGCCCGAAGGTGCCAAGCCATGCGAGCGCCTGTTCCCTCTCCCGCTTGCATGCCTCCCAGGCCTCACCATGTCGATGTGGGCGAAGCCAGTGAGCACCCGGCTGGAAGGCGCTGGAAACAGAGAAGACGCCGGTTGGGCCAGCCACCTGCTGCCAAGTCTTCCAGGAGCCAAGGCAGAGAGGTGGCGAAGTGTGAAGTGAGCAGCAGCCCCGCATGGGGAGACTGTGCTGCTGCCGCCACCATCTAAGCAGTGAGGATGGCTTCCTCTGCGACTTCCAAACCCTATCTGGAAGCCGCTGGAAGTGGAGAAGAAGCCAGTTGGTCCAGCCACCTGCTGTTGAGTCTTCTGGGAGTGTGGGGTAGCCGCATGGAGTTGGAACCATAGAGCGGGAAGTGCGGTCCCAGAGTGGCTGCTGCCGAAAGACTCTGTGTCAAATTTTGCTTTGATCTAGCTTTGGGGTGCTTTCTGTTTGAGCTCCCTGATGTTTATGCTAAAAGGGCATGCATTAATATGAGAACAGATAGCACAGTGAGAATAGCCATTTCAATTTGCACAACAGCAATGGAGGAACAGAATGGGACAACTCATAGTGGCCAACCTGGCATGGCCAGCTTGTCACCACAATGTTGTCTCTGTTAACTCAAAACCACCACTGGCCGAACCGGGGCGAACCAGTAGAAACCCACCACTGGTCTTCACCCCTTATAATGGTGTTTCTCAACCTTGACAACTTGTGTGGCATTCCCCAGCCAACTAGGAGTTATAATCCACACATCCTAAAGTTGCTAAGGTTGAGAAACACTGCCCTATAAGATTAAACAGCTCTTTCTTCATGCCACATCCTCTCCCTTATCTATTCACAAACTCATAAAACCACAAGTTTTTAATCCTGGTGTCAGCATAACATTCTGGTTTTTAATTCAGTGAAATATTGTGGTAGGATTTGATTTCTTTTCAATTCTTCTTTATTCTTTATCTTCACAGATTTCATCAAGATTAACCAACCTCTTATGTATACCCAGTAAAAACACATTTTCCAGGTCATTTTTAATTTTTTAAAGTCCAGCCAGTTTCTTTTGTAAAGCATTCTTTTCCAAATCAGTCTCTTGGCCTATCATCTCTGATATTTTCTCTGCCTTGTCAAATAAAATTTATTCTACCTCTGTCTTCTTTCATTAAGGTCTTTTAGACTTAGTTTACCCATAGAAGTAAACATGATTATTGATATTGATATTATAGTTACTAATTTATGACTCCATTCTTGAAAAAGATCCTTTAATATTTCTGATATTATAACATTTTGCGTCATTTTATAAGTCTCAAAATTTATCTGGATGCTTAATCCATTTATAACTTTCTTAGGTCAAAATTTTGTTTTACTGTTTATTTTAAATTTTTTAACTTTTTAAATTTATAATTAATTTTTTGTTCAGAGTCGAAGATAAACTCACCTGTGAAAGATGTTCAAACTTACTTTAGAAGTCTCTGATACCTTTAGGGTGGTTAATAGGCAATTTCCAAATGTGATTAGGTAAAGAGGTTTGCCACATATGTAAGCAAGATGGCTTATCCCATCATCTCCCTATGCTCAAATCTGTGGAAGGCCCACTGCCCTGCAGTTTCCTCACTAGGAGCACATGATTCCACATCATCTCCTTATCCAAAGAAATTTCAGTGAACCAATCTACTCACTGGTTCCTTGGTCTTCGCCGTAGTGGTGTCCACACTACCGTACGTTGGAGTCAGCAATTCTTTCGGTATTCTGAAACAAAGTTCAGTAAGCATACTAGGAAAAATTAGAATGAGTCCAGTGATAGCTTCAGATGAAAATTTCAAGGCTGTCAGTAAAATTAGAGAATATTGTCAGCTTTGATGTGATGCCAGATCTAATATGGAATGGGATACTGTATATTGAAATGGAAAGTACCAGTAGCGTTCTCTCTCCTCTCCCCTTCTCTCTATGCGAATCTGATCGGTGAGCGGGAGATGGAGGCAACTGGAGCCTCAGGATCGCCTTTGACCAGCCTTTGGCCAGAGCGCCTTTGATTCCCAGGTGGATGCTCTGGCAGTTCATGGAACCTACACGAAAATTTCGGCCTCTGGCAGAAAAAGGGCTCCGGAGAGGCTTCGGGGGGCGGAAACGGCCAGGAGGGAGGATGGCCAGCCCTTCTTCGTTTCGTCTGGAAGAGAGGGGGATTTAATCATTCCCCTACCCTTGACAGGCAGGGGAGGAGAACTGCGCAGCAGGGGTCCAGTGGGGTGTGCGTGGCTCCTGGCTTTGCCGCTTTCTTCCTTCGGGCGGGAAGCCCCAAATCAGCCTCGAACCCCCACCACACCCCCTCCCTCCCTCCCTTCCCTTCCCTGCTATGCGTCTCCCCGTTGAGCCCCCAGAGAACATCTGTGTAGGGAGGACAGAGGAGGCCTCTGAGTTTCTGCTGTGGTGCAGAGAGCTGCGAAGGCCTGGCCTGAAAAGGTAAGGGCGATGGCAGGGGATGCAGAAGAGGCCGGGCCAGAGACAGAGATAAACAGAGAGGGAGGGAGAGAGAGACATAGAGAAATACAGAGAGACTGTGGTGGGGGGAGAGGGAGACATACAGAGATACAGAGAGAGAAGGTGGGAGAGAGAGAGACATAGAGATACAGAGAGAGGGAGAGAGAGACACATAGAGAGATACAGACGGGGAGAGAGAGAGACATAGAGAGATACAAAGAGAGAGGGGGAGACAGAGAGGGAGGATTTTGTGGTTCCCATTGTTTTTAGCAACCGGTTCTCTGCCCTAATCACCAGCTGGGTAGCGTGGCTCAGGGGCTGTCATGTGACTGATGAAAGTGAGTGACGTTGACTTGGCCACGCCCTCCAAATGTTTGTGGAGAGTTTGGCACTTCAGCCTCACTCTTTTAGCCCAGCGGAAGCACCAGACTGGACCACAGCAATGCGTGGGCGGGTACAGCTAGTGTACATATGTATGTATGTATGTATGTATGTATGTATGTATGTATGTATATATCTGTGTCTACTTTCTTAAAATCTGGACTGTCTTAACTTTTACTACTTCCTAAATTTACCTATGGTTATAAAGAAGTTCTATGTAAAGCATGGAGTACAACAAATTTCTTCTGTTTCTTCAAACAGGGAAAAAGAAGAATATGAGTAACATTATCTTTTTCTCCTTTCCTCTTCTAATACCACTTATAGATGATAAGGGGGTTAACTTTCCTTCCCTGACTATTGTCTCCTCTCAGAAATCATAGACACCATCTTAAAGGACAATAGCATACAATACAACATTATTTTTGGTCTACACATATTACACATTGAGAAAGAATATCAAAAATATCAAAAAGCAATTACTTCTCCAAACTTCAGTGTGAGCGTCTTCTCCATCCACATGAAATAATAAGTTTGAAACAGGATCTAAAAATGTAGATTTTGCAACTTGCCATTTTCTGCTACCTTTGAATCAGCAATATGAACAAAACCGCTGACAAGAATTGGGAGGAAGTAATTATCTGCCTTGTAATATAAGATTTCACAAACTCTTAAAACTTGCAGAGTACAATATGAGTATAACATTTCCAATCATATTTGTACAAAAATTTAAGCATCTTGTATAAATTTAAAGTTATGTAGTGCAACATCAGAAACAATTGAAACAGGACTTGACCAGTGTCATTTCTCAATATTGGGATATTCTCATCATTATTTCTGTTTATTGAAAAGATCAAATTAGAATTAGTAAAGCTCACTTCAAAATCCTACCCAGTAATGAAGCCACACCTGAGAAAGTCATGTTATTTCAGCATCATCTATCTAACAGTATTTGTTGGGTGAAACAGAGAAGGATGTACACCACAAGTGTCAAACTTGCTATGTCACATAGCACATCACATATCATGATGTTTTTTCCTTTCGTGGAGCTGGGGTGGGTGTCGCCTGTGTGTGACGCATCCGGCCAGTGGGCCACCAGTTTGATACCCCTGATGTACACCATTCCCGAGTTCCTTAGAGAAATGCATCTCTTCTACTGTGAAGCTATCAAACTCAGAGGTAGTCAGGCCTCAGTTCTTGCAACAGAGGCCAGCTAGGATAAGCTTGAAACACAGTCCAAAAATTAAAGGGGCCAAGAGGAAAAACTAGACAATCAAGAAACAGCAAATGATACAAATCTTGCTCCAACACTGGTCTGTGAACAAAAAGATTTAGTATTCCCATTTCTTTTTGATACCTTCAAATCAGTCATGACTCCTGGCACCTGCCTGCACTAGTCCCTGCAGTTTTCTTGGCAAGATTTTTGGAAGTGGTTTGCCATTTCTTTCTAGAGTGGAGAGAGTGTGACTGGCTCAAGGTCACTTAGCTGGCTTTATAATCTGTTGTGACCTAGGCTTCCTGAGTCATTAAAACACAGAGTAGTCCCAAAAACCTCTTTTATTGCAACAGCTGTGAATTACGTTCATTCACAACTGAGTCCCATTTAGTTGCAAAAAGTCCTTCGGGAAAAGTCCATCGGGATAATCACCAACCTTATCTCCCTTGACTCGCTGCCAAAGACCTACTTGGCAAAGCCACACGGAGTCCAGAATCAAACAGAGATGCTGACTGGGAAAAGAATTAACAACGTTGCTTTCCTGCAAAGGTCCACGTGCCTTTGCTCCTCTTTTAAGCCTTATGTGAGAGGCCAATCATCTCCAGGCCTTACTCCTGAGTCGTCCCTTTAGTTTTAACCATTCTTGCCTTCTGGCAGCTCTGCGCATGTGTGTACTAGGAACAGGCTCCTCCTGTTCCTCTGCCTCTCTGATGTCCGACTCTGGTGGCTCCGGAGTCTGTGCATAGCTCCCAGATGGCCCTGGCTCCATCTCTGCCTGCAACGCAGAGCCCTCATCCGAGCCTTCCCCAGACTCCAGGACTGGCCCATGTTCCTCCCCAGCCTCCTCGTTGTCTGACTCTGCTGCCAGATCCGCAGGCTGCTGGCGGACCACAACATAATCCAAGACAGGATTAGAACTCCCAGTCTCCAGTCTCTAGCCTGGTATCTTAACCACACCACAAGTAAGTTGTCTTCTCTACCTTAGAATCTTACGATACCCAACACTGGGTTAAGTATTACGAGATTACAAAAAGGGGATGAATAGATTTGAGTAAGGATATGTTACTATCAAGAATACTTTCTTTGCATTTTATACAAAGCTATCACACTGGCTTTGAACTTTCACCAGCCTAGATCTATATAGTACCAAATAAGACATGGAAATCTTAGTCACATGGATATTCAATTCTAGATTTGCAGATTCTTAGAATCATAATTACCACAACTTGAGTTTGGAGCCTCTAGCAAAGGAATTGGTCTTCTAGGACATCTATGCCAGGGATGTGTGATACACTTGTCAATGAAAACTGTGGGTGTAAGATGAAGGGAGAGATAATACTAAGCTGTAATTAAATCAACTTAATTGGTTTCAGACTGGTAGGATTATTGTTGGTTTGATATAAGCAAGCCTTGAACTAATGGGTTCATAATGCATGGTAAATTTTAAACCAGGCCAAATCATTATTCCTACGTTACTCAGGAATCCCTAATAAATCCACCAGCCAACCAAAGGATTTGAAAAGGGGTAGAGAGACAGAAGGTACATGAGTTGCATGCATATTTGTTTAGGTATGGATGGAAATAACAGATTCGAGCTATTTTTCTTCTGTGTTCAGTTGGTAATCTTGAGCAAACCTTCCCTCAGTCTATTCCTCAATTGCATTATTGCAATAATAATTCAGTGTATGGGTGAATTAAATAGAATAGAATAGAATTCTTTATTGGCCAAGTGTGATTAGACACACAAGGAATTTGTCTTGGTGCATTCGCTTGATACATAAAAGAAAAGATAAATTAGTCAAGAATTATAAGGTACAACACTTAATGATAGTCATAGGGAACAAATAAGCAATCAAATCATATCAGGAAACAGTCAATATAAATGGTAAGGATCAGTGGTGGGTTTCAACCGGTGTAACCACTGGTTCATATCATGCGTGCGCTTTGCGCACACAAACCAAACTTATTCTCTGCACAAGCGCAGTGTATTACGGAACAGCTGAGATGCAGCAATCCGCTCTGCCTGGTCTTTCAGCTGGGCTAAAAATGACCAATATAAGGTATGTATAACACAGGGGAGAGCGGGAGGGCCAACCTAACCGTCAGAGAGAACTGATTCGCTCTCAGCTCACCATAGTTGCTACTGGCTCACTTGAACTGGGTCGAACCGGTAGAAACGCACCACTGGTAAGGATACCAGCAACAAAGTTACAGTCATACAGTCATAAGTGGGAGGAGATGGGTGATAGGAACGATGAGAAGATTAATAGTAATGCAGACTTAATAACTAGTGACAGTGTTGAGGGAATTATTTATTTAGCAGAGTGATGGCTTTCAGGCAAAAACTGTTCTTGTGTCTAGTTGTTCTGGTGTGCTGTGCTCTACAGCGTCGTTTTGAGGGTAGGAGTTGAAAAAGTTTATGTCCAGGATGCGAGGGGTATCTTTTTGACTCTCTTTTTGACTCATGCAGTATGTTCTCAATGGAAGGCAGGTTGGTAGCAATTGTTTTTTCTGCAGTTCTAATTATCCTCTGAAGTCTGTGTCTGTCTTGTTGGGTTGCAGAACCAAACCAGACAATTATAGAGGTGTAGATGACAGATTCAATAATTTCTCTGTAGAACTGTATCAGCAGCTCCTTAGGCAGTTTGAGAATTCTTTGTTGTGCTTTTTTGATGATGTTTTTGATGTTAAGTGTCCATTTTAGGTCTTGAGATATGGTAGAACCTAGAAATTTGAACGTCTCTACTGTTGATACTGTGTTGTTTAGTATTGTATGAGGTGGAAGTATGGGAGGGTTTCTCCTAAAGTCCACCACCATTTCTATGGTTTTGGGTGTGTTCAGTTCCAGATTGTTCTGGTTGCACAAGAAAGAAGTAGCAATTATATTTTACCACATTAACTTTGACATATTGTAACTTTGTCTTCTTCTAGAGCATAAGGTGATAATTATTGGATTGGACAATGCTGGAAAAACCACCATCCTTTACCAGTTGTGAGTGTCTCTTTGTCTTTCTCCTTTTTCAGTATCTAATGTCTAGTTTAAATAAATCTCTTGGTCTGTTCCCTTTGAAACAGAGTTTAATCCAGGAGTAGGCATGCTCATATCCTGTGATTTGCAAACATTTTCAATCTTTTTTTTTCTTTGCAGTTCCCAAATTTTCCAGAGTCATGCCATTAAAAAGTTGTAGCAAACCTCTAAATTATTACAGTGCAACAAACGTAACAGCAAATTGATTAAAAATGAAACCTGAAGCTTCATAGTTAAGAAACATCCACCTTTGCGTCTCTAGTGATATGATTGTGTCACTACTGCATATCCCTTTCCTGAAGTTCTCAGTAATTGGAGAACTCGTGTTTAAAAAAAGAGTGACTTTTTGCCTTGCTTTAATCTATAGTCGGATTTATAAACTAGAATAGTGCTTTTTAAATGCTGGTTTGGGGGATTCTGAGAATTGAAGTCCACACATTTTAAAGCTGCCAAGTTTCAAATACACTGTGTTAGAACATACTTCGTATGTTACAACTAAATTGTGGCTCTTTTGTAATACAGTAGTCTAGGATATATTCAAATTCCAAAAGTATTTGATGGGTGATATTGAGTGTCTGTTTTATACACATTTTACCTTTAGGATACATCCATTAATCATGTATGAAACACATATGAGCACACTTCTAAATTTTGAGGGTAAAAATCCAGAAAAAAGATAAAACCTACCTTTTGCCATTTAAAATAATAGTAACATCCGAAATATTTGGCTAGGACTTGATAGATGGATAAAAATGCCGAATTTAGTTTAAACATCTGGCTGTCAGAGAAGGAATGGCAGAGTCAGGGAGAGAGGTAAAAAGAGATTAGAGTTCTTACATAGCCATGAATGGGATAGGTCCAGCTCCCCTTGATTACTATTGAACCTGACTGTTAGTTGAGAAGATTCTGGGGCATACGCAGTAACAGAGTTGGAAGGGTACCTTGGAAGTCATCTAGTCCAACCCCCTGCTCACGCAGGAGACTTGTACTAGGCATTTGAACTGCCAAACTGCCAACCTTTCTGATCGACAAGCTCAGTGTCTTAGCCATTGAGCTTCTGGCAATAAATCAATTACATTAAACCTTTACACGTGGACCTATTTTTTCCACATCTGACATGGCTTGGCTGTGTAACAAAGAAGAATCATAATATTATTTAGTATTATATATGATATATTTCAGTATTCAATATTAATAATTTAATAATTTAAACAACCACGTCTGCCTATCCCAGGCCCTTGGGAAGGACAAATGCCAAATCCAGGCTAAAAATCTGACTGGCTGTTAGTATAGGTTCTCAACCTTCCTAATGCCGCAACCCTTTAATACAGTTCCTCATGTTGTGGTGACCCCCAACCATAAAATTATTTTCGTTGCTACTTCATAACTGTAATTTTGCTACTGTTATGAATCACAACGTAAATATCTGATATGCAGGATGTATTTTCATTGTTACAAATTGAACATAATTAAAGCACAGTGATTAATCACAAAAACAATATGTAATTATATATTGTGAAATATTTACTTCTAATTACAAATAAATGAAATCCCCAGAGTTTCATAGAGGATGATCACTGTTCAGGCCTAACCCTTCCCAAATTCCTGCTCAGGAGATGCTACAAAATCCAAGTTGTCGGCAGAGAGCCGAGACATCAAAGAAAAAAAAAGGCGGGGGAAGCACACCGATGCCTTGCCGAACTTGGTAGCCTGTAATGCAGCAGCTACATTGGCTGGATCAGAAGGGCTCCTCCGAGAGCTTGTAGTCCACCCTGACCCCGCCCAGCTGGTACCACTCACCAAGATGGAGAATAAGATTAATGGTATTGGGGTACTGGATGCCGGCCAGCATGGTCTGGCTCTTCCACCAGGTGGTGTTGGCCTGATTGTTGTAGTCAGTGAGGAAGGCAGCGCCGTGCTGCAGGTAAGGCTGGGAGGCATCGCACAGGTGGCAAGACTTGGTGATGCCAGTGATGCTGGTCTGCACGCAGTATTCCTCGGCCGGGCTACCACACGTGTTCATGGCCACCACAGTGGCGTTAAAAGCAGCATTGACGAACTCGGGCATGCAGTGCTGGGGCTGCCCGCTCTGCTCATCCGTGCACTCGTCTGTGGTACCGCCGCACTGCCCGATCAGCAGCATCAAAAGCAGCCCAAGGTTCAAGTGGACATCCATTCCCGCGGCTTCCCTTCCCTCTCCAAAGCCCAGAAGCACCACTTCCCGCAAAAGCGGCTCGCCTGCCTGCCTGCCCCTTGCTCTCCACTGTCTCCCAAGGAAAAGAGGGTCCCGGCTCGCTACAGCACCGCTCTTACATCCACCGAGTGTGCATAGAAAGTTGTAGCACACACACACATACACGCACGCACGTAGCCTCTCTCCGCTCTCTTTACTAATGGGCGGGGCACCGGGTTGCACACTGGGATACACAGCCCTCCAACAGATAATGTTTATTTCAATTGTTGTTCTCATGTTGTTCATGAGAGATTTATAGCATCCCTATTCTGTTTCTTACTATTCCCAAAACAAGAATCAAGATCATTAAACTAGTCCCTGTGTGTACTTTTTCTAACAAGTTTTTTAATTTTTCCAATTCCTATGGAACATGAATAATTTGAAGGCTTAACTGTCTCAAACATCTTGGCCTTTTTCTTTTTTTTAAGATAAAAGTGTGTGGGGAGGATGGGACACTAACAAAGCACCTTATGGTTTTGGTCTTCCATCAGCCTAATGAATGAGGTTGTGCATACGTCACCTACAATTGGAAGCAATGTGGAAGAAATCATCCAACACAAGACACATTTCCTCATGTGGGACATTGGTGGTCAGGAAAATCTGCGATCTACTTGGAACACCTACTATTCCAACACAGAGGTGAGTTGGGTAAACATTAGTAAATAAATTAAGGAAGTAAAATAGATACAGAATAGTGGGGAGAATAATGATCCAGAGTTGTGTTTCTTGAGCTCTCACATTATAATTATTCCATAAACTATGTTTACCACAAAACTTAGCAAAGGCTTTTGCTCTTTGGTTGTTGGTTAGTGGGACACCATACACTAAATATTCAGGCTGTAATGCTATCCATTATAGCCTTATATATTATTACAGGGGCTCATTGGCTCAGACACTGAGCTTGTCCATCGAAAGGTCGGCAGTTCAGCGGTTCGAAACCCTAGTACCGCGTAATGGGGTGAGCTCCCGTTACTTGTCCCAGCTTCTGCCAACCTAGCAGTTCAAAAGCATGTAAAAAACGCAAGTAGAAAAATAGGGACCACCTTTGGTGGGAAGGTAACAGTGTTCCGTGCACCTTTGGCATTTAGTCATGCCGGCCACACGACCATGGAGGCATCTTCGGACAGTGCTGGCTCTTCACTTTGAAATGGGCATGAGCACCACCACCTAGAGTCAGGAACAACCAGCAGATATGTGCGAGGGGAACCTTTCCCTTTCCCTTAATGCTATCTAGATATGTGCTTTGCTTAGTCATAAAAGGGGGCAGAAGTCTGTACCAGAAAAGATAAATGTGCCATTATATATGTACAGTTCACTTATAACTGCTTAAAAGTTTTTGTTCCAGATACAGGTAAGTCCTTGACTTACAATCATTTGTTTAAGTAACTGTTTGAAGTTACAACAGCATTGAAAAAGAGACTTATGACCAGTCCTTGCATTTACAACTGTCGCAATATCCCAAGGTCACATGATCAACATTTAGGCATTTGGCAACCAGAATTGATAGTTGCCACATCTTAGAGTCATGTGATCACAGTTTGCAACCTTCCCAAATGGCTTCTGATGAGCAAAGTCAATGGGGGGGAGCTTAATTTGCTTAACAAATGTAAATTCATTTAACAACTGCAGTGATTTGCTTAGCAATTGTGGCAAAAAAGATTGAAAACCAGACACAACTCACTTAACTGCCTTGCTTAGAAATGGAAATTCTCGTCTCAATTATGGTCGCAAGTTGAGAGTTATCTGGATACTGTTTCAGAAATGCCCATCTTACATCCACTGTTTCTTTTCCTGTTTACACTTAGCTTCATAAGCAGCACAAAAGGTTGTAAAATTTGGGCAATAATTCTTGGGAATACAAATTTGTATAAGCATAAACCACTTATACTAAGTTTAAACAAATGAAATTACAGTTTAGCACAAAGGCAGAGTATTTTTAAAAAGAACTTAAACCACATTATCATAAATACATATAATTAATATACTACTCTTGATTGATGCTTCATATAGGTTAAATCTGAACTCATACTATGATGTTATTAATTCTGGATTAAGTTTATGTGGGTATAATACTTACCCAAAAGGTCTAAGACCTGCCAATATTAACCAATATTGAAATGTCAAAAGGCTTGTGGCTATGTTAGTCCCCCTTATAAGTCGATAACAGAAGCCAAGTCAAAGGTCTCAAAAGACATCAGTTTAGAGCAGGGTTTTTCAGCCTTGCTAACTTTAAGATGTGTGGACTTCCCCAGCTTGTTGGCTGGAGAATTCTGGGAGTTGAAACATCCAAACATTGCCACGGTTGAGAAACGCTGATTCAGAGGCACCACTTTGGTGAAAGGTAGCATGAAATTATGATATTCAGAAATACTGTTCAAGTCCTCTATTTCATTCCTCTACCTGCAATAAAATATTTTATGCCACCAAACTCCAAATTTTGGGCTTAGACAATTTAGAACTACACCGACTTCAGTCTGACCTAAGTGTAGTACATAAAATTATCTCCCATAATGTCCTTCCTGTCAATGACTACTTCAGCTTCAACCACAACAATGCACGAGCAAATAATAGATACAAACTCAAGGTAAATTGCTCCAAACTCAATTGCAGAAAATATGACTTCAGTAACAGAGTGGTCAATGCCTGGAATGCACTACCTGACTCTGTAGTTTCTTCCCCAAACCCCCAAAACTTTAACCTTAAACTGTCTACTGTTGACCACACCCCATTCCTAAGAGGTCTGTAATGGGCATGCCTAAGTGCATCACCGTGCCTACCTTCCCTGTTCTAATATTCCTTTTTACTTACTCTTTTCATGTATTCAAATTATGTTTCAACTTTTACCTGTTATCTTGTATATGCTTGACAAATAAACTTATGATTATGAAGTCACTTCCAGCCAATGTTTCTGTGTTTAGTGGACATGCTTTTTAACAATATTTTTTTAGTTTCCAAAGACCATTTGGATGGCACAAGTTGTCCTGATATAAAAGGAGGTTTTGTATATTTGTTCTCCTGTTTATTTACAACTGTGAAAACCAGACAACTAAAATCTAAAATTTGCCACTGAATTTCAGGGCAACGATGTGGGAAGGATGTTCTGGATACTTCTTTGATCTTATGTTTGGTTTTCTCTGATAGCTGTTTTCTGTCACTCTACTTCCTCTTGTTGATGTTGTGCTATCGCATGCAAAGTTATTGCTTAGATATGCATTTTGTGAGGCATGGGAATTAACCGTGAATCTTGATTGTATCATAGTTTCTGTTTTGTAGAACAAAGGCAAGCTGAGACTCATTCTTCATATGCCAAAACTGCATTCTTGACATTTTTAGACATGAAATGTGATTTTCTTCTCTTTCCTTCTCCTATATGCTTTCCAGACAGTACACTATTTGCCACGTAGAAATCTATTCCTACATTTCGAATCTCTTTTTAAAAATCCCCTTGGGGAAGACATCTAGAGAGCTCCATGTCTCTTTCAGTTGGATCTCCTTCCCTCTGCAGACATGCCCTGAAATTATTTTATTCTTTGGCTTCCATGAATTATGTTCTGATGTTAGGAATGTATTTTGATTATTTAACTCTGTTGTTCCTGGAATGAAGGCAAGTTTAGTACTTGTGCAAAATAATGTACCTGGTTTAGCAAACACTCATCAAAACCTCTGAACAATATATTTACGCTGTAATACTAACTTAAATCTTAGATGTGGGAAAACGAGACATGCAATGAGGGAGCTCCACTTGCATTTGGTCTCCTGTCTAGTCTTTTACTTCCTTCCATCAGACAGAGAGTTTTCTACAGCCATCAAGAATGCTTACTTTTCATTCTTTTGAAGTTTTCCTGTGTGATAGGATCTTTCTCCACGCCTTCTGATACTTCCTTCTTCTCCTAAACAATGCTGTTTGGGGCACACAAGGACTGGCCCTTGAAAACTAGGCTTACAGGAATGATTTGCTTAATAGTAGTTTATTGAGTAAAATAAAATTGCTTCGCTTGTGATGTGCTACATCACAAACATGGTTTATAAATCACTATTTCTGCAATGTGTTGTGCTTGTAGTGGGTTGTTTGAACTCAGCCACGGCTTCAATTCTGTTCACTTAGTCTTGATCAAGTTTATAAATGTGTTTTTCCCCCTTTGATCAGTTTGTCATCCTTGTGGTCGATAGCACAGATCGTGAGAGGCTGACAGTGACAAAAGAGGAACTGTATAAGATGTTAGCTCACGAGGTGAGTTTGCCTGTTACCACATGCAGAGATATATGTTGTCTGTGATTTCAGATATTGCTCTACAGCTGTTTTGTACATTGTATATTCCTGGGCATCTTTTACATTTGCTGTTACAATGTTGCTTGTACCAATTACAAGCTGGTCCAGCCATGGCACTACAGCTGGCTGAATTTCATTTTTAAGTGCTTGGATGGAAAAACCTCCTTTTAAACACTAGAGCCGCACCCTCCCACTGCTTCAGCAACCAGCCCTCAGTTAGGCCCGATCAGCTGATCATCTGCAGACTTGAGTAGATGATTGTCGGTTGGTCAACAGGCCCACCGAACAGCTGATCTTCGGCCAAATGTCATCCGGCTGGGATCAGCTGCTTGCCAGCCTCGTTGTTCTCACTGCACGTCCAAACAGCTGATCATCACCTGAATCTCGCCTGGTTGGGATCAGCTGTTTGTCAGCATCGTGATCTTCGCCTCTGCAGCCTCTAGTCGGGATGGTCTCCCACCACCCACCACCATTGCAAGGGTCCCTCCCCCAGGAATGGCAAACCCTGGGTTTGGCGTTTGACACTTGTACCAATTACAAGTTGGTCCAATCATGGCACTAGAGCTGGCTGAATTTCATTTTTAAGTGATTGCATGGAAAAATCTCCCTCCAAGGAGAAAGTCGGCAGAGAGCAGGCTATGGCAGAACAATTTATTTTTTATTTCTTTTTAGAGATTATTTACATGAGAAGCCAGCAAAGTGGTATCTGGTGCTTTACAACCCATCTGCTAACCAACTCATGTTTAAAACATGTAAAATTGAGACTACTACAGATCAATCAATAGCAACAACTGAATCCTAACAGATCTTTCACCATTACAGATAGTCCTTGATGTCTATGGAGATTCTCAGCCATCCAGGTCATAACTGTCCCAAAGGTGCTTTTTCAAGAGGCAACTGGACTTTCTGGTTTTTCTTTGAAGACATTTCACTTCTCATTGAAGAAGCTTCTTCAGCTCTGAAGAACTTAAGAACTTCAGAGCTGAAGAAGCTTCTTCGATGAGAAGTGAAACTTCTTCAAAGAAAAACCAGAAAGTTCAGTTGCCTCTTGAAAAAGCACCTTTGGGACAAGACAGTCCTAACATTGTTTGATCTCGCATATTACATCATCATAAACCATAGTTTAAAAATTACAATGGTGGTATACTAAATAAAAACTTTTTTTAAAAAAAATTGATTTATATGCCGCCCTTCTCCGGAGACTCAGGGCAGCTTACAATGCGTTAAGCAATAGCCTTCATACTTTTGTATATTTATATACTTTTGTATATTTATACAAAGTCAGCTTATTGCCTCCACAAACTGGGTCCTCAATTTACCTACCTTAGAAAGGATGGAAGGCTGAGTCAACCTTGAGCCTGGTGAGATTCGAACTTACAGTAATTGCAGACAATGCTATTAGTCTGCTGAGCACCTTTGGGATCAGCTGATAATTGTAGCTATCCCAAAGGTGTTTTTTCAGGAGGCAACTGGACTTTCTATTTCTTGCCTCCTGAAAAAGCACCTTTGGGACAACCATGACCTGGATGACTGAGAATCTCTACAGACTTTTAAATTACAGTTACATTATTCATAATTCACAGCAGTCTATTTCAATGATGGTTTGTAGAATAATTATGACTGAATGTAGTCATGCTGGTAAGCCATAATTAATGGTTTATTAAACCACAGTTGCTGGATTCCATATCATGCTTTTCTTTGTTATTTCTTTATTAAATTTATTTGGCCACCCATTTCACTTGCATGTGACACTGGGTGGCGAATATGGTTAAAACAAAACTAACAATTACAACCTACCATTATGAAATCAATTAAAACTAGTTATAAAGTACAAAAGGACAAGACAGAATGCAGTCTAAATTAGTGCAGTGCAATTACTTACAGGATCCACACTTCCTTGGGATCCTCAGGCCCAATGACACATCCAGGTTTTGATGTTGGTCCACAAATTGCTTCCACAAATAAACAAACCATTTTGGATCCACACCTCATACTAAGCCACAGACACACTTTTGTGACTGTTTTCTGTTCTGATCTTTATGCGATAGTTTTATGTATTATTTCTCTCATTTTGAATGAATCAGGAGTTGATAGAAACTGGAGGCAAACACATATTCTAACCTCTGCACCATGGTGGTGCAGTGGTTAGAATGCAGTATTGCAGGCTACTCTTGCTGACTGACTGCTGCCAACAGCAGTCTCACTGATTCTCACTGGCTCAAGGTTGACTCAGCCTTCCATCCTTCTGAGGTGGGTAAAATGAGGACCCAGATTGTTGGGGGCAATATGATGACTCTGAAAACCGCTTAGAGATGGCTGTAAAGCACTGTGAAGCGGTATATAAATCTAAGTGCTATTGCTATTCTCTTTTCCTTTCCCCAGGACCTGCGTAATGCAGCTGTGTTGATATTTGCCAACAAGCAAGATATAAAAAATTCCATGTCTACCTCTGAAATTTCTAAGTTCCTCACCCTGAGCTCCATCAAAGACCACCCATGGCATATTCAAGGTTGCTGTGCACTCACAGGAGAGGGGTCAGTAAGCCAGAATTATATATCCTGTACGCTAGGAACAGCTGAAGTCTTCTCTCTCTAGAATGAGAGTCTTAAACTCAAATTGGGGAGGAGGGGCACAAGACATTAAGGATGCTGATCAGTGCCTTGCATTCAAATATGCAACAAATATTAAATATAAATAGCTATCAATTATGTCAATGTCATCAATAATATTAAAATGATTTATTTGTAATTCATAATTTACAGATTAAATGCAAATGATGCTATTGATGACACATAAAAGCAAAAATATGCTATCTGCCGTAACAGCAAAATATTGTATCCCTGTGGCTGCAATTGTTATCCCCCATATCATATCACACATTCCTGAAGTCAACTAACATTGACAAATGGTGATTTCAGCAGCAACGGTCTCTGCACACCTGCAGGGCAATTACATGCCAGCACAGCACCTGTGACGGTTCAAAACCTTCAAAATCCCACCAGGGCAGCTCTGCAGCTCCTTATTCTTTGCTGCTGCCTTGTCTGTGTGGGCTTTGTTGTGGGACAGCAGTGCAGTGGCATTGGTTTTTGAGGCATCCACAAACCATCTATTTGACAACCCTGCCGTCACACAGCAACGAGCACAACTCGTTGCTGTGTGAAATGAGCAAAGAGCAGATGGAAGTGCCAATCTTAAAAGGCATCAAATATTATGTTCTTTCTTTGAGGTAGCAGCATAACTTGGGCAGAAAGCAAAACAGTTCTGGCTTAGGCCAATAAATTCAATATTGCACAATGCAGCTTTTTGTCTCCTTGCCAAGCCTGGATTGGAACCCTGGAACACTTTTAAACAGATTGAGGCTATTTTCTATTGTTGAAATACGTCATGAGTGGAAATGTTTGTGGTTAATAACTCATCTAATGTGAATTGATTGATTTTTAATAACAGTTCTTAGAAACATTGAAGGTGGCCAATGCTGTCTTCAGTGTATGAATGTGGGAAGGTGGGGGAAAGAGGAAAGTATTTATTTAAGCTATATCTGTTTAATATATCCATGTATAATTTCTCTAAAGAAAAAAGTGTATTTTCTCATACAAAGTATTATAAAGATTGCCCAATCAACTAGAATTAATTGAAAAAAATCATTTTCACTGTGGACAGCCTTAATCGTGCCCTATTTAAAATGCTGGTTTCTGGTTGTTTCTGCCTAATATGGTTCTATCCTTTGGACTCAACCCAAGTTTAAAATTAAGGAAAGCAGAAACACATCCTTTTGAAAGTGAAGAACATATCTGAAACCCTTAGCTCATATCTTGGGTATAATTGTTGCTTAGGGGTAGATGGGGCTGGTCAGAAAACACCCATTTACCAGCAGGCAAAACAGTAAAGTTGCTACATTAGCTTTTCAGATGTTGTCCATTACTTCAGATTACCTTTACTTCAGTTTTAAAATATCCTGAGCATTTAGTTCAGGAGTCTCCAAATTTGGAACTTTAAGACACGTGGACTTCAACTCCCAGAATTTCCTAGCTAGTATAGAGTTGCCAAGTTTGGAGACCCCAATCTAGTTGAAACCATCTACATTTTTTTCTTAGCTGATATCTTTCTTAGAATGCATGTGGAGATTCATGCAAAACCTAGAACATTTTTTGAAATGAGGAGGCTAGAACCTGGAGCAGTGTGTTAGGTGCCCTCCAATACAATTCTTCAAAGAAGTCAATTGATGCTACCTGTCTAGTAAGCATTGGAGGGAGGTCTTGGACTTTTCTCCGATAAAGAGAAAAAAATGATTTCTCCTTTGAAAGAATCCAAGTTAATATCAGTTTTCTTCTAGGAATTGTGAATTGTGGGTTTTCTAGTATTAATCATTTCTTTTTCTCCACTCAGCCTTCCTGCTGGTTTAGAATGGATGATATCTCAAGTTGCTGCCAAGTAATCTCAGCCAAAACTACTTTGGGACTGGGGAAAAACAAACCAACCCTTATATTTATTTCCACTTTGCAAAACTCTCAGGATTTGTTGGACCTTGGATGGCTTTTTTCCCCGAAGGCATCAGTATTTTATTAAAATACTTTCTTAGTACATGTCATATTATAGGAGGAGTTGCATTCAGCCTGCAGAGAGATTCTTCCTGGACTTCGGATCTAATCGTATCACATTGGAAATCTGTTTATATCACACCACTATGTGGCTTTGATTTTATACCTTTCCAGTCAGAATGGGACACTGCGGTGAGAAGTGTTAAGTCCTATGAACCAAAAAAGATTATGGAACACTGTTGAGCGAAAAAGACAGCATTGCTTTTCCTTTCCCCGGTGCTAAAATGTTTTGCATTATCATTGTGAAAACAACAGCAAAGAGGATGGAATGTTATTTCGGGAAATGTTATTTCATGGATTTCACTCTGCCTTGTGAGATGCCTGGATTGCTTCCCAAATGAATAAGTAGCCAAGGAAATTTTGAAATAGATGTCCTCATTTCTTCATCTTTTCCTAGGATTGCTGTCATTTCATCTGTCCTATAGGTAATTCTTGACTTATGACCAGTCATTTCATTTCCTTTGAAGTCATATCATTTTATTTTGGGTGCTTCCAGTGTTCTATTGGTCACATGACTGCAATGTGTGACTTTTTTTGCTGGTTTCTGGCAAAAGGTGCCCATGTGGGTGAATAGATTTGCTTAACAACTATGTGATTCACTTAACAATTGCAGTGCTTTACAATCGCAGAATTGACTCTGAACATATGCATTACTTTACGACCACAGTCACTTATGACTGAAATTCCAGAGTCCATTTGTGGTCATATGTCGAGGAATACCTATATATCCAATAAATAATTTGAATGCTGTGTTGTTGTTTTAAAATTTTCCAAGTCTCTCTTTTTTGTATTTTTCTGACTTTGTGTGTATGTGTGTGTGCGCACCCTTGCACGCACATGGATGGGTTCATGTGCATGTATCAGTGGTGGGTTTCAAAAATGTTTTACTACCAGTTCTGTGGGTGTGGCTTGGTGGGTGTGGCATGGATTGGTGGGCGTGGCAGGGGAAGGATACTGTAAAATCTCCATTCCCTTTCCACTCCAGGGGAAGGTTACTACAAAATCCCCATTTCCTCCCGATCAACTGGGACTTGGGAGAATGGATGGGACCAGTCAGAATTTTTACTACCGGTTCTCCGAATTACTCAAAATTTCCGCTACCGGTTCTCCAGAACACTAACCTGCTGAAACCCACCTCTGGCATGTATGTATGTGCATGAGGCTGCCTGTGCGAGAGATGCATATCAGGAAAGAGTTATTTCAGCTGCTGTTTTGGAGGAATCCTTTCAAACAGGTCAAGGCAAGTTCTTTCTCTCAACCTATCTTTTCTTCTTTTAAGAGGAACAATGTTAGGTTCTGATATTATAACAGCTTAATCTCAAATATAACCTAAATAAAATTGTATGTGTTACTTCTGGGCTTAGAAATGCTTGCTATTCATCTGTAGGACAGACTGACCTGGGCACAAGGGAGAACTGAGGCTACCAGTCCTACAAAAGAACTACTCCTTGTGCAGTTTATTATGTATAAATGTAGTTAATGCCATATTTAGTCTGATCTTTTGTGCAGCAGAATCAGTATAAGACAGTTGCCTCTATAGCTTCAGACTATAGAGGGGAGACCTTCCAAAAGTAATTTCATCCAATATTTTTTTTCTAAAAAAAAGCATCCTACAAACAAAGAGAAAAGTAACTGTTAAAGTGGTAATACAGTTCTTTTCTCTTTGCATGCTTCTAATATAAAGCAATGTTTCTCAAGCATGGCAAACTTTAAGATTAATGGACTTTAACTTCCTGAATTCCCCAGCCAGCCATATTTGAGGAATCTGGATATAAATGAATATTCCGAAATGTGATTTCCTGATATAAATTTTGCTGAGCAGGGTTTTTTTCCCCATCTCACTATGCAATCAACTCATCCAGTGGTGGGTTTCAAATATTTTTACTACTAGTTCTGTGGGTGTGGCTTGGTGGGTGTGGCTTGATGGGCATGGTAGGCGAAGGATACTGTAAAATCTCCATTCCCTCCCCAATCTAGGGAAGGATACTGCAAAATCCCCATTTCCTCCCGATCAGCTGGGACTTGGGAGGCAGAGAATAGGTGGGGGCAGAGCCAGTCAGAATTTTTACTACCAGTTCTCCGAACTATTCAAAATGTCCACTACCGGTTCTCCAGAACTGGTCAGAACCTGCTGAAATCCACCTCTGAACTCATCCCATTACATGTATAGAATGCACATGAAGAATGGTGGCAAAAATGTAATATAGTCTTCTTGAACATTATGCAAACTATCTGTTTTGGAATGGTCATTCCCAGGCTTGGAACTGTGGAAAATCAGTATTAAACATATCTGGGAAACTTTTAATTTCTTCGGCAAAATTATCAGAAATCTCATCTGAAGGTGGTATGCTAATTCATGAAGTTACGGAAATATGTACTTTATCATTAGAAGGTTTGGTGCTGTGTAAACAAATGTTATTTGTCTTTTCTATGTCCAAATGTATTCTTATAATGGTGGAATTTTAAAAAATATTTCTAGGTATGGTCTGTTTGAAGTTAAAAAAAAAGTATTTCCTCATTAAATGTCATTTATTTTGCACCTCTTACTGTGTGGTGTCCTTGCTGTCAGATATTGTAAAGTCATAGGTGTGATCAGTTTCACCCAAAGACTGTAACTGGGGCTGGTGCCACAAATCTTGATAAGAATCCAGAACACAGGTGTTAAATTTGATCGCGTCACGTGATGTATCCTGGCATTTTTTTTTGCTTTTGCGGAGCTGGGGTGAGTGTGGCCTCCGCATGACGCATTCAGCTCACAGGCTGCCGGTTTGACATCCCTGATCTAGAAAATCCAAGAATCCCTTTGCAATTCCTTGAGTTTTCACATCATTCACTATCAAGTTTCATCAATAACTTGCAAAGTATAGTAAAGGTTTTCTTAACATCTCCTATCTATTTTTTAATTATCACATCAGCTAGATTGCAGAACTGAAATAGAGCACATCTGGAGGATATTAGGTTTCAGAAGTTGGGGAAGATAAGTGTTTACATTGTTACCATCAGAGTTTATTCCAACTCTAGAATTCTGTGTCCTGAAAAAAAAGGAAGGTTGTTGTTGACAGTTGTCACCCTTGAACTATTCTGCAGCACTATATCAGAATTTATTCCTCACTCCCGTAAATGACTGAACCTGGAGGCCCATCTGGCACTTAAATATTGCACAGTACTCTGGTCATAAAAACCAGGTCCAAAACATTGTGGGAAATCAAGATGACTGCCTGCATTTCTAATAGCACTGTGAATGTTAACAAGTAAGTTTATCAGAGGCTTTCTTGGATATCAGTAAGCAACATTCAGTTTCCGCAAAACTTCAAATAAGTGTGTTGCAAGAAGCCAATGGCAAACTACTGTATTATTTCGTTTTATTCTTATATTTATATCCCAATTTTCCGCCAGTTATTCAGGACATTCTGATAACACCCTCTCTAACTTTTCCTTGTTAGAATAATTGAACTGAAATCTCTTTAGTGTTATTAAGAAAACTATACAGATGCATCCATGCAGCAGAGTTTAGATCAACTTATATGTGATTTTATCTTGTTCTTTTCCATCCAAGTACTAAGCAGGTCTAATCCTGCTTAACTTTATGAGACTGGATAATATTGACTAGGTGCCACTGAAATCATTAATCACATGGGCAAGTTCACACAACACTTTAGGCTTAAAAATGGAGCAGGCAGATTAGATTATTGGGAATACACAAGAAAATTGCAACTGATCTAAGAATAAAAGGGACAGCTACATGGTAGGAATCACCAAGGAACTAAACTAGCAAGCAGCTAATGTCTTCAGAAATACAGTTAGAAAAGCTAAAGTCAAAAGCAGCTTAGGCTCACAAAGGAAGCTAAATGCCACAAAGGACCTTTTTCATTAAATCAGCAGTAAAAGGAGGAAAATGGAAAGGGTAGACAATTGGATAATAGTGAAGATCTGGGTCAGCTTTATACTGAAAAAGGGCAAAACTTTTGAACAAATTATTAAGCAGTTGGTTTAGGAACATTTAGAAAAGAATGTATTGCTTGACAGAAACCAGCATAATTTATCAAGAATAAATCAATCCAGGTCAGCTCAATTTCCTTCTTTGGCAGGGGACTCATTTAACTGCCTATGGGAATGTGAACATAATTTACCTTGACTTCACAACAAAGTTTTTAACAAAACCAAATTCTAATGAAGAAGGTGGCAAAATATGGATTGGGTTATGTTACCATTCCATCAATACAGAGTTCATTTAGGGATCAAAATCAACAAAAGTGCATCAATACCAAAACATTGTTGGAATTGTCAAGAGATGTACCCAAACATGACTGTAGGCTCTTTTCAATCTATTAATAAAGTGGTTGAAGAATTAGAAAATATAATTGTCTGGAAACCAGCTAACTAAGCTGCAATCCAGCTAAAAATAAACCTAGGAGGAATGAAGGAGATACTTTTGAAGAATGGATATTGACTTTAAAATGTCTTTCAAAGAGGAATGAAATATTTTATATTGGTTATTAGATATGTACTAAAAGAAACATTGACTTGATTTGGGTCTTTGAAGTACAGAAAATACAAGAAATACTGATTGTTAAAATGATAAATGAATACTATAAAGTGCTGTTTGGATTTGAAGTTTAAGAGTTAGGGTGACTACATAATAGAAATTTAAATGTTAGAATAAGATGTTAGATTGAATGATAAAAATTGGGTTTAGATTTGGGGTTGGTTTTTTTTTGTTATTTTTGTTATTTTTTGTTTGTCTTAAGATGTTAATGGATGAAATTGGGAATTTATACCTATGTTATACTGGGCCAAATTCTTACTCCAAAAAGATGTTGTTTTATGTTTTAAAAATAAATAAATAAACAATTCAAAAAAAAGAAAAGAAAAGAAAATATAATTGTCACATTTTCAAATAACAAAAGTTGGGAACAGGCGTGATAGGTTAGACTGAAGACCGAATCAAAATTCAGAGGAATTCTGAGAAGCTAGAAAAGGATTGAAACCAGCAAAATAAATTTCAACAGGGGTAAATGCAAAGTCTTACAATCGAGTAAGGAAAATCTAAAATATGAGTACAGGGTGGGGGTGAACCAGGCTGGGTAGTTCATAGTCAAAGGATCTGAATATCTTGATGGATCAAATGATGAAGTTGAGCAAGAAGTATAATATGTCTGCCAGAAGGAAGGGAGAGAGGAAAGAACGAAGGACCCAAGATCAGCAGTCCCCAACCTTTGACTTTGTGGCCTGGCTGGGAGGGAGGGAAGAGGGACACATGTGCTCGTATGGCCCAGTAACGAATAAGCCACAGCCTGGTAGTGGGCCACAGCCCGGGGTTGAGGACCCCTGCCTTAGATTTCACAAAAACAAGTAGCAAGAAAGATAAGTCAGGGTTTTTTTCTATCCTGTACTCATCTGATCACATTTACATCCAATTACATACTTTAGGAATGACATTTACAAAATGAAGCTTGTCCGGAGGACAAGGAGCAAGATAATATGGGGCTTGGAAGAATAAATATATGAAGATGATGATGAAATCCTTATGATGAATGGTTGGAGATATTGATTGTATTTAACCTGGAGAAAACTGTTGGAAGTCATGCTTTCAAGTATCAAATGGCTGTCATGCAGAAGACGGGGCAGATTTGTTCAGAGATGTTCCAGAAAACAAGACAAAACAGAACAAGGAAGTAACTGAACATCTGAAAAGTATCACTGTGAGAATTCAAAAGATGTGATTTAATGTAATGATTAAAAAATGAAAGCAATTTTTTTTGAAAAAACTAAAAAATGAGAAAGAGTATGGTATGACAACTATAAGAAAAATCCATAGACATATGAGAAAAATCATTCAAGCAGCTTTCTTTTCTTTTCCTTTTTCTTTATTTATTTATATGACCGCGCATCTCACAAATATGAATGTAGGCAGTATACAATAAAACCAACAATTTAAACATTAAAAAAAAAACAATTTAAAACAATTACTAACTTCCACTTAACTATATTCATATTCTATTTTAAATTTCTATTATTTACTTAATTCTGTTTAGACCGTTTTAATTATTTTTAAATTCTCTTTTTCTGCAAAAGCCATGTTATAAGTGTATTTACATGCCTTGCTTTTGTGACAAATTTTTAAGGAAGTCATTCTTGTTTGAATTTAATTAGACTTCTGCTGTGTAGATATATAGCCAATTTTTCCATTGCTATATAATCTCCAATTTTAGTTTTTGAATCTTATATTGTCAGCAAGATTTGCTTCTTCCAGTCAAGTCAATTCTTGACTCCATTAGCATATATCTTAATTAAGTTATGATGCTTTTCATTTGCATTCTCTGGGATCACACCTAATGCAAATAGAATTTCATTTCAAATTTTATTTTCAGATTTTTCTGGTTGTTTTGGTGTACTTCTTTTCAAAAACTTTTAAGTCTTTTTGTATGATTATTACATATGGTAAAGAGTTTTTCTTTTTTATGGCATTTCCAACATTTATCACTGGTTAATTTGCCTATTTGGCAATCACTAATGGAGTTATATACTATGCCATGCATAAAACATCTTGTATCAATTTTCCCTCAGACTGTGACTTCATGTAAATTTTATTGATTCCCCCCCCCCAGAGTTCTTCCCAATGCCCCACAGCTACCTCTTCTTTAAAATTTGCAACAATTTTATATATTTTTTTTGTTCTGCTCTATATTGTATTTCAATAACAAATTGTAATATGGCCTCATAACTGATCTTGATTTTATGCAAGTACTTCAAATGCTACAAACCTTCTCAAATTCCCCGTTTCTTTCTGAGATCATGCTTTAGTTTTCCAGTTATTTATTTATTATTAATCATATTTCTATGCCGCCCACTCTCCGAGGACTCTGTATTTACAAATACATTAACCACAGTAGATTCCTATTTAAGCAAACAGAGGAAAAATGTCCTGATGCTAACAGCTGTTCAAGTATGAATTATTTGGAAGTGGTGGAGTTCCATTTACTAGCGGTTTATAGAGAAACAGGGTGGAGACATCAGCAATAGGGAAATAAATAATAGATTCCCACTCTGGTCAAAAGGTTCGAATTTATCACCTACCAAGTCCCTTCCAACCCTAATGTTGCATAATTCTAGGAAGTTTAGAACTTCATGTTTGCAAATCGTTTCCCATGTTCTTGACTAGCTCCATCAAAGTAACTTTTTACTTTGTCTACAAAGTAAGACCAGGATGGGTAGAACCCATTTCTGGGTACTGTATTGTACCAAATTCTACCAAATAGCCACCAGAGGGCAGGCCGGTTCTCCGGTTCCTCTCCATCCTTCCCAGCCCCCTTGCTCCTGCCTCCTTCGCCCACCCTCACCCCCCGCCCTCCGCTCAGCTGAGCTTTGACAGTTCCGTGCTGTACCAGCAACCTCCAAATGCTGGGTTTTGAAGCAGACAAGTTTCCGCCACCGAGCAGGAATCTTCCGGGAGCCACTCATCCCACGCCGTCGGCAGCCGAACGGAGGTGGTGGCTGCAGAGGAGAGAGAGGAGCGGCCCGGGTGGAAACTGCTTCCCAGGCGCACCAGAAAGTTCGTGCCAAGGATAAGTGGTGCAGTGGAGTGATGGGGCATCCCGAATCGCGGAAGCTTTCCTGGGGAGCACTGTTGCTGCTCTGGCTTCTGCAAAAGGCGGCAATGGGATCTTCCTTCTCGGAAAGAAAAGGAGCAGGTACCGTTCGCACCTTCCATGGGGCGAGTGAGCAAAGAATGAACGAGGAGCGGGCGGCGGGTTGGAGGTGCCTGTTGTCCAGCGAACCTGAGGAAAGGCAGTTCCGAGAAGTACCCACTCACCAAAATTGGGGTGTGAGATGAAGGGGCAAGGAGGGAAGGTGGAGACAGGTGTCCATAGGGGGATCAAGTGTGAGCCAGCCCAAAGAACAATGGGAATAAGATACATGTGCAAAATGATATGTAAAATACACATGTAACTCTGCTAGGGAACCAAGGGTACAAAAATTAAATGGTATTTTCATAGAAAAACACAAAGAGATACCTGTCAAATGGCAGCATTTATATATAGATTTCTGTGTGCATCAAAGTATTGGTCCATAAAACCCTCCAGTCACTTACAAATGCATGGAAGACTATTGAAAAAGAATGATTTGTTGTGGCAATGCAAATGCACAAATGCCTGGCGAATGTGAAGAGTTGTGGGTTACAATTCATATAGTGCTTCTAGTTATTATTTATATTTGTTAGTATGGAATTAACCCAACTTTCTGGGTTCACATGAACCCAGAAGTAACATTTGGACTATGTCACAAACCAGCCAGTCAATTTCTGACATAATCTTGGGTAAACTTAGTTATTGTGCTTATGGTTTATGTTTGTGTATATATGAAAATATATATCATATTACACAACTAGATGCATCCACTGAGTGTACATGTGTTCCTTGTGAACTTAGTTTACCACACTGTAGTGATACAGGTCATATAATCTTCTCTAGAATAGATCACATGTTTGTGAGAAACTGTTTCTATATATTTAACAGAGTTGCTGATTTTGTATTATGCTAATTGGCTCGCAAAAATCACTGATCTACTTTCCCAGTTGTTGTGTTGTGTCTCATTTTTAAACAAGGCTCCAACATGACATCCAATGAGTCCAAGCATAAATGAATTGGGTATCTAGATGCTAGAATGGGTGAACTCATGCATAGAGACAGAGGGCCTTCTCCTATGTTACTTCCAAATTATGGAATCCATTCCGTTTGAAAAAGTTCTGTTTTTAGGGAATAAGCCATATGTACCACTTTGGCTGGTTATTTCTGTATATTTGTTTATTTATATCAATTTTATATGCCAATTATCTCACAGTGCAAGGTGACATTAAGTGGCTGTATATTTCAGTTTCATTTTATTAATACTCTATCATTTGCCTTGAGCAAACTATGGACATATTAACAATTAGGAAGATAATGAATTTCAATAGCTTTAAAACTGAACTGTGGATGATAACTGTGAGAGAGAGCACATATGTGTGGGGCGGGGCACATAGAATTATGGGTGTGGGCATCAATGGTGAGTTTCAAATTTTTTTACTACCGGTTCTGTGGGCGTGGCTTGGTGGGCGTGGCATTGTTTGGTGGGCGTGGCATGGTGGATTTTGCAGGGGAAGGATACTGCAAAATCCCCATTTCTTCCCAATCAGCTGGGACTTGGGAGGCAGAGAATAGATGTGGGCGGGGCCAGTCAGCATTTTTACTACTGGTTCTCCAAACTACTCAAAATTTCCACTACTGGTTCTCCAGAACTGGTCAGAACCCGCTGAAACTCACCTATGGTGGACACACGCGCGAACCTCCCCCGCTCTCTTCCCTTCCTGGCACGCGATGGCAAAAAGGTTAGCCATCACTGGTATAGGGTTTACTGCCTAAGCAGGGATTTGGATTAGAAGAGCTCCACGGTCCCTTCCAATTCTATTATTCTATTCTATTCAATTGGATGCAATCTTAAAGGCCATCTAATCCAATGAAGGAAATTCATAGGTAGAATATTCATAATAGATGGCTACCCAGCCTATGTCTGAAAACCTCTAGCAATGGAGAACCAATTACCTCTTCCTTTTAGGTCACTGCATCCCTTCATGAATTTCTCTTACTGTCATAAAATTTGTGCAAAGTACAAGTTTATCCTTCCAGTTAAGCCTTGGGAACTCATCCTGCCTCTTGTTCTTATCTATAGTTCATAAGTCTCATTAGGTACTTGGCTGAACTGTGCTTTTTTAGTTTTTCTAATCTAAGATCATCCTTTCCCCAACCAAGAGTGCATTAGTGCTAAAGGTACAGGATATGATCTTTCTGGAACAGGAATGGCTGTTTTGGCAAAATGAAATTGTTAGCTCAGCTACAGAATTCCTATGAATCAGTCTTTTATTAACTTGGTGTACTCCAGATGTGTTGGCTAGGAATTCTGGGAATGCAACACATCTGGAAGCAGCTGATATGAATATCAGTTGCAGAAGACAGGGAGAAACAATTATTTTAGAAAAGGGTCAAGCAACCCACAGCCATCTCAACATTGCTAAACTACTGTTCCCAAAATCCCTAATGATTGGCCATGCTTTGTAGGAATATTGGGAATTGTCATCCAGTAGCCCCAGGAGTGCTACAAGTTGCCCAGCCTCGTTCAGACCTTAAAGATGGATTATGTAGTCTGCATCATCTAGCAAGGGAATCTTATCTTCAGTGTGTGTAAGCAATAAGACTAAAAGGCTCTGAAATATTCTGCACTATATTGATAAGAATCAAACTGATGTATATGATATAAGAATATCAAAGAACATCTGTCATGAATGAGATTTATTTTTTTATGTACTAAGTCAAGACAGTTAAACAGCTATATTGAGAATCCTAAAATTTTAGAATTTGAAAAAGCTTTGGAGATTATCCGATCCCCCTTCTTGCTTAACAGAGACTTTCAAAGACAAGATGCAATTCCAGCAGAGGTGGAAAACCAGATCCTGCCCAAAGGCAGAATGCTCCCCAGACTCCCTTCTGCAAGCTAGAGGATTTTATTGCATCAGGACCAAACCCCACGCCTTGCCTTCATTCAGATGCTGTTCATTCCTTATGGAGGAGCTGTAGGGCACTTTAGGCTTAGCCTATCTTTCCTTTCTTGAAGGACTATTTGGTTCCTGAACATCCTTGGGAATAGTGACTACCCTGAGCTTCTCTCTGGAATCAACGCGGCCTGTTCCTTTATCAAAAGGATGATAGGGGCAGGGATTGCTTGGGACAAACAGCTACTGGCCAGAAGATGGAATCCTCTGGGGGAAGCGGTTTGGGAAAGGAATTTATATGGGCCTTACAGTGGGATTGGGATGAGATTACCAAAAGGAAACACTTGGGCAGATTTGGGCCATTCCTGAATTATATAGTTTACCTGACAGATGGAGTTTGTTCTCTTCAGGTGTTTCCAAAAAATAAGAGCCTGCTAGTTTCAGAGAAAGTCTTTATCCCATGATCAAACAGCTTTTATTATTAGGAAGTAGTCTGTCTATGTGTTGCTAAATTTTCTCTCTTTGTATTTTCTTAATTGTCTTGAATGGGAATGGACGATTGATGATGTATTGGGAAATTTTTCATTTAGAGCACTAGGTGACAACTGACAAGTATCTTCTCACTTTCTCTTCTCGGCCTGTCCAGTTGAAGTTCTGGCCTCATTTTGTCCATCTATTTCTTCACTTCATTTAAATGGAAACTGTAAAGATTTTAGAATATTTTATGTAAATCATTGGGGTGTGAATCCCCCTTGAAAGAATTGGAACAGATAAGATTGGCATGTAATATTTGGCTGAAGAATTAGCCGGGTGGTATATTCTTGCAAGAACATATTCTACTTGCAAGAGTCCTTCAGTTAAGTTCAGTTCAATTTCTCTTGTTTGGGATGTTACCCAATCATAAAAAACATAAAACTCAAATCAGTTACATGCAGAATATAGTCACCAGAATGGCATAGTTGATATGATAAGCCTCAATTCTTAAGCTTGATTAAATAAAGCAACTTTATATTGCTTCCCTTTACTTCTAACAATACCAGTCTTTACTTCCTTCAAATATTGCAATATTGTGAAATTTAGTTTGTTTTTATTTTGTCTTTGTCCATTTTCACAAAATTCTTCAAAACTTTAGCATGCCCCTTTTGTAAATCAATATAGGAAAAATATCCAGGTTGCTCTCTTGGTTTGTTATTTGTAATTCTTTTTAATTATTAAGAAATCAACCAGTTTCTTTTCAAGTCCCAGTGTAATATCTTTTTCCATGTCATTCTTGTAGAAATCCACTTTCAACTCAGTCTCAATGTTTTGAGGTAGAACTTTCTGCTCATCCATAATATCTTATAAACACAGTCTATTTATAGAGGCAGACATTTTTAAAATTAACTTATGGGTCCATTGTTCAAAAATATCCTTCAATGTCCAACGTTAAACACTGTACTTCATTCAGTGTTCTCCTGGTAATCTTTAGCTACTTCTAATTCCCTCTAGGCTCCAATTTTTTAGAATGTTATCATTGTTATTTTTTAAATTACGAGTGTAACATTTTCCCATGGAAAGAATTCTTTATAATTAATTCTAAAATGTTATGTCAAATTCATCTGTACTTTTAGTCCATTTGTAATTTTCTAAAATCAAAGTTTTAATCACCATTTATTGTTTATTTGAAAAAATTAGTTCTTAAAACTTCTTTTAGTGAAGCTGGAAGGAAAATACCAGTGCTATACAATGTGTGGATCCAAAATTTCCTAATAATGGAAAAACAGTTAACAGGCAATTTCCAAGTGATAAGAAAAAGAAAGATGCAAACTAATGTCCTTTCAAAGACGCTGATCATTGTTTAAGCAAGATAGCAATAGCAATAGCATTTAGATTTATATGCTTCACAGTGCTTTATAGCCCTTTCTAAGTGGTTTACAGAGTCAGCACATTGCCTCCAACAATTTGAATTGCCGAACTGCTGGCAGCCGGCAGTCAACAGAAGTATCCTGCAGTACTGCAGTCTAATCACTGTGCCACCATGACTTTTTAGACTGTAATTATTTCCTCATCTCCCCAAGCTCTAAACCCATCAGAGGAGCAGCTGTCTGGAGTGCTTATAGGCCCATTATGGTGAACCTATGGCACGTGTGCCACAAGTGGCACACGGACCTATATCTTCAGGCATGCAAACCATTACCTTAGTTCAGCTGCAGTGCGCATGTGCGCACTGGCCAGCTGATTTTTGGCTGGGCCCTCCCACGCATCCCCTCCCAGGAGTCTCCACACGGCCCATTTTGGATGCCAGGTAAGTACAGGGCTTGTACGGAGGCTCTGGGAGGATGTTTTCAGCCTTCAGAGAGGTGGGGGAGGCTGTTTTCATCCTCCCCAGCCTCCAGAAGAGCTTCTGGAACCTGGGGAGGACAAAAAATTGGCCTACTGGGCCCACCAGAAGTCAGGAAATGGGTCGTTTCCGGCCTCCAGGGGGATGGGGAGGCCATTTTCGCCCTCTGGAGGCTTCAGGTAGGCCTGCTAGGCCAAAAATGGGGCGCAGGGGCTCGTGCACGCATGTGTGGGGGAGCATGGGAGGAATCAAGTGCCCATGCATGGGGGTCGAAGCACAGGGGGCATTGAATTATGGGTGTGGGCATGTGGGTGCATGACCCCCCCAAGCTCCCCCCGCCCCGCTTTTGGCATGCAATGGCAAAAAGGTTAACCATCACTGTTATAGGCAATCTCAAGTCTTCTCCTTGTCCAGAGAGGAATTATCACTACTTATTTACTCACTACTTCTCTGTTCCACTGTGGACACCAAGTCCACTTTTTATGGAGCTATCTTCAGTCTTCCATCTCTTTCCTAGAAGTCCAGATTTCTGTAGTCTAAATTGATGCTACTTTCTACATTAGTAGCAGCATATTTCATTGTATGAAAATAAAAAGACATTTGTGCAAACTTGAGAATCTTGGAAAAGATTAATGTAGAATAGGAAATATGTAAATTCCCTAAGACCCTCATCAAATCCCATGACAATAAATTTATTAAAAAAAGCACTTCTCTTTGATGGTCCCAAATCTCCCTATGCTTAATTTCACTGACTCCCTCCCTCCCCCCCACCCACCCACCCACCCACATTTTAATAGCATTAACAATGGAAACTTTCTATCCATGTTTTCTATGACATCCACATGTTATATAAGAATTCTTACCCTTTTTAAGCTGAAAAGCTTCCAAAAGCTATGTCCATACATGAGCATATTCTATTTCCCTAAATTGGTAGGTTTTTAAACTCTTTTTTCTAGTTGGCATTTGATTTCTTTTCAAATCAATTGTAATGCAGCCCCATACAAGATTGGCATTTTTCATGACTTGTAAACTTGTTTTCAACTACCTCATCAATATTAAAACAAGGCCACAGCTATGTTGGAAGAAGAGAGGGAGAAATCACTATTTTAAAACCAAAACGGGGAGTTAACTTTAATATGTCTCACCCATTTACTCAGGATGAGATGAAGGCTACATCATGAGAATATGGCCTCAAAAGGGGTTACAGAGCATGTTTATACTGCTCTGAGGGTGTGTGTCAGGATGAGCCTAGACAATTTTTTCTGTCTCTACCTAGTTGTGCTACAAGCCTGCCCTGACACAGCCTTCATCTTTTTCATAGTTTAATGAAAAGAAGGACTAGTGATGACATGATAGTACTGTTTCAATATCTAAGGAACTGTCACAAAGAAGAGGGGGTCAACCTGTTCTCCAAAGCATCTGAAAGCAGAACAAGAAGCAATGGATGGAAATTAATCAAGGAGAGAACCAAGACTAACCTAGAGAAATTTCTCAACAGTTAGGACAATTAATCAATTATTTGCTTCCCGAAGTTGTGAGTGCTCCAACCCTGGGAGTTTTTAAGAAGAGACTGGACAACCATTTGTCTGAAATGGTTAAAAGGTTTCCTACATGAGCCAAGAGTTGGACTAAAAGACCTCCAACTCTGTTATTCTGTTATTCTCTTTAATCCATGGCCAATACCATCTTTAACAGTAATGGAGCCAAATTAATAAACTCCCTTTTTGAGGGGAGCCTCAAGGTGAGTCACATCTGTTACGTTTCCCTATTCAATACTTGTGGTATTGGAAGTATTAGAATTAAAAAGAAACAGCCAATTTCGTGCCAGTCTAGTTTTCTGCTGCATCAAAGATGGTTGCAAAGCACTGAGGAAAGGCCTATAGCAGTGATGGCTAACCTTTTTGCCATCGTGTGCCAAAAGTGGGGATCATGCGGGTGTGTGTGTGTGTCATACATTTGTGTGCCCATACCGATAATTCAATGCACCCCACCCCTCACACATGTGTGCATGACACCCCGCCTGCTACCAGTCCTACTACCCCCGCTTTTGGCTCGGTGGGCCCGTTAGGCCCGTTTTTTCGCCCTCCCCAGGTTCCAGAGGCTTTTTGGGAGCCTGGGGAGGGTGAAAATGGCCTTCACTCTCCTCCCGGAGGCCCTCCGGAGGCCGGAAATATCCCATTTCCCGACTCTCACAGCGCTATAGGAATCTTCCAGAAGCCCAATTTTCTATATGTGTTGTGGGGTTTGTTGTATTTATAATACTCTCTACTAATTTCCCCAGAAGAGATGCTAAAATAAGCTGGTGTATGATTTTCTCTTTTCTGCCCCACCAGGTCTTTAAAAAAATAAAACAAAACCAAAAAAACCCTGGAGTTACACTGGCCAAAATATGCAAGACCTCAGGAATGGATGTTGATTTTAGGGATAACTTGCATATTTTCACCAATATGACATTTGAGTTCTTCAAGAATCCACAACCGGATACCCTGTGGAATCAAATAACTGCCTTCAAATATAGTTTTTATAAATTTTGCCACCCTAATCTCGTCTTTGTGGTAAACTATATAGGTTCACCACTCCCTGTAGAACTCAATCCCTTCATCTGTCTGAGAAGAGATAGTATCTCAGGCTATCTTGTAAAGGTTTGATAAGAAGCACAGTTAAATAAATTATAGGAACCCCTTTAAATATCTGAAAGGACTGCGTAAAAGCTCAGAATTATGAGTAGTGTTTTGTGTGATTAAAAACTAATGTCAGTTCAAAAAATGAAGCAATTCTTCTCATTTCTTATTACAATAAATCATTATTGTGAAACTATGTTTAAAAGGCAAGAAAGAAGTCTGTCTTTCAAAATCCACGGAAAGAGATCTATGGGGATAAAGAGATTAACAATTATTTTATTTAATTAAAGTAGTTCTGTGCATCTTTCCTTTTTGCATCATATCTGAAAGAAAATAACATATCAAGCTTTGGTTGTTCACAAATCTAAATGTTTTTAATTATTTAATTATATTTTAATTTCATTTCATTTAATTATCTGCAGACCTCTCACATCCTGGACATAAGCTGGTTCAACTCCTCCTCTTGGGATGCTGCTATAGGGCATTGCATGCCAAACACATGCCAGACACAAAGACAGGGTTTTTTCCCTCACTATGCCATCACTCTGCTAAACACCTAATTCACATAAGATTGCCTTATGCATAATGATATTTACCAATGTAATAGGGCTGTATTACTATTATACTTCTCATCTTTCCTATTGCCTTCTCCTATTGGTCTTATGATTGTATCCCTTTGTTTGTATGTACTCTGAAAACTTATGCACCAAATATAAATTCCTTGTGCGTCTGATCACACTTGGCCAATAAAAAATATTCTGTTCTGTTCTGTTCTGTTCTGTTCTGTTCTTGGAAGTTAACATAGCTGCTTGATGAGACAGATGTTAGAGAGTTGGGTCTTCTTGACTTGAAGATCAAATAAGTTTTATGAAAATTGCTTGTTTGTGTCTCCATTTCCCTGAGTCATAATATAACAGGGACACAGTTGATCAGATCAAACGCTCAATCCCTTCTACATTCTGTACCAACAGCGGTCAACTGGATTCTTTGGAAAACCCACAAGCAAGGCATGAGTGTAATAGCCTTCTCCAGATCCATCTTTCTCAGCAACTTAATATTTAGGGAAGTCTCAAGATCACATCCAGTTAATGTTATAAGAAGCCTGAACGTATTTAAATATACAACAAAGATTTCCTAGATAAGTCACCTAAAATCACTTTGCAATATCCTAAACTGATCCAAACTTCTGTTGGCCTCTTCCCCAATCTCAGCTAGAAAACCATGTAAACAGGAAAAATCAGCAATGCTTGGCCGGCAGGATGGACTCTTACAGCCTTTCCAGTATTTGCTTGATTCATAAAGTGTCTCAACTCAATATTTTCATGCCAGGAAATTACAGGGAAAGCAGCCAAACCATAGACTGACTGCGCCAAATAATAGTTTCTGCTTGGATAGTCTATACACAAGGGAAAGAGAGATGAAGAGAACAATGAAACTTGAACCTGACACTGATGAAAATGAGGGCTGCCTTTGATACTCATCTTTTCAGTATCTTCTAGATTTTAAAAAAAAGGTGTGATATATTATTTGCAGTGGATCTGTACTGGAATTATTCCATTACAGTGACAACTGCTTCACTTATGGATGAAATGATACATAATCAGCTAGTTTTTCTGATGCTTTCTGCTTTTAGGACATTTTTGGGGGGAGGGTAAGGTAATTGCATGCATGAGGTTGAGTACAATATGTCTCAAAGTTAAAATGTATCAATTTTACACATAGAAATTTACTAAAGCAAGATGCATGTCAGTTATATAAGCAGGGAAAATCAAACTGCTGAATTTTCTACCAGGTTATGAAACTGACCAAGGGATTATGAAATTGACTACAGGGAGGCTGGCCCAGATCTCTGCTTCCCAAAGGGATTGATGGACAGGGAAGGGTTTATTTTCTAAAATCAGTCCAATATACAGAAACAAAGGGATGATGACTTGAAACATGGTATATTTTTAAAATAAAATTGGACTAATAAACACAGAAGCAACTTCATCTGCAGAGCTATTGACTGCCAAAGCATACAACCTTTCTAGCACATTTTACTTCGTTTATTGTTTGTACAGATTTTACAAGGTGCGTGCCTGAAGCTCATGTTTTAACACAATGGATATTGTGATTTGTCATTTATGTGCTGAGTAGCAACAGCAGCAGCAGCTACATTTTGGAAAAGTAACATAACCAATGGATCTGCGGTAAATCCTGCCTGTGTTTCCCTTCCCCTCCTCCTCCTCTTCCTCCTTCACTAACACCACCGCCACTACTACTACTACTATTATACCCTGTTGGAGGATAGCTCATGAGTGGGAATAAGAAGATTACACTGGTCTATTTTATGAGATAATATTGAGGAACACAAAATCTCCCCATTTATATGCAGAACTAGGTTGACATCTGCATCTCCAGCGCCACTTGGAACCCACTATCAGATGATCCATCTAGATGAAAGTCATACTAATTGAGAACCTTTGGCATTTGCTATAAGCAAAGGTTTATCGCTCTCAGTCCAACCCATTTCACAGGGTTGTTGTTCTTGAGAAAATAGAAGGAGGAAAATGTGTCAGATATGTTTGCTGCCTTGAGGTATTTGTAATACAAATAAAGGTGGGGAATGAATTAACGCATTGTAAGCTGCCCTGAGTCTCCGGAGAAAGGCGGCATATAAATTAAAGCAAAAAAAAAAAAAAAAAGAAAAGAAAAGAGAAGAAAAGAAAAGAAAAAAAGAAAGAAAGAAAGAATGAATAAATAAATAAATAAATAAATAAATAAATAAATACTGCCTGTAATTATTTCAGCTGTTCCCCTTCTTCCTTTAAAACAGGGGTGTCAAACTCAATTTGATTGAGGGCCATATCAGGGTTGTGTTTGACCTTGGGGGAGGGGGGGCTGGCCAGGGTGGGCGTGGCCAGCTCAATGTCACTCCTGTGGTGGCCCGAGTGCTCTGCCAGTGAAAACAGGCTCTCAAGCTCCATTTTCAGCTGCCACGGCCTCCTGCAACCCGGAGCTCCGTTTTCACTGGCAGAGGATTGCAGGAGGCCGTGACAGCCAAATACGGAGCTTGAGAGGCTGTTTTCACTGGCAGAGGCACTGCAGGCTGGTCCTTCGCTGTTTCCAGGGCAGCCCCATGGGCCAGATCTAAGTATCCCGCAGGCCAGATCCAGTCCCCGGGCCTTGAGTTTGATACCCCTGCTTTAAAATTTTGAATGATTAAAGATTTCTTTAAAATAATTCAATTATTAGAATTCCCCAGAGGCTAACCTATAGAAATAGCAAACTACAGTAAGTTATAAAAAGATACCTGATGTATGCAAATTATTTTAATCTACATAACGTATCTTGAATTGTTATCTGCTTATATTGGGACGATCTTTGATAAAGGATGTGCAGTTCTATTAATGCATACTATTGCCAGTATTCCAACTCAAAATTAATTAGCTGTACAAAAATAGTGGTTAAAAGTAAAGAACCCTGGATGAAATTATGTTCTGCTTTCTGAAAACGTTTCCAGAAAATGCTCTTATTGCACAATTATCCTGTCTCATCCATGGAAAGTCAACGAGGCAGTCAACCCTACCATTATTCCCCAGTCAGTCATCTCAGATAGCAGATTGTGAGTGTCATAAAAGGGCATGTGTTTAATTATTTCATTGATTTCTTAATTTATTTATATGGCCAAGGCTTGTGGGATTTACAGCCTCAAATGTCCTTGGGTGGATCAGGAATGTATTTCCAGCTCCAAACGAAACAGCAAGTTATGTTGAGCTATCTGTAAATACATAGGGGATGTGTGGGAAGATCTTAAAGTAACTCTTTAACATCTTTTAATTGTGCTATGATTTTAAAATTTAAGTTCCATGGGCCACATGCAACCTGTAAAGATGCTTTAAGGAAAGAGTAAATCCTGACTGGCATGTATCTTTTAGTTAAATCTACCCCTGGCGTTGCCCTCTTTGATATTGATAAATGAGGAAAGACCAAATTAATTAGATGGATTAATGAGGACAAGAAGAGGAGGGAAAAGAAGAGTACTTTCACTGGATGCACAATAAGGAATTTAGGATGGCATTTTGCCAATCTCAGCCAGGTACTCACTAGGGCTGTTGCTGTAATGGTATGTGGGAAAAACAGGAGGAAGAAAAGATGAGGCAAAAGTCAGATAAGAGGCAGCTGAACCCACAGAAGAAGTAGGAGTATGGCAAATATATCTTTGAAGGGACCTTCCCCTTAGTTTCCTATATTGTAAAGGTAAGGAGTGAGATATGCACTTTAGACTTGCAAGATTCTATTAATGTAATCTTATAGTAACACTAGAGCTCATACGCCTGAGTGTGCTTTTTGACTGGACTACTTCAGAAGGCTGACAGTAGCTGATCACAATAGATTGAACAAAAATGTACTGTTGTAATTCAATGATTTCACTGTGGACGTTGAGACCGCTGGTTCTAATCATATCTCACCGTGTGAAAAGTTTATTTTCAGTCAAATTCAGAATAACAGAATAAAATTGTACGGAAAAGGAAAATCCAGATTTACAAACAGTGTTTATAAATGGAACATGAAAACGCCCACCCATTTGTCTTTCATCATACTTTCCACTCTAAACTGAGAATAAAGTGTGGCTCTGTGCTTGGGGAAGAGGCACGGGTGAGCTGTACTCCTAATCTCATATTAAGATTCTATGACAGCTAGTGTCACAACTATTCTCCCAATTTACCTGTTCCCCCACTCCTGGCACTGGATATACACCACATATCAATGGTTGCTTTGCGATCTGGCGAGATCCGGCCATGAATGGTGTGAATGCGTTCTAAGGTTTTTAATGTTTTTTAATGTTTTTTAATCTTTTAAATGTTTTTAGAATGGTTTTTTTTTAAATGTATTGTGAGCCGCCCTGAGTCTCGGAGAGGGGCAGCATATAAATTAATTAATTAAATAAATAAATAAATGGTATATATCCATGGGACATTCTAATGAAAAAGGCTTTCAGATCAATGTATGAAAAGAATTCAGCATTGTGACCCACAGCCTAAGTATCTACTTTGTATATAGCATAGCGTGATGTGACTCTTGTGCTGTCAACTGTCCTTATGGAATTATCACAGGAGATTTTGAGAAAGTGCTTCTCAAGGCATCCTTATGGAGTACAGGGTGGACAATTTGGGCGCCAAGGCCCCATTAATTTCCTTGTGTTCTTCCAAGACATCTTGACTTTTTTTTTAACATGCCACCATTAGCGCCACGTTCTCCGTTGCTGACCCTCTCATCTGGTTTCACCCACTTATTGTATTGTGGCCTCTATTACTTCATTGAGAAGGTCTCTATCTCTTGGCCTGAAAAAAGTTCTGTGCTCCTTTTGTAGCCCAGTTATCCAGGAGTGGATTAACTTGGGCTGATAACAATGGTATATATTGATATACGTATATTAGCTTTACACTTTATACTTTTGTTTAATGCATTTCAGATGTACTTTTACAAATGTGCATGGAGAGTTGCTATCACCAACAATTTGGGATCCATAATAATTTGCTCTAAAAACTCTACTTCTAGAGAAAAAAAATGTTGATTGGTGACCAAAAACTCCTTATTGATGACCAAAAATGAAATTATGATTTATAGTTTTGAGGGTTAGATATGTTATAGAAAGAAGAGAGTCATAACGTAATTTTAGAGACAGAGGTTAATTTATAATTATTGTACTTATGCAGAAACTGTTTTTAAATCTTTCTTTTTTTTTACACTTCTAGTTTTTTCTTTCATTTGACCCCTTTCTCATTTCTTTTTTCCCCTCTATATTAGTTTGTATTAGTTTGTAATTGTACTATATTAATTCTTGAGTTTAATAGAGTTATTTTTTTAAAAAAAGCAAAACTCTACTTTCAAATTAATACTGGTAGAGACCTGATTAAACTGGATTTCAGCTCAACATGGAAATTATATTCATGTTAGGTCATTTTGAAATCCCTGCACCAGTTTTATGTAAGTCAAATGTCAGCCTCTCCAATCTGTCATTTGGCTTAGTAAAATTACATGTTTTTACTCCTAAAACTGTTGCAATTTAAAATTGACATGACCCCTAGAGATTTTGAGTTATACATGTTGATTTCATTCTCATCAAGATGCTTTGTGTTCCCTCTGTAAGACATAAATAAATAAATAAATAAACCACCCCAAAGAGAAAAGTATATGCCCAAGGCCGATTTCCATCATCTCTGCTAACCCAGTGTTTGTTATACCAAACATCCTTGGAAAACATCTGGCTTCCTAGGCCAAGGCTAAATAGAGCTTTTGTGGAGAAAGCTGGCCACATGTACACTGATACAGGCATATGTTTTTCCAGAAAGCAAGCCCAGAATAATATGGTGTGGCTGGATGAATTTTTTTAATTTTCTCCTTTTAGAAGATGCCTCGTTTAGAATGGCTAGATCTGAACTGTAAAAATCTGGATGGCCACTACAGTAGATAACAGCAATGTCTCTCTGCTCCCATCAGAGACATTATATTTTCTGTATCTTCTCACCTGAGATCTGGTAGCCCTACATAAATGGTTACATACTGGATCTGAATCATATCAGAGCACCCTGGGAGGAATCCTACTCTCTGTTTACAGTGTAATGAGCTGTAAAAACGACACTGAAGAATAGGAGGAAGATTTTCAACCAAGGCAACAGAGAGATAAATGAAACTTGAGTCCAAAGCAGAAATGTAATTTGAGGAAATGTCTCGGACTGGACCATCTCTAGTTTTCTTAAAGATAAAGGCACGGAGGCAGTGGTGATTCTATCCGGCTTGCGTGAACCGGTAGTGCAGGTGGCAGGAGGCTCCGCCCACCCACCAGGATGTCATTACGTCCCGTTTTTGACCCTCTGCGCAGTCTTCCCGAACTGGTAGCGAAGTCTATATTTTAGACTTGTTACTATAAACCTATCCTAAAAGTAATCTAAGCATTCTTAACTTTGGTTCCTAGTCTCACCTATCACAAAGAACTGGCAGATGGGAAAAAGACTTCCTATCAAGGAAATAATCAGATAAAAGAATACCTTGAGAAAACCTCATAGATAAACCCTTTCCTGGTACACACATTTAGATTCCCAAGATCCCATTACTGCAGCTGTTTTAAAAAAAAGTAATGACCTACATGGTATTGGTTTTTTAGTTTAGTCTGTCTTCTAAGACTGACAACTATGGAATGCAGGCCAATAGTTTTCAGTAAGCTCTTACTTGCAACAAACACATTTAGTTATGCTCTAAATAAATGAGTGTTTTTGGATTCAAAGCTGTCTTTGTTAATTAATAACTTCCAGCATTTATAAATATATCAAGATTTATCTTTTGTGTATTGATTTTACAGTTTTTATTTGAAAAATAGATCCTGTGCTACAAGGATCAAGATTTGGGACCACACCAGTTGCTTAAGGTCAACTGTGAAGGGGGGGGGGGGGAATCAATACTTTCTCAGATGCATTTCCCACTTATCAGATTGTTTTCCACATTCTGCAAGTATCTCTAAAAACTATTTCCTGACTAATATTTATCATATATATTTATCATCCTGTTAACAAAAGGTAGTCAGAATATTGGACCAAAAAGAAGACCGCTCATTCTGAAAATATTTTGCTGTTGAAATAGCATTAAAATACACTACTTTCATTACTTTAGGTCTTTTATCACTGGGACCGGCCATGATTTGTATAAATATTTAACTTGTTGGTAATTTTGTTTGAATTTGCCCTTCTGAATTAGGCCACTATGCTATCATCTTAGGGCTAGATGATTTAAAGAGGATACTGGCATGAAAGAGAGGCAGGACAAAATCACATTCCCAATAAGCTAGTGACCACAAAAAAAAAAAAAAAAACCCAACATTTTACCAGGGCCAATAAAATATTAGTAGGAAATGGGAGCCTTCACCAACACTTATAAATTCTAAAGAATTAAGATTGTGATCTTTTCTCCACTGATTATTATGAACATTACCTGTTATGTATGTAGATTTGGTGGGCAGTTTGAATTAACTGACCGTCAGCTGATTGGTTGATCAGCACAGCTACAAGGTATATAAAGGGAGCTGTTTCCCCTGGTCAGTTGCTGGGTTCTCACCTTATAATAAAGAGCTGTTGTCACTCACTGCCTAGCTTGCTGCGTCCTCATTCATCCAATTTAACATTACCCACAGTATTTTTTAAATTACTGGATCAAATCCAGACTCACTCATAGTTAATAGAAGCCCTGTTGAAATAGATGCATTTGAATTATGACGAAGGCAGATTCATTCACTGAATTAGCCTAGTTTTTCTGTTCTTTGGAAGTATACTGAAGATAAATAGATGATAGATGGTAGATGGTATGTATGTATGTATGTATGAATATATGTATGTATGTATGTATGTATCAGGGTGAAATGCTCCCGGTTTGGACCGGATCGCCTGATCCAGTAGTGATGGTGGCGGGTGATTTGGAGAACCTGTAGCAAAAATCCCTGCCCCCGCCCCCTGCCCAGCTGAGCTGTGCAATAATCTTTTTTTTTTTTTACTTTTAAAAGCATTTTTTCTTTGGCTGAAAAAATGCTTTTAAAAGTTAAAAAAAAGCCTCTGATGATCGCGTGACTCAGCTGGGATCTTCAGAGCCTTTTAAAAGCATTTTTTCTACAACTTCTTCAGCCAAAGAGGTTGTAGAAAAAATGCTTTTAAAAATTAAAAAAAAAATTGGCCATGCCCACCCAGTCACATTACCCCCCACACACACCAAACCACACCCACAGAACCGGTAGTAACAAATTTTACATTTCACCACTGGTATGTATGTATGTAGGAAGGTAGGTAGGTAGGTAGGTAGGTAGATAGATTGATTGATAGATAGATGATAGATAGATATGAATAGACAGATAAGTATAGATAGGCAGATCTATATACACACAAATATACATACATACATGCGTACATGTGTACATACATACAGATTTGCTTGCTGCTGTGAAGAAGTACATTCCAACCCTAAATAATGCTTCACTGATTTTAAATGTCTGTTCTACCTTGTATTTCCCATGCTACTTTGTCAACTGCATGTTAATTATTTGTAATATTTTGTGGTTGTAAAGTGATTTTATTAACACATTCTAAAATCATTTTGTTATGATCCATTCAATAAACCCTGGGTGAAATTAGAAAATAAAGAGGCATAGGTTAGGCTAGTCTGGCCAGGCTAAGACAGAATAGGACAGGAAAAGTCTGTAACACAACAATTTGGAATGGAGTTTGTACATTCACAGTTGGAACCAATCATGAAAGCCTTTGTCTACAAGAGTTGATTTCTACTGTATCTATCCTTCTTTCATTTATTGATAGTTCTTGACTTACAACCTTTTGTTTAATGACATTCAAAGTTATGACATCATTGAAAAAGTGACTTACGACCGATCTTCATACTTACAACTGTTGTAGCATTCCCATGTTCATGTGATCAAAATTTGGACATTTGGCAAGCAGCATGTATTTATGATAGTTGCAGCATCTCAAGATCATGTGATCCCCATTTGCAACTTTCCCAACTGGTTTCCAACAAGCAAAATCAATGGGGGAAATTGGATTTGCTTAACAACCATGAAATTCACTTAACTGAAATAATTCATTTAGCAACAGTGGTAAAAAGGTCATAAAATCAAGCATGACTCACTTAACAACCTCCTTGTTTAGCGACAGAAGTTTCAGTCCCAATTGTGGTTGAATGTCAAGGACTACTTGTAAACTACAGTTCCTACAAGAATCAATCAGTGTCAGTTTCTCATGGTCACTGAAATGCTCAGTTTGCTTCAGATTGTTTTTCTGCAAGCCTGACTTCTTATGGATAAATAATGATATTTTAGTTAAATAATAATTGGACATCCCTCTCAACTTCAGAAAGATTATGATTGAAAAATTTGTCTTTCCAATGCTGGAAAAAATAATTTCATATATTTGTTGTTGTTAGTCACAAAGTTGTGTCCGACCCATCGTGACCCCATGGACAACGTTCCCCCAGGCCTTCCTATCCTCTACCATCCCCCAGAGTCAGGGGCGGGTTCCAAATCCCATCATTACCAGTTTGCTCGTGCGCACATGTGCGTGCGCTCACACCCACACACAGCGCTTCTGCGCATGTGCAGAAGCATCCGGGCACGTGGGCAGAGCCTCCTGCCACTGCTGTTACCAGTTCGCCCAATCCAGTGTGAACCGGTAGCAACCTACCACTGCCTGGAGTCCATTTAAGCTCATGCCTACTGCTTCAGTGATTCCATCCAGCCACCTCATTCTCTGTCATCCCCTTCTTCTTTTGCCCTCAATCTTTCCTAGCTTTAGGCTCTTCTCCAGTGAGTCTTTCCTTCTCATTAGGTGGCCAAAGTATTTGAGTTTCAGCTTCAGGATCTGGCCTTCTAAAGAGCAGTCAGGGTTGATTCCTCTAGGACTGACCGGTTTGTTCGCCTTGCAGTCCAAGGGACTCGCAGGAGTCTTCACCAGCACCATAGTTCAAAGGCCTCCATTCTTTGGCGCTCAGCCTTTCTTATGGTTCAACTTTCACAGCCATACATTGCAACTGGGAAAATCATAGCCTTGACTATATGCACTTTTGTTGGCAGGATGATGTCTCTGCTTTTTAGCATGTGTCTAAATTACTATAGCTTTCCTCCCCAGGAGCAATTTCTTGGCTTAATACCCATTTCATATATATAGCAATAGCACTTAGACTTATATAATACTTCACAGTGCTTTGTAGCCCTCTCTAAGCGGTTTACAGAGTCAGCATATTGCCCCCAACAATCTGGGTCCTCATTTTACCGAGCTCAGAAGGATGGAAGGCTGAGTCAACCTTGAGCCAGTGAGACTCAAACTGCCAAACTGCAGGCAGCCGACAGTCAGCAGAAATAACCTGCAGAAATGCATTCTAACTACTGTGCCATCATGGCTCATCACTCATATATGTAGGCCTAATTATGTTTTTTGTTGTAATTATTGTTGTGGATGCCAAGTAAGTTAAACAGTTAGTGAGTCCTCCTTTGCAATTGTCTGTCTCCCTCTTTCCCTGCTCAGTTATCTGGTAAACCTCCTCCCACCCCTCTGTGTTAATACCGATAAGAAGCTACTGGGAGAGGATATCTCCCTGCTGTTGACACTTCTAAGCTGGGTCGAAGAGGCTACAGAAGCAAAAGTTTTGACTTGGTGCCTGGAGGCTGCAGGGGTCTGGATGAGATGAAACAGACTAAGATTGAGCACTAAGGAATAAGGAATAAGGAATTGCTTTTTCTTCAGAACCCTTCCTGTCTATTGTGACTGAGGTGGATGTTGCTTTCTCAGAGGAGCAGATCTGCAACTTGGGAGTCCTCTTGGATTTGCAGCTATTGTTGGATTCTTCATCTTTATCTGGTGCAGTGCATTACTGCGCCTCTGCCTGGAATAAAAGAGCTGGGTAACTCAAGAGGACTAGACTGCTGCAATGGACTTTAACAAAGATGCTTTAGAAGATAATTTGGAAATCACAGTTGATGAAGACAGTAGCAACCTACCTGCTGAGTGTGTTGCTACAGCCACCTTGCACTTACATTGTAGGTGCTGCATTGACTTCAGTAGATTTCTAGGTACAATTCAGAGCAGTGTTTTTAGTCTGTAAAGTCCTCCCAAGTTTGGCTCTTAGTATTTTTGGACTGCCAAATTTTAGTGACACGATGTTGGAAGTCTCCAGCATCCATTGAAAAGAGATTCATGGCCATAGATGACTCATCCTGGAACTATTCTATTCTGACCCTTAGAAATAGCTCATATATATTTATTTATACATATAATTCATAATTTTAATTTTTTTTTCCCCTAAAGGTTGGACCCAGGGGCCGGGAGCTATCATGGGAGAACATGATAATGGGGAGCGAAAGACTCGGGAAACTACACCTGAAGACAAAAGGACACAGATCAGCCAAGATTTTTCAGGAAGGAGTTTGACTATTGACACTCTGACAGACAATGAAACCCAGATTGTGGTGAGTTTCATGTAAGAAATAATTCACATCTGTAGGAGGTTTTGATTAGACACAAAACTTTAAGGAAATTTTCCTTGTAAAAAGATGTGGGAGATGGAGAAATTGGAGCCCTTTAGGGTTCAGGGGATGGAATTTTGCCTCCATTAGTATTTGAAATATCACGGATTCTTTATCATTATAAAACCACAGCTAGGTTATACAGAAAAAGAGATATACACTAATCCCTCCCTGACTTAGCCCATATTTATCAAACTCATGTAAAGATCAAGAAACCCAGGAATAAAATGCTCCCCATTTTCTTCTTGGATCCTATCTAAATGCCATTTTTCCTCCATTGAGATCAGTGACTCATAGGTGGAAATATATGGGGGAACCTAAAATCAGGAATTATTTTTAAACAGATGGTTTTAGTGTCTTGAATAGAACATTTCACTCTGTGTGATCATATCAAATCATATCAAATAGTGAACTATATTTTTGATCTATGTGTAAGATTCTGGTATATGTTTTCTTAAAAAAGACTCTATTCAATTCCACCCAATAATATCACTTCGCCCCCCCCCTCTCTCTCTGGAGCACTGTTCTGCTTCCCCCACTTCCTTTTTAAAAGCTTAACCCCAATATTCACATGAAAGATGTGCAGGCCCTGTGGAGTTGATCAAACATACAGTTGCCTGATTTGTCAGACATAAAAAAAGTCTGAATTTGCTAGTCCTGAAGGCTGTGAACTCAGCCATCTGTATAATAGTCCTTGTTCCTCTTGGTTAGCTAAAGCTAAAAGATGACATAGAGCTAGCTCCCAATGGAGGTGCGCGGGGCCAAGGAGAAGTAGGGAAGAGGAAGGAGAGGAGAAAAGAAGAAAGTAGGAAAGGAGAGAAGGTAGGGAAGGAGAAGAAAGAAGAAGGAGAAGAAGGTTTGTTGTAAAACGGCAGAAAAGAAAGGAAGAACAACCCCGAATGTAATTTTAAAATTTTTTTCTATGCTTTCTTTAGTAAATTTGTTTATTTGTTTGTTTGTTTGTTTGTCTGTTTCCATTTCTATACCGCCCTTCTCCAAATAGGACTCAGGGCGGTGAACAGCCAAAGTAAAAAACAGAGCATACAAAATTTAAAAAACAGTATTAAAATAATTAAATATTTTGGCCTTAAATTAAAACAACCCAATTTAAAATCAATTTAAAATTTAACTCAAGCCAGCCCAGCTAGTTGAAATAAATAGGTTTTCAGGGCCCGACGAAAAATCCGGAGGTCTGTTATTGTATGTAACTCTGGGGGGAGGTTGTTCCAGAGGGTGGGCGCCATCACAGAGAAGGCTTTCCCCCTGGGGGTCACCAGCCGACATTGTCTGGCGGACGGCACCCTGAGGAGGCCCACTCTGTGCGAGCGTACTGGCCGGTGGGAGGCTATTGGTGGCAGAAGGCGGTCTCGTAAGTACCCCAGCCCTAAGCCACGGAGCGCTAAATATAAATATAAATATATATGAGTAAATATATATATGAGATTAATTATGAATAAGAGAATGTACATTTACGTGTATAAGAAATAAAATTTTAAAAAATTCCCCCCCAAAAAAAGAAAAGAAAAAAAAGGAGGTGAATTGACCCTTGTAGGGATGGGTTCTACTATACTAAAGGAAGATTATTTGGATCCATTTCAGGCAGTTTCCGACCTTGAAAGTACTGAAACAGCATTGACTGCATTATGGAATATCTCTGATGGGTGTAGGAATAGGAATATCCATATAAGCTGCCTTGGGCCGTCACGTGCAAGTCAGCGGCAATAAAAATTTTCTACATAAAAATGAAATTAAAATTTTTAAAAGTATTTGGTGCATCCATTCTGTCTCTCCTTGATCTCTTAGCAGCTTTCAATGCCATCAGTCATGGTGTCCTTCTGCACCAACTATGGGGTTTAGGAATGAGGGGGATGATGTTGCAATGTTTTTCTGTTTTCCTCCAGGGCTGGTTCCAGTGAGTGTTGAGAGGGGAGGAAGCAGAGTTCCAGCCCCAAGCCTCCTATTTGCCGTATTATTCGAGGCTGCATACTTCTCCACATACCTTTTAGTCATCTAAAACAGGGGTGGGCAAATGTGGCCCTTTTACAACCTGTGGACTTCAACTCCCAGAATTCCTGAGACAGCCAAGCTGTCATAAAGGGGCCATATTTGCCCACTCCTGATCTAAAAGAAGCTGATGTACATTGATGATACTCTGTTGTAAATTCTTACTCCATGTGAACCAAGTGATACAATCAAGATTCTTTCTTGGAGTCTGGAGGCTGTGAGGGTCTAGATGGGAAAGAACAGACTTCAATTCAACCTTAATCTGAGGACCCAGATTCTTGGACTCTGTAAACCACTTAGAAAGGGCTGTAAAGCACTGCGAAGTGGTATATGTGTAAGTGCTAATGCTATTGGTATTAAGGAAGTGTCCTTGGGTTTTCGGGGTCCTTTGAATCCAGTGACTTTCCATCTTTAGTTCTCAATGGGGTAATACTTTCCCCAGCCAGAACTGATGTGTAATTTGAGGATCCTCCTGAACGTAGACTCTGATTCAAGTAGAAGGTGGCAGCTGGACCAACAGGGTTTTTGCACAGATCCATCTCATGTGCATGTTGCTCCAGTTCTTGGATCTGGAGGTAGTCCTCATGAAGTCACTCATGCATGGTTACCTCCCAGATGAACTAGTATACTACCTGGTGGGCTATTACTATAAACCCTCTATATAGCACAGCTCTTGAAAACAATTTGGAAACTGAAGTTGGTTCAGCGCCCAGCAGTATAGGAAGTTGCGGTGTTTTAGCACCATACCACTACTTCATGAGCTGAGCTGGCTCCCAAAAGGTTTCAAGGTGCCAAGCATAGAAACAGTTTATTTTCAGGATTGCCTGTCTTCAATTATTTCTGCTGATCCCTCCAAATCTGATAGAATGCTTATCTCCAGGTCCTATCTATTAAACAATGGCTTCTGCTAGGAGTCAGAAAGTATGGAAGTATGCCTTCTCTGTGTAGTAGCTCTCTGTTGTGGAGTTTCCCCCTCCACTCTTCATGATCCTGACTCTGCTGGGTTTTGGGGGGTTATAAATAGCCTGCACCACAGGGTTGTTATGAAGGTTTTAAAAATGGGAGACACACTGGGGATTGTTTAGCTCTCTGAGACTTTTAAATAATAAATGCAATAATAGCTTTAAAATAAATGCATTTAATCAACTTCCAAGCTATCTTCTTGATGAAAATAAATTCTGCAATTCGGTACCTTTTGTTATATCCTTATAAGGACATCCGCCCGGATTGGCTGCCAGCCACCGGGCGGGAAGATTTGAATCCCTGTCAGGGGGCGGTGCGTCTGCCAGAGCGAATATAAGGAGAGCCCCGGCAGCGCACAGCCAGTCTTGCTACTGTTTCTTTACTCAATAAAAGTTACTAATGTAACGAGCTGGTCACGTCTTCCTTTTCCTGCGCCGATCTAACACTGGCGACGAAGGACTGAGAGAAGAACGAACCTCGCAGCACCAAGCCAACAAGACAAGACTCCGGCACCGGGAACTACAGTAGGCATTTCCAAAGGCATGGCATCCGCTGAAGTCACTTTGCCAGCCCTTGCTCCTTTCCGCCCAGGGAAGGACAAGTGGAAATCCTACGTAGTGAAATTCCGGCAATACCTGAGAGGCAACAACATCAGGGATGCCGATGATGACCGGAAGAAGGGCATCTTCCTGGCCAACTGCGGCTCCGAGGTCCTCGACATGGCAATCGATCTCGTAGCACCACGAGACATCGAAGAAGTGCCATGGACAGACCTGCTGCAGATCCTGGAGGACCACTATGCCCCAACAGGAACACCGGTGGCGAACCGTTTCACCTTCCACCAACGGGACCAGAAGGAGGGTGAAACGATCAAGGAATTCGTGGCCGCCCTACGCCAGATCGCAGCCAGCTGTGAGTTCGACCACGTGGACAATGCCATCGCTGACCGCGTGGTCTTCGGCATGAGGGACAGAGGCCTGCAAAAGAAATTCCTGAGCAGGAAGAAGCTCGTGCTCAAGGATGTGGTGGAGGAAGCCACCGCATCCGAAATCTCGGAGAAAGCAGCTGCCGCAGTAAGCAGAGCCAAGGGAATCCACAAAATTCGCTCCACAGAGCAATCATCAACAGAGGATTCCACGGCTGGATCCGAGTCGGAGGGGGAGTCCACCGTCCACAAGGTATCCAGACCCCCAAGGCGGGAAACCGCCCAACGGAACTACAAAGGGGAGCGCTGCGCCAGCTGCAGAGGGGACCATGCCAGAGCAACCTGCAAGTGGAGAGATGCGACCTGCCGACGCTGCAACAGAAGGGGTCACATCGCCGAAGCTTGCAGAGCTGAGGAACCAGCCCCAGAGCCCTCCAGCCACCGTCCCCGCGAGAATCGGAAGGATTACCAGAGGTCATCCAAATGGTCCTCTGGCCCTTCCAGACGCAGAGACGACGAATTTCCCCGGAGCGGAGCGGTCCACCAGACGACCATCGCTCACACGACGTCAGACAGTGCCACCAAGTTCCATGTGACCATCCACGTGGAAGGAGCATCCTGCAAAATGGAGGTAGACTCCGGCTCGGTCTACTCCATCATGGACTGGCAGCAGTTGAAACGCCTGCAACCCAGCATCACCAAGCGAGAGCTGAAGCCACTACACTCCAAGCTCGTCGACTTCGGGGGAAACCCCATCGGAGTGCTAGGAAGAGCCAACATCCGGGTCACCTACAAGCAGTTCGAAGGCAAGCTCCCCATCACCGTCGTAAGGGACAGCCAACCGAACCTGCTAGGAGTGGAGTGGTTCAAGCCGCTGGGGCTCTCAATCGAGGGCATCAACCAAATTGGCAGGGACGAACTCGACTACCTCATCGAAGAGTTCAAGGAAGTCTTCGATGGTAAGCTGGGGAAATTTGTGGGGAGGCCAATCTCCTTCAATCTGGACAAGGGAATCACCCCAATTAGGCTCAAGCCCCGCCGAGTTCCGTTTGCCCTGCGGCCCAAAGTAGATGAGCAGCTGGATAAGCTGATCGCCCAGGGCTTCCTGGAACCGATCGATCATGCTTCATGGGAGACCCCCATTGTGACCCCACTGAAGCATGATGGGTCTGTGCGCATCTGCGCCGACTACCGTTGTACCATCAACAAGGCGTTGGCACAGAGCGCATACCCAGTCCCAGTGGTGCAACACCTGCTGCATTCCCTGGGATCTGGATCAATTTTTGCGAAACTGGACCTGGCCCAGGCTTACCAGCAACTGCCAGTGGACGAAAAAACGGCGGAGGCTCAAACAATTGTCACGCACAGGGGGGCATTCAAATGCAACCGGCTCCAATTTGGAGTCAGCGCTGCCCCCGGCATCTTCCAATCCATGATGGAACGCCTCCTCCAAGGCGTTCCAGGGGTGGTGCCTTACTTCGACGATGTGCTCGTCTCCGGTGACTCAAGAGCTCAACTCCTTGAAAGGCTCAGGCTTGTCCTGCAGCGATTCAAGGCCAAGGGCTTGAGGGTCAGGCGGGACAAGTGCATCATAGGAGTACAGGAAGTCGAGTTCCTGGGCTACCTCATTGATAGCACAGGCATCCACCCCACCAAATCAAAAGTGGAAGCAATCCATGAAGCTCCAAGCCCAAAAAACAAAACGGAACTTCAGGCTTTCCTTGGGTTGCTCAACTTCTACGCCATTTTCTTAAAACAGAAAGCCACAGTTGCTGAGCCACTCCACCGCCTGCTGGGGAAATCGGCTTCCTGGAAGTGGGGCCAGGAAGAGGAAGCAGCGTTCCGGGCCATCAAGGGACTACTGACGTCCAAAAGCGTCCTCATCCAATACAGCGAGACGCTCCCCATCAAGCTGACCTGCGACGCGTCGCCATACGGGGTGGGGGCAGTCCTCAGCCACGAGCTGCCCAACGGCACGGAAGCCCCCATCGCCTACTTCTCGAAAACCATGTCCGGCGCAGAGCGGAACTACAGTCAGCTGGACAAAGAAGCCCTGGCCATCGTGGCAGGAGTGAAGCGCTTCCACGAATATCTCTATGGAAGGCGTTTCACCATAGTCACCGATCACAAGCCACTCCTGGGACTCCTCGCAGGCGACCAACCCACCCCGACTTTCATGTCCCCGCGGATGACGAGATGGGCCATCTTCCTGGCCGGCTACTCCTATAGGCTCGTGCACCAACCAGGCACAGCCATAGGAAACGCCGACGCACTCAGCAGATGCCCATCGAAGAACCCGGTGGAAGACCCAGCCCCCACGCTCCATCTATTCCACATAGATGACGACGCCAGCTGTCCAGTCTCCTCCGCAGATGTGGCCGCGCACACCCAGAGAGACCCCACCCTCCGCCAAGTAAGGTCCTGGATCCTCAGGGGGTGGCCATCGAAACAGACGGAGGAGAGGTTCAGCCCGTTCACCAGGAAACAGACGGAGCTGTCCACCATAAAGGGTTGTCTACTATGGGGAGACAGGGTGCTGATCCCAAGCACGTTGCAACGGCGGACGCTAGAGACACTGCACAACGGGCACCCAGGCATCGTCCGCATGAAGGCCTGGCACGGAGTTACGTCTGGTGGCCCTCACTGGACAGAGACATTGAACAATGGGTCTCCAGATGTGACCCGTGCCAAGAAGTCCGCCCAGCACCGCCACAATCCGAAGTCACGAACTGGGAGACCCCCAGCAACCCATGGTCGAGGGTCCACATCGATTTCGCGGGCCCGATGCAAGGGCGGCACCTCCTCATCGTGGTAGATGCCTTCTCCAAGTGGCTCGAGGTGATACCCATGGCATCTACCACAACAGAAGCGACGATCCGAGCCCTGCGCCGCCTGTTTGCCACACACGGACTACTGGACGTGCTGGTCTCGGACAACGGCCCCCAGCTCACATCCCTGGCCATGGAGTCTTTCCTGGCAGGACTGGGCATCCGCCATGCCCTCTCCGCTCCGTACAGGCCGGCCGGAAACGGACAAGCGGAACGGATGGTCCGGCTCACAAAAGAAGCCCTCACCAAGATGGGCCCGGGAGACTGGCAAGAACGCATCGACAACTTCCTCCTCACCCAGCACATCACGCCGCATGCCACCACCCACAAGAGCCCGGCCGAACTCCTCATGGGCAGAAGGTTGAGGTCACCCTTGGACCGGCTGCACCCCCAATACAGCCCGGAAGTGACCGCAACCGCCAGCCGCCCGCTTCGCGCCTTCAGCAAAGGAAATTCAGTTTGCGCACTGAATTTCAACGGCTCTCCTAAGTGGCTGAAGGGGAAGATTGCCAGCACAACCGGCCCCAAATCCTACACCGTCGAGTTGGAAGATGGACAGGTCGTGAGACGTCACATCGACCAACTCCGGAAAAGGTGGGGGGGAGCACACGAAAACCAGCCTGACGAGGTAGGCCTACAACACCCAGACGAGGTAGGCCTGCAACACCCCGGCGAGGTAGGCCTACAACACCCAGACGGGGTAGGCCTACCACACCCCTGCGAGGCAGAGCAACGCCATCCCGACGAGGTCGGCCCAGCACACTACCAGGCACTGTCACGTCGGCAGTGCAGCGAGGTAGACCGGGGCCAACCACACGGGGGATGGCAACACCAACCCGACCAGGAGGGCACCCGGCACAGCAGGCCCAGGGACCCCCGACCCAGCCCGCAGGTAGACCGGGACCTGCCCAGAAGGGGAGCACCGCACCCCACCAGTGAAGGCAACCCACGGCAGCCCTACCAGGGAGACCTCAACGCAAGGCGAGTAGACCGGGGACCTTCACAGATGGGCACACCACAGCACATGGGCGAGGGTGGCACACGACTCCCCGGCGAGGGGGACCCCCGCCCAACGCAAGAAACAACCCGGCAACAACAACCCAACCCAGACGACCCCATCCACCAACTGGCGGTAGACCAGGGACTAGGGGGAAGGGAAAGCCGACAACAACCCGGCCAGGGAGGCCTGCGCCACCCCGGCAGGGGAGACCTCCACCAGCCCGAGGAGGAAGCCCCACAACGACACCCCGACCAGGTCGACCACCACCAACCCGACGGGGAAGGCCAGCGCCAGCCCGGCAAAGGAGACCTGCGCCACCCCTGCAAGGTCGGACACCGTTACCCGAGCCAACACCACCCACAGCGAGCAGACCGGACCCAAGGGCACCGGCCCGAACCACCCTCCGGACCACAGCGAACCGGGCCGCAGCAGAACCGCAGCCACCGGGAGACCCAGGAAGAGCAAGTGACAGCCGGGGTCTTACCAAGACTCAGACGCTCTTCCCGGGTCGAGACCGAACAGCACCGCTGAGGCGAAAGATCCACAGGCCAGGAGGAAGACCACCAGAACCAGCCATCCAAGGTCTGCGGTCCGGCCGGAGGCGCTGAGGGTGACCCCGCACACTCGCCAGCCGAACCGAGCCCGGTTCCGGGGAAGGAGCCAGGAGCCACAGGAACCCCGTCCGTCCAGGGCGGGGACGCGGAAGAAATGAGACTGCGCAGGTCAAGTAGGGTGCCTAGGCGTCCTACGTATCTGCGGGACTACGTCACGTTCATTGACGAACTCTGAACTGTTTTTTTCTTGGACTAGGGGGGAGGAGTGTTATGTCCTTATAAGGACATCCGCCCGGATTGGCTGCCAGCCACCGGGCGGGAAGATTTGAATCCCTGTCAGGGGGCGGTGCGTCTGCCGGAGCGAATATAAGGAGAGCCCCGGCAGCGCACAGCCAGTCTTGCTACTGTTTCTTTACTCAATAAAAGTTACTAATGTAACGAGCTGGTCACGTCTTCCTTTTCCTGCGCCGATCTAACACCTTTTATAAGATCTGTCTTAGAATTATGTATTTGATGTGAAGAGTTGTATGTGTGGAGCTCCTGTATGGAACATTTTGAAGCAGTTAAAATGTTCTATACAGTTAAAATGCTCGTGCGTGCTTCAAGCACATCTGCTCTTGCAGAATTGGTCACGTAAAGATCGTAGGTCATATACTCCTACTGGAGACACATAGATTATATCTATTTGAACAAAAAGCTCACACAAACCACATACCTTTTATTAGATTGGTATTCAACTATTTTTTTTTTAAATAAACACATTCTATGCAACTGCTATTATTACATGCCAAGAGCTGCTTAAAATAAATTCAGATTCTGTTTCTTTAAAGATGACTTTAATGAATGGAAGCTATAACACGAGAGATCCAAACTCAAACATGGGAAGAATTTAATGACTGCAGATGCTCTTAAGCAGTGAGGCAGCCTGCTTTTTGGAGTTATGGATGGTCTACCCTGGAGAGTTTTCAAGCCATGATTGGACAATCATTTATCTGTAATAGTCTCAGGATTTCTGTTTTGGGCAGAGGGTTGGATTAGAAGATCTCCAAGGCCCCATCCAACTCAGTATCTCTATGAGTAAATCACAATAGTGTATGCTGAACTAACACAACCATTTTATATAGATCGTAATGCTTAAGATCAACTTCTAAACGAGAACCAAACAAACCACATTATTGCTTTAGGTCAGGTATAAATCCGTCCTCCTGCCTCTGTGGTACCTCATATAGTTTTATTCCATTATTTACTTCTCTTCATTGCCAATGAGCTTGCTTCATCTGTTTAATTAAATTATATTTTTCTTACAAAATAAGAGGTAAATATGTACAACTGCCATGGGATAGATAATGAAGAAGAGATCCAATGGAACAAATAAAGGATATTTTTAAGTGTGTGATCCCTGGAGGGAGCAAGAAAGTCAAAACGTTCCTATTCTAGGTTGGGAAAAACTTAGAGACCTGTTCATGTGGTGAATAGAACATCTATGGAGAAGTGTAATTCTATGGGAAAGTTATATGAATGATACAGAGATTAGTATCCTACTGTTTATGCACTTTGAAGTGAGAGTGTGAACCATTACTAAATAAAACATTATATTTTAATGCGTAAAAGAAATGCACACTGCATATTCTCACAGTGTGATGCCAAGAGTGGCCATTACACACTATAGCTGGAAGCAGGTAGTCCTACGTACCGAGTTATGCTTGTAGCTGACTGGCTTCATTTCAGGTCACTATGGGGCAAAGTTGTAGCTCTGAAGTGAAAAATGTACACAGAGAGATGGCATAGTCTCCTCACAGTATGCTCATGCATCATAGGGAACAGAAGGCTAAACTTTCAATGAACTGTTGTTGCTATGCAGTAACTGGGACTGTAGAAAAAAAAGCATTCATTGCAAAGAGATAAGTGTTATCTTCTGCTCATTCTTAAGTCCCAAGCTATTGATAAAAGTTAGCTGCAGAGAATGTTGGAAGAATTGACAACTCCAGAACAGGTTTAGCAGAAACACATATTCCAAATTAGAGTTATCCAATAAACCAGCCTCCCATCCCACTCAACGGCAGAATGATCATGACTGCAGGAAGCAAAACAAATACACACAAATAAAAACAAATAAAAGCACAAAGCCCCCAGTATTCACACTGAGCCTCCTCAGCAGCAAACAGTTCTTCTAGATGCTATCTGGAACCTATTATCTGAGCTGCTAGATTCACTGGCTGGATTAGTGAGAGTCCCTATGGTTTTTATTGCTCAGGGACTTTAATCTGCAACCTGGTGACTGAGTCCAGGGTAGTTTAGGAGTTCACAACCATGGCAGCTATGGACCTATCCCAAGTCATTGATGGCATGCAGCCACATATTTTTTCTGATTTTTTTTTCCCTTGGGGAAGTTGTGATATTATATGGTTGTGGAATACCTTAATATCAATCCACAGACAGATCACTCTGTAATTGCCTTCCAGGGTCCTGGGGTCCCCTACTCAATGGGGAAATAAGAGTTATTTGTTTGGTTTGCCCCAGGTGATTGCAGAATCCTGCAGGTTTTCAGAAACAGCTCAGAATTTTTTCCTGAGGATCCAATGAGCAGTGGGTTGAAGCTTAATATCTTAGTCTCTGAAATGGACAGGTAGTTCATCACACCCCTATTTAAAACATCATCCCTATGTGATCTCTCTCTGCCCATTGATTCCCGGGGTGCATCTTGATTTACTAGGACCTTTTGGAAATGAAGTACAAGGAAAGACACGTGGAGGGTCATTGAATGAAGACCAAACATCAGTAAGAACCACATTCCTTTTTTACGGAATATTGTTGAAAAGGACTGTAGTTACGAAGACCTTGGAAGTAGTGGATTATCTAGATTTATTTAGGCTGGGATTCAGTATGGAGGCAGCATTATTTTTACTGATAACCTGTAGTGGCGCGAGGATGGAGCAAATGTCCTTGTGTTCCTTGACCTTCAACAGTTTTTGATAGGCTGCCTATCTTTCTAGGCCGCCTGTGGATATTGGGAATTAGGGGCACCGTTTTATGGTGCTTCTCTTCCTTTTCTAGTTCCAGTTGGAGTTTACTCCCTAGGTCCCTCCTTTGTTTGGGACAATGCTCTTGTCCCCTCTTGTTTAAAATTTATATGAAACTACTGAATGAAATTATGTGCCAGTCTGAAGTTTGGTATTATCAGAATGCTGCAGATAGCCAATTGTATCTTTTAATCCCAAATTGACCAAAGTACCTCCAATGCCTGGAGGCTGTGCAAACCTGCATGGAGAGGAATCAGTTTGATTTAATCCTATTAAGATAAGTGGCTGTGGATATTAGGGTCACGTAGATTTGGGGATTTTCCATCTCTTCCCCAATTAAGAGCTTTCATTAAGTTCATAGCTCCTGCAGACCAAGTGGGTCATGGGTTGTCTTGTTACTATAAAGCTGTACAGGGCATAGGGCCAAGCTGTAGAGGGCATAGGGCCAAGACCTCTTCCCCAAGTTTTCTGCCAGCTGGTGTGGGCTAGCAGAATGAGTGCACTTGGGTCACTTTGATGCATGCCATATTATGTAACCCATGAAGCCCATCTTCTCTGTCATAGCACTTGACTTCTGGTATGGGGTCCCCCATGCCATTTCTCCCACTCCCATCCTAATTAAGGAGACTTAAAGGCTAGCAGTCTTCTCAGGCCTTGGTCTAGTGTGCATATAATTCCTTATGGCATGTGTTTTGGACAAATTGTTATAGAATGAGCAGATTTCCATCTTATTTATTTACCTTGTATGGGGTGATATTGAATTTTTATATGTTGCTATTATATTGGGAATTGGGAATTGGACAGAACCTAAATTGAATTCAATGTGGCTGTATTCCTACATTACATTAAGCCATTAGGTATTTTTCTTGTTTATGGCATTAGTATACTGTGTGAATCCAACCACTGTGGTTTGTATTGTGAATGATGGCTTTTTGTGTTGTGAGAATGCTTAACCAAAACAGCTTAACAATGATGCAAAAATTCAGTCTATGATGCAGATGAACATGATGTAGTAGTTAGAGTGTTCAGATAGAATTAGGAAGGCTCTCCCAACTTAGCCATAGAACTGTTTACATTACTTTGAGCTGGTTGTGAAGCAAAATACAAAATAATCTTAAATATTAAGATTTAAGCTCCACAGACATGTGGAAGGACATGAATGTAAGCGATACTTTAAAAATAAATATCTTTATGCTTTTAAAACATCTGATATATGCCTGCTGCTCTCCCCCCCTTAATTTCTGCCAGGAATAGATTCCAAGGTTTAGGGAATTTGTCCCACAACTAGATTCTTGTTAGAAAAACATTTAACAACAAAAGTACCTTCCAGTTGACTCTGATTGGAAGTTAGAAGAGAATTTGCACTGCAGGCAAAGCATACCACGAGACCTTAACTGATCTCCGAGGGTCAGAGCCAATTTTAGCAGCTTATGCTGAGATGATGGAGAGACAGCATGTCAGAATCTTCAGATGAACGGAGCCAAGTAGAACAAGGCTGCTTTCCAAAACTTAGTAATGGATGACTTAGAAGAGGCCATGGGTATCTCCGTAGAGAGGGAGAAAGAAAGAACGAAAGTGGGAGGGGAGGGAGAGTATATTACAGCTTGGATGTAATGGTGACAATGTCCTCATTATCATTTCTTGCAAAGAACCTGCGTCTCATCTCATCCCCAAACTGGATTCTGAAATATTTTATTTCCTCATTCTCAATCATGATTTTTCAAATCTTTGCTTCATATGCTATTACTTGCATGTTGCAGTCACGCAATATTGAAAAATGGTATTATACTTGAAGGACGCTTTTCTATTAATGTGTCATTTTTGGGTTATTGCACAGCTGAGCAAATGCTGAGCTGCTTTGCAAAATTTATCGTCCTATCTGACTCCCATACACATTGATTTTTTTTTATTACATTCAACAATTCAAAGAATTGCTACTTGACAAAAGTAACATACCTTTCTCTCAGTGCACCTGGTTTTGCAAAATAATGAAATAGAAACAGTGGTTCACATATCCCTATCTGACTGACAAATAGAGATAGTCATCTCATCTGGCTTCAGGCTATTTTAACAACAACAACAAAAATGCCAGGGAAGCTACAAATATTTTAATATTTTTTTTAATCAGTTCAGTATGACTACATCTCAAAAGATCCCTCTGTTAAAGTACTGAAGTTTGCAGATGATACAACATTGATTGATCTCATTCCAGACAACGATGAATGTGCATACAGACAGGAGGTTGAACAACTAGCCTTGTGGTGCAACCAGAACAATCTTGAACTAAACACATTTTAAACTGTAGAAATGGTGGTAGATTTTAGGAAAAACCCTCCTATACTACCATCTCTTACAATAGTAGACAACACAATATCAACAGTAGGGACCTTCACATTTCTAGGTTCTATCATATCTCAAGACCTAAAATGGACACCTAACATCAAAAATGTCATCAAAAAAGCACAACAAAGAATGTTCTTTCTGTGCCCACTCAGAAAGCTCAAACTGCCCAAAGAGCTGCTGATTCAGTTCTACAGAGGAATTATTTAGTCTGTCATCTGCACCTCTATAACTGTCTGGTTTGGCTCTGCAACCTAACAAGACAGACACAGATTTCAATGGATAATTAGAACTGTAGAAAAAACAATGGCTACCAACCTGCCTTCCATTGAGGACCTGTATACTACATGAGTCAAAAAGAGGGCTGTAAAAATATCTACAGACCCCTCACATCCTGGACATAAACTGTTTCAACTTCTACCCTCAAAACAACACTATAGGGTACTGCACACCAGATCAACTAAACACAAGGACAGTTTTTTCCCGAATGCCATCACTCTGCTAAACAAATACCCGGATTGTGGGGGCAATAAGCTGACTTTGTATAAATATATAAAAGTATGAAGGCTATTGCTTAACGCATTGTAAGCCACCCTGAGTCTCCGGAGAAGGGTGGCATATAAATCAAAATTTAAAAATAATAATAATAATTCCCACAACACTGTCAAACTATTTACTAAGACTGTACTACTATTCTTCTTCTCATCCTTCCTATTACTATCTCCTTTCACTTATGACTGTAATCATGTTGCCTATATTTTTACGATTATATATTGTTATATTGTTCTGTTGTTTTCTAGTATGATTTGATTGCTTATTAGTAACCTATGACCTAATCAGTAACCTTATTAAGTAATCTATTAGTATCAATAAGTGTTGTATCTTATGATTCTTGATGAATGTATTTTTTCCTCTCCTTCCCCCCACTTTTTTTCCTTTTATGTACACCGAGAGCATATGCACCAAAGACAAATTCAATAAAGAATTCTATTCTATTCTATCCAGCTGTTTTTCAGAAATTAACCAAATTCTATACAACTATTTTTATTCTTTGCCAGCTGTTATTTAAAGTGAATTAACACTTTCACTTTCTTTTTTTCTTTTAAAGTAACATTTTTCTTTATGACTGTTGTGTATATTGTGTTTGTGTAGTTGTTTATTGATTTTCTATTATAGTAAACAAATAGACATTTGAGGGGTATATGGAGGCACTGCTCATTCCTATTGCCAAAATCCCACTGCAAGTAATATATTCAGGTTTATGACAACGTATGCTAATCATAGAATCCAACAGTCCCATTAACCTCATGGCTACATCAAGGAGAGAGATGTTATATTGTGAAAATACCATAATCCAGTCTATTAGCGAGGTTAGTTTCAGTCCCAAATATTTTAAAATAAATCTAACTCCTCCTGATACTATGGACAAATTGAGATTAATAAAGCAATGGTTTTTTTCCTGAAACAGAGATGATGACAGAACAGTACTGCAAAAACCAAGTTTCACCAAGAACTCTGTCTCTGCCTCCACTCCTGGAGGTGGATAGGCAGATTGGTAAAGGGCAGGATAGTATAAGAGTCAATATACTCCCCAACTCTCCCTGAACTGGCACTTGGTCACCTATTTTTATTTCCAAGAATCTAATGTTGTAACAGTTCCCCAGTTTTTTTCAATACCTAGGAAGCTGCCTGCTGATTATTTGAATAAACCATTGTTATGTCCTTTTATGGGCATCCCCACCAGATTGGCTAGTCCACCGGCGGGAGATTTGAAGATCTGTCATTGGCCGACTTGCCTGCCGACTCCCTTTTTAAGGCGAGCCCGGCAGCAGAGTCAGCTGTTCTGATTCTCTTTATAAAAGTGCTGAATGGACCACTTGCTGCTCGCGTATTCTTGTTCCCTGCGCCAATCTAACACTGGCGACCAAGGATTTCAAGAACCACAGCAAAGAACCTCGTGGCACGATCGCCACCCAGCTCAACTCAACAGAGCAAGCCACTGAGCTGGAGTCACTTAGAGCTGATAGCACGAGAACCATGGCAGCACCACAAATCTTGCTGGCACCATTCAACCCCGATCAGGAGAAGTGGAAAGCCTATATGATTAGGTTCCGCCAATTCCTGACCAGCAACGGCTATGAAGACCTGGAGGACAACCGCAAACGAGCCTTGTTCCTGGCACATTGCGGATCGGCAGTCCTGGAGATGGCCATCGACCTCGTGGCACCCCAGGACATCGAGACCATGGCATGGAGCAAATTCCAAGACGTTCTCCAGGAACACTATGCCCCAACTGGCACACCGATGGTGAACAGATTCACCTTCAGCCAACGGAATCAACAGGAGGCCGAATCCGTAAAGGACTTCGTGGCAGCACTGCGGTTGGCTGCCAACTGCGAGTTTGATCACGTGGACAACGCCATCCGAGATCGCATCGTCTTTGGGATGCAAGACATCTCCCTGCAGAGAAAGTTGCTGAGCAGAAGAAAGGTCTCTCTAAGAGACGTGATTGAAGAGGCCACAGCCGCAGAAACATCAGAGGTGGCAGCAGCAGTGATGCGGAGAGCCAAGGCAGTCCACAAAATCAAGAAAGCTCCCCAGACCTCATCCGAGGAATTCACCAGGGGATCCGAGTCGGACGAGGAAATGATGGTCCATAAGGTCTCCAGACCACCAAGACGCGAAACCACACAAAATGGCGACCAAGGGGAAAGCTGTGCCAGCTGCAACGGCGACCATGTGAGAGCCAGATGCCGGTGGAGGGATGCGACCTGCCGCTGTTGCCAACAAAAAGGCCACATCGCTGAGGCCTGCAGAGCTCCAGAACCAGTCCAGGAGAAAGCCAAGCCGGAAAACCGTGATCACCAGAGGACCTCCAGACAGTCCTATCAACCAAGGCACAAGGGAGACAAGTACCCGCAAAGCAGAGCGGTCCACCAAACCACCATTGCCCACACCGATGACCACAATGCCACAAAGTTCATCATGACTGTGCACGTGGAAGGGACTCCATGTGCCATGGAAGTAGATTCGGGCTCAATCTACTCCATTATGGGCTGGCAGCATCTCAAAAAGCTGAAACTGCAAATCTCAAAGAGCCAACTGCAGCCGCTTCACGCAAGGCTCGTCGATTTTGGCGGAAATCCCATCAGGGTCCTGGGAAGAGCTTCACTGAGTGTCAGCTACCACAGCTTCAAGGGCGACCTATCCATCACCATCGTTAAGGACAGCCGCCCAACCCTGCTTGGAGTGGAGAGGTTCGAGCCTCTAGGGCTCTCAATCAGAGGAATCCATCAGATTCGGCAGGATGAACTTGACAAGCTCCTCAAAGAGTTCAAGGACGTCTTCGATGGCAGCTTAGGTAAATTCTTGGGGAAACACATCTCTTTCAATTTAGATACCTCAATCACCCCAATTCGGCTCAAGCCTTGCAGGGTTCCATTTGCACTTCGGCCTAAGGTAGACACTCAGTTGGATAAACTGATTGCCCAAGGCATATTGGAACCAATCGATCAGGCTGCATGGGAGACCCCCACTGTGACCCCAATGAAGCAGGATGGATCTGTGCGCATCTGCACCGATTATAAATGCACCATTAACCAGGCATTACAGCAGAGCGCATACCCAGTCCTAGTGGTGCAACATCTGTTGCATTTACTCGGGAGTGGGACCATATCTGCAAAACTGGACCTGGCCCAGGCTTACCAGCAACTGCCAGTTGACGAAAAAACTGTGGAGGCTCAGATTATTGTCACTCACCAGGGCGCATTCAAATGCAACCGCCTCCAATTTGGAGTCAGCGCAGCCCCTGGAATTTTTCAATCAATGATGGAGCGCCTTCTCCAAGGCATTCCAGGGCTGGTGCCGTACTTTGATGATGTACTAATCTCCGGCACTTCCAGATCTCAACTCTTGGAATAGCTTAGGCTCATCCTGAAGCGGTTCCAAGAGAAGGGTCTGCGTGTGAGGAGAGACAAGTGTATCATTGGGGTCCAGGAGGTCGAGTTCCTGGGCTACTTAATAGATAGCACTGGCATACACCCTACCAAATCTAAGGTCAAGGCGATTCATGAAGCTCCGGCCCCCCAAAACAAGCCAGAGCTTCAGGCTTTCTTAGGATTGCTAAATTTCTATAGCTTTTTCCTTAAACAGAAAGCCATGGTTGCTGAGCCACTCCATCGCCTTCGGGGAAAAGCGGCCCCTTGGAAGTGGGGTAGAGCCAAGGAAACCGCATTCAAGAACATCAAGGGGCTCCTATTGTCGGACAGCGTGCTGATACAGTGTCACGAGATGCTTCTGCTGGTATTGACCTGCGATGCGTCTCCATATGGAGTCGGGGCTGTCCTCAGCCACTGATTGCCCAACAACACGGAAGCCCCCATCGCCTTCTTCTCTCAGACTCTGGTGGCAGCTGAGTGCAACTACAGCCAGCTGGATAAGGAAGCCTTGGCCATCGTGGCTGGCATCAAGCGCTTCCACGAATACCTCTACGGGAGGGCATTTGAAATTATCACTGACCATAAGCCCCTCCTCGGACTCTTCGCAGGCGACAAACAAACACCGATATACATGTCGCCCAGGATGACGCGTTGGGCCATCTTCCTCGCTGGGTATTCGTACACTCTCACACACAGACCCGGTAAAACCATTAGTAATGCGGATGCCTTCAGTAGGTGCCCAACGCAGAAACTGGTGGAAGACGCCGCACCTACCCTCGGCCTTTTCCACATCGATGGAGACCTGCAGTGCCCAGTATCTTCCACGGATGTGGCAGCCCATACGAAGAAGGAAAAGACCCTCAGGCAAGTCATGTCCTGGGTCCTGAGAGGTTGGCCAACAGAAAAAGTGGGTGAAGAGTTCAGTCCTTTCTTAAGAAAGCAGCAAGAACTCTCAACTATAAAGTCTGGGGTGACAGAGTAGTGATACCATGACCGCTGCAGAAGAGGACCCTGGAGAGCCTTCACAATGGGCACCTGGGCATTGTGAAGATGAAGGCGCTGGCCAGAAGCTATGTCTGGTGGTCTGCTCTGGACAAGGACATTGAACAATGGGTCTCCAGATGCACCCCATGCCAGGAGGTCAGACCAGCGCCAGCACAAGCCCAACCCACAGAATGGGAGATGCCTAGTGCCCCCTGGTCCCGTGTTCACATCGACTTTGCGGGGCCTATGGCAGGCAAATACCTCCTCATCGTGGTGGATGCATTCTCCAAATGGCTGGAGGTCATCCAAATGCCCAACATCACCACCGAGGCAACTGTCCGGGCCCTGCGCAGACTCTTCATCACCCACAACATTCCGGACGTCCTGGTGTCAGACAACTACTGTAATGCTCTCTACATGGGGCTCCCCCTGAGGAGCACCCGGAGGCTCCAGCTGGTGCAGAATGCGGCCGCGCGGGTGATTATGGGAGCGACGTGGCGCTCCCATGTAACATCTCTCCTGCGCGAGCTGCATTGGCTCCCGGTGATCTTCCGGGTGCGCTTTAAGGTGTTGGTTCTCATCTTTAAAGCGCTCCATGGCTTAGGGCCAGAGTATTTGTGAGACCACCTGCTGCTACCGATAACCTCCCACCAGCCAATACGCTCTCACAGAGAGGGCCTCCTTGGGGTGCCGTCGGTCAGGCAATGTCGGCTGGCAGCCCCCAGGGGGCGAGCCTTCTCTGTGGGGGCACCTGCCCTGTGGAATGAGCTGCCTCCTGGAATACGATTGATCCCGGACCTCCGGACCTTCCGTAAAGCCCTGAAGACGTTTTTATTTCATCAAGCCGGCCTAGCCTAAATGGTTTTTAATTGGGATTTTAAATTTTATGGATTTGGGGTTTTAAATTAGGTAGCCAATGATTTAATTCTTTTAATTATCTTAACTTTTGTATTTGTATGTTTTTTAATTTTGGCTGTTCACCGCCCTGAGTCCCTCTGGGAGAAGGGCGGTATACAAATTAAATTAATAAATAAATAAATAACGGGCCACAGCTCATATGAACTAAATACTTGCAGGACTACCTCCTACCAACCTCCCACCACCCAGTGTGCTCACATAGGACTGCCCTCCTCCGGGTCCCATCAGCCAGACAGTGACGGCTGGCGGCCCCCAGGATGAGGGCATTCTCTGTGGTCGCACCAACCCTCTGGAATGGTTTACCCATTGGGCTCCGGACGGCCCCCGACCTCCGCACCTTCCGCGCCGACCTAAAGACATGGCTCTTTCAGCAAATTCCCTGATCTGCCGTGCATTTTAATTTGGGGGATTTGGGGTTTTTAAATCGGATTTTAACATTTTAATTCTATTTATTGTTGGGTTGTTTTATTCTGTGAGCTGCCCCGACTCCCTCGGGAGAAGGGCAGCATATAAATATGACAATAAATAAATGAATGAATGAATGAATGCTAAATGAATGAATAAATAATAAATAAATAATCTTAACCAAACTTACATCACACATAGATCCTTTCAAATACCAAACTATATTCTGATTGGGGCCTCAAGCAGTTTCCCTCCTTATCAAGGCTAAGTCTGGCTGACTTGCTCCTGCATCTCCTACCCTTTTCTAGAGGATTCTATTTAGGGATACCTTTGTGAAAAAGGTAGCCAAAATATTCAGCAAAATAGTACAATTAAGATTACAAAATCATATTCAGAACTCCTTCCTTCTTTCCTTCTCCCTCCCCTCAGCTTGTTTTGTTTCTGTTCTCTTCTTAAGCCTTGCTCTAACTAAATAAAGGTGGTGGATTGGGACATAATAAAGATTCAGTAATGAGGTCATGATGGAGCACAATCCGAGATGTAGAAACAGCCAAGTCCACCCAGTCCCGGCATTTGCTCTTTTCATTTGTTTTTCCTCACTTTATTGAGAACACATTTGGAAGCTTCTTAACATGTGAATTCTGAAATGAGAAAATAGGCCAACATGGGTGACAACTATGGAACTAATACACTTTTGATGGTTCACATCACAAATGCTGTTAGTTCTGAAGAGCTTCTCTCAAGAGATTTTGAAGATGAAGATATAGTCCTGATATAACCTTGGGGCTTCATTTATGCTGGTGTATTCCAGATTATATTTAAGAATCAGCTCTGTATATGTGAACTGCTAATAAAGGACTAATCATAAAAAGAATGCCGATGAATGCTACAGAATACATTTCATGCCAAAACGACAGAGGACCAGTACCAGGGGTGAAATCCAGCAGGTTCTGACAGGTTCTGGAGAACCAGTAGTGGAAATTTTGAGTAGTTCAGAGAACTGGCAAATACTACTTCTGGTTGGCCCCAGAGTGGGGTGGGAATGGAGATTTTGCAATATCCTTCCCCTGCCACGCCCACTAAGTCACGCCCACAGAACTGATAGGGAAAAATTTTGGATTTCACCCCTGGCTGGTACCCAAAGCAGTTGGATAAGAGATGTATGATAGTACCAGGCTTCTCTCCCCAAACTGTAATGAACTCCTTAAGATTGCTCACAAGAAATTCAAAAAGAAATTCAGAGAAGGAATATTAGTATAAGCAAGTAGGAAACTATTACCAAAAGACTGCAGCAACTGCTCTAATTTAAGAACTAACCATGTGTATGGAACTTGCAAAATAACAAATAAAAAGGTTAAAATCCTTTTGCACTTATTTTTCTTCCTGTCTCACCTTGTGGACTACTTGCCTCCTTTCCATCTCTCTTTTAATACTCAGATTTGCTATAACCTTGATTTTTGTACACTATGTAAGAAGTACTCTCAAATGTGCTATATGAACATAATATTGTTGGGGCTTTCAATTTAGTGTGTTGTGTGAATGCAACCAATTGCAGTTTATTTAGTGAAATACGATCGAACGAGACATGGCCAAAGTTGGTGCATGAGTCCAGTTTACGAGACAGAATAATTGTCAATTAATTTCTGCATGGTTGGCTGAAAGACACTATGGTCTGGAGAAGAATTAACTTAATAGCTCTGGGAAGCAGAATTTCCTAGGAAGAGTATGGTCATTGCAACATTTACTAATGAAAACCAGCTGATAACCCAAAGATTGCGGTATCTGGAAAGAAATGGAAAAGTGGAAATTCTACTCGTGTTCCCAGTATCATTGCTTATGAATTGACCGGGAATATTACACAGTTGTTTAAAGATCAGAGGGCAGTAGAAGGAAGCCACTGAAATAAATCCAATGTGGGTCATATTCACATATTACCCTGATTAACTTAACCTTATTTACTCAATTAATCCAAAAGCACTCACATGATGTACCATTCTGACTGAATTGGTACATCATATCAGGCTAAAATGAGGTTGGCCAGTTATTGGCTCAGTGTGTGATATAAAAATATTTGTTTTGGAAAACATCTGAAAGGCCGTGCAGTTGAAAGATTAAGGGCAAAGTTTTTCTACATCAACATATTTTATGTAGCGATTAGGCACTATGAATCTACACATTGCAGAAGAGCAATTATTCTCTGGCAGGTTTTCTTTAACAATTTGTCTTCCAGTTTTGTTAACAATTTTTGTTTAATTAAAATGGGAGAGAATGAGCCCAGATCTCCATGTTAACACTCTTGTTTTGAAGGGCCACGAGGACCAATTTCCAATCAAGTCCAAACCTTGGCCAATATCTTGCTAAGAATAACTGCCAAATCTTGGCATTCTTTATGAAGATGAAAATTCTGGTGTTAGCTAGGCTACTATGAAATCCACATGATTTTATTGGTGCCATTCCAGGATAAAATTTGACTACAAGATTATTTAACTAGAGCCAGAACCTTCTACAGCATGAAGTCAATAAGGATTAGGACAGTATTTATGAAGATAAAATCCCTGCACAAAAAAATGGATAATTTGAAAGTCCAAACATATCTTTGCAGGATAATGTGGTGTTAATTTATGGAACTCTCTCAAAAAAAAGTTGTTATAGAGTAGTACAAGAATAAAGAGTCTTTAGCAAACAATGAATTAAAAACCTTGAGAAGAGGTGCAATAAGGACTACTATCACTACCTGAGTTGCTATATCTATATTTAGAGATGTGTTACGTCATCCATGAGAAAGGGTTCAATAAATTTTTACCTTGAATGTTAATTTTTCTGGGGCAGGAGATTAACTGCTACTGGAAGCAGAAGCAGCAGAGCCTTGATAGTACAGTGGTTTACGCACCCTGTTATTAACACAGCTGCCTGCAATTTCTGCTGGTTCGAATCTCTCCAAGGCTCAAGGTTGACTCAGCCTTCCATCCTTTCTAAGGTAGGTGAAATGAGGACCCAGTTGTGGGGGCAATAAGCTGACTTTGTATAAAATATACAAAAGTATGAAGGCTATTGCTTAACGCACTGTAAGCCACCCTGAATCTCCGGAGAAGGGCGGCATATAAATCAAATTTAAAAAAAAATAAAAAATAAAAAATGAACCTACTAACTAAACCAAGTGGCACAGCCATTTTAAGTTATTAGCGTATATAAAGGTTAAAAGGGGTGGAGAAGTGAAGTGAAGTAAACTTGCAGTTCTTCAGTTATTACTGAACTACAATGCCTAGCAATCTCATCAATTATATATACCGGTAGTAAGGAAGGATGCCAGATTCAGTGTATTTTGGAAGACCAAAAGTTCTACAGTTCTGGGTTAGAGGATATTCACATGAGAACCAAAACTAAGTACGCTTTTTGTTTAATTTGTTGTAAAACCCCACCAGTATAGGTAGGTAATGTTGGAAGAAATGTCCATCTGGGTTTCAGTTCCAAGTGGGAAAAAGACAGTGGAAACATGGAGACTGATTGGAAACATGGCTTAATGTTGGACAGAACCACATGGTTTGAGGTCCTGGGCAATCAAGCACATGGGGGGGGGGGGGGAAGGAGGGAGGGAGAGAGAGATTTATATCCTCTCTTGGGCTTTTAATTTGCTTTCTGTTCCTATGAAAAAAATGTATTCTGATTGGTTGTCAGACTCCCATGGGGCCATGCAGGGTAACTTTGTAGGTTGTCTTGAGTCCCAGGCTTGGTTGAATCTTGCTGGGTGATGTAATGAAGGGGCTTTGGGCAATTCCTATTATGGCTTGATGATTTTGTCCTGGTTTGGATCTTGAGTGAGGGCTAATCCTATCATCCTGGAACTGAAGGTCTTTTGTCTTGTAGATAAGATGGCCCAGTCTTTTGTCTTGTAGATCTGCTGGCACCAAAATATCTGCTGGGGCTGAGTTTCTGTGTCCCTTAATATTTCTATTTCTCTTTTAGGGGAAATATTCTTGTTATGCTTAGACAGCTTTTCCCCCTTGACTTTCATCTGCCTTTCCTTCAGTGAACAAAGATTTGCTAAAACAAGAAAGGAAAGCTTCTTCCACATTAAATATTACTTTATAAATAGAATTGCTGTCCTGTTCCATATCCCCAAACTTTTTTTTAAAAAAGAAATCTCTTTGGGAGAGATGACTAAATTACCCAAATTAAAGCTATTTTTGGTTTGTTCTCTCACTATCATTTTTGTCCTCAAGCATTTAATTTGGAGTGGACTACCAATGATAGCTGTAGGTCAGACTTCCTCCAAATCTGTGGCCTCCAAAAGTACTGACTACAAAACCCATCATTCTGATTGAAGCTGGTTTAAAAGTTGGGAGCTTATACTATAGTTTCATTATCTAGTGCAGTGATGGCTAACCTTTTCTGGACTGAGTGCCCAAAGTGTGCATGTGCACGCCTGAACCCCCAAAATGCAATGTGTGCATGGCCCCCATGCATGTGCCTTGTTCCCATGCATATGCCTCACTCCTGCACATGCACGAGTTGATCCTCCCATGCACCCCACCCCCTGCGCATGCGCGCGCACACCTATGCACCCCCGCATGTGCCCCACACCTGTGCATGTGCCCCCGGCATGCACCCCAACCCCGTACATTAGCGGCAGAGACCCAATGACCAGCTGGCTGGCAGGAGGTGTGCACAGCGGAGCTGAACTGGGGCAACGGCTCGTATGCCCACAGAGAGGGCACTATGTGTCACCTGTGGCACACATGCCATAGGTTCACCATCACGGATCTAGTGAATAGCTCCATTAGACTTTTTAGTCACATAATGATGATGATCATTGAAATCATTTAAACACACAGTACTGTAAATGCAAGGATGAAACTTTTCCCGTCAGTGAACTTAAAACATTCCCTCTTAAACTTGGGCTTTTCTTAAAAGTACAGAGAGGAAAGAAAATTGAACTCACTGTTCTTCACCCTGTTTAGCTGGTCAAACTAAACTGGGTGAAGGCATTTTCTTTCAGTGCTTTTATTTTTTTTTATCTTTTTGAATATATCAATAGAAGTTTTCAATTTAAATGCAGTAATATATCAGGCAATTGTTTTGCAACAAAATAACTGTTTTAAAATTATGTTTATAAAAACTGTAGGTGATAAGACCTATTTTTAAGGAGGCATTTCTATTTCCTTTCATAGAAAGGACTCTGTTTTTAAAAATAAGATTGTTTCTTAAAAGCCAGGGCACTGGCTTTTTTGCTTGAAAAATATCATTTCTAATTGATACATCAAATATTTAAGTATAATCTTTTTAAGGAAAAATATGAAGTAACATGATATCAACCACATTTTATCCTTTTATTGTAGCCGTACTGTTCAGGGATTGTGGAGCTGTACTTCAATGTGTTCAGGTAAATTTGGCTGAAGGAAAACTGCTTTAAAATAACTCTATCTCTTTACCGCTGTGCAGGAAGACAATCACAGCTACTATTTATCTCGAATTTATGGTCCCGAAGAGATGCAAGCCAAGGAACTCTGGGTCGAGGTGGCTGAAGCCAACAGGAGCCAAGTAAAAATCCATGGAATCCTGTCCAATACACACAGACAAGCTTCGGTGAGCCATCCTTTCTCCTAACCCTGCCAATCCACCAGCATTATTTTGACTTACTTTCTTAACTTTTGATATCTGAACTCTGTAAGTACATTTTCTTTTTCAAGCCCTATTTCTCTCTCTGCGAGTACAGAATAGGCCTAGAGGGACAAACAAGAAAATGGATAGTAAGAGCAATAAAAAAAGCAAAGAAAAAATCAGAGACGAGCCTGACCAGAGAATAAATTTTAAGTGTAATTACAACATCTTGGCAATAGTTTCAACTTCCAGTGAAGTTATGATTTTAAAGAGTCAGTATTAAGAGGCTAATACCCACTCATCTTCATTGCAATCGGAGAAGTTGTAATGACTGTTTATGGGAGCAAAAGAAACATAAGGATTTGATTTACACATTCATTAAGCTATAAAGTGGTTTGCTTTTGGTTTAGCCAACCATTGTGATTTGTAAGTCATAAATTATGACTTTATGTGAATCCAGTCAATTATATTGTTGATTGATTGTTGACTATTGTTCAAGAATTAAATAAACCAAGTATATACTTGAATCCAGTCAGTCTTATGGTATGGTATTTGTTAAATACTCACAAATTTATTATTAATTAAGTTTCTTGGATGAAATCCATAAAAAAAAAATTCAGATTGTAATAAATTTGTTGAACTTCTCAGTGTCAGAAGAGTCTGTTCTTTTAAATGTTAGATTTAGCATGAGGAAAGTAGTTAATTTTTTGCTAGTAACTATTATTCTTCAGTGTTATTTCCAGGGGTCTGGAGATGTGGCCAGCAAATTAATACCAGAACATCATCTTATCTTAACTTTTGCAACAACATAAAGCAGTTGTTTTTATAAAATTATGGAATTATGGAAAAACAAAATGCTTCAGAGCTCAAAAACTTTAATCACAGATTTCCTGAACTCCAGGAGGGCTGCAAATAAAAGAAAATTATATATAGCTTGTTGTAACTACAGCATTAATATTGAGCAGTTGGTTTGAAATTAATGTTAAACTGATTGTGATTTTAACTTTTTTTATCCAAATGCTTTAGAATTATTCCACTTTAGAATTTTTGCCCAGATATACTGTGCTACAAACCCCAATACTGCCACATTGAGAAAAAAAATAAGACATATAAATGTCAGATAGACAGATATATATTTATATATATATTTTCTATTTCATTAACCTTAAAATTAAGCAAATATGTTGAAGAGAATCTGAAAAAAAAATTAAAATAGGTCACAATAGTGTCATTGATGCTCTGCCTGGTTTTAATATGTGTTGTTTTATGTCCACATTTTGCAGATATCCCTGAGGTAAAGCCTGTTTTGAGTCACACTTATCTTTAAGGGCATGTTCATGTTCAGTCAATATAGAAACTACAGTATATATAATTGAGTTGTATCTTGGTGGTGTTGATGGTATCAGTTGGTTTTATCTTAGCTTCTCTATTCGTTACTCATTGGATTTTATTATATTTTCTTTTGTTTTTTATTCTCTGCAAGTCACCTAGAGTCGTATGTTTGAGATCCTCAGTCATATAATGAATGAAATAAATACTACTGCCATCTTCCAAGATTTATTTATTTATTTACAAGTGGTTTCCCTAATAAATTTTCTTTGGGTCTAATTCTACTTACTTTTTTCAAGATTAATCAAAGCTAGCTAAGTTTTGGGACATGATCTTTTGTACACTGTCACTGGGTTTTAATTTATTTCTCTCTCTCCTCCCCCCTCTCTCAATGTCCGTGTGCATGTTTGTACATGTGTGTGTTTACATTCCTTATTAAAGGGCAGAGGAAGCAAATCTCTCTAGCTCATCACTCTCAAATGACACCATTAATTCATTCCCTCATCTGTTGGCCAGCAAAAATGTCATTTTACAAATATATAACATTTTGCACATAAAATCATCAGTTCTGGGGTTAATATTCAGCCCAAAGGTCTATAAGGGATCTATTTTCTAGTCAGAAGTTTTGAATGCAGCCATTTTGAAGAGAGAAGATTCTGCTCTAATTTTTCCCATCAACATTTCAAAGAGATACAATATTTTTTTTTTATAAAGGGAAAATGTAGCAACAGCTATTCTAAACTGGATAAAAGGCTGGCTCTATTATATAACCTGTGAGGTTCCTTCCAACTCTATGGATTTATAAAAATCTGTACCTAGAAATATGTGTTGTTGACTATTTCATCCTCAAGGAAATGCTGGGCTTCATCGCAGGAAAAAATATGTAACAGAATCTGATAGCATTTCAGAAGTCTGTACACTGCCACATGTACTGGATCACACTTTGATCTTCTCTATGAAAGATAATGAAAATATAAAATTATGCCAAGATATTTATTGAGAATCAAATTATACTCTTTTCTTTGTACAAATTTGGCTTCCTCTCTGTCACCCAATATAAAGACCTGTGAGTATAAACCTAATTGACATTTTCTGTTCATCTTAAAGCATTAAGAAATAAGGGTAATAATTCACCAAAGACAACTCTCGCCTCTAATGCTGTTTCCCTCATTATTCTTCTACAGAGAGTCATCCTATCCTTTGATTTCCCTTTCTATGGCCATTACTTGCGGCAGGTCACCATAGCAACAGGAGGTGAGCATCTTTGGTTACTACACTGGTCATAAGAGTTGCTGTTTTTTGCAAAAAGCTTACAGGATATGGAGAGTTAGCTGCAGCACGTATTTTGGAAGCAGTGTTGAACTCATGGTTTAGACTGTGGTTCTCAAATGATTATAGCTGCTTGACCTAACTGAGCTTGTGGGCTTTTAACTGAAGTCACTTAGTGGAGGCGTGAGATTGGGAAGAGCAGGTTCATGTTTGCTCCAACCACTATACTGTTGCTGAGCAACAGGCCCAGGTGCTAGTTCCATCTTTCCTAAAATAGAGAGAAAACGGAGAAGGGACACCAGTGTGATTTTGTGAAGCGATCATCCTATTATATTCATGTTTGCCTTAGCCTACACTTCTTCCTCACTATCATCAATGTCATCTTCTTCTAAGAGACCAAGGTGATGTACATCATTCTCTGCCCTTGGCCACCCACCATTTCATTCTCAAGACAACCTTGTGATGTGACCTGTGCTCATAGGTCATGATTAGCCCCAGCTGCACGATGGACTGAATCCTTGAAATACTTCTCGACGTGCCAGAAAATTTGAACAGATGTCCAAATCAGCTCCTTCAACTGTTAGGCTAATTATGAAGCCTACATGAGTTCAATTGGTGGCAATGTGTCATCTAGGTAACAGGCAAATATAAAGTTTATCCTGAGCAAATAAACAGTATGTTTATATGAATTCTCATCATGTTTATCTTGCTGGGAATCAGATAGTACTTGGTATCATAACAACAACAACAGCAGCAAGATCAGTCTGGTTCACCAAATGGAGGGTGCCTGCCTGTAGGAGTTGATAGAGGTCTGCAAAATTTGGATCCAAAGCAGGCAAAAGTGCTTCTGATCTGGCATGGCACCTATCAATGGTTCTTAAAAAAGCAAAAACCAAAAAGATCAGAGACTGGTCTTGCACAGTAACAATATAGGACCAAGGTGGCCCAGTGGTTAGAGTGCAGTACTGCAGGCTACTTCTGCTGCCTGCCAGCTGCCTGCAATTTGGCAGTTCAAATCTCACCAGACTCAAGGTTGACTCAGCCTTCCATCCTTCCGAGGTAGGTAAAATGAGGACCCAAATTGCTGGGGGCAATATACTGACTCTCTAAACCATTTAGAGAGGGCTGTAAAGCACTGTGAAGCGGTATATACAAGTCTAAGTTCTCTAAAAAATTAAAAAAAAACTTTTTAAAAAGTCTAAATGCTATTGCTATAAGATTGAGAATAATGTGCTTGCATAAAGGATGTATTTAGGAGGCAAAATGGGTACAGCAAGGGATCCAAAGTTGATTTTGCTCTGCCAGTTGATTATATTGGTGGAAATCTTGGGTTAATCTGTTCATCTGAGCTGCTGTTTAGTTCTAATACTGGAATAATCTGGTCAATAGCCACTAGGTTCATTCTGGATGCTTAAGCAGTGGGTTTTTTTCCTGAAATGATAGGAATACTAACAAAAAGCTGTCAGGCTCCCCCAGCCAGAACCTGGCACAAAATCACAGATTTTGGAATACTTCTCAGCTTAGTTCAGCTCATCTGATAAATCTGACAGAAGTCCCACAGAAATGGCTCAACTAGTTAAGAATTTTTATTGCAGACAAGAATGAAGGTACAATATAAAGGTTCACTGAGCAAGTAAGATCATGCCAGAAGTCCTGCCCTTCATTGATACCCAGAAGGGATAGGGTAAGAAACTGCCTACAAGCGCTAGAGATACTTAAGCACCGAGATAGCCTTCCATGGGTGGAACAAAGAGGATGGGCTAATAACAAAAGTGTTGTGATGTATACATGTGATTTTAATCTGACATTGAAACATGGATGAAAAAGTTAGTACTGTGATATTGCAATGCACATTTTGCCATGTTTGTACCACTGCAATTTTGCCTACTGGTGAAGTGCTGAAAAGCAGAATTCAGCATTTCCCATAGATGGAGGAGGGCTAAGTCACCTCTGCCTCTCCTTTGCAATTACTTTAAAACCAACATAAGTTATTTTGAAATTTTATCCTTGACCTGCCTGCTTTATTCTGGTCTGACATCATTTCTGATTTCTATCATTCAGCTAATTTGCTTCTGGGGACATCTGCAATCTATTTCTGAAATTTCTACTTTTTCTCATTTTGTATGAAATCACCACAATGATCAAGCCTACCTTCAAAGATTAGGGCAACTTTTCTCTTGTGAGAACTAATAACCCACCCTCACCTTTAGACAGAGTGATTTTTGGAGAATTAAAAGGACAGTCGACCATTAGCTTTCTATAATTCTTTACTATTTTCACTGTGAAGCAGTGAAAACAGATGAGGTATCTCACATAACCAAGTACCTGGATCAGACATTGGTAACTTGCTCCTTGACTTGGGAGAGGAAACAGAGGAAGATTGCAGAACCATAATCCAACCCACAGGTGAACATAACTTTGGATCAATCACCCATTCCTCACAGCAATATGGATTGGAGATGAGGATTGTGGGAGCTGCAGTCCAATATATCTAAAAGGCATCAACTTGGAGATTGCTAGTATAAATCACTTTGTTTTCCTGTTTCTGCAACATTCTTATGAGGTTAGGATGAAAAATAGAGAACAATGACCAAAGATTAAACCAGTGACTCCCTTCTCTTATGCATTACAATATACTGTCTCTGGGATTTGTAGGAAACAGAAGGCACTGGACCTATGGATTATACCCAACATTTTCAAAAAGCACTGATGATGTTATTTGACTTTGAATATGATGTGCTCTTCCCAATTGCTTTTTTGGCAGGTTTTATTTTCATGGGCGATGTCATCCATCGAATGTTGACAGCTACACAATATATTGCCCCTCTGATGGCAAACTTCAATCCTGGCTATTCACGCAACTCCACTGTCAAATACTTTGACAATGGTGAGTTCTTACGATATTCCTCTCCTCTGTAACCTTCCCAGGACTAGATCACCATTCTATCCCACATCCAGGCGAACTTGTCCACTGCTACTTATGCTGGACTGGATATTTATTTTGCAAAATGAAATTCAAACGCCATAAAGTCTCAGCCCACCCCCACCTCCTTCCCTCTATATATCTTTGGATGCTTTTATTTTATTTCATTTTTTATGGTTAGGATTTATTTATTGGGGAGTGATAATGGAGGATAGCTGGAGTCAAGCTAATTAGCTATTTTGTTCTTGGCTGATGATGACTGACTCAGAAAAACTTTTTTATGATCATCTGTGCTGTTGTAGCAGATAGGTTTGATTTATATCTCTGTTTTTTTTAGAAAGAGGCAAAAATATAGAATTAGGAATGGGCAATCAGTAGGTGTGTGGTGGGGGGCGATAAGTGCAGGTCAGTTATCTTTGCTAATGCCTGCAATCTGAGTGTATGTGCCTGTGATATGGTTGAGTGCCTGGAATGATTGTTACCAGGGTTACCACTTAGTCTGAACTGATGTTTTCATTAAGTATTTTCAGTACAGTTTTCTTCCCACCTACAGTACTTTATATTTGGTTGATTAAGAGGGCCTGCAGAAGCAGATTGTTCAAACCAATGAGGATTTTTTTTCATTGGGACTTTTTCAGTGATTACCTAATGGCCTGTTGGTTACTCATTATTAAAAACATTTTGTACATGCTTGGAAGCACATTTCAACAAGTGAGAAGAAAACTATTTCCTTTTTTAGTAAAAAAAAAATATCTCTGGTATTTTCTCTTCATGCTCAAGTAGAAGAACAAGGAATGGGTTTGGGAAAGGCTCTTCCACTACATAAAGTGGTCAGATCTATTCCTTTCTGGATTTTATGAATCGTAGTAAACTGTTCAAGTTCTTAGTTCCCATTCTGGTGCTTCATTTCTTTTGCCCTTCTACTTCCAAAGGAACCATGTTTGTTGTCCAGTGGGATCAAGTTTATCTAGAAGGGAAAGAAGACAAAGGCTGTTTCATCTTCCAGGCAGCTTTGTACAAGAGTGGCAGAATTGTCTTTGGTTACAAGGAGGTGAGTGTATGCAGTCTAGTGTAGAAAAGATGAGTTTCTCAAATGTTCATCAAGGTCCTGGCCATCTAGAATAATGAGACGTCAAAGAGTGGCAGAAATGGACTGGTTTTTCTGAACTTTCCTTGACTGAAATTTCTATGCCTTCTCCTCTTTTCTGACTCCAGATTCCCATGCCAGTGCTTGAAATTAGTTCTACACAACATCCTGTCAAAGCTGGTCTTTCAGATGCTTTTATGATGCTTAACTCTTCCCCTGGTGAGTCTGGCAGACTATGAGTGGAGTGGGAAAGGAACGGGGTGACAGAAAACAGAAGTATAGCGCATGTACTAATTTGTTCCTGACTAAACAGGCTCTTATCTCCTAAGATGCAAAATTCTTTTTAAAAATATGAATGTTTGGGACTGTTGTATGACCTACAAAGCAGAATGAGAGAGCAGACAAAGAAATCTCATACTTAACTATTTCCTTGACTAAAAATGCCTTCCTAACAAAAAACAATTTCTACCTATTATAATTTCTGCCTGATAGGATTGCCTTCTCTTTCAATAAGTTTGCTTTCATAGAAAGCAAACTTTTCATAGAAAAATACTGATATCAGTATCAGTTGGTTTCATATGATATGCTAATTAATCGTGGATTACGTTTAAACAACACAATAAACAATAATTCCATGATTTGTAAACCAAAATGAACTGAGCATGTCAAGTGATCCAGACCATCACATTACACTGTAGAAAGGTTTGTTTGTTCATCTTAGCATATTATGTGAACTAGCCATCATAATTTGTTAATCATGATTCAGTGTTTAATATTTTATATATGATTTGCTTGCCTGTGGCTTAGAATGTTATGTAAGAATTGCCACTATATTTTGTAAACTACTGTTTACAGCTTATGTCACATTAATTTAATAGGCTGAAGTCCTATTAAATTAAATTAATTAAATTAAATTTTGAGCTGAAGTCCAATCTTCCCCATACTGATATCATTCAAACATATAAATTCAATGTATCTGAAGAAGATTAGGTTGAAGAAGGAAGCCACTTCTTCCATCCAGGAAAGGCTTTGTGCCTCTGCTTGAAATATCTCAGAGCCACCCACCTTTATTAGTTCATTTCATTATTGAACCACCATTACTCACTATTGAAATTTCCACCATGCAAACCCATTCAACCACTTGCATCTCATTCTCGGCAGAAAGCCTGCTTAAGGCAGTGTATGTTGATCTCCAAGCTACAGCACGATGAAGAAGAAAAACAAAACCTTTGATTACAACAAAATGACATCTGTCAGCTACAAGATCACTCAATTGACAGTTTTAGCTAAAAGCTCATTTAAAGAACAACCCATTTAAAAGGAATATAAATAGTGACTACCAATAAACCAGAATTGCTGAAAATTCTAGCTTATTGTTCATGAACAGGAATTGTTTCTGTGTTCCTAATTTGTGAAGACATTGACATGTTAAATTCTGGGGATGGATGAGGGGAAAGTTGCTTGCTTCCTTGTTGGTTTCTAGTTGGTTTAGCTGCCTCAGCTGGCAGGGACAATTGGGCAGCACACAATGGACAAAGAACACAGTTCTCAGCAATTCTTGTTTATAATGATATCCAAATACAGAGTCACAGAGAAAGCCGGAGGAACTTTCCGAACAAGATAATTCCACAGTAAAATAGTTCTGCTGTTGTTACCATTAATGACCAACAAATATTGAGTCTGACTTCAGAAGCCAGTCTGTGAGATAGCTTAGGTTTTAGAAAATGTAAAGCTCTCTAGATATTTTTGACTTCCACCAAATCCTGTACAGATAGTCCTTGACTTACAACCACAATTGAGTCCAAAATTTATGCTGGTAACTGGAACAGTTGTTTAGTGAGTTTTGCCCCATTTTAGGACCTTTCTTGTCATGTTGTTAAATGAATCACTGCAGTTGTCAAGTTGGTAACACAGTTGTGAAGTGAATCTGGCTTTCCATTGACTTCACTTGTCAGAAAGTCGCAAAAGGTGATCCCATGACCACGGAACCCTACAATCATTATAAATAGGAGTCAGTTAACATGCATATGAATTGTGTCATGTGACCATGGGGATATTGCAGTAGTCACATGTGAAAAATGGTCATTAGCCACATTTTTCAGTGTCATTGTAACTCAAATGGATGCTAAATGAACTGTTGTAAATTGAGGACTACTTGTAGAGTGGGGTTACAGTCTAAAAAATTTGGAAGGTACCAAAATTCCTGTCCTTTATTCAAGAATTGACTTGTGTGAATGTGGCTCCTTCTGAGAACTAGCAGGTAGTTCAATACATCTCATAAAGTCCTCGGTGTTCTCTGATCTTGGTTGTTTGTTTAATATGAGCTACATATATTCTCTTCTATTAATTTCATCTTAAATTTAATTATGCAAAATTTGGTGGAAATCTGTGATATGGCCACATCCTGTAAGAGACAGTGTAGAATCCTAATCTAATTTAATATTCCTCCCTAATTATTTTAGAATCTCACCATCGAACCATATATGAATACCACAGAGTGGAGCTGGATACTAGCAAGATCACTAGTGCATCAGCTGTCGAATTTCTGCCTCTACCCAGTAAGTTGTCACACCAAATTGCATGGACTTGGTTTTTCAAGGCACTGTTTATTGCAAAAGCAGAAAGTAATCATGTACACTAGGGATGTCAAACTGGCGGCCCGCGGGCCAGATGCATCATGGGCAGGCCTCGCCCACCCCAGCTACGTGAAGGGAAAAATGTTGCGATACGTCACATGACGGCAATGTGATGTTGCGAGTTTGACATTTGTGATGTACAAGCTTGGGATGGGTGGGTGGAGGTGGGGGAAGGAAGGAAGGAAGGAAGGAAGGAAGGAAGGAAGGAAGGAAGGAAGGAAGGAAGGAAGGAAGGGAAAATTTTAAAATATAAGAGGAACATTGTGGAGAAAATCTCACAATGTTTCTCTATAGTTACAGTATTAGCACATTAAGTGAAATAAACAGATTAAACAATTTTTTACAAGGACAAATATTTTGGCTATGATAGCTCTGGATACACACCCAAAAAAAATCTTGCTGGGTTCATGTTATATCTTACAACATTACTTGCATATTTCTTACATACCAGGCTAGAACTCAAATTTCCCCTACTTTTCTAAACATGCTTACGTTTGGTTTTTTTGTACTCCGTGACAAATATGAACATAATGATGTTATTTTCATGGAAGCTGAGCCCTACTTTTACAGAAGCTTATGGATTTTTCAGGTAAATAAAAGTTTGTATGGACGGTAGCTCTAACTCTTCTCAGTTGCTGACATTGGTATCATTAATGATTTTCTATCTGAAAAGATGCTGCATGTCATCCTTCAGCAAGGTTCAAAGAAAAAAAGTTTCAAAACTGGAATGCAAACTGAACAGTTTAACCGGTATCTTTTTGCCTCTGGTTAAAAAATTACTCCCCTCCCTTTCTTTGCTGAAACAGGCAGCCTTTGATTGGTGGAGGTTTTTTTTTTTTTTTAAGAGCTGTAGAGAAAGATAATTTTTAGACTCTGGGTCAAATGATAGGTCTTCGGCTAGCAATATATTTCTTTTGCATTTCAATATTGCAAACCTTCTTCCCCACGCCTGGGTGTTTTCCTGCTCCTTTGATTGGGTGCTCGCCTGGGCATGTGTCTCAGGGCCTGACCTGATAGCACTTGGAGCTGAGAAAAAGCCTCTTCAACATCTCATACACGTTCTCTTCTTTGGCGAAAAAGGTAGAAGAGATTGGCAGGCATTATAATAGACTAAAATAAAATCCAGGATCCAAGCATAACTGAAAAGAAATGGATGGTCAAGCAGGAGTATGAAATCATCGTTAAAGTATTTTCTGCATGATTATAAATACTTTTCTCTATAAAAGAGGGGAGGGTTGCTAAAATTACTGTCAAATACAGTAAAAGACTCTTGACTGCAATTTTCTTTTGATATTATTACTATAAAAATAAAAAATAGCATTTTGAATCGTAAACAGATAATATTAAATGTTTTTGCTGAACCAATTCAGTACAAATTTGGGGTTCAAAATATATTACTACCAATCTGCCTTCCATTGAGGACCTGTATACTGCACGAGTCAAAAAGAGGGCTGTGAAAATATTTACAGACCCTTGGCATCCTGGACATAAACTGTTTCAACTCCTACCCTCACAACGATGCTATAGAGCACTGCATACCAAGACAACTAGGCACAAGAACAGTTTTTTCCAAAACGCCATTACTCTGCTAAACAAATAATTCCCTCAATACCGTCAAATTATTTACTAAGTCTGCATTACTATTAATATTCTCATCGTTCCTATCACCCATGTCCTCCCACTTATGACTGTATGACCTTGTTGCTGATATCCTTAAGATATATATTGACTGTTTCCCTATGACTATCATTAAGTGTTGTACTTTATGATTCTTGATGAATGTATCTTTCCTTTTATGTACTCCAAGAGCGTACGCACCAAAACAAATTCCTTGTGTGTCCAATCACACTTGGCCAATAAAGAATTCTATTCTATTCTTTTCTATATAGTCAGACTAGGTTAAATTGCAATTATCAACTAAATATTAGGCTTCTTCCACAACACTGCTAGCTTCACTCCTTAACCATAACCTTTGTTTTTGCAATCCTGCAACTACTATTCCGAGTGTCCTTTAGTGAGCTGTCCCATGTCAGCCAGTGGAGGGCACCCAAAGCTAGAAAAAAAACCAGGCACTCTGTCTCCATCTTTGCCTTCTGTTTCCCCACATTTTTTGCAAGAAGGCAAGACAATTTTAGAAGGCAAGTCATTGTCAGAGGGATGGCAACACCTTTCCAGCAGGGGAAACTAGGAGAAAGGAGAAGAAAATAACAAACTGGATGAGGTGAGAATTCCCATGCCCTTCCAAAGGAAACATTTATTTATTTATCAAAGTTATACCATTCATCTAATTATCTTGAAGTCCTATAAACCAAGTTTGGCAACTTTAAGATGTGTGGACTTCAGCTCCCAGAATTCCACAGTAAGCATGCTAGTTGGAGAATTCTGGTAATTGAAATCCATCTTAAAGTTTAACAGATTTAACATATTAACAGAGTTGAAAGGGACCTTGTAGGTCATCTAGTCCAACCCCCTGCCCAAGCAGGAAACTCTATACCCATGAACCTTTGGCACACGCGCCGTGCCACACAGAGCCATATCTTTGGACACACGAGCTGTTGCTCTAGCACAGCTCCAGTGCGCATGCGCAACCAGATAGCTGATTTTCGACTGGCCCCTCCCACGCCTCCCCTCCCAGGAGTCTCCACATGGCCCGTTTTGGATGCCAGGTAAGTATAGGGTTTGCACGGAGGCTCTAGGAGGCATTTTCGGCCTCCAGAGGGCCTCTGGGGGGTGTGTGGGGGAGGCCGTTTTCGCCCTCCCCAGCCTCCAGGAAAGCTTCTGGGGAAAAATGGGCCTACCGGAAGTCAGGAAACAGGTGGTTTCCAGCCTTCGGTGGGGGTGGGGTGGACCATTTTCACCCTCTGGAGGCTTCAGGCAGGCCTGCTATGCCCAAAACGGAGTCCTGCCCACTTGCATGGGGAGGGTGGGGGGGTTGCGTGTGCACGTGCAGGGGGCAGAGCACGGGAGGCATTGAATTATGGGTGTGGGCACGGGTGCATGTGACCCCCCCCCCACACTCCCCCCCCACTTTTGGCACTTGATGACAAAAATCGGACCTCCGTGAGAGGGTGGTTGGGTCTTTCTCCCCCCCCTGGACTGTGGTCGACCTGGAACTTGACCTCGTCCTCTGTTGTGAGGGGACAGTGGACCGGTCTTGTTGAAAATGCTCCTAAAACTCCCATTCCATGTCTCTCCCCTGGACCTTCTATATGGACCCCTAGGATATGGTTGCTCCCATCCTCTGTGGTCAAGATGTATTCCGCAGCGGAGCTTCTTGGTCTGCGAGACTCCCCCCTCTCGCAGGCTTGGCCCTCCACTCTATCGAGCGCCTACCTACCTCGATGACGGGCTTTGGAACCCCGAGAGGTGGCATGCCGCAAAGAGGGGGTTGTGGGGTTTTTTAAAATTGTCTTTTTGTAATCTTTTAAGGGGTTTAGGGCAGGGGGTGGGAAGGGAGGGGCATAGGTCAGGCTCGTTATAGGGGCATGGAACGGAGGGCGGGGAGCGGGGTGTGGAGGAGCTCAGTGTGGATAGGGTGGAGGGCAGTTCTATCAGGACCGTGGTTGGGTACCGCCTGGGTACAGCACGGAGACGGCATTGGTCGCATTGGTGGATGATCTCTGGAGGGCTCGGGACAGGGGTTGCTCCTCTGTTCTGGTCCTATTAGACCTCTCAGTGGCTTTTGATACCATCGACCATGGTATCATGCTGCGCCGGCTGGAGGGACTGGGGGTGGGAGGCACCGTGCTGCGGTGGTTCTCCTCCTATCTCTCTGACCGGTCGCAGTCTGTGTTGGCAGGGGGGCAGAGGTCGACCTCGAGGCACCTTGCTTGCGGGGTGCCGCAAGGGTCGGTCCTCTCGCCACTCCTGTTCAACATTTATGTGAAGCCGCTGGGTGAGATCATCCGTGGTTTTGGGGTGCGATGCCATCTGTACGCTGATGACACTCAGCTGTACATTTCCACCCCAGACCACCCCAATGATGCCCTCGAAGTGATGTCCCAGTGTCTGGAGGCCGTGTGGGTCTGGATGGGGAGGAACAGGCTTCGGCTCAACCCTTCCAAGACCGAGTGGCTGTGGATGCCGGCGTCCCGGTATAGCCAGCTGGTGCCATCGCTGGCTATTGGGGGCGAGTCCCTGACCCCCACAGAGGGGGCTCGCAACTTGGGCGTCCTCCTGGACACACGGCTGTCTTTAGAAGAGCATATGACGGCCGTGGCCAGGGGGGCTTTTTATCAGGTTCGCCTGATACGCCAGTTGCGCCCCTTTCTGGATCGGGACTCCTTGTGCACAGTCACTCATGCCTTGGTTACGTCACGCCTGGACTACTGTAACGCTCTCTACATGGGGCTCCCCCTGAGGAGCACCCGGAGGCTCCAGCTGGTGCAGAATGCGGCCGCGCGGGTGATTATGGGAGCGACGTGGCGCTCCCACATAACACCTCTCCTGCGCGAGCTGCATTGGCTCCCGGTGGTCTTCCGGGTGTGCTTTAAGGTGTTGGTTCTCATCTTTAAAGCGCTCCATGGCTTAGGGCCAGGGTATTTGCGAGACCGCCTGCTGCTACCGATAACCTCCCACCGGCCAATACGCTCTCACAGAGAGGGCCTCCTCGGGGTGCCGTCGGTCAGGCAATGTCGGCTGGCGGCCCCCAGGGGGCGAGCCTTCTCTGTGGGGGCACCCGCCCTGTGGAATGAGCTGCCTCCCGGAATACGATTGATCCCGGACCTCCGGACCTTCCATAAAGCCCTGAAGACATTTTTATTTCATCAAGCCGGCCTAGCCTAAATGGTTTTTAACTGGGATTTTAAATTTTATGGATTTGGGGTTTTAAATTGGGTAGCCAATTATTTAATTCTTTTAATTATCTTAACTTTTGTATTTGTATGTTTTTTAATTTTGGCTGTTCACCGCCCTGAGTCCCTTCTGGGAGAAGGGCGGTATACAAATTAAATTAATAAAATAAAATATAAATAAATAAATAAAAAGGTTAGCCACCACTGCCCTATACCATTTTTGACAGATGATACTTCAGTTTCTTCTTGAAAACTTTCAGTAATGAAGCTCCCACAACTTCTTAAAGCAAACTGTTCCATTGGTTGATTGCTCTCACTGTCAGAAAATTTCTCCTTATTTCCAGGTTGAATCTCTCCTTGTTCAGTTTCCATCCGTTATTCCTTGCTTAGCCTTCAGGTCCTTTGGAAACTAGCTTGACCCCCTCCTCTCTGTGGCAACCCCTCAAATATTTGGACACTGCTATCATGTCTCCCCGGTCCTTCTCTTCACTAGACTAGCCATGCTGCCAAGTTTGAAAAACACTGCTATAAACTAAACCAATTAACTAAGGTTAAGAAAACTGACTTTCCAACATATATGGAAGTCCTATAGCAGTGTTGATGACCTTTTTCAGCACGAGGGAGAGCGCAGGGGGGGGAGGAAGCTGAGCTTCCGGTTTCCAGCATGCACATGAGCGGCAGTCACCTGGTCTTCCAGTTTCTGGTATGCATACACACGTGAAGACCAGCTATATGCACACCGGAAACTGGAAGCTCAGCTTCCCGGTGCACGCATGCACGCTGGGGAGTTACTCTTCCGGTCTATGGTGCTCCTGTGCGCTCAAAGACCAGCTGGCTGGCATACATATGCACGCCGGAAACCGGAAGAGCAATGGCTGATGGCTATTATGCCTGGAGAGATGGCTCTGTGTGCCACTTCCAGCACACATGCCATAGGTTCGCCATCACTGTCCTATAGCAACTTGAGGAAGCATAAGAGTAGTTTAGATCTCAGATTATTCCTTAATGCCTATATTAAAAAAAATTTGGATGTGAAATCAATTAGTGGCTATCAAGTCTTCATTGGAGAGTTGTCTTGGCTACTAATAGTGTAATGATTTTTTCATCAGTATTAAAAGAGAAATAGTCACACTTTGTAAAGAATTGTTTAGCTTATTCAGATTTTACCACATTTAGTACTAAAGATATCACTGCCAGAAAGACTTCAGGTGACTAGCTCTTTAGTTAGACAAGGGCAGGAAAAGAATATCATATTTATTATGTATTCAGTTGCAAGTAATTCCAAGTTCTTGCAAATTTTTTTATAATGTGTCAAGAATATAAAAAGTAGGACTTAATTTAAAACAAAAAGATTTACTTGTAAGATAGAAAACAATGCAGCCTTTCCAATTTCTCTGGAATTCTGGGGTTCATCCTGGGACAAGTGCTAGCAGGAGCCGAGCCATTTTTAGAAAAAATAAATATATTACAGAATAACTTGTATATTTCCAAACTCCTCACAGCTCCTAAGGAATTTACAGCAACAGCATATTATCAACTGACAGGGTCAGAATATAGTCCACTGTGTGATTTTCTGCTCCAAAAACAACTGATGCAACAAAGAAAAGAAAAGAAAAATAACCTTTATTTTAAATGAATACTATGATGATGAGAGTATGCTGAATATAATGACCCTGATCTAGTTTCATCTTGAGGACATGAAGTAACAGAGTTCTATAGTCTGAGTCTGTCTTCCTCCAGTTGTGGGGGAACAAGAATAGAAAGAATATCTTCCAAGTGAGCTTTAGAAAGAAAAAATTGGAACATTCTTTATTCACTACATCTTTTCATTTGTAGCTTGTCTCCAACTTCACAACTGTAAAGCCTGTATGACATCTGGCCTAAATTTCAATTGTAGTTGGTGCCATGTTCTGCAGAGGTAAGTCTTCTAAATCCAAGGGGGGATCTACATTCACTTTTCAAAGAAGTTAATATTGTCTGTCTCTTCTCCTGAAATTTAACTTGTAGAATTTTTGTAGTCTACAACAGTTGCATGTAGAAGGGTATCTTTTAATATCTAGACTTACTAGTCTTAAGTCTCCACATCCCACTCAAGTTTTTACTAATACTAGTACTAGTACTGAAGTACTAGTCCTCGTACTCCAAAATATAAAAAAACCTGTTTTGCTGTATATAGAGGTCTATATTGATACTTCAACAAAAAAGACAATTAAAGAAAACAGAGAACGTCTTGAAATCTATTTATGCTGATACATAACCTCTAAATACAAATTTAATAAAATGTTGAAATTTAGCTCAAGCATAGAACAGCTGAATTGGTGAGCTACATGTGGCTGCAACTGCCTTTTTTGTATCTGTTCTAGGTGCATTATAGAACCATTTTTCCCATTCTTTTGGGGGAGAAAAAAAATACCTGTAAAATACTCCATGCTAACATATTTCCAAGAATAATATCCTCTCCAGACCTAAAGTATTGACATCACTCTAACTTTTTTACATAATCACTAATTCTCTGTATCCCCCTCCCTGCTCAGGTCCAGGAATTATTAAACAGTGCCCTCAATTATCTAAAACTTGTCACCTGTTATAGAATTAGAAATAGAAGATCAGCCTCTTTTCATGTGTGAGACACCGTGGTGCTGCAATTTTTCTGAAACTCAGTTGCTGTTTATTGGACACATGCAACAATAAAAAATGTTTGATCCTATATATGCTGTGTTTAAAATGTGCACGATGCCCACAACAAAACAAAATCTTGAAATTATGATGGAAGTAGGAAATGTTACAAAGAATAAACTGCATACATTGGGTGCTGTATACTCCTTCACATTTGAGATACTTTAAAAATATTTCAATCATTTCTTGTCTGGAAATCCCATTTCCACTTAAGAGCTAAGCAATCTTTGCTGCAGCCTTCCTGTGTGTATAACTTGCTTTCTTTAGTCCCCTTCATTGTGCTGCTTTTCCAGCTCCAATTGTTCACAGATATGACTTATTCTCTCAGCTATACATAAAGGAAAACATTCATATCTGGAAGTTAACATATATTTGAAATATATTTTGCTTGGCAGAATGCTAGACCTCCAGAGTGGTATTCAGCTGGTTCAGACTGGTTCGGGCGAACCGGTAGTGGAAATCGCAGGTGGGCTTGCCCACATGTCCTGGCTCTATGCTGTCCTATTTAGGCATGTTTTTGAGGCGGGGCGCATGCACGGAAGACACACATGTAAGCAAAGCGCATTCACGGAAGGTTGGACGCATACGTGGAGGTGGCACATGTGAGGGAAGCAAGCGCGCATCCTCACAGTTTCGGTACTGGGCAAACCAGTAGGTAAATTATGTGAATCCCATCTCTGTAGACCTCCCCAAAACTCTATAGCAGCAGAAAAATCCAGGGGAGATGGGGCTTTGTGGTATAGGAAGTTAGCACTCACCCCTCTTCTAGAAAAATAAAAAATCTTAGGATATACTAAAAAGGCAGAATATTTTCCCTAAAAGAGAAGCAGAAACCCAGAGAAGCAGAAACTCAGCCCCACCCCCTTTTTTAATGGGCCATTAAGGCCTGAGCCAGTCTATTCTACATAACAAAGATCTACCTCCTTCAGGCAGAGCATTTAATTGCCCTTTATTGCACTACCCACCAAGTTTCAACCAAACTTGGCACACAGACAACCTAAAGGGCTAGCTATGGCCTCTGGCAGCAACCAGTCAGGATATTCTTCCTGGGCCCCAGGAAGTTCAGAGCCAGAGAGGGCATAAAACCCAGGGACTCGCAGCATCTCTGCCCCTTTTCTGTTCAAGAACTCAAACCATGTGATCCTGTCCACCATTAAACCATCTTTCCAAGCAGTCTCCATGTTTCCAGTGTCTTTTCCCTCACTTGAACAGAATGATAATTCTTCTAACAGTGGGAAGGCCTACAGTACATTGAGGTAAAATAACAGCAAAATTACAGCCTGGTGAATGTGTCCTGTGAATCAACAATGACATAGATGTCATAAACTTGGGGAGAAATACTTGTACAGTTAAATGATCAACTTCAAGGCTCCTGTTTTCTCTTAAAGCAGAATTCTACATGCCAGGCGTGCTTTGGAAGAAGAGCACGTCTGCATTTTGAGAGTCTCTTGCTGTCTGTGGAGTGAGGCCCTCAACATCTGTCCTCCAGTTCTATTTTATTTTTTATTTGGAAAATCTATATTGCCACCTATTTGCTCACGGCAACTCAAGGCGGCTTATAGGAAATAAAAACACAATATAAAAGAAATAAAATTTAAAATTACAAATAATAAAATAAGCCTCCACCCCACTCCACCCCAGCGACAAGACACACTTGTATCAGCCATTTAAAGGGCTCTATCCCGCACTGGGTTCCCCAGGCCCGCTGACAGAATCACATCTTCAGGATCTTCCAAAAGAGTGTCAGAGTGGGGACCAGCCTAATTTCCGGAGGGATGATAATAAATGTGATATAAATATAACAAAAGCACTAATGCATTTGTGCAACAAATAAAACATGTAGCCATTTTTTCTGGTAGTAAATGCAGTATCTCTCTAAAACACAGTATTTTCCATCAGCTTTTTAGCTAACCTAATAGGGTGCCTTGTTTATATGGTCCCGAGTAATAATACCTGATAAAGTAGATACACTTTTGTTATGCACTCTGAGAAATGAGGAAATAAAGTGCTCTATGACTAACTACTTCTGCCAGCCTAGCAGTACGAAAGCACATAAAAAATGCAAGTAGAAAAATTGTAGGGAACCACCTTTGGTAGGAAGGTAACAACATTCTGTGCGCCTTTGGCATTTAGTCATGCCGGCCACATGACTACGGAGACATCTTCGGACAGCGCTGGTTCTTCGGCTTTGAAACAGAGATGAGCACCGCCCCCTAGAATCAGGAATGATTAGCACATATGTGCGAGGGGAACCTTTACCTTTACCTTTTTATAACTAAAGAGATCCATTAGATTTATGCCCTTATGATACATATCCATGCATTAACTTTAACTTGAATTCCAAGAAAAATTCAAGAAGATTCCAGAAAAAATATACTTTCTTTGATGCAGTCAGAAATGAAGATGGAAATGATGAATCCTATCAATACCCACATCTGCTACAGGATACTTCCCAACATGCTCAACAGGCTGCCTAAAATTGTAGAATTGCAAGGCAACAGCTGATTGCTCTGCAGACATCAGAAATGAGGATCTTTTCTTCCTGGGCAACTTTGTATCAGGAACAATCCACATGTGAACATATAACTCATGACTTTTGAGTGTGTTGGGAGAGACTGGTTTTCTGACACATCTTTTGCCTCCCAAGCTCCTCAGAGCAGCAGTAAATCACAGTCTAATGAATATGCAGGAGGAATAGGTTGGGTTTGGGCTCCATTGGATATCACAACCCCATTGGTTGTGGTGAGGCAGGAATCAGGATGTGTTGCTCTTGAGGTAGACCCAAGAGTCCAAAGTAGCTAAGGGAACATTTACATGCTTCAAACCCAGCTGCACTGGAATGGAATCCCTAGTTCCTTAAAGAAACCCCTTTTTGTGCGTTTGTTATATTTATTTGGTGTCCATGTGTCTGGTGTACTAAACCCAGCTGGGAATTCTGATGATAAGATCATACTTCAGAAAATCAGTTGGCCCTCCCACATAGATTGGATCAGATGGTCCTAGGGCTTTCCTCTGGTTGCACAGTATGCAGAGGATGGAGACTCCAAATTTTTGCTCTGATGCCAACATTGTTATTACGAAGGCCAGGCAACTGTAGCTTGGTACAGACGTGCCAGCAGGCCTTTTTAGCAAAAAGTTTACAGCCTCTTCAGGAAGCTATAATTTTAGGGTTTGAGGGGGGGAAGCCTCAGGAATTTGGAAAGAGAGGATGAGAGAGAGAGACAGAGAGAATAAAGTGGCTGCAGTTTTTCATAAAATAACTTCATAAAGATTTAATTCTGGCACTTTGATGTAGATTTCTTCAAGTTAAGCCCCTCATGTCTGGATCTTTCAAAAGTTTCCCCCTTACCTAACTGAAAACATTATCAATCTTAGTCTATGCAGTGGTGGTATAATTCCTCATGAGAAATAGAGTGCTCTTATATGCTTTCTTCCTGTGTTACACTTGCATTTGTTTTCCATGTGTACATTTGCTGAAGCAGCCCATATGCAGCAAAGTAGAAGCATGCAAGAAAATGCTACCTAGAGGTTTGGTTCACATAGTTAGCTAAACTGGGATTAACAGCACACAATTGTTCCCTGCATATAATATACTACATTCCCACAATACACTGTACAATAAACAACTCTACTTTAGTTTAGTTTAGCCATAGCCATAAGAGGAAACAAAGAATATCTTACTATTTCCTAGCTTTCTTAGGAAAAACATTCTCAGTAAAAACATAATCTAACAAGCACCACCATATCATTTTTGTTTTATTATCAGCTCTTATGTTTTCTTTTTCTGCAGGTGCTCCAGTGGCCTTGACCGATACCGTGAAGAGTGGCTGGAATACAGTTGCGGCCAAGAAGTAATGGTTATAGATAATGAAGTTGTAAAAAGATAAAATATTCAGTTCTGGCTTAATGCTCACCAATGGGCAAGTCTGCATTCCCAATGTTCCCACTGTCCAAACAAAAAATGATCCACGCTCATCTTTATTTTTATCAAACCCGAAATGTTCAGAACAAGTTTCAAAAAACACTTTCCTCATCCCCACTCCTCACTAAAGGGAAACAAAAGAAACTGAAAAAAAGAAATAGATGCTTTGCATGGAATTTGTACCTCATCGAGAGAAAAGATAAATTTGTCATGTTCATGTTCTTTTCTTGAGTGAGTGGAGCAAAACATACCAAGTCAGCATTTCCTTATAAGGGCCTAAACTATATTGAAATTCAGAAGCTAAAAAACAGATGAAGCGAGAGTTCCTTTTAGTAGATAAATTCCTGCTTCCAAATAGCAGAACAATATTATACCCAACCAAATACCAGATTCAAAGAAGTTCCTGCAGCTGAGCCAAAGTTGTAAAGATAGATGGTGGCATGGAATCATACAGGACAGACATTAATTGAGAAGAATGTGAGTTCCTAGGCATGGTAGATAAGGGATTAGATGAGTTTAGGTCCACTTTCAGTTATGAAAGCTCTGTGGGACAATTGCTGTCTTTCAACTCAACCTTGTCACAAGTAGCTGTGGGGGGAAACTTTGAGGAGGGAATGCGATGTATGTTACGTTGAGTATCTGGAGAAAAAGATGTGATCTCACAGACGTATTTGTTGGGTTTGTGAAGATAGAAAGATGGAATTCTGCTGACTCTCACAGATTATGCAAGAAAATTGTAGAGGAAAGCTGCGGTAGCACAGTAGTTAGAGTGCAGTACTGCAAGCTACTTCTGCTGACTGCTGGTTACCTGCAATTTGGCAGCTCAAATCTCACCAGGCTCAAGGTTCACTCAGCCTTCCATCCTTATAGAGATGGGTAAAATGAGGACCTAAATTGTTGGGGGCAACTTGCTGACTTTGTAGACCGCTTAGAGAGAGCTGTAAAGCACTGTAAAGTGGTTTATAAGTCTAAGTGCTATTGCTATTTAAGGGATTCCCATGATATTTAAACTAGGAAAAGAGAAAAGGAAAACTATTGGATTACACAGTTGAAGAGTGGACCAGTAATGAAGATAGCATAAAAATAGAAGAGAAGATGGAAGTAATAGATATAGGGTGTGCCAAAAGTCAGTCCCATAAACAATTTATTATATACATTACATTTAAATATTTGAATTAATTGCCATTTTCTTCCAAACATTTTTTTTTTTACTTTTTTGATCCATAACTTTAAATATTCCTAAGTAGAATAATATTTTCTGTGGGGAAAAAAGTTAATAAAGCATACAAGTAGTCCTTGACTTGCAATCATTCATTTAGTGATTGTTCGAAGTTATCATGGCACTGAAGAAAGTAACTTATGACCATTTTTCACATTTATGACTATTGCAATATCCCCATGATCATGTTATCAAAATTTGGACAATTGGCAACTGGGTCATATTTATGATGGCTGCAGTGTCCTGTGATGTGATCACCTTTTGCAACCTTCTGAGAAAAATCAAGGAGGAAGCCAAATTCACTTAACAATTGTGTCACTTATTTAGCAACTGCAGCAATTCACTTAACAATTGCAAGGAAGATCATACAATGGGGCAAAACAACTATCTCTCTTAACAACAGAAATGTTAGGCTCAATTGAAGTCGTGAGTCAAGGACTACTTGCATTGTGATTACTATATGAGGATCTGACTTTTGGTACACACTATATACCGCATTCAGCTAAAAATCTAGATGGAAGATTTATTAAAGATTTATTCTTTATGAAGAATAAAGAATATTTATTTGGATCCATTTCACTTAATCAGCTCCAGATGTCCAGGGCATTTGATCGTGTAAAGAGTTTAAGAAAGTAGTATCAAAAAAGGTAGTGTGCACTTCTCTGAATTATATTTCTGGACAAAGATGAAGAAACAAAAGACAGTGTTAGAAAGGTGGCCACAATTTATCAACCAATCATCAGTTATTTCCAGGTACTGAAGACCATGTGGAAGAACCAACTGAAAAGACATAAAACGCTGAGTCTACAGAGACATTAACATTGACATTACACATCTAAGAATAGATGGGGGTAGGGGGTAGGGGCAAAAGATATATCCAGAGTAAAACAAACAGTTAAAAAACATTTTATATTGGGAGTGAGGTAGGAGGAAGACTAAGCCTTTACAATTAGATTGCAGACTCCATATCTATATGTTTCCAAAATATTATAAATGTAAACCTATGGGACTAGAAAATGGGGTTTATTGATTTAAACTTGGTATTTAAAACATATTTTACCTTGTTCTGTAGCAAAGGAAAAAAATTAATATACAGTTTCTGAAGATTGATAGTATTATAATCCTTCTTAGATTTATAATTTAAAAGATATGACCCAACAAAGAAAAAGACAGAAGAGGAAGAGGAATTGTTGCAGTTCTTAAACTAATAAGCTTGGAGTGATTGCTATTAGCAAGAGGAATGGCATCAGGTAAAACCAAAGAAACTATTTTGTGTTGTCATTTCAGTCAGAGGAGAAGACTTGTGCAGAGTTTGAGGAGGATGAACATTATATGTCTTCAATTCCCAATCATAGCCCCTTTACACCATTTCCAGAAGACACCATCACATCATCCTCCCAATTTATAGACATCTTAACTACAGAAGGTAGGCACCATGTGAGGTTAAAAGATGCCGTGCCATGTGATTCAAGTGTGTTTAGGCTATCAGAGACTACAAATTATACAGCCTGCTCTCTTAATTTTTTTACAGACTGTTCAGCACCATTCCAGCCCATTCAAGAAAGCTACAAGTCATATATGAAATTGATTTAGGATTTGCTTGTTTTTTTCCCCTCTCCTCATAGCTATGAATTCTCACCTTCCAAAATTGTTTTAGTTGCACTATAAGCAAACACACTGTCTTCTGTTTAAAAACAACCGTTACTTAGGTCTTAGGATATATAAATTTGGAAGAATTATAAAGTAAGCTTTCTTATGCAAGGAGGGGGGAAAATAATCAAGATGGCGGTCACAACCATGTGATCTAATCCCTGCCTCTTTTTAATAGGCATTGATTCACATACAAAGGAGATGGGGCAGGGGTGAAATGTAAAAATGTTTGCTACCGGTTCTGTGGGCGTGGCTTGGTGGTCATGTGATCGGATGGGCGTGGCCAACTTGACGTCACTCACTGTTAGAGCCAGGAGCTGCACATTTTGAAGCTCATTCTGTCCTTCTGAAGCCCCCAATGCTTTGAGTTTCCCTCCACCACCCAAACAAACATCGGAGCCTTCTCTTGGAGAAGCAGAATCCAGCACAGAAATGGAAAAACAAGGGGGGAGGGAATGGGAAGGAGAAGGTGTAATTAGCAGAATCAAGCACAGAAATGGAAAAACAAGGGGGGGAATGGGGAGGAGAAGTGTAAGAAGACGTTTCCTTAGATCACTGATGCTCCCAACAATGAGTTTGGCGGCGATGTAAGGAAATGTCTTCCAGATCTTCAAGATTGACTTTAAGCCGACAGCAAAAGTAGTGGGGGAGGAGGGGCAACAGGGGCATGTGTGTTTGTGTATGTCCCTCCCTCCGCAAGGACTTGGAGGCAGACGCTGCCCCTCTAAGGAAAAGAGGAGTCAGCGAAGCCCTGGCTGTCACCTGGGAGAGGAGGAGGGCACACTGGGAAGGGAGTACGTTGCTAGCTGCCTTTCCTGCAGCCCTGCGAAGGTTGCCTGCCTTCCATGTGGCTCAGTTTGGGGGCGTGGCCAGCCACCAATTGCTACCGGTACGGCGAACTAGCCTCAATCTCCACTACCTACTCGCCCGAGCCGGTCCAAACCGGGAGCATTTCACCCCTGAGATGGGGTGAGATTGCATGGTTGTGACCACAATCTTGATTTTTTTTTTTTTACACACTTACCCCTGCAAAGTCATTTAGAGTACTTAGCTGTGCAGTATTTCATCATAGGTCTCAATTGTACTTTCCAATTTAGCTTAGTTTTCCCCATTTTTAAAAAACGTTCTATTTCTCAGGATTATGTGTGCAATGTGCCTAAATTAGCACCAAATTTTGTTCTCCTCTGAGATTAGTGACAGGTACTGATTTAAGTGTGCTGCTTAATAGTGTCTGCTTCATTTGCTAATTAAATTAAACCAAAAAGAACATTAATATTTGCCCTTCAGCAATGAAGAAAAGAGAGGACAAATCCTTTCGAGACAGAATTGACTTTAAAAAAAAATGAGGAAAAACTATCTGTGTTTATTTATTTATTTATTTGTTTGTTTTATTAAATTTCTATACCGCCCTTCTCCCGAAAGACTCAGGGCGGTGAACAGCCAAAAGATAAAACACAGAGATACAAAATTTAAAATAGATTAAAACAGATTAAACAATTTGGCTAAATTTTAAAATATCCCATAATTAAACAAATTAAAATTAGTGTTTAAAATTTAAAATTTTAAATTTTAAAAGGGAGAAGATTTAGGCCAGGCCAGCTTGATGAAATAAAAATGTTTTAAGTGCGCAACGGAAGGTGCGCAGATCCGGGATCCTCTGTATCTCCGGGGGGAGCTGGTTCCAGATCGTAGGTGCCCCCACAGAGAAGGCTCTCCCCCTAGGGGCCGCCAGTCGACATTGTTTGGCCAACGGCACCCGGAGGAGCCCCTCTCTATGGGAGCGTACTGGCCGGTGGCAGGCTATTGGTGGTAGCAGGCAGTCCCGTAGATAACCAGGTCCTAAGCCATGGAGCGCTTTAAAGGTGGTAACCAGAACCTTGAAGCACACTCGGAAGACCACCGGGAGCCAGTGCAACTCGCGCAGGAGAGGTGTTTCATGGGAGCTCCACATTGCTCCCATAACCACCCGCGCGGCCGCACTTTGCGCCAGTTGGAGCCTCCGAGTGCACCTCAAGGGGAGCCCCATGTAGAGAGGTGATGAGGGCATGAGTGACTGTGTGTAGAGAGTCCCAATCTAGAAAGGGACACAACTGGCGGATCAGGCGAACCTGATGAAAAATCCTCCCGGTCACGGCCGTCAAGTGCTCTTCTAGAGACAGCCGTGAATCCAGGAGGACACCCAAGTTGCGAGCCCTTTCCGTGGGGGCCAATGATTCGCCCCCAATAGTCAGCGATGGCACCAGCTGACTATCGGGACGTCGGAAACCACAGCCACTCAGTCTTGGATGGGTTGAGCCTGAGCCTGTTCCTCCCCATCCAGATCCGTACGGCCTCCAGGCACCGGGACATCATTTCAAGGGCATCGTTGGGGTGGTCCGGGGTGGAGATGTACAGCTGGGTGTTGTCAGCGTACTGATGGTACTTCACCCCGAAACCACGGATGATCTCGCCCAGCGGCTTTACATAAATGTTGAACAAAAGGGGCGAGAGGACCGATCCCTGCGGCACCCCACATATGAGGGGCCTCGGGGTCAACCTCTGCCCTCCTGTCAACACAGACTGCGACCGGTCGGAGAGAAAGGAGGAGAACCACCGTAATACGGTGCCTCCCACCCCCAACTCTTCCAACCGGTACAGCATGATACCATGGTCGATGGTATCAAAAGCCGCTGAGAGATCTAACAGGACCAAGACAGAGGAGCAACCCCTGTCCCGAGCCCTCCAGAGATCATCAACCAACGCGACCAATGCCGTTTCCGTGCTGTACCCAGCACTTATTTTCCCTGAAAATAAGACCCTGTCTTATATTTTTTGAACCCTGAAATAAGCGCTTGGCCTTATTGCCATGCGCTCAAAAGCCCGACTGGACTTATTATCAGGGGATGTCTTATTTTGGGGGAAACAGGGTAGAAATTTCTTAGTTCATTTTTTTAACCCTGGCAGGGAAGAAAAAATATTTGATGTATGAATCCATACATACATTTTATGCATAATGCATATCCATACACACACGTATGTACACAAAACCTATATTTTATCTCTACAAAGTCTTATGTATGCCTACTGTATGTGTATGTGTAGGTGCAAATTTGTTCAGAAAGCTGTGCCAAGTCTTTATTTGTAAAAGAAACAAATTGTGGAATTTGAAAGACCTCAGAGATACATTTGAAGCCAGAGGCCGTGCTGGGAAGATATTATGAGATATTATGAGAGCTGCAGTCACATTATATTTAGTATACTCTCTTTGGTGTAAGCCGCCCAGAGTCCTCGGAGAGTGGGGGGCATAGAAATATGACTAATAAATAAATAAATAATAAATAAATATTGATGATGCAGGTTGGGCATGATGGGAACTGTAGTGCAATAGATTGAAAAAACTGCACTTTGTGCATTCTCAATGGTACATATCCTTTTATTATTATTCCACAAATCTTGAATGAGAATTCAAATCAGGTTACCACCAAAGCAGCCCTAAGCTTGGTCTGATTCAACTCCAACACTTATGGGCAAATCCTTCTGCATTTATTTATTGTTTTTTTTTTTTTGTAAAAAATACTTGGCTGCCATTTAACATAAGCAATGTATAAAAAACAAATAGATAAATATAATGATTTGATGTAGCAATTTAAGGTGCTGGCCTAGAAACTGGGAGCTGTGAACTCTAGTTCCTCCTTAGGCTGGCTGGGTGACTGTGGGCTAGTCACTCTCTCAAGGAAAGTATTGGCATGTTTACTACTTTGAATTATATTAAAAAAAGACAGGATTAAAATATATTTTAAAAATTGGGAAATGTCATAAAACACAACAAGAGTAATTGTAACCCATATGGGTCCCTTAACTGCAGAAATATGTTCTGTGGAGCAACAAATAATGTGAGCTACTTTTCCAGCTGTTGGATGGGGGGGAGTGGGAGTTTGGTATGAAAAAGATATTCAGAGGGAGAAAGTAGTATGTTTCCTGTTCCTTTCAATAGCCTTTCTCAGAATCTCTAGTACTCTACAACAGGGTAACACCAATGGCCTGCCCATTCTTTCTGAAAATTTGGGGGTTGAGCCACAACAGGACTCTGCTATTGTATCTTCCAGTATTTAAATCATTGACTAATTCAGTAATTTAACTGCGCCATCTTAAGAGGAACCCAATCCTCTGGTAATTAAGCAGACACTTAATTTAAATCACAGTGCTTCTGGATTTTCTTCTGGAATGATTATTAGTAGACAGCATAGAGGGATCTAACTTGTCAAGAAAAGTTTGTTATGCTAGTTCATTTTCACTTTTTTGTTTTTGTTTTGTTCTTATAGATGACACAAAGTTGAACCAGAATCTAGGAGAAGGTAAGTGCTTTCTTATGACCAAAGTTTGTGAAAATATATCTGTCTAGGACAAATTTTTGAATTTGACATTCTCCAGACAGATTATTTAGAGCTCTCAAGATTCCTAGCCAACATAATTATTGGAGCCATAGTCCAACACATCTGGAGATTACCTGGTTGGAGAAAAATGTCTTAGGAGTTTGACATAACACACACTGCTCTCAAGTTATTTTTTTCAATTGATGTTGGAGTACACTTAATAAAAGAGATGGTGTCTCTGATGTTATTGTGAAGGAGGGAAATAACCTCAAGACATTTTGTTAATCTCTGACAGGAGTAACTGATGCTCCCCTTTCCCTGCTCAAATCATTGTATCCAAAACGAATTAAATTGCTTCCTGACTATTGAAGTTTTTAAAAAGACAAGCAATCACAAATTATATAGGTAATATTTTTCTATTCTTTTATGGCATCAAAATCACCAGACAAGACATGTCAAACTCCTAAGACATGTCAAACTCCTAGACAGGCTCTATCAAAAACAGACCGTTTCCCTGATTGATGCACGTTGTTGAGTTGATGGTTTTGTTTTATCTGATAATCTACAGTGACCAGATGGTGGCAGCAGCTAGAAGCAATTGACAGATGACAGAAACTTTCTTTTAGAAAGGATTTGGCAGCTGTCTTTCAAGATCTTGGCAACCTCCTATTTTGATTATTACAATATAGTGCTAACCCTTCCCAATACTCTTAAAATCGCACTTTTCCCTTTTTATTTTATAATTGGTTAATGCTCCAAATAGCACTATACAATCCACACTTCTGCTGTGGGTTTTGCTTCTACTAGATTATAGTTTTAACACCACCATTTCTGTTTCCTTGCTACAGCTTAGTTATACTATGTCATTTGTCCCATTAACTTGTTGGGTTTTAATGCTATTGTTTTAATGGCTGGGAAAGAATATCATGTTATTTTGGTAGTAGATTTTAATATTTTCACCAGTTATTCCAGAGGTGGTATTCAGCAAGTTCTGATCAGTTCTGAAGAACCAGTAGTGGAAATTTTGAGTAGTTCAGAGAACCAGTAAATACCACCTCTGACTGGCCCCGCCCCCATCTATTCTCTGCCTCCCAAGTCCCAGCTGATCAGGAGAAAGGGAGATTTTGCAATAGCCTTCCCCTGGAGTGGGGAGGGAATGGAGATTTTACAGTATCCTTCCCCTGGAATGGGTGGGAGTGGAGATTTTATAGTATCCTTTCCCTGCCATGCCCACCAAGCCAAGCCTACAGAACCAGTAGTAAAAATTTTTGAATCCTTTTTCTCCTTTCTCTTCTTTTTCTGTTCTATATCTGAATTATTTCTATGAACGGATGGATATATAGTTACAGAAACATACCTATATTTAAAACAAGGTTGCAAATTTCCTATAGTAAGAAAACATTTCCCATAGCAATTTATTTCTCTTGTACTGCTGCTGCAAATGCAATTTTCTGCATGTTCAGCTTATTCAGAGCAGTAATTATATACCTCAGTACCTCAATATATCTTACATACCTTCATTGTTGCATTGCATTAGAATATATGCAAAAGTTCTATTAATATGCGCTACTAAAATGTTGTTTATTAGATTCACTTTTCCTCCAAGAATTTACACACAAATTCCTCCTCCCCCCCCCAATAATAATCTTATAAGATTCATTGGGCTAAGAGATAGGCATGTCCTACAATCAATCAGCTTGCATTTCTAAAGGTGTATTTAAACCTCCCAGATTCTTGTCCAACAGGTGAATGATAGCATGACTCAAATAGCAAGTCAGTAAGACAGCCAAGATCAGGAGTTCAGTTTCACATATTATGAAGCTATATTTTCATAGAATGGCAACAATATCCCAACCACACCATTCTCTTCAGTTAATAGTGGAACAGAATCTTGCCTAAAACTATAGGGAACTATTGTCAGTCAATGGTTGTGCTCATACATCATGCTAACCATAATGTGTTTGCTTTATCTTCATTTTACATAATGTAGAAACTCCACCAAGTGTATATTGATTTCCAGGGTTTATATCCTGTACTAACAGACTCTAGGAATGTATCAATAAGGTAAAATATTAAATACAAAATATCCCCACAAATCAGTAGATAAAGAAAGTGCTCATGAACAATATCAATATCTCATTCAAATAGAATAGCTTTAACTTGTTGATGAAAAGATAAACAGCATTAGAGCCCACTGGACTTCATGGGAGGGGAGAGGATATTGCTTAGCGCATTGTAAGCCGCCCTGAGTCTCCGGAGAAGGGCGGCATATAAATCAAATTTTTTTAAAGAAAAATATATTCCAAAGGGCCAGGGCCACTACTGAGAAGTGGATTATGAAGTCTCTTTTCCCATTCCTTATAATAATCTTCCCAGAAGGTTTGAAAGATGGTGTTCCTACAAAAAAGGGAGGATCCCAAATCCATACAGGAACAATTGTTGGAATCCTCCTCGCAGTTCTTCTGATTGCTGCTATTATTCTTGCTGGCATCTATATCACCAGTAACCCTACTTCAAGTGCTGCTTTGTTCTTCATTGAGGTGAGCTTGTTTATAAGTCCCTTGTTTATATTTTATCTTGTTAAAAAGCTGGACTTAACTAAGATTTAGAAATAGTTTAGGGGGGGAAGCAATATTATATATCCCACAGGATATATGCAATCTATTAGCACCCCTTTAGTGTTGCCCAGAATCTCTGCAGAGCAGACAAGATAAAAACAAACAAACCTCTTCTCTTTTTTTCATTTTGCAAAGTAGGGGAATTTTAAAGGCAAAATGAATGGCCAGTATTGTAAAGGCTTTATCACTTATACTGGTCCCAAGGGGCTCTGCTTTGTGTCCTGTCTTATCCACTTCAATGTGCCTGCTATGGCTTCAGAGCAATAACAATTTTGTACTTTGAATTATTGGGTGCAAGTATATGGTGTGCAAATTTAACAGTACAAAAGTTGCTTAAATTAAAACAGGACTTGTTTTAACCCTTCTTTCTCCCACTCTTAGGTTTGTGGAGAAATGTTAAAAGAGGAGGGGTGGGTGGGAAGTGACAGCACTTTGTGATTCTTTCAAAAGTTAAAAAAGGAAAAAAAGAATCTGGAAAAAAGGATTTGGAAGGAAGCAAAAATAAAAAATAAAATAATCTAGAGCAGTGATGGTGAACCTTTTCGACACCAAGTGCCCAAACTGGAACATGCGCACTTGCTGCAGCACCAGAAATGCAAAGACCAGCTGGCCAGTGCACATGCGCACACCAGCCAGCTGGTCTTCGGGTTTCTGGTGCACACATGAGCACCGGCCAGCTGGTCCCGTATGTTTCAGAGTGCCGGAAACCTGAAGACCTGCTGGCCAGCTAGTTTTTGGGTTTCCGGTGCTCTGGCGCATGCGAAAACCAGCTGGCACACCAGAAACCAGAAGAGCAGCTGGCGACGGCATGCATGCCCACAGAGAGGGCTCTGCATGCCACCTCTGGCACGCGTGCCACAGGTTCGCCATCACAGATCTAGAGTATGTCAGTAACTGCAGAAAGCATTTTATCCAACCTCTCCCCAAACCTAACAGCACCCTTCATTAAGATTTTGTGTTGTACAATGGCTAGAGTATTCAGTTAAGATCCAGGGAATGCAAATTCAGATGGAATTTTCTAGGGGATGTTAGCCTGGTCTACCACATAGTGTTGTGGTAAAGATAACACTGAAGAGGGAATACTGCTTAAAATTTTTTAGAAGACTAGTTCAACATTGGAGGGTGAGAACTGCAACTAGTAAGCCATGATAAAAGGTAGATAGAAATTTGTGGGGGGGGGGGAGGTGTGTATGTTTAACAAAAAACTTCCTTTTCTCAAATTGAAACTTTTCTCTTTCTTTTTGCACTACAGCGAAGACCACATCAGTGGCCTACCATGAAGTTCAGAAACCGCTCACCTTACACTGAAGTAGAACCATCTGGTCAGGAAAAGGACAGTTTTGTTGAAGCAGTTCAGTGCTAAAGAGTATACCTTATTGCTCCTATACCTTTAATCAAGAGTCTCCCATCTACTGTTTTATTTTTTGATGGACACAGTTGAAGGAGTGGGGGAGGGAAAAACAAGCAAAATTAAGAAGAAGCCGCAAGGGAGGATTGGAATGGATAAATTAAAAGTGCTTTGAAATAGGATGGGTGGCCAATAAATTTCATAATAAATAAATACAATCAAAATAAATGAAGCCTGAAAAGATTAAAAAGGGAGGCACATGTGGCATAGGGCTGCCGGGTAAATCATGAAGAAAAGTTATGACTTCACTGCAGAAGATAATAGTACCTGACTATCTTGCATGAATATTGTCAGGTGTAGCCATCTATAAATATTATGGACTATGGGAAACATCCTCTGCCCAACCCACCTTTGTAGGCATTCTAACCGTAAATGTACAGTGCCAAAATAATGCGTGGAACTGTTTTCCTCCTTCAAATACAGATTAGGAAAGAGGGAAATACAACCTTCTAGCTAAGATTGAAGATGTCCTGCCAAACTTTCCTTGAATAATATGAAGGGTTTTTTTTTAAATTAGAGAACCATGGAACAGCTGGTCTGGCTTGAACTCTTCAACACCTCAGCCTTGTCACCATCATTATTGAATGAAGCATCTCAGTTTGGGCTGGGCCTGAAATGCAGCCTTATATGGTGACATACAATTAGCCAAAGGGGAGAAGGTTAATTAGAGGCATTTCAATTGACAGTAATTTTCTCTACCTGCCATTGAACTAGTCAGAAGATAAAATATGTATCAACCTTGTACCAAACAAACTCATATGACTTCTGCTATGCATTGTTCTATGATTTAGTTGTCTTTTGTATTCTTTCTTTAGGCTTAAAAGCCAAATGTGGACATAGATTTCTGTAGCAGAACGAAGTGGGAAATTTTCTCAACAGGATGCAGACATGTTTATTTTCATGAAGGAAATACTAAATTTGTGAAATTTATGACTAGAAATTTATTTTTGTATATGTCCATATCTTCATTTTTCTTCTAATTCAATTTCTGCTTCAATTAACAATGATACCGAAGGTAGGAATCAGGATTGCAAGTGTCAGGATCATTTCCAGGCTCATTTTAAATTGTGGATATTTAATTTTTTAAAAAGTTTTGGAAATTGTGTGATTCTTTAGATTTTGCTCCTACTTTCCCTTATATAAGAAAGTAACTGCATCTCTAAAAGAATAGAATAGAGTGCTGCAAATTATTTCTCACTTAAACAATTTGCTGTTCCATGAACCATACATTCCAAAACACACTGCATCCAAACTCAGAACATGGATTAGATTGACTCTGTGGCACATAAGTGATCCTGGTGGGTTAGCATTGGGCAAAGTACTGGCTTTGTAACACTCCCAAGGTTTTGCCAAGAAGGGAATTCCCATTTACAATTAGTGAATGTTATTATACAAACAGCACTATTTTGCCTTGCACTGGCGTTTTATACAGTCATTGGCAGGAATGCTTGCTTTCTCCTGTCTGCCACCCAATACAATGGCTGAATGTCAGAATTGGGGTAAAAAGACTACCACAGTATAGCATAATAAGCAGCCCAGTGGTTTGTCAACATCATAAAAACTTCATTTTCATTCTTTTTGTTCAGATGCAAAAGAAACAACAACAAAAAGCTGGCTGGCTAGCTGGCAAAGGAACACTGATTGGCTGAGACATTTTTAATTCATCTATTGGTATAAAAAGGATTCTGATTTTTCTCCCTGATTTGGAAAAAGTAGTCTATACTATTTTGGTATTTTCCAATAGTCAAATCTGTCCTACTAAGTCCTGCTTTGTATTAATTCTAAAACAAGATTTAGGAGATAGAACATACATTGGTTATCAATCCAGGTCTTTTCTCCATCCATCCCATGTCAGCCTCTATTGTTCCCACCAACATATTAATACAGATAGCAAACCAAAATTAGGGAGCATAAATATGAAACACTGTCCACTTATATTACAATAAGTAGCAGACCACAATCCATATCTCCTCCCTTTATTCCAGGTAATATTTCATATGGACGTAACTTTCATCACATTTTGAATTTCCCATTTATGCTTATTATGTATATTGGCTGCTATATGCAGGGGAAAGAGAAAAGCAGGGACAGTATATTGCTAATCCATTATATGTTAATTTAATTAACTACCAGAAACTTAGCCAAACTTATTTGTTAGTGCATGTCATATCTTAAAGATAACTTACTGTATTTTAGCCCAGAGATATTAAATACTTTCCAGGGGTGTCAAACTGACAGCCCGCAGGCTGGATGCATCACTTGCAGGCCACGTCCACTCCAGCTCTGCAAAGGGAAAAAAACATTGCAATACATCACGTGATGGCGATGTGACACCACAAGTTTGACACCTGTGCTTTACACTATCCATATTGCATGGAGAGATTGCGCATATTGAAAATAAATGTGTCATGCTCTCTTAGTTAAAGGTGGGACAAGAGAGGAAATCACTTCTAATTTTACATGTAGGGATGCATCCTATATCAGCTCCTTTTCATACTGCTCCCTGACTCTGAGGTTTGACTAAGGTTTTCTGTCCAAGGGGTTTCTTCAAGAACAAACTTTAATTGTAAATAAATGCACAGCGATGCAAAATTGAAGAAAATGCTGCAATGAAATTGGAGCTATTACCAGCATTTTATATATCTTTGCTGAACATTTTTAAAAAGATCGAAGAAAAGTAGCAACAATAAAAACCAAATATGAAATAACATATCTCAAATTCCCATCTTGAAAAATATTTATAAAGAATTTATAATTAAATATATTATTTAATCACAACTGTTAGAATGCTTCTGTAAAGAGGTGTATTATGAAGAGAGAACACAGGCCTAAAAATTGCACACAACTGTTTTTGAAAAAATGTCTCACAATCAAAAGGATGCAATTAAAGGCAGAAAAAACCATATTCCTTTAACTCCACCCCATACTGGTTTACATGGAAGTTTTATAAACTTGTTTGGGGGCAATTTCCTGTTTTCAAGTTCAAAATGTAAAATCAAGTACTTTGTTCCTTTGCTAAAACATCACACTAACTCATAGTTTGTTTTACCATGATTCATTAAATAAATCACAAAATGCTAAGCCATGAATCACAATATACAAATTATAGAGTTTGGATTCATAGTGTGCTAAACTAAAAATATGCATTTTAGTTTAGTGCAACATATGAATGTATGCATCATAATATTAACCAGAGTCTGCAGTTACTCTGAGACTGGTTTCACACATCATGATAAAAGTTCGGTTTTGCTTAGCATGTTGCATGAACTCAGCCATAGTGACCTACAGATCATGAAATTTAAGTTTAGTATGTTATACAAACCCAGCCACTTTCAGTTTTATTAATACACTGTTACATTATGGGTTAGCATAATGTGTAAGGCCAGGTCATGGGTCACTTGGAACTATATAGGTAGCTAGAGGTCATGTTCATGGAAATTGCCAAATTTGGATGTGTTGAGCATATCTGATCTATAAAGAGTCCTTGCAGCAACTTCCTCTGTATATAAAAATCCTTTCAGTTAATATTATTTATCTCATAGCAATGCAAGGCCTAATTTCTTTCTACATACTTGAATTTATAGTATATTTCTATTTTGGGAAAGATGAAGTAGGAAAGCTTCAGGCAAAGCATTTAATATGGATCATTTGCATGGAATGCAATGTTGATACTACAATAATACATAATATTAAATACTAAAATACTTTTCAGATTGCTTCAAGTTTCATAATAAAAAACCAAAATTGTGACTGATCTTTGGATGGATTTGTGTTACATCAATATGATTGCATAGCCATTCCGTCATTCATAATATGTGTGAATAACTTCCAATACAATTAAACTAAAATCTACACTTTGACCATTTTTTGCCTATCTTTTATTATAAGGGAAATCATATTTTGATTCATCTGAATTTTCATGAAGGAACTTGTTTTGGGCCTATGGTAAACTGTCACCTAGATTTCCTTATGAAAGATGCTTGCTTGGGGAAAAGGAACTGATACTTGTTAAATGTAAAAAGGAAGGTTATAGAGTAACAAGCATACAATAGGGATTCATTTAGGAAACAACAGTATAATGTTGGCTCTCTTGCTTAACATGCTACAAACCATGCAATCCCTCTGTTCTATGGAGCTATAAAAAATTTTTAAGAGAAAAATTATTTGAAAGGGTCAATACAAAGCCAATTATCCCAACAAGTTACTACTTTCTGCCATGCCCAGTTTTCAGCAAGTATTCCCTGGAGTTTCACCTGATGGAGTTCACTAAAGTCTTGTCTGCCCGTTTTTGTGATATATGGGATCAATAATAAATACACATATTAAAGCATACCAATAATTACAAACAAACAGACAAATACCCAATTTTTACACCATTCCCACCTGCTTCATTAATCTAATATAGTATAGAGTCCTAGTATGAATTCAATCAGTTGTATGGCTGTTCAACTGGTGGAAATCCTGTAGCTGGAGTGTTGATTAGTCTTTGCATCTGATTAGCAAGAAGAGGTACAGTAGAACGGCAGTCAGGCAAGCCGTTCAATTAGTGAAGGCTAACCCAATCCAATGCTGCTTCATTTGAATTAATTTGGAGTACTGGTCCTGAAATGACTGCAGTTTCTCCCGATAGATTCCTATTGAAGGCTACTGAATCAAAAGACCATCATTAGTGGTTACTGTAGGGTAGCCAGGATTCTATTAGTATTCAACATTCCTCTATACCTAATGAGTCATTAGGGATTTTTCAAGTATTTTTCTGTAGCTCTCAGTTATTTCCACTAGCAAGAAAGCAGGTTCTTGTTTCCACACATGGGGTATACAAACCTTCTTTTGAGGAAAAGTCCTCTTGCTAGGCATGGTCTGGTTAGGGTCAACAAATCATTGACACGAGTTCAGGTTGGCTTGATCTCAAAGTGACTTCTACTCCTTTGATGTCCCATGGTCAGCAGGACACAGATTAACTGTTAAAGAGACTTTACAAATGAAAAGTTATAACTGGTTTGGATTGTTTACAATCTCAGAATCTAAAAAATCCCCTGACTTGTGTCTTGGCCTTTTGCCACAGGGTCCAGGAAAATCTCATGTGGAGGAAATATATACCAGAACCTAAAGTCTATGTCTTTCTTTTCCATAATCCCACATATAATACCTGCAAATAGTTCAATTCTAGAGTTTAAAGAGATTCCCAAAAGGTGAATTTACAATACAAGAGATGGGGAAAGTTCCAGATTTAAAATGGTTAAGTAATAGTTTAAGTTATTTAACTAAAACTAGCCACAGTTGGCTTTTGAGCCTTATTTGGCTTAATTATTTCATTATGCAACGTAAGGTGACGTTGATAGGCTGATTTTTTTCCCCCTACCCTAAAGGAATATATAGCAGGAGAATTAGCAAATGGTAGCACGCAAAGGAGCGGTTCCTGTTGCCGAAAATAAGACCCCCTTTTATGATAGGCTTATTTGTATTAATGTGTAGCTTAAGGTAAACGTTGGGTCATCCATTGACCTGCAAAGGTATTTCTTAATAATTTTCCAGAATGAGAACTTGCAGAGCTGGTATAGTATATGAGAATGTATTTTCTGAATTGCTTCCAGAGCCAAATGTTGGGGGCGGGGGGAGAGGAATTTCTTGTTTCAGATAGACTGTATCTGTCTATGGAGCTCTATTAAATATTGCCAAACTTTTTTTTTCTCTCCCTCCTTTCACCCTTATCAGATGTCATGTTAAGGAACAAACTGCTCTCATGAACCATTTAGGAATTTCAAAGTAAAACACAAGTAAAAAGTAAAAAAGTCATGTGCCTTTTTTTTTCTTATTAGCCTGCATTGAGACAATGCTGAAATGTTTTTATGCAAGATAAATGATGGAATTACTGATAGAGGCTGCAATACAAATTCAGAGGAGTTCGAAATTAAAATTCAGTACAAATGGAGGCAATACAGCAGATTAGGAAAGAGTGTTTAGGAAAGCAAAAATGGCTTTCCCTTCTTTTGAAGGTTTCTTTCAACATTGGCAAATTACAAACAGGAAGACATATTTGACTAAAACACATCAGATTTTCAAAATAGAACTCATGTCCCACTTCAGAATAACAGAATTGGAAGAGATCTTGGAGGCCTTTTAGTCCAGCATCCAACTCAAGCAAGAGATCCTACATCATTTCAGACAAATGATTGTCTAATCTTTTAAAAAGCTTCAGTGATGGAGCCACCCACAAGCCATTCTACTGATTAATAGTTCTCAGTCTCAGGAAATTTTTCTTTAGTTTTAGTAGATTCTTGCCTTAATTATTTTCCATCCATTGCTTCTTGTTCTGCCTTCAGGTGCTTTGGAGAATAGCTTGATTTCTTCTTCTCTGTGGCAGCTCCTTAGATATTGGAACACTGCTATCATGTCACCTCTAATCCTTCTTTTCATTAAATTAGACATACCCAGTTCCTGCAACCACTTTTCTTATATTTTAGCAATGTTGAAAGGAAACTTTCAAAAGAAAGGGAAGCCAATCCTGGGGATAATTCAGTCAATCCTGACTTTAGCTAGCTGGTTGTTTCAATTCCTAGTTAACTTACTGTTAACCAGGATGTTGGATAACCATTTGTCTGAAGTGGTGTAGGGTTTCCTGCCTGGGCAGTGGGTTGGACTGGAAGACCTTCAAGATCCCTTCCAACTCTCTTATTCTATTCTACTGCTTGCTGTTTGTTATCACATGTGCTAATTAAAAGAAGAAACTGCAAATACACAACTCAACGGAGGCTCATTTTCCAAACTCTAAATTTTCAGTGTTTGAGCACATTCTGCTGTTGTTTTCTCTAGAACTTAAAAGAAACTCTCCCCAATTGTACCCAAGTCTACCAATGTTTGTGGGTAATTTATATACACCTTTCCTGAGCTTTGGTAAAATCTGAATAAAAGCTGGAGGTAGCTCTCACATTACAGAATTACTTGCTTCCCGAAGTTGTGGTTGCTCCAACATTGGAGGTTTTTAAGAAGAGATTGGACAACTGTTTATCTGAAATGTTATAGGGTCCCCTGCTTAGACGGAGTTGGACTGGATGACCTCCGAGGTTCCTTCCAATTTTGTTATTCTATAAATCCATCTGGTCCTAATGATTTGAATTCTTCTAGACTGGATAGGTGTTCCCTTACCATTATCTTGCTTATTATGACTTGCATTCCTAATCTGCAATTTATGATAGGGTTTTTGTTGTTTTGTTTGATATGTTGAACTGTTTTTTCCTTTTATGTAAAGACAGATGCAAAAATCTAGTTAAGTAGTTTTTTATTTATTTTATTTATTTATTTTTGTCAAGAACGTATTTGGTAATAAGTATAAGCATGGATTGGATACATAAAATAGATACAAATAGAGGAAACATTAGGACAGGGATGGTAGGCACGCTGGTGCTCTTATGCAGGCCCCTTACAGACCTCTTAGGAACGGGGTGAGGTCAACAGTAGACAGTCTAAGGTTAAAGTTGTGGAGGTTTGGGGAAGAGACCACAGAATTAGGTAGTGCATTCCAGGCATTGACCACTCTGTTGCTGAAGTTGTATTTTCTGCAATCGAGTTTGGTGTGATTTACCTTAAGTTTGTATCTATTGTGTGCTCATGTATTGTTGTGGTTGAAGTTGAAGTAGTCATTGACAGGTAGGACATTGTAGCAGATAATTTTATGAGCTTTTTTTTTTTTTTTTAGTTCTGCTTTCTTCCTGCTGCTTGTCACCTTCTTGCCATTTTCTCCCGCTAATGGACTAATTGTGTCCTTGATTTTTTCTTGTTTTTTACATGTTGAAATTTCTTGGGGGAAGGAATAAGAAATGGAAAGAAAAGATAAAAAAAGGTTTCTCCCACATTGCTTTGCTGGCATTCCCTCCATTCAGTTAGAACTGAAGAGGTTTCTTGGAGGAGAAGCAAAATGTTTTCAAAGGGAAAAAGAAATTAAGAAAGTCTAATTGCCTTTTAGAAAAAAAGCATCTTTGGGACAACCATGATCTTGGATGATTGATAATCTCCATAGACTTTAAGAAATGACTGAAATAAGCTATGGGGAATAAAGAGATTTTGAAGGAAGAAATGTTTAGCAGTTGCAAATGGTCAGAATAGGCTGCAGAACGAAATGTGATTAAAGAGTCCCTCTCTCCCCACCCTCCCTTCTTATCCTCTAAGGCAAGCCGCCTGGTTAATAGCCCGGTAAAGTGGAGAAACTAAAGAAAATTTATATTGTTTTATATAAGTTTCCTTTATAGATAATCAATCAACAGCATAATTAAGTGATCTTTTTATATTAACTTTTCTTACTTAAAAATGTAAAATCACAAAACACATATAGTAAATACACTTTTCTCTTCTTACAAAGAGAAAAGATCCAGATCTCTTACATTTTACAAACCAGGACCAGGCATTTTCATTTTCTTCCTTTAATGATCAAAAGTACCTTTGCTGGCCAAATTAGACTCATTTGTGATTTTAGTCCAGTCCCTACATAATTTTTGTGCATAACTTTTTTCATCCCTGCCTTGACAGTGACAAAGACACTGAGCTTGTCTATCAGAAAGGTCAGCAGGGCAGTTCGAATCTCTAGTACAGGTCTCCTGCATGAGCAGGGGGTTGGGCTAGATGACCTCCAAGGCCCCTTCCAACACTGTTACTGAGACAAGTAGTTTTCTCCTATCCCAGGTATCAAGGAATCTCCCCAATGGGGAAATGGAAAATCTCCAAAATGGACTTTCCCATATTCTATCTCATATGCATGAGAACTGTTTTGTTTTGGGTGGCCACAGCCACCCATGGAGACCGTCTAGCAGCTCCGCTATCTTTTCCTTTTCCCACCAACAGTTTACAGACTGCTTGTTCGGGAGGATTCCCCACCCCACCCCCTCCAACGATTAAGGGCCCCTCCTTCCACTGAAGGTTTGCAAGTGTCTCACACTTGAGAGGACTTTCCTGCTTTCCACCTATAGTTTTCAGGCTCCGTGCCTGGGAGGACTCTTCTTATGCAGAGTAAGGGCCCCTCCTTTCTAAATCATGGCTTTTTTTTCAGAGATCAGGCTGGTGACTGCCGAAGTCAGAGTTCAGATTTTGCTCACACACCTAAACCTTTCATGACCTGCAGGGATTCTATGAACTCTTGTCATGCTCCCTTGCTTTCCTGGTGACAGACAGAGATAGGTCCCAGGAATTCAGGTGTAAGTAAGATAGAGAATAAATCCAGCTGCAGTGGGAGGGAGGGAGGGAGGGAGGGAGGGAGAGAGAGAAAGAGGGAGGGAGGGAGAGAGGGAGGGAGAGAGAGAGAGAGAGAGAGACAGACGCACATGCACAAATACACTCCCTAGGCATAAACACAGAAATTTAAGGTACTCATCAAATATCTCCTTTTCAAGGGAGCCTCGGGACTCTTTTACTGTCCTTGCCAAAGTGGGCAAAGTGCAGGAACAGAACCCTGTCAGACAAAATGGTGTGATGTCAGCTGGGCTCAGTCTGTTGGCTGAGCGTTGGCAATGCTGCCTCATTGGGCACAATTGTGCAGAGAATTTGAGGGTCCCATGCTGGGTTTTGCAAGAAAGATGCCAAACAGCTGCATGGAAAGGTGTTGGCTTCTTTCAGGAGCAAGGAGTACACTCCTGAAAGATAGCCTACAAACGGGATACAGAAATCATATATTTTTATAGAAAAGCAGCATTTTTTTTTTTTTGGGTGGGGTGTGGAATTTGAGTAGGTACATGTCATCTGTAATGTTTATCCCAGTGAATATGCAGTTCTGCTGGGAGGCAGTTTTAATTAACTCAATCTATGTTATAGACCTTCTTCTTTGAAGTGTGAATTAAAGTCTAGGTAATTTATTTGGGGTGGGGTTCAAGGAAGTTTGAGTAAATTATTCCCCTTTACTATTTTTACTCGATTAACTTGGTTTCAGATTGACTGTCAATTATCTAGGGAAACTGGATTCTGTTAATGTTTAAAGAAGATAGAGACAGTATAAGAAATATATTTTAATAAAAAAAACTTTCCACATATGAATTCAGCTCCTCTGCATGCTTCTGAGTCTGGAGCGCATTACAGCCTTCTTGGCCAATCATTGCTCAGTCCAAGCAATCCAATAGCTGAAAGTAAACATTGCCATCAAAGTAATGTTTATTCTCTCCATGCAGATTAACCAATAACTGAGTTTACTGTCCCAGTCCAGCTACCAGTATTTCTTTCAAATAATAAACAGTGTTTTGGCTTTCCTTCATTAAGTGCCAACATACAGACAAAATCCTTCCCTGAAATGAAAGGAAATATTAAAAATTGGTTTTCAACAATAGCTAGGGTGTTGGCAACATATTGCAACATAATAGTCTGTATTGTGAAATGTTGAGGGATAAGTATAGTTAAATTACCATGGAGTTCAACGTATATAGTATTTTTATAATATACTGTATATAGAATACAGTAATGCGAGTGTGGGAGATACTGTATAGAATAGAATGTTGGGTATTTGCTGTTAACAACACAGATATGTGAAAATGTGCAATGGCTTGAACCAAGGAGATTTCTCAAGACTTCCAAAAACAATTGCTCTGTTTCCTCTTTTTCTTGTATTTCCTTTGTATGTTTATCCATTCCTGCACATTCCAAAACTCTTCTAATCAAATTATCTTCAGTTGTATGTTGTTGTTTTTCCAAAAACAATTGTTGATGCTCACTAGGATTGAAAAGATTACAAACTATTTCCAAAGAGTTTGGATACCAACTGTCCACTGTCAGGCACATTATGAACAAAAAAGGCAATTCAACACCATTGTTACCTTCACAGGCGTGGTCAACCAGTCAAGATGTTGGTTGACCACAGGAGTTGGTTGACCAGGAATGGTCAACCAAAGCAAGGTGTTTAATACTTCAGATGTCTCAAAGAATCCTAGGGTAATGTCTAAGGAATTAAATGTTTCTCTTGGGTTGGGAAAAGCCTACCACCATCAAAAGACCATTGAACAATGGTGTCCATGGCAGAGTTGCAAGGAGAAAGTCAGTATTCTCCAAAAAGAATGTTGCTACCATTCTATAGTGAGCAAAAGCTCATGTGGATAAACCAGAGAACAATTGGAATAATGTTCAGTGGAGAGATGAGATCAAAATAGAACTTTTTATCTTTTATGAAAAGCATTCAGTTTGGCAAAAAGCAAATGCTACATTCCAGTTTAAGAACTTTATCCCATTTGCAAAACATAGTGGTGGCAGTATCATGCTTTGGGCCTGTTTTGTTAGACCAAGATGGCTTGCCATTCTGGGTTAATCCAGCAAATTGCATGGGGAGATGTTAGGGTATCTAGCATGTACTGAAGTTCAAGAGAAAATAGATCATGCAGTTCCACAATTAAAAAATAGTTAAAGCAGAAGAGCGCTATTTTTTTGGAATGGCCAAGCCATTTCTATAATCCTATAGAAATGTTGTGGAAGGATCTGAAATGCGGAATTCTTATGAGGAAGCTACTAATATTCCTGAACTAAAGCTAATGAGGAACAAGTGAAAATTTCAAACATACAGGACTGATGAACAGTTATCAGCTGAAAACTGATAATACAATTATGTTTAGGTCAGATTTTATACTTTATACATCATATAGAAATTGCAATAGTGTGATAGTTTTATTGCATGAAGTCATGGAAAGTGGAGTTCTTCGTGTAATAAATAGCCTGCAGTAAAATAAGTATTCTTAAAGAGCCTGCAGTAAAATAAGTATTCATGCAGAATGTTGAATAACTGATGTTTTCCTGGGACACATTCATCTTCTGTGATATAAGATGTGTGTTTACTATGATTCAGGGATTTTTCCAACAGGCATCTGTGTTATGTTTCTGATTTGTGTTGAAAACTTTTAAAGAATCAGGACAAAAATCGGCAAGGAAAATATTCAAGAGTTACAGGGGCCAGCTTAGTTGCTAAGAGATTCCCTTAACACAAACCAAATACATAAGCACACAAAGGAGATGATTATCAAAATAATTAAGTAAATAAATAATTTGAAAATTTAGCTAAATGTTGCAATAAACCTCATTCTGACTCTACATGGCAGATAATAATCCCAATCACTAACTGCCAGAAACACTCCATGAATAGTCTTATTTTAGATATAACATGGATTTTTTTAAAAAAGCAATTCAAATATACCTCTATAAATTTATCTGCATTTTAATATTGTAGAATATTGTATATTGTAGAAATTATCAGAATCAAAAATTCTGTGAAATCTGTTTACATAACAAACATAAATTTCTATGTGTATGCATTTATATTAGAATAAAAGAATTATAGAATAGTAATAATAATGAAAAGTCCTTGGAAGTTCAATTGGTGTCTGGCATTGTAGCATAAGTTCTTGGCTAAAAACTTGGTCTTTACTTTGCTTCCGGATTAATTCACTCTATATGTCTTTTTCTAAGATTAGAAAGGGGCTTTTCTTGGGTTGTTTTCAACCACAAAAAAGGATATTAATATAATAAGAATCAAAGGTTTTGGAATGTCTCCCAGTGAAGAACATTGTGCATCCACTAGGTTCCTAGAAGACCGGATAAGAAATATTACTGTTATTTTTTTAACTTAGACTGAAAGGCAACATCCAGTCCTCATCTGATTTAAATGTTTTCATTTGCAGAAAAATTATGCCTAAATTTGGCAACCAAATTCCTATCCATTAAGACTTGCTCAATCCAGCATTATTTTCGGTTTGAAGGGACCTCTAGTGGTTTTTCAAACACATCTACAAATCATTGTGGAAATGTTAATTCTTACAAAAATGCTCTGTGCTATACAGTACAACTGTAGATAGGTTTTTTCAATACCTATCATATTTCTTAGGGTTTAAGGGGTCGTAGGGGACCCCCAGGTGTCCTAAAACCAGATTTTAAGAAAAACGTTAAAAGTCTGGGTATTTCTGGAAAATCTGGGTATGCGTCTTTAATTCCTGATCATTTGCCATTGACTTTCACTGCTACAGAGAAGCCCGTTCCATACTTGAAATGAATAGAAAATGCCAAGATAATACAACAGGCGAGATCAAAAGAGGAAAAAGTAAATGCAGTCTGTATTCTCCACCCACGTGTTCATGAAATGTCTGAAAAATGCTCCATTATGCAGTAGTACAAATGCAGAAAGTTGTTTCTTGTTATGAAGCCTGAAATTGACGTCAAGACCAATCCGTCTCTGAGCGGTGTCGATATGTTGAGCAATGGACACTTTAGTCCGGCAGAAGCCGGCTGAGGTTGGCTACTTCAGAGATAGTTGTCTGGCAGGAAGACTTTTATTTCCCTGGTCCTGGTTTCTAAGAAGAAAGAAATGCCTGCTTCAAAATTGAAGAACGCCATGATTTGATGGGGCTTCATCTGTTACTTCGTTTAGGAAAGCAGGCACGGAAGAGGTCATTTGGCGCCCTCTGGAAGAACAAGCCGCCTTCTCATGAATTATTTATTATTATTCAAAAGCACAAGCCAACATCCTCCGGGCGACCCTGCTTATTATTTATGAGCGGGGAGGAGCTAAACAGGAGGGCGGGAGATTTCCGAACGATCGTGCAATTGTACGAGGCTCAATGAAGGCGGGGCAAAGGGGGGGGGGGGAAGCGGGAAATATACAAAACGCGATATAAAGGAGAATTAATAACACGTTTCACTATTTCGGATTAATTATTGTTAAGAGAAATAGCGTTCCTGTGGTAAATAAATGTCCGCAGTGGCGTGAATATTCACACCCAGGATTTTCAGTATGAGGCCATTCTTTTTAATAAAATATTTGTATTTAGACACATAACATTCTGGAAGCCTTTGAAGATGAAAAGTGAGGTGCAAATGATTTCAAAGAAGAAATTCATTATTCTGAGCCTCTCTTGAATAGAAACAAAATGAACATTCTACAAGAAAAGAGGATACTTAACATGTATGGGAAAACAGTTTCTGAGTTTCTCAATGATATTTTATTCTTTGTATTTCTATGAGGAAGTAAATGATCCAATGTATTGCAAATGATCAAAAAATAATATATTGATGATAAAACTGACAAGGAGTTTTTTTAATGAAAATGTTGCTGAAAGTGTTTTTAGTGCTTCATAACAGTTTGTTAATTCTGAAATAAAAGTTTTTGTGCTTGGAAATTCTGATTGTTACATGCTATGAAACAGCAAACTTCACACTTTATTTTGATTTATCCTATTAAATTAAGTTCATATTCCTAAAGTTGCCAGAGGATCATACTTTTATCATTCTGATTAGAAAACCCAGATTATTTAAAATATTGTAGAGGAATTTGGATGTAAATTAGTTCAATATATATTATTAAAATTTTAAATTAAGATAATCCAATATGTTCCCCTCCCCCATTTTGGTAGCTATGCATTTTTGCCTCATACAAATTAATGATCCACATTCCACCCTGAGGAAGGGCTGTCAAAAGTAAGATTCAAATAACTATAACAATGCAAAAATGTTTGTGTATATTATATACATTCCATTGTATCTGATGATGTTGATGTTTTCTTATTTTACCTACCAAATAACCTACGACTGTTTGAACAATAACCTACGGTTTGTGAACAATACTAAATTCAGTCTCTCAAAAATTGGAAAGCTCACTTCAGAGAAGCAAAACCAATTATTGAGATGATGCTGTAGCAGGAACTGCAGTATATAATACTAACCAAGTGTTCTCATATTATATATATGTATGTATGTATGTATGTATGTGTGTATATATATATATATATATATATATATATATATATATATATATATATATATATATATATATATATATATGAACCAAATTTTAACTATAGAAAATACCTCATTTCTCAAATAATTCTTAGAAAACCAAAACATTTGACTGACATCTTCCCCTGTTGATTGTCCTGAACAACTTTATCAGCAATCTTCAATATTTGCTATAATACCTTTCATCAATGTCTACATGGAGGGCCAAAGAGGGGAATAGCATTTAACAACACTTCCATTCTTATATCTAACAAATAAATTCCACAGAAATGGGGAGAAAAGACTGTCTCATGCAATGGGAGTTAATCAACACAGAGCTGCAAGGTTTCATTTCAACATATAAATGCAGAGACACAAGATTTGAAGATTTGGAATTCAATACTACCTATAAATTGATTATATTCTCTTATGTCTTTCTTAAATCTTGACAAGGTAGTGAATCTTTAAGCAACTTTTTGGGTATCAACGAAAAGGATGAAACATAGTAAGAAAAGGAAGAACAAACCAACTGATGATACCAGTTTAGAAATGGTAGGTGGCCCAATCTCTCCTTCTCTCTCTTTCTCTCTCTCTCTCTCCCTCCCTCCCTCCCTCTCCCTCTCTCTCTCACACACCCACACCCACAGAACACACCCAAGGGACGGGAGAATAGTATATCAATTGCAGCCAATTGATTCAGAATGATGATGATGATGAAGAATTTACATACAACAAAAAAGGAAGAATATATCTCACCATACAAAAGCACACATCTCTCATGTACTAAACAAAGAACAATCTCTCTGAAGATCTTGGATGTTCCTATACTAGTTGGGATACTTGATAGCTTTTATGGAGTATACTTTATCACCTCTTTTCTTCTCCCATAATCTTTTATACTCAGATCCCAAAATATATATATAATATTAATTTTTTACAGTTAAAAAAAATCAATTTGGGCTTGTTTTCTAACACTGAAAATTTGGTTAAATTTGTATAAATAAATAAACTTTAGACTTAGATTTATTTTGCTTTTTTCCTGCAGCAGAAAGCTAAAATTGTAAGAACAAAATGGGGAACTATCAATAAAAATGTTTATTTTATAAAGGGAAGCACAGTAGATTCTCTTCTCTGTTCTCTTGTCTTAGTATTGTTGTTTCTGATTGCATTATAGCACTATGCTTAAATTGGGAGTCAAGATTATAAAATGCCTAGAGAAAATAAAGATGTGCCAAAATGTTTTATCTATTGCCAAATATACTTCTACTAGGACATATTTTGCAAAGTGCAGAAATCATGTGTATTAATAGAATAAATATGTAAATCTAAGACCTATAAATATTAGAATTTAAATTATTTCAAGTTGGAAAAGGAAGTTTAAATATTGTCCCTTTTTAATAGGAAAAGGAATCACAATGTATCTGTTTAAGTGCCATCTTTCTGACAGATTTGAAGCAGTTTTCAGCCTCCCCTAGGCCTACTTACATATATTTTCTTACAAAAATATTTCAGATCAACTAGCAAAGGTTGTCCAAAACCTAAGAATAATCATATAACATATCTGTTGTTCATTTTACCTCTTGAGTAAATTGTGAGCCAATTGTTTACCTATGAGCCAATTGTATGCATTTTTAAATTGGCCAATAATTTACTGAACAGTTATATAGTTCATGTACAAATTAAAACCTTAAAATTGATTCTAGTAATGATAGCATTCTGGAAAAAATAATTATAGAAGTGAAGCAAGCATTCAAAAATTTAAACTGGCGCAAAATGTGACTGCACAGGAAATAAATGGTGTCAAATACACAACTCATATAACACCACTATTACCTGAGCTACACTGTTTGCCAGTATTTTTCTGGATACAATTTGGTGTGCTGGGTTACCTTTAAAGCCTTACATGACTTGGGATCAGGTTACTTGAGGGACTGTCTTTTTTCCAAGAGTCTCTGGTGTCCAATTCAATCTAGCAGATTGGGCATATTGCAGAGCCCATCAGTCAAAGAGTATCAATTAAATTTAAGATCCTTATTTATTGTTTTAAAATTTCATTGTGCATTTTAATTGAATGTCTATAAGCTGCCTAGAGTCTGATCTAGTGAGATGAGTAGCATACAAGTTTTTTTTATTATTAAGGTAGCCTCTGAGTATGTAAGCAGTTCCAAGTAGGGTGGGCGTTTTTTTTTTTTTCAAAGTCAGGATATTCAGATTTTTTATTTTTATTATTATTATTAGCTTTTAGCTTTTGATAGCTTTTGTACTTGGTTAGGACTTGAACTATTAAATTTTTACCAGTCCCGGCCTGTGAATCGAATTCAAGATTAAATATATAATAATAATAATGACAATAATAACTAGAAGATGGGCTTTCTCTGAAATAGCCTGTGCTTTGGAGAATATTTTCCCTTCAGAAGTTACAATGGCCCCAACCCTGTTGACCTTTCACAAGGCTCTAAAAACTTGGCTACGTATTCAAGCTTGGGGCCTGGAATGTATTGAGGGCTCAGTTTTTTTACTTTATTGTTAGCTAGTTTAACTACCTTGGCTACCGTACATATTTATTTTTGGATGTTTTTACTGTTTATTGCTTTTAATTATTTTACCTGTTTTACAGTTTCAGAATGGTAAGTCTCTTAATGTCACTTGATTGAGTAGGCAGCTATAAAATTGAATAAATATAAAAAACGTAAACTAGCATAACTGAAAAGGAAGAATATTTCCTCAATCATAAATCTTTTGGGGAAAAATATTTGGAAGGATTATTTCCCAATTAAGAGTGATTGTAATGTTAGTAATGTTTCAAATTACAGTTTCAAAAAGTGCTTTAGCACATCTGTCTTCAAGCAAGCCACATCTTTTATCTCAGCAGCTCTGTCTATGAGAGATAGCATAGCTGCTTTAGAGTGTTGTGAAGAGATGCTATGTTTGCTCACATGGTGTGCATTTTTTGAGATAAAATCAAAAATGTTGCGCAGGTGTTTTACTGATTATCATTATGAATTGAAGAAGTGTCATTATTATTATTATTAAGTAATTAGAATCTATTGATTTGTGAGCAATGTTTTTCCTCTTGCTTCAAATTCTCTGAGGTTTTAGATTTCTAATGAGAAGTCTAAGACTAAATAGTCCAACTCTATACTAAATCTGATTTTCAGTTTTTTTCAGGAATCCCATGAAAATGTTAATTATACACATCATCGACATAACATTTATATGTGCTGTATTTATGCAACAACTAAATATAGTTCTGCCACTTTCCTGCCTACTTTTATTGTTTTATTGATTTTATTGATTTAATTTTCCTCTTTTTAATTGTAATTGTTTTTCTTCAGGCTACATCTATCGGTATGAAGGAAGAAAAGAGGACGGCATCTCCTACAAGTAATAGCAGTACTTCGGTCCCTAATAAAGAACATCCCTGTAGTTACCAACATTCCAGCAAATGTAGTAATACCATGCCAGCATATATTTCATTTCTGCCCACACTTGGAGATTTCAACAAATTTCCATTGGAAATATTTGAAATCATTTTAGAATATCTTTCAGGTGAGTCACTTCTATCCCACATGCAAAATAGGCAACCACATCGCTACTATTGTCACTGTACACTGAGAGCATATGCACCAAAAACAAATTCCTTGTGGCTATTCTATACTAATCCTATCCTATCCTATCCTATCCTATCCTATCCTATCCTATCCTATCCTATCCTATCCTATCCTATCCTATCCTATACCATACCATACCATACCATACCATACCATACTATACTATACTATACTAAACTATTGGGATCTAAATTCAGGGTGGAATTCTAAGTCCTTGAAAGGATGATCAAAAAATCATCGGATTTTTGAATCTCCCTTTCTTTGGCTGGAGAAGTATCTATGAAAGCTCTTTTAACTGGAAGCATAGCTATCCCACAATCACTGTTTTAATAAATATCAGTGTGAAAAAGTTGCACCCCAGAGACATTGTTAGTGAGTGACTAGGGTACCCTTTAGAGAAGAGGTGTCAAACTCAAGGCTTGGGAACCAGATCTGGCTGCCCTGGAAACAGCCTGCAGTACCTCTGCCAGCGAAAACAGAGTTTGGGAGAGTAAATAAAACCAGTTTAGGGTCTTTGTGTACATGCCAACATAATTTTCACTTCCTAGGTCTTTGAAAATAACTTGGTGCCAGTTCAGATTTCTTCTTATCACAGGCAGTCTTAGATTCCTGAATTCTGGTTCCACCACTTGAAAATTGTCTCCAAAGCTGTTTACAGAATTAAATTGGCTCAACTGTCCATAAAAAAAGACAATATGGAATCACAGAGGGATGGAGTGTGAAAATCCATTTATAATATGAGATTTGTTAACCAGTTTCCTCAGGGATTTTTAGAGCAGTAGTTCCCAAGCTGATAATACAGGAAACTGTTGAAATGAACAAACATCAAATTGTAGATAATACAAAGCTTGGGTGCATTTGAAGATTTGGCTTAGGAAGGCAGTTTGCCTGGATGAATTTTAATTGTTTTGTAATAATAAATAACTCTCCTGTTCTCTTTCTCCATTCCTCTCCCAGTTATTCTTCCTCCTTTAAAGTTACCTCTTTCCATTACTTCACCTCCATTCAGTTCCTCTTCTTTATTATTTCTGCTGTAAGGATGTTTAAGTGGCTGCTGTTACCCACAATGACCCAGAAATAACAAAATGTGACATCATGATGCAAGCTCAGTCGTTTTGTATTTGTGTTGTGCCATTGCACACAAGTATCTAAGGGACTAGACATGTTGTGATACATAATGTCTCTTGCCCATAGACTCCTATTGAAGGGAGAGAAATGTATGTTCTTGTATGTTTCTGTATTTGAGACTTTCTTTTTATTAAGAAAATTTATTAATAAAACAAGGATATAAATTGTATATGAGAGAGAGAATGGTTGGTGTATGCAAATGGAGATGAACTACATTTGTAAATGGGGAATTTTATTTTACAGGCAATTAATTTGATTACATTAATTTAATTTCTTTATAATTTCCCTGTCCTTTTTTATAAGTATTGCTCATAAAAAATCTTATTTGAAATCTCATGGGAATTTCAAAAACAAAATATTTTGTTATTCACATAAGATTTAATCTTTTGAAAAAAATTGTGGGTTCCGACGTATTTGAAAAGATCATACATACACAATTATTTGTATCACCGTGTGCCTATCTTGGCTTAAGAGCAGTCTCAAATTTGTCTGATGAATGAAAGAAAAAGAACTACTGAGTGAATAAAATCTAACAATTACTTTTCTTTTTCTTCTGTATTCAGTGAAAGATATCAGTATGATGAGCATGGTATCAAAGATTATCAGAGATCGTATTGTTAATTACATCTCCACCCCTTCTGGAAATAGGAGATTTTTTCCACAGGATTTCCATAACGAAAACCAATCAGACTCTGCAGAATCCTCCATCCTGGAACACTACAGTTCATTAGGTGATCAAAGCCTAATCCTTTTCAGATATTCCAAAGCAGAACCAGATAGAAAAAACATATTAAGATGTATAAATCTCAGCTAATTGAAGAATGATAAATGTCAAATTGCATCCTTTCAGTTAACAGAATATTAACAAGAATATTGCAGGATAGGAAAAATGTTTCATTTTAGTAAATTCATGTGCATGTCAAATCAGTGTCTAGATTAATATAGTGAACAAAAATTAACTTGACCATAAATATAAGAAATAATTTCTTATAACAGGAAAGGAACTATAATTTCTCCCAACTGCTCTGTGGGCGGGGTTTTGTTTTCTGTTTTGGTGTTTGTATTATTATGAACTGAGATTTTTAATGATCAGTAGGTTTGAAGTCTGTGAAAATATCACTGATAGTGTAGGTGAAACACTGAGAAAACTAACCACACCTTCCCATTTCTCTTGTTTTTTGCTGTAATACTCTCAGTCCTCTTTCCCCCTGTGAAATTTTAAATGTATATTTATCTTTTCACATTTATGTCTGAATTCTATTGTAGGGCAAACAGAACAGGAAAAGGGAACTGCAGTAGTTAAATATAGCAGAAGAATAAACTTCTCCCCTGCAACAATCTCCCCTATTTTAAATGTGTGTGTTTGTGTGTGCGTGCATGTAATGGGAATTAGAAATCTGAAAAATGTATTGCGTTACAAAATTTATGGAGCCTTTGCCAAGTAATCTTCCCATGCCATTATTATGATCATGTCAACATATCTCTCTGGATGTTTTCAGCATTTTTGTCAGGCTTCCTCAGCTCCCAGTTACTATAGCTTCTTTTTTTACTTCTGTTCCATGCAACTTATTCTGTCTTTGTCACTGTTTACTTGCCACACTCCAAGTGCTTCTCTTTTCATTTATCAGCGGCGGCAGTTTTTTCACTCTGAGTCTTTCCATAAAACCAAACTTTGACAAAACCCTTCTTCACTGTAGCTATATGATATCTTGCTGGCAGAACGATTTATATTCTTCATTTTCAACACTATCCCTTGTGTTTTTCAGCAGGCCAACAAAATATGTTATCCACATAGAGGGTGAGTTAATATTTTCAGGATGCTGATCAGTTAATGAATAACCAATGGCATCTCTGTCCCATCCTCCCACCTAAAATACTCACTTCCCTCATTTAAATGAAACAGACCATGGAAATTGCTAATCACAAACAAGGCTAGGTTGATTTCATATACATGCTTACTTTCCTCTTTTAAACATTATCGTGGGCAGCGCTTCATTTTTCCAGTATTTACCTATCAACAATCTTGCTGCTGTTATCATATACAATATCAGTTTTGTTTCACCCAATGTAAAACCCTTAACTATACTCAGTAAAAACAATTGTGGAGAAAATTGAATTTTTTTTTTCAGAACATTCTGCATGACCCACCAAATTTTTATCCAAAAAGCCTTAACTTTCTTACAGGTCCACCAAACATGATAATATGTAGCATCTAGACAATCACATCTCCAACATTTAGGCTGCACATTAGGGTACATACACGACAATTTTTTTGGGTCTAAATGCCATCTATAAAACATTTTATAAAAATTTTCCCTCAAATTCTGCGACTGTGTAAATTTAACATTCTGAACCCAAATTTTTTCCCATGTTTCCAACATCACTGGTTCCTCAAAATTTTGTGCCCACTTAATCATACAATCTTTAACTAATTCAGTTTCTGAATCCCTTTCTAACAAGACATTATAAAGTCTTTTAATATGCATTGGACCTTTCTCTTTTATGTGTCTGACCAATTCTTCCTCATACATCATAATACCAGTTTTTTGGTCCTCTTTCCATCTCAATTGCAATTGATTATATTGTAACCAAGTTAGATTAATCCCTTCAGCCAACAATGTCTGTAATGTCTTCAGCTGCCATCTGCCCGCATCTGTAAAAAGAACCTCTTTGTATAAAAACCCCCCGAGTGACATTATATTTGTATTCCACAAAGTATGACCAAGATCCAGCCATAGCGGTATTTTATAATCCCATTTAAGTCGGTGCTTCTTCCAAACTCTCAACAAAGAATCTCTAAGTATGTGGCTTTTAAATGCTTTATCCACTTTGTTGTCATAAAATAAGTAAGCGTGCCATCCAAATTCCAAATCAAAACTTTCTGCATTTAATATTCCAGTATTTTTTCCTCCAAACCAATCACTTGTTAAAGTCAAAGCTGCTGCATCATAATATAACTGTAGGTTTGGAAGTTTAAGACCTCCCCTTTCTGGAACATCTTGCATAATTTTCAATTTTACTCTCGGTTTTTTCTCGTTCCAGATAAACTTGTTCACTCCAGTTTGCCATACTTTTAGTTGTTTATCATTTTTAAGCACCGGAATCATTTGAAACAAAAAGAGAAATCTTGGCAAAATATTCATCTTAACTGCTGCTATTCTTCCAAGTAAAGACAGCTGCAGTTTTTTCCAAGTCTCCATGTCTTTTTGCAGCTCTCGCCACAACACCTCATAATTATTTTGAAACAATTTCATATTTGATTCTGCAACCTGAACTCCTAGATATTTTACCTTTGGTACAATCTCAAAACCTGCCCTCCTTTCAAGCTCGTGTTTACGATCTTGTGTCATATTTTTGACTATCATCTTGGTTTTTTTCTGGTTCAATCTAAAACCTGAAACTTTACCATAGTCTTGTATAATGTCCTTCATCTGGATTATTGATTCCATTGGCTGTGTTAGGGTAACAACCAGATCATCTGCAAATGCCTTTATTCTGTAATCCTCTTGCCTTATCATTATACCTTTCAAGATATTAGAGTCCCTTATTGTATTTAACAAGACTTCTAGTGTTAAAATAAACAACAATGGGGACAACGGACATCCCTGTCTTGTTCCTTTTTTCGATTTTAAACTCTGTTGTCAAACTTCCATTAATAATAATCTGAGCCTTTTGCTCTTGATAAATTTCTGAGACCGCCTGTATAAATTGGTCCCCAAAGTCCATCTTTTTTAAAGTCTTTAGTAGAAAATTCCAGTCCACTTTATCAAAGGCCTTCTCTGCATCCAAGAAAACCAGCACTGCAGGGATCTGTTTATTCTTCTCAAGATATTCCAATAAGTCTATTACTTGCCTTACATTGTCATTCATATGCCTACCCTCAATAAATCCCGCTTGGTCATCATGGATCACTTTTTGAATTACTGGCATCAGTCTGTTGGCTAGTACTTTTGCATAAATTTTATAGTCCGTATTCAAAAGAGATATTGGTCTGTAATTCTCCAGTTTTTTGGGACCTGCTTGTTCTTTTGGTATCAAAGAAATGTAAGCTGTAGTCCATGATGGGGGTACTTTTCCCCCTTGTTGTATATTACAAAATAAGTCTCTGAGTTGTTCCACCATTTCTGCCTGCAAAGTTTTATAATACACTGCAGTCAGACCATCCGTTCCAGGAGCTTTGGCTGTTTTTAATTGTTTTATTGCTGCTATTATCTCCTCCTCTGTTATAGGATAATTCATTCTTTCCTTTTGTTGCTCAGTAATTTTTGTAACTCTTTTGTTGTCTAAATATTTTTCTATAAGTCCATTCTGCAGCTCCTCTCTAGCATATAGTTTAGTGTAATATTCAAGAAAGGCTTCTTTAATTAATTTCTGTTGAACAACTTCTTTCCCTCCGATATCGATACTATCAATAGTCCGTATGCTCTGTTTCTTCCTCAATGTGTAGGCCAACCACCTGCCCGGTTTATTGGCGTTGCAGAATGTATTATGCTTCGCATATTGTAAATTTGTTGCAACTTGTTCCGCTATAAGCATTTGAAATTGATCTTTCAAAAGTTTTATAACACCACGTGTTCTTTCATCTGTTGGATTTTTAATGAGTAACTGTTCTTTATTCTTTATTTCTGTTTCCAATTCAAGTCTTTTCTTTTGTCGGATCAGTCTATGTTTAGAGTTCATATAAATAAGCACCCCTCTCATGTAAGCTTTGCTTGCGTCCCACACAATCTCCATTGGAGTGCCTTTATTCAAATTCATTTCAAAAAACTCTTTCAAGTACTTTTTAAGTTCTATTATATTTTTTTCATATCTGAACAAGTTTTCATTTAATCTCCAAGAGCGTCTCTCAGTCTTGCATGTCTCAATTTCTATCCACACTGGACTATGATCAGTCAAAATTCTTGGCAAAATCTTTGTTCTTTTTGTCCTAACAAGTAAGTCATCTGACAACAAAATGAAATCAATCCTAGAGAAGGATCTATGTCTATCAGAGAAGAAAGTATAATCCAGTTCTTTTGGGTTATGTATTCTCCAAATATCTTTTAACTCCAGATCTTCTTTCATATCAAAGAAAGTCTGTGGTAGTCTAATCCTTGACTTCGCCAAAGTCTTTTTATCTAATTTATAATCAATTACTCCATTCCAATCTCCCATAATTAAAATAGATCTATAATCCCATTGTAGTATTTTAGTATGTAGCATTTTATAAAAATAATCCTGTTGTTGATTGGGAGCATAAATTCCTATCAGAAGAACTTGACTATTAGCAGAAAGTAATTCAATTGCTACAAACCTGCCATCTTGATCAGCTTCTATAAGTTTGGCTGTTAATTTTTTATTTACATAAATAACCACACCATTCTTTTTTTGGTTAGTTGAAGATATAAAATGTATTCCTAATTTGGAATTTTTCAAATAATTTTGATCTTGAACTGTAATATGCGTTTCTTATAAACAAATTATGTCATTATTATGTTGTTTTAAATATGCAAATACTTTCTTCCTTTTCTGTGTTGCATTCAACCCATTCACATTCCAAGATAAACATTTAATCATTATTATTCTCTTTCTGGAGCCAAGAACAGAATAATCGGATTTCCAGTTTTTCTTTTTCTTTTTCTTTCCCCATCATGCTATCTATTGTTTTTTGTTTTGAGGGGGAAGGAGTCATTACTAACGTACTCGTTGTAGGTTTTTTCCCTGTCTTTGTTATGGTGGATGTTGTAGACATTTTTAATATTCGTGTAAAGCTTTCCAATCTTAACATCAATTATTAAGTTATTCCTTAATATCTCTTTTCCCCTCCAAATACTACTTATACACCACACAACTTATATATAGTTATATTATATTATATTGCCAGTTATCCCAATTGAGTAATTAATTCTTATTCACAATATAAATCTATTTACTTATCAATCAAGATTTTAATTTGATTTTCTTAATTTTCTAATTAGCAATCTTTTCAATTACCCCCTTTTTCAATCAGTCTATCTCAGAGATACAGTCAACTCATCTGTTATTTTGTATAAAAATCAGTCTTTCACTTTAACAATAATTCCTTGTCTAACTACAATTTCACAATACAATTTATAGCTATAAAAATATTGTCAACTTATATATTTCTTTCAAATATTAAACTTATTAACTAATTAAACAGTTCAAAATTAATAATTCACTTAATTTTTATTTTCTTTAGTCCTTATTGTCTTCTTGCTTTACCTCTCTCAGTCTGTTCTTTCACAATCATAAAAAACGCAATCTGTGTGGTCTCAGTCTTTTTTTTAATTTCTTCTCCCAGTAATCGGATCTCTGCATTCAATCTTCAAATCTTTTTTTTTTAAACTTGAGTTCTTATTATCCAAAGTTATTTGTAAATCCAGAGTTCGAAATCCAGACAGGTCTTCTGTATCCGTGAAAATCACCACTTAGTCCAGTATTTCAGTCTCTGCACTTGGTTTCCGATGTTTGGGGTTTGAATCAGTTATAATTCCCAAGATCAAACGGCTTGTCTCTATATCCACAAAGTCCACAGGCTGCTCCCTTTGATCAACTGTAAAAGTCCGCAGTCAGACCACTTCGAGCGCTATTTCTCCTTTTCTTATATTTGCTTAGTCATTCTATGGGTTTCTCTTTTCCGCGCTGTAGTTATTCCCCCTTTTTCCTTCTCCTCTTGTATCGCCACTGTTGTAACTCACTTGTCTTCCTCTGATTGGATCACACGTCCCATTTGCCGTCTCTATTGTAGGTGATCTATCTGACAGTCACTCAGATTTGCTTCCACTTTTTGCTTCGATCTAGGCGGGCGCCATCACTCCTGTCCGCCGATAAGGCCGACTTCTTCTCCACCAATTTAAGAGGTTGATCGCTCGACCTCCCTGATGACAGCGCAACACCAGGGGGCTTCGCGAATTCCTCTTTCGTTTCCCGCAGAATAATCAGATTTCATCCGAAATCTTCTGTCCTGCATTCCCCACGGCTCCAGTCTCTTGTATCGCCTTTGCCTCCTTTTCATCTTGTCTTTCCTGCTGTACTTTTCTTTAAGTTGCTTGAGTTTTGCTCGGGTTATACGCTGGTCCTTGACTTCAGCCATCCAGACCGGCTCCAAAATTGGAGAAGGTTCCAGCAAAGGCTCATCCAGGAAACCTCCTTCAGCGCCCTTCAACTCCTCTGATTCCTGCTTAGATTGTTGTTGCGGATCTTGAAGTTGCTTCTTATCACTCTCCTTAATCTCCAAAACTGTGGATGTACGTGGGGATGGTGTTCTTTCTTTAAAGATATCAGTATAAAATTGCTCCGCCTTCTCCACAGTATTCAAACGGTGTCTCTCTCCCTTATATCTCAAAATTATGCCAGTTGGAGCATCCCAACGAAATGGAATCTGGTTATTCTGCAGTTCTTTAACAAGAAAGCCAAATTCTTTTCTAGATTTTAACATCTTAGGTGGAAGCTCTTTATAAACTGTAATCTTCGATCCTCCGACTTGCACAGAAGTAAGAAAAGATTTTTGCAGGATATCATTTCTTATTACTCTGTCTGTAAAATATATGACCACATCTCTAGGCAATTGTCTTTGTCTGGCCACCCAGGAATTGACTCTGTAAATTTTGTCTAGTTTACAGAAAACCATATCAGGGTTAACTTTTAAGATCACAGCTAGGGCTTCAGCACAGACCTGTCTCAAATCTTGTCTCTCCTCTTCTCTAATTCCTCGAAGCCGTATAGCGAATTCCATTGCCCGGAATTGCATCATGACAATCTCGTTCTCAACTCTCTGCATCTTATCATTAACATCAAAAAATTTATGATCATTATTTTTCATCTTAGCATTAACTTCTGATTTAAATTCATCCACTTTTGACTCAACTTTCATAATAAATCCTGCCAGGCCAGACACCACATCTGTTATTTTCTTGGTCACCTTCTTTTGATTCTGCTGCATTTCCTGCATAATTTCCTGTTGAGACTTTTGGATTTTATCATCTATTTCTTGTTGAGCTTTTTGAAATTTGTCATCCAGAATTTTTGAAATAAATTCTTTTAAATCTCCCATATCAAAATCTTTTTTCTGAGCTTGTGGCTGCGTATCCTGTTTACGTGTGGGGGATCCCCCCCCTGTTTTGCCTTCCTGCTTCTTTGAAGCCATCCTGCCACGTAGGCTAGCTTTTCTGAAGAGGGAGGTTCCTCTTCTTCTACCACCTCCACAAAGCCTTCTAAAAAGGTCCCCCAGATTTAATCAGAACAAAACTGTGGTGAAGCAAAGTCAAATAAAAGGGAGAGATTTTCCTCTTGTTCCTGTTATTACAGCCGAAGCAACTTTGTAGCAACTTATGAACTTTGTAACAAAGCAAGATGACTTCACCAATCCACACTCGCTGATTCATTTACTCTAATGCTGAACGCCATATTTTTTCCAGTCACTTTCACTCATTCAGAAGTTTTCCCTTCAAAATAAGAGATCAGCAAAGTGCTAATACTTGCAGTTCAGAGTTTCAGGGTTCAATTAGATTTCAGCTGTTTGTTTGGGTTGTTTCCTTTCTCTTTGAAGTTTCCTGCAGCCGGCTTGTTCTGCAAAAGCAGAGACGTCCCATGCCGCCCGGAGTCTCAGCAGGTTGGGAGGGAGCCGCGCCTGTTTCCTCCCCAGAAACAATTCCCTGGGGGGGTTGCAGGGGCTCGACCTGTGCCCTGCTGCCTCTTCTTCAAAAATCCTGGGGATTTTGAAGCTTTCAAGCCGCTTCACGGTCGAGAAGCGGCTCTACAAGCGGCTGGGCTGGCGGTGCTTAAAAAAGGCACCGTCGTCGCCGAAGACAAGGAAACCGGAAGTCCCAGTTAACAGAATATTAACAAGAATATTACAGGATAGGAAAAATGTTTCATTTTAGTAAATTCATGTGCATGTCAAATCAGTGTCTAGATTAATATAGTGAACAAAAATTAACTTGACCATAAATATAAGAAATAATTTCTTATAACAGGAAAGGAACTATAATTTCTCCCAACTGCTCTGTGGGCGGGGTTTTGTTTTCTGTTTTGGTATTTGTATTATTATGAACTGAGATTTTTAATGATCAGTAGGTTTGAAGTCTGTGAAAATATCACTGATAGTGTAGGTGAAACACTGAGAAAACTAACCACACCTTCCCATTTCTCTTGTTTTTTGCTGTAATACTCTCAATCCTCTTTCCCCCTGTGAAATTTTAAATGTAATTTATCTTTTCACATTTATGTCTGAATTCTATTGTAGGGCAAACAGAACAGGAAAAGGGAACTGCAGTAGTTAAATATAGCAGAAGAATAAACTTCTCCCCTGCAACAATCTCCCCTATTTTAAATGTGTGTGTTTGTGTGTGCGTGCATGTAATGGGAATTAGAAATCTGAAAAATGTATTGCGTTACAAAATTTATGGAGCCTTTGCCAAGTAATCTTCCCATGCCATTATTATGATCATGTCAACATATCTCTCTGGATGTTTTCAGCATTTTTGTCAGGCTTCCTCAGCTCCCAGTTACTATAGCTTCTTTTTTTACTTCTGTTCCATGCAACTTATTCTGTCTTTGTCACTGTTTACTTGCCACACTCCAAGTGCTTCTCTTTTCATTTATCAGCGGCGGCAGTTTTTTCACTCTGAGTCTTTCCATAAAACCAAACTTTGACAAAACCCTTCTTCACTGTAGCTATATGATATCTTGCTGGCAGAACGATTTATATTCTTCATTTTCAACACTATCCCTTGTGTTTTTCAGCAGGCCAACAAAATATGTTATCCACATAGAGGGTGAGTTAATATTTTCAGGATGCTGATCAGTTAATGAATAACCAATGGCATCTCTGTCCCATCCTCCCACCTAAAATACTCACTTCCCTCATTTAAATGAAACAGACCATGGAAATTGCTAATCACAAACAAGGCTAGGTTGATTTCATATACATGCTTACTTTCCTCTTTTAAACATCATGCAATTGTGCGGGTTGAAAGAGGAAGGATTAGCTATTTGATAGTGCTCTATGGAAAGCAGAAGTATTATAGCTATGTAAATTATAGTTAAGGAATGAAAAAAGACCATATGGATCTGGAGATAAAAGTCAAATTGGATTGCTAGGCCGAATGAATGAATGAATGAATTGTTGCGATAATTCGAGGATCGGACTCAATGAAGGATTCAGAAAGAGTAGTATTCAAACAAATATTATTTATTTACAGTAGACATTCTATATTGTCTGGATGATTGCAGATAGAAGCAAGAAGGAGGAGCATGCATGCTCTTTTATATCAATAAGGCGGAGTTAGGGGTAGGAGTGGTTACATATGAATACATTAAGGAAGGAAGAATAAGTTAACCCTTGATGTACTATATACATACATTTCCTATATCTGAGAATAAGGCATTTACCTATGACAAATCCCCCTCTAAATGCCGATTCGGCATACAGCAGTAATTACATTCATGTTCAGAATAATATAAAACTTGTAATTTTGAAGTTAGATATTTATGTTGTTTAGATTGCAAAGGTTTAGTCAATATATCAGCTATTTGTTCTGTGGTTTCACAATGAATAACTTTAATGAATCCATCCTGAGATAATTGTCTTACATGTTTGAATTTGATATCTATATGTCTAGATCTTTGACCAATAGCATCTGATCTAGATATCTCTATCGCAGCTTTATTATCTTCATGTATAACAAATGGCAATGAAGGACTTTTCCAGACGTCTGATAATAAATCATTGAACCATACAAGATTATTAGAGGCCTTTGACAAACAAACATATTCTGCCTCAGTTGTTGATGTAGCTACAAGATCCTGTTTTCCAGTATACCAGTAGACTGGACAGTTGTTAAGAAAGAATACATAACCAGAAGTGCTTTTCCTGCACTTAGTGTCACCTGCCCAATCCGCATCAGCGTAACAAGTGAGAATAGGTTCTTTAACATCGTTGGGTTCTAATATTAGAGAGAAATCTATGCTGTATTTCAAATATCTTAGTATTCGTTTAATGGCTTCCCAATGATACATTAAAGGTTTACTGACATATCTGGATAATAAATTAAGGGGTAGAGCAATATCTGGTCTGGTCCAATTAGATATATACAAAAGGGAACCAATAACTGATCTATAAAGTGTATTATCAGTAAACTCAGGAGATGATTCATTCATGTTCCTTAAAAAATCAGTTTGCATTGGAGTATCACAAGGCTTTGCATCACTCATATTACATTTATTCAATAGTTCTATAATTTTATCTTTTTGAGATAATTTAAATCCTTTTTTAGTCTTACTGATTTGAACTCCAAGATATTTATTTACTTTCCCTAATGATTTTAAAGAAAAATGTTCATTTAATTTCGTTACAAATGTATCCCTTTTTTTCTTTATGTTTGCCAATATACAAAATGTCATCTACATAAATTAACACAAATTCTATTGAATCACCATCCCTTCTAACAAAGAAACAATTATCTGCAGTTGTGGCATTGAAGTTCATAGATTTGAGAACGTTGACCAAGCATTCATACCAGCGTTTGCCGGCTTGCTTTAATCCATACAAACTTTTGTTCCGTAACCAAGTTTCATTCCTATTTGTGTTTTGGCTATGAGGAGCTCTTACATATATTTCTTTATCTAGTTTTGCATGTAGATATGCAGTTTGTATGTCATATTGAAAGACTTCAAGATTAAGGGCTGATGCTACTACTAGAGCTGTCTTGACACTTTCAGTTCTTACGGTGGGGGAATATGTGTCGGTATAATCCTCAGGATATTTTTGAGCATAGCCCTGTGCAACTAGCCTTGCTTTATATAATGAATTGCCTTCTTCCAGATTTTTAATTTTAAATATCCACCTAGTGCCAATAATTGTTTTGTCTTTTGGAGCTGGTGTTGGAGTGAATACATTTAATTCTCGCAGACTGTCCATCTCTTTGGCCATGGCTAATTCCCATTTTCTTCTTTCTTCTATGGGGAGTTTTAATACTTCCTCATATGTATTGGGTGTTGCTGTAAATTATCATTTATGTGCATTATATAATCCTTATATTTATTTGGAGTTTGATTCCTGTTACATCTAACTGTTCTCTCTGGTCTGCTATCGTTATCGTGTAAATATCTTGCTTCCTTTTTTGTTAATGAATCTGTTTTGATTTTGGGACAATTTCCTATCCATGTCTTATTGTTGCTCTTTTGTGTATTGTGGTCGTGTTTTTCTCTTTCTGTCTTATCGTGATTATCAATGTTTGGTTTTGTACTTGGAAAGATCTCATTAAGATGTATCTTAGACCAATTGGCCTGTTCGTGAAATACAGCTGTTCTAAAAATTATGAATTTATTGTTATTGTCAATAAATCTGTATCCTTTTGTGCCAGTTTCATATCCCATGAATCTGAGCCTTCTGGATACATTATCCCCTTTACGTCTCAGTTGTTTTGGTATATGTACGTCTGCTGTAACGCCAAATACATGCATGTGTGCTATTTTGGGTTTTTTATTATATACTAATTCGTATGGTGTTTTATTTATGACACTAGACCAAATTCTGTTTAGGGTATAATTAGAATATAATAAAGCTTCCAACCAAAATTGTTTGCCTAAACCAGCATCTTCCAATGTGCATCTAATCATGGTTTGTAATGTTGAGTTCTTTCGTTCTGCCACTCCATTTTGAAATGCAGAGAAAGGGCTAGAGGTGAAGTGTAACATTCCTTTGTCTTTTAGCCATTGGGAGAATTCTTTTGACATGAATTCAGATCCCCTGTCTGTTTTATTTGCTTTATTTTTACATTGTGTTGTGTTTCTACACGCTTATAAAATTCTTTAAACTTTTGAAATGTTTCATCTTTGTGTTTCAAAGTATAGACAAATCCATAACGACTATAGTCGTCTACAATAGTAAGGAAATATCATTTTTTATATGTAATTGATGGGGTCAATGGACCAACTAGGTCCATATGTACCAGGTTAAAGACATGATTTGATGATCTTGTTGCCTTTTTTGGTCTGGGTTTAGTTCTGAGTTTTGAGGACTTACATACTGAACATTCCAAATGATTTTTACAATCTTTTATTTTAACACCTTCAGCATGTTCAACCATTTTTGTATTACAGGAAAACTAGCATGTCCTAATTTTCTGTGTAATATATGTGCACATTCATCATGAATTGGTTTTCCAATTATTGGTCTTTTGTTAATATGTGTATCTTTAATTGATGTGTTTTCATGGTTATGATTTGTTTCATGCTCCTCGTTGTTACTGTCACTGTCATTTTCATTTTCTATGCTATTGTCATCTTCCATGTTTGAATCAATGTTGTGTAGCCATCTTTCTTCAGTGACTAAGTATGGTAGATCTCCTTTGATAACTATATTGCCTAAGTTTGTTTTGTTTCTCTCTAGAGATGCTTTTCCTTTTGAGAACACTATATTTATGTCAGAGTCTCTGCTCAACTTTATTGCACTAAGAATGTTATGGGGTATTTCGGGTATTAATAAATTTTCCCTAGACTGGGTAAATTTACATTTCCCCTTCCAATGACTTGAACTTCTTCTTGGTTGACTACTTTAATTACAAATTTATCTTCTATGAAAGAAGATAATATTTTCTTATCATGTGTTGTATGGTTTGTTGCCCCAGAATCAATGAGCCAGGCATTATCTTTTGGGTTTTGATTTTTGCTTGTGTTATACTTATCTAATCCATTTAATGATCCAGACTTTCTCTCTCTTGAGTTATCTCTGCCCCTTCTACGTTCTCTGAAATTTGGTGAGTTTCTATATCTATACCTGTCAATAGATGATTGTCTGTTATGGTATCTGTTCCTATTGTCATGGTTTTGTCTTTCTCTAAGGAATTTTGGACAATCTCTTCTATAGTGTTCTTTGGACCCACAATTATAACATTCAATTGATTCTTGATGCCTGTCTTGAAATGCTACCCTTTTGGTCTGTCTGTGTTCTTTGTGTGTGCTGTAGCGGCTTCTCCTTAAATTATCTTCAGCTATTAGTCTATTTGATAAACTCTCTATAGATAGATATCCTAGATTAATTGTGTCCAAATGTGATATGTAATTATCCCATGATGAGTCTAATGAATTAATGATAATGCTTTTCATTGTCTGATCAGATATTATTTCTCCCCTTAAATGAAGCTCTGCTCTAATTGTGTTTAGTGATAGTAAATGCTCACTTACAGTAGTCCCAGGTTTTATCCTTGCTGAGAAGAAATTTTTAGATATTCTAGTTGTGGTTGCTACACTTTCACTATGAAACAATTTAAACATACAATGAATTATTTCTGAGACAGTTAGATTATGCTTAATACTATGATAGATAGCAGGAGATATGCTAGATATTAGTAAATAGAATGCTCTGTGATGCAGGCAGTCCAATTTTAGAGTCCATGGTCTTTTGGGAGGGTTAGTTATGAAAAATAATAAATTCTCTTTTAAGAAAACAACCTGGAGTTGTTGACTCCATTCCTGTAAATTAATACCGTCTATTCTCAATTTTGGGAAATCATTAGGCAAGTTTCCAATGTTATTTGCTGCATTACTTACAACTGGAGGCTGTCCATGATCTTGTAAGTGTTGATAATTGCAGAATGGTGTAGGTATGCTAGCGATCAGTCTGAATGGTTCTCTCTGTTCTTCACTGTCTCTATATTCGTCTGCGTGAGTTTGCGCATGCACGTTGCTCATTTTGTTTCTGAAGCTATCGGGAGAGGTTCTCGTCGCTGTAGCTCCCTCGCAGTGCTCCTCTTCTGACGATTCGCTTTCTGGCTCGGCTTTTGGTGTCCAGGTGGGGATTGGAGCTTGCTTCGTTCTGTCGTAGTCGTCTCGGTTGAGGCCTCTGGCTCCCGGGATCGTTTGCAGTGTGGGCGAGTACTTGCAGGGTCCCCTGGGTTCGGGCGTCAGCGCTCTCGTCGTTTAGGCTGGAGTGGATGGAAGTAGGGACGCTTGTCCGCTTGCTTCTGTGTCCTTGGATTGAGTAGTTTGCTCTTTTTTCATTATTCGATTTACAGTCTTTGATACTTTCGCTGATTTTCTTGTGATTTTTAGATTCGGGCCGAAGGCTGCGAAGAGTGTTCTCATAGCTGTTTCGATTTGTATTTCAGTTGGCGTTTCTTCGGTGTCTGTATCAGATTCTTCGGAAAAATAGAATTTCTCCTTTTTATTCTTTATGCTGGGTAAAGTCTTTCACGCCAGCCATTTTGAATTCTGTCCTTTGATTGGTTCTGAGCTAGCCATTTTGGTGTGCTGGCTAATCCAAGATGGCTGCCATTCAAAATTTTGTGCGGGACCGTTAGTCTTCCTCGCGGTTATGTCTTCATCTGTAGGTGATTTGCTCACCATTTTGAGTTCTTTAGGCTCCGGTGTGTTGATGTGCTTTTCTCTCGCTGCTCCGTTGTCTTTTATAATATCTTGGCGGTTCGCGATGAGATTTTTGTCATCTTTACGGTTCTTCAGCAGTCTTAATATTTCTGATCTGAGCGTATCATTTTCTGTCTCGCTCTCTTCTTGATCATCGGATTCATCGATTACCTCTTCTTCGTCTGTGATATAGTTATCAGGTTCTCTTGTTGTTTCAGTCGTGGATTCATCGATCATTTCTTGATCTGTTTCTATCTCTTTATTGTGTGCCCTGGTGTTGGGTCTTTCTCTCTTTTCTTTGGAGTTTTCTTTCTTCGGCATGTTTGTTTCTTATTGAGTCAGCCAACCATCCTCTGCTACCAGATTGTTGCGATAATTTGAGGATCGGACTCAATGAAGGATTCAGAAAGAGTAGTATTCAAACAAAGTATTATTTATTTACAGTAGACATTCTATATTGTCTGGATGATTGCAGATAGAAGCAAGAAGGAGGAGCATGCATGCTCTTTTATATCAATAAGGCGGAGTTAGGGGTAGGAGTGGTTACATATGAATACATTAAGGAAGGAAGAATAAGTTAACCCTTGATGTACTATATACATACATTTCCTATATCTGAGAATAAGGCATTTACCTGTCACATGAATGAATGAATGAATGAATGAATGAATGAATGAATGCAATAAGTAACTAATGTCCCTATGGCTCCTGGTTCTTAACTCAATATAGTTTATAGGTTTTAAAAAGCATCATCACAAAAACATTTTTTTCAAATATCTCTGTATAATTTTTCTGTTTTTTCTTTCTAGGCTTGTTGTTTAAAAGATGCACATTGTTACTACCTACAAAAGAGAGACTGAAGTACATAAACAGAATGTTTTCAGAAGTAAGCACAGATGTTTTCCAATAAATATTAGATCTGTTAATTTCTATATCCCATTGAAATAAGTAAATTTAAGGATACCTTATTTCTACTGCCTGTTTATAGATTTCCTGTTTCCAATTCTATGGCTGCTTCGATCCTTTGCACTGTTTGGGATTACACTGTTATGGAGTATTTTTACAGGTAAAAAGAATAGAGAGCTTTGTAATGCTTTAAAAATAAATATATTTATTATGGCATAAGATTTTGAACTTTAGAGTCCATTACTGCATGCTATATAAGCTTTATTCTATAGCTATATATTCTAAAGTTCCATTCTGTTCAAAGTTGGGTAAAGACATTGCAGAACTTATTATTTGGAGGATTGTCTCTGTATGCCAAGATAAATAATCTTCTGTACTTTGTCACTGGCCACTTTCATTAAATTTCACATTACAAAAATGGTAAATAAAACAGTTATATGTTGAGTCTTCAAACTCTAAATATTATTTTTTAATATTTCTGTTGGCTTATTATGTATGTTTTCAGACTTTAACAGCAGGCTGGGATGAAGATGAATGTCAACGAGTTTACAATTTTCTCTGTGATGTCACCAATTTACCACGGAGAATACAGAGAATTGTCAGCAGCAAGCCTGGTAAATAATCTATGTTGTGAGCATGTTATAAATGTGGACTTCTGTATCTTGTGACACCCTAATAACTATTCCTAATAAAGGAGTAGTGACTACTGACTTTAAACTTGCAAAGTGCCATCCAAAATATTTATTTTTCACACAATATACAGGGTTTTAACATTAGAAAACTCTAAATGCAGACTAATGCCTAAATGTTATTAATTTGTCTAGGACGTTTCCGTAAATTGGAATTGAGGATAAGGTCATTTTGCCGTAGTGTACTTCTAAACCATTGGATTCATCAAAGTGATTCGGTATTTTGGCTGACCTGTATTTTAAAGCCATGGCCAATGGTAAATCAAGCTCGGCTGCTATATCTAATATTTGGACCTGCATCTGTTCAGGATGGTAAGCTATTTTAATTAAACAAAACATATAAGTATTCAGATAAGAGTTGGAAAATAGGAAAGGAAGTGGCATATTAAGCATGTAGATAATCAGTTGCAATCCTGCTAATTATTTTTTAGCAAGATAGCAATTATTAATTGCTGAATCTAGAATTGTCTGTCTTTATACCTCAAGAAATAATTGATATCTCAAGACAAATTCTCCTTCACTAACTTTTTTACTTAATATCATTCAGGAAATGTTGATTGGCGGAATATGATTCAAGGCCCAACAGAGGAAAATAGTTTGAAAGAACTCGCAGATACTGTTAAACTATTATATGAAACAGACAAAGAGGAATGGATGGCGACTGATGTTGTCGGTCTGGTAGATGAACTTGCAGGTTTGTTTGCACACTTGAATCCAAGATACCATCAACTCTTTATGTATCGACCACAATTGGGACTAGCAGTTTTGTTGCTAAGTGAGATGATCACGTGACAATGACTGTGATTTTCCAGGAAATTAACAGGAATGGAGCTAACCTGACTTGGAGGGAGTGGGGGTGAGAGAATGTTCCAGAACAGGTTGGTTCCAGAACAGAGAAGATCTGCCTCCTGGGACCCATCAAATATAATGATGGTACCCACCAAATGTCCTCCGTGCCAGATCTAATGGGACACTGATTTAATCACAGAGAGACAGTCCCTTAGAATACCTGGCCCCATGCCATGAAAGGCTTCAAAGGTTAAAACCTATCTTGAATTAGATCCAGAAGCAAACTGGCAGCCAATACAGTGCATGGAGCAGAGGTATGATGTATTCTGTCCTGCCATTCTGTACCAATTACGCTTCTGGATATTCTTCAAGGGCAGCTTCATATAGAGTACATTACAGTAATCCAGTCTGGAGGTGAGTAGGCCATGGGTGACTGTCAGCAGAGCCTCCCAATCGAGGAACAGGTGCAACTGGTGCACAACAGGGAGCTCTTTGAGCAGGAGTCATGAGTCAAGGTGGGTCCTCAGAGCAACTCCAGCATTAAAGATGGCAAGTCTGAGAACCAGTAGGCCCCCAAATCCAAAGCTACCCAGTCTTGCCTGAGTTTAGCTGAAGACTGTGCAGTTTCCTATGCAGTTCCTCACTGGGGATTTACCTTCCAGCCACTTTAATTAGCCATGAGAGACCTGATTTTAAAGAGCAAATGGTGGAACTCTCATAGTCCCAAGTACTCTTTCTCATTACATTATCTACTGAAAAGCACATAAACTAAATCTTAAAAATACTATAGTTTTATTACTGAACTCCTATACTCGTGATGGCGAACCTATGGCACGCGTGCCACAGGTGGTACATGGAGCCATATTGATGGGCATGCGACCGCTGCCCTAGCTCAGCTCCAGCACACGCCACCTGATTTTTGGGCTTCCGGGCCCACCGGAAGTCGGCAAATGGGCCGTTTCTGGCCTCTACAGGGCCTCCAGGAGGATGCGGAAGGCCATTTCTGCCCTCCCCAAGAAATGCTCTGAAACCTGGGGTGATCAAAAAAGGGGTCTACTGGGCCCACCAGGCCATCGTGTGCCAAAAGCAGAGGAAGCATGGGGGAACACGTGTGCATTCACGGGGTGGGGTGAGGCGCATTGAATTATGGGTATGAGCATGCGCTTTCGTGACCCCCTTGCTTTTGGCACACAACAGCAAAAAGGTTAGCCATCACTGTCCTATACAAATCCAAAGTAGTTTACATTGTTGAATAATTTTTTTACTGCTTATCTTGTGGATTAGATAAATTGTTGTTGTATTCCGCCTATTTTTAAATAATATTTTCAAATGCAAGAAAATTAAAGTTAAAAGTTAAACATGCATGTGTGAATATTATATGTGTCTGCGATATTTATGTTTGTGCTTGTGTATGTATAAAATATTTTTTCTATTTTATAGTACTTCCTCAGGAATGGCATCTTGAAAACAGCGCTCGCTTTCTTATTATGTGCGGAAATAACATCTGCTTCCCATTTATGGCTAGTAAAGCTGTGGATGGTCAAGCTATTGAGTTGGCAAGGCTGGTGGTATTCCAAACATTGGTAATTCACAGATATTTTCCCCTCTCTGTGTCCTATTCTCTTCTCTATGTTATGACTTATGAATGGACCATATGCACTCAAAATAAGTGACTGCATTTAATGTATCTTGTACATTTCTGTGAAAGAGTAACTGCTCTTTCCTCTTTCAGAAGAATGATGATAAAACAGTTTAGAACCTAACTCTTTTTTTCTTTCTTTTCTATTTTAGTTTCTTTTCTTTGCTCCACACAATTTAAATTTGGCATATAGAGAAAACTGTCATTTTCAATAAAAGAAGTTTAGTTCCAAAGCCAATAACTCTTTTGAGTGAAATAATTTTTAATCAGGATTTAAATTCTCATGTACTTTTATTTGGATCCCCTCTCCCCAGTGTTCTTTAAACATGATTAAAGCCTTAAATGTGTTCAGCACAATGACATATTTGATGTCTTATTTAATTTGGCCCTTAGATACCAGTTCTTCCTTAGCAGTTTCAGACAATTCACTAAAATTAACTAACCAAAATAACATTTTAAAAGAGACAAATTAATATATGTCTGAAAATACTTCAAACTAATTGCCTTGCTTTAGGAGTGTTTCTATGGCAGCATGTGCATAAATGCAATTCTTTTATTGCTACTTGTATAATGTCACTTTATATGTGAATAGGGAAAACATTTTCATTAAACTTTCATTACAGCAGTACTTGAAGGAATGGGGCATTTGGGATTTTGCCATGCTTATCTAACTTCTTGGCCTGATGTAATTAGTGGACAGGCAGGCAGAACCAGTATATCTAACTCAAGGCATCAAATGTGTCAAAATGTCCCCGTTTGCCTGCATTATATTTATCAGAGCACTTTACAGTATATTAATATTAGCGTCATACATTCTTACTTTTTCTCAGGTTGTGAGCCATGTGGGAGAACTGCAGGAATCCTATGTCTTTAATTACTGTATAGGAAAAGAGAAATGTTTTAATTTAAGATCTTCATGTGTATATTAAGTAGAATGAATGTATTGTACCAGCTGAGAGCATTTCTCTGTGTGGATTTTTTTTGCACCAATTCAAAATCAGCTCTAGAACTTGCCTGACCTCCTGATATCTACTGGTTTGGGAAGCTAAGCTGATTTGTTTCAGACACTAGGATGAGAAATTTTATTTGAAACCTGGCACTTGTTAGTGTGACTTAGCAAAGCTACCATGACAGTGTTTTTAAGGAACTTTTAGTTTATCTTGCCTTCCTATGCCTAAGTGAAGGTAACACACTTCTACACACACACACACACACACACCTCCACTCAGCCGAAGGTGATAAGTGCATGTTGGAAGGCATGAAAGGCCAGGTTAGGGACAGATCATCTTAGAAAAACATCTGTCTATATGGCCACTAAGAGTCAACAATGGCTTGATAGCACGATCGATCAACAGGCACTATTTGTCTCCCTCAATCCATCCAAGACTAACACATGTAATTTTCATCAGATATATTTGGGCAGGAGGATACTATGAGACAGTACACTTATATGTTTGCTTGTCAGTCTATAGTACTCAGAAAACACCTCAAGTCAATTAGCATTTGCCACTTTAGACCAATAGCCAAACACAAGAACTATCAGCCAATCAGCATCAGTAACTGTGCCTTCTCCCATTAGCCTGAATCTAGCCTCATATCCTTCTCCCATTTCACCAGAGACAGAGATAATAAAATGTTTTGTTAGCTTGCACATCATTTTTCCTTAGAAGCTCACGATGGCATACACTCCTCTCATTTTTCTCCACAACTCCACTAAGAATAATTCTCCATTTTCCATGTTTCCAAATATTTAATGTCTTCCAAACTGTTAATGCTATTGTTCTAGAAGTGAGGCTTCCTTTTCCTAAGCATGCTATCACCGTACTATAATGCAGGAGTCTCCAACCTTGGCAACTTTAAGACTTGTGAACTTCAACTCCTAGAATTGAATTCTGGGAGTTGAAGTTCACAGTCTTAAAATTGCCAAGGTTGGAGACTCCTGCTATAATGAAAATCCAGGAACTGGCAGAAGCTAACTCTTCCAATGGAAGCATAGACAGTTTAAGCATCAAACAGCAATACTGTATGTTACTATTTATTTATGATATTGTATTTACTACCTTGATAAATAATTTCCTTATACACGGATAAAATGCCATTTATTTAAAACTATCTGGAAATTGTGCTTTCCAGGTGGCAATTGTAATAGTATTTGATAGGAAGGAGTGCTCAACTATCAGGAAAGCCTCTATTGTGACTCTATTTGGAAAGTCATATAGACAGAATCAAGATGAAACACAGAGAATCCTTAAACAGCAAGGATGTACCACTTTTTCTAGTTTAAGCTATGTTATGTCAAAAAAAAAAAAAAAAAACCCAAGCAAAGAAAGGTCAAACTACCAGAAAGCAAGAAAAAACAATTTAAAAAGTTAAGCCCTATGGAAGCTGCTATTACTATATTTACATAGGTGTATTTATGTGTATGTGTTTCAACCCAAAAGTTCCATGGAATTACTTCGGATTGAAAAGCACTAGATAGGAACAAAGGATTGGAGATTTTTTTTTTAATCATCAAGGACATTTTTTCAAATTTGTTTTACAAGGTATGTGAGAAGGACCTCTACTGCATGGGCTGGGCTGTAAAAATGATGCAAAAAGTTTGCAACGTCTTCACTACTGAAAATGAAAGGAACATTTTTTTGCAAAGTATTGAGAATACCTTTGCACAAATTATCATGGATTCTCTACAGTTGGTGATATCTGGTAAGAAATCCAATTATACTATTTACCTTACTATAATTGCACCTTAATCTGAATCTTCTAAGCAGTGTCTGTGTGTGTGAATACTGTACATGCACACATACACACACACCCCAATAGTCAGTTATATTTATGTAACAATAATTACGTTTCTCTTTTAGGAATAATAGATTCTCTTTTAGGAATAATAGAATAATAGGGTAAAGAGGTTAGGATTAAAACCACACTGAAAGATGTGAAGTAAAGGTTCAATTCACTACTTCCCAAACCTGGGTAAATTAGCCCAAATTGGGTAAAAGTTCTTTTTCTTTGGATAACAGCATATATGAACCCATTACTCATTGTCAACAGGGACATTTATACTGATTTATACACTGAGTAAAAAGGACTTTCAGATAAGTGATTTGGGATACTGAAAGAAAAGGTTTGGGGAGTACTGGTTTAATTCGTTCTCCGTGTATTATGATCCCGTCAAAAAAACAATCCTATGCTATAAGAAAGAGGCTGCCATCTGAGCCAATAGCCTACTCTGTGATGGCAAACCTATGGCACACATGCCAGAGGTGGCACGCAGCGCCCTCTCTGATGGCATGCCAGCTATCACCCCAGTTCAGCTCTGCTGCGCGTGCGCCTCCCGCCAGCCAGCTGGTCTTCAGGTCTCTGTCACACATGCATGGGGGATGGGGCTCATGCAGGGGACTGTGTGCACATGTGTGGGGCAGGGCGCATGCACAGGGGGCATGCACGTGTTGCATTTGGGGGGTTTGGGAGCATGCACGCTTTGCGCACTTGCTCAGGAAAAGGTTAGCCATCACTGGCCTAGCTCATCTCATTTTCTATTTTCACTTGAATTTTCATAATATATATTCACATAATTTGGCCATAGTACAATTGCTAAAATATTGTGCCTTTGATCTATGCAGTTTCCCTCCAGGACAGATTTTCTTTCTTATATTTTCTTTTTAAAGCACATGCACAACTGCGCTGAACAATATGCATATTTTTGCATATTAGAATTCCAGTGAGAATATAACATTAAATCTGGATTTCTGGAAATGTCAATCAGTATTTCTCTAAAAAAACCAGAATTTATATTTTTTAGGTTTAAGAGCCATGGTGACTCAGTGGTTAGAATGCAGTACTGTAGGCTACTTCTGCTGACTGCCAACTGCCAGCAGTTTGGCAGTCCGAGTCTCACTGGCTCAAGGTTGACTCAGACTTCCATCCACCAAGGTCGGTAAAATGAGGACCCAGATTGTTGGAGGCAATATGCTGACTCTGTAACTGCTTAGAGAGGGCTGTAAAGCACTGTGAAGCGGTATATGAGTCTAAGTGCTATTGCTATTGCTTTATTTCTGATTAATTCTGATGAACATTCATGGGGTTGAAGTATAATATAAATATATATTTTTCTACATGTCATATTAGAAAATTTAGATATGAAAAATAATATGACTACTCACAAATTTCTATGAGCATATGAAGTATTGCATGGGTTATTACCATATATAACAAATCTTACGTATTTACAATAAATACAGCCAATGTAATCTAAACAAATTGAATCAGATCATAACTAATTTTAAAAAATGCTTCCAAGACAAGTAAATATGATCCATGTTTAATTACAAGTCATTCATACATAAGGTAAAAGTTGTCTTGAGTCAAGCATGGCTCCTGATGATTTATTGATGAAATATATTTGATGAAATAAAATGTTATCTATTAGCTTGGCATTTTACAAGCTAAGCAACATTTTTATGTCAAATAAAAATAAGTATTTTTTAACCTGTTTTTTAAATTTTATTTTACTTAGGAGAGAATGATGAAGAAGAGACCAGCTTTCTAAATCTTTTTCATCTTGTCAATGCACAAGCAAATTTTCACAAAGAAATCCTTTACTTAACCATGAATTACAATGTGTAATTTTTTTTTTTTTTTTTTTTGGCTATGAATTGAGAAGATAGCCAAGAATAAAGCATATTACTTTGCCTGTTATCTTTTTTGTCTCCATGTGTGGCTGCAAGCATTCTGATCTGCTTTCCAAATACACATTTCATTGGGCTTGATCAATTATATTACAGCATCAAGATTTATTTATTATTAATTTTGCATGTTTGCTGTGGTGAGTAGTTTAACACATAAACACACAGAGGCATACAAACAAGAAAAGGATATGCAGAGACTTGGGCAGAATATGGAATCCAATTCTGATGAAGAAAATAATAACCTATGTGCTAGTGAATCAGAATAATGCAAACCATTAAAATAGCCGGATTCTGTTTAGCTGGAAGGTGGGAAAACTGGCCATGTAATTATTTGCCTTTGGCTGCTAGGCCAGGCCTCAAAGGTGTGTACCTACTAAGCCATTCTTTCCTGTGTATCCTCTTGCTGTGGAAGATTTGTGTTCCCATTAATACAGAAGTTGTAGTTAGCAATGGGATTTGTAATTCATTATATTCAGTATTTGGACAGTACTAGGATGGGGAAAGCTGCCAGAAATTTTAGATTCTATACAGTATGAGATGTGGCCTGCAAAAATCCACATGGCCACTAGAGAGTAGCAGGGTATTACAGTATTTTTAAAATCTCTTTGCTACCTTGCAGTGGTTCTCTGGATTTCTGCCAGTAGTTATATTTCCACACAAAAATGATCTGCTTCAAACAAACTAAAGCCACTGTAACTTCTAGCTGTTCATCACTTCAGAGGATTTCCTTTGAGCAGCCCACTTGCAAAGTTTATCTCCCTTTGTGCTGTAAAAACTGTGATTTAGAATCATTTCCACAGCTCTTTGGGAGTAACATATTCATTTCTGTCAAGAAAGGAGGAAGTATTTTAAACCATTTTTTAAACTGTAGGTTTATTAAAATGAAGCATAATTAAAGACCTTGTTCAGTTCATTGTATGCCTAATTCCCACAGAACCCTGCTGTCAATCGCTTAAGGCTCAGTATATAATTTCAGTAGTAAGGAAAGAATTTCTGTTTATTTATATACAGGTACATTATTTATATGTTTTATCCTCAACTTATAACCACAATTGAGCCCCAAATTTATGTTACTAAATGAGACATTCATTAAGTGAGTTTTGCCTCACTTTACGACTTCTTGCCACAGTTGTTACCGAATCACTCCAGTTGTTAAGTTAGTAACTTGGTTATTAAGTGAATCTGGCTTCCCCATTGACTTTTTAAAAATAACACATTCAGAATTTTAAAAGTAAAGCTCCCAGGCATTACTGATCAGCAGTCTGTTGACATTTCTGTAATGCCTTTGTGTCAGGCAGATAATATTCAAATCACTCTTGAGGGAGTACCTCAAAGCACACCACAGGATAGCTGGGAAGACCAATGATTGCCTTTGCTTGTCAGAAGTCACAAAAGAGGATCACATAACCATCATAAATATAAACCAGTTGCCAAGCATCCAAAGTGACCATGGGAATGCTATAATGGCTGTAAGTGTGAAAAATTGTCATCAGTCACTCTTTCCAGTGCCGTTGTAACTCTGGTCACTAAATGAACTATTGTAAGTCAAGGACTACCTGTTTTTTATTTAAAGCATTTGTGTAGTTTCTCATCTTAACCCAAACTCTGGGCAGCTTCCAATCAGAATCAGGTGTTTTGGTCCTCTGTACACGGTGTCGTAGCCTTAGGTGAGTAACAGATAGCCAGCCACATGAGAAGTGCTACAGTAAAGTTTGTGCATTCTAAAGTGTTCTCTCTGGTCTCCATGATAAGTTACTTCTTTACTTAAAATATTTCAAGAATATTTTTTAAAAACAATAATCTTCCCCTGGTTGCTTACAAGAATAACATCCAATGGATTGAACAACATAAAATAGTATAATAGTCCATAATAAAATTTATAAACTATAGCAAATAAATTGCAGTTAAACCCCAGAAAAGGCTAATAACACCAATTTAGAGGAAAGCTAACAAAAATGTACAGTACGCTTTTATGATGTTAGGATTCCTCATATTACCTTGTGATTCTTAGGAGTTTTTTGATGATCATTATTATTAATGGAACAAAATAAAACATATCCTTTATTTTCGCTCTAGCAAGGATAATAGCGTGAAATAAGTTCTTTTAAAGCCACCCTGCTTGATTATCTTTTAAAAATAGTCACGGATAGTGTTTTTGTGGATATGTATGTCATGGTCACTGATTGCTAGGACTTGAGCAGATGCCCTCTGAGATTGTTCTGGACCCGTTCTGTTTTCTGACTATAGTACTTTAGAATAGAATAGAATGGAATAGACCTTGGAAGGGACTTTGGAGGTCTTCTAGTCCAACACCTGCTTAGGCAGGAAACCCTATACCATTTCAGACAAATGGTTATACAATCTCTTCTTTAAAACTTCCAGTGTTGGAGCATTTACAACTGCTGGAGGCAAATTGTTCCACTGATTAATTGTTCTGTCATGAAACTTATCCTTAGTTTTTGGTTGCTTCTTTCCTTGATTAGTTTCCATCCATAACTTCTTGTTCTGCCTTCAGGTGCTTTGGAGAATAGTTTTGACTCCCTCTTCTTTGTGGCAGCCCCTGAGATATTGGAACACTGTCATGTCATCCCCTTTTCATCAGACTAGACATACCCAGTTCCAGCAACTGTTCTTTATATGTTTTAGCCTCGCATCCCCTAATCATCCTGGTTGCTCTTCTCTGCACTCTTTCCAGAGTCTCAGCATCTTTTTTTACATAGTGATGACCAAAACGGAATTCCAAGTGTGGCCTTACCAAGGCACTATAAAGTGGTATTTTAGTTGACACTCTCTCTCTCTGAAACAGAACTACTTTTTGACCAATTATACAGATTGGGTTAAACATCATTGCATCAATTATTGGGGAAATGTGTTGTTTTCCATTAAAAGCTTTGAAAGAACTTGCACATATTATTCTGACTTTGAATTACTGGTCATTTTATATTTGTTTACATGCTTTAGTGAAGTGAAAATATTCAAGGATTGAATATCAAAATATATTTCAAGATCAATTTATTTTTAACGAATTATATAAATATGCACATACACACAGGCATACAATATAAATCTAAGATAATCTTGCTATTTATGAACTATCTCAAACAAAGTTTTTACTAAATATTATTTTAAAGTGTATTATTTGTGTTTGGGGAAGACACCATGTCAGGTGGGATTGCATATAAGGTATTGAGTTATGTAAAACAAAAAGAAAGCGTGAAGAATGCATAATCAAGAATCTACCAATAATAAAGCAGTTAACAAGACAATCCCAACCGGCAGTGAGGCCATCCCAGAAAAAACATTGAAGCCAAAGTCCAGGTCATGTCAGCAGAGCAAAGAAAGATGCCCACAAGTGCAGCCTCTTTGGTTTGCTACTGAAATGTTAAATGAAGGTTCATGCATTGGCCTCTGAAAAGGAGATTCCCCTAAGAGCTTCAAGTCCAAAGGCCTGCATGTCACTTGGGATGAGATGGGGGTGGTGAGGTGAGGAAGGAAGACTTTAGGCCTGAGGAAATGATCCTTCCTGTGTCTGGTTTGGCTCAACTCAGGTCAGCAAAGAGCAAAAGACAGTGGGAACGCCTTTTGCGGATTTGCCAGGGATGCACATTTGCACAACATTACAAAAAGGGCCTTGGGAGTCTGCCAGTCCATTCAGCACAATAACTCTGTGCTGAAAACAGAATGGGTATTTGGTGTGGTGAGAGAATTTGACAAAACAAAATTGAATTTTGAAATGAGATGAGTTCAGTGCAGGCTACAAAAAAGGAGGGGGGGAATTCTGCTCTTAAGCCCTTCCTCTCATGTGACCCAGGGCAGAGCTGCTTTTAAGGGAATGGATGGAATTCCCAAAGGTCTTCAGTGATCTACCTGTTTCATCCCTTTGGTTGCTTTCTGGTGCCAGTGTTTGCTTTTAATTTGTCCTCTATTACTGACTTCAGTGGTAGGGATGATACAGCAATTACAACTTGGATGCCCTCCCCCTGCAACTCTAACCCTATCTCACTAGCCACTTTTACAGGGGCAAACAGGCACTTTTCTCCTGTGGTATGAACAAAAGTTGCTTGTTGGCATAATTGATGGAAGGAATAAAGAAAGAGGGGCACAGGTTTAGCTAAGATTAAAAAATTTTAGCTATGTATTCTCAGTATTAATACATGGACATTTTAGTTAACAAAAACTCTATGGGACACATAGATATTTATGTCTCCCACCGCCGGTACGCTCCCATAGAGAGGGGCTCCTCCGGGTGCCATCAGCCAAACAATGCTGACTGGCGGTCCCAAGGGGGAGAGCCTTCTCTGTGGGGGCACCTACTATCTGGAACGAGCTCCCCCCAGAGATACGGAGGATCCCGGATCTGCGCACCTTCCGCTGCGCTTTAAAGACCTTAGTATTTCACCAGGCCAGCCTGGCCTAATTTTCCCCCTCTTTTATAAAAGATTTTTAATTTTTAAATATCTTTTAGTATTTTATATATTCAATTTTAAATTGGTTTTAAAAGTTTGGGGTTTTAAATTTGTCGGGGCCAAAATTATTTAATTTGATTTTATTCTACTTTTAAATTTTGTATGTATGTGTTTTTATTGTTGGCTGTGCACTGCCCTGAGTCCTTCGGGAGTAGGGCGGTATAGAAATCAAATCAAATAAATAAAATAAAATAAATATTTGGGTAAGTCTAACAGGTTAGGGTTATATAGGGTTATGTTTGGGGTAATATTTTCCTCTGATATGAAATTAAAATAATTGGCTAAATTGGATCTATTTGCCTGAGTATTGACAATTAGTCCATCACTAAGCCAACAATTGTGTTTCACAAATCTGAAAGTAAAACAGGAGTATAATGCCCTGATTTGCATGGATAAAAGAAAAGAATAAGGATCCCTAGTGAATCATTTAAAACTGGTAGTAGTCTATCCACAAAGAAGAAAATTAAAGAACAAGGAATGCACTTCTTGTATATTCTTTCTACACAAGAATACAATAACACAATCAGGAATCTGGTAGCATCTTTTCTGATTAACAAATGTTATTAAAAGTTCTAATTTCTCATTTATATGTATTTGATGAAGTCAGCTGCAGCCCATGAAAGAAAAACACAACTCTCCTCCTACAATGTGCTCTTGGTTGGTACCTAGCCAGGGAAAATTGCTACGTTTGGCAGGAAGCAAAGAGAAGGGTAGGGCATGAGCTAAAGAGGTAAGGATAAAGTTAATCATGGACTGTGCTGTGCAAGATGAGCCATTAGCTCAATCATGGTAATCTCTAGCTTTTGAAGCCCATGAAGAATTGTCAATGAAAAAAATGAAAGAAGAGAGAAACCAGCATCATCCCAGAGATAACCAGTGGTGTTATTAAACACTTAAAAATCTAACACATGAAGAAAGTATGGGGAAAGCACAGGATTCTAGGTGTGGGTTTACCACACACTCATGGAGAAATAATAAGCAATTATCTTGGAACTGCTAAGAGAGCAGCCAGTAATTTAAAGAAATTAGATATTTTTGAATTTTATTGACACAGCCTTTCATTTACCAAAATAAATTTATTTAATTTTTATCCCACCTTTTTACTTTATAAGTATCTCAAGACAGTAAACATATGTTACTCCTCCCACTTCCTATCTTCCCTACAACAACAACCCTGTGAGGGTTGGGCCAAGAGTGACTGATCCCAGTCACCCAGCAGACTAGGCTTTTATGCCTAAAGTAGGACTAGGCCAGCACCTTCATCATTTCACCAAACTGGCTCTCTTAAAAATGAATATTCAGTATGCAGAAAGAATCCATTCCAATATTGACCTGGCCCATTTCTGTGCCCTGGAATATGAATAGGCTGCTAATTAGATCTTCTCTAATTAGCAGCCAATGCTAATTTCCAATTGAGAATGTAATTATAGGTTCTCAGATAAAAGGGGAAGAGAGTTTGTAGACTTTTGAAAATTCAGGTTTCAGTATTTCCTACCACTGGGCATCCTAACTAGAACTGAAGGGAAATAGTCCAACAATATCTGAATAGCAAGAGCTTTCTCACCTGCAAACTAGAGTTTTAGATGTCTTTGGCATCATACTGGAATGTTTTCTTTTTATATTCATGGTCTGGGACCAAAAATAAAATATCTAGCTCCATTTTTGCTGGCAGAGGCACTGCAAGCTGGTCCTTCACTGTTTCCAGGGCAGCCCCTTGGGCCAGATCTAAGCACCCCGCAGACCAGATCCGGCCCATGGGCCTTGAATTTGACACCCTTGCATTAGAAGCTTTTTGTTGAGTTCTCCTGCTAGTTCTCAATTTCTTTTTGCTTTGAAGATCAAAATTCACAAATTAAAAGTATTACTAGTATTTTGACCAGTAATATCTTATGTATTTAAAACAAGGGTCCCTAAACCCCAGCCTACTGGGCTGAGGCCTATTCAGAACCAGGCCTTGACTGACACCAGCAACGGGCCAGAGTACACAGGTATGCAGCTCAAGTTGCGTAAATTGAGTTGTGTGCATGCATGCATGCTGGGGAACGTTGATTTAAAACATAGAAGCAGCATCACTTTGGAAGTTTGTACACTTTGGAAGATTCTATTCTAATTACCATAATTTGGCAAACTTCTGGATAAATATGCTAGTAAAAATCACTGTATCTACCACACAGGAACTTCTAAGATGGCAGAGAAAAGTCTATAAATTCCGCTCTTGTCATGCTGTTAGCACATGATGGTGACTACTTGATTTGCTCATTATAAGTCTACAAAGTAGTAAAGCTCTGGCTCCTGTGGTTATTATGAGTCATGAATTTCATGTCTGCTGTTCAGATAAATTGCTGTATAAATTTGACTAAATAAATAAATAAACCTAATGTGTGGTTCACGCTCAGTGTCAAAACCAAGGGAACAGAATACATATACAGTTCTATACTATGCCTCCCAAATTAGCCCTATTTGGCTTAGCATGATTGCCTGGTTTATCCCATGTGCAAGGACAACAGCTGGATTCTAGCACGTACTGAGCCACAAACTACCCAATCTAAAATAAAGCCTACTCTATAAAACACATTGTGCAAAACCAATGCATGAATTGAGAGATTTTGCCCACTTGGCTGCAATGAGACTTCTCCTGCCACCATCTTTATTCTGCTGAGTCGCCATAACATCCCCATCATGTTGCCTCAATCCATTAGCAAGGCAGTGTAGTCATCCTTCGCTACCTAATGTTAAACTCCTGTTTTTACTCTTAGGCTGAGAGCAACCAATGGCAGTTTCTGTGTTCTTGGCATCCAGTCAAGTGGTCCAAAACATGCCTTCTTCAAAATCACTAACCCCAATGGTCTTACAGTTAGATAGACAGTGATATACTTACAGGAGGAACATGACGTGATGTCCCGCTGCCTGGAAGTGGTACGGACCTGGATGGGGAGGAACAGGCTCTGACTCAACCCCGCCAAAACCAAGTGGCTGTGGGTACTGGCATCTTGGTCCAATTGAGATATTTCATCCTTGACCACCGGGGATGAGGTGTTACCCCCTGTGGATAGGGCTCGCAACTTGGGTGTCCTCCTGGATTCACAGTTGTCTCTGGAAGATCATGTAATGACCGTGACCAGGGGGGCATTTGCCCAGGTCTGCCTTGTGCGCCAGTTGCGCCCTTACTTGGACCAAGATGCCCTACGCACCATTATTCATGCGCTGGTCACCTCCCACCTTGACTACTGCAATGCTCTCTACCTAGGGCTACCCTTGAAAACCACTCGAAGGCTTCAGCTAGTGCAGAATGCGGCTGCACGGGTTGTGATGGGAGCATCCCAACACTCCCATGTTACACCCTCCTGTGCGACTTGCATTGGTTACCGGTTGCCCTTCAGGTGAGGTTCAAGGTGCTGGTTATTACCTACAAAGCCCTTCATGGCCTAGGCCTGGGATATTTGTCGGACCCCCTGCAGCCAGTGACAATTCCCAATCGCCCGGTGCGTTCCCACAGACAAGGCCTCCTCAGGGTGCCATTGGCCAGACAGTGTTGGCTGGCGACCTCCAGGGGAAGAACTTTCTCTGTGGGCCCAGCCACCCTCTGGAACCAACTTCCTTTGGAGCTCCAGATGGCCTCTGACCTTCGCTCATTCCACCGCGATTTGAAGACCTGGTTGTTCCGCAGTCTGGACTGATGGGGGGTTTCTTAATGAATTTTAAATTGTTTTAAATTGGAATTTTAATTTTATATTGTCTTTTAATGAGGAACTGTGCATCTTTACTGTTGTGAGCCGCCCTGAGTCCTTGGAAATAGGGCGGCATATAAATAAAAAAATAAAAAATAAATGACAGTGTAGCTTGAGCGAGCTATTAAAACATGCTATTTCTCCAAACTATTCTTCTCCCCCTCCCCCCCAAATGTGAATCATGTCAGGATTGGTAGGTACTTCCCATCAACTAGCAATACCCAGAATGGGAAAGGACAGAAAAACCAGATGGTAAAATGAACTCCTTTGTATAATGTACCCTTCTCTGCAGCAAAATTCCATTTGGTAGCAAACCAGAATAGAGGCAATGGGAACATGAGAGAGCAAAAATGAAGACAGGCAATGTTATGCCAGTATAGACATTTTGACAATTTAATAAGAAAAGATAGCAACCATACTTAAAATGGCAGAAAATGTGGCAGTGGGCAAAGGCCTTTATTCTGTTTACAAAGCGTTTTTTATCATTTTAGTGGAGTTGCAGATATTTTCATAAACAGTTTAGATAAGGGAACAGAAGGGAAACACATCAAATTTGCAGACAACACCAAGCTGACAGGAATAGCCAACACCCCAGAAAATAGTCTCAAGATACAGAAGGATCTTGACAGACTTGAACACTGGGCTGTATCTAACAAAATTAAATTCAATGTAGAGAAAAGTAAAAATTTACATTTAAGCAAGAAAAAGAAAACGTAAAGGTACAGAATAGGAGAAACCTGGCTCAACAGCAGTAACTGCAACAGGGATCTTGGAGCCCTAGTAGACAGTCATTTACAGATGAGCCAACAGTGTGCTGCAGTTGCCAAAAATGCCAATGTAATCCTATACTGCATTAACAGAGACAGAATCAAGATTACATAAAATGTTAGTACCGCTTTATAATGTCTTGGCAAGGCTACACTTGAAATAGTGCATCCAATTTTGGTCACTGTAATATAAAAAAGATTTTGAGACTCTGGAAAGAGTGCAGAGAGGAGCATCAAAATTTATAATGGGACTGGAGCTAAAATATTTGAAGAAAAGTTGCAGGAATTCAGTAGTCTAGTGAAAGGAAGGACTATGAGTGACATGATAACAGTGTTCCAATATTTAAAGGGCTGCCACAAAGAAGAGAAAGTCAACCTATTCTCCAAAGCAGCAGAAGACAAGGCAAGAAGCAATGGATGGAAACTAATCAAGGAGAGAAGCAATATAGAACTAAGGAGAAATTTTGTAACAGTGAGAACAATTAACCAGTGGAACAACTTGCCTTCAGAAGTTGGAGGTGCTTCATCACTGAAGGTTTTTAAGAAGAGATTGGACAGCCATTTGTCTGAAATAGTATAGGGTCTCCTCCTTGAGCAGGTACTAGAAGACCCCAAGATCAGTGGTGAAATCCAATTTTTTTTTACTACCAGTCCCGTGGGCGTGGCTTGGTGGGCGTGGTGTGGCTTGGTGGGCATGGCAGGGGAAGGATATTGTAAAATCACCATTCCCTCCGTACTCCTAGGGGAAGGATATTGCAAAAATCTCTATTCCCACCCTACTCTGGGGCCAGTCACAGGTGGTATTTGCCGGTTCTCCGAACTACTCAAAATTTCCGCTGTCGGTTCTCCAGAACCTATCAGAACCTGCTGGATTTCACCCCTGCCAAAGGTCCCTTGCAACTCTATTATTCTGTTCTGCCTCTATTAGCCCACCACTTGAGAAGTTGAAACTGCACGTCTCTAATAGGAGAGGCGTATATGTCTCTCCTATTTTTTTATTATTATTTTTTTAGCAACTGAGGCATTGAGCATTGCACTGGATTTTTGGATGAGAAATGTCTACAATGAATGGAATAATTATACAAAATCTCTAATTAGTACTCCATTCTAATTGGAGGGAAGGGAGCTCTGTGGCAGGCAGATCATTCACCCTCACCCTCATTTTAGAGCAATAAATTTTCTAGGTTACTCAAAAGGCTATACTTAAAGTAATATTCAAGAAATGAATATTCCTAAAATTATTTTGAGTATAGGTCAGAGGTGGGTTTTAGCAGGTTTTGACCAGTTTTGGAGAATTGGTAGCGAAAATATTGAGTAGGTCAGAGAACCAGTAGTAAAAATTCTGACTGCCCCTGCCCCCATCTATTCTCTGCCTCCCAAGTCCCAGCTGATCAGGAGGAAATGGGGATTTTGCAGTATCCTTCCCCTGCCACACCCACCAAGCCAAGCCACGCCATTCCACAGAACCGGTAATAAAAAACTTTTAAACCCACAACTGGTATAGGTGGGAAGAAGACATTATTTCCTGCCAGGTTCCCCTCCCCCTTATTTTTCAGATTATTTTTCACATTAAAACCACATCCTATCCCATATCTTGATATAAATGGAAAACTGCATATTTTGAATGCTCATTTAGATTCTAATATCAACAGGCAGAATTATTCTATGGTGATGGGACAAAAAAAAGTACAAGGTAAAAGTAGAATCACCTAAAATCTGCTGGAATTACATTGGCCAAGTGTTTCCCTCACTCTTTTCTCCCCCACCTCTTCAAGTTTGTATTTCCACGTTGCTTTTTATTTCCTAAGGAAATAAAAAAAACTTTGGATTTAGCCCATCCTGGCAGCACCCAAGATGCATTTCCCAGAACATCTCTTTTTGTCCCCAGTATCAGGTAAGAATAGCAAAACAATTTTTTGTGCAAAAATTCTTTTTGGCAGCTGAAAGGGAGAATGATTATAGTTGCTGGCATTCTTTTCCAGGGACCCTAGAACAGAACACTGTTTCTCAAACTTGGCAGCTTTTAGATGTATGGACTTGCTGGGGAATTCTGGGAGTTGAAATTCATTTATCTTCAAATTGCCAAAGTTGAGAAACACTAAAATAAAAAATAGTTAACAACCTATTCTTCAAGGACAGTTTCACATAAGCAGTTCATCTTTTTATTATTATTATTTTTAACAGATTTTTATTTTATCCCTGTGGGAAGTTTCCTTGCTTCATATAGGAAATATAATTAATATTTTGTTACAAAAAAAATTGGTTTTCTTACAGTATTATAAAATTACATAAATAATTGTTATAGTTTGATCATGATAGTGAAAATTATTAATATGCTAGAGTTTGCTTTTTGATTCCTCTGCAGTGACATGTTTAGCATGATGATATTAGTAGAGAAAACAACCCATTATAAACCAATTATTTTCTGGAAAGTTTTGTTTTTTAAAAAAGCAAAAAACAAAACAAAACACCATGTTGATCCATAGAATGAGGCTGCATTTTCAGATATGCCCTGAACGTCCATACAGAGATAAATATGATGTTTTGAAAATACTGTGTAATTACTAGATAGCATTTCCTTCCCAGCAAACTGTTCTGTAGCTACACCTGAAATTTCTGTACATAATTGCCTTTTATGTCTTGAGAAATGTAATGTTTAGCATGGCAAACATTAAATGTAATTCAGAAGGCACATCAGTCTTCTTGCTCTCCCAACCCCTTTCTCTGCAGTCTGATGCTTTCAGAATCCTGCATTTTAGAACTTAATATCACTGAAGATTGTATATCTAGATATGCAGAAACACAACTTTTTTCTTTAGAAAGCAGATTCTTCCCCTCCACTGTTTTAGGATCATTTCATTAGAATTCTTACTCTCTGCTTTCTTTCGTTCATTTCATTTTCCTTGCCTCTTGTTCCTTCCATGCACTTCCAACTCAGTCTTAGGATACAGCTTCAGCATTTAGCTAAATCATTCTTCTCTTTGTCAGGGAGTTTTGCAAGGGTTAAATTTTTTCCAGAATGCTCTGGAAGACCATGCTGCTGAGATGTAAACATGGAAATAATCCAGGGACAGATGCTGCTCCTGTCTGGAGAAAATTTACATTTAAAAACAAAGGGAATGAAGCAAGACAGAAAAAGGAGAATAGAAAAATATGGATAGAAATGCAAATAATACGACTTAGTAAAGAATATCAAGCCTTCAGTCATTTGTTAAAGCAAGTACCCCTTCCCCCTCAAATACTTAAACCTGCAAATTCTGAAAGACATTGTCTAACCTTTGTTCCTTCTTTTGTTCTAAAACTAACACAATTGTAAACAAGCATCCTGGAATCCTGAAAAAGGGTGATTCTTGGACCTTAATGTTATGTTTACATAACAAAAGCGAAATATTGTTTAAAAAACACATTTTGCTTAGCATGCACGATCCATCTTGAAGAAGATATATTTTTCAAATCATATTGTTAACACTTCAGTTGACCATCCCGCTCCCTATCACAAACATAAAAGAAAAATTCAATGCCAATTTTAAAGCTATGTTATGAACCAGAGTGACAATTCCCACCTGCAACATTGCTGAAACAACTGCATTAAATAGGGAGGGGGGGGGAAACCTGCTTCCTGGCTTGGCTGTCCTTCACAGGCTGTTGGTGGCAGTAGGGTTGTGGCTGGACATGTTACAGCATGTAGATGATATATGATAAAACGACCAGCCCTATAATGGCAAAAAACATGAGAATGAATATGTCCAGCATGATGATGGGGAGAAGCAAGGACAGCAGTAGCCGTGCTGGAATCGAAGGCTGGGATGGGCAGGCGCGAGTGATGTAGAGATGCTGCAGTAAGGAAGAAAAATGAGAAAGGGAGGGATTTACAGGCTAAAGGAGCACACACAGAGCCACTCTTTGAGAGGGCAAAAAGCCGATTCCCGATGAAGCAGATCCAATTCTTCAGGAGGAAATGGGATATAGGGAGAATTATAACAGTGGCTTCTACGCATGGTGATGTTGTGAAGTGCAGATTTTGTAAAGACCCATATTAAAGATTAGCCACAATCTGGATAAAGTCTAGCATAGGGGAAGGAGGCAGAACTCAAGGACTGTCTTGTGTGTACTCTTCTGATTTTTACTCGGTTTCTGCTGCACCAGGGACCGTCCAGCTATATTAAGAGAATCAGATCATATTCAGCCTAAAAGACCAGCAAAGATTTTCCCTGACAATGGAAGAATTTACCATGTTTAGCCTGTGGAAGACATCCTGTAACATAAGAATATCACGTCAAGCTTCCAGGATTGGAATTTCTGGAAATTTCTTCGCTGCCATCTAATGATTGTCTGGATATTTGCAATGTAGATCTGGTAACCCCATGTCAGCATTATAATATATGTGAGAAATACAGCTGCCTGGGTGTCAAGTTAATTAAGAAATGGACGACTGATGATGGCATTGGCTCTTTTCTAATTCCATCATTACTAAAGTTAAGGTTTCTCCATTTGCTTGTCTAGTCTCCCAAGTGCAGATTGGCAGAGGGATAGTATCAAGGCCACGTGAAGTGTTATTTCTACTTTATACTGCTTTCATAAGACCACACTTGGAATACTGCATCCAGTTTTGATTACCACAATTTTAAAAAGTTGTTGAGTCTTTAGAAAGGGTGCACAGAAAAGCAACGAGGATGATTAAGGGATTGGAGGCTAAAGTATATGATGAACTATTGCCGAAAGTGTGCAGAAATTCCAAAAATTCCTTGCTTTGTGGGGAAAGCCAGTTAAATCCAAGATTGCTGTAGATTTGCAGACACAGAGCAGGACCAACTTCTATCACCTTGCTATATGCTCTTGCTTTAAATGTAATATTGGTTGGAGTCCATCTATTCCCAGAGCAATTTTATTTTACCAGAAATTACAGGATTGCAAGGGAAATTACAGGGATCTTTGTAGCAAAATCTGATTATCATTCCTTGTTTTACTTGAGTGAGAGAAAATTTGTTTATCACGCATGTTATCGCTTGGTCCTGGCCAAGATCACATCTCACATTAACTAATGGATGAATTCAGTCCCTTTTTAGTTATTCAGAAAACTGGCTAATTTAACTATGTAAATCAGGCTACTGGTGCTAGTTTACTCATTCAATAGACACCTTACAAAGTATTCTCCAAAGCACCTGAAGGAAGAACAAGAAGCAATGGCTGGAAACTAACCACAGAGAAGCAGCCTAGAAATAACGAGAAATTTCCTGACAGTTGGAACTATCAACCAATGGAATGGCTTCATTAGTTAGGGTGCTCCATCACTGGAAGTTTTTAAGAAGAAATTGGGCAACCACTTGTCTGAAATGGTTGAGCTGAGGGTTCGACTAGAAGACCACTAAGGACCGCTAAGGTTGCAAGGTGATTCAAACTCCACAAAAAGCATTCTGACGGTCCTGGAAGATTATTTTAAGAGAGGGACCATTTAGTGTCACATGTACAGTACATAAGCAGAGAGGCCCTCTGTATAGTCTGTCATTATGTGGAACATGCTGGTATTGAAAGCACTTCTTTTCAGCATATATTTGATTGTGGGTGACCACTGAGGGGGGTTATTTATTAAAGGATTGTAGTTTTTATGGAATTCTATGATTTAATAATATACTGTATTTTTCACACTATAAGACGCAGTGGACCATAAGACGCATGTTAGCTTTAGAGGAAGAAAACAAGAAAAAAAAAATCTGCCTCTGCCTGCCAGTATCCATCCAATATTCATCTGGCTAGTGTCCTTGCAGCAAACAGCCTGGTCAACTTCAGCATGTTATCGTAGCCCCAGCATGTAGCTTGTCAGGACTCCGCTCCGTTGCACCCACCACTGGTCAACTGAACTGAGCTGCTGCTGCTGCTGCCAGGGAACAATGGAGCCTTCTATGCTGAGCAGCTGATTGGCCTCCTGGAATACTGCTGATCAGCTGTTCTAGGCGGCAGGGATTCCGCCATTCACTACCGCTGCCTATCGCCGCCATTCAGCTATCAGCGGCAGTTATCTGTGGCAGCGATCCCCACTGCCTAGAACAGCTGATCGGTGATATTCCAGAAGACCAGCCAACCCTATCAGCTGCTCGGCAGCAAAAGCTCCAGCGTTCCCTGGTGGTGGCAAAGGGTGGCAGTGGTAACAGGCAGCGGTGGCAGTGACAGGTGGCAGCGGCGAACGCCACCAACCCTCCTGTGCAATATTCACTCTATAAGATGTAAATATTTCCACCTACTTTGGGGGGGGGGAAGTATATCTTATTGTGCAAAAAATACAATATGTTTGACTCTGTAAATTGCTGGAATGTATGTGTAGATAGTATTTAATTTTTAATTAAATAAAATATTTTATTTTTTTAATGACTTAAGGAAAATGCGACTTTTGCATAACCCACATTGATATTAAATTACTGGATGGAATACTAAGCTTTTATAAGGTACAAGAATGTTGGTAGTAATGTAACACTTGTAATCTCCTGTTTTTAAACATAAACATCCAATTATTTGAGGTAATTTTTTTGAAGTACAGTACACAGATCATCCTTGATGAGGAATGGCAAACTAGGATGTCTCCAAATGAGTGGGGACAATGACCATGTCTAAGTTCAGAGGAGTGTTCAGTAGACTCGATAAAGAGAGGACTAGAAGTTGTCCACTTGTGCTCGGAATAGCTGTACCTTGTAAGGAGACTACAGAATAGTGTTTTGTTTTGTTTGTCCTGCAGGTTTGAGTGCCAGAGGACAAGGAATACAATAATGCTCTCAACCACAACAGAACTTTTTAAAGAATACTGAGCTCATTCACTCACTTCCTAATCACTTTTGGAAGTTACCCATTCAACCACTTTAAGGTTTTTGGAAAACTTCAAAATAAGTTTTACTTTCATTCCTGAAAAAAAGAAAATTCATAAGCTTAAGAAATGTCAGTCCCAAGCCCAGAGACTACATTGTGAATGCTAAATTGAGTCAAACCCTTTATTTGCTTACACCTAAGGGACAGAATCTTGCTGTCCCTTAATAACTAACCTATTAAATATATTATGGGAGATTTTAGTGTGGCTACCCTGAACTTTTCTTCCCTCCCTTCCTCCAGCTCAGGACTGTAGTCTCAATCTGAGCCTCTGTGTGAAAGCTTTTCCCCTATTGCAGGTACACATTCCATCACAAGAACTGACACATCAAAAACTCATGATGTGAAAATGGTTTTAAACAGCCCAGGCTGGATTTGTGCACTACTTCTAAGCCGTATTTTAGCTACAGTTTGTTAAAGCTGTGATTGCTTGATATGGCATGCTAATCCATAAATTATAGTTCACAAATTACAGTGGCTGAGTTCTCATATTGCATCAATTCAAATATGTATATCCAGAAAGGTATTTTTCCCATTAAAAATTAAATTTTAACATTAAAATTAAACACCAAAATGCTGTATAGAAATCAAATCATTTTTTTCTTGATTGCACTTTAGTGTCTTCTTTAGTGGAGAATTACCAAGCTCTTCATCACAGCGGGCACTAAGATTTTGGTTCAGAATTTGAAGTTTTTTAAATTTGCACTAACAAGACCATGAGGGATTAACAATATGTGTTTCCTAAATCAACCGAAAGGAGGTCCTTGAATTAGATTAGTAAACTTTAGCTATTATTGTTTGTGAGTGTGCATTAGCAAAACCAGTATCTGTCTTGAAATTGTTCCTCTAACATAAAGTTACTTTATAAAATCAGTGGCCTCCAAAATACTGAGCAAATACTGATTGCATTGTTTTAAACTGTCAGTTAAATCCTATCCTGGATGGTGTGTTTGAAATAGGCTATTTATGGATTGTTGTATTCTGCTCAGAGTATTTTTTGTGAAATGAGTAGCTACACAAATCTGATTAATAAATAAACATTAACAACCAAACCATCAAATTCTTGTTCCCATAACCATTTGTCTCAGTGTTACAAATGATACCACAATGTAATCAAGTTTACTCTAAAACTGGCTTAGTAAGATCTATTACTATAAAATAACTTTTTTTCTCTTTTATTGATACAGTTGAAAAGAAGGGGATGGGCGGGGGAGAGGGAGAATGTAATTCCATAAAATGAAGAACAAAACAATCAGCAGGTACAAATTATATTTTTATTTTTAAATTGGCATAAACCAGAAGAGAACTGGCACTACATTTGATTCTATGGTCCCACTGAAAAAGGCCAAATGATTTTGAGAGGGTGTGTAAGTCCACAGTAAAGAAATATACAAAGAGAACAAATGAAAACCCCAAAATATAGTTCAAAACAAATCATTAAAGTCATTAAATTAGACATTAAAGTCTAGTTTGAAAATCTAAGATGTACAGAAGACATGATGTGAATAACAATGGCTACAGAGATGCATTTTAGCTGTTCTTTCTTTTTTCATTTATTTATTTAAATACATGTTTAGGTGCTTTTCAGATATTGGAAAAAATCAAAGATAAAAGTGCATAATTCAAAGAAGGCGGAAAAAAATAAATCAAGCAATGACAAACCATTTATTTCATGGAAGCGGTGAAAAAGCTAGAAGAGATTTTTTTAAAAATGAGCTATTTTATTGTAACTTTATTTGGTCCTCTAAAAATATTTATTCACATTGTTACTTTGTATCTTCCTCATGAAAAGATAGCCTCTGCAAGATTGTCCACACGATTTTGCCTAATTCTCATCAGTCAGAAAAACAGTTGCTTCTAAGCTTGTGCTTACATCTTAGCACCAAGAATGTGATGATCTCACCCCCATCAGTCATTCCTCTGGGCACCCTTTAAAAACTTACCTCAAGGGTAAGTGGTCCCTAGACGCCTACAGTCCTCTACAATTTGCCTTCTGACAAGAAAGCCTGCTACCATTCTCACTGGCCTTTCTAGTGGCTCCAACAGAGTTCATGGAATTATGCTATGGTAAGAGGAAACAGACACTCCTTTCTTGAACACCTTTTTCACTAGTGCAAGCATTTAAGGGAAAAACAAAGACTAGGATTTTTAAGAAATAATATTCTAAAATCTTTGTGCTTCTACAACACGAAAAGGATGACTTGATAATTTGATCGCTATTTCTATATTGATTGGAATAATGTATAAAAGTTTCTTAATATTATGAGGCAAGGAGCTCAAATCAAACCAGCAAACGTATGCTAACTATGAAAGGTACAAGACCAGAGTAAAATACTGGAACATCCCTTTACTTAAATTTGGAGGAACTATACACTGAGGTAAAAGGTTCTCCTTAATTCTTGCTTAATGAATACCCTTGCTTGCACCCCTTGTAAGAGATGGTTGCTTTTTATTCTTAACTGTATATGCTTTGTAGTGCAAAGAAAGTTAAGGAAAAAAAAGTCCCAGAAACAGTGGAAATAATAGAGAACACCAGCCCTTTACGTGCCTCCTCTATGCAAGGGGAAAAACAGAGATCAAAAAGCTATATCAAACAGCTCTGGAATGGCAAAAAATTTCAAAGTAGTAAGAATTTATCATATTGATCCTTTACACTGGAAAGGTAACAAGAACAAAGCCAGAAAGAATAAGTGAATGTGCCTTTGATAACTGTAGCATATTTAAATGTTACAAATATCAGCTTTCAGGATACTTTCTGCTATCCTGGTTGTACTTTTGCTGAACAGGAGGGGTGAGTCTTGGGAGAGCTTTAAAAATAAGAGAAAGCAATTTCTACTCAATTAATGATCTAAGAATTTCACACTTTCAGTAATCCTCTTGCCTTTGTGGTTCAATCACATTATCCAAGCAACATACATTTCCAGTTTTGTAGCAATTCCCTGATATTTTTTTATAGCAAACTTCTATAAGAAATCTGATTTTGGTCCATATTATCCCACGCAGCAGAGAAACTGTCAACCTGACAGCAAAGAAGGAGAAAGTGGAATATTTCTAGTGAAAGGACTTTGTTCCCCTGATGACTTTGCCCAAGGATTAGGTCTACCAGGGAGAAACAGTGGAAAAGAGGATAGACTGTAAACATTGCTTGGCTTAAATGGCACACAAAGGAAAGATGGAGCTATTTCTTAATTGGCCTACTAGCTGACAAGATTTTGAGTCCTAGTTAAAAAAAAATCCTCATACAAGAATGTACTTTGAACAGAAACTTATGAAAAACAAAAATGCGGTCCCAAAGATAGCACCTCTGTAGAAAGCATGACTCTTTTTGCTAGGGCTGATACAGAGAAATTTGGAAAATTTGCCTATTTCCACACATTAAATACCAACAAGAATTAGAAGTCTGGAAAAAGGGGCCTCTATGGAGGTTCTTAGTCATCCTGATCATAGTTGTCCCAAAAGTGCTTTAAAAAGGGCAACTGAACTTTCTTGATGTCTTCGAGCTATGCAGGTTAAATGTTCTAGTGGCAACTCTTCATAAGCATTCTTCTGACTACTGTCTAATCATGCCACATATCAGAACAAACTAGAGATCCACTCTGACTGAGACATGGCATCTAAGAGGCAATGCTAACATTATAATCAAGCCTGCTAAACCAGGGGTCCCCATCCCCATCCCAGGCCTTAACTCATTTGGAACTGGGCCATGGAAGTGGTGGGCAAATGCGCATGCACAGTTCTACTTGCACGAGTAGCGGGTGAATGGCGCAGCTCCATTTAAGCAGCAGGCACATGTGCCTGCCACTCATGCAAATGGAGCTGTGAACATGTGCTCACCCACCGCTTTTACGTAATGATTTCCTCTCCCTTGCCCATCCCCGCTGGTCTGCAAAGGCTGAGGATCATTGGACTAAACTATTCCATCTGTATAAAGTACCTTTATGCTAGAAACTGCTGCAGCTTCTGTATCTTCCATATAGACTACATATATGCTCACTGCTTTGAGTCCACAAAAAGCTCTCCTGCTTTTGAAAAATACTTCCATTTCTTTCAAATGGATATTTAAAATTCATAGAAAGGAAAGCTAAGATAGAATAAATGAGCAAGAGTCAACATTGCAGAGATCCTGATAATCTTTTTCAATAAAATGCTCAGATTTTTCCCAAGTTACTGAAAGTGTGACATTCCTCTTCTTCCCCACCAGCCAAATAAACAGCTTTTCAGCATTCCCACACCGCTTCCTAATCCATGTAGCAATTGAAGTAGGATTTAATTCATTAAGTAGCAATTCCAAAAAATACAGCTCCAGGGAAAGGGAGAAGGAGAAGGGCACAGTGCTATGTTCCATGAAGGCCGAGGAAAAGGATGGAAGGGCAATTACATGATACCCCTCCCAAGTTCATATGCCCCCAAATCAAGGCTAAATTGGTAGAGAAAAAGATGACCATGTCAAAGATTCATAACATAATAAATGATGGATAACAAGAGAGAGCAAAGAAGTGATAAGAGAACAAAAACCCCAAAGAGCCCTTGCCCTGCTGGCTTTCAGGGTAGCACTACAACAGAGCTCATATAGCTTCCACATAGTTAGCTGGAAGCATGCCTGTGTCACCGGTCCGTTCAACGGTGCCATACATCCAGCCATCGTCAATTTGTTGCACATTGATTATGGTATCACCATCCTGGAAGGAGACCTCATCTTCATCGGCTGCACTGTAATCATAGACTGCACGAAACCGTTTCTGGGAGAGGGGGAAGAGAAGAAAGTAAAGTATAAATCAATGCTCAGAAATGGATATTCCCAAAACTGTGGAGATAGATATATATATGAATATGAATGAATTTTATTTAGTAATATTTGTGCAACCCAGGAGCTTCAAGAAAATGCAGGGTATAAGGCTAAGCATCTACAGATAGAGGCTGACAGAAGGATTTATTTCTCTGTCCACCCTTGTTTACAAATAATCTAAATCTCCCAATATTAGGAAAGATATATATATATATATTGGCAGAAAATGAAGCAGAAAGGAAGTTTATTACTTTTCCTTGTTAGGCATCTTACATACTACAAATTAACAAGATCTCCTTCTCTCCTAAGGTTTCTACATTCTCCTGTTGCTCACAGCACCCTTAGTATACAACTCACTGTATTTTACATTATTATGTCCAAGCATGTGAGCATATTATGTCCATGATATGTAAGCATATCAATAGGAAAATGGAATTAGTGGTAAATGCATGTCTCTCAGAGATAAAATATAGGAAGGCGCCCAATCTATAGGCCAAATAAAAACCACATAATTATCTGCCTGGACAGCCACTTGTTCCAGGAAATTTTAATATGCTCTATGTCTTCCTCTATAGTCCTGTCCCCTACTCTACATTCTCTAATGTTTGCTGCTTAACTGATTGTTTGAAAACAATCTGACAGTGGGAAAAAGAATATTGCGCAGTTCCAATGCTATGCCTCCTTTTTCCAGTGTTCCAGCAACCTATTGAAAAGTGCAAAAAGACAGATTTAAACATTTAGCTCCTATTATCTCCCATCCCAAATAGTGTTTCTGGCTTGTTCTGGTAGATGCTAACTCTTACAATAACCCCCCCCCCCCCCATTGTTACATGCAAACACAATTCATGTTGTTTTATATATTATACTTAAAATTGTTATTTTTCTATATTATTGTTTACAAAACTGAAATATAAAAAATTAAAAAGAACAGACAAAAATTAAGCAAAACACCTAGAAATGCTACACACTATCCATTTTTGAGGAACTTTGGTCTTACTGTTTTGTTTATAGATGAACTGTGCTCCATTGTCCTGCAGATCAGCATGAACTGAATGAAACTTGAATTAAAAGTTTTACTGTATCTGAGACTTTTCTGAACAAGTTAAGGGTTAAAAAGATAGTAATTTCAAGATTCAGGCTGAAATCAGAGAATCAATAGACAGCTGGAGGCTAAATATCACAGTATTTTGATCTGCCTTCTGTAGTTTCACATGCAGAGATTAGACTTGCAAAATTATTCCTTTCCAATAATGTACATTAATTGCTGCAATTAAAATAATTTTGCTTAATATATACTCTGACATGGAAGTACCTTTCCTCCTGTCTTGACCTGAGCCTTAGAGATAGGCCACATCATTGGATAGTGGTTAAGAGTTAGGACTACTTATTTCAGAATAAAAATCTAAAATATTTACAAGAAACTGTATATACACGTCAATGAAGGATCATACTTACTCCTCCTCCACTTGGGGCACTACGCTGTATTGAGACTGGTGCTGCTGGTTCCTTATAGCCATAGGACTGAGAGGCTGGTTGTTGTGATGGCTGCTGATGATAAACTAGAATTGGGGGGGGGGGAGATGGGGATGGGGACAAAGACATTGTTAACCATTGATTATAATTTGAATCCGCACTGGAACAATGCAAGATTCCTGATGAAAATGTATCTGAGATGAAAATTCACAAGTTGAAAAGCTATCTTGAGACAACAAAATCTGATAAAAGAATAAATACAACCCTTTGATTTCATCTTTGTTTCTATTTGTCATTATGTTTTTAAAACTCCTGCAATATTAAATAATTTGTGCTGTGTATTTGTGGAATGAGATTACATGCCATGCTGCAAAATTCCCTCTGGCTGTTTTTTGAGCCTCATGTCATGATTTTGGGGATAATAATTTGTAATCAAATGGAGCAATTTGTATGCTTATTAAAAGTTAATAGTTTTACTTGAATTTTATATTGGTTCTTCACGGTCTATGCAAGAATTTGAATACTAGTCAGTGATTATAATAAAACTGAATAGATTAACTGAGCAGGATATAGTTTATAAGAAAATGGAAACTAATATCTTTTCTACTTACAATTATTAGTCCTACTATTTAAATATTTTTGGTGACTACAACTGTTTATTTTGCCTAATATTACAGATGATCACTACAGCTTTGCACACAATATTGGCAGGTTTCATCTACAATAATATTCTTGCCTTTTAATATCAGAGGGATAAACTGTGCGAGTAGAATGGTATATTTTGCATCAACTAACATAGTCTTTCCAGTTATGTTACATTTCCCCTGTCACTCTACTTTTCTTTTAGCACAGCCCCCCCTCCTTCCCCCTGCCCTTCCAAATGCTATGGAACTGTTTCATTTCACCCATGTATCTTATGATTCTTCTAACAATAGAATTCTAATGCGATATAATACTAACAAAGTTAGGATTAGGAAGACTCAGATTCAAGTACCCCTTCAATTATCAATAGTAACTTTGGGCTGTTACCTTTTTTCAGCTCAACCTATTTTACAGGTAAATTAAATAAAATGAGGCTGAATCCCAGAATGAGTTCCTTAGATTGCATTGTCAGAAATAAATAATAACTATACATTATAAGGCTTCATAAAACACCACCTTATAACTCTAAGGTGAACAAAGGCAATCCTATCTTATTTGTGCAAGACAAAATTAGTGCAGAGCAAATTAATATTTATATTCATGTGAATACATTGATGGGATTGCCAGCAATGTCTTTTTCCTCCTGCTCATTACCAGGGGTACTTGGCTGGGCATGATGAGCTTGTGGATGTGATGGAGGCGGCTGTTCAATTGGTCTCCTGTAATTGGCACCTTCTTGGGAATTACGGCGTTCCAGCTCACCTCCCTCTCCTGCAGGAGCACCCATCTTGCTCTTCTCAAATTCCTCATGGTATTTGATCTACAAGAAAAGGAAAAGATACCACCGGCAAGAGCACAGAGACAAATAGGAAAGCTTATAATGTATTTGCTACATCATTAGTAGAAATTTTCCTGACTCCTTGCTGACCTTTATTATGTCATGCACTTTTGTTTTCACTGTCTTAATGAAAATTCAATACTTGCAACTGGTTTGTGAACTTCCACTGAAAGTCACCGATGAATATACAAATATATTGAAGGACTGAGAGTCAAGAATTGGGTTACTGCAGAGTAGGGATAGTACTAAAACATTAATCAATTTTTCCTTTTTTACTAATTTTATATTTGTTTATCAAAAGCTTAACACACCAAGTTGTTTTTGTTACCTATTCTCTACTCAGTATCATCAGGAAAATACATTATGCTGTTTAGCAATTGCTTATCAAATTCCAGCACATAGTCTTGGGCAGTTCCAGGAGGAATAAACCCCAGAATCATGATGTATAAGTAGTCAACTCATTTTCCATAAACACTGGTTCCCTCCTTAAAATAATTATCTTTAACCTATCTCTGCATTTGATAATTAGTGTGATAGAGGGTATGAACCAGAAGATGGAAACTGAGCTGGTTCATTTCTATACAATATTGTGGAGTGTAATCAACTCCCCCTTTCTTTTGCCCATTAAGCTGCCTTTCCTAATCAGACTGATTGATTGATTGATTGATTGACTGACTGACTGTCTATCCATCTTCCCTCTCCTTATTTTTCTGAGGAATATCAGATCAATATTAGTTATTACTTATTTATTTTTACAATAGGAACTTGAGAAAAATTTAAACTATGATAGGATCCAGTTTAATAAGGGCATGGTCACTTATGCTAGTTAAATCCACAAGGATTAGTTCTATCTGATATCATTTGCCTTTGATTTCAATCCGTGAAGCAATTCTTGTTAATGAGGAATTCTGTCATTCCCCAACCTCAAGATTTGGGGGTGTCATGCAGAATAAACTGAATCCTTTGGGGATTCTCTTCCCAGGCCCTCTGCTCCATGGTCTATTTGCCAAACTTGCAAGTTTGAAATTAGGTAATTGCTTTTTGTTATGCTTTTTCCCTCTTTAGTTACAGAAGGAAACTCCAATTGTCTATGCTACAGAATCCCGAGGGCTGCAATGGGATGTATGAAGACATGTTCTTGTTTGACGTTTACAGCCCAATCCAATTTAGCCCAGTGTCTTGAGAGAAATGTTAGATGAACAGGGATATATTTGCAGTATTTGGACTTTATAAGCAAGTATCCACATACTGCCTTAATAACAAAATTCAAGTATCTGCAATCAAGATGCTTTAACAAAAGGAACAAATGAAACTGACAAAGGAAAAGCTTTTAAATATCTGAAACATGGAGACAGAAGATGAAATGTGCTAGGCAGCTTACATTGCTGATTTGATCTTGAGTTTTCTTGATTCGCTGCAATTCAGGTGTGTCGGCCACTACACTAAAGCCTTTCCCTTTATTCTTTTCAAATTCCTCCTTATAGCGGACCTGTGTATGAGAATGAAGAAAGACATTAGTTATATTATGCCAGCACAACTGTGTATAAATTCTAATCTATACCCTAACCTGAATGTTAAAAATGATTATTATTGTGAGTCTGAAATTACTATTAGAAATACTTGCTGAAACAATCTGCAATGGCTAATACTTGAATAAAAAAAGTTCTAAATATTATGTGTGATTCCTAGTTTGAATTAATGGCTTTATATGTTATAATAGATATAAAGTGTTGACCTCATGCCTGCAGGCTGGTAGGAAGTAGATAGGGAAGATCAGGCTTAGATTCAATCCCCAGAAGTCAATGTTATGGGTTCAGAAGTCACCCAGTTCAGAACAATGTATCCTTAATTATAGATGGCATTGATGTGCAGCTTTTTTGGACAGGTGGCTTTTAAGCAGTGGTGGTATTCAGCTGGTTATATCCAGTTTGGGCGAACCAGTATCAGCAGCTGCGGGAGGCTCCGCCCACCCACACGTCATCACATCCTGTTTTTGATGCTCTGTGCATGTGCAAAAGATCCTGCGCATGTGCAGAGGTGTCACGCCGAGAAACATTTGCGAACTGGTAGTGAAGGTAAGTCAATATCACCCCTGCTTTTAAGAGTCAAAGTTCATATCTTGATGCAAATTGTGAAAAAGACCTCAATCTTAAATTTAAATTATGATTGTTCAACCTTTTGGCTTGTGTAGGCTGCAATGAGTAAAGAGAAATTATCCTGGGCCATGTGGAAATTATAAAATATAGTTAATAGCAATAGCAATAGCACTTAGACTTACATACTGCTTCATAGTGCTTTTACAGCCCTCTCTAAGCAGTTTACAGAGTCAGCATATTCCCCCAACAATCTGGGTCTTCATTTTACCCACCTCGGAAGGATGGAAGGCTGAGTGAACCTTGAGCCGGTGAGACTTGAACTGCCAAACTGCTGGCAGCTGGCAGTCTGCAGAAATAGTCTGCAGTACTGCATTCTAACCACTGTGCCACCTCAGCTCTTAAAGTATATAAATCACATAATAATGTTAAAATTTACAATCTTGTGGGGCCACATTTGCCCAGAGCTGAGGGTTGGACATGTCTGATTAAAACTACCATGCTTACTAATCCTTAAAAAGATTAAAACACTTTTTAAAAATCTAAAATAATAGTGTTAAATTGCTAAATGTTTAAAATTAATAAGCCAAGAACTAAGCAATGTTCCCTATGAAAATAAAAATATGGGCAGTTCTTGACTTATGACCTTTTCTTTAGCTATTGTTCAAACTTATTGGGGCACTGAAGAAAGGGATTTATGTCCAGGCCCTGGAGTTACAAAAGTTTGTTTATTTATTATTAAATTTGTTGTTGCCCATCTCACCACATGGTGACTCTTGAGGTTGCAATGCTCCTTCAGTCACTTGATCAAAATTCAGGTGTTTGACACCCACTCCTACCTATGATCAATCCCTTCACCGACATATTATCCTCCCCATGTATGCTTTTTTGGCCCCCTGCATTATACAGTCCCTGCCACCCTATCTGACCTTCAGCAGTTGGGAGGAGTTGAAGGAAGGCAGTCCCTTACCTTGGAAGAACCTAGGCTCAGAGCTGGGATGAACCAAGTCTGAAATGGCTTGGATTGGAGTGGGTCCTTGGCTAACAACCTATTCACAATGGGGATTGTTGAAATAGCCATTGCTAAGCAATGCAGTCAAGTGATGTTGCACTTTAAGAACACATTACAAAACGACAGAAATTCTGATCCTAATTGTCATAAGTTAAGGACTATCTGTAGTTTGCCTTTAAAATCTTCCAGGATACATTTTAAACTTCTCTCTAGCCCATTGAAAGCTTTCCAATGAACCATTCCAGAAACTGATTAATATTTGAGACCAGGAAAGGTCAGTCAAATGCTACCATCTGCTGAAACTGCTAAATTATTTTATTATGGGAAATAGATACAAGCCTGTTTACAAAAGCAACATATTGTACTTTGCTTTCTTGTAAATTAACATGGCTTAGTAAGAAGATTGTTAAGGAAATACATTCGAATCAAAGGGTTTCAATCAGTTCCCCTTGGCCTTGAATGAGCCCATTTTGTTAAATAAACTGTTACTTTCTTTCAACAAATTCATGTAGAAAAGAACTGTAAATGCATTCATTTTGAAATGGATTTAACACTGCAATTTAACAAATTAAAGTTAAGAGACACACTGAATTGTATTTGCAGGGATCAGACACGTTAAAATCAAGGTTCTTGACAGATGTAACTTTCCCATATTCAGATACATTCATATGTTTAAAATCTCCCTTATCTCTGTGTTTAAATCCAATTTAAAGAGGAAATTCATACACATACCCACAAAGAATCACTCTGTCCCTAGAAGCTGAGTTTAGGATCCTCTTAGTCAGTAACTATGCTAGAATGCCATATATGCCTATAAAAGGGGAGATCACCCAATAAGCAAAATTTTCCCATATTAGCATATCATATAAGATATTCTAAAATAAATAGTGCTTCTATTATGGTGAGTTGCAGATTTTCCTGAAGACATCTATCCAAAATATTAGGAAAATCAAAACATACACACCTGAATGCCAATTTAAAAATTATTTACCTAAAAAAAAAATCTCTGTGTACAGAGCAACTTTCTGATGAATGTAAACAAATTTGCTATTGCTCTCTGTGGAGCCAGCAAAAGGGAGGGAAGAGAGACAAACAGCCTTGTTCTCACAGACAGCAAAAAGACATTCACAGCTGCAAGCAGTTTTCTAAATCTAAACTGTGAAACTGACAGGAGTGCATACAGGAGTGTCAATACAGACGACTAATACCAGTTTGAGAGCCAGTTTAGTATAGTGGTTAAGGCATCAAACTAGATACTGGAAGACAAACTAGATACTGGAAGGCACGAAGCAAGCTGGCTGGCCGTGGGCCAGTCACTTCTGCTCATCTCTAGGAAGGAGGCAATAGCAACCCACTTCTGAAAAATCTTGCTAAGAAAACTACAGGACCTATTCAGGCAGTGCCCATTGGTCATGACTGAATCGAAGAAAAAAAAGTTTAAGAAACTCAACTTAAAAGAGAAATTTTAACAAGAGTTAAAGAAACTTCTGATACATATTAGGTTATCCAGAGTCCGGAAGCAATACAAATGCAGCTCCAGTATGAACATCTTAGTGAAAGATGTCAGAAAAGTATTTTATGTTTCTAAACGTAACTTTTAACTGTTCCCATAATAGGACAGGTAGAGCGGGAAAAATGAAATCTTTGGATTGGTTTAAAAATATATGAACTTTACTATTTTACACAGGGGGCAATATTATGATTATTTGACATACACACAGCAGTATTTTCAGAAATATGCAAATAAAATGTTAGAAGCATTCATCATTTGCACAATATAAAAATACTATAACCATCTGTTATCAGTTCACACTATTGTTTTATTCAATTTCTCTTTATACTTTTATTTGCTTTCATTTTAACCTCCTGAGAAATTTTAGGAAACTTGAAAAACTCACATGCTATTGCACAACCCATGTTGTCTTTCTATCAGTAAATCTTTTGTTGCCATTAACCTGAACTACACATACCTAAAAATTTCCTCCAGATATATTTGTCTCTAAACAAAATTCACTAATCTCGTATCTGTAATCAACAGAGGGGCTTCCATTCCCAACTTTCTTATAGAAAGGCACTCAGAAAAAATACTCCAAAAATTTCAGGAGCATAACCCCTTATATTCAATACTTTGTGCCTGCCTGTTAGAACAGCATTTAGTGCTAAATGATTTCATCAAACCAGGAAAAAAAATTAGACACTTCTCTAAATCAAAGTATATCAAGGCATTAAAGTTAAGCAAAGAAAAGGATTTAAATTATATAGCCCTAAGGTATATCTCGTTTATCATACAAGACAAACAACTTCTGTAAGTCATTACAACAGCTAGTAACAGGAAAGTAGAAACATACCCCCTTTGGGTGCATAAATTTATCTGCAGATTTCTTACTATTTCTTATTATCTTTCATTATAATCATAAACTTAAAGTATATCATACTTGTAGCAAATAAAATTATGATGTAACTGACAATTGATATACAATGTTGTTAATGAGAGAATTATTACTTTGATTAACTAATGAGTTATTATCAATGAAATATCTTCTGAAAGTATTTCATAAGACATTCTACTCCTTCATAATTTTGTTCCAATTCAAGTATTGAACCCTTACATAATTAATTGTTTCTTTTGTCCCATGTTTTAACATGGGAATTGAAATCTCCAAATTTTGAATGTTAACAGACAAGATTATGGAAGCATATTGGAAATAAACTACTATATTAATCATAGAAAAAAAATAACAGAAATGTAATCCTTATTGAAGTTACACAAACTACATAGAAAAAGGGAGACATTCCTCTGGTGCAGAGGATGAAGCAACAAGTCTGTTGCAAGCAAGCAGAGGAAATACTCAGACAAGGGTGGCTTTCAGTTTTCTTTGTCCTTTTATGGGCACTCAGCTGGAATCGACTCAACTCTTATGCTTGTAGAAGGCTAGACATAAGTGAGTCAGGCAAGCTGGGTAGTTCTTTCCCATGTCTTGCTTAATGCTGGGCTATTATAAGCTGTTAAAAGGAGGATGGTGGGAGTGTAATGCTGAAAAGAAAAATGGGACTAACTGGGGGAAGTCAAAAGGGCGGGGACAGCCGCCATCAATCCCTGAGTGAGGTAATTCAATTCACCAGCAAATGAACAGTTATGTAGTGAATTCTTTCCTCCATTCCTTCTCTTCATAGCAGCTTCAGTTACAAAGCAGTAGAAGACTATCAAACCTCCCATTTTTAAATCAGGGTTCCCAAATTCTTACTCTAATTTTAAAATAAATGGGAATACTCAGGAACAAGCATCTTGACACCAGTATGCAAATTCAATCCAGCATTTAGACCATCTTAAGTTTCACTAAAAAAGCAAATCTGATTCTTAATCATATGAAAAAAATGATTCACACTTAAAAAACAAGGTGGAAACAATAATGATTTCCTGCCTAACCCTAAGGAAAGCAAAAGAAGTCAGCATACCACACATACTGGACACTTGTTTTAATTAGTTACATAGGCCATTGTCTCCAATCTTTTCTAATTCAAAGTTTTGCTAAAAAGGGAGGGGAGGGGGAGAATAAAATATTTAAAATATTTACTGTACTCTCTACAGTATTGAGTGGACTCACTCAATACTGTAGAGAGTATAGGACAGCAGAAGCCTTAAAGTAAAGGGTAGCAAAATCAGCTAGACTACATTGGGACTTCCCAAAGTGAGGCAGCTTCCTGTGTTAGGGTTTCCTGGTGAACAGTAGATCTGCATTGTGCTGCTGGGCCAGATTGAGAAGGGTAAAGCTTTTAGGACCAGTTGTAGCCTCACACTATCCTCAGAGCTTCAGAGCCACAGCACCCCAAGAATCCCGAGCTGCAGCAAAGCAAGCAGCCCCACAGTCACACGTCCAATAAGGCAGGGTGTCAGCAGCCAAAAGGGCACCACAGGGGAAAGGGCACTAGGGGGAAGTTGAAGGTAAGGCAGTCCCTTCCATTGGAAAAAAACAGGCTCTGGGCTGGAATGTGTTTTACAGCCTGTGAACATCAACAATAGATTTTTGGGGGAAGGATTCCTGAGAAATCTCCTTAGTTCAAGCCATGACACACTTCCAACATACCTGTGTTGCAAAGATCATACTTTGATAGAGATTACTGATAATTCAAGGCAAGATTTCTCACGCCCATACTTGGGTCTCAATGATTGAAACATCTGACTCTAACTTCCCCTTTCAAATAATCCTGCATGTTCACATACTTTTGCAACACACAAATAGCTTTGGATCGTTTTCCTTAATAAATAAATGAACAATTATAGTGGTTTTGACTCATGTATTTGTGTTCTCTTTATATAGTTTAGGGCTAGTGTGTGTTACATATCACACTTTAGGTAATATTTATGCAGAAATTTTGAAAATTCAAAAAGATTCACAAACCCTTAAGCACTATTATAGGATTCTTTTTATACTGCTACAAAAATGGATAGGTGCTTAAAATTGGACATTCTCTCTTACAGAAGAACAAATATAGAATTCTCAAGTTTCAGGTGCTGTTTAGCCTGAAATTATTTCCTATTTTCTCTCCCCCAAAATGCAGTTTTCCACATTTAGTAAACCAAGACCACAGGAAATAAACGTTCTTATTTTACAGTCATCTGTGGGCTGCAGGCGTTAAAATTAATCCATCTGGAGGACTTGTTTACTTACACAGAAGATAATTGTGTGTTTTTGGCAAGCTATCGGAACTAGTTACGCCTTCTAAACTACTCAAAATAAAGAAGCAAATCTGTCAGTAAGTATGTAGTAGGAGCCCTCAGCATCGTTACTTCAGTTCCAGATGTTGTTAGAGAAAAGGTCCAATAACAGCTCTAGGAGCTACCAAATGGAATAACAGATAACCAGTATTCAGATTCTAAACCCTACCAATTTTATATCTTGAAGTTCTTATTAAAAATATATCTATTTTTTTGCACCAAAACAAGCACAGAGGTTATAGTCAGGTGTTAATTCTATTTTGATAAAATGTTACTTGACCTCAGCAATTTGTCCTGTATATCACTTGTATAATGTATATTTCCAAATTCAAAACAATCTAAAAATACAGTCATTATATAACAAAGCATTGTGAAAGAAAAAGCCATTTAGCATCTACCTTACAGACTAAATTAAAATATGAGGAAGCGGCCATGAAAAACTGGCTGAGTACAGCAATGGAAAATAAAAACACAAAAGATAATGCAAAGAAAAACAGTCTTTTATTAATGCTCTAGTGAAGGGTGAGGTTGGTGGTAGATAAAGTCAATTGTTTTATGGGATTTCATATTTCTGTTTAGGAGGAAAAGTTGTAATGAATTTGCTAATGATGTAAATACTTAAATACAAAATGAATAGGCACATTCAACAATTCTAAGCTTTATAAAGAACAGACAATATTCAATCAGATATTGTTGAATTCTAATGAAAAATTGATTAAGAAACTATATAACTTCCTACTAAAATTGAAAATGGAAGATGAAAGTAAAAGAAACAATGATTCAGTGGTCAAAAAACTTTGGACATAATGTAGAACTAGAGAAATGGCAAAATATATGGGAAAGAAATTATAAATTAACAATGGCAACTTTGTATTAAGAAAGCTTATATAAAATGTTTTATAGATGGCACTTACCACCTGCTAGGTTAGCCAAAATGTTCAAAAATATGTCTAGTAAATGTTGGAAATGTAATCAAAAATATGGCACGTACTACCATCTGTGGTGAACTTGTGTTAAAGCAAAAAACCTTTGGGCAAAAATACGCATGTGGTTAGAAAAGATTTTAGGAAAACATGTAGATCTTAAACCTGAACTTTTTAAATTAGGTATAGTATCAGAAAAATTTGATAAATGAAGTGTACATTTAATATTGCATGTATTAACAGCAGTGAGGATTGTATTTCCGCATTGGAAAAATGAAGAAATACTATTAGATGAAGAGATAATTAAGAAGATATTGGATTGCGCAGAAATGGATAGACTTACATTGAAGATTAAACAGAAAGAAGATACAGAATACTATCAAACATGGAATTCATTTTATCAATGGCTGGAAAAAAGGAGTAAAGATTAGGAATATAATTTGTATTGTTAAGCAAACAAAATAACCCAGACAACATGATGTTTATTAAGCACTAAATAAATGTAATAGAAGAAAATTAATACATTATTAATTAAGAAAATTAATAAAACAATAATAATTAAAAAAAACAATTCTCAGTAAGCTTAGGTTTTGATCACATAAAGAGAAGATTCACATTATTCTTCCTAATATATATTCCATATCTATCTATCTATCTATCTATCTATCTATCTATCTATCTATCTATCTATCTATATCCCAATATATATATATATTAGCTTCTGTAATAAAAGCATCCCCAGAAAAATATGGTTGCTTGTCATAATGCTCATACTCTGGATCTGCAGTGAGGACACTCAGCTAGAGGAACTTAAGTTCAGCCTCTTTCCTAAAATCAGATCTATATGAGATTTAACAGGTTAAGAGCAAAGCACTTATGAAAACTAAAAATATTTCCATGAGATTGCAAACAAGAATCAAGAATATGTACTCAGTCCTCTCCCAGGGTTAAATCAACATTAGCAACCAGGCTTGTAGGGCATGAAATCTAATTTTGAAACAAAATAAACATAATATGGATTATATGGCAGGTTTAAAGGAGGAAGAACTGGACAGAAATAATTGATAAATAACATGTGAACTATGATAAATCTATATTTATTTAGCTAGCACAGGGATAAGCAATAGAAAGTGGACTTTACTCATTGTTCTGCTCTGTCTTCATGGCCCATATATGTACTGTATTCTTTAAAAAAAAAGAATGTGACTTCTTGCTGCTTTGTTCAGAGGGTTATCCACATACTTTGGAGAAAAAAATAATCAGTAGCAAGCTAGGGATAACAGGGAGCCTCAGGAAAGTTTTTTGATAAATAGTCGTTTTCTGACTTGCAATCATCCCCATCAATGAATCTGTGCTGGTAAAGAGCATCGAAACTTCAAAGCATAATTAGGAGTTTAAGCATCAATGACTTTGTCTAATCATTCACCAAGTTTTAGCTTATAAATCTGGGTTTACATTTAGAACGAAGGGGATAGGGGAATAAGGGGAAAAATAAGAAAGTTTTATATGAAAGGGGCACTATAAAAACAGAGCAAGAAATGCATATAGGATATTGCATATTAACAAGCCTATGATTACAAATCCTATGGCAAGCCACTTCTAAAGGTTCTTTTTTTAAAAAAGAAAGTTATTAATGGCAAAAGTATTGAGGCTTGATAAAAAAAAAGACAAGAAGTGAAGTAACTATGACCTATATAAAGAAGAACTTTTAGAGTTGTAGTAGCATTTTGTTAGATCTTGTAGAATATTCTTCAATTGCTGCAGGGATCAACGTGCTGAAAAAAAGAAATCTCCATCGAATCTACTTGCTTTATAACTTCTCCTTCCTCCTCCTCACTGAGCAAAGTTCTCTCATTGTTAGTACACTCTAAAGGAGGAAATGAAGGTTTTGTGAAAAAGTTCTACCTAGCTCATAGAATACACCAGCTTTAAGTGGGAGGTTTGGGGAAAAAAAACTAAGTATACTGGCAGTTAGTTTGGTATGAAACAGCTACTTGCACCTAACAATGAAAGACAACAATTTCCCTAATATATGCAGTAAATTTGATAAGAAGAATATAGATAGTCCTCAGCTTATGACCATTTACAGTTACAATGTCCTAGGACAGTGATGGCTAACCTTTTTGCCATCATGTGCCAGGAGGGGGCGGGGCGGGGGAAGTTCGCGTGCGCACGTACCCACAGCCATAATTCTATGTGCTCCACCCCCACACTTGCGTGCGACTCCCCCCCCCCCCCGTCATGCAATGGCCCTATAGACCTGTTTTTCTTTCTCACCTGGCTCCAGATCCTCTCTATGAGTCTAGGAAGGACGAAAACAGACTTCCCTACCCCCTCGGAGGCCCTCTGGAGGCTGGGGACAGCAAAAAAGTCATTTCCTGTCCAACCGGAAGTTGGGAAATGGGCCGTTTCTGGCCTTTGGAGGGCTTTTGAGGGGGTTGGGAAGGCATTTTTGCCCTCCCTAGACTCATAGAGAGGATCTGGAGCCAGGCGAGAAAGAAAAATGGGCCTCCCCCCCGCCAGGCCCTCCGGAGGCAGGAAACAGCCTGTTTCCTTGCTTCTGGTAGGGCCAGAAGGCCGAAAAATCAGCTGGAGTTGAGACTGCGTGCCCACTGTTATGGCTACGCGTGCCACCTGTAGTTCGCCATCACGATCCTAGGGAAAAGAGATCTATCCTTACACTTTTAACTGCTGCACTCCCAATGTTACATGAATATAATTCAAGCACCTGGCAACTGGCTGCATTTCCAACCAGTTGCAAAATCCTACAGTCACAATATATGACTTTTCCAACTGGTTTCCAACAAAAACAATCAACTGGGAAAGCTGGAGTCACTTAATGATCATGTGATTCCCTTAAGAACATAGTGAAAACAGTTGTAAAATCATCTCTGGTCACACTTTATAACTGCACCCAACTAGGACAAAATTTCCATTCTACTCCCAATAGTGATCATAAATTGAGGGCTACTGTATTCTGCTAGTCTTTTTTTTTTTTTTGAAAAAGGTTTTTTATTATTTTTTAAAAAAACATAAACATAAAACACACGTTTTCCAAAACGAAGCATTGATCCAGTCACAGATTAATACAAATCACTAAAAAATCTTAATTTTCAATTAATATAACTTAATATCTTACTCAGTTATTTCCCTCAATTCTATCTATTTAACTATGCCATTATCCCAAAAACCCATTACTTAAATCTTAAAACCTAATCAAATATCATTCCATTTTTCTCTTTCTTTTTGCTTAGATGGATATATTTTAAAAATAGAAGTCATTACAGTTATTATAAGCATTCAAAAATATTTAATTCCAACATAATCATTTTATTTTTACTATTAAACTCAACATTATCATCTTTGTTTCTGTTATTAAACCAAATTTATTCATTTCATTTTTACTGTTAATCTCAACATACTCCTCCTTATTTTGGCTGTCTAACCTCATTTTATTTTTACTGTTAAACCCAGCAACGTTATTATTATCTTTGTTAAACCCAGCATAATCATTTCATTTTTACTATTTACTATTTACTTTTACTATTACTATTTACTTATACTATTACTATTACTATGATGGGTAGGACAGAAAAATCCTCATTATTTTTCTGTCCTACCCATCATAATCATTTTTGTTTTTTGGCTGTTAAGCACAGCATAATCGTTTTTATTTTTTGGCTGTTACACAGCATAACGATTTTTGTTTTTTGGCTGTTAAACACAGCATAATCATAGTTAGTTTAACTATTAATCTCTTCATAATCCTTTCTTTGTTGTTTCCATCCATCTATACATTGCTTATTTCCAGTTAATCGTATTTATCCTTATCCTTTTTCATGACAATTTAACACTGAGACATGGTTCTTACTTAAAACATACCTTTGTATATATTTATAAATCTCTTTTAATATGTTTAATTTCTCTTATATTTCTATAAAAACCTCCTTTTTATTATTACTATCCATCTACACATTATTTTATTTTTAATCACATTGTTTTAATCATCTTTTTTCTTTTTCCAGCTGTGTATTCCTTATTTCTTCATTTCCTCATCTGCTGCCATATATTTCCTTCCATTTTCAAAATCTTTGAATTTGTCCTCCATATGTCATATTAAATCTTTTTCTTATTTTTATTTTTATGCATCAAGTTCCCTTCTTTTCAGCTTGCGCTAGATCCTTCTTTTATTCCTACGCCAGTTTTTTAAATTATTGTTATTTCAGTTATAGGAGTTCCATTATAATTTCTTTTTCTTTTCACCAAAGTCAAGCTGTCTGCAGATAAGAAAAAAACCTCCTCCGCAAAATCCCTGGGCTGTTATCTGTAAAGCTCAAAATCCATAACAAAGACGAGTTACAATGTTCCTTTTTAAACCAGAAGGTGTCCCTCTACAATCCACATTTTCCATTAGTCATGCTAGTATCCATTTTGCTGCAGTTATGTAACAGTCCAATTTATTTCCACTTCTTCTTTTAATTTTAAAAATATCAAGTCTCTTTTTTTAAAGATCCAATTCAAATTTTAAAGTATTCAGTCTTTTCACCATGTCTCTGTATTTGATTCCATTAGTTCTATTCAAGAGTTAGTTGTTTATCAGGTCTCTGTATCTTTAAATTTGCATTTTAAACTTTCCATAACCTCTTTGTTGTTCAGCCGCTGTTTTATGGCTAGGGGTCTTATAGTTAGTAATATTGCTCTAGGCGTTGTTACAAGCCTGGGTTGGTTGTCACTCACCCGGCTTCAAAGAGCTCCGTTTCAATCCACTTTCCTCCAGCACATCTCTTAGCCCGGTTGTCCCAGCTTCATGACAGCCGCCATGGCTGCCTGCCCCCGCCGCTGACTCAGAGGATTCCCTCTGATCTCCGAGGAACTTGCCTGTTCCTCTTGGTCATCTGAGGTGTCCCTCCTTTTTCCCCGTCCCTGCAGGACGGTTCCAGTCTGAAGACTCATCGGCAGTGGTTCGGCAGCTGGGGTTTTCGCGGCGCTCATCAGAGCCTGCTATTTCCCCGACTGTCTCGCCGCGACGCCAAATCAAAAGTCAGTATTCTGCTAGCCTTTGAATGTAACCATTTCTTATTTGATATGCAGATTTCAACATGCATTCTTATTTTTATTGCAAAAGAATATATAATACAGATGGTTTGGCCTAGATCCGAATAACACCCAGATAAATTGTGTATGATGATTTAGGAATAAAATCTGATTTTATTAATACTATAAGAAACTTATTTCTGCTTTCAAATGCATACTTTGCTTTCCTAGTATGCAAAAATTTTACAGTCCTTTATCTAATTTTGCTCTGTGCAACATGGCATGACTCTATACCTTTATAAATGAGATTCAGACAAAGGACTGATGGAGCCAGAGCTTCAACTATTGCTGTTCTTGAGAATCCACAAGGTACAGTCCTCAACACTGAATAGTGGAATTCCTCTTTCAGGTTGAATCTTCTCAATCCTATTACTCTATGCTATTTCAACTCTGCACATATCACCCTACTTCTTCATAACTTAACTGTCTGCCATGTTTATACATTGTTTCATCCTTCTCACTCTTTAGTAGGTATATAAGGACTTTTACAATTGTACTTTCATGCTCTGGATTCCTGAGCTAGTTTTACGATACTATCCTTCATGTGTTGCATCATAAGTGTTATCTCTTGTAGAGTTGACAGCTTATATTTTATTTCATTTCTGTATTTTTTTTCTTTCGGTAATATGGGGAAAGTAGAGCAGCTTTGATTTGTAAGCATTAGGCTATGCTCTCTTTTTAAGATATTGACTTCTTCACTAAAATATTTGAGTATCGTTTGGTGGGATGCAATTGCTAACCTACAGCAACCTGCACAATGAGAACAAACAGTTAAAAGCCTTACTTGACTCTGAAGTTCACTCTGCTGCTTAAGGCGCAGATTCTCTGGAGTGTCAGCCACCATAGTGAAGGACTGCTTTGGATAATGTCTGCAAAATAAATAAATAAATAAAGCAGAATTAACGGTATCTAATCTTAATCTAATTTGGCCAATAAATATTTAAGGAAGCAGTACTAACTACTCCTCTTTCTAGGTTTCCTTCACTTTTTGGCTTCTGAACAAATTATGAGCATTCATTAGCAATTCAAGATACTTCTATCCATCACAGTCAGAGTATTTACAATTTATTGATGTTACTTTCGGTTCCTGAAAGATTACAAAAATAATTATTTAGTCAAAATTTAAATTTGAAAATCTCAGCTTTAATCTATTAAAAAAATAACACTTAAGTGCAATACTGATATTGTTCTAATAATATATTTTCTATCAAAAATTCAGCTTTCATAAAATTTCAATCCTTATCACTGAAATCACATATGTAGTGTGCTAAATTTTGTACCATTGCTCAGCATCAGCTCTATGTTCTTTTGTATAGATTTTCATGGATGCATAAGATATCAATCTGCTAATAAATGAACAACTGGAAACATTCTGCACTAGAGCATGTTATATCTTGATTTATTTTGTGTATATCTTTATTCTATGACTTATGACAGTGCCAAAATGGTGTATGCATGCTGCATGAAGAGAGAGCTCATTAACAACAGTGATTTGGAGAAAATTAGTTCCTTATTAATCAATATTAGATGATCACGGTTATTACCAATGGCCAATTAAAACTATGATGAGTTTACAAAGAAATAAAAAATATATTCTTTTAAGGCGCTGCAGACAATTAAGTAGGTCAGAAGGATATCCTCACAAGCACTATAAAATTGTTTAGAATCTCTTTAACAAACAAACTTCTAACTCAATGCTATAAGTCAAATTTGAAACCAAGCCCTTATAAATTAAACAATAAGTGAACAAAATTTCAGTGGCAGGAAAGCAGTAGTTTTACCAACAAAACAAACAAGTAATTATACACGTGTAACAGTTTGTGTTGTCCTTGCACAAAATTTGAACTTTCTTTTCCAGTTATCTAAATCAGGCAACAATCAGTTCTAATGTAGCTTCTACCTTCCTCCAGTATCTTCCTGCTGCCTTACAGTATTCCTTATCTTTCCATTATATTCCCATTATCTTCCCATTGCTAATTCCAAATATCTTCCTAACTCACCCTGTTTTAAAATGTATGTTTTACAACAAATATAAAATAAGTATATTTGATTCAATTTACCCAAGAATGAAAAAAAAATGAGCATAACAATTTTGTAACTAAACCAGTGAAAAATACCTGTGAGTTTTTTCAGTATAGTATCATCAGGTTTTATGAATGAATAATCTCTATGTCCTGATACAAAACAGTGAAGCAATAGAACTTTAACTCCCTCTTTCTACCGGTATGAGCTACCTTTTGCTTTCTTGGATTATGAAATGCTCTGTATTTTGTTGAGAATTAGTCTCCATTCAGTGAATAACAACCTCCACTGTTTAAATTCTTTGTTCTAAGGAAATAACTGACTTCAATATGTATTTATATTTTTTACAGGATTTATAGACTGTTCCAGACAGAACTGGTTCCAAGCAGGCGTCACTGGGACACCCTCAAATATTTAAAAAAATCAGGGAGGCAAACAGCAGAAAAATAAACTGTGGCAACTAATAGACATTGAAATGTAATCTGCAAACATCATATCCTTGAAAAAATATTTTGAAGGGGAGGGGGGAATACAGTGCCTATCTTAAACATATACCTAACAATTCATTTGCTTTGCACCAGTACTCTCAATAGCAAGCATTTCTAGGTTAAAGACAACCTTCCCGAAAGTCTTAATATTTTAAAACAGAATGTTATACTCTAATATTGCAAATGAAAAAGGGCCCTCAATTCCAATTCAGAATAAACTACACTGTTCTGTATACATAAAACCAGAATACATGTAGGTCAATATATTTAATATACAATATTATATACCCAAATCAAATATACTGCTTTTAATTTATGGCAGCATGAAAACACTATTTTTAAGCTCTCTTAAGGAGTCCTGCAATATAAAAAGATTGTGAAGAATTAACCCTAACTCCTAAATAACAGGAACATGTAAAATCTGTCATTTTAAATCCAAGTTGCTCTCCCTGCTCTAACTACCATTGAGCATTTGAATTTGAAATAAAATGGGTTTTTGTCTGAATTTCATTTTCTATTTGATTTAATTAATTCTTTAGCATAAACATATTGATACCTCAAACTTTAATTCCTTGCATGTAACCTATCTATAAAGAACTGCAAGGAATAAAAATAGGGTACCTGACAAAGATATGAACTTTTATTTTTCCAAAAAACAGGTACAAACACACTCATATATACAGCTAATATTCAAATTACTCACATCGTAGGACCAGATTCCGGAAGTCATTATTTAAATCCAAATTTGGCCTAATTGAGTTTTAGGCCATTGAATACTGAATTCACACAAAACAAGCTGATCTTTTACAGTCAGAAAGCTGCCAGTGATTATGTAGCAACTTAATGAACCCTCAATTTTTTCATAATTTCTACTTTTTTTTTCTTGGCTTCTCAAATAAAACAATTGCTAATGTTAATGCTTTCCACTAACATTAGCATTTAGATTAAAACAGATCAGGAGTCTGTGCATCTGAAAAAAAAAATGGCATACTTCATAACAGATGGGGAAGGGAAGAAATGAAAAATTCTCTTTCCCAACCTTTTTTCTGAAAAAACTGTTTTTTCAATATACTTAAAATGGATTTAAGTTTTCTATATTAATGAGAAACTTCTTTGAAATTCAGAATACTGGAAGGAAAAACCCCACTTAAATGAAAGGTTTACCTGAGACAGAATAGACAAGTGCTCAATAAAACAAGCAGAGATAGAAAGAAAACAGTCCCATTGGGAACTGAATCACAATACTTGTAATAACTTTTCATTTTTTAAAAGTGCAAATAATCTTAGAAAAGTAACTGTTTAGATTTATTTAGACATAATCCCAAAACAAATGGTTAAGATTATGGCTTCTCAGCATATATGAATCAAAGCAATTTTTTCTTTTTTTTATGATATAACCTTTTCCAGTTATACTAGTAGAAACCACAATGGGGTAAACTCCAGAATATCATATACAAAAGCACAAAAAAGGTCATTCATTGTATTAATGATGCAACAAGAATACAAATAAAAAAGCAGTGCTATTCATATACTGACAGAACTGCTTTATGTGCCAATGAACAGCATTTGGCAATAAAACATTAGGTATCATTTTTCACTGATGTCTAAAATATAAGATGTTTCTCTCAACTTCCACAACATTCAATTCCTCTGCATGATATTTCCCAGCTGCATGTAAGGCCAAACTCATAATTTAAATGAACACTTAGTTGTTTCATTATCACACACCTACAAACAAACCTACAAACACATTGATTTCTTCCTAGAATGCTAGAAAAGGACATCACAGCTTTAATCAGCCAAGAGCACTATTCCAACTGTACAGATCCCAATAAAAACAAAATACATTTTACTGTTTTAAAATAGTTGTTTTGTAAAAAGGAACAGTATGTCTTCCTCCCAGGATAAGGGAGGGCAGAGGAAATAGCTATACAACGAGGTTATTTGCTTCCTGCCTGTTAATACAGCCTTTCAAGAAATAAAGAGACCTGACTAATTGGGTTACATGCAAGACATCTTCTCCTAACTATCTCCTATTCAAATAATTTTAATCAATATTATCACTTTTTGTTGTTTGGAAATAAAACCATCTATTTAATTTACTCAATAACACCAAGAAACCCTGCTTTTTCTATTTTTTCTTTTAAATAGTATTGTATTTTAGGGATTGAAGAGACCTAAGATATTTACTGATTCAAAAACCTCAAATTCAAATCACCAGAGTTCCACACAAGGACCAGCTTAAAGACTGTGATACTAAAGACTGCAACAAAAAAAATCCTCTCATATAACTTGAAAATTAAGAAAATGATTACCGTCATGGTGTGCCCACCAAATTTATTTTAAAAATTTAAAAAATATTCCTGTAAAATAGAAATATCTCTCCAGAACTGCATTCTGGTGATTGATCTGTCAATATATCCACCATTACCCAACTCCACATTTTGAGATGAAGCCAACCCAAACCCCAATAATCAGCCAGTAACAACCTTAACAAGACCCAACTTTTGAGGGAGAAAAGTAAACACCTCTCTAGATCTAAATCCACTTTCAAATAATAGCACCACACTTTTGCTAGCCTTTTGTTGTACAAACAAGTCATTCTTCGCCACTCTGTCCTTGTGAAGTAGGCTGCAAAATCACCTGGAGGACCATATGTTGCCTATGGAACACAAGCCTGAGACCCACTGATCTAATCCAATTCCCTGTCGGTATAGTAATTCATTAATATGGAATCCCTGAAAAGATTCTATAATAATTGTTATATCTATCCAATCTCTGTTCCAGCAAAACAAAGTCTATATCCTGGGAGAATTTGTTCCATTGTATAACAGCTTTAACAATAGGAAATGATGCCTCATGTCCAGTTATTTCCACTTTAAATCAGTTTCTTGTTCTGTCTTCAGCAACACATCTGTGATCAGTTTTCTAAGTCACAAGGGCATATGGCAATTTGCACTGTTGACAGAAGATACTATGAAGTAAATCCTTGTGATTGCACTAAATATGCCCCCTTCACCCTAGTACACCAATGAGAAAAATACTCAAAAGGACATAAAAAGCAACAGCTCCCATTGGAAAGTTATGTTCAAATTACTATATGGCACCATGACAGTAGAGAGGAAGCACAGCTTTCATTGTATTGCTCTTACTGAGAAATAAACTTAAAATTGGGCACAAAGCCAGAAAATGGACAGAAGAAAGTCTGTATGAAGCATATTTGAAGAAGCACACTTGCTTCTGCCAGTATAAACGTAGCCATTTTTCTTCTTCAATCCCTCCAAAAAGATAGGACATTCATTGTTCAAATCTAGATTTTATGGAGGTTGTTTAGAAAAGAGAACCTTGTAAGCAACATTGAATATAGTTGCAGCCCATCCCCACAATATGTCAAACCATGAATATACGGCTCTGCCGTAATATATTTTACTTTCTTTATACTAAAACTAGCATTTGAAGTTTTACATTTGAATTCAGTGGTTTGGACAATTTAGAACATTTTAAACCCAAGTATAATATGAGGCATGAGTAGCAAAAAATATCCTAGGGTTTATAGATATTGTAGATATATAATATAATTTAACAAAGTAAATGCTTCTAACTCCAAAACAAAAAGCTTGTTTTGCATTCTAAATGAGGGATATGATTTATATGCATGCTTCAGTTTTACAACTGACAGATCAGCATGTGCTCAGAAGCCTTTTTCTGCAACTGTCTACTTACATAAGCCACAATTTCACACTTGTGTCCACTTAATGGTTGTTAGGGTTCTAGTGGAAAAATAAAATAGTTTGTAAAATCTGCTTATTCTTAGGCAAAAATAGGGTAATTCTATAATATCAATAATTTTTCAGAGGCCAAATATTTTTATCCAATTTTTTTTATTCATGGTAGTTGGAATTGGTTTGTCACATGGTTAAAGTCTAGTCATAATATAATTCTGAAGCAAACAGTATCTCAAAATAAAAAAGTTTTGTTCTGAAACCAGAAGAAAGAAGCCTCATTTAAAATATTCCACTGGAACACATGAATTGTGGAACTTATGACCACAACTGAGTCTACAATTTCCACTGTACATTGTTGCCTCCATAAGTCCAGTCAGATACAATTTCACAACAACTTTTATGGCAATCATTAAGCAAATCACCATGCTTAAGCAAATCAAGTGATTATTAAATCCTCAACTTACAGGTACAGGTAATCCTCAATTTATGAATAAAACTGAGCCCAAAATTTCTGTTGTTAAGTGAGACATTTGTTAAGTGAGCTTTGCCCATTTTACGACCTTTTTTATCACAGTTGTTAAGTGAATCACTGCAGCTGGTAAGTTAGTAATACAGTTAAGTGTTACCCATTGTCTCTGCTTGTGAGAAAATCAGACACAGTGATCACATGACCTTGGAATTCAGCAATGGTCATAAATATGAACCAGTTGTCAAGAATCTTGCGTTTCCAGCCTCAAATGTAAAATTATATAAAAATAATTATGAATTGCTATGGCAAAAAATACAGAAAGAGATGGAGAATTGGGGAAAATTACAATTATCTTTGTTGGGGAGAATAGCAGCAATAAAAATGAATGTTTTACCTAGGTTTTTATTTTTGTTTCAAATGATACCAATACTTAAGAAAGATGATAATTTGAGGGAATGGCAGAAGGGTATTAATAAATTTGTTTGGGCAGGGAAAAGACCGAGAATAAAGTTAAAAATAATGCAAGATATACATGAAAGAGGAGGTCTTAAAATGCCTAATTTAAGATTATACTATGAAGCAGCTGTCCTAGCAATAATTAGTGACTGGATTAATTCAACAGAAGAAAGAATACTGAATATTGAAGGATATGATTTGTTATATGGCTGGCATGCTTACTTACTATACGATAAAAAGGTGGACAAAACCTTTAAAAGCCATATACTAAGGAATGCCTTATTTTAAATTTAATAACTGCAGCTAGACTTTTGGTGGCGCAATATTGGAAGAAGGAAGAATTGCCTACTATTGAAGAATGGACATTAGAAGTGGCAAATTTAGCAGAAATGGCGAAAATTTCATACTTGAAAGATCATTCACAAAAAAGATAGATATCGGAATGGAGAAGATGGCACCTTCTATCATCTATGGTGGACCTGTCCAGAGACCAAAAGGTTCTGGTCAAAAATTCGATATTGGCTTTGTGAAATAACGGGACAGGAGATAGTTCTATCTCCAGAAATCTTCCTCCTGGGTATAATCGGAGACGGCTTCAATAACAACAAAACTCAACTCATAATCCAGATTACAACTGCGGCTAGACTAGCCTTTGCAAAATACTGGAAAAATAAATCCATACCCTCAGAAGAAATACTAATAAACAAAATCTTAGAGTGCACAGAAATGGCAAAATTGACGAGTGAGATAAATAATGAGGAGAAATCTAAATATTATGAAGTATGGGGAAATTGGTACAATTGGTTGAAGAACAAGACAAAAACATGATTTCAGGATATGACTTGTTATGCACTCGAAATACGAGTTATATTGTATAGAATATTGAACAGCTAAGGATGAAGTTTATTTAATGTATGTATAAACATTGTACCTCTGAAGGAGATAGAGATTGTATATTTTCTTTTATAATGGAAAAATTTAATAAAGTATATTAAAAAAAAATAAAAGTGGCAAATTTGGCAGAAATGGCGAAAAATTCAGCATACTTGAAAGATCATTTACAAGAAAGATATATATCGGAATGGAGAAGATGGATTGATTATATTCAAAACAAATATCGAACTAAAAAGTATCAAATAGCTTACGAATAAATAGAAAAGTTAAGAGTATGTATATTTAGTTAAGTAAAAGGCAAGTTAAAGTGTTGAGGGGGGATAGGAATCTGTAGTTAGTTAGCTTAGCTTAGCACATGATTGTTAATTGTTTTACTCTGTATTTTGTTCTGGGAAGTCGGGGGGGAGGGTAGGGGGGGAAGGAAGGGAAGGGTAGAAGGGGAAATATTTGAAAAAAAACTTTTTTTTTCTTTTTTGTAAAACTTTTCAGTAAAAAAAAGAATCTTGCATTTTCATTATATGATCATGGGGATGCTGCAGATGTTGTAACTGTGAAAAGCAGTCAAAGTCACATTTTTCAGTGCCATTGTAACTTTGAATGGTTACTAAATGAACTGATGTAAGTCAAGGACTACCTGTACTGCAGACCCTGGTCAAGCATCGCTTATAAGCTAAGCGATGAACAGAAGGAAATGAACTTCTAGTAATCTTTTCTGCTATCCTCACCACTCTGCACAGCCTTCCTATCCAAAATAGTAATACCTCTGGGGGGAGGAGCTGACGTTGCGACGGAACGGTTGGAGGATTCCTGGCTCCAGGATCGCCGCCAAGAACCCTGCCGCTAGACGGTCCTTCTGGGACCTCACAGTCTCATTTTGACTGTGATAGTGGAGGGCACATCCTGACAATGCCAGGGACACCGCAAAGTCCCTGGTTGATCTGGGAGAAGCCCTTTTTCTAGCAGCGGGGCAGCAGCTATTGTAGCTGCTGAAGTTGGGACAGTTCTGGAAGAAGATTAGAAGGACAGTGAGTGGATGCGGTGAGAGATTTTCAATTTAAATCAATATAAAAGAACACCCTGAGACTTAAGTGGAAATTAAACTGGAGATAAAAAGAAATTAAGCGGCGAAATTAAGCTGGATTTTATTTCTTATTTTTAAACCATTTGCATTGGTGGAGGTATAAATCTTTGTTTTGTTTTTGACTAGGTCTGGACTGAAAAGGATTGATAGAACTGAGAGCTGTTTTACATTTTTAAGCCTTTGTGCCTTTTCTAGGATTTAATTTTTTCTTCTTCCTCTGAGGATTGTTTTACTTCTCCATTTTATGACAAAGAACTTTTGGATTACAACAGCAGGGAAGAAAGGAGAATGTGTAATACTGCCATCTACTGGATTGGAAACTTTGTTACTCTTCAAGAAGCAAGTTGAAACAATTGTGTTATATTTTGCTACAACTCAAGGACTTTGAACTTTCTTGCAGATAAAATAGTTGGAAGCACATCTGAGGAAGTTGGAATTATCTGTATTGTTACTCAGGTGCTCTTTGGGGAACTATCAGAAGTAGGAGTCTGAGACTGAATGAGAGATTTGTTAATGTTTGGGGAGAGAATTGCAGAAAAAACTGAAATCTCTTTTTTCTTTCTTCTTTCATCATTTTTTTTCCTGCTAAGTGATAACTCTCTGTATTCTTCCTCTGCTTAAACATTTTCAATGGACTTTTTCCCCCCTCATATATAACTGGATTTTTTCCCCTCATATATAACTTGGATTAAGGGGTACAAGTGCCTGAAGATTGATTTCTGATTGGGGGGGGAGGGTGTTTGGCTTTTTGGCTTTTCAGTTTTGTTTTCCTTTCTATCTCTCTTTTTTATTGATTTTGATTTTTTATTGATTTTGATTGTATTTTACTGACATTGGGATTAATTTAAGACTTTTTAAAATGGATTAGGAAGAACCTGAAGAATTGTTAATTTTTTCTTTCTCCCTTTTTCTTTTTATTCTTTCTTTTTTTTTTTTTTTGGCTATTGGTGACTACTTGAATAGAAAGGTAACGACAGTTGGCTCCTCCTCAACTACGCCTTCCTCGTCACCATCTGGACAACCGTGATCTATTCAGAGGATGCTTCAGCAGGAGAAGGAGAAAGAAAAAGAAAGAGAGAAGGAGACGACATTACAGATGATTCTTCAAGTAGTCCAGAAGACTGAACAACAATTAAAAACAGATGAAAAGGTGGCGAGTACACAGCAAATGATGTTGAAATATGAAGATAGACTGCAAAAAATTGAGAAAAATGAGGAGCAAAAAGAAGGAAAAATTAAAGACATAGGCAATAGATTGGGAGAAGTTGAACGTGACAGGAGTGGATTAATTGGATGGGAGATGGACAGATCAAAATTTTATCTTAGATTCCAAAATGTAGAAGAAGAGAAAAGAGAGAATTTGGCAGAAATAATGATAGGAATTTTGGCAGAAGCACTAGAAATTACCAAGGAGAAGATGATGGACAGCGCAGATGAAATATATCGACTTTATATTAGGTATGCAATGCGCAACAAATTACCATGAGAAGTACATATAAGGTTTACTAAGAAATCGATAAAAGCACAAATACTGCAGATTGCCAGAGAAAAAGTATTGAAGTATAAGGAGAAATTGTGGTTCTGAAGCAAATACCAAGAAAAGTGAGGGAGATGAGAAGAGAATACCAATTTCTGACTAAAATACTACTTCAAAAAGGTGTGAACTACAGATGGCTGTTATCAGAAGGATTAGTGTTAATGTGGCAACTGCAAAGATACAGAATAGATACAAATAGACAAAGCAAAAGCATTTTATGCAGAATTTTTTAAAGAGAAGGAAATGGAAATGGAATTGCAAACGACAGTAGTACCAATAGAACTTCAAGAAGAGGACCTAGCAATGATTGAAAAAGCAGAAGGAGCAGTAGGGGGCATTGTGGAGTACAAAGAACAGCATGAACCAAGAACAACTAGAGCAATAAATCCTTCCTATAAAGTATGAACAGGGAAGAGAAAAAAATGATTTCAATAAATATAAATGGACTTAATTCAGCTGTTAAAAGAAGAAAGGTATTTCACAAATTAGAGAAATTAAAATTTGATATAATTTGTTTGCAAGAAGTACATATTAAAAGCAACATGAAGTTATTGGCGCATTCAAAATTAGGGAAAATTTTACATCATTGCCATAATGCAAAAAAAGAGTTGTCTTACATATTAGAAATGCAATATCAGCGAAGCAAATATATGCAGATGATGAAGGAAGAATTCTGATGGTGGAAATAATAGATAATATGAAAGTTCTTTTAATAGCACTATATGCTCCAAATAACAATCAAGGTGCCTTCTACAGAAAATTGCATATGAAAATAATTGAATTGGAATATGATAATATCTGTATGATGGGAGATTTTAATGGTACAGTGGATAAGAAATTGGACTATAAAACACATAAAACAATAAGGCATAGCAGAAAGATTCTACCGAAATCTTTTTTTAAGTTGACTGAGGAAGTAAATTTAAAAGATGCATGGAGGGACAGAAATGGGAAAAACAGACAATATACTTTTTATTCTGACAGACATTCATCTTGGTCTAGATTAGATATGATATGGACAACAATGGAACTGACTTTGAATATAGAACAAATTGAGATAGAAGCAAATATGTGAGCAGATCATAATCCAGTGACAGTGAAATGGAAAGGACAAAGGAGAAGATTTAGATGGACTTTAAATAACACTGTATTAAAAGAAAAGGATTTTGTGCAGAAAATGGAGAGAGAATTGGCTTTCTTTTTCAAGGAGAATAGGAAAGATCAATGCAAAATCTTTGGGATACAATGAAGGCCTATGCCAGAGGTTTGATAATGGACTATACAAGAAAGAGAAATTTTAAGAAAAGACAAACATATAAAATATTGGAAGATTATTATAAGAGATTTGAAAGACTTCCAGAAATGTCCACACAAAAAAGATGTCAAAATGAAAATGGATACAATAAAACATAAAATGGAGTTATTGGAGAAAGAATTAGCCCAAAAAATTAGAAGTACTAAACAGAATTATTTTGAGAATGCTAATAAACCAGGAAGATGGTTAGCATATAAATTGAAAAAAAGAGAGAGAATCAAGAAAAATAATACAACTAATCGATGACCAAGGACAAAGTAAATTTGGAAATAAGGAGAAGAAAAAAATTATACAGGATTACTATAGACAATTGTATGAGCAGGAAAATATAGAGGAGGAAAATGTGATACAATATCTCCAAAATGCAAATTTGTCTCGGATTCCTAAAGATATTGAGGAGATGCTAGAAGGAAATATAACAATGATGGAACTAACTGAAGCAATTAAAAAACAAAAGAATGGAAAGGCATCAGGACCACATGGATTGCCAGCAGAATATTATAGGACATTGCAGGAATCCTTGAGTCTCCCACTTTTAGAAGTTATGAAGGAAGTGATGACAAAGAAGGAAAAACCCAAGTCATGATCAGAGGCATATATTACATTGATTCATAAGGAGGACACCGACCCACAACAAATAAAAAACTATAGACCTATAGCCCTGCTAAATTCAGATTATAAAATTTTTGCTTCAATACTGGCAGAAAGACTTAAAAGATATTTAAACAATTTTATACACTCAGATCAAAATGGGTTTCTGCCAAAAAGACAAATTAGAGATAACATGAGAATAATTCTGGACATTTTTGAATACTATGAAGCCCTTTCTGAAAAGCAAATGGCTCTGATATTTTTAGATGCACAGAAAGCCTTTGACAATGTGAACTGGCGGTTTATGCTGCTTCAAATGGAACAGATGGATTTTGGTAAAAAATTTACCCAAACAATTGAAGCTATATATTACAAACAAACGGCAAAAGTAATGATAAATGGAGAATTGACAGATTTTATTGAGATAAAAAAAGGTACCAGACAGGGTTGTCCACTGTCCCCTCTCTTGTTCATATTAACATTAGAAGTGCTAAATAGAAATATTACAGAAGAAAAAAATATAAAAGGAATGAAAATTCGAAAAGAATACAAATTGCAAGTGTTTGCAGATGACCTGGTTTTCATTCTTGAAGATCCATTAATATCAATAACTACACTGATAAGATAAAATAGGAGAGTTTGGGAAAGTATCTGGTTTGAAAATTAATAAAGACAAAATGAAGATTCTGACTAAAAATATATTGGTAAAGCAAAAAAAATTGGCGGATATATCAAAGATGCAGGTCAGAAATAAAGTCAAATATTTGGGGATATATCTGACAGCAAGATGTAGTACGCTTAAAGAAAATAATTATAACAAACTTAAACAACAGATAGCGACAGACTTGGCGAAATGGGAAAACTTACAATTATCATTGATTGGGAGGATATCAATATTAAGATGAATATTTTGCTAGAATCTTATATTTGTTCCAGACAATTCCAATTAGATTAGGGAAAGATTTTTTCGAATAATTGAATAAAATAGTGTTAAAATATATTTGGCAGGGAAAGAAGGCGAGGATAAAATTAAAGTTGTTACAAGATGCTAGAATGAGAAGGGGTTTTGGTTTACCTAACTGGGAACTTTATTATCAAGCGACAAGTTTGATACCGTTTTTGCCTCCCAGAGGCTCAAGGAAAGCCTCCAGAGCCTGGGGAGGGCAAAAATGCTCCCCCCGCCGTGGTGCAGGAGGCTGAATAGGCCACGCCCCACCATGCCACACCCATCCAGCAACAGGGCAGGCTTGCTAAAATTTTTGAAGCCCACCCCTGGCCCTATCAGTGAGAAATGGGCAGTAATGTGAAAACAATGAAGCATGATTTTGCAGCATGCTCTAATAGCAGGGAACAGAGCCTTAACAAAGAAATAATAACCATGGATTTACTTCTATTCACAGACCCGGAACAGTAAAATAACAGCAAAAATACATTCTCTGGTTGTTAGTTCATATACTAACACAGTGTTTCTCTGTTTAGTGGCATGGTTGTAAAACTCAGTAAAATACAAAATAACATAGTGGTGTAATGATGTTAATCTTAAATCTATCCAAAAGATATAGGCCCATGATGGCGAACCTATGGCACACATGCCAGACATGGCATGCAGCGTCCTCTCTGTGGGCAAGCGAGCTGTCGCCTCAGTTCAGCTTTGCCCTGCATGTGCACGCACCTCCCACTGGCCAGCTAGTCTTTGGGTCTGTACCGCGCATACATGGGAGCAGAGCGCATGCGGGGCCCGTGTGTGCATGCACGGGGTGCACGTGTGAGACTACGCGCATGCACAGAGCATGTGCATGAATGGTACATGCACACATGTGGGACGCATGCACAGAGGCCGCATGGACATTGCATTTTGGGGCTTTGGGCACACGCGCATTCAGATGCACGCACAGTTTGGGCACTCGCTCCGGAAAAGGTTAGCCATCACTGGTATAGGCATAGTACAATATAGGTAATCCTTAATTTACAACTGTTTAACAATGGCTCAAGGTTATAAAGGCTTCAAAAAATTATTTACATTATTTAATCTATTTTATTTAGTTTATTCTGCAAATTTATTTAGTCCTCAAAGTTATGGCTGTTGTACTAACCTTACAGTTACATGACTGCAATTCAAGCGGCTTGTATTTATGATGCGGTAGAATCTTGTGGTCACATAATCACGATTTGCAATGACTTCCAACAAGCAAAGTCAATTGGGAAAGTCAAATTCATTTCATAACCATGTGATTCACTTAATGACCACTTGGTTTGCTTAACTACCACAGTAAAAATCTGATCTGATCATGTGATGACTTGCTTAATGACCACATAGCTTAGCAACCAAAATTCCAGTCCAAATTGAAAGCTTAATTCAAAGACTACCATACCTGCACAGGCAATCTACTTAAGAAAGAAAATATGACATACATTAATTCCCACAATTGAAGAATGGTTAATAATTGTCAGGGTTGGCAAAATTGACTGTTCTAAATAAAGAGGAAAACATATTTACTTTTGTCTCTATTTAAAAATGTTTCTATATTTTTTCATTTAAAAAAATAACATTTTAGATTTTGATAATTAAAATGATTTTATTATAGAAATGGCTTGAAACATTTACAAATGTAAAGCAAAACATTGAGGCTTTTTTGTAACATTTTTTGTACTCTTCTGGATTAACAAGTCAAAGGTCACTTTTTTCTTTTTTACTTTCTGTGTTTTTTCTTTTCTCAATTTTTGTTTTCATTTATATTTTATTTTATAATAAACTTTAATAAAAAGAAAAAAGAAAGTATGATATATACTTGAGTCTTATCTCCCTAGCATACTATTATGTATGTACAATTTTGCAACTCATTTTCTGATTGGGTGCTCCATAGCCAAAGGCATTTGATACAATGCTTTGCCAAAGTACTTTATCCGTTGCTGTTCTTTTGGCTTGTTTCAAGTCAAGCTTGTAATGGGCTAAACCAGTTACAATTTGCTTTATCCAGCTTTTCCTTGGTGTCCTGCAAGGAATGTTCTTCCATGGGGATATGTTCTCTAGAGTAGCTTGCATTGGTGAAATACTAGGAATATTCTGCAAATATTCCTAAAGCATCCCAGATGCCATTTTGGATTTTACTGGCTATTTTTAGTTGGTTGCAGCACTACTGACATATGGTTTCATTGTACAGAATCAATGTGATAATCTATGAAGGTTGTACATTTGGAAAATCTTCAATTTTTGGAGCTATGGCTATAGAAGGACGTGTGTGTGTGTGCGTGTGTGTGTGTGTGTAAATAAATGTTAGATTTCTACCCTAAGTACCAATTGAGTGAACCAATAGCTATTGTGGCAGCGCCAATTCAGTGTTTCATTTTAGTTATTGAAGCAACTTTCTTTTCCTCTACTATAGAGGTGAAATATTTCAATTTCATTACACTTGCAGGATAACAATTATTACAACACAAACCCTTAACCCTAACTTCACAGAGCAAAATAAATAAATAAATACATACATACATACGTACATACATACATACATACATACAGTAGTGGCCAAAATTGTTGAAATCTTTTGGGAAAAGTATATTTTTAAGGTTTGATGGCTAATAACACCACTTTGTTTTGGAGTAGTACCATAAAATTATATATCAATAGAAAGATAATTTAATTAATTATTAATTAATTATTATTGAAAGAACCGGACTAAAGCTGCTGTTTTTCTCCCTTATATCTGGTTGCCGTGAGAGGGTGACCGATGTTTACATCTGAGTTCAAAATGGCTTAAGTTTTCTACCGCTGATGTGAGAGGTCAGTGGGACTAAAATGACTTGTACCTCTGACTGATACTCTCTCCACGGGACCCTGGATAGCTAGGACATGCCTACCAGCTATGGACTATCTAGCTACAAAATGTACTCATTGGGAGAACTCCTTAAACTTCAAGATTCCCCCCTCTCGCAGGTCTGGCCCTCTGCTTTATCGAGGGCCTATCTCAATGACGGACTTTGGAGTCCGGAGAGATGGCATACAGCAAAAAGAGGGTTATGGGGTTTTTTAGGGAAATTTTTTAATAGGATTTTAAGGGATTCTGGGAGGGGGGTAGGTTACGTGGGTTTGGGGGAAAGACCCGCGGGGGAGGGTATCTGGCCAGCCGAGGGGCGTGGCATGGGAGGTGCGGACTCAGGGGTCAAGGAGGGGGTTAGAGCTTATGATACAGATGGCCATGTCATCGATACTGTAGGTAGGAGGGGCAGATATGGCGGGAGTAGGGGGCCACATCATCTGGCGGGAGTGCGTCCTCGCTGGTTGCAAGCGGTGGCACGCTCCGGCCCTCAAAGCTCTTCTCGTTCCCCAGGTTATACGCAACTTTGGGCCCCAGGCCTTCGGCTGATGCTGTGCAACGCCAGGTCCGTGATAAATAAAGACCCCCTCATTTGTGACCTTATTCAGGAGGGGGGTGCGGACCTGGCGGGTATTACGGAGACCTGGTTGGGCCAGGAGCGGGGAACCCCCCTTGTTGATATGTGCCCACCCGGTTTCCGTGCATTCCATCAGCCAAGGTCACAGGGGAGGGGCGGAGGGGTGGCGGTTGTCATTAACGAGGGTCTTGGACCGAGGGAGGCCACTGTTCCTCAGACGGCTGGATGTGAGTCCCTCCTTGTGAAGTGGGGTCATAGGGTGCAATTGGGCTTGCTAGTCACGTACCTGGCTCCCTGCCACGTGGCAGCAGCCCTGCCCGAGCTGCTTGACGTTATAGCCGCGGTGGCGGTTGACACCCCCAGGCTTATGGTCATGGGGGATTTTAACCTGCCATCAGTCGGCGAGACGTCTGAGATGGCTCGGGAGTTCATGGCTTCCATGACGGCTATGGACCTGACCCAGTTAATTTATGGCCCTACTCACATGGGGGGACACACACTGGACCTGTTTTTTGTCTCTGGACAGTGGTTGAGTGATCTCGAGATAGGGGATATAGCGACTGAACTCTTGTCATGGTCAGATCACTCCATCCTTCGCCTGGACCTCCGAACCGCCACACCCCGCCGCAGGGAGGCAGAACCGACCAGGTGGTTCCACCCCAGGCGCCTGATGGATCCTGATAGGTTCCAGATGGAGCTTGGGCCATTTCCTGAGGTTCTGGCACATGACTCGGCTGAGGACTTAGTAGCTGCCTCGGATAGGGCGGCTGCTGGGGCTTTGGACCGAGTCGTGCCTTTGCGGCCTCTGACCCGGTGCCGGTCTCACCTGGCTCCTTGGTATACTGAAAAGCTGAGGGAGATGAAGCGGCGGAAAAGATGCCTAGAGAGCAGTTGGAGGGCTAGTCGTTCTGAATCCGACCGGACACTGGTAAGATCTCATATTAAGAATTACCTAGAGGCGATAAAAGTAGAGAAGAGTAACTACTTTTCTGCTCTTATTGCGTCATCAGATAATCGCCCAGCCGCCCTGTTTAGGGTGACCCGCTCCCTGCTCCACCAGGGGGCGCGGGAGGACCCCTTGGAGGGTAGAGCTGAGGATTTTGTACAATAGCTGTATGACAAAATCGCTCAGATTCGGGAACAGCTGGACCCTGACGGGGTAGATCCAGGGGAGATGACAGGGGCAGGTCCTGAGAATATTATTTGGGAAGAGTTTGATCCTGTGACTCCCGAAAGCGTGGACAGGATACTGAGCAGACTGAGTGCGGCCACATGTTTATTGGACCCGTGTCCCTCCTGGTTGATACTGGCCTCCCGGGAGGTGACGCGAGGCTGGCTCCAGGGGATTATAAATGCTTCTTTGAGTGAGAGTGTCTTTCCCGCCGCCTTGAAAGAGGCGGTGGTGAGGCCCCTCCTCAAGAAGCCCTCCCTGGACCCGGCTGTTAGCAAATTATCATCCTGTCTCCAACCTTCGCTTTGTTGTGAAGGTTGTTGAGAGTGTGGTTGCACAGCAGCTGCCTCAGTACCTGGATGAATCGACTTATCTAGATCCGTTCCAGTCGGGCTTCAGGCCCGGGTACAGCACAGAGACGGCATTGGTCGCATTGGTTGATGATCTCTGGAGGGCTCGGGACAAGGGTTGCTCCTCTGTCCTGGTCCTATTAGACCTCTCAGCGGCTTTTGATACCATCAACCATGGTATCATGCTGCACCGGTTGGAAGGGGTGGGGGTGGGGGGCACTGTTTTACAGTGGTTCTCCTCCTTTCTCTCCAACCGGTCGCAGTCTGTGTTGACAGGGGAGCAGAGGTCGACCCCGAGGCCCCTTGTATGTGGGGTGCCGCAAGGATCGGTTCTCTCGCCCCTTCTGTTCAACATTTATGTGAAACCGCTGGGTGAGATCATCCGTGGTTTTGGGGTGAAGTACCATCAGTACGCTGATGACACCCAGCTGTATATCTCCACCTAGACGACCCCAATGATGCCCTCGAGGTGATGTCCCAGTGCCTGGAGGCCGTACGGATCTGGATGGGGAGGAACAGATTCAGGCTCAACCCATCCAAGACCGAGTGGCTGTGGTTTCCGACGTCCCGATATAGTCAGTTGGCGCCATCTCTGACTATTGGGGGCGAGTCGTTGGCCCCCCCCACAGATGGGGTTCGCAACTTGGGCGTCCTCCTGGACTCGCGGCTGTCTTTAGAAGAGCATATGGCGGCCGTGGCCAGGACTTTTTATCAGGTTCACCTGATTCGCCAGTTGCATCCCTTTCTGGATCGGGACTCGTTATGCACCGTCACTCATGCCCTTGTCACCTCACGCCTGGATTATTGCAATGCTCTCTACATGGGGCTCCCCTTGAGGAGCACCCGGAGGCTCCAATTGGTCCAGAATGCGGCTGCGCGGGTGGTGACGGGAGCGATGTGGTGCTCCCATGTGACCCCCCTCCTGCGCGAGCTGCACTGGGTCCCAGTGGTCTTCCGGGTGCGCTTCAAGGTTTTGGTTACCACCTTTAGAGCGCTCCATGGCTCAGGACCAGGGTACTTACGAGACCGCCTTCTGCCACCAGTAGCCTCTCACCGACCATTTCGCTCCCATAGAGAGGGGCTCCTCAGGGTGCCGTCGGCCAAACATGTCGACTGGCGGCCCCTAGGGGGAGAGCCTTCTCTGTGGGGGCACCTGCCATCTGGAACGAGCTCCCCCCCAGAGATACGGAGGATCCAAGATTTACGCATCTTCTGCCGTGCCCTAAAAACGTTTTTATTCCAACAGGCTGGTCTGGCCTAACTCTCCCTTTTAAATTGGCTTTTAAATTGGGTTTTAAATTTTTTTTAGATAAATTGGTTGTTTTAATTTTTTTAAGCCTAAATTATTTAATCTGTTTTTAATAGATTTTTTTAACTTTTGTATGTCTTTGTATTTTATTTTGGCTGTTCACCGCCCTGAGTCCTTCGGGAGTAGGGTGGTATACAAATATGATAAAATAAATAATAAATTAATAAATAATAATAATAAAGAATGTAATGCTTTTGGACTTCCGGGTTGGCTCTGCGGCGCCATGGACAGTCTTTTTAGACCGCCGCCCCCGCGATTCCGTTGAGCCGTTCTGACAGCGCTAATCAGCTGTCAAACAGCTTGAAAATCTCCCCTTTGGGAAAAGAAGGGGAGGAGAGCTGGTGGGTGAGGGTAGAGCTCCCCAAAAACCCCTGGATTAATTCCAGGGGTTCGGAGGGCGAGAGCTCCCCGTTCAGTCCACTGAAGCTCCGGATCCGGGGGGACTCTGTTTTTTTTTACAGAGCTAGGCGTCGCGTCCAATTTCTGCTGTCAAACAGAAGATTAAATGATTTCAAAAAAGCAGGTGGAACGGAAGCAGGAGGACAAGCTTGTTGCAAGTATAATGTTTAACTCCGGGGATACAATGTTTCTAATTGGATTTTCTGAGCTGGAAGTAAAGATGGCGTTTTTTTGTTGCGATTTTAAAAGTGAAAGTTAGAAAAGGAAAGTGCCTGTTAATAGACCGTGCTCAGAGACTGGCTTCAAGTTGCTGGACTAGATTTTAAAGAGCTGTTTGGGACAAGATTATTTTGTTTGGTGCTTTATAAAGAAATTGCTGAAAGTTGTTCAAGAGGATGGCTGTCACTTTATGACTTTATGGTTGTGGGAAGAAAGAAATCTTTTTAAAATAAAATGGCTTCTAAGAAAGGAGATTTTGAAAGTGCTGGAAGCTATTTGGAGGTGTCAGAAACGATACAGCTGTCTGATTTACAGAACTACAAGGATCCTAATGCAGAATTTACAGAATTTATAAAAGAAGCCATGAATAATCATATTGCAGCTATAAGTAATCAAATAGCAATTCTCAAAGGGATAACAACAGAAATGATGGAGGAGACAAAAGCAAATACGGAGCATGATGACAATCCAGGAGACATTTTGATTGAAGCAGAGAAGGTGGAAGAATTTTCTCAAGAATTTTCAAGCTTATTCTCTGCTCTTTTTGAAAAAATTGATAGAATCCTTCAAAATTACGATTTGGTTTGGAAGAAAGTAGCAAATGATCAGACTTTCGAAGTTTTAGAAGATGAAGGAGATTTGCCAGTGGTATTTAAACATTTAATAGAAAAGAAACAACTGAACTTTTTTTTCACAAACTCTTGATAATCTTTGGTTTTACAGACGAAGGAATGAACTGATTGATATAAGCAAGAAGAGACGATATGGGGGCTCTAAATCAGAGGAAATTTTCTCAAAAAGGGGACAATCTTTGCAGTTACATCAACCCCAATTTAAAATTAAAAACCTCCTCAAAATAGAAGTAGGAGGGATGCAGAAAGATTGGAAAAAATATAAAAAGAAAGCAAGAATGGAAGATTAACCTTTCTTTTTGGTTTTGCAGTTGTTCTATTAATGGTTAAAAATTATTATGTTTTAGGTGCTACAATTACTGAGGGGGAAAATATATAAATTCAAATATTGATTTTTAAATATTATGCATTAATGGTTAACTAAAATGATTATGTTTTTTTTTTTAAAAATGTAGAAACTTAAATAATGATAATGGCTAAAATGATTATGTTTTAGCAGTTAAAAGTTGGAGGGAGGAAAAAACACTGAGGGGGTAAACGTACAGATTATGATTAATTAAGGTTTATTTTTTATTTTAAGATTTTTAAAATATTCGAGAGTAAGAATGTAAGATTAATCTTTTTTTGGTTTTCTAGTTTATGTATTAATGGTTAATTAAAACGTTGATGTTTATGTTTTAAAATTTTAAAAGCTGGCGGGAAGAACAACGAAGGGGGAAAATTTAGAAAATGTAGAAATTTAACTATTGAATATTCAAGGTTTATTTATTGTTATAAGATTTTAAAATATTTGAACTTTGAGAAAAGTAGGAGGGGGAAAATGTTTTTGTAAATGAATTGAATACCTTATTGATATCTTAAGAGAATTTTTAAGGTTTGAATGCTTAATATTTGTTAATGGTTTTAAAACTCTTAGAGTTATTGGATTATATGCTACTTTGAGTCTATAAAAAGGGAGGTTGATGAAATTGTAAAAGGGGAGTTAAGGGGTCTTGGGAGCTATTAAATCTTGCAGTTAGCTAGTTTATTTTAGCGAATGTTTGGTGAAATCTATGCCCTGTTTTTGTTCTGGGAAGTCGGGGGTGGTGGGTGGTGAGGAGGGGTTGAAGATTGAGATTAGAGATGGATTATGGATTAATTTTTTTTCTTTTTTTTCTTGATGATAGTTTGAATGATTGCTTATATTGTATACTTGTTTGATCAGAAAATAAAAACTTTTTTTAATAATAATAAAAAAGAATGTAATGCTTTTTAACCTTTGTTTGAGAGATAAAAGTGGCTTTTTTTGTGGAATTCTAGATTTTAGGCTAAATTCCTGCAGTCTGCACCGAACCCTCCTTGCACTCAACTTCACATTGCATTGCATCATTTCATCTTGTATAAACCCAGATGATTTTCTTCTGTCACGTAGGCACAGTCTTTTAATTCTTCAATCATCACTTGCTGTTGTGCACCTTTTCCTGCCTTTACCAGTGTGGTTTTGTAGTGACTGAGTCTCCTTATATCTCTTCAAAAACTTAGAAATGCCACCTTTGATTAAGTTTCCACCGATTTTTCTTCTAATTTCTTTATAACTGTAGCCTTGTTCACTTAATAATACTCTTTTACATTGCTTTCTGGGTGACCAGTTAACTCTTTGCACCATTGCTTTAATTTTATTACGTTTTAGAAGCTCACTAAATGAAAGAACACAAAAAAACCCAGCCAACTTGATAGCAATCACATAATACAGACAAATGTCCTTCTCTCAGCTTCAATACAGGACATCAATAACTGAATCCTATTGTGATCTGATTGGCTCATTGCCAAAACAAGATGATTGGCTCTCTAAGATGATTGGCTCTCTAAGCACTCGTGGTCATTGGCTACAATCAGATGAAGGAAAACTACCTGATATCAACCTAAGCAAGTTGTGCTTCCTTTTTCTGATTATTTGGCTATAACCTTTCCTAGAATACAGATAATTGAATGAACTTTGTTGCATTACATTCTTGATTAAATGATCTTTCCATTGATATATACTTTTATGGTACTACTCTCAAAGTAAGTGGTGTTATTAGCCATCAAACCTTAAAAATACACTTTTCCCAAAAGGTTTCCACAATTTTGGCCACTACTGTAAATACCCAGCATTCAATTTATTTACTAGGCAAATAGTAATGAATTTAATTTATTCTCCTAATAAATTTTCTTACCTAAGACTTTCTTTTCTTCAGGAGCTCCAGTCAACAGCAGCAGAAATGTAACCCATAACTGCTATTTTATTGGCAGATATATATTAACAATGGTTTGGTGAATTTAAAGGCTTGCCATATTCAAACACTATAGTTCGAATATGTCATTATGCATAACTATGGCATATTCGAATACTCAAAATAATCTGGAATAAAATATTATTTTAAAAGTTCTTTAAATGATATTTTAGCTCTTCATTTAAAAAGTTCATTCTAATTGTAACTTGCTCTCAGGTTTTCTTTTTAATAATAAGGCTATATCTCACAAAACATTCTGCTCCTTACTGCTGACTAAAATTTCCCCTTGCAGTACTTTCTTATACTTGGTTCTTCATTACTTTCCAAAGCATGTTTAAATACATTCATCTTGTAGCTCTTCTTCTTTCAGTGATTACCACTCTGCTTTATCACAGTTGTTCCTCAGTCTGGAAACTTCTCTGCAAGTTTTTCCATTAGATTACTGCTAAGGAATTATTTCTGACTTTTTTTTCTTTTAGTGAAACCACAACTTTTCTTTTATATTTTGTTACTATCTTATTAACCAACAGTGGCACCAATATTTTTCTTTGGCAAAAGATGTTATGCTGGTATCACTGTCATTTAATATATTATTGCCATTAATTTCATATTTATCAAGAAAAGAAACACAGTCCATTTTAGAGATTTGGAAAACTAAAATGCACTGCATAGGATTAGGAATGCCATGAGAACATTCTTCAATCAGTTTTTTTTTTCATATTACTTATCTGCAAATGGTTTAAGATCTCAACCAAGATCTATAAATGTATAGTTCCTTACAAAATAGTTTTAATCTGTGCATTATGACAGCAAAACTCTGAAAAGCATACTTACGCATTGCAGTATGGCTTCTTCTCATAGCCCTTGTAGTTTTTCATGTTGAGTGTCATCTTGCAGACTTCGCAATGAAAACATGCTTTATGCCAGTACTAGAGAAATATAAGAAACATTGCAAGTGGATTAATTAACTAAAGGATATATATCCAAAGGTAACAAGTCTTTGTACCAATCCTGATGCATTTTTTAGATAGATGCTCACTGTAAGAACTTTTATGTTGCTGAAATGTAAAAACAAAAACTGAACAAGTCCAGGACAAACATGTCTTTTTATTTAATTAGTAAAAACAGTAGTAAGTTCTTAAAATAACTAGTTTGTAACTACTAAACCTATTAACTCTAACATAGTGGTCCCCAACCTTTTTGGCATCAGAAACTGTTTCGTGGAAGGCAATTTTTCCACAGGCTGGGATGTGTGTGTTTCTCCTGCAACCTAAATCCTGCACATGTGCACATGAAGCTTTGCTCACTCACGTAGACCGTTTCCTAACAGGCCATGAACCGGTACCGGTACCAGTCCACAGCCCATGGGTGGGAACCCCTGCTCTCACAGATTTGTATAAAATTAAAATACAGAAATATATAAATTCCATCTGACTAAAGGCCCAAAATAATACTTCCCAAATGGAAGTTATTTTATGTGATCTTACAACAGAAATACTATTCTGACACATAAGAAAATCAAGTTTCCCATTGGTTTGAAAGATAGCTATTTTATCATCAAGATTAAGAACAGAGTTAGTTCATGCTAGCATTTCTAAGTGGAAGATTTTATGTCTTCTGAAATAGGAACAAAAATTTCTGAACTGAGAAAAGTAGCACTGAATTGTCACCTGCAATTATTCTAATATATAGGTAATCTTCAGTTTATGACCATTTGTTCAACCTTATGATGGCCTTGGGAAAAGTGATTTGCAATGTGTCTTTGAAGTTACAACCATCACACCACTGATTGGTATTTGGACACTAGGCAACTGGTTTGCATTTACAATTGATTGCAGAATCCTGTGGTAATCATCTGCAACCTTCCCAACTGTTTCCGATAAGCACAATCAATTGAGGAAATTGTATTCAATTAATAATCAGGAGATTCACTTAATTTAGTAAAAATTGTTATAAAATCAGGTTTGATGACTTGCATAACAACAATATAACTTACAATGGAAATTCCAGTCCCAAGTGTGGTTGTAAGTTGAGGACTACCTGTATTCACAGTAGAAGATGAACTAGAGAACCCATGTAGTAAAATAATATTTTTTTATTTAACTGCCTAAATTGAAATTGTATTAAACCATAAAATGGAAGCTAAGCATCTCAGTCACTTCTTTGATCTTAAATGTCATGAAAATCCTAGAACATAGTTTCTGAGAGGGGCACATCATTCTGTACCATAAGGACAGAAATATTAGGGGTATTATGGGAGACAATAAAAAAATACAGTAATAGATGACAAGAATAAGATGATTACATGATTCTGAAAAAAATGCACAATAGCTTTCTGCAACAATTTTACAGAAAACAGCTAGGAATTATTCAGCTAAATGGTTAAAAATAGTACTAAATTCCAAGATGCTGATAGAATGAAGTACTAGATTTAGAAGGGGATCGCCCGATCTGGTAGTGATGGAGGCCGGTGGTTCGGGGAACCGGTAGCAAAAATCCCTGCGCCCTCCCCCATGCCCAGTTGAGCTGCGCAATCATCAGAGGCTTTTTAAAAGCATTTTTTCTACAACCTCTTCCGCCGAAAAAATGCTTTTAAAAGTTAAAAAAAAAGCCTCTGATGATCGCGCGGCTCAGCTGGAATCATCAAGAGGCTTTTAAAAGCATTTTTTCTACAACCTCTTCGCCCGAAAAAATGCTTTTAAAGATAAAAAAAAGCCTCTGATGATGGCACAGCTCAGCTGGGATCTTCAGAGGCTTTTAAAAGCATTTTTTCTACAACCTCTTCGGCTCAAGGGGTTATAGAAAAAAATGCTTTTAAAAGCCTCAGACGATCCCAGCTGAGTTGCCTGATTGTCAGAGGCTTTTAAAAGCATTTTTTTTACAACCTCTTTGGCCGAAGAGGTTATAGAAAAAATGATTTTAAAAGTAAAAAAAAAAAAGAAAGTTGGCCACGCCCACCCAGTCACATTAACTCCCCACCAAGCCACACCCACAGAACTGGTAGTAATAAATTTTACATTTCACCACTGCTTTAGACCACTTACTAATGTACTTTATATAACATGTTCCAATAATATTGTAGTATTAATCTGTTTCCATTTTTCAAGGGTTCCATTTGATATCAAAATTGATTAAATGTATCTATTTACTACATATAACTTTAGACTTCATTTTTCTTGATAATTCTTCTTCAGCACTTTTGGGAGGGGGGAAAATTGAAGCAGAATCACAAGTATAAAATTACCCATTAAAATCTTTGTAAAGATTCTGCTTGTTAGACTAACTTCATTTTCATGACAAAAGTAACACATTTTATTATTTTAGAATTCTAGGAAAACTATCAGACAACATATGAAGTAAAATCAAAGTTTCTCAAGAGTATCTGTACCCATATGGACCTCTTTATTGACAGATTCCATCTAATATCTTATTTTCTTTCATCAAGTACAAAGCAGCAGCTTTCTAAACAAGACTATCAAGCAAGAATTGGTACACTACTATTTAATGATCAAGGACAATAGTTAGATTTGCTACTCTTCTGAACCACAATCAGTGATAATTGCAAAGTATCCTGGAGTCAGTTAATAACATGGGAATTCACCACACCCAATTTTTAAATACAGCCTAGATGACAAGAGCACATAATGACTCATCAGTATTAGAAGTCTGCCACATTTTATTGCCTAGAGCAACAGATTTGTACTTTCATTCGAGTCTGAAACTCAATTTCCATGTAGTTCATTTTTATTTTTTTTTTAATTTTCACTGAACCTTTGACATAACCAAAATCAGGACCTATTTAATGTATACCCATATACAACTTTATGTTTTCAGTCACCAAATAAATGAAGGGTAATTGGAAGTCTCAAATAGCTCTTAAAAACCAGAGCCTTCTTACCCTCATGATGTACACAAATTTGAGTGACTGCAAATTTCATCTCAAATATAAAATACATGGCAAATTTGAATACTATTATCAGATAATATGTCATTCATATTAATATGTAACAAAATACTGTAGTTATCAATAAAATTGGGCAAATACATTTTTTAAATAGCAATCTTTCCAACCTAAAAAGTGGTCTAACACAGGCCAAGTTCACACTACAATTTGCTTCAAATTGATAACCATATTTTAAGTTCCTAAATCTTCAATTGTTTTAAAAATGATGTATCCCAGAGTTGTGGTTCTCCATTGCTGGAGGTTTTGAAGACGAAATTAGTCAGTCACTGTCCAGAATGGTTTAGGGCTGTGATGGTGAACCTATGGCACATGTGCCAGAGGGGCCACACTGCGCCCTCTGTGAGCACACAAGCTGTCACCCCAATTCAGCCCTGCCGTCCATGTGCACACGCCTCCCACCAGCTAGCTGGTCTTCAGGTCTCTGCTGCACATGCGCATGGATACGTGTGGGGGGGGCATGTGTGCATGTGCAGGGGGCGGGGCAGGTGTGGCCCGTGTATGCATGCGCAGAGTGTATGCGCAGGGGCTGCCTGCGCATTGCATTTGGGGGGTTTGGCCGCACACGCGTGCATTTGGTCCAGAAAAGGTTAGCCATCACTGGTTTAGGGCCTCCTGATTGAGCAAGGGGTTGCACTGGAAGACTTGCAAGACCTCTTACAACTCTGTTATTCTGTTATTTATTCTGAGATGAAGAGGGACCAAAGATACGTTATGTATGAATGTTTTAACACTGAATGTGGCCACTGTAGAAAATTATGACTAGTGCCCAACAAAAAGGAGAGCTAAGAACTATGATATATAATCACAGCTTTGACAGCTTTTTTTTCATTATTTAATTAACCTAGTATTTACATAATACATGGAATCATAAACAGTCTACAGTTTTACACATAGTAAATTAAAACGTGGTTGGCTAATTATGCAATGAAAATCCAGTTTTAGAGATGAGATGGAACATTCTTTCACACCTTTGTAAATAAATATAGATACTAGGTACAAAAATATAGCTAAATGTAAATTTAGATAGTGAATGTAATAGTAAATGTTTAGATAGTGAATTAAATGTAAATAGGTTCAAAAATATAGCTAAATTATTGTTACTATTGTCACTATTGCTACATCAGAAAAAAATTCACATATTAGTTCTATAGAATAATACTTATTGTATAGCATAAGTAAACAATAGCCAGTGTGGCTTAAGAAATGGCATGTAGGAACTTGAAAATTAAAAAAAAAAAAAAACGAAGTACCCAAATTCAGCCACTGTATTCGCTTAGTATATCTTTCTGTTTCATTTTCTATATACAAGATGGGAATAGTATAAACACTTGATACATGGTATAGATCAGGGATGTCAAACTTAAGGCCCACGGGCAAGATCCAGCCCACGGGGTGCTTAAATCTGGGCCGTGGTGCCTCTGCCAGCCAACACAGGGCACCGGGGGCCCATGCATGCCTCCCCACTTCTGTGTTCTGTTGTCAGCCTGGACAGCCTCCTGCAGCACTCTGCCAGCCAAAGCACGCCCCGTTTTGGCCAGCAAATTGCTGCAGGAGGCTGTCCAGGTCGAAAACGTGGTGTGGGGCACCTCATGTAGCCCCTCCGTGTCCCGTTTTGGGCAGCAAAGTGCTGCAGGAGGCTGTCCAGGCTGAAAATGGGGTGCACAGGGGGGCTGTGCACACACCCATGCCCCATTTTCGGCAGCAGAGTGCTGCAGGAGGCACCTGTCCCATCTCCCTCCCTTCCCCCCATCAGCCAGCCCGTGGAGAACTTCAATGCCGATCCAGCCCACAAAGAAATCCAGTTTAACACCTCTGGTATAGATTGTTAAATTGTTCAACCAACTTCTTGTATCTGAATAAAAACGCAGATGCCATTTTATAATTTTCAATGCAGATAAATTTGAGATTTTCAGATCTTGCTTTAGTATGGAGCTTTAATAAAAAATGCAACTTGCAACTTATCAGGAAATACAATTTACATGAGCTACTATTTAGAAAATTGGCAAAACAATGATCCACATATGGAGCAAATCCATTAGCTTAGAAAGAATGTCAACTAACACCATCTGGTAAGAGATTCCATATAGTTATTAGATGGCTTTCAGATACAATTCAAGATGTTGGTTGTTATCTATAAAGCCCTACATGGAACAGAGTCTTTCTAGCATAGATGATGATTTAGAGACCATGGGAGTTTTAGGCATGAAATATGAGGTGGATGACATTAGAGCCAGGCACTCGCTCTCAGCCCAATACAACTCACATGATAATAGGCAGGAGAATAGCAATAGCAATAGCACTTAGACTTATATACCACTTCACAGTGCTTTTTACAGCCTTCTCTAAGTGGTTTGCAGAGTCAGCATATTGCCCCCAACAATTTTGAGTCCTCGTTTTACCCACCTCGGAAGGATAGAAGGCTGAGTCAACCTTGAGCCTGGTGAGATTTGAATGATTGCCAAATTGCAGGCAGCCGGTGATCAGCAGAAGTAGTCTGCAGTACTGCACTCTAACCACTGCGCCACCGTGGCTCCTTTGGTATGTTTGGATTACATTTGGATTAGATATATTTGCCATCTTGAGTTAAATATTAAAAAGGCGAAATAAAATTATAATAGAGTTTAAATATTTGGGGGAAATTTATTTCTCAAATTTCTGATCTTGTAAGATAACAGGGTTGACATGCTTGGTCCCACCTATTAAGCAATGTTGTGTCATGGGACCAAGGAAAGATGTCTTCTCTACTGCAGAACCTGCCTTTCTGAATGGTATTACCCCCTGACACCACAATCATTCAAAAGAGCCCTGAAGACTACTCCCTCTTTCCCCAAGCTCTGTGCTGGGAGAGGTATAATGGAATCTTAATCTTCCTGAATGGAAGATACATGTCCCTGAAATGTTAATAAATTTCTCTCCTTCAGGCATGGTCGTATTTTGTTAATATTACCGTAATATATTGTTTTTCTGTTAATCTTTGCAAGTCCACCCACAATTGTTGAAGAGTGACAATCATAAAATTTAACTAATAAATATTATAGTAAATTTCAGTCTCTGTCTCACTGCTTTTAAATCACAGACTGGACTTTGGGAGCTGACCAAATGTGCTTTTATGTCATAGTTTTTGCATTTTTTTAATACCAAAACAGAGCTTTAAAAAAACAATTATTCTAAACATAATGCTCAGGTTGTGTCACACAAATTTATTAGCATATGGCACATTCATACATAATTTTCATGTTTATAGTATAAATAGAAAAAATATTACTGCACAGTGCAGTGAAAAATTTCACTTGTATAACCGGCACAACCTCCCCTTTCCTCTTAATTACCATTGAATGCCTTCCACAATATACAGATTCATTTCTAAGCATGAGCTAGCCCTTATAACACGGATGTCAAATTTGATCGCGTCATGGCCCGTATCTTGACGTATCTCGACGTTTTCTGCCTTTGCGGAGATGGGGTGGTCGTGGCCTGCACGTGATGTCTCCGGCCTGCGGGCTGCCAGTTTGATAGGCCTGCCTTATAACAATTGAGTGTAAGCTGTTTAAGGAAGGTCTACTGCAAAAGTGGTGACCATGTAGTTCCCAACTTCTATCTGTACATCACATAAATTTAACTCAAACTTCATTAAGATTTAGCTCCATCACTATTTCAGGAGTATATAATTAATTGTTGCAGTTTATGACATAAATCTCCTCCCTTTAATAAAGGCATAGTAAGTAGGAAACAAAGTTGCCACATCATCTATGAATCTAAAAAGTCAGAACTTTTTTAAAGCCAATATGTAATAAGATGAGCAAGGCATATAAGTCTTTGTAGTTATAAACATGATACACAGCGAAGTCCCTATAATACTTGACTCAGTTTCTTTTTTAAACAGCAAAATAGTCATTTTAAAAAAGGATCTGTTCTTATAAACTCAATAAATTGCAGTAATCATCGATCCAAAGGGAGGTGGCAAGGGAATAGAATCTAACATAAAACAGATGATGGCTAATTTGTTCATCTTTTTAGCTATTGATACAAGAAAGCTGTTTTTTAATTGTGGCAAAAAGTGGTAGAAAGCTTCTCTTGACAGACTTTTAAAACTCTTAAGAAAACTATTTAAAGTCATAACATTTGCTTAAACAAATAATTAACAACCTGGCTCAAATGCCTGTATATTTTGACAAATCAAAACTGGAATGTTTTCAATATAAAAATCAGTAGTTCTATATATTTCATTTGTTTGCTGGAAATAATTTGAGAAAATCATTTTGTAATTCCTCTATTTTTTTAAAAACAATGGGCAGGCAATTTGATAAAAATACAGTAAAAAGCAAGTAGATACTTTCTAGGCAAGGTATCAATAATTAAGAAAAATTAAAAACAAAGCTTTGCTAAACCTTAGGTTTGGCTATTTGCATAATTTATTTTATTGACGTTACATTACTGCAAAAGGATAAAGTGAGAAGCCTTTACATTATAGATGCTATATTTGTAACCACCATAACAATGTCAAAAGTGTTAATTACTTAGCAATAGCTTTTAACATCCCTTCTCTAAATCCACGTCTTTATGCAATATTTCCCAATTCAAACTGATGTCAACTTAGTCCATAATTTTGAGAATCTGAAAATATAGTTTTCTTTACCACTCCATCCTCCCTAAACTACACTTCCAATAACGTAACTGTTGAATATATTTCATACTTTCTTTGCAGCTCTACTGTACTGGCAGTAAGGCACACCTGTCGCTAGAGATCAGCAGGCTTCTCAAATTTCTCTTCATACCATCTCTTAGGTTCGGTTCCAATATTGACTTCTTTCCTGTATAACCCACGGCAAGCAGAATCTGAACCTTAATAGCTGCCCCCACCACCTACCCTCCTGCAAAGTGTGAAGCTTTCAATGTGTCATCAACCGTCGTTCCACAGGTGATAACCCCAGACTTTATATATTGTCCCCACAACCATTAAGTCGCTTTTTAAGTGGCCCTACAGAGACATTCGCAGGAAGCACATGTAATTCAGCTCCACCACATTTGCCACTCCACACCCAGAAAGGCTGCTTCAGCTCCACCGCGTCTAGGAAGCGCTAGGTTCCCCCGGGTGACCCGTCCCCCATTCCCTCCTCTACGCAGCCCGCCTTTTGTTCAGGCTACCTTGTACCTTATCCTCCCACGCCCTGTTCCTTCAACCGCTCCCCAATGGCCACTCTCTAAAATGCCCCCTTTGTGCTTTCTACACGTTTCCTTCCCTCAGCCTGGCTTGCTCTCCCCTTCCGGCAATCCACCACTTCGGAGCTTGCCTGCCTGCCTGCCTGCCTGCCTGCCTGTCCCTCTCCTCCAATTGGCCCGCCTTCCCTTCTCCTTCCACGCACACACGCTCCGCACCGACCATCCCGCCCTTGACATCTTTGCCCCGCTCCACCCCAACCGTCCCTCACGAACACTCTCCCTTCACACGCACGCACACACACACACACCACACACACATATACACCCCCCCACACACACCCGGACAACCAGCAACAACAGCCTCCCTCCGGGCTGCCAACTGCCGCTGCTCCTCGACCCCCCCCCCCCACTGCTCGGCTCCGCGATCTCCACTTCAGTTCCTCACAGGCTTCCCTCAAAAGCCACCACCCCCCACCCACCCCGCGGGGCTCGCGCCTTCTCTCTTCACGGCACCCACCTTGTCGAGGCAGTTCACCTTCTCGGTTGGGTAGACGATTTTGCCGCAGCGGGCACAGCTGGGATTCATGGCGACCGAAGCGAGGTGGGGAGGAAAGGGTCTCTATGTGTGTGTGTGTTTGTGTGTGAATGCTAATGCTGCTGCCACCGCTGCCTCGAAAACTGCGCCCTCGGGAAGGTTCTGCAAAGGCAGCAACGGAAAGGAGGGGAGGCGAGTAAGCAGGAAGCCGCCCCGGCAATGGCTGGTTGCAACTAAGAAGGGAAGGGGCGCGGCGAGCCACTCTCTTTTGCGCGCGCGCCTCCGCCTTCTTCCTCGTCAGCGCGAGCGGTCGACCGCGCGCGCACACACAAAAGGGGTGAGGAGGAAGGCGGCGACGCCAGACGGGTCGGCGGCGAGGGGGTGGGGTTCGGCGCTCACGTGCGAGGAGGGTGGGGGCGGGAGGGAGGAAAAGAGAGCTTGAAATAACGACGGAAAGGAAATTTGCGGCGCGCGCGCAAACGTTTCGAGGGACGGGGAGTGGGACTTAAAAATAGGCTGAGAACCGGGACCCCAACGGTGCTCTGAGTTTTTCCACCTTGAACTTTCCAACTATAGTGCCTGTCATCTTCAGAGAGTTCGGCCGAGTTAAGAAAAGCCAGGCTTAGAAAAGCTTTCTTGAGTCTGCTAGAAGTGGAAAAACTCCCTTGAACTTTGCCTCGGAGTAGATGAGAGCTACTGTACTTTGCATGTTCCCTACATAGCCTTCCTAATCTCCTCTCCAGATATATTACACTCTTATCTTCCATTACTCTCAGATTGTACACCCAGTGGCTAAGAAGTATAGGATTATAATTTAAAATGCTTGGAACGGAAGGAGAGCTCCTAATTCAGTTTAAATGTGCTAAACCTAGAGTGTAAAAATGAAAAAGGAAGCGTATAAACAGCACCAAACCAAAAACCACAGAGGTAGCTATTTCCTGGTTGCTACAGTGTTTTGCAATAGCTATTCCTCTGTCTCATAACGAAATGCCACTTTTCCTCCTACATGTCAGAACTTCCCCATGTTTTTGAAAATCTTGTGGCAAGCAGATATTCAACAGGTAGAAAGGTAGGAACTGAACAACTTGCTTCAACAGTTGAAATTTACCTTTTTTTAAGGCATAGGAGTGACAGTATTCATTGGATGCCAGCTATGGAGCTTTCTGAAGAAAAAAACTTCTCCAAATCAAAGTCTAATGTTAGATCTTTTTAATGCCAAAGCAAGCTATTCCACTAAAACTGTGATGGTGAACTTATGGCACACGTGCCAGAGGTGCCACGCAGCGCCCTTTCTGTAGGCACATGAGCTGTCGCCCCAGTTCAGCTCTGCCGCGCATATGTATGTGTCTCTTGCCGGCAAGCGGGTCTTTGGGTCTCTGCCAGACATGAGCAGGGGGCATGGCCTGTGTGAGGGGGGGCTGTGCATGCATGTGCGGGGGGGAATGCGTGCATGCCCGCGGGCAGGACATGCTCAGGGTGCATGCATGGGGGTCATGCATGCATTGCATTTTGGGGGTTTGGGCACATGCAAGCTCATTCATGCGCATGTGCTTTAGGTATGTGATCCAGAAAAGATTAGCTGTCACTGCACTAAAATTACCAATTTTGTCTATTCTGATTACCAGAGTCTAATATTAAATTCATTTTAAACAAGATCCTTTCCAGATAGGTACACTATACTATAATGCCAGTGGTGGGATTCAAGTAATTTTACAACCGGTTCTCTGGCCTAATGATTTCTTCCAACAACCAGTTTGCCAAACTCTCAGAAAGTTAACAACCGGTTCTCCCAAAGTGGTGCGAACTGGCTGAATCTTACCACTTTATAATGCCCATTTTCCCCTATCACCATGACAAATTTTTGAAGCTATGGGCGGAGCTAAGAAAAGCATATGGAATTGATAAGGCCTGAATATAGATTTTAATATATGCAAAGTATTTAATATATTGTTCCGTGTTTCTCAAACTTTTTTTTCTAGTCAAGTATACATCAGTGGTGGGTTGCCCACCCAGTGGTTGCCTATCAGTGGTAGGTTCAGACCGGTTTGCAAGAACTGGTAGTAAAACCAGCGGGAGGTCCTGCCCACTGCCACAGATGTTGTCATCTGCGATCTGTGCATGCGCGTTTACAGAATTATGTTATCTAAATAAAATGTCATTTTACTAATCATAATAAATATTACTTGAACAGTGATAGAAGTATTGACTTTCCAATTACCTATTCTTACTCCACATACCATATGAAACAGTGGTGGGTTGCTCCCGGTTCTGTCCGGTTCTATAGAACCGATAGTAAAACCAGCAGGAGGCTCCGCCCACCAACCACGTCATCGTGGGTGATCTGCACATGTGCAGAAGCATGTCTGAGCAAAGAGCGCATGCGAGCAAAGTGTGTGCGCGCGAGCAGAGTGCACTCAAGCAAAGTGTGCGTGCTTGCTCCCGCTGCGAACAGTAGTAAAGGTAAATAGAACCCACTGCTGATATGAAACTATAAATGGGATTTGTTTGGTTTTGGTTTAGTTTCGGTTTAGAGTTTATGTGTGAGATCAGCTTTTTGGTTTCTCAATAAACTATGCTTAAAACAAGGTATAGAATGAATATGTGAATTGGGCATTATTTCTTGCATACAGTATGTATGTTACAATTTCACTTCATTTTCATTGCTAAAACAAACAAACTGCCTTGTTTTTTTCTCTTTTTCTTTTAAAACAAGTTCCTATAGTGAATTAATGAACATGGGGTAGAATGAGGTCCTGTATTTAAAAACATTATAACAAAACTAGGTTTCAATCCCATTTTGTCCTTTTTTATCAATAACAATAAATGTGGACTGAATATAGAATCTTCTGTTAAGAAATTAAGTTGTAAAATGCAACATATGAGTCTCTAACATTAGATTAGCAGCTGAAACCCTCATCTCTCCCACAAAGATAATCAATGGAAATGGTATTCTATGAAATTCTATGGTATTTTTGTAACCTGTATCGTGACCGCCAAAGGAATCCATGTTTCTTTTTTAATATTGGTGTTTGAGCTCTTTCATGTGTCATATTATCTTATTCCAAATCATTTGACCAATCTTCCTAGTACAAATATATTCATTCAGTATTGCCAACCTTCTAGTTGGCCAAATATTTCAATCAATCCCTCTGGAATTGTAAAATAGAGGAAGATTACTAATTCACACATAGGTAGAAGAATATCCAAAACTAATTGAGTTTTGCTCATTCTGTTTACTGATTGCACATAAACTATATGTGAAGATTGATTTGTCCAGTTATAGTACTGAAATGTGGGATGTAGTTGAAGATCCTGTACTATTTTGGAGACCATTGCTTTCTTTCTCTGTTTTCACTTCTCATCTAAAAATGAAAATCCTTAGGTAATTTTTTTTTTTTTGGTCTCCAGATATACCTTGGCTTGTAAAACTAGACAACTTTCTTCTAATTTCTTTTTTCTTTCAGTATGGGAACTTCACTGCAGCCTGTCCACCGTCTTCCCCCAAATGTTTTCTATAACTTGGCTTGGTTTGGCTTTACCAGCTTTTCATTATTTTCTTGTAAGAGGATTGAGTCTGAATGGAATCATTTTATATGCTATAACAATTTGGGAAACAAAAATGAATATTGTGTGATTGACAAATCACATCTGCCCTGATATATCAATGATTCTGAAATAGTAAAAGACCCCTAATTTTACAATGCATGTATTCACATCAGTATTTCTTGATACGAAATCACAAGAAGCTTGGTCACATGAAAGGAAAAAGATAATCATGAAGAATCCCCAATCAGACATTGTGGGCTAAATGCAATTTGCTTTAAAAGCAACATAACCTAATTTCTCCATTAATAAAACAAGGCCATCAACAAATGATGGACATCAGCACCCTCTGCTGCTATATACTAATAACGTTTCTAGATACTTTGGATAACATAGTTTTTATGTTCTAAACCTAACCTAATACCCATGAACCTAATGCAGCCCCCTAAGCCCTCTCTTTTTTTATAGTATTCTTTTACATATTTACATAAATACTAACTTGTTCTCTTTATACTAAGGGCTTCTGGGAAATTAACGCTAAGAAAAAGTTTCCTATTGGAGTGGATGAAACAGACTTATTGAATGATGTTATATAGTATTGTCTTTTCAATATATTTTCTCATTTATGATTTAAGACAAAAACCAGAATATTCTTTCTTGATAAAATATAAAGCCAAGTGTCTTTAGACTAGAAAAAAAAACAGATTTTATACTCTATATAGGATTTATAGGATCAAAGATGAGCTTGCTAGTTGAATGCCTAGAATAATACAATGTACATTTTTGAATGATTTTGTTCAATCTAATTCTCTTTACATTGTTCTTATATTTTCATATATTTCCTGTCATACTCAATTTGCACACTAAAGAATTATTTTATGAATAGTGTAAATTTTGATCAAGTCAGGGTCAATGTGAATGATCACTTTTAAATTGCTTTGCAATATAATAATACTCTTCCATTCCCATAATAGAGAAGATATTCTGAGTAGAACTATAAACTATCCAATTTACAAGTATTGTTCTCATATTTTCACTATTTTGACTGAGGGAAACCAGAATTAGACAAAGAAATGGCATTAATCTTTTGATTCCCCAGAGCCCCCTTTAACCATAATTGCTCAAAAGTGGCAGTGGTTTCCTACCAGGTGTTTCTTCTGAAACACAAGAAAATTATAGTGCAAATTGGATTAACATAATCTCTCTCTGTCTCTTTCTCACACATTCTAATTCGCCTCAAGCAAGTTCCCTCTGGTTCCATTTATTAATTACTCTTAGAATGCTGTCAAAGCCAGATTCAGCCTGATATTTATTCACAGTCCTGTCCACTATTGCTTCCTAATGGAGTGGGATCTGTTGTTTCAATTAAAAGAAGCGAGAAAACCAGTTAATCCCCACTCTTTATACTTTTGGTTGCTATTTCCCTGACAGCAGGCATCCAACTTTTAAAGCAAATCTAAGAATATCAGCTACAGGACAAGTTACAGCTACCATTTTCTTGGTCTCTACAGGCAGCTCTGAAACAAACAGGGCAAGAGGAAATAGTAGTTCAGTTATGGGGCAAACATCTTTTACAGAGTGAAACAGCACAGCCATCAATTTTTATTAAAAAAATTCCACTGCATGTTAATGGTATGTGGAAATGACCTTGGGAGACAGGAGGAAGAGCCATAACCTACATAACAGTCATGCAAAAGGTTTGCGCTTCTTGTCTGGACTCTTCAAAGGGCTGATACATTGGATGAGAATTGTTTCTGATATTTTGCATGGTATTCAGTTCTTAATCTGTTTTGCTTGATGTCTGACAAAGCTTTTAGCTGCTCTGGCTGTTGAAAGAATTCTTCCCTTCTTTAGAAATATTTTTAAAAACAAAGCACACAACAGATGGACTTCCTCTTAGTAATCACAGTAATCTAGCCAGTGACTATTCCTTAGACTTTTTGAACCTAGCCAGCTGGTCTGACCAGGCAATAGGTGGTGCTATTTAGTGAGAAACTGATATAAATAGTTGAGGAACATTGGCAGCTAGCTGGAGTTCTAAAATCAAGCTTCTAGAAAAGAATATTTCATAGATATTTTTAATAATTCATAATTCTAATAAAAGTAGCATGGCTAATCCTGCTGTTATAAATAAAAGTTAGAATAGAGGTGATATCTATGTTTTATGTCTGGTTATCTCCAATACTGAACAGTTGAGGATCGAAGCATACATAAAACCAAGTGAAATAACCCTGCTCCTCCATCTTGCAACACGGAACCAGGATGAAACATACTTCCTTTAATGATGTATGATAATAGTTTAGAAAACACTGTACTATTACTACCTTAGTAGCAGTTTCAGTTGACTTTCCCAATAATAGGAAAAATCCAATCTGTAGTTTTCTTCAGTTTCTTCTTTCTAAACCCTGGGATATAAGCACACATAATCCAAAATGGAAAGCAGGCCAAACTCTAGGCATTCAATGTATCTAATGAAGTTTAATTTCAAATCAATTTTTTTTAACTTCTTAGGAATGTTATCATTCATAACCAAGATAATAAGACAATTCTACATTATCAAGATTACTTAGCCTTGCAAAGGCAAAGTTCTTTTCTTCAAGCAGACCTACCCTAGGTTGCAAAAATCTGGACAACCGCAGGATGCCAAGGGCACACAATATGTCTTTATATCTTCACTACTAGCAATGTAGATATTTGCAGCCTGCTTATGATAAGATTTATTTCCAACATTTGATTGTTTTATCTTTGTTTAAAAATGAAACTTTTCCTAATCGACCTGAACTTTTCCTGCCTTCCCTGAAACGCAGTAAGTAGAAAAACAGAAACAGGTTTGACTTGATCCTGTAGAATGATTTTAATACAAGCAATAATAAGGCAATGTACAATGCATATATGCAAATGCATGCAATACAAACAGTGAACAAATTTACCCTGAAGAGGGACTTGGAGATAGTTAAAACCAGTTTGTCTTGAACTTTCAGTTTCAAGGTGCTATACCTACATTTGAAGATTCCCCAATGTACTGTAGTTTGTACAAAAATTGATGCAGTGTCTGACATATAAAATGACAACATTTTAAAATGGATTAAAAGTGAAGAAATTATAAGGAATTTCGGAGAAAATTCAGTTCCATCAAATTGGTGTTGATTCTTAGAACTAAGGACATTTGTTTGTTTGTTTATTAAATTTATTTGCTGCCCATCTCATATCCAATGCCTCTGGATGACTTAAAACATTAAAAATGTCTATTATAATACAGCAGATAAAAAGCATAATATATAAACTTTCTCATAGCAATTTCTCTCAAAGCATTGGAGTTTTTTGAAACTTAAAGTGATGTATGAAATTAGTCCATTTTTTAAAACTGTGGCTCGGTATATTGTATAAACTCAGAGCATTACAATAAGATAAACCTTGACTTACAACCTTAGTGATTGTTTGAAGTTACAAGTTAGCGAAAAAAGTAACTTACAAAGTCACTCAAACTCCTTGTACTTAGGAACACTGCATCATACCCACAATCATGTAATCAATATTCAGGCTCTTGGCAACCAGTATGTGTTTAGGACAATTGCAGTATCCTGGAGTTATGTGATTGCCTTTTGCAAGCTTCCACGCTGTCTTCAGACAAGCAAAGTCAATGGGGAAACATGGGTTTGCTTAATGACCTTGTGATTCACTTAACTGCCATGGTAAAAAAGTAATAAAATCAGGCATGATTCACATAACAATTATCTTGCTTAACAACAGAAATTCTGGTGCCAATTTAATTGCAAATTGAGGACTACCTGTAACAAAGTTAAGCATGATATATAAATACAAGCAGTAAATGGTTAAATAATGACTTATCTGTTGGGAAAATACAATTTACTCTCAGCATGAATTGCAGATATGACAGCTGGTGTATTTATTTGTTCATCGGTTATATTTTTCTACAGTAGCAGTCCTCAACTTTTCCGGCTCAGTGGACCGTGGAGGTGGCAGCTGTGGCAGGGGAGAAGGGATGGTTTCACATACATGCATGCACTGCTTTCAGAAATGCAGTTTCGCGCAGACACGCGCACTTGCCCACTACTTCCATGACCCAATTCCGAATGGGCCGTAGCCTGAGAGTTGGAGCAGAAGTGGGTTTCAGCAGGTTCTGACCAGTTATGGAGAAACAGTAGTGGAAATTTTGAGTAGTTCGGAGAACCGGTAAATACCACCTCTGACTGGCCCCGCCTCCATCTATTCTCTGCCTCCCGAGCCCCATCTGATCGAGAGGAAATGGGGATTTTGCAGTATCCTTCCCCTGGAGTGGGGAAGGAATGGAGATTTTACAGTATCCTTCCTCTGCCACGCCCACCAAGCCACACCCACAGAACCAGTAGTAAAAAAATTTGAATCCCACCACTGGGTTGGAGCATATCTGCTCTACAGAATATCACCTCAATTTTCTCCCAAGTTGATACCTTTTAGATGGCTATTGTATGTTCACATAAATCACTAAATCAGCATTTCTCAATTTGAAACAGGGATCACATTTTTTTAAAAAAGCATATAATATACGTGCAGAAAAAGGAGGAGCCTGAGCATCATCAAAGCATACAATGGGCTTATGCAATCACAAAGCTTGAGTAAATATTGAGAGATGTCTAAACTCATTTTGTGATGAGTTGATAGTTTCTACTCACTGGTGACTTCTGACATGTGTATATATCATAGTCCTTAGAATGTCTGTAGAAGTGTATATACTACTCTTGAGGTTAATATTTTTCTATATTGCTTCAATTCCAGATTTTTAAATAGAAAATCTGGTAAGGATGAATGGTCTGGTAGTAGAGCACATCTAAAAAGCACAAGTTTGTAGTAAACTGGATACTCTATGACATTGAGCAATGATTAATATAGTCCATCAAGAACCAATGAATAAAAGATGTCAACATTTTTGGTGCTGAGTCACTCTGTCTCACTTGTGAGTTCACACACTGCACTGATTTTACTAATATAGGTAATCCTTGACTTATGACAATTGAGCACAAAATTTATGTTACTAAATATGTTAATTTAGGTGAGTTTGCCCCATTTTATGACCTTTTCTTGCCACAGTTAAATGAATCACTGCAATTGTTAAATTAGTCAAATTGTTGTTAAGTGAATCTTCCCCATTGACTTTGCTTGTCAAAACGTCACAAAAGGGATCATGTGACCCCAGGATACTGCAACCATCATAAATATGACTCAATTGCCACACCTGAATTTTGATCATATGACCAACGGTCATAAGTGTAAAAACTTGTCATTTCACTTTTTTCAGTGCTGTTGTAACTTTGAATGGTCACTAAAAGAACTGTTGTAAGTTTAGGACTATCTGTACAGAATAAACCACAACTGGCTGGTTTCAAACTTGATACAAAGACATAAACATAATTGAGTTAACATAGTACGTTAAAACTCAAGCATGTTAAATATATTACAATTTAATCTAGCGCATGAAGCCAGTGTCTGTATTCACACAGCACACTATTTTGCTTAACTTTTTTTTTCTGAATAAAGTATAATTGGCAAGTCCCAAAGATGCTTTTCAAAAGGCAACTGGACTGAGAATCTCCGTAAACATTTACAATTGGCAAGATTCACAAAAATGGTAAACCATAAATGAGGGTTTACAAAATCCAGTGTCTGGATTCATACTGTTTAGCCTAGGTATTCCTTGATTTACAATTCCTTTATAACCGAAATGACAATAGTACTAACAAAAAGTGACCTAATACCAGTCCTTGCCCTTAAGACCATCACAACATCTCCATGGTCAGGTGATCAAAATTCACGCACTTGGCAACCTGCATGTACTTACAATGGCTACAGTGTTCTGGGTCATATAATCATTTGTGAGCTTCTCAGTGGCTTCTGGCAAAGCAACGTCAATAAGGAATGCCAGATTTGCTTAATAACAGTGACCAAAAAAAAAAGTCATACAATCAAACATGATTTACTTAATATCTGTCTTGCTTAGCAATGGACATTCTAGTCCCAATTGTAGCCATTAATTGAGGATTAACTTTAAGAATACAGCCACTATGTAATGGGGGAAGAGATAGGGTGGAAGCAACTGACAAAATTGTTGTTTCCTTGGACAAGGAACTGCTACTAGAAAGCAGGGGCTTCATTCAAGTCATTCACAGCTCTAGTACAATGACACCTGCAGAATTCTGGAGCTGGGAGGATCTTTCATGAAAATAAAAGCACCCCAATAGAGGCTGCCAATAGCTGTTCCTTTGAGGCCATTCAAATGAGAATAGGAACCCACCAGTATTATTCCTTGCTCATGCACTGCTTTTAGCTGCCCACTCTGATGCCTACTAGATGCGTTGGGCTTCTGTCTTGCAATGCCTCAGCCTGCTTGGCCAAATATCCATCCTTCCAGCAACACAGCCAGAAGGCATAAAGAGAGAACATGCCTTTGGCTTCTTTATAATATATCAGAGAAGGCAGGAAAGTGATCCAGGGTCCTCCAGGACTCTTTTTAGCACAGTAGTATCATCCGTTGCAGGGTTGCAAAGATGACTGTTCGTTGATGGATTCCTTGGGGAAGAAAATTAGCAGCGTTATGCACCCTTTTTCACAACGGGGGTTATTCTAGAAGCCCATCCCCTCCTCTAAAATTCCTCAGCAATTTCTCAAAGCTTTCCCCAAACTGGCACTGGGAATGATGTCCAGGTCTCCGTCAACTGCAATCGGCATGATTTCTTAGATTCTTGCCATCATGGATTTCTCGCTACCGAAATATTGATTTCCTAAAAGAAAAAGGGGAAAGAAAATTAAAACTGCCTCCCAGATGGGTAGGCTTGTTCTGCCTCGGGGCTTTGTGATTTGCCAGGAGCAACCAGTTAACTCTAGCAAACAGGTTTTCATACAGATCAAGTTTATTATCGGGCGTTCTCAAATCAAAGACATACAATCAAGATGACATTCATCAGAATATTCATAATCTGTCCCATCTCCTAGTGTAAAAGAATGGTAGATCTGTCCCCCTATTCAGAAAGCATGTTTGTCTCCTCCGTGGCAATTCCTAATATCCCGGGTTTGTTCCAGAGCCTCAGTAGCCAATCAGACACACAGATCCAATGTCATGGACTACATTTCCCATAATGCAATCTCTGTCTACATCTCCCGCAATGCAATCTCTTAAGGAGACAGCTCTTAATTCTTAAAGTAACTAATTTACTATCTAAAAGCAGCACAGGGCTCTTTAAAGATATGGAGAAAAAAATAGAAGGAGGCGTGTCCAGTTGAAGATTTCTGCGAGGAAATCGAAACTAAATGTGTGACACCGGGAGAGGGGAGCTTGTAACCTTTTTTTTTTAAAATCGGTGGATCAAAGCAGAGATCCCATAGAGAAAGAGGTAAGTAGTCTGATTGGGGAGGAGGCCTTCGGAGTTCGGGAATGCGCTCAAGCTGTCGTTACCCCCATGATAAAGGAAGACTCGCAAGTACTCTCCACCTTCCAGATCCGAAATCAAATAACAGTTCTTAGTTGTTGTCTTTCCAAAATTTACAGAGTAATCTGACCTTTACTTCGAAGTAAGTCCCCCCCCTGCACACTTCCAGACGGGAAGCGATCAAAGGTTGCCAAAAGGTTTGCCCAACTATTCCATCTTTTTTTTTTATTTCAAGATAATGTCCAGAAAATGTTGTGAATGAGAAAAGGTTATTGCAAGAGAATCAGTGTCTTGTTTAGGAGTAGGGGAACAGACTAAATTCGCTGCTGCTTAGAACTTTCCACAAGCAATTGTCTATGTGTTTGGACTACAGCTCCCTTGCTGAGAGTGAAATTCTGGAAGGTTCAGTCATCTGGACAGCTGCAGATTGGGGAAGTAGTCGTTCACTGTAAGGGATTGCAAACAATAGAAGAGAATAATTGTAGCTCAGAGTTGAACTGTGGGGTCCTTGATGCTCTCTGAGTTTGGTGATATTTTTGCAGCCATTTCATTACCCTAATAGGTAATGTGGGAAGTGCACCCCAAAGAAGACAGTGCCAGGAACCCCTGAAACAGTGCAGGAAATAAAAACAGCCCTTTCCCTTAAAGGTAAAGGCAAAGATTTCCCTCACACATATGTGCTAGTCATTCCCAACTCTAGGGGGCGGTGCTCATTTCCGTTTCAGAGCCAAAGAGCCAGTGTTGTCCAAAGACATCTCCATGGTCATGTGGCCGACATGACTAAACGCCAAAGGCGCACAGAAGGCTGTTACCTTCCCACCAAAGGTGGTCCCTATTTTTCTAATTTCGAACTGCTAGGTTGGCAGAAACTGGGACAAGTAATGGGAGCTCACCCCATTACATGGCACTAGGGATTCGAACCACTGAATCGCCGACCTTTCGATTGACAAGCTCAGCATCTTAGCCACTGAGCCACCAAATCCCCTTTCCCTTAGCAGAGTAAAAAACCTGGAGGCAAGCACTCAGGAAATGATTGCAAGTCTGCCAAAAGCTATTACTAGAAATAACAAAGCAGATCCTGAAAATATGGACTCTGCCTGAAGCTAATGGGTAATAAAGGGAAATTTCTTCCAACAGTAACATCATCAGTGCATATCTATACACATCCCTGATGATGTTACATAGTTGGTTCATGAACTTTCTGCATGAAAACCACCAAGCTCAGAGACCACCAAGGATCCCATGATTAGCAGTTCAGGATGTTGCATGCCCAAAAGTTTTCTCCATGCATGAAGAGCATTTTTTATTTATTTATTTATTTATTCAATTTATATCCCGCCCTTCTCCAAGTGGACTCAGGGCGGTGCACAGCCAGAACTAAAACACATATCAATACAAAATTTAAAATTATTAAAAGAATTAAATGTGGCCCCAAAATTTAAAACATTGAAAACTAAAACCCATTTGACAATTTAAAAAGCTAAAAAGACTTAAAAAGGGGGGAGGGGTTTCACGCCAGCCCTGCTTGATGGAAAAGAAAAGTTTTTAGGGCACGGCGAAAAACCCGGAGATCCGATATCCTTCGTATCTTCGGGGGCAAATTGTTCCAGAGGGCAGGAGCTGCCACAGAGATGGCCCTCCCCCTGGGGGTCGCCATCCGACATTGCCTGGCTGACGGCACCCTGAGGAGTCCCTCTCTGTGGGAGTATACTGGTCGGTGGGAGGCTATCGGCAGCAGAAGGCGGTCCCGCAAATACCCAGGTCCCATGCCATGGAGCGCTTTAAAGGTGGTGACCAACACCTTGAAGCGCACCCAGGAGACCACTGGAAGCCAATGCAGCTCACGCAGGAGAGGTGTCACATGGGAGTGCCACCTCGCTCCCATAATCCCCCGCACAGCCGCATTCTGCACCAGTTGGAGCCTCCGGGTGCTCCTCAAGGGGAGCCCCATGTAGAGAGTATTGCAGTAGTCCAGGCGGGAAGTGACGAGCGCCTGAGTGATTGTGCGTAGGGAGTCCCGATCCAGAAAGGGACGCAACTGGCAAATCAGGCGGACCTGATAAAAAGCCCCCCTGGCCACGGCCGTCATATGCTCTTCTAAGGACAGCCGTGCATCCAGGAGGACACCCAAGTTGTGAGCCCTATCCGTGGAGGCCAATAACTCACCCCCAATACCCAATTTTTCCACATTTCCCCAGTGAATTGTGTTTATGATTCTGTTCTTTCCCCACAGATTTGAACTGGCAGCACATCTGTAGATCTCCAATGGGTACTCAGAAGCCTCTCATTGTGCCCTGGCTGATAGAGCAATTGGACAACCAGCGATATCAAGGTGTGTCCTGGCTCAACTCAGAAAAAACACTTTTCCGAGTACCATGGAAGCATGCATCACGGCAGAGCATTAACCCAAAGGATTTTCAGATCTTTGAGGTAAGCTTGTGGCAATTTCTTCCCCTGTTGCATGGTATCACATACCATGTGGAAAAGATGATTAACTGTTCTCATTGTCAGAAAATTTCTCCTTTCATCAAGGTTGGATCTCTCTTTAACAATCTTCCCACCCATCACTTCTTGTCCTGCCCTCTGGTGCTTTGGAGAATAAATCAACCCCTTCTTCTCTTCTCTGTGAAAGCCGTTCAAGTACTGGAAGAGAATTATCACCTCCCCCCTAATTCTTTTCTTCCATAGGTTAGAGTTAGACATACCTAGGTTAGACATACCTAGCTCCCTCAATTGTTCATCATTTGATTTAGCCTCATGAGTCTTTATCATCCTTGTTGCTCTTCTCTGCACACTTTCCAGGGTATCAACATGTCCTTTGTATCAGTGACCATAACAAATGTAGTATTCCATCTGTGGCCTCACTATTGCTGGATAAAACAGTATTGCCACTTCTCTTGATCTTCTGTTGATTCAATCCAGGACTGCATTGGCTTTTTTGGCAACTTGTTTGGCTCATAAAGTGAGTTGGGCTCAGAGAGAGTGACCGGCCCAAGGTCACCCAGCTGACTTTCATTGCTCGTGAACTCGTGATCTCTTGCTTTCTAGACTGGTGCCTTAACCAAAATGTCATTCTTCAATTGGTGAGGGCAAGTTCATTTTTTTTCTGATGGCTCTCTGCATTATTCTGTATTGTGGTGGTGGGTTTTTAGTCAGTCTTAAGTACTAGTGATTACATGGACAGATATGTCAGTTTTGTAAGGTAGACTAGATCAGGAAACCCAGGTCTGAGAGAAAATAACTGGCCCAAACTCACCCAGCTAGCTTTCATGCTTAAGGGAGGAGTAGTACTCAGATTTCCCTGGTCCTAGCCCAGGGACTTTTAACCAGCAGATGAAAATGATAAATCTTTTAGGATCCTTGGTAATTGTTGCTGTATCCCTAAAGGATGCTTTCTCAATATGGGGCCCATGAGATATGTCGGACTCCCATAATTCCCTAGCCCAAATGGGTAAGAGCAGAAGTAGTTTTGTATCTATAATATCATGCTCAGAGGGCATTGAGAAAACGTTGCATTATGGCAGAGATGCACATCTGAGCCACCCAGTGGCTTTTATTGTGATAGAAAGGAGAAATAATTTGAGCTATGACTGGTGAGAAATAAAATCAATTGGATTTAAGTTTCATTACGCTTTTGTCTTGACTACAAGAGATGCTCTTGGGTTCCAAAAGTTTAAGTGTTCATTTGTTAGAGCAGTTTCTCTCAGTCACAGGAACATGCTGCCTGGGGAATTCTGGCAGCTCAAGACCTCACAACTTTGTGGGCATGCACTGCAAGCACAATAGGAGCAGAACTTCTATCACTATGCCATGTTTGCCATCTTGCAAATTTTGAGATCCCCATGGGGAGATAAGTGACAATGTGTGTCATCTTGAATGATATAATCAGCACCTTCTGCCCATTGGTGTCATGGCTTATTGATACCACAATGGCTTGTACTAGTCACCTTTGTCCCTTGATCAGCCCCACTTAGACATGAACAAGGAATCAATTTTGCAGGTAGATTAAAACTACCGGTACTTTTATTGAAACTGGCTATAATACAATTTTACAAGTCTAATTATGTTGTACTTCCTTCTACTACCTATGATTCAGTGAATTAGGGAGGTATTTGTATGAGCTACTTCCTAATATTATCTGCCTGTTATGGACTTGATCTTATCTCCATCAAGGCCTTTTTCCATATTCTCTACACCTCTAAACATCTGTCTAGGCATTTGATTACTGAGCCATATGTTTTAGCCACTGTCTAAACAATCCCTGGACAATCCCTGAAAGTGATTAAAGTAGAAAAATATTTTTGCATCAAAAACTACAAATATTATTATGGTTTGTTAAAAATTAAGAAAATTGCTGTTGCATAAACTTTCCTTGGTCATATGATTTGGTTTTCCCAGTATGCTAAGCCATTAACCATGTCTTATAAATTGTAGTGGCTGGCTTCACAAAATGCACTAAGTCGAGACAGAAGCAAGTCAGATTTTGGTCTATTGATGAACTCTGTCATATGCTAGCTTGATGGGGAGCATGGAGGAAGAGAAACCAGGCATGGTGATTGCAAACTACATTGTTGCCTTTCTGTCTAGGATTGGGCCATTGCTAGACACCTTTACAATCCAGAAACGGATCCTCGGACTCCTTCAGAATGGAAGAGGAACTTCCGCTCTGCTCTGAACCGAAAAGATGGTATTGAGATGGTGGAGGATAATAGCACTGACCCTAAAGATCCTCACAAAGTCTATGAAATCAACTTTAATATTGCCAGTAAGGAATTAACTTCTGAAAGCTAAGCATCAACTAAGGACAATATAATTTAATAAGGGGGGAATTGTGGATTGGAGTGAAAGAATATTTGCTTGTTATTTTCTTATACAGACTTAAATAATCCAGCTGTGGAAGTTATTCATGCACCATTGATTCCAGCTGAAAGTAGGAAGTCACAGGAAATAAGTTCATTATTTAGTCAGGTGAGTCCTTCTCTGTCTCACCTGATAGTCAGGTTCCCTTCCTTTCCTGGAGCTTTCCAAATACTTAGTATACCATGTTGTCGCCTGAAGAATGAAGTTGTAGTATCTTCTTATATCTTTAAAGATTAAATTCAGTTCCACTTTCTCCCTTGTTTCCAACAGATTTTCAAAAGCCTTTCTTTGTGTTTCTTGTGCTTAACACTAAGTGGCAGTGCTTATTGGCATGTGCTACATTTCTGTCCTGGGAAACTGTTCCCAACATAGCTTACATGCTTGAATGGTCAAATGAAAATGAAAAAAAGATGTATTTTTTTCCACTCTGGATCTCACTCTGGATGGAGAGGAGAGGGCAAGGTGCGTCCAACTCGTGGCTCATGGGCTGCATGTGGTCCTAGAGAGCTAGTAATGCAACCTTGTGAGATTATAAACTTTTCACATTATGATGTGCGTTTATATGTATTAACTTTATTATATATTTTATACATGGCCCATGACAATTCCTCATCACTCAGTGTGGCTCAAGCAAGCCAATAGGTTGGACGTGCCAAGACTAGATGTTTTTTTCTGATCTTTCATCCTGTTCTTCAGGATGAAACACAGAAGAATGTGCTGAGTTCCATGGATTGTTCCAGTTTCGATAATGGTGAGTGACAGAAATCAAAAGGATCATATTAAATATTAATTTTTCATGATGGTGAATATAATAAGTGGAGATAACATTTTGAAATGTTTATAATGCAAAATAAAGAACATTTGTTGGAGTGTAAATATAAAATAGTCACTGAAATGTGATTCAGAAATAGAATAAATTAAATGTACTATGTTTAAAAGCATTCAGAATCTAAATTAAAAGGCAAAAATGGGAACATCAATAGAAGACAAATTTATTTAGAAATTTAGTATGAGATATTTTATTGGTATTTTATTCCTAAATTGATCGCTAAAATGAATAACGTTAAAGTAAAAAAAAAAAATGAAAATTTAATAATCAGTTGGAGAATTCTTCCATATTTGAAAGTAGTGTCATAAAGCCCAGCAATTTTGGCAGATTGTTCACCAAAAAAATGAAACAAATTTTAAATATTGACTTTTCTTTCTCACAAGCATATCTAAGGTTTATGTTCCTAAGAAAAATACTGAACTGACTTCATATGTGATAACACCCACTAGTATATTTTATACTTTCAATTGGAAAGTAGTAGAAGTGATTCAGTTCCTTCTTTGGTAGCCAGACAAAACAAGGGTTATTGGTGTATGCATTTATGTCAAAATAACTTCATATTTAAAGTTTGAGATTAAGGTGAGAACCATTTATGAATTATAATTTTACACATAGACTTCCGCTATAATCTATCCAGTATTTGGGATTCTCTTAACATAACATCCTCGTTACTTCTGTGTAACACCTCTCCTGCGCGAGCTGCACTGGTTACCGGTGGTCCACCGGATTCACTTCAAGGTGCTGGTATTGACCTATAAAGCCCTACATGGTTTAGGCCCAGGGTACTTGCAGGACCATCTCCTGCCTGCTTCCAACCGTCCTGTCCGGTCTCATAGAGCCGCTCTCCTCAGGGTACCGTCGACCAGACAATGCCGTCTGGCGACGCCCAGGGGTAGGGCGTTCTCTGTGGGCGCCCCTACCCTTTGGAACAAACTACCCACTGAGCTCCGGAAGGCCCCGGATCTCTGCTCCTTCCGTCAAGGCCTGAAGACTTGGCTATTTCAATGAATGGGCTGACGCTGATTCTTGGGTTTTAATATTAATTTGGTTTTAACGGGATTTTATTATTTTATCATTGTATGTTTTTAACCTGTGTTCGCCACCCTGAGTCCTTTGGGAGAAGGGCGGCATATAAATACTGCCAAATAAAAAATAAATAAATAAATTTTAAAACTCTACATCCATGATGGTGAATTTATGGCACGTGTGTCAGAGGTGGCACACAGAGCCCTCTCTGTGGGCACACGCACCATCGCCACCATCTTCGGGTTTCTGGTGCTTCAGCACACAAGAAGACCAGCTGACCCAAAGGGCAGCTGGCAACGATGTGTCTGCCCACAGAACATGTACGCGCCAGCTAGCTGGTCTTTGGGTTTCAGGCGCACATGCGCATGCACATTCCGGTTTGGGCACTCGGTGCCAAAAAGGTTCACCATCACTGCTCTACAATATGAAGTAAACTTCAGACTGCTTCAAATTAGCTCTTGACTTACAGTCATTCGTTTAGTGACCACTGAAAGTTACAAAAAAATGACTTATGACCATATTTCATGCTAATATCTGCTGCAATATCTCCAGGGTCACCTGATTTAGACGCTTGGCAACTGGCTCATATTTATGACAATTGCAGCGTCCCAGGGTCATGTGATCACCTTTTGCGACCTGACAAAAAGTGAATGGGGAAATCGGATTCACTTTACACCTTGTTACTAATTTAAAAATGTGACAAGAAGGGTTGTAAAATGGGACAAAACTCACTTAGCAACCATCTCCCTTAGCAACAGACATTTTGGGCTTAATTGTGGTCATAAATCAAGAACTACCTAGAGCTAGAAATCATTTTGACCAATGATCCTTATATTGTCCATTTTTCTTAATTTCTGACTTGATTTTAATTATAGTTTTTAAAGTGCCAAAGTGATGTAAAATAACCTTTATACAGTATATTGTATCAATTAAATGTTAATAGAATAACAAATATTCAAATTATTCCTTGTTTTCGTATGAAGTTTTTGTTATGTCTCTCTGCTTTTACAATACTTCATTTTAGCCCTAGAAGACTATCCAATGTGGTATCAATTGGATCCGGCTGATTCTACAACACCGATGACTATATTGGAACAAACCGAGAGAACCACTGAATTTGGTAAGCTTCCTGAATCTAGGGAAAATTCTTGGTTGTCTTGTGGCCAGAGAAGTTCCATTCACACAGAACAGTAACATAAAGCCAAATGAACCACACAGTTTCACAGACAAACACTATCTTGAGCTTTGAAAACTACATTTTATGCTTTAATACTGTGTGAACTAAGGCCTTGTCATCTAAGCATATACCAATTTAGATATTGTAGAAAGAAAATAATAATAATAATAATAATAATAATAATAATAATAATAATAATAATAATAATAATAATATGAAATACAAAGAATTTTAGGAGGAATAATGATCGGATGCAGTCTCCACTTTCACATAATATAAATTGTTCTTATTTTCTAAATTACTGAGAAACATGAATGACATTTGGAAGAAGGTCAAGAACTGCTTTGAGGATTGGAATGCCATTCTGGTGAAGAATGTTTGAGGATTGTGATAGTCACAATCTCGTTACTTCCCGCCTGGACTACTGCAATGCTCTCTACATGGGGCTCCCCTTGAGGAGCACCCGGAGGCTCCAGCTGGTCCAGAATGCTCCCGCATGGGTGGTTATGGGAGCGACATGGTGCTCCCATGTGACCCCTCTCCTGCGCGAGCTGCACTGGCTCCCGGTGGTCTTCCGGGTGCGCTTCAAGGTTTGGTTACCACCTTTAGAGCGCTCCATGGCATCGGACCGGGGTATTTACGAGATCGCCTTCTGCTACCAATAGCCTGTCACCGACCAGTACACTCCCATAGAGAGGGGCTCCTCAGGGTGCCGTCGGCCAAACAGTGTCGACTGGCGGCCCCCAGGGGGAGAGCCTTCTCTGTGGGGGCACCTACCATCTGGAACGAGCTCCCCCCAGAAATACAGAGGATCCCGGACCTGCGCACGTTTCGTCGTGCTCTCAAAACTTTTTTATTTCAGCAGGCTGGCCTGGCCTAACTCTCCTCTTTTAAATTTTTAATTCGTGATTTTATAAATTGGATGTTTTAATCTGTGTTTTGGCCAAAATATTTAATAATTTTAAGGGATTTTTAATATTTGTATTATCTGTATTTTATCTTGGCTGTTCACCGCCCTGAGTCCTTCGGGAATAGGGCGGTATAGAAATTTGATTGATTGATTGATTGATAAATAAATAAATAAATAAATAAATAAATAGTCAGAGACAAACTTTCAAGCTCCAGTTCCATTAGATCAAAATCTGTTCTCTCTCTCAAGATTTAAGTCCTAGACCCATTAAATCAAAAGGATTCTAGCATTTTTCCACCCAAATTTTTTAAAATAAAAAAGTGTATCCTGTCATGACATGCAGCTCACTTCATTAAATGTCTAGAGTGGACAAACTGATACAGAAATTAAACTGAGACAAGACCTTAGGTGATGGAGGGGGGAGAGATAACTGCCCAAATAATGATACAGAAATTGTTGTTCCTCCACTTCCAAATCTCCACATTTCAGTTTCTTAAATGAATGTAGTTATAAACCCATCAGTTTTAGGTACTTTATATATGTGTGTGTATGTGTGTGTGTGTGTGTGTGTATATATATATATATATATACACATACATACATACATACATACATACATACATATATCTATCTATATACATATACATACATACATACATCTATATCTATCTATCTATATCTATATCTATATCTATATCTATATCTATATATATATATATATATATATATATATATATATATATATTTGTTCTGCAAATTCCATATTCAGGAATGGCAGCAGAAAATAGAATTGGCTGTGGAAGCTCACCTTCATCCAATTTAGGATTGTATTCACCCATTGCCATGAACTCACAATTGGAACAACTGATAACAACTCCATTTGGTAAGTTTCCTGAATCTAGTCCTGCAGGATAGTAGTTAAAAACTTGGTAAGAGAATCTTGGGTTCTTAAAAAACTGTAAAACGGTAGCACGATAGCAGGGGTGAAATCCAGCAGGTTCTGACAGGTTCTGGAGAACCAGTAGCGGAAATTTTGAGCAGTTCAGAGAACCGGCAAATACCACCTCTGGCTCGCCCCAGAGTGGGGTGGGAATGGAGATTTTGCAGTATCCTTCCCCCAGGAGTGGAGAGAGAATGGAGATTTTGCAGTATCCTTCCCCTGCCATGCCCACCAAGCCACTCCACTCCCACCAACTGTGCGTGGCGCCCACAGAACCGGTAGAAAAAAAAAATGGATTTCATCACTGCCCTATAGATGTGGCTCAGCTAACCTACCAGCATAGATAGTACTGAATAGTGTTGTAAGTTGTAATTTAGAATCACATATTCTTTGGCACAAATATACTGTATTAGTGGTAATTTACAGCAGTAAAAGTTTTGTGTGTGGGTGAACTATTAAGAAGTACTGTCTCTACCCTGAGAATTTGGATTTCCTTCTTTTTAGAGACAGATTTTGAGGTTCGGACTTTCTATCGGGGTCGTCAGGTCTTACATGAAGTGATCAATAAAGTGAGCAACCAAGGCCTGTGCTTTGTGCCTCCTGGTGTCCATGGCAATTATCTTGATTTGGCGGATGTATCTTTGCCCGACCCCACCATTTTGAATGATAAGCTGCAAGCTGACTACACACTTCGCCTTCTCAAAGGAGTAGCTCCAGGTGTGCTTCTCCGTATCACAGGAAACCAACTGTGTGGCATGCGCAAAGGTGTTTGCCATGTCTACTGGAGCCAATCTGAAATTCCAGGAGATGGTGTACAGCATGGAAACCTACTGAAAGAGCAGTTTACTCCCATTTTCAATCTGCAGCTTTTCGTATCAGGTATGCTAAGGTGGTTTTTACCCAGCTCCTAAGAACACTTGTTTAGATGTCTGTTAATTCTACTTATGCTAAAGTAACCACTACACATTTATCCAAGGCTTCATTGAGCTTTTGCTACTAAAAAAGAGCCTGATATGCACCCATTAATTAACTCTCAAATAATATACTGTATGTAGCTTGTCCTAAAGTGATTTGTGTGGTTTTTAAGAGTAAACCCAGACTTGATGGCATATAATCCATATTGCTCAGACAGCAATCGAAGATTGACTTTGCACTGGTATGACAGGTTAGAACATGGCACTTCTGATCGCCTCCTGCAACCAGACAGGAGAATCAACTTAGAACAGGGGTGTCAAACTCAAGGCCTGCAAGCCAAATCCAGACCACAGGGTTCTTAGATCAGGACCACCCTGGAAACAGCAGACCTACCCGCAGTGCCTCTGCCAGTGAAAACAGACCTCGGCCCTCCCAAGCTCGGCAAAGACAGAGTGTTCAGCCCTCCTGAGCTCTGTTTTCGCTGGCAGATGTTTGCAGGAGGCTGGCACAGCCAAAAACGGAGCTTGTAAGGGCTGTGGGCAGCCATCTCAAGCCCCATTTTCACTGGCAGAGGTTGCAGGAGGCCATCATCCAAAAACGGAGGTCAGGAGGGCAGAGGGTTGCAAGAGGCCGTTGTAGCAAATAAACAGAGCTCAGGAGCCCATTTTTGTTGGCAGAGAATTTGGGCCATCACAGATGCCCCTGACATGAGTGATGTCAAACTGGCTATGCCCCCCCTGGCCGTGCCCTCCCCCCGCCCCCCCAAGGTCAAACACAACCCTGATGCAGCCCTCAATGAAATCAAGTTTGACAGCCCTGACTTAGAAGAAAAACATTCTGCCTAAGTAATAGAATACAAGCAAGCATCTTCTCTATTCCCTTCCTCTCTTGAAAATTACACGCAATTCCACATGCAATCCAGCCCAAACTTTCAGAAACCTGAATTTAATTTAAAATTACTACAGATAATCTTCAATTTATAATCATTTATTTACTGGTAGTGACCACTCAAAGTTAAACAGCAATGAAAAAAGGGACGTATAACTGGTCTTCGCTTTACAACAACACATCCCCACAGTCATGTGATCAGAATTCAGGTGCTTGGCAACTGGCATGAATTTACAACAGTTGCAGTGTCCTGTGGGTCATCTGAATACCATTTGTGACCTTCCCAATTGGCTTCCAGCAAGCAAAGTCAGTGGGGGAAGCTTAATGGCCATTTAACAACTGCAGCCATTTGTTTAACAGCCATGGCAAAAGAGGTTATAAAATTGGGTGCAATTCATTTATTAACCATCTTACTTAACAAAAGAAATTCTGATTCAGGAAAAGTCTTGCTTTCATCTTTCATCTTTTGATTAGATGTTTCAGGCCTTCTTTGATTTCTGAGAGATGTGTCATCAACATATTGAAGATTATTGATTTTCCTCCAATCTTTACTCAAATTTTTGATTCTTCAAGTTTCGGCTTCTTCATGATCACTTTGGCATACAGGTTGAATAAGAAATCCAAAAGAATGCAACCTTGCTGCATTCCATTTTCTAACTTGAAACAATCAGGATTTCCATATAGTGGCTTTCTGAATTGGGTACAGTGACTGCACCAACTTGACCAGATGCATTAACACTCAGGCCTTTTAGGACTCTCCACAGCTTGCTGTAATCAATACAACTGAAGGATTTCTTATAGTCAATAAAGCAGATGTAGATGATCTTTTGATATTCTTGAAATTTTTCCATAATCCAGTGTAGATTTGCAGTGTGGTCACTAGTGCCACAATCCTTTCTGAAACCAGCTTAAACATGTGGAAATTCTTTTTCAATGGAGCTATATGTTGTACATTTTAGTGTAGTTAATGTGTTATGTGAGAGGATTTTCCATTTTCTCCCTCTTTCTATACACAGATATGCAACCAGGCTATATTTGTGCATAACATTTCAATTACGATCCACACACTGAGAAGAGCCATTATGGGTTTTTACAGTTGCTTAGGGGGCATACTAAGGCTATCTACATCTGACTTACGATATGTCCTTGTTCTTGCCATGCTTTTTCTAGATCTATGGTCCATAGATAATTGAACTATATGGGAACCCATAGGTTTTCATTAAATTAAAACTTGCAAAATGGCCACTATAGATTGTCTTTGATTTAGGACTACAATGGAGCCCAAAATTTCTGTTGCTAACCAAGGCAGTTTGGCTCCATTTTACAACCTATTTTGCCCCAGTTGTTAGGTGAATCACTAATTGTTAAGTGAACTGTGCAATCATTCAGAGAATCTGACTTCTCTTATTGACTTGGCATGTTAGAAGCTGGCTGGGAAAATTACAAATGGGATCACATGACCCCGGGACAATACAACTGTCATAAGTACATGCCAGTTGCCTTAATTTTGATCACATGACCATGGGCATGCCCCAATGGTCTTAAGTATCAAAAATGGTCATAAGTCACTTTTTTCAGTGCTTCAAATGGTCACAAAACAAATAGCTGTAAATTGAGGACTACCTGTATATTGATTCTAAATTTTGGGGATTTCACTGCTCCCTTTTTGTTAAATTTGAGGCATCCTTGGTAGTAGACACATGGCTTTCTCACAATGTGCATCCATTAATTGGGTGGGTGGGTATTTATTATATTTACCTGTGGTGAGTTAACCAAATACAAGAAAAAAAATCTCACCCACCCATCTCTTTCTTTCCTCAGATTTGATTGGGTACATCGAAGGGCGCAATGGTTGTCCTAATTACACTTGGTGGTTATGCTTTGGGGAAGAGTGGCCTGACTCCAAATGTGTCTGGAAGAAAAAATTGATCATTGTACAAGTAAGCTTGTGTCCTACATTTTGTTAGATGTATATATCCACATTTTTCCAGTATGCTTTTCTCATTCTCCTTGTCTCCCAAGAAAATATTTTTATGTGCAGCTGTAAAATAAATTGGACATGTAAACCCAAAATGATGTGACATAAACCACATTTTCTATTATTTAATTAAAAAGTAGCAGACTTCAGTAGTAAGAGCTATGAAATATTCTGTGCTGGGAATTGCATTTAGCATCTCCACCTTGGAAAAGCAATACGCTTTTTAGCCAAAATTTAACTATTAATGGTTTTAGTTATGATGGTTCAAATGATTGTCATTGTTGTTTGCTGGTTTGAACACTTGATAAATAGAAAGGACACAAACTGAACAAATAAATAAAACATGTGCGATTGAAATTGATTTAGAGATATGCTTTCTAATAACCAATTGCCAAGTTTAGTTCTACAGTGAAAATGATCTTTTCTATCTATCTGTGATTCAATTCAGATACAGACTGAGGAAGAATTAACTCTTTCTGTATTTACAGTAACCAAGTTAACCTGTTTCTCTTAAGTGCAGAAGAATACATAGTTTAGCTTTGAACTGAGGTTATGCACTTGATCAAAACGGCACATGATCATCCCTTTAGAATTACAAGTTTCTCATCGTTTGAGTGGGAAGGAAGAACTGTTTCTGAATGTGGCTATTTATTGCTTGCTATCAACTGATTCAGTGATCTGATTCACACATTGTACTTATGTACATCTGCATTGATTCTTAGCAACCACATAGATTTTCTTCACATATTTCATACACTGAGGTATAATTTCTCTACCCATAGCCTAAGAAGTGCAAGATGGCTTGATTTACACAACACAGTAGACATTAACATGTACTGTATATAAACCCCAAATCTCCTTTTCCATTCTGCCCTTAATGTTCATGATAGATTTGTTAGGATGGAAGGATGGAAGAAGCAGGTCTGACTTCTTTTCTCAGCCATGAGCAAAACTATGAAAGGGAAAGGATTCTCTTTGTAGGGATAAATTAAAGCAAGTCTCAGAAAAGATTGTTGTTTTCCAAGTGTTTCCAAAACAGTCCTGTTCTTTTGGCTGCTAATGAAGAAGCCTTTCTTTAATTCTCTCCTCCCTCTCGTGTTATTTATTTATTTATTTATTTATTTATTTATTTATTTATTTATTTATTTATTTATTATCAAATTTATAGACCGCCCTTCTCCCGAAGGACTCAGGGCGGTGTACAGCCAAAGTAAAAACATAGATACAAACATTAAAAACAATTTAAATATATATATATAAGTTTGGCCCCAAAGTTAAAAAACAATAACAAAACATATTAAAAAACATTTTAAAAAGTGTTAAGCCAGCCCGGCTTGCTGAAAAAGAAAGGTCTTCAGGGCACGGCGGAAGGCACCAAGGTCTTGAATTCTTCGTATCTCTGGGGGCAGTTGATTCCAGAGGGCAGGTGCCCCCACAGAGAAGGCTCTCCCCCCTGGGGGCCACCAGTCTACATTGCTTGACCGATGGCACTCTGAGGAGGCCCTCTCTGTGGGAGCGCACCAGTCGGTGGGAGGTCGTTGGTGGCAGCAGACGGTCTCGAAGATATCCAGGTCCTATGCCATGGAGCGCTTTAAAGTTGATAACCAACACCTTGAAGCGCACCTAGAAGACCACTGGGAGCCAGTGCAGCTCACCAGAAGAGGTGTTATGTGGGAGCGCCATGCAGCTCCCGTCACTACCTGCGCGGCTGCATTCTGGACCAGTTGGAGTCTCCAGGTGCTCTTCAAGGGGAGCCCCATGTAGAGAGCATTGCTGTAGTCCAGGCGAGAGGTGACGAGGGCATGAATGACTGTGCACAAGGAATCCCGATCTAGGAAGGGCCGCAACTGGCGGATCAGGCGAACCTGATAAAAAGTCCCCCTGGCCACAGCCGTCAGATGTTCCTCCAAGAACAGCTGTGTATCCAGGAGGATGCCCAAGTTGTGAGCCCTCTCGTGGGAGCCAACGACTCGCCCCCAATAGTCAGTGATGGAGTCAACTGACTATATCAGGATGCCGGGAACCACAGCCACTCAGTCTTGGATGGGTTGAGCCTGAGCCTGTTCCTCCCCATCCAGATCCGCACGGCCTCCAGGCACTGGGACATCACTTCAAGGGCATCATTGAGGTGGCCCGGGGTGGAGATGTGTACAGCTGGGTGTCGCCAGTGTACTGGTGGTACTTCACCCCGAAGCCACGGATGACCTCACCCAGCGGCTTCACATAGATGTTGAACAAAAGGGGCGAGAGAATCGACCCATGAGGCACCCCACATATGAGGCGTCTCGAGGTTGACCTCTGCCCCCCTGCCAACACAAACTGCAACCGGTCCGAGAGAAAGGAGGAGAACCACCGTAATACGGTGCCCCCCATCCCCAGCTCTTCTAACCGGCGCAGCATGATACCATGATCGATGGTATCAAAAGCCGCTGAGAGGTCTAACAGGACCAGAATAGAGGAGCAACCCCTGTCCCGAGCTCTCCAGAGATCATCTACCAATGCGACCAATGCCGTTTCCGTGCTGTACCCAGGCCTGAAGCCTGACTGGAATGGATCTAGATAAAATGTTTCCTCCAGGTATTGTGGAAACTGTCGTACGACCACACTCTCAACAACCTTCACAACAAAGCGAAGGTTGGAGACAGGATGATAGTTGGCTAATACTGCCGGGTCCAGGGAAGGCTTCTTGAGGAGAGGCCTCACCACCGCCTCTTTCAAGGCCATGGGGAGGTAACCCTCACTCAATGAAGCGTTGATAATTTCTACATTCAGATTGGGATTTCCCCCCGCCTCCCTTGTCTCCGCTACCTGTTCATGAATCTCTTCCATCTTTCTAAGGAAATCCAAAAGTAAACAAAGTTCTTCAAAGACCACAACAGTTGTTGCAGTGCCGTGATCTAAGCTGGGAAGTAAACAGGGTGGTGACCCAGAGGCCTTCTGAATGTTGACAATGTCTCACATCCTTGAGCTTTAGCTATATTGGTTAGGATTGAAGCAAGCTGAAAAACAGAATCTAGCAAGCCAAAAATTCCCCATTCCTCAAGGCACTAGAAGTCATAGAAGCTAGACTTGCTTCTAGAGTAGCTAGGCTCAGACATATTAAAGCAGAATACCGTATTTTTTGGAGTATAAGACGCACCTTAGTTTTTGGGAGGAAAATAAGAACAAAGCTGATTGGGGATGGATCTGCCTCCTGGAATACCCCCAATCAGCTGTTCTCAGAGGTGAATTTTGGCAACAGGTTCCTTGGTTGTGAGCTCTGTGCCTTGCTTTTTTTTCTTTTCTTTTTTTTTTTTGCTTTTTTTTTTCTGCCTCTGAAACTTCTGAAACTACATTTCAGAAAAAACTTTTTCCTGCCTCTGAAAGCCTCCGAAACAGCTTCAGAAAAAAGCCTCTGAAGCTCTGTTTGGGGGCTTTTTTTCTGAAGCTTCGTTTCTGATGCTTTTTTCAACCTCTGAAATCTGTTTGAGAAGCTGGGTGGGGCTACGTTCGGAGTATAACATGCACCCAGATTTTCACTCTCTTTTTTGGGGGAAAAAGGTGCATCTTATACTCCGGAAAATACGGTATATTTCTAATTCATGGCTTAATATGCTATCCAAATACAACAATTCTAACCTATAGAATTGCTACCTAGCTACCACAGAATATGCCTTGTTAGTTTGTCAGGGGTTATATTTAATATTTTCTCCTATCACATTAAAATTTAGAATCCAAATGTTTGCATTCAGAAAACAAGGTAACATTTCTGAAACAGAAATGCCTTTGGGGAATCTCTGAAGGACTTACCCAAAAGTTGGAGGGCCACAGATGGTACATTACTAAACTAGAATATTGTATGATACTAATTCCTTTTGACTTATTCAACAAGCCATGGTCCAATGTGTGCACATCAAGATGAGATCTCACACTGAAAGTTTCTACAAATGCAGATTTCAGAAATGACCATCTTCATTAGAGATGAACAAAATTTAAATAATTGATTATAAGCAGAAGTTTTGCTCTCTCTCTCTCTCTCTCTCCTCCCTCCTCCCGCTTCCATACCTAGGTAATTCCCAAGGTGTTAGAAACTCTTTGTGAACTGGGAAAAAGTCATGGGGCATCATCATTAAATGGTAATGAACCAGATTTAAGGATTTCAGATTCTCTACAACATCAACAACTTTTGGAGCAGCTGCGAAAATGGGAAGAAAAGATGGATATGGTTTAGAAACTAGCTATACTGTACTGTACTACGTTTTGTCCGATATAATTCAACTACTTTTGGATTCTTCTATTCTACAGCAGAATAACATTTTGTCTTTCCTGTGAAAAGATGAACACCGAGAACTGAAATGTAACCTGGAATTCTATTGGACCTTTTGCATTAATATGTTTCCCTCCTCTTGCCAGCCTTCTGGTTTGAGGCCTACATACTATCTAGAATGTTAAAAAGCTTGTCTTCTTTGGTCTAATAAAAAATTGCTTCGTATTATCTTGATATGTTGATGTCCTCATTTTGTTGCTGAGGTATAGACAAGTTTTAATATTACACAAGTCAAATTTCTCATCTGATTTAAATACCGGTAATCTAGTTTTGTCTATTTAATACAATTTGGATTTTTTTAAAAAAAATCTCCAGCAGTTTGGCACTTTAGTGGTTTATTTGTTGGAATTTTGTCAAACTGGTATTGCACATATGTTTAGCTCCATTATTATTTCAGTCCTTATCAAGTCTTACCAAAAATCAGTATTTAATCCTCTTGCTACTCTTGCCATTTGCTTCTCAACTTGATATTACTTTCTCATTTAAATTGGAAACTGCGTATTATAATCCCAAGATTGATGGATGTCATAGTCCAGTGTATTTGAAGGGCCTGGCACACTATTGCCTACCTGTTCTAATTAGCCATTTCCTGGACAGTGTGTTCCAGGGGTGTCAAACTCAAGGCCCATGGGCCAGATCCAGCCCACGGGGTGCTTAGATCTGGTCCATGGGGCCACCCTGGAAACAGCAAAGTACCAGCCCGCAGTGCCTCTGCCGGTGAAAACAGAGCTCCATTTTTATTGGCAGAGGGTTGTAGGAAGCAGTCACAGCTGAAAACAGGGCTTGGGAGCCTGTTTTCGCTGGCAGAGCACTCAGGCCACCACAAGCGTCCCCGACACGAGTGACGTCGAGCTAGCCATGCCCATCCTGGCCCCCCAAGGTCGAACACAACCCTGATGCAGGCCTCAATAAAATTGAGTTTGACACCCCTGGTTTATTCCTAAATTTGGAATTTTCTTTTTGCTTTCTTCTAAAATTTACTTATGATTAAATTTGTCATCCATGTCGCTGTGGGGCTACTTTGGGTGGCTTACAGCAGTAGACCATAAAATTATAAAGAAATGTAAATATAACAATTGTAAAACAATGAAGTGCAGCAATATGAATTAAAAGATGGGCAGGGAGGAAGCACAGGGGAAGGGGAGGAGATTGGGTCAGCTATTAGTCCAGTATTTAACTTCATCTTCCAGAATACATAGGACAGGGACCCATGGCATTTAGAGATTTTGGGAATTAAAGTTGATTGCATCTGGAAGATTGAGAACTGCAGAAAAGCTCTTTCTGGTTGGTTCTTAATTTTGCATTTGCACATTAATTTTACATTTGCACAGGAAATGTAGATTTGCACATTGCCAAGAATCCTAGCTTAATCTGTGACTGAAGGGACAGTCAGTCCACTTGGCACATCACTAAACCAGGAATAAATCATGTTATGCACAAACTCAAGAATAAGCACCTTAACAGGCCAGGATTTGTAAATTAACCACAGGAATGGATAAAATTATCCTAAAGCTTCATAGGTTGTTTGGCCATATCTATGATTCAGAAATTCACATAACACAAAGCAAGATTTCAGAAACAGTTTACCATTTCCTTCTAATTATTGAGAGAATGACTGGCCCAAAGGTCACCCAGTTGGGTGTAATAAGGCAGGATTAGAACTTGCAGATTCCTGGTTTCTAGACCACCACCCTAATTGCTACAGCAGTCTGGCTCTCTAAAATTTATTGTACAATAAATATAGTTATCAGGTTCGCCTGATACACCAGTTGCATCCCTTTCTGGACCGGGATGTCTTGCGCACGGTCACTCATGCCCTCGTCACTTCCCGTCTGGACTACTGTAATGCTCTCTACATGGGGCTCCCCTTGAAGAGCACTCAGAGGCTCCAACTGGTCCAGAATGCGGCCATGCGGGTGATTATGGGAGCGACACGGTGCACCCATGTAACACCGCTCCTGCGCGAGCTGCACTGGCTTCTGGTGGTCTTCCGGGTGTGATTCAAGGTGCTCGTTACCATCTTCAAAGTGCTCCATGGCTTAGGACCTGGGTACTTACGAGATCGCCTTCTGCCACCAATAGCCTCCTACCAACCAATACGCTCCCACAGAGAGGGACTCCTCAGGGTGCCGTTGGTCAAACAATGTCGACTGGCGACCCCCAGGGGGAGACCCTTCTCTGTGGGGGCACCTGCCCTCTGGAATGAACTGCCCCCGGAGATTCGTATGATCCCTGACCTTTCGCCGTGCCCTTAAGACTCTACTGTTTCAACAGGCTGGGCTGGCTTAAGAATGGATTTTAATGGGTGTTTTAGTTTTTAATATAGGGCCAAATCATTTAATATGTTTTAAACTGTTTTTTAAATTTTATAGATACACATGTTTTAGTATGGCTGTGTACCGCCCTGAGTCCCTCGGGAGAAGGGCTTTATAAAAATGTAAATAATAAATAAATAAATAAATAAACAAAATAAGTTAATTATAAATTAGATAGATTGGAGGGAAAGACTGTTCTCTACCTAGCTTTACCTTCTAACCCAGGAGTCCTCAAACTTTTTAAATAGGGGTCCAATTCACTGTCCCTCAGACTGTTGGGGGGGGGGCTGACTGGCTGGGTGGGCGTGGCTAGGTGGTCATGTGATTGGTTGGGTGCAGCTAGGTGGGCATGGCCAATTTAACAGTCCATTAAACAATGCACACAAATTAAACTTTAATTTGTTTTGCTCCTGAGGGTGTTTTATTTGCTTTTGTTTACATGCTGCTCTTTTGGTTGCCTTTTTTTACTAGATCATTTTTTCAGTTGTTTACAAGTCTAGTGGTCCACTTTAGGAACTCAGTTTTGCAGCAATTCTTCTCAGCCTCAAGGAGCTTGAGAAATCTCTCTCTCTCTGTGTGTGTCTCTATCTTCTGGAGGCGGGGGAGGTGAAAAACAGGCAGTTTTCACCCGTTTTTTTTTGGCCTCTTGTGGTATCTGTGCATCCCACTTTTCATCTCCCCCACTTCTAGAATGTCTCTGCAGGCCAAAATTGCTGGCCTTACTTTTCAATTCCAGCCTGTGGAGCTCGCAAAGTTAAGTCCTGCATTTGACCAAAGGGTGGGCTGGGTAATATGAGCAGTGCAGCCTTGTGGTCCTGCGTGGGCCAGATTAATGGCTGGGCCGTAGTTTGAAGACCCATGTTCTAACCCATCATGATTTTAAAGGGAGGAGCAAGAGTTGCTTAAGAGTTGAAACAGTAAGAAAATATGGGGACAGCAGTTCTATTAGACCAAAGAATAACTGAATCATCCTTCCCAACCCTGGAGATTTAAGCCATCTATCTCGCAGAAGTAAATTCCAAACATTAAACATTCTGAAGCTTTTTTTTTTAATCTATACCTATCTTCTGCCAATCAAATTCTTCAAGATAATCCATCAGATAATCTGGGTAAAACACCTGGACCACAAATGTGTATGTTTCTTCTATGTTCACTTCCCAAGTTTTATTTTTCCTGTTGTAAAAAACAAACATTCTTGCCATTCCTTATAAATGCTGCAAATACCTGATCCAAATTGGCAAAGCAACATGATTATATTCAAATGTCCATATTGCCCTTCAAAGTATCCCTTTTCTCAACAGCTTCACATGGCATTTCTTCCAGTAGTCCTCTTCCACAAGTCAGCTCCTCTGCCATTTCAGTTAGTCTCCCTGCCTTCCCCAACAGATGAAACCATCCATCTGCTGTGTTTGAGCAGAATAAGAACATTATTCAGACACTTTTTTCTCCACCAGATGTGAATATAGATGTACAAGCTTAGTGCACAGCTTCAAGATGGATACAAGAAATTTCCCAGTTTTCCATCTCAAGATCTGACTCCCCTTTCAGAAAATATTTATTGTAATTTTGACAGAGATTCTTACAGTTTTTTATGCACTTGGGCCAAATCTGTGAACTAAAATAAGCCACCTTGCAATTTGTCAACATGTTTCCCCTACCCGTTTACAAATCCTCAGGCACCCTTATCATTTCAGTAGGTATTTATTTACCCTAATTCCTGTAGATATATTTATTTGGTATGTAAATACTTAATATTACCAATAAAAGTGGCTTTATGGGCCATTGGGTTGAATCCTATTCAAAATGGGACCTTCAGAAATAAAGCAACTCCAAAGTGACTGTTCAGAGTCCAATGATCTCTAGCAAGCAGACCTCAGATACCATGGTAAACTCACCAATTCTCCAGGTGAATTGCCCTTACCTTTGAGGAGTTTGTCCTAATGTTTGCTTACTCTATCATAGGTCTAGTTGTGCACTGCAATTATTACCCTTGTCACTTCTCAAGTTACCTTTCACCTTTCTTTATTGGTTTTATTTTCCTTTCTGTTCACAATTTGAATTTCTTTCTTCTGAACTACTTCTATTTTCAGACAAGCATAGACTTTGGACTACACCAAGCAGACACAGGATTTTACTATGGAGAACTTAGGTACCTCTAGTAAGGTATTTCCATGAACAGCTAAAAACGCAAATTTGCATGCTATTTAAAATTAAAGACCTGGATTACCAATGCATTACCCCCATCGCCCACAAGATGGCATTTACTTACCCTCCAAATACATAAAAATCATTTTAATGGACCAACTTGGAAAGGAGTATTATCCTCAACATTTTGTTAAGTATGAGTACATCATTGCAGTTATTTACATCATTTGCATGCTGTTATCTCAAACTGATTGAGACAAATAGTTTAACATTATGCAAATGATGTGCTATAGATGTTATAAAATTAGCATCAAATTATGTAAATCTATCTGTCATCTAGACAATTTTGGGTGACTTGGACTAACATTATTTTGGGTTGACATCTCAACAGAAACCTGATCTGTCTCTATAATTGGCAAAATGGAGATCTATGCTAAGGTTTCATTATATGCCAGCTTGTTTAAATTAAAATCCCTCAGAAACCCACTCTATTATCATGAGATTTTTAGCACTTTTAAACCTAAGAAAAATTGATGTCTGAAATCTCACATGAAATAGCATGGTGGCATTTAAAGCCTGAAAAGCATGCCAAGTCCTGTAAGATAGGGGAGAAATTGCAGTCCGCAAAGAAGTTAGTGTCCACTCAGTAGCTATCAAAAAGGCATCCTTTGGAGAAAAAAAATACTCTCATAATGATAGTTAGAAATGCAATCTACTTGCCTGTGAAAGAAATAGAACCGCATTGCTAAAAGATCACGGACACACTGCCCAGTTTAGATGGCTAAATGTAGTTTTATGAAGATAAACAGGGTGGGAAAGAGTATGACAGACAAACTTACAATTGGAAGCAGAAAATAAGGGGTGTTTGCCTGTCCAGGATGACAGGAAACTGCCATCTGTACGTCAACTATGGTGCTGCCATTTCATGACTGTTGACGAGAGAGGGCAAATATAACACCATCAAATTAAAAACATGCTAAATGAGTAAAAACTAGGCGTGTCAGAGGAATAACATCCACCCATTGCTATCTTGGGTGCTCGAGAGTGATGAAACTTAAAATTAGCCCCATTCTCTGCCATCGGTATTTACAGAGCAAAACACAAGTCAATTTTGTGGCCAAATCTGTGGAAGTGTTTAGGAAAGGCAAGGGAAGAGATTTCCAGGGCAGGTAGCAGATGCACAAGAACTGTACTCTACAAATGCCACCCCTCCAAAACAAAATGTATTGCTCCAACCCCCTTTCCACTCTCCCCACACAGTAATAGGGAAAGGGCTGGGGAGCTCAGCCAAGCCAATTTGCATAAAGAAGGGCTGCTGTGATTTATTTTCTTCAGTGGAGATCAGAGCGGGGGCATGGGCAAGCCAGATTTGTCCGGTCCCCCTGTTTCCTTGGGAGGCCTTTGCTCTTCATCCATCTTCCGTCCATGTTTTCGAAAGTATTTATATCTCTGCACATAGGCCTTCACTAAGTTATTCACCTTGACAGGGTTGATTTCACCACTCTTGCTGTGGCAGATCTAGAAGGGAGGAGGAGAAGAGGGAGGAAGAAGAAAAGAAAGTGATTTCCATAATACTCTGCTATCCCTGCTCTCACATTTTTGCTCGTTTCTTTCTTCTATGGCGCCACTGCTTTACCTTGTGGACAGCTTTGCGCAGGATGTCTTTGTATTCTTCCTTAGTAATCTCCTTCTTTTGGTAATAGGGCTTGATGGCCAGCTTGACTTCCTCCACTGCTCGCTCTTGGGTGTGAAGCTTTTTCAGATACTGCAGGGAACACAGACAAGGCATGCAAAGACGGTTAGTGTAGGAGAAATAAATAAGGCAACATGACAGCAAAGCAGGAAATAGGTTTAGGACAGTGATGGCGAACCTTTTAGAGACCAAGTGCCTTTTAGAGACCAAGAGACCAAAACCCACTTATTTATCACAAAGTGTCAACACGGCAATTTAACCTCAATAATGAGATTTTACTACCTAAAATAATGATAAACAATGCAGAGTTCAGCTAATTATTCTAAGAAAAACGTGCTAAATGCACTTTTATGCCCCTTCATTTTTTCCCCTGCTTTTGAAATATTACATTAGGAACAATAAAAAAGGAAAACTTTTGTAATATTTCTCTTTCCCTCCCTCTTTTTCTTTGCCTCCCTTTCTCTTCCGCCCTTTCTCTCTCTGCCTGTTTTCTCTCTCTCTTTCTCTCTCCGTTTCTCTTTCCCTCCCTCCCCCTTTCTCTTTCCCCTCTCTCCCTCTCCCCCTCCTTCCCTCCCACCCTCTCTCTCTTTCCCTTCTCTTTCTTTCTCCCACCCCAGAACTGGTGCTGGGTGGTGGGAATTTTATGTCCAGAGGCCAAGGAGCCCAGGAGCAGTACACCCATGCTCGGCTGCTCACCGTAGAGCCAAAGACCAGCTGGACGGCGGGGCATCCCAATACAGGCAGCTCTGCAGGAAAAGCAACTAACATCCAGGAGGCAAGAGCGAGCCCACGATGACACAGGGTTGCATTGTGGATCTGTGCTGTAATGGGCTCCAGGAGGATGGGGCCCCGTCTCCCCATTGTGAAGCGTGCCATAGGTTCGCCACCACTGGTTTAGGATGATCAAGTTTGTCAGTCCCTGGTAACAAGGTTCCAAAGTTGACCAGCTAGAAAACAGGGCCGTGGCTTTCTTTGCTCCAAGCCCAAAGTCTGGCGACCATCTGACCGCTTTCAAATATAGTTTTACAATGTGATTATGATCCCGAAGAGACACCTTGCAGTGGAGACAGTGGTATCAAGTGCAAGGATAAATTACTTTTCTCAGGCTAAGTGTAGTAGGGTCTAGAGCAGTGGTAGCGAACCTATGGCACGTGTGCCAGAGGTAGCACTCAGAGCCCTCTCTGTGGCCACGCACACTGTTGCCCCAGTCCAGCTCTGTCGCATTTCTCCGTTGCATTTCTCGCCGTTGTTTGCAGGACTAAAAAAAAATGTTTGAAACATCATTCCGCCTTCGTCATGGTGTATTTGCTCTTGCTACCTCCATGGCCTGCCCCTTGCACAATACAGTGAAATTTAGCATGCTTCACAATGGGGAGACAGGGTCTCCTGGAGCCCATTACGACCCAGAGCCACAATGCGACCCTGTGTTATCGTGGGCTCGCCCTCCCCTCCCAAATGTCAGTGTTTTTCCTGCAGAGCTGCCAGTGTTGGGATGCCCCGCCTCCCTGACGTCCAGCTGATCTTCGGCTCTCCAGTGACCAGCTGAGCATGGGCACGCTGTTCCTGGGCTCCTCGGCTTCCGAATGTCAGATTCCCATCCCCAGCACAAATTCAGGGGTTCCTTCCCCCCCACCAGGGGGGAGAGAGAGAGAGGGAAACAGAGAGGCAGAGAGAGAGAAAGAGAAAGGGGGAAGAGAGAGGGAGAGAAACAGAGAGAGGAGGGAGGGAAAGGGAGAGAAAGAGTGGGAGGGAAAGAAAAAGAGAGAGAGAAACAGAGAGAAGGAGGGAGGGAAGGGGAGAGAGGGAAAGAGGGAGCAAAAGAGGAGGAAAGAGGAAGGGAAGGAAACAGATGGAGGGAGAGGAAGAAAGGGGGAGAGTGAAACAGAGGGAGGGAAAGAGAAACAGAGAGATAGAGACAGAAAGAGAAAGAGAAAGGGGGAAGAGGGGGAGGGAAAGAGAGAAAGAGGGGGAAGAGAGAAATAGAGGGAGGGAGGGAAAGAGAGAATGAGAGGGGGGGAAAGAGAAATGATATTACAAAAAAAAATTCTGTTTTATTGTTTCTAAATGTAATATTTCAAAAGCAGGAAAAAAAATGAAGGGGCATAAAAGTGCATTGAGCACATTTTTCTTAGAACACTTAGCTGAACTCTACGTTATTTATCATTATTTTAGATAGCAAAACCTCATTATTCAGGTTAAAGTGCCGGGTTGACATTTTGTCATAAATAAGTGGGTTTTGGGTTGCAGTTTGGGCACTCCGTCTCTAAAGGGTTCGCCATCTCTGGTCTAGAGATAAAAATGGATGAGGCTTGCAGAAAACACAGACAAAAACTAAATTTAATTCAACTGAAAACTAAAGTGTCCATAATTAATGTCCATGTATTTAATACTTTTTCCCTTCAATCACCCTGAAAATCCTTTTCAGGATTCTGGAAGCTGCAAGCAAGCCTATGAGGAAAGGTGGAGAGACATGTTGCTCTGAAGCCCCACATTGTGACCTCTGCTATAGCAGATTCTAGCAACAAAGCAGTCACTGCCCAGCTGCCCATTTTTTCCCAGCCTAGACACAGAGAAGGATCAGAATTCTTAACTGAGCTACATAATAAGTATGAAAAGATCAGCGTCTTACTCCAAAGACTTTTACCTTATCGCTGTCTCCACGTCCTTCAGAACTGGTACTGCCCAAATCGGTGCCAGAGGAAGAAGCAAAAATGCCAGCAGAAGGAGGACCTGCTGAAGCCTGGCTCAAAGTTCCAGGCAATCCCCCTGTAGGGGTGCTAGGAGTTGAACCACAACCTCCTAGAGGCATTGATCCTTGCAAATGGTAGGAAATGGGTGGGACAGCTAGATGTGAGGCAGGCGGATGAGTGGGTGGGGCTAGTGGCTGAGGAGGAGCTAAGGAAGCTGAGGGCTTGGTGTGGGTCAAGATCTGGAATAAGAGAGTAAACAAAACATGGTTAAAATGGCTTGGTCTGGGATTAAGACAGATAAAATTCTTGGCCTGCTGCAGAACTACTGTAACATATTCCATATTTTCTATTTTTTGTACTGTGGAGCAGAGTATTACAATCTCATTACTTCAAAGTTGAAACTACCAGATAAATAAGTCTACTTGCCAATGTACAGGAAAGTCACAATGACCTGTGAGTTCCCTTCTCTGGGTGCACAAGAAGATCCCATTGGGTACAACTGGATATTGCAGAATTAGTCAGCAGAGTTTACATTTCTTTTAATGTTGTAGTTGGGGGAAGGGAAGAGTGAATCAGCAGCCCTCCAAATGTTGCTAGTGCAATTCCTAGCAACGGCTAATATGGTCAAGGGTGAAGGATATTAGATGTTGCATCCTCATCCTGATATGCTTTTGGATTGTTTAACAAATCTCACTCTTAATATGGAGTCCTTCATTTTGAAAATTCCTCCCAACACCCATGTACTTATGCTCCTGCCCACCTAGTAATTGAAAAAATACTAATAGATAGTTATCATTTCGATGGGAAAGATAACAATATTCTGTGATGTCATGCTGGCCACATAAATGCAGAAAAGTTATAAGACTGCGCTGGCTAAATGGCCTCAAAACAGAGATGAGTGCCACCCCCTATGATTAGCAATGACTAGCAGAATAAAATCTGCAGGGAGTCCTTTCCTTCCTTTCATGTATGTATATCTGTTAATATCAAATTCTGATCATAACTCTGACTTCAAGGGAAAGAGAAAAGAAATGTATATTTTATCACTTCTGTTGAGAACTGTTAAGGGAGTGTTTAATTGTGAAATAGCTCCAGAATGCCATGTAATTACAAGGAGAAATTCTGCAATTTACATTTGGCACAGTGCCTCACATGTTTATTTGGAAAGGAAGGCTACTCTTTTAGTGAAATGTACCTGACATCAATCTTGTGCAGTCGGTATCCTGCAAATAGACTGGTTTCCAAGTCTAATGACAGAATTTGGAATTCAACACACCTAGATGCCACCGAGCTGTGGAGGGCTATTTCAATAGTGCATTTATTATATTTTAAAATAGGTTATTAATCTAATTGCATGCATGCTGGTTTCAAAAGGAGGATTTTTCAAATCACATAAACATTTTTCTCTTAAGTTTCAGAAAACATGTGAAGCTATAGAGTTCATCATGTGGTCAGTTTAGGAAGTGGGGGAAATTGTTATTCTAGATAAAAACAGATCTGATGCCTCAGCAATGGATCAATGCCAAGGCCTATTTCATGTAGGTTTAAAGGGGAACCCCCCCCCCCAGGTTTCTAAACTTTCCCTGCAGCCATGAGAGCCAAAAAAAAAAAAAGCATTAATTGTAAGGTAAGATAAGGTAACCAGATGTTCTCCATTCTCAGGATGCCAACCTTGTTGTCAGACAGCAGACAGGGTTGCTTGTACAGGGAACTGAAATACACAGCATTATGGGTTTTGAAGTTGCCTCCCTCTTCTACCCAATAGCGCTAGCCTTGTTTGTGTCAAGATGACATCCTTGCGAATCTCACACTCATTTTTGTCAAGGTTTCCAGCACAGCAATTTCTAATGAAATCTTATCAAATTTTCAAGGAGAATCACTGGAGCCTGATTTTTCAAGAATATGAGAGTTGACAATAACAACAAAAAAACCCTGCTAGCTGCTGTAAACACATTTTGCAACCAAGCCATTGAAAATTCATACCCAATAATTCAAACTTCATAATTCGTGTTATTACCTGATTGGTTGCTTGAATGAGCTCCTGGGCTTTTGCCCGGCTTGCAAGATTGGCTTCTTCCATCTTGAAGAGCAGGGCAGTCACTAAGTGAAAAACAAGAGTCTTAGGCAAAGGTTCCAAAGCATTGAAGTGGGAAACAGATAATTAAGTGCCTAATGCTCCATCTCAGACTACATTTTGTAAAACAAATCACAGCCATGGGAGGACATTTTATTATTTTATTTATTAAATTTGTTTACAGCCATTGCCACAAGCACCACATCTCAGACTGTACACTTTAATTTGCCCTATCTTCAGCTTGGAAAGCAAGACTGAAAGACTTGTAACTGGGAAAGATTAAAAGCTAAGGATATACAATACTTTTGAGTCCAAAGCCAAAAAGATGCTTTAAAGCAAGTGGAGCATTCACACCACACTTATCAGCATGTGATTTTTTTCCCTTAAAAAGATCCTAAAAGAATACATGCCTGAATGTATTTTTGAATGCATGCAAAAAAGTTGCTTTGGAGCAGGCATGGTTATGCTTCCTTAACTCTCATGGTTTTTTGTTTTTTTTGGGGGGGTAGGTGGGGAGAATTACGGAAATAACATGCAAGCCCAGGAAAAGGTGCCCACAGCTCTGTGAAGCATGTTTGCATTCAAAGTGCTGTGTATCTCTACTGACCACCCTCTTCCCAGCATGACAGTGTCAATCTCATCCAGTAGGTTTCAAGATACCATTAAAGATACTGGGAGATCCTCTGAATATCATACATCACAAAGAGTTAAACCTTAATAACGATCATACTATTCTGCAAACAAAAAACAACTACTTCTTAGGTCAGTTTCCATCAAGGGTAGCTCTGCACTCACCATTTTTACATTGGTGATTGTCAAAACTACATTCTAAAAAGGGCACTCAGTACTTGTAACAAAAAGTGCTATAAAGGATCTGGAACTTCTGGTAAGAGGAAAGAAGAAGTATTTATTAACTTTATCCTTCTTCAGCTTGTTTTTGTAATTCAGGTTGTTAACTGAGTTCCCAGTGTGGATTCCTAAGCTTTTATTTCAGGGATTTTCCAGATAGCAAAAAACACTTTCACAATCAATAGCAACAAATATCTGAGCTATCCAAGCCTGAATTGAATTTGATCAATCAGACTTTTCATAATCTCTAAATATAAATCCAAATAAGCGCACAATATGAACCTCCTTTTAAAAAAGAAGGAATGTTGTTTTTGGAACATCTTACTTGGTCTGAGATTTGTAGAATTATACGGCAAACTGACCTGCAATAAATTGGAATCTCCCCCCACAAACTCCTACATACCAGAATCTCCAACACACACGCACATACACACCCCACCACCACCACTGTGATACCTACATGCCAATACACCACTAGTGCAGTCTACTCCCCCCTGCAGATTCCATGACATGGGAGCAGGGGGTTGGGGCAAACTACGGGAAGGATGGGGTGGCTGCTGCAGTGGCTGTTCCTCTTTGGGCTCAGACAAACTGTCTGCTTCTGGCTCATCAGCTGGCACCCTGGGCTGCTCAACAGGGGGATCCTCAGGAAGGAAGGAGACATCAGGTGTCTTACAGCTGCTGTCCACTGTCTGAGAATCAGGTGTGAGTTCCTGGCCTGGGGCCAATGGCTGAGGACTTGGTGGCTTGGCTGTACCCCCCGATTTTTCTGAACCAGACCATGAAGGCTCTTCCTTGACCCTCAAAGGGCTGATTGCACCCTGACTGCAGCTATCAGCTTTGGATTTCTTCAGCCCAGTCTTCACTTTGAGTTTCTTCTTTTTCTTAGGCTCTGAGGCACCCTTTGGCTTGATGCCCTTCAGTTTCTTCACCCCCATTTTAGTTTTTAGTCCTTTGATTTTTTTGGGCTTGAAGCCTTGTTCTTTGATATCAGTCATTTCACCTTGGCCTGCTGCTGGTGCCCCAACCATTAACACCTTCTCCTCTGATTTGAGGAATGGTGAGCGGCTCTCCTTGTCTCTGCTGAACTTTACACCAATAGAACCCATTTCCTTGACTGATGTTGTGCTACTCACCCCTTCCCGGATCAATACAGCTACCTTGGACTGGAGCTTCACTTTCCGACCAGATCCCAGTTTGCTACTTTCTTTGTGACTTCCAGCTTTGATCTTTTTCCCTGCTTTGTCTCTGTCAGCTCTGGCTTTTTTTTCTATTTTGGGCAGTTCTTGTTGCTCGGAAGTAGGAGGCCCCTCCTTCAGCTTTTTTTTATATTTCTCACGGGTACCTGGGCGGTCCTCCAGATAGGCCCTTTTACGTTCCTTTTCCTTACATATCTTTTGTTTGGTGTCCTCCTCAGGCCTTTTATCTTTGCGTGATGGAATGGCATCCTCCTTAGGATTCAGCCGCATTGCATTAGATTTGGATTCTTCAGCAGGCTCACGATCTGAAAAGCAAGCATCAAAGCTCATGCCCTCAGAATCATATAGCACCTCTCTCTTAGCACTTTCTGGTGTCTCCAAAAGTCCCTCCATCTTCTCCTGCTGGTTGACAGTAATGGTCCTTTTGATAGTGAAGAGATCGTTGTCATTGAGATCCTGGATTGAAGGTGGCACCACAGTTCTTGCATCTCTCCGTCGTTCCATCAAAGCTTTTTCAGGCTTGGATTCCTCCAGAAGGTGGACCTCTCGCTCTTTGTCCTTAGATAACCGATGGGAGAGATGCTTCTCACGTGAGCGAGACTGAGAGCGCTTCTTCTTCTTTCTGCCACCTTCTCCACGATGTTTGTCTTTGTGCCTACTTCGATGAGCACGGCTGCTGCTCCGTGACCGAGAACGATGGCCACGGCGTTTCTCTTTTGACTTAGATCGCCTGCTTTTGTGCCGTTCAGCTGAAGTATGTGAAGATCCAACAGCAGACAGGCTGGTGCTAATTGAAGGGGACCAGGAGCGAGACGTTCGGTGATGTGAGCGGGACCTTGAGGTCCTGTGGTGTGAATGTCGACGCTCTTTGGATTTTGAGCGTGATTTTGATTTCTTCTTTGGGTTCCAGGAAGAGCCATATGTCTCCTTGGTTTTCGACATCTTGCATTCTCTTGATCTTTTGCGTTCTCTTTTTGATTTCTTACATGAACCAGAACTAGAACCAGAGTGAGCTTTGGAGGCAGGGCGTTTGGGGACAGGTGGAGGTGGTGGAGGAGGCAGAGGTGATGGAGCTTGATAGCGTTCTCGCCGCTGGGTTAGGATTTTCCGTCTCAAATCCACACCTTTCCAACGTGGATCAGGCTGGTTTTCATTAAAATCAATCTGTAAAGCTCCTTCCTCATCAGAGTCTGCATGCAGTGATAAGAAATCATCTCCTTCCACTACCCGGAGAGTTCGTGGCTCAGCTGGCCGGCATCTACTTCGAAACAATCGAATGGGACTATACCGCTCATCCTCTGGCTGGACAATCTCGCCTTCTTCAATTTCTGATTCACCACCACCACTTCCATCCCATTCCACTGATGATCTGCGCCCAGCCCGAGGATGCCCACCTCCTTTTGACATTTTCTCCCCACCTCTCAGCTTAGCATTTCCAACTGTCACTACCTCTAAGGACACCTTCCCTTCCAGTGGAGTCTTGGCTTCAGCATCCAGGCACCCTTTGGGAGCCAAGTCCACCACAAATACTCGGCGGCATGGTTCTGGAGCTTTAGAGTCCCCCTGATCTGAGGGAAGTTCCTCAGGCAGGGTGGAATCAGCACCAGAAAGCCCTTTGCCCTCAGAACTCTCAGCAGGGCATGTTGCCTCAGTCTCATAGCCTCTGCTAGGTTCTGCTTCTGGTTCTGAATCTTCTTGTCCTTTCTCTGAGCTTGGGAAATCTTGGCTCAAGCTGTTTTCATCATAGATTCCAGCCAATGTTTCTGAAATGCGGCTGATGCTATGTGACATATCAGGGGGCTGCTGATCTTGGTCATCGTCTTCATCCTCCTCCTCTTCCTCCTCCTCCTCCTCCTCCTCTTCTGGTGAAGGAGTACTAATAGAGGAACTGGGGTTGGAGCCTGTGGGATCAAAAGGATCATATTTCTGGTCATGCCGCCCACTCTCTGCTTCTTTATGGGGGGAATCCCCAAAGCCAAAATCACCATTGAGATTATCTTCATCAGTAGGGTGGAAAGGATCATAAATATCTAAGTCTGGGGAGTGAATGGGGGGGCAGGGATTTGAAGAACCACCATCTTCACCAGGCAGGCCTTGATGGCAGGACATGGAAGAAGAGGATGAAGAGCAAGAGGATGAAGAAGAGGTGCTGGAATCAGCCTTATCCAGGGAGCTACCAGATGGTGGCTGGGACCGTTGCTGAGATTCAGACTCTCGACCAGCAGTACTTTGTGGACGTTGTTGTCCCCCAGTGGAGACTCCCATGCCAATTCCCAAAGTCATGGCTAAACAGGGTGAAGAAGTCCTGTCTGCTTTAGGGGACTGCAAAACCTTGCTTCTCTCTAAATCAGAAGTCCAAGTAGCCCTGTCTGTTCTATGCACAGGCAGAATTCTATGTGGGTCTAGAACATAGGGTTGCTCTGAAACAGATGGGTGACCAATTTGGGAGGCTCTGCTTCCTCTCCAGCAGGGGGAAGATGATCCAAGGCAAGCTGTAAAAGCAAATGAAGTTATCAGAAACACACCAAATTCATTTTTAAAAAGAAATCTGCATTATAAGATAAATAAACTCTTATAACTTGTTTCTCTAACATTATTAAGTCTAACAGTACTGACAGGCACCACATTGGTGAAGGTTGTTGTGTTCTATTAGTCCATTAAACAAGCTGCTCCTAAACAGCCTAAATCTAATTTCTGACAAACCAGTTCTTGGATTAAGCAGCACTAGGATTTAGTGTTACTATAGAGGCTCTCACCAGCAGAAGTAGTTTCAGATTCTAGGCTGGCAGGCAGGGAAATTTGAGGGATTAGGGGCAGGACACATCTTGAATATTTCTAGAAGATTTCCCATGTAAAAGAAAAAATCTGTGCTAAATGTACAGTTAGTCCTTGACTTACAATTATTCATTTAGTGACCATTTGAACTTACAACACTAAAAAAAGGTGACATGATCATTTTTCACTCTTAAACCATTACAACATCCCTGTGGTCACATAATCAAAATTAAGATGTTTAGTAACTGGCATGTATTTGTGATAGTTGCAGTGTCCCAAGGTTTTATGGTCACTTTTGCGACCCTTGGACAAGCAGAGTCAATAGGGAAACCAATTTCACTTAAATTGTATTACTAACTTAATAACTGCAGTGATTCACTTAACTGTGGTAAATAAAGGTCATAAAATGGAAGAGAACTCACTTAATAACTGACTTGCTTAGCAATGGAAATTTTGGCTCAATTGTGGTTGTTAAATTAAGGACTGAAAATTTAGCTCTTTATATCAAAACATACACAGCTCTGAATTGGGGAAAGGGACTAAAAGATTAACATTTTTTTGTGTCTCACTTGCCAGCCCAGTTTCCCTGGCCATAATATAAAATTGTTGGCTCCAGATCAACAAAATGAGTAGGAACAGAAGGCCTGAAGATTCCTCCCTCTCTTTTTTGTCCATACTGATAGTCCTTGACTTATAACCATAATGGAGTCTACCCATCACAGTCTAAGTCATAACAGTCATAAAACCGGTCACCATCCATTTTTACTTTTTTTTTTTTGGTAGTCATTAAGCAACTGCTAGAGTCATAAAGTAAATGGTCATAAAATGAGCCAATGGTTTGCATTGGGCCAGTTTTCCCAAAAACTGGAATTAACTATCAGGTTAATGTTATAAAATGAGGAAATGTGACCATAGGACACTGTAAATGATCAAAAGTACAAGCTGGTTGCTCAGCATCCAAAATACAGCCACATGATAGAGGGTGGTCATGAGAACATTGGAACTGCATTATACATACTCCTGAGAAGGTCTGTTGTAACTTTGAATGGTTGGTAAGCAACCAGTTGTAAGTCAAGGGCTACCTGCATTTCTATTCTTTGCATATGAATACACAGGCAAGCCCACACACCAGCCTTTTGTCTCCTCCAGGACAGGTTTCTTCTGGAGATGCCCGAGAGAGCACCAATGTCCCCCAGACGCACTTCAGCCACCAGCTCCACTTCTTCTATATCTTCGTCTCCACTGTTGAGAAATAAAAGAAAATTAGGATATTCCTTCTATTTGTCCTTTCAGAGAACCCATGTTTACTTTATTTATTTATATCCCACCTTTATTATTTTTACCAACTCAAGGCCATAACGTACCTTCCTCTTTCTATTTTCTCCACAACAACCCTGTGAGGTGGGTTGGGCTGAAAGAGAATAAAGTCACCCAGCTACCTTTCATGGCTAAGGCAGGACTTCAACTCAGAGTCTCTTGCTTCCTAGCCTTTACCTTAAAGTTTCAAAAAATAGAAACCCTATATAACGTAAGATCCTAGCACACATTTGGCCTTAGGGTAATGCCAAACCAGCAAATAGGAACATATGCATTACTCTGCACAGTTACCACAAGTGGCATTTTATAAACCTCATTAGAGAGCTGGATCAATTTACAGCTACATCTCCACTGACCTCTACAGGTCAAATAAGATATTTTGACCTTGTGTACTTAAAAACTATATTCTTCCTCATTACATATGCCTTCAGGATTAGGATTTGCAGCCAACAGCATCCTGGAACATTTCCCCTAAGTAAGACATAGATATAATAACTGGCTGGAATCTTCAACTTCTTCAGATCCAAGAAAGCAAGAGGCAATTGAAGCTGCTAAAGCAGGGGTGTCAAATTCAATTTCATTGAAGTCTGCATCAGGGTTGTGTTTGACCTTGGGGGGAGGCGTGGCCAAGGGGCATGGCTAGCTCAACGTCACTCATGTCAGGCGTGCTTGTGGTGACATTTCTGCTATCAAAAATGGGCTCCTGAGCTCCGTTTTTGTCTGCGAAGACTTCCTGAAATCCTCTGCCAGTGAAAACGGAGCTTGGGAGTGCCGCCTGTGGCCTCCGCGAGCTCTGTTTTTAGCTGCAATGGCCTTCTGCAACCTTCTGCCAGCAAAAATGGAGCTCTAAAGGGCCACATGCAGCCCTCCTGAGCTCCATTTTCACTGGCAAAGGCACTGCGGGCCAGTCCTTCACTGTTTCCAGGGCGGCCCCACGGGCCAGATCTAAGCACCCCACGGGCCGGATCCAGCACCCAGGCCTTCAGTTTGACACCCCTGTGCTCTATGACACCATTGTGAAGATACAATGAGATCTGAAGTTAACAGATGGCAGAATCAGAAGTTCACCAACAAAGTAATAAGGCAATGCAGATTTATGTCAGTCTTCTGGCTACTTTGTACTGTTTACAGGAGCGGGTCTTCCCTGAGCATCTTGTGAAAATCAAATCCACATCTGTGTATCAGGACTTGTAATTGTTCTTCTTTACTCTCCTTTTAAATCAGTGTTTTTCAAAGATAACATCTGTAATATGTGTGGCCTTCCACTCCCAGAATTCCCTGGCAAACATGGCAGATGCCAACTTTTAAGAACACTGCTTTAGAGCATGTTGCTGCTGCTACCAAACAAGAACAATATTACAAAGAACAGTTTACTCTATCTGGTGAGAGACAATTTGGTTTACTGCTTAAGACACCAGGTTAAAAATGAGGAGACCGTGAATTCGAGTCCTGCCTTAGCCATGAAAGCCATCTGGGTGACCTTGGGCCAATCAACCTACCTCAGCCCAATTCACCTCACAAGGTTGTTGTTATGGAGAAAATTGGAGGAAGGTGTGTTGGGTATGTTCATTGCCTTGAGATGTATAAAAATAATAAAGGCAGGATACAATTTAAAAAATCTGTAAGATTGTCCTGACCACAGATTTTCTAACCAGTTTCTCTTGACTTTTCTTCTAACTGGTGTTATATCAGGTACATAAATTATTTAACATTGATTTATAAAGGCTATAGTCATAAAAACCAAATGCAAGCAAGCAATTGCAACCTAAATTACTTTTCATCAGAACATGGGGGTCAATCCAGCAAATCAACATCTCTTTTCAGAAGCAGTTGTCTCAAGTATTTCTCTTGCAATGACTAGGATGCCCCCATGTCCTGTAAACTCTGATTCTAAAAAGATACTAAATCTTCATCATCAAAACGCGACACAATACCCAGGTTCTTAACCTAATAAGAATCAACAACTTCCAGGGAAAAAACAACAACCCAGATGTAATTCTCATAAGCAATTGCCAGTCTAGCCAATAGTCAGAAATTCTGAAATTTGCAATGTGGAAGGCATTAAATTTTGAGCAACTTCTATAGAGGACTTTTAAATAGTATAATATTAAATAGTAGGCACACACCTGTGCCATAGCCCAGAGCCCTCTTTGCGGGCACACACACCATCGCCAGCTGCTCTTCTGGTTTCCGGCACCCCAGCTGGTGTTTGCGCATGCCAGAGCACCGGAAACCCGGAAACTAGCTGGCCAGCACACACATGTGCACCGGCCAACTGGTCTTTCGGTTTCCGGCACTGCGGCACGTGTGTGTGTTCCAGTTTGGGCACTTGGTGACAAAAAAATTTACCATCACTGATATAGTACATCTAAAGAATAATGTTGGTTATGCATCTCAGCACTTAACCAGGTTTTCAACCTTGGTTGAATTTCCTAACATCACAGTGCAGGTAGTATTCCACTGCAACTAAAATGGAATCCGTCCAATATACTCAGAAGTGGGGGGTGGCTGCTAAGTGTGACAGTCTTGATTAACAACCTTGTTCTCTGCTCTCCCTGATGCCCCCATTAAACAAACATGCAGGTTGTTAAGCAGAGTATAGGGTGCCTTATTTGGGGGGGGGGGGGGGCTGGAAGAGGGGGCAGCTGGGTTCATAAAGGAGGCAGACAAGCAGCAAAAACTTTGCAAGGTTAAAAGCAGCCCAGCAGGGGGGAAGAGACCATTTAAATTAGACCCCAGGACCACCTTCCAGAGCCAGAGAGGCTTCCAAACAAGCCTCTGTATTTGGGCAATGAAACCACACTTGTGAACTGGGTCTCTCCCCAGTCTGTCTCAACCCCTTTTAACCATCTAATTTGCTGAATTTACTGTATGCCTGGAAAGAGGGCGGCAAAATCTGTAAGTTACTTACATTTGCTTTCAGTGTTCAGTTCAGCAGCTAGAGCACAACACCTGCCTCCTGCTTTAGATGAGTCCTAGCTCAGTTCTAAAGGGAGTCAGATAAGCAGGAAAACAGCTTTTCAAGGACTCACCTTCTGCTGCAGCTGGCCATTCGCTGCATGTGTTGTCACTCACCAAGATAAGTAACTTACAGATTGGAGGGCAAAGATTGAAGGGTACAAATAGAGAGTTTAGTTTCAGTACTTTTTTTTTGGGGGGGGGGGTGTCCAACAAAGCTGTCCTGCAGTTTTTTTCTGGTTTGTTTCTTTTTTATTGAAGAAATGTGGGTTTCTAGGGGAGGGAATGATTTTGAGAAGCTCCTCTAAAGCTACTGCCTTCACATGCAGGCAGCTGGTTCATCAAAGTCTACCAAGAACCAGACGAGGGTTGCAGCCGCCCAACAACCAGCTGTTCAGGGCAGAAAGCTTTAAAAGCAGCAACCCATTTCCTTTCCATGAAGAATTGTCAGCACTCTGAAAATGGCAGCTGCTTCCAAGAGGCATGGGGAACAGGCACAATTGCTGTGATGTCTCAATGGGATGGGGGGAGAGGGGGTGGAGGGAGTCAGTCAATCATAAGGCAAATGACTATCGGGGCACTGTAGCAGCCGTAACTTCAAAAGGGATTATATGTAGGGTTTGGAAGGTCTGCCATAACTTTGAACTGCCATTAAGTGACTGGTCATATCTTGAGGACTACCTGTACAATACAGCAGGCACCATCCCGTGTTCCATTCAAACCCTTATTACCGATACAGAAAATCATGTATTGATATCAAGGGCTATTATTTATTTGTTCTATTTAGGCACTCCCTGACTCCAGGCTGATTCTGTGCATATTGCAAAACAAAGAGATATTAAAAATTACAATCCACATAAACCTTTAACAGATGGCATAAAACAAACATCATACAACCAGCAGAAGCTCCAAGCACCTCAGCCCAGAATGTAGATGAGCCAGATCTTTAAGGGCATGTAGAATACCGTCAGGGTTGCCATTCCATTTCTTCAGTACTACTTTTTAGAATAATTCTGAAATGGCCCTTTGATTTTTATAACACACATTTTGAATTTATTTAGTAAGCATTGTTATTCTATTACAGCCTATCCCCAACCTGTTACTGTACTGACCTGATGTGTCAGACTATAACTCCATAACGGAAGACAGACAGATTGGACAGATAGGACCCACAGGCTGAGATAATGGGAATTCCAGTCCATCTGTTTGCGGGGAGTGGGGGGGGGGGGGGAGATGGCTCCATCATATCAACATGTTTAATTTATTATATTTTTAAATGTCTGATCAGCAATAGCCCTCTAAATGGTACCACAGCCCTCCAGGCAGTTTATTGGAGTTTCTGAAAGCAGATTAATTTCCAAGATATGATAGTTCATCTGATAGTTTCAGTGGCATCATGCACTTCATCTCTTGCAAGATCGCAGCTTGAGAAGATTCCCACTTACTAAACCGCCTGGGCATCTATGGAGTTCTCGACTTCCCGGGGCATATGATATGGCCAGTCCAGATAATTCAATATTCCAGCCAAGGTAGGCATTATACCAGAAGGAGGAGCCTGAAAAACCTGAAAGAATGGAAATTGGCATCATCAGCCAAAAAAAAAAGTAAACCAGAACCCCCTATATCCTCTCTATGGTGAAAAAGAAGTGGATGTGAAAAAACCATTTTATTCTATTATCACCATAGAACACCTGCATATCGTATACAATGAAGCCTTCCACCCAAAGAAAACAAGTGCAGTATTCAAAAGAAATGACTTGGAAAATTAAACTTGCATGGAGGTGCCTATATAGGTAGTCCTTGATTTACAACCACAATTGGCACTGGAGCTTCTGTCACTAAATGCTAACAATTATTAAGTGGGTTGCATCGGTAGTATGACTTTTTATCGCAGTCATTAAGCAAATCACCATGGTCATTAAGTGAATGATATGGTTGTTAAGCTTCCCCGTCTGGCTGTTTGCCAGAAACCTCCTGGGAAAGTCACAAATGGCAACTGTGACTCCAGTACACTGCAACCATCATGAATCTAAGTTGGTTGGCAGGTGCTCAAATTTTGATCACAAAACCACAGAATTGCTTTGAAAATCGGTTATAAGTTGCTTATTTTCAGCACCATCATAATTTTGAATGGTTGTTAAACAAATGGTTGTTTGTCAAGGAAATCTATAGTCAAATCAAGGATATCTGTAGTCTATCTGTAGTCCCTGATGAATATACAGTAGAGGTGACAAGTAGATTTAAGAAATTAGATCTGGTAGACAGAGCGCCTGAAGAACTATGGACAGAGGTCTGCAACATCATTCAAGAGGTAGCAACTAAAACCATCCCAAAGAAAAAGAAATGGAAGAAAGCAAAATGGCTGTCTGAGGAAGCTCTGCAAATAGCTGAGGAAAGAAGGGAAGTGAAAGGCAAGGGAGAAAGAGAAAGATACACCCAATTGAATGCAGAATTCCAGAGAATAGTTAGAAGAGATAAGAATGCCTTCTTAAATGAACAGTGCAAAGAAATAAAATAAAACAATAGAATAGGAAGGACCAGAGCTTTCTTCAAGAAAATTGGAGATACGAAGAGAACGTTTCATGCAAAGATGGGCATGATAAAGGACCAAAATGGCAGGGACCTAACAGGGACAGAAGAGATTAAGAGGAGGGGGCAAAATTACACAGAAGAACTATACAAGAACGAGCTTAACATCCCTGATAACCACGATGCAGTGGTCACTGACCTCGAGCCAGATATCCTAGAATGTGAAGTCAAATGGGCCTTAGGAAACCTGAGCAACAACAAAGCTAGTGGAGGAGACAGTATTCCAGCTGAGCTATTCAAAATCTTAAAAGACAATGCAGTAAAAGAGCTATGCTCAATTTGCCACCAAATTTAGAAAACTCAACAATAGCTACAGGATTGGAAAAGGTCAGTTTACATTCCAATTCCAAAGAAAGGCAATGCCATAGAATGTTCGAACTATTGCACCACTGCACTCATTTCACATGCTAGTAAGATTATGCTTAAAATCCTACAAGATAGGCTCCAGCAGTATATGTGGATCGAGAACTACCAGAAGTACAGGCAGGATTTAGAAGAGGCAGAGGAACCAGAGATCAAATTGCCAACATACGATGGATCATGGAGAAAGCTAGGGAGTTCCAGAAAAACATCTACTTCTGCTTCATTGACTATGTTAAAGCCTTTGATTGTGTAGATAATAAATTGTGGCAAGTTCTTAAAGAGATGGAAGTACCAGATCATCTTATTTGTCTCGAGAAACCTATATGCGGGTCAAGAAGCAACAGTGAAAACTGAACACGGAACCACTGATTGGTTCAAAATTGGGAAAGGAATCCGGCAAGGCTGTATACTGTCACCCTCTCTATTTAACTTATATGCAGAGCACATCATGAGAAAGGCAGGGCTAGATGAATCAAAAGTTGGAGTTAAGATTGCCGGGAGAAATAGCAACAACCCCAGATATGCAGATGATACCACTTTAATGGCAGAAAGTGAAGAGGAACTAAAGAGTCTTTTGATGCGGGTGAAGAAGTGCAAAGGTTGGTTTGAAACTCAACATTAAGAAAACTAAGATCATGGCGTCTGGCCCTCTCAATTCCTGGCCAATAGATGGGGAAGAAATGGAGGTAGTGACAGATTTTATTTTCCTGGGCTCCAGGATCACCGCAGATGGGGACTGCAGCCAAGAAATTAACAGACGCTTGCTCCTGGGGAGGAAAGCTATGGCAAATCTAGACAGCATACTAAAAAGCAGAGACATCACCCTGCCAACAAAAGTGTGTATAGTCATGGCTATGGTTTTCCCAGTTGCAATGTATGGCTGTGAAAGTTGGACCATAAGAAAGGCTGAACACCAAAGAATTGAGGCCTCTGAACTATGGTGCTGGAGAAGACTCCTGCAAGTCCCTTGGACTGCAAGGCAATCAAACCGGTCAGTCCTAGAGGAGATCAACCCTGACTGCTCTTTAGAAGGCCAGATCCTGAAGATGAAACTCAAATACTTTGGCCATCTAATGAGAAGGAAGGAGTCACTGGAGAAGAGCCTAATGCTGGGAAAGATTGATGGCAAAAGAATGGGACAACAGAGAATGAAGTGACTGGATGGAGTCACTGAAGCAGTAGGTGTGAGCTTAAATGGACTCCAGAGGATGGTAGAAGACAGGAAGACCTGGAGGAACATTGTCCATGGGGTCATGATGGGTCAGATGTGACTTTGCAACTAACAACAACAATTACAATGACTGGTACTTGTAAAGCTCTTCAGTTAGATATGCTTGTTTCACCAATATTTTGTACATCATAATATGGATAATCATATGAGATTGCCACATACCTCACCCATTGGACCATTTCTATCATAGGCCAAGGCAGAGTCCCCAGTTCCCAGCCAGCTTCCTCCAAAACCTTCAGTTCTAGAATTCCAACACCATTTACTTTGACTTGTACACTTGCATTCTGCATCTGGAAATGAAAACAAAAAGTGTATACATTTTGTAACCAACTATAGCAGGGGTCCCCAACCCGATCCGCAGACAGCTACTGGTCTGCGGCCTGTTGGCAACTAGGCCGCACAAGCGGTAGGCAAGTGCAGAAAACTCCATTTGCGCAAGCAGTGTGCACACAAAACCTCCTGCTGCCACCACTGTTGCTACTGCAGTCCACAGAGCTGGAAAGGTTGGGGACCGCTGGACTACAGTATGTCATAATACAACTGACTTCATATAATATGTAATTCTAAATAGTGCCTGCATATTAAGAATATCAATGGGAGCATAGTCTATGAATCAGCTGACTTCAGATATGCACAAGCACCTTCTTTTTGGTTTTGTGCATTTTTAAAAAAGAATGTATAGACCAAGATTGCTTAACAACAGATTAGTTTACACCTAATTTTTGAGTGACCTTTAAGTCACCATTAAAACTATAGACCAGTATTTTGAGATCCCCAAATCCAGGGGTGAAATGTTCCTGGTTCGGAGCAGATCGCCCGATCCGGTAGTGATGGTGGCGGGTGGTTCGGAGAATCGGTAGCAAAAATCCCTGCTCCCCCCCCACCATGCCCAGCTGAGCCACACGATCATCAGAGACTTTTTTTGTTTTACTTTTAAAAGCATTTTTTCTACAACCTCTTCTGTCGAAAAAATGCTTTTAAAAGTAAAAAGCCTCTGATGATCGGGATTGTCAGAAGCTTTTCAAAGCATTTTTTTCTGCAATCTCTTCAGCCGAAGAGGTGGTAAAAAAGTGCTTTGAAAAGCCTCTGATGATCCCAGCTGAGTTGCCTGATCGGCAGAGGCTTTTCAAAGCATTTTTTTGCAACCTCTTCGGCCAGAGGTTGTAGAAAAAAATGCTTTGAAAAGTTAAAAAAAAAAAGTTGGCCATGCCCACCCAGTCACATTAGCCACCCCATCAAGCCACGCCCACAGAACCGATAGTAACAAATTTTACATTTCATCCGTCCCAAATCCATGCACAGTCACAAATAAGACGTTATCTCTCAATTTGCCATCTGTAATAAGGAGGAAATAGTGTTTTATGTAGGAATGGTAAAGTGACAGATGGGGAATGCTTTGAGCATGTTGGGACAGTGTTATAAAAACAATTGCAGGTAGTCCTCAACTTATGACCACAAAATTTCTGTTACTGAAGTGAGAGGAGCTTGACGTCGCGACGAAACGGACAGGTGATTCCTGGCCTCCAGGGTCGCCGCCGATACCCCCACTGCTGGACGGTCTATCTTGGACCTCACAGTCTTGTTTTGACTGTGATAGTGGAGGGCACGTCTTGACAATCTCAGGGACATTGCAAAGTCCCTGATTGATCCAGGAGAAGCCCTTTTTCTAGCAGCGGGGAGGCAGCCATAGTTGCTGCTGAAGCCGGGACAGCTCCGGATGAAGAGCGGAATAACAGTGAATCGGTGCAGTGAGAGATTGTTAAATTAAACTTATGGAAAGAGCACCCTGAATTGAAGTGCAATTATAATTGGACTTAAAAGAAATTAAGCGGCGAATTTAAGCAGGAGTCACTTTTTATTTTCAATCTAGCTAAATTGGTGGAGCTTTAAACATGTTTTGTTTGTGACCGGGACTGGATAGAAAGATCTGGATGAATTGAGAGCTTAATACCTGTAAGCCTTTGTGCCTTAAACGTGAAATACTTTTCTCTTTGGAGCTAACTTTTTTTTTTCTTTTCCTGAAGAGTGTTTTATTATGACCTTCTAATTTTCTTTCTTTTTTTTATATATAGATTTTTCGGACCATAAAAGGGGAACTAGAAGTGTGTGTAATACTGCTATTTACTGCCATCTACTGGACGGAAACTTTGTTAACTTTTTTTTTCTATTAAATTAACAAGTTGAAATAATTTTATAACATTGTTGCCATAAGTTAAAGACTCTGTACTTTCACTGCTGATAAGAACTGTGGGAAGAACATCTGAGAGAGCTGGAATTATCTGTTTTGTTTATTCAGGTGCTCTTTGGAGACATATTTGAAGCAGGAGTCTGAGGCAAATGAGAGAGGCTTGTTAATGTTCAGGCAGAAGTACTGCTGAAGGAATTGAAATATTTTTAAAATTTTTCTTACCTTTTATTATTTTGTTTTGTTTTGGGTTTTTTTTGCTAATGTTTCTGTTAAATGATAACTCTCTGTAAGTTCTCCTAGCCTAAGCATTTTAGATGGTGTTTTCTTTTTTCTTTCTTTCTTTCTTTCTTTCTTTTCTTTTTTTGTCAAAAAGAACTGAATTGGATTAAGACATACAAGAGTCTGAAGATTGAATTTTGATCCTTTTTTTAATTCTTCTTTCTCCCTATTTTTATTTTTCATTTTTATTTTTTTTAAATTGATTGAATTTTAGTATATTTTTGCTACTACTTGAATTAATCTTCTATGCTTGCTTTTTATATTTTGTTCTTTTATTTCTTCTCTTTGTTTTGTTTTTTTCAAAGTGGTATTGAAGGACCTGAAGAATTGATTATTTTCTGCTTTTCTTTTGTTAATTTTTATTTTTTGTGCTCTTGGATTTTTCCTGGTCGTTGGTGTTTTGATTTTTGGATAAAATGAATAGAAAAGTTGCAACAGTTGGATCTGCATCAACTACACCTGCCTCATCACCAACCAGAGGACAGCAGTCAATACAGCCAATGCTTCAGCAGCAGAAGGAGGAGGAGAAAGACGTAACTCTACAAATGATTTTCCAAACAATTCAGAGGATGGAACAACAAATACTCAAGATAGATGAAAAAGCAGAGACCACACAGCAAATGATGGTGAAATATTATGAGAAGTTGCAAAAGCTTGAGAAAAAAGAAGAGCAAAAAGAGGAAAAAATTAAAGATATAGACAACAGATTGGGAGAAGTGGAACTGGATAGGAATGGATTAATTGGATGGGAGATGGATTAATCAGAATTTTACCTTAGATTCCAAAATGTGGAAGAAGATAAAGGAGAGAATCTGGCAGAAATAATGATAGGAATTTTGGCTGAAGCATTAGAAATTACTAAAAAGATGATGGATGGAGTTGACGAGATATATCGAGTTTACACTAGATACGCAATGCAGAATAAGTTACCACAGGAAGTTCATATAAGATTTACTAAGAAATCAATCAAAGCACAAATATTGCAAATTGCTAGAGAAAAAAACATTGAAGTATAAGGAGAAAGAAATTGTGGTATTGAAACAAATACCAGAAAAGTGAAAGAGATGCGGAGAGAATATCAATTTTTGACCAAAGTATTTCTCCAAAAAGGTGTGAACTACAGATGGCTGGTACCAGAGGGACTAGTGTTAACGTGGCAACTTCAAAGATATAGAATATACAATAGACAAAGCAAGAGCATTTCATGCTGAATTTTTTAAAGAGAAAGAAACAGAAATGGAATTTCAAATGAGAATTGTCCCAGTGCAATTTCAAGAAGAGGAACTGGCAATGATGGAAAAAGTAGAAGGGGCAGTAGGAGGGATCATGGAGCATAAAGAACATTATGAATTAAGATCAACTAGAGCAACAAAACCTACATATAAAGTATGTATATAGAGAAAATTGATTTCGATAAATATAAATGGACTTAACTCAGCTGTAAAAAGAAGAAAGATATTCCACAAATTAGAAAAATTAAAATTTGACATAGTATGCCTGCAAGAGGTACATATTAAAAAACAATGTGAACAGATACTTGTACATCCTAAATTAGGGAAAATGTTTACATCATTGCCACGTTAAAAAAAGAGGAGTAGTATTATACATTACCATGGCGCTCCCACATAACACCGCTCCTGCGCGAGCTGCACTGGCTCCCAGTGGTCTTCCGAGTGCGCTTCAAGGTGTTGGTTACCACCTTTAAAGCGCTCCATGGCATAGGACCTAATTATCTTCAAGACCGCCTGCTGCTACCGACAACCTCCCATCGACCTGTGCGCTCCCATAGAGAGGGCCTCCTCGGGGTGCCATCAGCCAAACAATGTAGGCTGGTGACCCCTAGGGGGAGGGCCTTCTCTGTGGGGGCACCTACCCTATGGAACCAGCTGCCCCCAGATATAAGGAGAATCCAAGACCTCGGTGCCTTCCGCCGTGCCCTTAAAACTTTCTTTTTTCAGCAAGCCGGGCTGGCTTAACGTATTTTTAAATATTTTTAATTGGTTTGTCATTTTAAACTGGGGCCAAATTAATATATATTCTTTTAATTGTTTTTAATGTTTGTATTGTATGTTTTTATCTGGCTGTACACTGCCCTGAGTCCCTCAGGAGAAGGTGCAGTATATAAATTCGAAATAAAATAAATAAAATAAAATTAAATAAAAATTAAATACCAGCCGAGCAAATATACGTGGCTGAAGAAGGCAGAATTCTGATGGTGGAGATTATGGACAATAATATGAAAATTCTTTTAGTAGCAATATATGCTCCAAACAATAATCAAAGTGACTTTTATAAGAAACTGCATATGAAAATAACAGAACTGGAATACGACAATATTTGTATGATGGATGACTTCAACGGTATAGTAGATGGAGACTTGGATTTTAAAACACATAAAACAATAAGACATAGTAGAAAGATACTACCGAAATCCTTTTTCAAGATGATTGAGGAAATAAACTTAAAAAGATGCATGGAGAGACAGAAATGGAAAAAATAGACAATATACTTTCTATTCAGATAGACATTTATCCTGGTCTAGATTAGATATGATATGGACAACATTGCAACTGACTATGAACATAGAGCAAATGGAGATAGAAGCAAATACTTGGGCAGATCATAATCCAGTGACAGTGAAATGGAAAAGACAAAAGAGGAATTTTAGATGGACGTTAAACAATACTATATTAAAAGAAAAAGATTTTGTACAGAAAATGGAGAGAGAATTGGCTTTCTTCTTTAAGGAGAATAGGAAAGAAGATACCTCGACACAAAGCCTTTGGGATACAATGAAGGCCTATGCTAGAGGGTTGATAATAGATTACCCAAGGAAGAGAAACGCGAAGAAAAGGTAAACACACAAAATTTTGGAAGAGGATTATAAGAGATTTGAAAAAGAGCTTCAGAAATGTCCTCATAAAAAAGATGTTAAAGTGAAACTGGATACAATAAAGCATAAGATGGATTTACTGGAGAAAGAAGAATTAGCCCAAAAAATTAGAAGTTCGAAACAGAACTATTTTGAGAATCTGAATAAACCAGGAAGATGGTTAGCATATAAGTTGAAAAAAGAGAGAGAATCAAGAAAAATAATACAACTAATTGATGATTAAGGACAAAGTAGATTTGGAAATAAAGAGAAGAAGAAAATTATACAAAATTCTATAGACAACTGTATGAGACAGAAAAGATAGAGAAGGAAGATGTGATATGATATCTTCAAAATATAAATTTACCTACGATTCCTAAAGACATTGAGGAGATGCTGGAGGGAAATATAACAATGATGGAACTAAATGAAGCAATTAAGAAACAAAAAAAATGGGAAGGCACCTGGGCCAGATGGTTTGCCAGTGGAATACTACAGGACATTGCAGGAATCACTGTGCCTCCCACTACTGGAAGTTATGAATGAAGTGATGACAAAGAAGGAAATACCCAAATCATGGACTGAGGCATATATTACATTGATTCTGAAAGAAGACACAGACCCACAACAAATCAAAAATTATAGACCTATTTCCCTGCTAAATTCAGATGATAAAATCTTCACCTCTATATTGGCAGAAAAACTTAAAAGATACTTAAATAACTTTATACGTTCAGATCAAAATGGGTTTCTGCCCAAGAGACAAATTAGAGACAATATGAGAATAATTCTGGACACTTTGGAATATTATGAAGCTCATCCTGAAAAGCAAATGGCTTTGATATTTTGAGATGCACAGAAAGCTTTTGACAATGTAAATTGGCGTATTGTGTTGCTTCAAATGGAACAGATAGGCTTTGGCAAAAAATTTATCCAAGCAATAGATGCTATATATTATAAACAAATAGCAAAAGTAATGATAAATGGAGAATTGACAGACTCTATTGAGATGAAAAAAAAGGCACTAGACAAGGCTGTCCATTATCCCCCGTTGTTTATACTAACTTTAGAAGTGTTGAATAGATTTATATGAGAGAAAAAACACATAAAAGGAATGAAAATCCGAAAAGAAGAATATAAACTGCAAGCATTTGCTGATGATTTGGTTTTTATTCTTGAAGATCCACTAATGTCAATAACTACACTGACAGATAAAATTGGAGAATTTGGGAAAGTGGCTGGTTTGAAAATAAATAAGGAGAAAACAAAAATATTACTAAAAATATGTTGGTAAAGCAGAAAGAAGAATTGGTGGACATTTCAAAAATGCAGGTCACAAATAAAGTTAAATATTTGGGGATATATTTGACAGCGAGATGTACCACACTTAAAGAAAATAACTACAATAAACTTAAACAACAGATAGGGATAGATTTAGCGAAATGGGAAAACTTACAGCTTTGATTGGAAGGATACCTACTATTAAAATGAATATTTTGCCCAGAATTTTATATTTGTTCCAGACAATTCCAATTAGATTGGGAAAAGACTTTTTCAAAGAATTGAATAAAATGGTGTTAAAATACATTTGGCAGGGAAAGAAGGCGAGGATAAAATTAAAGTTGTTAAAAGATGCTAGAATAAGAGGAGGTTTTGACTTACCCAATTGGGAACTTTACTACCAAGCGACAAGTTTGATGTGGATTAAAGAATGGATAACATTAAGGAATACTAGATTATTGAATTTAGAAGATCATGATTTGTTGATGAGGTGGCATGCTTATTTATGGTATAAGGGAACAAAAATACAGGGGTATTTTAGAAGACATCATATACGTGAAGTTTTATTACTGAATTGGGAGGAGATCAAAAAACAACATTATTTGAAAATTCCAGTCTGGGTCTCAACGATTGAAGCTTTTTCATATTCTGTAATATTTAGAAAAGAATAAATTGTTAGATATAGTGAATTAATGGATGAAAAGGGTGAACTTAAATCGAAGCAAGAATTGGAAGAACAAGGTTTTAAGATGGATTGGTTTTCTTATAGACAAATACATTCTAGATATGAAGAAGATGCTAAACAAGAAGGTTTTTACAATGTTTTGACTAATTTAGATAAGATATTAACAGGGTCTGATGACTATGTAATTAAAAAACTGTATGGTTATCTATTAGAGGTAAAATTGGAAGAGGAAAAAGTTAAGGAGACAATGATGACATGGGGGGAAAAATTTGGTCATTGGATTGATTTAGAAAAATGGCAAAAATTATGGTTGCAAAACTATAAAATGATAATGCCTACAGCATATAAGGAAAATTTGTATAAGATGTTTTACAGGTGGCACCTACCCCCGACGAGAATAGCCAGAATGTTCAAGAATAAAATGGAGAAATGTAGGAAATGCCATCAGACCCCAGGATCATATTACCATATGTGGTGGACATGTGCAGAAGCCAAAAGATATTGGACTAAAATCCACACATGGCTGGAAAAAAATGATAAGAAACATATTGACTTTAAACCAGAGATATTTTTATTAGGGATTTTACCAGAAATGTATAATAAAGAGATGAGATACTTAATTGTGAATATTTTAAAAGCGGCTAGAATTCTCTTTGCTCAAAACTGGAAAGGTGAGAAGATACCTACTGAAGATGAAGTTATTAAGAAAATTATGGAATGTGCTGAAATGAGTAAATTGACACTTGAAATTAGAGAACAGGAAGATAAACAATATTACTTAATTTGGGACTTGTTTTATCAATGGTTAGATAATAAAGCATTAGGATGAAGTATGAAACAGAATATATGTAACGATAAAATATATGAAAGGGTGGTTTTTTTTGGCCTTTTCTTTTTTTTCTTTCTGTCCAACAATGGCTAAGTGAGTATAAATATATATATAAAAAAATGTTAAATAAGAGAAATTAAATAATGGGTAATTTGGGACAAGGGATTGAGCACAAAAGAATTTTTACCAATTGACACATTGTTTGTAATTGTATTTGAATAATGATGATTTTATGTTTTGTTTTTTGTTATAAATAAAAAAAATCAAAAAAAATTTGTTACTGAAAAAGAGTTATTGAGTTTTGCCCTATTTTAACGACCGTTCATGGCACAGCTCTTAAGCGAATCTGGCTTCCTTATTGATTTTACTTGTCAGAAAGTTACAAAAGGTAATTACATGACACCAGGACACTGCATCAGTCATAAATACATGCCAGTTGCATGTGTCCAAATTTTTATCATGTGACCATGGAAATGCTGCAATAGTGTGAAAACGATAAGTCACTGTCTTTAACTTCTAATGGTCACTAAACAAATAGTTGTAAGTCGAGGACTACCTATATCAGGGGTCTCCAAACCTGGCAACATTAAGACTTGTGGACTTCAACTCTGGGAGTTGAAGTCCACAAGTCTTAACCTTGCCAAGTTTGGAGACCCCTGACCTATGTAGAACTGCTGTTGGTAGCCCATCTCTCTCAACCAGGCATATTTTTTTCTCAAACCCTTCATATATTGGCTTTCATGCAAGAAATTATCCACCTTTACACCAGAGATCATCTGTATCCACATTCTTCACCAATGGCCATGCTTGATGGGACTGCCAAGAACTGAAGTCCAACAAATTTGGAGGACAATAGTTCTGCATTCTGGATTTACTATTTTGATTGTTTTGTATTTGAGAGGTATGTTGAAAGCATTCTGAAAAAACTGAGAAATGCAGATACAAATCAAACAATTTTAATTTTTTTTAATATCTAGGGTAATACGGTAATTGAGAAAAGATTCTAATTTTAAAGATTGAATTATTAAACCAATTTACATAATCGCTCATCTCGCAAAAAAGTGACTGTGGGTTGCCTAAAGAATATGCACTTCTCTCTAGGGGCTGACAGTTTATGGCAGATACAGCTCTAACTCTATGGCCTTCTATAGATAGTCTAATGATGTAGGTAGACAATTCTGATGTAGATATCACCCTGCCATTCTGGTTTCTAGTACCTTTCTCACTAGCTGGATCTTTCAGTTCTCCTGCTAAGCCACTGCCCACAGCCTGCTGCAAAGCTTTCTGTGAAGACAAGAGGCACACACAGTTATCAGTTACTGTGAAACATCAAACGTGGCAATTGCCAAAATATCAATTAAATATAATCAACATATTTTATAAAGATTACTGAAAACCTCTACAAGGAAGAATTGTGTGACAGCCAAATGCAAAGGGATACACATCTTATACACCCACCACACAAAATAAATACAAGGCATAAACAAGTAATCTCATTTTCATTCCTAAGGTTCTCTTTACACAATTATAAAACAAACATCAGCTACTGTATTGCAAAAAACTACCAGAACTGAAATTTACATATGTATTATAAGGAACGGAACATTATCACAATTTACATAATCTAATGAAGTTAAATTCTTCTACGGATAGTACTTAACTTACGATCACAATTGAGCCCAAAATTTCCATTTGCTAAGCAAAACAGTTAAGTGAGTTTGCCGCATTTTATAACCTTTTTGCCACAGTTATTAAGTGAATCACTGCAGGTGTTTAGTGAATAATGCAATTGTTAAGAGAATCTGGCTTTCTTAATTTCCCAATTTGCTTGTCGGGAGAAAGCTGAAAAAGTTACAAATGATGATCCCAATGCCCTGGGATAGTTCAACTGTCATAAATACATGTCAGTTGCAAAGTGCCCAAATTCTGATCATGTGAACATGGGGATGCTGCAACAGTCATGTGAAAACCAGTCCTAAATCACCTTTTTAGTGCAGTTGTAACTTTGAATAGTCACTAAACAAATGTTTTAAGTCAAGGGCTATCTGTATTAAAGTCAAACTTGTAAATTACTATTCATTATGGGCAATAGGAATTTTGCTCAATTAAGGCTGATCCAAAATTTCCTTTTTTTAAGTTTATTTTCAATCTTCAATCAGACCTGGACCTTTTACAACTGAGCAGAAATGGAAAAACAGCTGATATGGTACCCATCTTCAAAAATGAAGGGGGGAAAAACAGATCCAAGAAACTACAGACCAATCAGCCTCACATCAATACCTGGGATGATCTTGGAAAAGATAATCTGCAAACACCTAGAAGCAAACAAAGTTATAACCAAAAGCCAACATGAGTTTGTCAAAAACAGATCATGCCAAATAAATCTTATTTCATTCTTTGACAAAGTGAATGTATTAGTGGATCAGTGAAATGCTGTGGACATAGTATACTTAGATTTTAGTAAGGCATTTGACAAAGTAGACCACAACCTAATTCTTGGTAAGCTAGAAAAATGTGGAATAGACAGCACCACCATCAGATGGACTTGTAACTGGCTGACAAACTGTATTCAACGTGTAGTGCTTAATGGAACTACATCCTCATGGAGGGAAATAAGCAGTGGGTACCTCAAGGTTCCATTTTAGGCCCAGTACTCTTCAATATCTTCATAAACAATCTAGATGAGGGAATAAAAGGGAACTCATCAAATTTACAGACGACATTAGGCTGGCAGGAATAGCCAACACACCAGAAGATAGCCTCAAGATCCAGATGGATCTCGACAGACTTGAATGTGGGCCCTATTAACAAAAGGAAATTCAATGTAGAAAAAAGTAAGGTTTTATACTTAAGCAAGAAAAAATTAATTGTGTAGGTACAGACTATGCAAAACTTGGCTCAATACCAGTAATTGTGAGGGTGATTTTTGAGTCCTACTGGCAATCACTTAAGTATGAGCGAACAGTGCATGGCAGCAGCCGAAAAAGCCAATGCAATCCTAGGCTGTATTACTAGAGGGATAGAATCAAGTTTACATGAAGTATTAGTACCGTGTTATAAAGCTATAGTAAGACCACACTTGGAATACTGCTTTCAGTTTTGATCACAATATAAAAAAGATGTTGAGACTCTGGAAAGAATGCAGAGAAAAACAAGAATGATTAGGGGGCTGGAGATTAAAATATATATGAAGAACGGTTGCAGGAAATGGGTATGTTTAGTCTAGTGAAAAGAAGGACTGGGGAGACATGATAGCAGTGTTCCAATATCTCAGGGGCTGCCACAAAGATTAAGGAGGTCAGCGTATTTTCCAAAGTACCAGAAGGCAAGACAAGAAGCAATAGATGGAAACTAATCAAGAAGAGAAGCAATCTAGAACTAAGAACTAACAATGAGAACAGAATGCCTTCAGAAGCTATAGATACCCCATCACTGGAGACTTTTAAGAAGAGACTGGACAGCCATTTGTCTGAAATGGTATAGGGTCTCCTGCTCGAGTAGGGGGTTGGACTAAGACCTCCAAAGTCCCTTCCAACTCTGTTATTCCATGGTTTATGTTCTATGTTCTAATCTAGTCCATATGTTCTGTTCAGCACAAAAATGAACAAAAATTCTAGTAGCTGTGACAGTTGCAGTAAAAATCTGCTTTAATACTATTGATTTAACTTTAATCTGAACTTTATGCCTAACCAAGACACAAAATTGCCCAAGTCCACTTAATCTACTCTACTGCTTCAAGACTGCAAGTCTGTTCCTTTTGGAATTCTTTTTAGCACAAGTACTCTTATACTAAGATAGTCTGTTTTCTTTGGAAGATAAAGTGAAAGCTGTTTAGAGGACTGTGAGAGGGCAGCCTGTTCAGAAAATAGCCAGCACCTGTGTTGCTTTCATTCTGTCTTTTTAAGACCTCTCCAGATATCAGGACAATATTGGCTATAAAAATTGAAGCTGATGTGGTGGTATGTGGAAGAGAGAGGTGTGTTTATGAATAAAACAGCCAGAAAGAGAATTTTCTTTAGCAGTACAAGTAATCCTTGACTTCAACCCCAACTGAGCCCCAAATTTTCATTGCTAAGTGAGACAGTTGTTAAATGAGTTCTGCCTCATTTTAATTTTTTTATTGTCAGCTGTTAAATGAATTACTGCAGTGTCAAACTAGTAATATGGTTGTTAAATGAATCTGCCTTCCCCATTGACTTTGCCTGCCAGAATATCATAAAAGGTCATCACATGACTCTAGGACCGTGATGGTGAACCTATGGCATGAATGCCCAAAGTGGCATGTGGAGCCATGTCAGCTGGCACACGCATCGCCCATTCCTCTTCCGGGTTTCTGACATGCACGCATGACAATCATCTGTCCTTTGTGCGTTCAGCAGTGCTGGAATCCGGAGGAGCTGGTCTTCCGTTTTCCTGCATGTGCATGCGCACCAGCCAACTGATCATCACACACGCATGTGCACCAGAAACCCAGAAGACTATCTAGCCAACGTGCTTGCGCACACTGGAAACCAGAAGTTCATTTTTGGGGACACGCATGCGCCCTGGTCAGCTCCTCTTCCGGGTTGTGGCCCAGATGAGCATGTGCACTCCCTTTTTGTATTTGGTGCCGAAAAGGTTCACCATCACTGCTCTAGGACACTGCAACCATCATATATATGAGCAAGTTGTCAAACATCCAAATTTTGATCACATGACCATGGGTATGTTGCAACAGTCATAACTGTGAAAATGGTCATAGATTACTGTTTTCAGTGCCATTGTAACTTCAAATGATCACTAAATGAATAGTTGTAAGTCGAGGACTACCTATACGTACAATTAGTAATAGCTGGAAGACTGGAGTAATAGTGAGTAATAATAGCTTGTGAATGGTGTATGTGTATGTGTGCGTATGTGCGTGTGTGTTGATTAGGGGCCTGTGTTGCTAGCTCTTTTGTGTTTTGCGCCCACTGAATTGGGTACACTTAAAAGTACCTGCAACATGGTCACATTTCATCCATGACAAGTTCCTAAAAAGTTTAGCTAAAAGTTAATTTTTAAAATGGAGTTTATTTCCAGAAAACATAATATCTCCTTGGAAGAAAATATTTCAGAGATGCATTCCCTCCACATTCACATGTATTTCAATAAAATCTAAACAGTAATGAAATCATGTAAACATTTAAGAATCTAATTATTACAAAACATTCAGAAAGACTGTTGCATGCTGGTTCAAAAACTGAAAATAAAATAAAGCAAGAGAAATTTGAATTGCCATCAAGTCACTAGATGGTTATGATTGGTATCCTTCCCAGTTAACCTACCTTAGAGAAAGAATGATACTAAGATGCAATGGAAATGATACTGCTATTATGCTATTGTTGGTATTCGTAGAAGAGTGTTTACTAAACATTTTGAATTTTATAGGTGTAATCACACATTCAATTTATAATTACCTAATGAAAATCCAACTGAGGAAGTGAAACTAAGTAATAATATTTCTCAGACATAGCAGCAACACTATGGAGTAGTTTCCTTTTGGAATAAGACTGGCTACCAGAGTATTTCTTTTTTGAAAATTAGCTTTTTTGAACATTTTAGATCTGAGTTATCAATTTGCCCTTCAATGGTCGAGTCCAGTGGTGGGTTGCTCCGGTTCGGTCTGATTCTATAGAATTGGTAGTAAAACCGGTGGGAGGCTCCACCCACCCATGATGTCATCATAGGTGATCTGCACATGCACAGAAGCTAGAGCATAGGTTTATGTATAGATAGATAAACAGGATGGTTTCTCTATATTTTTTCTTGAAAACAGCACATCAAGATATTTAAAGCAAGAACAGAGCAGCAGAAGCTATCAAGCAGGCTTTTAGTTCTCAAAGCACGCTCCCTCTGTGAACCAGTAGTAAAGGTAAGAAGAACCCACCTCTGGTCAAGTCATATTGTATTGTTAAAATTTTATGAATTATTTATTACTGTTTAATTTACCATAGACAAAAGCAATCATTAGACTGAGTGGGTTCAGTAGCACCCACATTTAGTAAAATAAATGGTAAAAAATAACATATTACTTTGAGAACTGAAAGCCTGCTTGATAGCTCCTGCTGCTGTTCTTGCTTTAAATACCTTGATACCTTCAAGAAAAAATACAGAGAAACCATCCTGTTTATCTATCTATACATAAACCTATGCTCTAACTTTTAGATTCATATAATTCTAGCTATTTATTTCCCACCTTTATTTGATATAACAAAATACCATAGAAAAAGAAAAACATTCTACCTATTTAACTGAATCATGACTGAAATTTAGAGAGAAAGCCAATTGAAACCAATTATTTTTTTCAAACACATTAATTTTTTTTATTGAAAATTCCATTGTGTCAATGGATTTTAAATGAGTAACTCTAGATTTGTTCCTTTTTTTATAATCTAGGCAATATGCTAGATGATGCATGTGACAAACTATTTAATACTAACTATTGCATTTGTTGCAATACTATTCAGCAATGACATGTCATCTGATTCTTTGAAAATCTTAGGTTCAAAAAAGTCTTATATAAGAAGACTTATAAGTTGTTTTCCCCCAATATTTTGTACAACTTGATGTTTGCTTTTTAATTTTTAGGAGGCTTAAAAATTACTATTGGGGTTTTCCTGATGCTGTAATAGCAATGCTAAAAGGAACAAAATAAGGCATCTTTTTAAGTTCAATTTTTACTAGTTTTCAAATGCAGAAGAGTCTTTTAATTTGTGAAAAAAATGAAAGACGGTGCATAAATTTTCTAAGATCATAAAGAGACATGATGGCTTCCAACTGTCATGGCATTTTCTAGTTTACTGCATCTTTTTCCAGTGCTAGAATACTTTACTGTCATGTCACAATCTAAAAAATAAATGTTTTATAAATGTAGACACTCAGATAACACTTAGAATCAAGAGTACAAGGAATAGTCATGTTTATTTCAGAATTTAAAAGAAAGGCCTGTAACTACATAATATGTTGTCTGTACCAGCAGCAGTACAAATTAATTTTGAACAAAATCACTCTATGTACTGTTCTAATATGAACCAGTTTCTTTTGTTCCCTTTTCCTGTGACTATGCGTTTTTGTGCTGCAACAGTTAAGAAACACCCCATCCATCATGCCATCCCATAATCTCTTAATAAATAGAGCAGCTATTACCAAAATGATAACGTGGCCAATACACAGGGTGCCTGATTGGTCCCAATCCGAATCAAGGGAAGGTTCACTGGCTGGCTTCTCACCACTATGAGGAGAACCCTCCCTGACTGGTGAGCGCTGATTCTCCTCTTCCATGTCTGCAGCAGTATAAATCCTAGAAGCTGAGAGGAACAAGGGATTAATGAGAGTCCAGATTTAAGTACCGGTATTATAAGGAGTTCTTCTATTTGTATAGAACTGAGGGAAAGCCACTACTCAATTTTGCACAAGGTACTTCTAGATATTGAACTTCAAACCAAGTCCCAGAAGTTTCCCAAAAGTTTGCCTGAAACCCATCATTCAAAACAGAATCTAGATTGTTCATAAATATAAAAGCAATAAGAAAATTAAATTATAAAATAATTATTGGTCCCTTAAAAATGTATCCTTAATTGGGTATTTCTAATTGTTTTCCAAACAAAGTGGGTGAAAATCACTAGGAAAGAATATTAAACGTTTATCTCATCTATAGGTTGGCAACTTTAAACCAGACAATTATTTTCAGACTTAGCCAAAGCAGGAAAACTTATTTAAAACTGTTTGTTTATATACAAGCCCTAGCTTTGTAAAGCAGGTACATATGGAAAAAAGGACAGCCTTCTATTATTCAGCTGGTGATCCCACAATTCCCGTGACTGGGGCAAAAAACCCTTGCCCTTTTTTTTGAGCAAATGAATAATTTAAAAACTTGCACCTGTTTAAGCCCATTTCATCCATAGAAACTCTTGAACTTCCATCCCAAAATAAATACCCACCTTTGAAGTATGACCCTCACCATCCTATGCAAAATTTTGGTAGTCTTTAAGATATGTTGTGTACTCTTGCCATAATGAGTGAAGAAAGTATTCACTGTCTTATATATAAGACTACTGAGATAGGATCTCAGTGGAGAATCTTGGTACAATGTAGAGCAACTGACTTAAATCTGATACTGTTTCCCCCAAAATAAGACATCCCCTGATAATAAGCCCAACTGGGCTTTTGAGTGCATGGCAGTAAGGCCAAGCGCTTATTTCAGGGTTCAAAAAAAATATAAGATAGGGTCTTATTTTTGGGGAAACACGGTAATGTCATGCTAAGCTGCTAGAACACAACTGTAGACCATTAGACCATTATCAAATAAAATGTATTAAGGAGAAAAGATTTTGCTTTTATGTACAGTGAGGTTAAATTTCAATGCTCATGGTCTCTTGATTAATTTTTCATATTCCAACATATATTTGAAGGTACTAAATCCTTTCCTGTTGTAACTATTCATCCAACAAATTTTCCTCTGCTGTACCACTCTTTTATGTAAGGCATTTTCTCTATTTTTATAAATCCTGCAATTGCATTTAACTTCCCAATATTTGTCCATCTCTTCCCCAATTGTTTTTTTCAAGGCTTGGTCCATTTCTCTTTTAACAAGATGCCTCTAGAAAAATGAACATCAATAAGCAGAAGCATAGCAGGAAAGTCCTCTGAAAGTAATATGATTAAAGCCCAAGAAGTTGTGGTACCCCTGGTAGAGAACAGCTTCAAAATTGAAAGCTAAGAGAGTAAAACATTTTTCTTGAATCTCTGAATTGTGAAGATATTCAAGACTTGACTTTCTCACCTTTAATGAGGAAACATATACTAGCTCCAAATAGGTTTTTTATTTCTCAATTCTTTATTTAGTGAACCAGTTATATGGCAGATGTATAGAGCTTTGCTAGATTTCATCCTATGACAGAGGCTTTACATAAGAAGCTTCAACCATGTCTATTTTATATATCTAGCAAGTCAATTATCCAACTCCTTAATTTACAGTTTATTTATTTCTAAAAATTCATTCCAGCATTGCTCTGTAGTATTTCTTTAAGATCCTCCAAGGAACATTTCCTATTATCTTTTACCCTTTTTAAATCTTGCCCCTCCACTTTGCACTTTCTGAATTTCAAGTTAAGATCACACACAAATCTGTCCATTGTATTCAGTGCTTATTTGGAATTCCAACATTCTGATCTCACCTTGTTCAAGATATGTTATTCCAACCATTTACTAAGACTCTCCTTCGCCTATTAGCAATACTTTATATTGATCAGCATTTTAGGCTTTCCGATCACTTTCAACAGGACAGTTTTTAGTTATCAATAATTTGATACTTCATTACTAAACCTTCTGTGTTAATACAACTCTCGGACATCGGAAGTATCTTTGACCAGAGCTGCACCTCATTTCTTCAACCTATTATATAATTTATTATTTTAACTATAGTAACATTTTGCATACAGAAGATCTTTTACTTAATCTCATGCTTATCTAGGAAAAAGTATGATAGATTGAGGGCCTGAAAACTTCAGTCAAAAATAAATCATACAAACTAAACAATCTGATTTATGCAAGGCAGCTTCCTGTGCTCAGTATTTGCATTATTCTCTTCTATGGCCATATTGTGTCCTCATCCCCTTCTTGCCACAATCACTGCCCTGACAAATGCCATAGCAAGAATTCTGCCAAAAGTTATTCAATCACAGATAGGTAATTTGGTTTACTCTAGATTTTTTTTAAAAAATTACAATTTCTAAAAATATGGAGGCTTCTGGGTTATCCATCCCTGCTCATAAATCTCATTGTGGGCCCTCAAGAGGCATTAATGCATCCCCCAACCTCCTTCAGACCAGTAGGCTCCAAATCCAGCTTGTCCTCCATGCCAAACACATACCACAAAATTAAGGGTATGCTCCCCTTCCATGCCCTCTTCTTCCCGGGTAAACGGTGATAGGATCAATGGGACCTGTCCCCGAGATATGCAAGTCACAAAAATCATAAACACCAACCTCCCTCTCCATTTACCATCTCCTTCCTCTCCACGTTTCGAAACGAGATACCCCAAAAAATCAGGGAGCCCACCAAAGGCTTCCTCTCCCTCTTACTACGGTATATGCCCTACCTCCACTTCCAGGTGAGATGATCTCCGATCATCACTTTCCCCCAACCTTTTCCTCCCCTCCCCCATCTTAATTAACGGGTTCGCCCCACAACCTTCCCCTCCGCCACCCCAAAATGACCCATACCCATCTTTTTAGTGGTCGCTCCTGCATTGCGTACACCCAATCTCTCCCATTCCTACAATGGCGCTTTCTACAGCCTCAACTCCGACCACCCTACCTGATCTTCTCCCAACATGCCTCCCAAACCTTTTCCGTAATTACCCGGCTCCACCGGGAAACTAGGCCCTTCCGCCCGCCCACCTCAGCACAAAACCAGGAGGCGCGGCGATCGCCGTCGAAAATGTTCGGGCCCGGCCTCTGTAGCAGCCATTTTACTCCTTTCGGCCTTACGGCGGGGAGGGTGACCGAGAAGGGTGGGACAAGAGAGGCTGACAAGCATTCTGGGAAGTGTAGTTGCGATTGGCGTGGCTCTTTAACGAAGATGGAGGAAGAGGACTATAACTACCAGAGATCCTCGGATCGACTAGGAAGTAGAGCGCACAGTATGATGGGAGATGTAGTACCGGATATGCCACGGATGGGCCCCGTATGAGAACGACGGATCCCGGAATGCCATGCGAAACTGAGGGGTTACGGTCTTAAATAGTTCGTTCGCAGGCGATCTAATTGCTTGTGCCAATGGATAGAATCCGCCATGTGCGGGGTGAGAGAGGGTCATACGTAGGCATTCATGTAATAAATAAATAAATAAATAAATTCACCTGCACACGCAAATGAGGCACGTGCATATTTCACTCCCTCCTGAACAGCACTTGTTATCGCTTCCCCTCCCAGCTATAAAAGATGACAGAAACTGTTATCAGGGTTCACAAGTCACAACTCCTATTTATAGGTATCCATAGCAGCCCTGACGGAAAGGGGTTCTATAGAAGTAGGTAAAATTACACCAGCTGCCTTTCCATTATTCTATGATTTATTTATTCTTGCAATAACTTGCAAGAGATATACCTACAATATTCCCCAAAAGGCAAAATTTAAATTAATGCAGTATTTTTTAAAAAGGATTCTCACAAATGTGACAGCTTGGAACAGGTATATCTCCAAGTATCTGAATAATATGTTTCAATAATATCTGGAAGTTGAACCATGGCAACTGGACTTTTTTTCTTTTTTGATTTTTTGCTATTTGACTCAACTGTTAGACAACTCTACCTGGATGACTTAGAATCTCCATTGACATATTTCAATAATGCTGAATATTTGAATATTCAAATATAAGAATTAAGAAATGATCGTTGAAAAGTGCGGACTGATACCCCTGTCCCCCTTTCAAGTCAACAACAACCAGAATTGTAAGGTCAAATTCAGCTCCAATAAATACAAGTAGTCCTTGAGTTGCAACCTTTCACTTAGTGACCATTCAAAGTTAGTATGGCACTGAAAAAAGTGACTTTATGACTGTTTTTCACACTTATGACAATTGACTATCCCCATAGTCACATGATCAAACTTTGGACACTTGGCAACTGGCTCATATTTATGATGGTTGCAATGTCCTACAGTCATGTGATCACCTTTTGCAAACTTCTAACCTACAAACTCAATAAAAACAGTGAATTCACTGTTGTAAATTCACTTTACAGCAGTATTATTAATTTAATAAGTGCAGTGATTCACTTAACAACTATAGCAAGAAAGGTCATAAAATGGCGCAAAACTCACTTAAGCAACTGAAATTGTGGCTCAGTTGTGATCATAAATCAAGGGCTATCTGAACATCAGTTTTGTTTAGTGGTTAAGGAATCATACTAGAAAGCTGTAGATCTTTTTTTAAAAAGTTTTTTGGATTTTTATTTTTAGAATATACATCAACATCAATGCATGAACAGTGCGGCATCTGGGTATCATTCATTTTGGGACAAATGTCAATAATAATATTAGTGATATTTGTTATATTAATCAAATTTATGAAATCCTAGTATTAATATACATATTTGTTTTAAAGTAGTTATTCAATATTTCAATGTTCCATTTTAATGCAAATCACAATATTATTTGAGTTTATATGCTACTCAGGGGTGAAATGCTCCCGGTTCGGACCGGATTGCCCGATCTGGTAGCGATGGCAATGGGTGGTTCAGAGAACCAAGAGCAAAAATCCCTGCCCCGCCCCCCAGCTGAGCCGCACAATCATTAGAGGCTTTTTTTACTTTTAAAAGCATTTTTTCTACAACCTCTTTGGTCGAAAAAATGCTTTTAAAAGGTTTTTTTTTAAGTCTCTGATGATCTCACGGCTCAGCTGGGAATGTCAGAGGCTTTTAAAAGCATTTTTTTTTTGCAACCTCCTCAGCCAAAGAGGTTGTAGGGGGAAAAAAAACCTTTAAAAGCCTCTGGCGATCCCAGCTGAGTTGCCTGATCGTCAGAGGGTTCAAAAAGCATTTTTTTTCTGCAACCTCTTAAGGTTGCAGAAAAAAATGCTTTTAAAAGTAACCAAGGGACATAATGACATCCAGGTAGATGGGCGGAGCCTCCCACTGCCAGCACAGGTTCAGTGAGCAGGATAGAACCGGGGGGGGGGGGCGGAATTTCATCACTGCTCACATCTCTATCCTCCAATGCTGCCAGGCCTCCAGAGTATCTACCCAGGCCCCTCTCTCCCTTTCAAAGGTACCTTCCTTCCTTATCGGATTCTATTTTTAAATCTCTTAAAATACTTTTCCCTTGATTTATTTTATCAGTCATTATTATCTTTATTATCTTCTTCTTCTAATCTTCTTGCTTTATTTGCTGATTTGTCTGTTCTGTCTTTTCCTTCATTTTTTCTGTTGTCTCCTCTCTTTCCTGGAATATTTGGTCTTCATTCATTATTGGTTGCAGAGTGTTTTCTATTTTCTCATTTATGCCTTGCAATAAGTTCTTTGTCTCCCTGTAATTCTTTGTCATAGTCATTTCTTTTGAAATTTCACTTATTTCCCCCGATGGAGCATCTTGTCTTATTTTAGTAAGTCCCGCTCTGGACTATTGTAACGCTCTCTACATGGGATCCCCTTGAGATGCACTCAGAGACTCCAACTGGTGCAGAGTGCAGCCGCGCTTGTGGTTATGGGAGCGGCGTGGAATTCCCATGTAACACCTCTCCTGCGTGAGCTGCACTGGCTCCCAATGATCTTCCGGGTGCACTTCAAGGTTCTGGTCACCACCTTTAAAGTGCTCCATGGCTTAGGACCTGGTTATTTACGGGACCGCCTGCTACCACCAATAGCCTCCCACCGACCAGTACGCTCCCACAGACAGGGGCTCCTCCAGGTGCCGTCAGCCAAACAATGTCAGCTGTCGGCCCCTAGGGGGAGAGCCTTCGCTGTGGGGGCACCTACGATCTGGAACGAGCTCCCCCCAGAGATACAGAGGATCCCGGATCTGTGCACCTTCCGCCGTGAGCTTAAGACTCTTTTATTTCATCAAGCTGGCCTGGCCTAAATCTTCTCCCTTTTAAGTGCAAATTTTAAATTTTAGTGTGTTTTAAAATATGGGTATTTTAAATTAAGGGTATTTTAAATTCAGCCAAATTTATTTAATTCATTTTATTCTATTTTAATTTTTTTGTATGTATGTGTTTTATTTCGTGGCTGTTCACCGCCCTGAGTCCTTCGGGAGTAGGGCGGTATAGAAATTTAATAAATAAATAAATAATAAATAAATAATCCAAAAACAATATATTCAAGCCTAATGTTGCTCCTCAAAAAATACAATGCTCATAGTTATTTATATTCCAGGATTATTCAATCAGTTCCATTTAGATAGTTCAGGAAGCTTTCCAAAAATCAGAAATCACTTAATTTTGCTTAAGAGTCTTCCTTATTCCCACAGTTGAGTCTCCAATAATCATAAAGTAGATAATTAGAATAGAATAGAATAGAATAGAATAGAATAGAATAGAATAGAATAGAATAGAATGAATAGATTTTTTTATTGGCCAAGTGTGATTGGACACACACAGAATTTGTCTTTGGTGCATATGCTTTCAGTGTACATAAAAGAAAAGACATGTTCATCAAGAATCATAAGGTACAACACTTAATGATAGTCATAGGGTACAAATAAGCAATCAGGAAACAACATCAATATAAATCGTAAGGATACAAGCAACGAAGTTACAGTCATATAGTTATAAATGGAAGGAGATGGGTGATAAGAAGATTAATAGTAGTGCAGATTTAGTAAATAGTTTGACACTGTTGAGGGAATTATTTGTTTAGTGGAGTGATGGCGTTCGGGAAAAAACTGTTCTTGTGTCTAGTTTAAGGTGACCAGATTTTAAGATTGGTAAAGAGGGACACCATTGTGGGCGTGGCTTATTTTGTGGTCGTGGCTAGCTGGTCATGTGACCGGGTGGCCGTGGCTACCTGGTCATGTGACCGGGTGGCCATGGCTATGTGTATAGGGACTACTCAGAGGGCTGAAAAAAGTCATTTCTGACAGGTCCTCGCACTTTTGACTGGTCCTCACACTTATGACCATCCTCACATTTATGCCCATGCAGCATCCTTAACAACCATGTCACTCATTTCACAACTGCTTCTCTTCACCATGGTGATAAGATAGGGCATAAAACGTAAAATGTGAAGACAGTCGTAAGTTCGAGGACTGATCAAAAGTGCGAGGACCAGTCAAAAATAACTTTTTCAGCCCTCTGAGTAGTCCATATGCATAAAAGGATACAGCAATAGAGAGGGATGAAGGAAGGGAAGGGAAATTAGAGTAGGAGTGAGGGTAAGAGGGGGGAGGAAGAGAGGAGGAGAAGGAGAAAGGAAGAGAAAGTAGGGAGGAGAAGAAGAGGGGGGAGAAGAGAAAGTAAGAAGAAAAGAAAAGAGAGAAGTGGTAGGTTTGAGGAGAAAGACTGCTGTACAATAAAAAAGATGAAAGGGAAGAAAGCCATCCCCAAACAAATATAAAGATATTAAGATAAAGAATGAATGGTTAAACTTTAAAGAATAAAAGAGAACAAATATGAATAAATAGCAGTAATTAGAAACACACATACAAACATACAATTTATTTTCTTTGAACAGAGTATTTGGCCGGTTCACAAATTTAAACAGTGTTTAGTCACTTCAATTAAATTTACAATTTCTATATTTCCTTTTTGCCATATTTATTACTCATCTATTTTTTTTAAAAAAACCAATATTACCCTTCATCCTCATCTCTAATCTTAATCAAATTCAATTTTTCCCTTCTATTCTATATTATACCCCTTCCCATTGTCATCTATTTTTATATCCATCCCCACATTGTTTAATTATGTAATTATGTAATACAGTTGTTTAATACAAATTCAACATTTTAATATAAATCAAATTTGTATATTAATCAATATGAACATGAATATTCCAATTATTTCCATGCAATCCAATTTCTTACAAATCAATTAATTATATTTACCAATAATAATAAACCAAATAATTTTCCCCATATATTCCTCTGAACCACAGCTTAACCATTTCTGCTTTCAACACAATATACAATTAATAGTATCTCAATTATTACAATTCCCTAGTTAAATACAGCTTTTTTTTCTTTTGTATTTTAAAATCTTGAACTCTCCTCCTAAATTTCCCATTTTTTGCAGTTTTCACCTACCTTTTTTGGGGAGGAAAAATAAAAATAAAAATAAATCTCTCTCTGCCTCATTTTGTCACGTTGCACCAAAGATCCTGGTTTCGGTTTCGTTTCTGCAGCTTAGCTAGGGGGAAAAAAAAACTGCTTCAGGAACTCTTTACACTGATTGCCCGTAGGGCGGTCCTTTGAAGCCCCGGGCAAGAGTTTAAACAGTTTTTTTTTTCTTCTAGCCATCAGCTGGGGCTCAAGAGGCAGGGGGACTCAGGAGACAGAATGAAAAATCGGGACTTTTTTGAAACGCCACGGCACGCGGGACAAATTGCTAAAAATCGGGACTGTCCCGCCAAAAGCGGGACGTCTGGTCACCTTAGTCTAGTTGTTCTGGTGTGCAGTGCTCTATAGCATCGTTTTGAGGGTAGGAGTTGAAACAGTTTATATCCAGGATGTGAGGAGTCTGTAAATATTTTCACAGCCCTCTTTTTGACTCTTGCAGTATACAGGTCCTCAATGGAAGGTAGTTTTGAGGGTAACTGCCCTCTGCAAAGTAGATCAACGCACCAGACAGCATTGCAACACAGATACTCTCAGACTCTGAATGTTGTTAGAAAAATAAATAGTCTTTACTTGTTGTAAAACAAACAAACCTGGCTTCTCATAAACAAAGATAACACTTTCAATACAAAACAAAGTTTGCTTACAGTTCTAGTTCCGTAACACCGACACAGTATCTCTAGCAGTAATATCACAAGCAGGAGTGAGAAGGAGTGAATGAACTTTCTGCCTTCCTTTTATTTCTGCTTTAACCACTTAATCAATTAGTCATCTTGTAGCAGTTAAAGTTACAGTACATTTTATCTACCCAACCGTAGGATAAGGATCCAACAGGTAGATTGGTAGCAATTGTTTTTTCTGCAGTTCTAATTATCCTCTGAAATTGGTGTCTATCTTGTTGGGTTGCAGAACCAAATCAGACAGTTATAAACTCAATAATTCCTCTGTAGAACTGTATCAGCAGCTCCTTGGGCAGTTTGAGCTTTCTGAGTTGGTGCCGAAAGAACATTTTTTGTTGTGCTTTTTTGATGATGTTTTTGATGTTAGGTGTCCATTTTAGATCTTGCGATATGGTAGAACCTAGAAATTTGAAGGTCTCTACTGTTGATACTGGGTTGTCTAGTATTGTGAGAGGTGGAAGTATGGAAGGGTTTCTCCTAAAGTCTACCACCATTTCTACGGTTTTGAATGTGTTCAGTTCCAGATTGTTCCGGTCGCACCACGAGGCTAGTTATTCAACCTCCCTCTGTATGCGGATTCATCATTGTCTCGAATGAGACCAATCATTGTTGTGTCATCTGTGAACTTCAGTAGTTTAACAGATGGATCATTAGAGATGCAGTCATTGGTATCCAGAGAGAAGAGAAGTGGGGAGAGTACACAGCCTTGTGGGGGAGGGGCTGTGCTAATTGTACAGGTAACTGATGTGATTCTGCTTAGCTTCACCTGCTGCTTCCTGTTAGGAAGCACCTGCCAGCTGGTCTTTGGGTTTCTAGTGCTGCAGCTCATGCACACATGTTTCAGTTTGCACTTGGTGCCGAAAAGGTTTGCCATCACTGCTATAGGCAATTGCACACCAGAACAACTAGACACAAGGACAGTTTTTTCCCAAATGCCATCAGTCTGCTAAACAATTAATTCCTACAACACTGACAAACTATTTACTAAGACTGTATTACTATTATTCTTCTCATCCTTCTTATTACCTTCCCACTTATGACTATAACCATGTTGCTTGTATCTTTACGATTTATATTGTTTTATTTGTTTCCTAATATGATTTGATTGCTTATTAGTAACCTATGAGTATCACTGTTGTATCTTATGATTCTTGATGATTATATATTTTTTTTTATGTACATTGAGAGCATATGCACCAAAGACAAATTCCTTGTGTGTCTAATAACACTTGATCAATAAAGAATTCTATTCTGTTCTGTTCTGTTCTGTTCTAAATGTGGGATATAAATAAATAAAAATAAAATTAATTCTTTGCCATGATTCATACAAAATCTTCCCTTTTATGCTAATATGGGACGAGGAACCCATGCATTTAAAAAGGTTTTATCCTTATACCGTATCATAAATGGTGATTTACAAACTAAGGCAAAATTAAATCATAACTGTGTGAGTCAACCGTGGTTTACCTAGGTACTCTAATCATGATTTACCCAGTGATCCTAATTTTGTACAATACACTCAGTTCTAAGATAGCTGACTCATGTATTTTTGCACATTATGTGTATCAGATCATAACATGAAGATGTAATGTATTTTTTTTAACAAGTCATAGAAATATAAGTGTTATAGGCCACTAATTACTGCCCATGGTTTATAATTCAGTGTTTTGGATAGACACGATCATTCCTTATTTGGGGATAAGCCCACTAATAGTTTTGTATTATTTCAAAAATCGACCGATATACATATTTAACATTGTCCCAGCTTTTAAGCTTCAGCACCAATGCATATCTTCAAAGGATTTAATTAAAAAACATAAGCTGGACTACTATGTAGAAACACACACACACACATATATAACCATCTCCATTGGGGTTGCAAGCCACTTGGCAGAGACACGTCTATAGCAGGGGTAAAATGCTCCCGGTTCGGACCGGCTCGGGCGAGTAGGTAGAGATGATGGGCGGTGGTTCAGAGAACCGGTAGCAATGGCATCTGGAGGCTCCGTCCACCCACCCCATTCCCTGGAGTCGGGGAATGCACCATTCCCCGACTCAGGCCTTGCCGCAGAGCTGCTGCCTGCTCGTCCTTCACCACACAGTGTATCCTACTGCTCCCCTTTCTCCTGCGGCTAGCTGTTAGGGAAGGCAAGTGGACGAAAGTTACCGGAGTCACTCATTCTCCTTCTTGAATGAGCCGCTCTGGTCCACACTCCAGCTGCGCAAGCACACACTGTTTATTTAATTAACTCATCAGCGGCAGGTTGGCACGTGGACCAGAGTGGCTCATTCAAGAAGGAGAGTGAGCGATTCCGGTAACTTTCGGCCACTTGCCTTCCCTGACAGCAAGCCGCAGGAGAAAGGGGAGCAGTAGGAGTTGGGGAATGGTGCATTCTCCAACTCTGGGGAATGGGGTGGGTGAGCGGAGTCACATGGCAAAGGGCAAGCAGGCAGCAGCTCCATGGCAAGGACGGAGTCGGGGAATGGTGCATTCCCTGACTCCGGGGAATGGGGCCGGTGGGCGGAGGTAAGGACACGCCGGCAGAATAGAAATTTAAAAAGTTTTCCTACCAGGTTCTGTGGGCGTGGCTTGGTGGGAGGGGATGTTGTGACTGAGTGGGCATGGCTGTGAGCGACATCAAGTTGGCCATGTCCACTCAGTCACAGGACACCCCCTCCACCAAGCCATGCCCACAGACCCGGTAGGGAAACATTTTAGATTTCACCCCTGGTCTATAGGCTCTAGGATAGGAGGATTGGGGCCAACATCACATTGGGAGGCAAGATATTCCAGAGGGCAGGAGCAACAGTAAAGTAGGCCCTCCCTTGGCCTGCACCCCCATCCAGATAGAATTCTCAGACTGATGGGACCTACAGCATACCTCCTCTGCCATCAAGAGTAGGATGTGTCAATCCTCATGGGGTGAGATGGACTCTCAAGTAACCTGGACCATGAAGGGCTTTAAAGGTGATTACCAATACTTTGAATTGCACCCAAAAGCAGAACAACAACCAACACAGCTTGTGGAGCAGTGGTGTTACAAGGGCCATTCTTGGGGACCACAAAACTGCCCATGCCACCATTCTCTGCACCAGGGGTAAAATTCACTTACCTTCCCTATAGGTTTGCAAATGTGTGCATGGTGCACATGTGCTCGCTTCGCTTGCGTGTGCCATCGTCTGCGCATGCGCAGAGGCTTAAAATGTTGCAAAAAAGCAATGCCATGATGTCCGTGTGGGTGGGCGGAGCCTCCCGCAGCCAACCAAGCTAGATAGAACCGGCTGAATTTCACTCCTGCTCTGCTCTAACTATAGCTTCCAAATGGTCTTCAAGAGTAGCCCTACGGAGAGCACATTACAATAGTCCAATCGTGAGATGAACAGAGACTGAACAACTGAGCGCAGGGAATCCTGATCCAGGAAAGGCCACAACTGGTGCGCAACACAAAGCTGTGCAAAGGCTTTGCTAGCTACAACTGCCACTTGCTCTTTGAGCAGGACTCATGAGTTCAGGAGAAACCCCAAGTTATGGACTGGATCTTTCTGGGGCAATGCCACCCCATTCAGAGTCAAAGATGACAAAGTCCTGGTTTAGCCTGTTCAACAATCAGTTTTCTATTGCTGAAATGCAAAATAGAATTTTATTTATTTATTTGTTAATCCTGCCTTTATAATTTTGAAGTAACTCAAGGCCGAAAACATACACAATATTCCTTTCTCTTCCTATTTTCCCCATAAAAGAACCCTCTGAGATAGGTGGAGCTAAGACAGACAGACTGACTGACTCAAAATCACCCAGCTGCTGCTAAGGTGAAACTTGTTTTTCTTTTTAAAAAATCTAGGTAGCTCTTGGTTATTACCTCTATTTTCTATATCTCTGGATACTTCCATACAAAATTACACAGTACAGTATTGCTCTTTCATTCTACCTCAACTTCTCAAGCCTAAAATGTTTTTTAAAAGTTTTTTATTTTATAGACAAACATACAATACATAATCAGTCATTTAGTGAATCATCTGAGTGCATCTTTTGTGTCATCTTCTTACTCCTCCAATGTTTATCATATCTCAATATTTTCATTACATTTATTATAACATTTCTCCCACATTTATTACTTTTCTATTAATACATTTATCTATCTTCTCTTCACTCATTTCATTACAACATTTCCCTATATATATATATATATATATATATATATATATATATATATATATATATATATATATATATATCTTCTCTAGCCAATAATAAAATTGCACCCATATCTTATAATATTCCGATTCCTCTCTTTCTTTAATTGTCAAAGTCAATCTATTCATTTCTGCACAATCCAATATTTTCTTAATTACTTCTTCCTCTGTAAGGATTTTTTCTGCTTTCCATCTTTGTGCAAATACTATCCTCGCTGCAGTAAGGCTAAAATGTTACTGGTCAGTACAAATGACCTCAATTTTTCAGTTACAATCTCTCACTGCCTGAACAACAAAGCAAGCGCAAAGATGGAATAGTTATTCTGACTGGGACACCAGTGTGCTTTTTTCTGGCAGATCCTATACCCTGAACCGGGTAGCTACCCAACTAGGTAACATCTTCAGTGCTATCCCAAAATTGCTTTTTCAGGAGGCAACTGGACTTTCTTGTTTTTCTTTTTGAAGTTGTTTTGCTTCTCATCCAAGAAACTTCTTCAGCTCTGACAGGATGGTGGGGAATGGAAGGATTTGGAATGGATTTGAAATCCTTCCATTCCCCACTATCCCATCAGAGCTGAAGAAGCTTCTTGGATGAGAAGTGAAACGTCTTCAAAAGAAAAAACAAGAAAGTCCAGTTATCTCCTGAAAAAGCCCCTTTGGGACAACCATGACCTGGATGACTGAGAATCTTTACAGATCTTCAGTGCTAGGTTGCTCAACCCAGATAAACAAGCTAACAGTACACAACAGCCTAATCAAGAAACCATCAACACCACTCTGATCAACATTGATGGGGCAAGCCACTAGTACATAAAATGAGAGCAAATCCCATCTTCTACTGCCACTAATGATATTGCTTAGTTTGGTAATGAACTGTCTGTAAGAAAACAACCAAACTCAGAGAGTACTAAGGACTCCATACTACCGTGTTTCCCCGAAAATAAGACCCTGACTTATATTTTTTTGAACCCCGGAATAAGGGCTTGGCCTTGTTATGGGGGGGTCTTATTATTTTGGGGTTGCAGGAGACAGCGAGCGTGGCTGAAGTGGTTCGGGAATAACGAGAGGCACAAGCAGGCAAGTGACAACAGCTCTTTAATATATAGTGAGACTTCAGCAAAAACTCAGGGGCTGCAGCCCACCTTATATACTATTCCGGAGAGGCTGTCAACCAATCAGAAACTTAGGCAGGTTTGAAACTCCCGCTGAAAAGTATCAATACATAACACCCCTCCCTTCCCAGAAGGCACTAACATTCAAATATTTACATAAGTACACACAAAATCTCGCAGGTGCCCTGGCCGAGTTCTCGTTCTAGTTGACCTGCGCAGTTCAGTGTTTGGTGGGGCGTCGAGCTGGTCGGAGGGACTTTCTGTCTCTCCCGGCTCCGCCAATGGAACCTCCTGGATTTTGTCCGGGGTGTGATTATCCCCGGCTGGGAGTGGTGACTCGCTGGGGCAGCGCTGGAACCAGGGCTTGTCAGCTAAGTATTCTCTCGAACCCGGGCTTAAGTTAGCTGTTTTGGGAAAGTTGTTGTAGTTAGGTTCGGAGATGTCTAAATTGATGTTTCCCTCGCTGACTATTCTTTTCCTAAGTTGGTCTATATGGCGTTTCCAGAGTCTGTCTACTCCCACGTCCACTGTGTATGATTTTGGGCCCGTTATGCCACTATGGTTCCTGCAACCCATAGAGGTCCGCTAGCATAAGTGCGAGCGAACACCAGGGACCCAACCTAGAGCTGCCTTAGTCCGGTGGTCTCTCCCTTAAAACTCTCATGTGTGTAATTGGGGTGAAGCCTGTCTAACACGCACCGAAGCTTCCTGCCCATGAGGAGTTGGGCTGGGCTTCTCCCTGTGGCCGTGCATGGTGTGGCATGCTGGACGGCTAGAAATTGGTCTATCCTGGCCTGCCAGTCCCCGTTATCTAGCCTGGACAATGCTTCTTTGGCCGTTCTTACGAAGCGTTCAGCTAAGCCATTAGAAGCCGGATGGAACGGGGCCAATAGGGCATGGCGGATGCCCAGTCCGGCCAGGTAGCCCTCAAACAGGGTTGCTGTGAATTGAGGGCCGTTGTCAGATACCAGAGTATCCGGTAGGCCATGGGTGGCAAATAGTTTGCGAAGGACTTTGATGACTGCTTCGGCTGTGGTTGAGGGCATGAGTATTATTTCGAGCCATTTCAAAAAGGCATCTACTACAATTAAAAATGTTTGCCCGTGGAAGGGGCCGGCAAAGTCAATATGGATCCTCCCCCATGGCCCTTTTGGTTTCTCCCACTCTCGGATGGGCGCTATCAGGGGATCTGGGCGAGACTCCTGACAGGGTCTGCATTTCCCCACCCACTCGGATATGACTTGGTCCATGTTGTGCCACCAAACGTAACTGCGGGCTAAACTTTTCATTTGGACAATCCCTGGATGCCCCTCGTGCAGTAACTCCAAGACCCTCGTTCTCAGTTTTGTTGGTATTACCACCCTATCACCCCACAACAAGCAACCCCCTTGCATAAATAATTCGTTACGTTTGTTAACATAACCCTGGTACTCCCCACCGACCGCCTTGACCGGCCACCCCTTAAGGACCCAACCCATCACAGTACGAATTACAGGGTCCCTAGCAGAGGCTTTCGCCACCTCGCAAGAGGAGATAGGTCCCAAAGTCATAGTGTCGATCAGCAGAACGGGGGTCTCTGGTGTGGGGTTGACCAGCAGATCAGGGAGGGGGCAGCGGCTGAGGGCGTCCGCGTGGCCCAAGGTCCGTCCGGTTCAATGGACAAGCTGGTATGAATAGGCCGATAGGAAAATGGCCCACCTGGTCAACCGTGGGGACAGGGCAGCGGGCGTGGGCTTGTCACTGGCCAACAGTCCCAGCAAGGGCTGGTGGTCAGTCACAAGTTCGAATTGATGGCCATAGAGGTATTCATGGAACTTTTTAACCCCCGCAATTGCAGCCAGAGCCTCTCTGTCTAAGTGACTATAGTTCCGCTCTGCGCTTGACAGGGTGCGAGAGTAAAATGCAATGGGCGCCTCTAGGCCGTTTGGTAGTCTATGGCCTAGGATGGCACCAACTCCTACGGGGGAGGCGTCACAAACCAATACAAGCGGTAGCGCTGCGTTGTATTGGATTAGGAAACTGTCTTCAGATAGAAGTCTCTTTACAGCCTCAAAAGCGTCTGCCTATGCTTTTCCCCAAACCCATGGTACATTTTTCCCTAAGAGTTTGTGTAGGGGATCTGCAACTGTAGCCTTATCCTTTAAAAACATAGAATAGAAATTGAGCAGTCCAAGGAAGGCTTGGAGCTCCGCTTTGGTTTTGGGGGCTGGTGCGTTTTTGATAGCTCTCACTTTGCTTTTGGTGGGGTGGATGCCTGTGCCATCCACTCTGTACCCCAAAAATTCGACGGAGGGGACAGCGATCATGCACTTATTTTTCTTTAATTTAAGTCCCACTTCCCTAAATCTGGAAAGGACGTTCCTCACTCTGTCCCCTAGTTGACGTTCATCCTGAGCGCTGATTAAAACGTCGTCAAAATAGGGCACCACCCCCAGGAGCCCTTGCAAGAGGTGCTCCATGGTGCTTTGAAATAGGCCGGGTGCGACGCTCACCCCAAACTGGAGCCTGGTACATTTGAATGCACCCCTATGAGTTACAATTGTCTGCGCCTCTGCCGTGGCATCGTCGACTGGCAATTGTTGGTAGGCCTGAGCTAGGTCTAATTTGGCAAAAATTTTGCCGGGCCCCAGGGAGTGTAGTAGATGATGCACGATCGGCACCGGAAAGCTGCTCGGCTGCAAAGCCTTGTTGATCGTGCACTTGTAGTCGGCGCAAATTCTGATTGAGCCATCAGATTTTACTGGGCTCACTATGGGGGTCTCCCATTTCGCATGGTCAACGGGGACCAACACCCCTTGTTTAATTAATTTGTCCAGTTCTGCATCGATTTTTGGTTTCAATGCAAAAGGCACCCATCTGGCTTTAAGTCTTATTTGGGCTACGTTGGGGTCTAAATTTAGGGAGATAGGGGTCCCCACATACTTGCCCAACGTGTCCTTGAAGACGTCCTGGAACTCGTTCAGGAGGCTGTCCTTCAGTGACGGCTCGGACATTCGGTGGACGCCGGTGAAACCCATGCCAAGGGCTCGGAACCACCCCATGCCCAGAAGGCTAGACAGTTGCTTTGTGAGGATGGTCAGCGGCAGGTCTTTTTCGAAGTCTCCGTAGGTGACTCGGAATGTGCCTACACCTTTGAGGGGGACTCGGTTTCCCTGGTAGTCTAGGATGCACAGTCTCTGCTTAGATAGCTGGTCCTTCTGGAACGACGGCAGGATGGTTTTCAGGTTGCCCATGACATTATGGAGAGAACTGATCCGGTGTCAATCTCCATCGAGCATGGCTTGCCGTTGATCTCGACCACCGTGCTGACTTTGTCCTCGATCGCCGTGCTGGCCTGGTCGATGTGTATGTTGCGGCTGTCTCGCGGTTCAAATTCGCACCGTTTCCTCGTGCCTCCTTCTCTCATTGGATGCTTCTGGCGCGTTGGTTCTGGTTGGCTGCAGCGCTCACGTGGTTGGTGTTTTCTGGGCAGAATGGTTCTACAGACTTGCGCCAAGTGCCCTTTTTTCTCGCAACGCCTGCAAATAGCCTCTGTGTATTTGCAGGACAGTCTATCATGATGCCCGCCACAGCTGGGGCAGTTGTGCCGGGGGCTGCCTGCATCTTTCCTTTGGTGCTCTGTGCGGAAGACGTCCTCATCTGACTTGGACTCCAAGCTGGATCCAGCATCTTCCCTGTGCACTGGTGCAGACTTGGGGCTGTCCTTGCTGGTCAGCAGACGCTGTAGTGTTTCTGCGGCTTTTGTAGAAGCTTCATGAGCCCTGGTTTCGTCTAGGGCTCCAGCAAGTGTTAAATCAGGCTTGGCGAGCAGACGCCTTTGTAGCCTTATGTCACGAATGCCACAGATTAGTTGCTCCAGCAACGCATCGTCCAAGTCCCTATAGTCGCAGTGTGTTGCGGCTTTACGCAGGCTTGCCATGTAAGCACTGACCGGCTCTCCCTCTCGTTGTACGTGCTGTTTGAGTTGGTATTGTTGCACGAACTTAGAGGGCATGGGAGCGTAGTGAGCCCGGAGAGTTGCCATCAGGGTGTCCCAGGAAACGGTCTGGACTGGTGTTGGCTCACAAAGTGACTCTGCCATCTCGAACACGTCCGGTCCGCAGTGTCTTAGGAAGAGGGCTCTCTTCTGATTAGCGGAGAGTCCCTGCATGTCGCTGGCTTCGAGGTACGAGACCCATTTTTCGCGGGCCAGATCAAAAGGCTTGGGCGGAACGTAGGCAGACATGTTCGGTATGCCTCCTGTAGTTCGCCTCGTCGCCTAGCTGAAGCTTGTGGTCTCACTGGTTCGCCTCTTGTGGCCTCAATCCCACCTTCGTCGTCAATGAAGTGGTTCGGGAATAACGAGAGGCACAAGCAGGCAAGTGACAACAGCTCTTTAATATATAATGAGACTTCAGCAAAAATTCAGGGGCTGCAGCCCTCCTTATATACAATTCCGGAGAGGCTGTCAACCAATCAGAAACTTAGGCAGGTTTGAAACTCCCACTGAAAAGTATCAATACATAACAGTGGTCACCTCATGGCTTCTGCTGTGTTGCACTGCTGTGGCAGCATAACACATCTACTTGTCAGCTGTTCGCTGGGCACTTGCCTGCTTCCCATCCATCCATCCATCCCCCTCTCCTGCAAACTCCCATCCCGCTCTCACCTCTCTGCTGGGCAACCTCCGGCAGCCCCAGACGCCCAAAGCCTGCGCCTGCCCGGCTCCCTTTTCCACAGCACCCGGCTCTTTATTGAGGGGAGTGGCATGTGGGGCAAGGGAGAAGCAAGATGCATCTTGCTGTATCTTCTCCCCCCTCCTCACCAGGGGCCAGGGAGACACGAGACATGCGTCTTACCTGCCTTGCAGCTCTGTTGTGTGTCTCTGCAAATTAGTAGCAGAGGATGGTTTGGTAGGCCCAACCGAACATAAAGATGCAAGACTCACAAAACGACAAAAGAAGACCTGCCACCAGATACATAACGAAAAGAATGGCAGCTCAACTGACTCCTAACAAATATACACCACTTGAAAACATGAAGAAACAAACGCAATTACAAGAAAATGAATTGCTAACACAAAACAAACCACCTCTAGCTGGAGCAGAACAAACTTTCTCAACACCAAACAAAGAAGATGAAGTAAAAAGAAAAATACTAGAATTAATAGAAACAACTACAGTTGAATCAAATCTGCTTGTGAAAATCCGCAGCATGATAAACGACCACGGAACAGCAGCAGATAATGAAAATAACAAACAAGAAAACTGCAAGGTAAGAAACTCAACTCCTGACTTCAAAAACGGCACCGAAGATGGCAACAGCTTCCCGCCTTTTTCATGGCAGCCATCTTACCCACCTAATACCTCTAAAATGCCCGACCAATTACTAAAAGAATTCCAAACCTCAAACTATGAAATAGAAAACAAAACCTACCAAGAAGATGACTACCCGAGTCCAAAAACAAATAAAAAACAATTATTTAAACAAAACAAAGCCCAACCTACTGAAGTAGAAATAGACAACGCTATACAGGTGCTGACTGCAGCACTCGGGACTAAACTAAAAATACCAAACGAACAACCAGAAAATGAAATACAAAATTCTAAACTACCATCTGCCAAAAGCCAAGAAGAAATAGACTGTCTAAAGAAAGACCTAGCCACCCGAAAAAAGATGCGCTGGCAATCATACTTACCTACCGAAGAACGACTCGCTAAGCAACCTGGCTCCATCGGCGATGGCGGCCCACCTCGAGCTCCACTTACTGACGACCTCAGAGAAAATGGCCGACAAGCCTCCGGTGTCTTCTTCCTCGATCCTCACGACTTCGGAGACTCCCCGACGAGCAGAGCAGCATCCCAGGCATTCTTCAGTCTCCAGAGGCCCTCCGGAAACAAAACCGAACAACAGAAGGCCGTCTGGGACTTCACCCTGGGAGCTGCAGACACAGGAACCTCCCTCGCCGACTGCTGGAGAAGAATGAGGACTGAGCATGTGCAGAACAAACCTGCAAAGAAAAAAGAAGAAAACATAGATACAAGTCAGCGCAACATAGAGATAAGTAAATACAGACATGCATCTACCATACCCAGGCCTTATTGCGAGTATGCTAAGGTCTTAAACCATGGACAGCTACTAAACATGAATAACACTTCACAACACTCAGGGACAATACCTTCAGACTTTATAAAATTAAAATTAAATGGAAGCAACTTAATGGAATGGAACCAGTGTTTACAGATTACATATTTGAAAGAGAATGTTTTATTTTTTATTGATAACCCATCAGATAAGCCTTGGACCTATGAAATAGACTGCCTCCATCACAAAGCATATTATATATTAATTGCCTCTATTTCCCCAAGTATACTTCCCAGTATAGAGCATAATTTAACTGTATTTGAAACATACCAAAAATTATTCAATTTGTTCTATAGTAGAAGTGTAGCCACCACCACAAAAATTTCTAGGGAATTCTATTCTGCCAAACTAAAACATGATACCTCCATGAGTGAACATATCTTGAATCTAAACGCAGTAAGAGCAGACCTTATCCAAAGGGGGGAAACCATTTCTGACAACACCATGAAAAGCATTATAATTAACTCATTAGATCACAGCTGGGATAACTATATTACCTTAATAGATAACCTAAGTATAGAGCAAATTACCTTAGAAAACCTTACCAATAAGCTTATTACTGAAGATAGACTTAGAAGAGAGCGATATACACAACAAAGGGAAGGTAGAAATCAAAGAAGAACTGATTTTAGGGTCAGAGATAGGTACCCACATGAATGTTCCATATGTGGATCTGAAAGACATCAAAGAAGAGACTGCCCCAAGAACGCAGGATACAGTGACTCATATCAACACAAGGATAGGAGAATACACTTCTTAGACAGAACTTCCCCAGACTACAGGTATAAGCGGAGAGAATCACCACATTCTAGAGAAAGACAAATGTACAGAAATAACCCTAGAGAAAATAAGAAAGGATCACTATATGGAATAAGAAACAATGACACTTCAATATCTGATTCACTCAACACTTGGCTCATTGATTCTGGAGCCACATGTCATACAACTCACAATAGAGAAATATTAAGCAACTTCACTGAAAAGAAATATTACATTAAAGTAGCAAACCAAAATAAAGTCTTAGTGAGAGGAATGGGAGACACGCATATAAAGGGTATAGGAAAAATAGAGGGGGTACTATTTGTACCCGAAATCCCAAATAATATATTGGCAACTCTAAAATTAAGTATAGAGAATGAAGTAGAGACCACTTTCAGAGGTGGAAAGGTATTTATGACTAAAAACAACAGAAACATAGGTAAACTATTCACAAATGACGGACTAACATACCTACTGCCACAAGATAGCGAATTAATCTACGCAAACTATCAATTAAGAAACGAAAAGGCAAATTCAGATAGTCATGATGAAAGTAATAATGATAATGCATCGACCACTGATACTAATATGTCTGAAAATTTAAACAATGGAAGACCTATACACGATAATTGTAGTCACCTACTCCACAGAAAGCTAGGACACGCAAGCTTTCCCGTCATACGAAAAATATTAGAATGTTCCAAAGATTTAAAAATAAAGAACTGTAAAAATTATTTAGAATGCTCTGTCTGCAATTCATCCAAACTTAAAAACAAACCTAAACCCAAAAAAGCCACTCGCACCACACAATCAATTTTTCAATTAATCCATATGGATGTAGTAGGCCCATTAAAACCTTCAATTAAATATAAAAAAAGATTCTTTCTAACCATAGTCGATGACTACAGTAGATTCGGTTTTGTATACACCCTTAACCACAAAAGTGAGGTTTTCAAAAAATTTAAGGAGTTCTTTAAAATGGTAGAAACACAACACAATATTAAAATTAAACAAATAATGACTGACAGGGGGTCGGAATTCCTATCCAACAAATTTTCAAATTGGCTAAAATCACAAGGAATATTGCACTTTAAATCTTGTCCATTTTCCCCATTTCAAAATGGAGTATCTGAAAGAAAGAATGGTTTGCTACAAACCATGGTTAAATGTGTGTTAGACGATGCTGGCTTAAGCCAATCATTCTGGACTGAGGCCCTTATTCCAATTACACTATAAATCGCTTATGGTCAAGTACAATCAACAAGACTCCATACGAACTCATGTATGGAAGGAAACCAAAAATTGGACATTTACACGTATTTGGTGTAACTGCTGATGTATATGTCCCCACACAATTAAGGCACAAAGGAGAGAAAGTATCCAAAAGACTAATATTTATGGGGTACAAATCAGGAACCAAGGGATATTGCTTCATTGATAAAAATAACCATTTCATTGTATCCAGATCTGCCGTGTTTCACATGAACTGGTTAAAATTACATCTCAACGAAATATATCCAGAATCAAAAAATATTACACACACGCACACAGAACATCATACATCAGATACCAACCCCAAAACCACAACCACGAACAGAATCAAATGCCCAAAAATAATTAATGATGAATGGAAGAAAGGACACCCCACTTTGAAGGTAGATCAATTAACTGAAAAAGAAGCTAAATATATGCATAGCAATGAACATCCCCAGAATAGACCCATTAGATCTAATAGGGGCACAATCCCTAAAAGATTAGATGATTATGTACTGTCTATTCAAGCTAAACACCTGACTCCCAACACATATGATGACATACTTAAGTTACCTCTAGAAGAAAAAAATAAGTGGGAGGAAGCAATGAAAAAAGAGATGGACAGTTTGAAAGAACTAAATGTATATACACCAACAGATCTATCCACTGAGAAGTCCCCCATTGGCACTAGATAGATCTATAAAATCAAAGAGCTAGAGGATGGTAAATTCTTATACAAGGCCAGGTTAGTGGCTCAAGGCTTTGCCCAAAGGTTTCCGGATGACTATGAAGACACATACTCCCCAACCGTTAGATCAGAAAGTGTGAAAACAGCATTAGTATTAGCTTCCATTTTAAATCTGGAAGTATATCAGTTTGATATTCAGACAGCCTATCTGCATGCTGATCTTGATAAAGAAATTTATGTAAAAGCACCCCCAGGAAAGGATACAAAGAAGGAAGAAATTTGGCTATTGAATAAGAGCCTTTATGGACTAAAACAGTCTGGCAAACGGTGGTATGAGTGTTTATCAAAGATACTTAACGATATAGGCTTTGTGGCTACTTCATCTGATTTTTGTTTTTTCACAAAAAGAAATAATGATTCTATTGAATATGTTTTGATTTATGTTGATGATATATTATATTTTGGACGTGACAAGGTTAAATGTGATAATTTCGCTGAACAATTAGGCAAAAATTTCAACTTAAAAATATTAGGAAAGGTAAATAAGTATTTAGGGGTCCAAACTGACAAAACAGATAAGGGATTCAAATTATCTCAGAAAGACAAGATTATAGAACTCATACAAAAATGTAATATGGTTAACTCAAAAATTTGTGAAACTCCCATGTCAACTGATTTTTATAGGAATGTGTACAATGAATACAAGCCATTCAAGGATAACACTTTATATCGATCAATTATTGGGTCCTTATTATACATATCTAATTGGACTAGGCCTGATATCACCCTTGCCGTAAATTTGTTGTCGAGACATGTAAGCAATCCTAACTTATACCATTGGGAAGGAATCAAGAGAATTTTGAGATATCTGAAATCTAGCATTAATGTATGTCTATACTTAGAACCATTCATTTCTGAAAAACCAACTTTGACCTGCTATGCCGATGCAGATTGGGCTACTGATTCAAAAAGCAGAAAAAGCACTTCTGGATATGATTTTCTTATAAATGGTTGTGCGGTGCACTGATACACTGGCAAACAGAACTTAATTGCCACCTCTACAGCAGAAGCCGAGTACGTTTGCTTATCCAAAGCGGTCAATAATCTAACTTGGTTCGATGATTTGTTATCTAATGTGTGGGATGAGCCTATTTATCCAATTATCATCAATGAGGATAATAAGGCAGCGACAGATATATCAGCTTCCGAAGCAATAAGTCAACGATCTCGACATATCGATATCAAATATAAACATATGAGGCAACTGTCAAGTATAGGATTCATTAAAGCTGTTCATTGCGATACTAATGAACAAATTGCTGATATCCTCACTAAGCCACTAGCAACCAAACAACATGTATATTTGACTTCCAAACTTAATGTACATATATAATCTTAATAACCCACCATTAGTTATGTATTTTAGAGGGGGATTTGTTACAGTTGAAAATACCTAACCTACTATCTATAAATATGTGTGCTTGTGTATATGTCATTGTGTGATGTCATTATGTCCCTTACCATTGGTTACTACTTACCATTAGCCCCGCCTCCTCTGTATATAAGCTTTCGCTCCCCTCAGATTGCTAGCTGTCTAAATGTGTTCCTGAGGAAGAAGAGAAATAAACATTATTATTATAAGAAAGTCTACAGTCTCTTATATTGGGCCTAACCAGGATAACCAAACTAGCAACAGTCTCGCTGTTGTCTGCAGGCAAACATGTAGGGTAAAACCAAACTTCTTGTGAGTTCGAGAAGTTTGATTGAACTCACAAGGGTTTTTTTACCCTAGGTGTTTGCCTGCAGACAACAGCGAGACATGCAACGGAGCTGCAAGGCAGATAAGATGGCTCCACGCACCTCAATGGTAACAGTAGCCCGGCTTCTGCCATTTCCCGCCGTCTCAGTCAAGGGGGATGACAGATAGGGTGGGGGAGAAGCGAGTGGCATGAAGTGAGACAGGGCTCGCTCTTCTTGCCGTCTCTTCTCTTCTCTCGCCAGGCATGGCAGGGCTTCCTGTCCCTGCCCCAATTGGATACAATTTGGGGATGGCAAGTGGGGAGGGGTGGGGCTGGGGAGACGTGAAATGTGTCTTACTTGCTTTGTAGCTCCATCGCGTGTCTTGCCGTTGTCTGCAGGCAAACAGGTTGTAGGGTAAAAGAAACCTCGTGAGTTCAATCAAACTTCTCAAACTCGCGGGAAGTTTGGTTTTACCCCACAACAATGGCGAGACACGCAACAGAGCTACAAGGCAAGTAAGACACGTGTCTCGTGTCTCCCCGGCCCCACCCCTCCCCACCTGCCATCCCCAAATTGCATCCAATTGGGACAGGGACAGGAAGCCCTGCCATGCCCGGCGAGAGGGGGAGAAGAGACGGCAAGAAGAGCAAGCACTGTTTCGGTCCATGCCTCTCGCTTCTCCCTCACGCCCCTCAATAAAGAGTCGGGCACTGTGGAAAAGGCCAAAGCCAAGTGGGCATAGGCTTTGGGTGTCTGGTGCTGCTGGGAGTCGCCCAGCGGAGAGGCGAGAGCAAGGTGGGAGTTTGCAAGGAATCGCTTCCCCTTTGCCATCTCTCCCAAAAGTGCTCCTCGGGTGCAGCCACTTCTGCAGCAGGAGACTCACGCCTCGCGCCAGCCTTCCGAAGGGTACCATAACAGCAGCTATCCACAATTTGTTAACCCTTATACATGTGGCCCAGTATGGTCGGGACGAAATAAGGGTAAAAAAATTGTGGATAGCTGCTGCTACGGTACCCTTTGGAAGGCTTCCACGAGGCACATGGGGTGCATCACTTGGCCTCCTGCTGCAGAAGTGGCCGCAATCCATGGCAAAAACAGCCGCACTTGCTGGAGGGCTTATTTTCAGGGGAGGGCGTATATTTACGCCCACCCCAAAAATCAGGCTTGGCCTTATTTTTGGGACATGTCCTATTTACTTCATTCATTGTGGAACTGCTGCAAGTAGAAGAAGTAAGTAGTAGTAGTATTCATTTACTGTGATCTTTGCAATCTACAGGTATCATCAATTACATCTGGATGGAGATGTCTTTTGCAAAATGCATAGCAAGCATCCATCTGCAGTGTCTCAAAAACTAACATGCCTTATCATTTAGCAATAGCACTTAGATTTATATACCACTTCACAGCACTTTACGGAGTGTATGGAATCAGCATGTTTCCCCCAACAATCTCGGTTCTCATTTTACCGATCTCGGAAGGATAGAAGTCTGAGTCAATCTCAAGCCGGTTAGAGTCGAATTACCATACTGCAGGTAGCCGGCAAGCAGCAGAAGTAGCCTGTAGTACTGCATTCTAACCACTGTGCCACCACAATTGTTTTGTCCCAAAGGAAGTTAAAATAGCCAGAATAATAGAACATACATCAATAGAATCTAACATGGCTGATTTCTAATTATCAAAGGTATTTTAAACAATCATCTTGTATTTAATCCTTTTTTAAGAATCTAAAAGGGATGTGGTGGCTCAGTGGCTAAGACGCTGAGCTTGTCGATAGAAAGATCAGCAGTTCAGTGGTTCGAATCCCTAGTGCTGCGTAAAGGGTGAGCTCCTGTTACTTGTCCCAGCTTCTGCCAACCTATCATTTTGAAAGCATGTAAAAAATGCAAGTAAAAAAATAGGGACCATTTTTGGTGGGAAGGTAATAGCATTACCTAGAGTTGGGAACGACTAGCACATATGTGCGAAGGGAACCTTTACCTTTACCTAAGAATCTAAAAGTTGCATTTTGACTCCCATTTGCACAGGCATTGGAATACATACAAACATTGCTCCAATAAGCATCCATTTTTTAAAAAGCCTGCTGAATTAAATAGAATTTACTTGTGAATAACGTAAAAACAAATCAATAGGACATTATTCAGAAATGAATAAGCATGAACTCCTTATACTTGTATTTCCAACAATATTTGGAACACCCTTATATATTTTTGATAGTTTATCTGGCATTAAATAACAATGGCACATCATTTTATAAAAATTCTCTTAAGATTACATAATTCAATGTGAATTTCAGTCCTTTAATCCATACATTTTTTCATTGCTCTAACATTATATTGTAAGTAACCAATATTTCTTGTCCATTGATCATACATATTCACTTTCCAGGTATATCTGTAACAACATTTTAAGGTATTCATAAGGTGTATGGAGCATCATTTCAAATTCATTTTTTAACAGCTTTAAAAACACTTTTTTTTCAAATCCAGAGTAAATCTTTCAATTGTAGATTAGTAAGGCAGTGACATGTATGACCTCTAATTCTAAGTCTTTTGATTTGAAAATGGATTCACCTTGTTATTCTTTCCTCTTGCTGTTTTTTTATTTGTATGTTGTATTTTCTCTTATACTTGAAATAATATCCTATTACAATAATAATAATAATAATAATAATAATAATAATAATAATAATAATAATAATAATAATACAAATTGAAGTTGAGCGATTGTGGAAAAAAAAATCGTGTGTTGTCCCGATTGTAATTGGAGCCCTCGGAGCAATACCCAAAGGGCTACCCTGCTATTTAGAAATTCTAAATTTGCCGGACTTGAACATTTTGACTCTACAAAAAACCACCTTACTCGGAACAGCTTACATCCTCCGACGATACCTTAACAGTTCCTAGGTCCTTGGTTAGGACTCGAGCTGCTGAGCTATTAACCAGCCTCAAAGGCTGTGAATCTCATTAAAGATTAACCAATTAATAATAATAATAATAATAATAATAATAATAATAATAATAATAATAATAGCCTTGGTAGTACAGTGGTCTAAAGCACCTTGTTATTAAGAACAGCTACCTGCAAGTACTGCAGGTTCGAATCTCGCCAAGGCTCAAGGTTGATTCAGCCTTCCATCCTTTCTAAGGTAGGTAAATTGAGGACCCAGTTATGGGGGCAATAAGCTGACTTTGTATAAATATACAAAAGAATGAAGGCTATTGCTTAGCGCATTGTAAGCCGCCCTGAGTCTCCGGAGAAGGGCGGCATATAAATCAATTTTAAAAAATAATAATAATAAAATAATAATAATCCATGCAGCTATATTATCCATGCAGCAAGGAAAAATGAAAAAAATAAAAGGAATAGAACTGGGAAATGGAAACATAGTACAAGCATTAGCAAAGGATGATGTTACAAATACTAGGCATATTGGAAGCAGATAACATCTTGAATGGAAAAGTCAAAAAGTCAACGCAAAAGGAATACATCAGGAGGGTCTGCAAAATATTAAAATCAAAACTGAATGCTGGACACATAATTAGAGGCATTAATACATGGGCAGTTCCAGTGATATGCTACTCAGCTGGAATCATCAGCTGGACTTTGGCTGAACTGGAAAACTTGGACCAGAAAACGTGCAAATTTTTCAATATGTACCATGCTTTACATCCACGAAGTGACATTGACAGGTTGTACCTGCCAAGAAAAATAGGGGGCAGAGGACTATTGCAAATCCATCAAACTGTAGAAGAAGAAAAACGAAGTTTGAATGATTATGTGAACCAAAGTACAGAAAAATTGCTGCAGGATGTGAAAACCGAGAACATTATAAAAACAACAGAAACAAAGGCAGAATATAAAGAAAAACAGCTGGATGACAGATTAAATAGATGGAAAACCAAAGCTTTGCATGGACAGCACTTGAAAAACATTGAAGGAAAATGTGATGACAACTTTACATGGGCATGGCTTAAGATGGGAACCATCAAGAAAGAAATGGAAGGTTTAATACTGGCTGCTCAAGAACAAGCACTACAAACTAATGCCATGAAAGCAAAGATACAAAAATCCACCGACAATCCAAACTGCCAACTTTGCAACAACAAAGTCGAAACTGTTTCACATTTAATATGTGAATGCAGCAAAATCGCACAAACTGATTACAAAGCTAGACATGACTGAGTTGCTAAATTAATCCATTGGTCATTATGTAAAAAATACAACTTTTCTGTATCCAAAAAATCATGGGAATATAAAGTGGAAAAAGTTATAGAAAATGAGAAGGTGAAGATCTTGTGGGACTTTCTAATACAGACGGATCATCACTTGGAACACAACACACCAGATATCACAGTTGTCGAAAACCGAAACGTACAATTTATTGACATCGCGGTACCAGGAGACGCCAGAGTCAAAGAAAAAGAACTGGAAAAAATTATGAAATATCGCGATCTGGCCATTGAAACTACACGGCTATGGATGCAACATGTCACAGTGATACCCACTGTCCTTGGGGCCCTTGATACCATGTCCAAGAATTTCACAAAACACTTCAAGAAATTGCAGCTTCCTGCAATAACACCAGCGGAACTGCAAAAAATTGCGCTTCTCGGAACATCATATATTTTAAGAAGGTACTTGGTTGATACCTAGGATGCTGGCAGCAACCCGTATCAACCATTAGCACCAGTCAATGGTATTTGTAACACATTTTTAAATGTCCAGTTGACCAAGATTCATTTTTAATGAATAAAAGAGAATAATAATAATAATACTAAACACTATAAATCCACCAATGGGAAATAAAATGGAACTTTGTTGCTATATATGTTGACAGCTTCAAGAATCCTATATGGTCAGAAATGGAAAGAAGTATTAACTCCCACAGTGGTGGAATGGATTGAGAAGATGATGGAACTGGCTGGAGATGGTAAAATTGACTGCACCAATGAGAGACAAGAATGTAAATAGTTTTGTGGTTGCTTGGAAACTGTTCCTAGACATTGTGTGTGAAGGGGAGGGAATGAAATTTTGACTTTGGGTTTTGACAATTATTTGGGTTACTGTTATAGAAATGCTATAGAAGTAGTTACTATTGATATAACAAAAAGTTGATACTATGTAATTATGTATTTATTGCTCTAAAAAAGTTTTTTGTTTTTTTGCTTTTCTTGCTTTTTGTTTATTTGATTTCTTTTATCCTCTTCCCTCACTCTGTCTCTGCTATTTCCTTTTCTTTCCCTTTTTTCCATGGTCTTTATTTCTATTTGTGTTTTATATTAAGAACAAAAACTTTTAATAAAATATGTATTAAAAAGGAATTAATAAGCATGAATTGTATAATTGAATGAATTGAATGAATTGAATTCAGCATGTGGAAGGACAGTGTCACCATTCTTTACATAAGCAGCATGAGGACAATATACATGCAACAGATAAACCTTCACACATAGCACAAATCATAAAGATAAATATTCATACAATGGGTTTAATATGCGTCAATGATCACACTTTATTTATTTCCCCCATTTTCAGTCAGCATAATCCAATGAACACTCAAATCTTCATGCAAGGTGTGTTCATAGATACGTCCCACTCAATCTAAACAAAATTGCACACATTATTGGTCCAATTGGTAGGCTTAGAAAATTCAGAAAATAAATTGTTGGATGATCTGGGATAGTGGAACATACTTTTACAGAAAGAATAGCTGAAAGGGCAATAAACTAACCGGACTGGATCAATTTTCAGAAGACCCTGCAAGTTATGGGAAATGAAATCCACATATCATGAAGGAAGAATCTGGAGAGATAAATATTCTTGTTGTAATTTAGGCACAGAGTTCAAGCTATCAAAAGTTCTGCCTCTATTTCAATAAATGTTATATTTCTGGCCTATCAAAACAAAATGAGGACTGGGCCTGTGAAAAAGAGTTATTTGTTTCAAGCATTCTTTCACCCAAAACCAGCTGATTAAAGCTTGGTCAATTGTGGGTGGAATTATGGCTCCCTCTTACTGAGAGTTGGTATAATAATCAAAGTATCAAACTAGAATTGGGCTTTAAATTTTATTTCTGGATTACTTTGTTCTACTCAATATATTTCATTCAAAAGTAATTCTGAAGGCTATATAACTTTGGGTTGATATGAACTCAGATAGATTATTCAGAACTGATTTAAAAGATTAACCCAAATGCAGACTTCTCCATTCAGCAGCCAAATTTTAATGGGAGGGAGAGCAAAGTATGTTCCAGCTAGCAGCTTTCCATTGTCTTGAGGTCCAGTAATTTTTTGCTTTCAACTTAAACCATGGGACTTGATTACTGGGCCTCCACTTAAAAATAGGGCAATTGTTTTCTGCAGTTTCTATACTGGCCATATTAAGATGCCAATGACTAGATTGTGGGATGTTCCACAATTGCTTTCATGATGTTGCTTGTTTTAACTCATATCTGAAAGGATGTTCCTTGTGGGAGATAAAGGATAACCATTTGTATCATCCCATTAAGACATCTTGCTAAAATGACCTATAACCCACCAAATTGAACACCATTACCAACATTCCTCTCCTTCACTTGTGCTGATTGGAGGCTCTGGGAATTGCATTTAAGAACAACAGGAGGCTACATGTTCTGCAAATTAATCCCAAGATCTCCCTGCAAAATGCTGCAATGTACATTCCAAGTAGATGTGCAAGGCTGTTAAGCAAGATAAGATAGATGACTGGAAGATACATGACTGGAAGTTTCCATCATCTGCACACTTAATATTACTCTCTTCATTCTTTGTTTATTCATGTCTGGATCATGTCTGATCCTGTGCCTATAAATAAGAAAATCTGGTAAATGTGGCCAAGGAATGTCGTCTTAGGTCCCCCATTGAAGACTTGATGCTTAATTATTTGGGCAGGACCAAGGGCTACACTGAACGGAAATATCATAAAAAATGGATGTCTTGGTTCTGAAGGAATCAGTGAATGGATTCCTGGTGTTTTAAATAATACTCATTTAAGTTTACCCTACTTTTGATTGGCTGAATTGAGTTTTATTGGTGAGAAGTTCTGGTGATATCAGTATTATTGGAACAACCCTTTCCAGCCAGATACTGTCGAGCTGTGTGGAGTCTCATTTGCCATCAAATATAACAATGTGCTGAAGGTAATGACTGGAGATGGAGAATACTGTATTCTAAAATTAACTGGACAGAACCAGATTGTAAAAACTAGTGCGGATTAGCAGCCACATTATCACTGACTGTATTTTGTCATTTACATTTCTAATAAATATAGTAAATAAAAATATAACAGGCTAAGATATTATTTAGTATTAAATGTTTCAGTGTTACAAAGTTTAAATAAGAATTTTCCTCTCTTGGATCTATATATGGAGCAAACTGCCTCTTGCTAATAAATTATTGTGTGGGCCTTTGTACCATTGCAGAAACAGGTGCAATAAATCACAGCTAATCTAAGTTCCCCAATTTCGTACAGGTCAAAGCGCTCCTTCACAATCCAAGGCACGGGCTGGTGCCTCAACTTCCTCCGCACAATTCATGAAAGGAATGTAGTGGTGAACTCATACTCTTCTCCGCCCTGGTCGAGTCAAGCGCTGGGTCCTAGATTTCGCCGATTATCCATCCCTTCACTCGGAATGCCTTCCAGAACGAGTCCGGACTCCGAACCTCCGCTCTTCTGAAACTCCCGGTTGCAAACCGGTTTCGATTTAATGTTTTTGGTCCGACACCTCAGAACTCTGCATTCACTTAAAAAAAGACCAAGTTTTATCCACTTCCCATCTTACTCCGAAAATTCTTCCTCATTCCAGAAGGCTCACTGGTTTCCTGCATGTCAGAACTCCGTTTCTGCGGCTATATGTGGCCTCATAGTGTACCGTAAAGAACTTGGAGATTCCGCCAGCTAAAGCGAACGCGCCTCTACTCTAGAAAGTCAGACGTTGCGTTCAACCCAACTTGGTTATCTCTCTCTCTTTTTTTTTTTTTGACTTAGTTAGACACGGTGTCTAATTTGTAACACAATCTGTCATGGGAACCCTGCAACTTGGGTTAATCTGATTGAAACAAGGGTTCTATCCGGATGTGTCGTGTAAAAGCGTCGTAGAGACGCCACGTGGGCGCCTCTGGGTCTGGTTTAAGATCCCAGCTCCCTAGTTGGGTCCTGGAGGATCTTACGCAAACCTCGTGTTTTGCGAGGAATCGGAATGCCACTTCAAGATGAAAGTGTTGCACTGTATAACTACGTCCATTCTGATTTCATCATCTCGGGCATAAACCTCCCCAATTTAGCCATGCTTTCCACTAAATGATTGGAGCTTCGCGCTCATCAAAGAGACACAGCATCTTGCGCAGCGTGGGGGTGCGCGCTGAGCTCAGCCCCTCCGCCCCCCCCCCCCCCCGCCACTGACTGGTCCACCTCAGGGCGGGGAAGGAGCACTGGCCCGGACGATCTTGTTCCGGACGTGGGACCTCCCCGTAGCGGCTCCCGCTGGCCAAATAGGGAAGCGGACTGCCAGCAATCGCCGAGCTTCGCTCCTTAGAGGGCCCACCCTGGATCTCTCTGCCATATTTTGGGGGGTTCGGAGGATGCCTGCTGCGACTAAACGGGGAGACTTTTGAGTGTTTTGGTCCGATTCCCTCCCTATAAGGAAGCGAACAACTTTTGCCAAGCAGGATGAATCCCAGCGAAGGTGCGGCGCCACTGGAGAAATACAAGCTGGTAGTGGTCGGTGGAGGCGGCGTGGGCAAGAGCGCCCTAACTATTCAATTCATCCAGGTAACTCGGAAAAAGCGCCGAAGGGTAGGATAGGGCGGGATGGGCTCAGGGCTAAACAAACGTTGTTGGTATGTTTTCCTGCTGAGTGGAAAAATGAAAGTTATCCTAGACCTTAGGACTTTGTCCATTGTTGTAAATGTGTATTTAAGTTCTGCTGAAACCGCTGGAACTTTTCCAACTTAAATGCGCATAAGTTTATAGTCTTATTTGAGCAACTTTGGTTGCCAACTATGCCTATTTAGGAATAAACACCTCATAAAAACATGACACCAGCATATACTTAAAAAAAAAACTGACTGCCTCTAGTCTGGTGCCTTTCAGATGCCTGCAGCTACAATTCCATCATTTTGAGGTATTGTGAGAGTGATGCAATTTCTCATCCAGGTTGGGAATGTTGCAGTAGATCATCTCCATTTTGCTCATTCCTCTCACCTTCAAAGAAAAAGAAAGAAAAAGAAAGCTGCATTTGGAAGAAAAAGAAAAAAGAAAAAGAAAGATTACAGTAACAAAAAGCAAGGCATGTAAAAGGAGTCTGAATCAGCTCTCTGTTGCTTGCATTCAACATTGGGGAGAAGCAAATTAGGTTTATTTGGAGGTACATAAGATGATCGAAGGCTGAATTTTCCTTTCATTATAGTTTTCTGACATTTTAGTTACCCTACTTATGGATTTAAGAGTTAATAAAAACTTAGATGAACTTGAATAGCTAGTTGGGATCAGAAAATCTGGTTAGACTTTGGACGAGAAACTACAAGGAAACCCTAGGATTATAAAGTGGACTGAGAAATGGAACATCTTAGAAGGAGATAAGGGCAAACTGCTTCTATAATGCTTCTAAGAAAAGAAAACTGCCATTTTAACTCAAAGAGAACACCATGGTAGTCAATGATAGCTCTCTGATATCACCATCATTATGGTGATACTTTTACCCTGCCTTCATATTTGGTCATCTCAAAGTGGTAAAGATAATTAATACTCCTACCTCCTATTTCCCCCACAACATCAACCCTGTGAGGTGGGCTGGACTGAAAGAGAGCAACTATTCCAAAGTCACCCAGCTGGCTTTTATGCTTAAGGGAGGCCTAGAACTCACAGGCTCTTGATTTTCAGGCCAGCACACTAACCATTACACCAGACTGACTCTCCATCTAAAGCAATGCTTTTCAATAATGGCAACTTTTAGATGAATTCCTCAGCAGAGTGCATGGAGTTGATAGCAGAGGGTTGAGTAAAAGCTTGTGTCAGAGTTATTAACTTTTCATGAGCAAAATTTGAAAATGGATTTCCAGTTATTTCTGTCATCCTTGAAACCCTTTTCTCTTTCTTCCTCTGCTTTGTTTCAGTCTTACTTTGTTTCTGACTATGACCCCACAATTGAGGACTCCTACACAAAAATCTGCAATATTGATGGTATCTCAACCCGGCTGGACAGTAAGTATCAGTGGACTCTTATTCTAGAGAGATCTTGTGTGTACTCTGTGCAAATGAATGTATCTATAAGTAGTTCCTTAAATTATGACCATAATAATCCCAAATATTATTTTGTCAAGTGAGAATTTGTTAATTGAATTTTGCCCCATTTTACAACCTTTCTTTCCATAGATTTTAAGTTAAATTAGTAACAGGTTTAAGTGAATCTAACTTTCCCATTGATTTTGCTTGTCAGAAGCTCACAAAAGGTGAGATTACATCATCCTGGGACACTGCAACCATCATAAATATGAACCAGTTGCCAAGTGTCTGAATTTTGATCACATAACCATGTGGATGATGCAACGATTGTAAGTGTGAAAAATGGTCAGAAATCACTTTTTTCAGTGCTATTGTAACTTAGAACAGTCACTAAATGAATGGTTGGGATAGTGGAGAAACCCGAGGCAGAGCGGTCTCTACATGTTATTTTTGTATGTTTTATCCTTAGGTATTATTTCCATCCCAATGTGGGTTCCTTCATGACTGCAATTCTCAAATTTTAATCTTTCCTTGCCATGGAGGAAAATAAGGCAGGAATAAGAGAAGGGAAGCTAGTAGAGTGGACTCCAGCAAATAAACTGGGAGAGAAAGTTTCATTGCATAAAGCAGTGCTTTCCAATTTGTGCCTTCTAGATTTGCTGGACTATAATTTCCACTATTCCCAGCCAGCAATGGTTTGTTGGCCATATTGATTGGTTATTTGTCCAAGACATTTGAGGAATATCAGTTTGGAGAAGACTGAAGTAAACAAATGGGTACCAGGAACCAGATGCTGTGAAACTGAGCCTGTTATTAAAATCAGGCCTGTTTGCACAATTCTTACTGCTATAAACTTACAACAAATTATTCTTGAATTTGCCATTCAATTGAAAGTAAGATTAATCTATGTACACATATTATTGGGGGGACTTATTGGTTGTAGGAGACCATAAAATAAATATGAAAGCAGTGTATTATCAACTGGCATGGAGGATCTGTACCTGAGTTGGTGATGTGGAATCATGCTTGAGGATAGTGTATATAGCCTATTCATACTTTCTTTTTTGAAATAATTTTTTTCTGTTTAAAACCTATAACAAAAACTGCATGCTGACAATGGGGGGAATATAGCACTTTTTAGCTACTAGAAATTCAGATGAATCTGTTGCAGAAACTTTACTTGAGCATCTCCCAGCCCAACAAAATATTTTGCTTACAGGTGACAGCACCTGTAAGGAAAGTCAGAGAGTTATTCTTTTAATGTACTGTAGTCTATTGTATATACCAACATTTCAAAAATATCAGAGGAATCTTGGTACATTCCTGTGAAGTGGAGGCTCATGAAATGCTATCAAAGGAAGTGGTTGTGTTAGAAAGCTTTTTACTGAAGAAAGTCATAACATCTGAAACTGAACATATCATTGTGATGTAAGATGGGAACAGGCAACCTAGTATTCTGTGTCCATTTTAATGTATTACTTTTATTGGCTGCCTTGTCTGAGTCTTGTAGAGTTGTAGTTCAGGACAGCTGAAGGGCACCTGGTTCCATACCACCACACTAAACTCTCTCATCTCCTTTTCTACATGCTTCAGTCAGATTGATTGGGATCTAATCTATTTTCTTCCCTTCTCAATTTTCACCTATCAGTTCTGGACACTGCTGGTCAAGAAGAGTTTGGAGCTATGCGGGAACAATACATGCGTACAGGAGAAGGTTTCCTCCTTGTTTATGCTGTCAATGACAGAGGCAGGTGAGATCAAAGCTGAAGCATTTACATGGTATGAAAATCTTTTCTTCATTAGGTGTATGTGCCAGTGGTGGGTTCCTCCCGGTTCAGCCCGGTTCGGCCAAGCTGGTAGCGGTGACGATATGACATCACCAAACCGGTTCGGCCCCTTCGCCCCCCGCATTATTCTTACCTTTTATTTGCCCCCACCCCTAATCTATTGCTGCCTCCTGAGTCCCAGCTGATGGCTAGAGGGAAAAAAACTGTTTAAACTCTTGCTGTGGGGCTTCAAAGGGCACCCTACAGCTGATCACGGGTAGATCAGTGCCTGCAAAAATACATGAGTAGACAAGTTCCTGCATAAATACATGAGTAGATCAGTGCCTGCAAAAATAAATGGGTAGATTGGTACAGCCTGGTAGACCAGTACCTCTGCTAAATCTTAAATAATTGTCACATGACCATCAAGCCATGCCCACAAAATAAGCCATGCCCACAGAACCGGTAATAAAAAAATTTAGAACCCACCCCTGGTATGTGCCATTGGTTGGGTAAGACTTAGATTGAAGGTATTTGAGGTCAGGATTTTTTCATTTTCTTTCTCTTTCCTCCTTGCTCAGTGTTTTTACCAAAAATGCAAAAAGATCATCTGTAGCTTACGGCATGCAGATCTAATGGGCCAGAGAAAGGCAGGCTGGGATATAAAAGTTTCAAAAGTGTTTCCTGGCTTTTCCTTCTTGTATTAGGTGCTTAAAAATTGGCAATGCTGGGGTTATTTGAGAAAAAAATATCTTTGGTAGTTTAAATTACAATTAGTCCTGTTTATACTTCCTGAAGCTACTATTAAAGCAATTACAAAAATAAAAATAAAAATAGTGCTAGACCCAATAAGTTTTAAAGTGCCTGGCCAGTGCATTATGCTAAGCAATAATGTGATCTCTTTGATTTAGGATATTGTGTGAGTTCAGTAGAGTTCAGCTTTTACATAGTTAAAATAAACAAAAGTTTAGAAAGCCATTGTTACTAAATCACTACACAAGAAATATATGAATTTTAAAATGGCCAGGAAGCTCAAACAGACCTTTGGTCTTAGAATGTTCCCCAGAAAATCTCCTGAAATGTAGGAAAAACTTGTAGTGGTCGTGATATTGGTGTAGTGATTTTTGCTTCTTTTTTTAGAAGCAACAGGAGGGAATTCTTCATTAGGAAAATAATAATAGTATATCTGGGAAAAGCACATTAAGAGAAATCCTTCTTTGTCTTACTCCCATTTATTTGTCATAGTTTCAATGAAATCCACAAATTCCACACCCAGATACTTCGAGTGAAAGACCGTGATGAGTTCCCTATGGTGCTTGTTGGCAATAAGACTGATCTGGATCTTTATCGACAGGTGAGTAGAAGTGCTCACTGAGTATTGTGTTTTAATCTCCACATAGTAGGATTTGGTGGTACATTAAGATATTAATTTTAAACACAGCCTAATGTGTTTCGTCTATCTAGCAAATCCATCAATTTATAGACAATACAGTATAGGCAATCAGGTTGATCCTACCTGATCATTGATTCCCAAGTTCATAAGGTATATTATAATTTTTAGGAATAAGGAAGGACTCACTGTCCTGCACTTTAGGGAAGAGAATCACACCTTAGATAGTTGCAGGCTTAATTATCTAATTGGTCATGAATTTATAATAGGTTTACTAACATTTCAATTTATCCTCCCCATAAAGAAGTTCCTGAGATGCGAATACCATGGCACCCAGTATCAATTTAAAGCCATTGAGCCTGTCATCAATTTTCATAGTTTTGACTGCCCTAACCAGGGGTGAAATCCAGCAGTTTCTGACAGGTTCTGGAGAACCTGGTAGCGGAAATTTTGAGTAGTTCGGAGAAATGGCAAATGCCACCTCTGGCTGGCCTCAGAGTGGGGTGGGAATGGAGATTTTGCAATATCCTTCCCCTGGAGTGGGAAGGGAATGGGGATTTTGCAGTATCCTTCCCCTGGAGTGGGGTGGGAATGGAGATTTTGCAGTATCCTTCCCCTGCCACACACACCAAACCACACACACCAACCACTGGTCCTAACCCATGGCATATTGCATCAAATACACATGATTCTGATTCTCCTTGATTAAGCAGGGATTACTGGCAAGACCTTGATGAGAATCTGGGCTTCCTAATCAATGAAAACAAGTGCATACTTCTTGCATTGCCAAAATATATTGGCACCAAAGGAGAGACAAGAGACCATCTATGCATTAGTTCTATCAGTTGTTCCTACCAAGCACACAAGCCTTATGATTTTCCTCAATCTCCAGGCCAGAGGATTGCCTGGATTGAGTGGATAATATTAATAAACTGGGCATGATTTTGCCTCTGACTCCACCAATAGATGCGTCTCTTCCCTTCCAGGAATATAATAGCCCAATCTCCAAAATTCTGGCATTCCTAGAAAAAGTGAGGAGCTCCAGATTAGTGTAATGTTTGGGCTAACCTGTTGAATGGGGTTTTTTTTCCTTTTACATATATGTCGTGATTAGATGTTGATTTGATTATTAGAGAGATAAATTTCTACATCTAAGAGATTTGTTTATTTAATATAGCATTTCTGTGAAATATACATGGGAAAGTTTATAATTATTTGTAAACCTGTTATGTAAGGGGAGGAGAACATGCTAGGTTTCTTTTATTTATTTTTCAGCATCTATTCAGAGTCGATTTTTTAATATTTAATGTTAGATCTATTTGACATTTGGGTTTTTTTCTTTTTTCTTTTTGTACACAAGTGGTTTTTTTTTTTTTTTTGGTTCTTAGTGTTGGATGTTGGTTTTTCGATGTTGTATTTTATTTTTGTTGACAAAAGAAAATGAAAATAAATATGTTAAAAAAAGAAAGAAAAAGTGAGGAACTCCCTCAAGTGGTGGTTCCTGAAAGCTTTATTTAAAGGTATGGAGAGAGATATATGGATCTCTCATTTGGTCAAATTCATATACACCAGGCTGAATAAATGAGGGTCATGTGCTAGAGTAGACTAGTGGAAGAAATTCAAGGCTGGCACATGTTTCTTGTTATGACAAGCAATATGACTAGCTCGAATTACAGTCTCTTCTAAAAGGCAGCATAGCTTCGTAATATTATTATTTGTTAAATTTATTTGCTACCTGTCTTGCCATGTGGCTACTTTAGGTAGCTTACAACAATAAAAATGGAGAAATGAAAAAAAGTGTGAACATAACAATAGTAAAGTAATGCAACAATAGAATAAAAAAGAAAACAATGAGAATATAGTGATGTGAGAATAAAAGATGGGCAGGTGAGGAAGCAGGCAGCAAGGGAGGAAATGGGGTTTGCTATTAATCCAGTAGCCATCTCCCCCATTGGGGACCCAGGCCAACCAGCAGGGCCAGGCCTTCAGTCTCTTATGGAATGATAGGGAGGTGGAGGCAGCTCTTTCTTTGGGGGCGGGGGTGTAGGATGTTCCAAATGGCGAGCGCAACGGAAGAGAAGACTCTTCTTCTCAATCCTGATAGTTGGATTTCTTTGACCAATGGGATCCACAATATGCCCTGTCTGTTGGCACGAGTGGGATGGACTTCTTCTAGCAGGACTTAATATGGGCCATTCTAGGGCTCCCAAAGATGTCTCTCGCTGCCACATTTGAAAAAGCTTAAACTTTCAAATGGATTCCAGGGCTGGTTCCATTGTAAAGTGCTTTGCAGTAGTCCAGCTGAGAGATGAATAGGGCTTGAGTAACTAGGGAGTCATGACCCAGGAAGGGTCACAGCTGATGCAGAAACTGGCAAAACTTCTCACATCTGCCACCTGCTCTTTGAGCAGGAGTCAAGAATCTAGGAGAATCCCTGAGTTGCAAATGGGGTAGTGTAATCTAGTACGACTGTCAAAGTCTATATCAGGCGAAGGACAAATTGGATTAAGATAGTTGATGAAGAAGGAAACAAAGTCCTACACATAACCAAGGAAAGGAAAATGTATCATTGTTGTGATTCAGAAGATGGCGAAATATTGGCCCAGCCTTGAAGATCTGGACTTTAGTGAATGTAGTTTCAAACCCAGGGTATTGGTCTTCAAGAGGGTAGCAGTGGACCTCTCCCTAATTCATCTCATGATTCTGAATCCAAGGAACAGAAGTATTAATTATTGTCAGTGCCTCTTGTCCCAAAAACATATTATTCTATATAGTGTCCACTAGTCTCCCGGATGTGGTGGCTCAGTAGCTAAGACGCTGAGCTTGTCAATCGAAAGGTCAGCAGTTCAGCAGTTCAAATCCCTAGTGCCGTGTAACAGGGTGAGCTCCCGTTACTTGTCCCTACTTCTGCCAACCTAGCAGTTTGAAAGCACATAAAAATGCAAGTAGAAAAATAGGGACCACCTTTGGTGGGAAGGTAACAGCATTCCGTGCATCTTTGGCATTTAGTCATGCTGGCCTCATGACCACAGAGACGTTCGGACAGTGCTGGCTCTTCGGCTTTGAAATGGAGATGAGCACCGCCCCCTTGAGTCAGGAATGAGTAGCACATATGTGCAAGGGGAACCTTTACCTTTCAGGCTCCCGGAAACTGAAGTCTGCAAAAGATTGAAGAGTGGAGCTTATACCAAAATTGCCTAAGAGAACCTTGTACATGGACCTGGTCAGCCTGTTGACATCCTGACTATGGACCTTCCTGCCATTATAAAATCCTCCACGTCTCAAGTCATATATTTATCGACTTGGAACTCCGTTAAGTTCCAAAATTTCAAGAGAATGAGAAAAATCATCTTGATTTAGGGAAAGAAGCATTTGGAAAAATAGGGGGACAAAAAGGCATGATAGATCCCTCTATTCCCACCCACCCCCAGCACCGCTTTCTTCTTTTGTTTCTCATCTTTACATTTTGTGTTAACTCAACAAATTAGGCGACTAGGACCATGCAAATGATGATGGTTACACCTATTCTGATTGTGAATACATAATCATCATTTTTTTCTTCTTTATACTGCTGTATTTCATGTATTTCTGTATTAAGGTTTTATTTACCCTTATTGGCAGGTAACTGAAGAGGAGGCCCTTTATTTTGCTCGGGAGAACCGAATCCCCTACATGGAAGCCTCTGCAAAGGTCCGATTCAATGTGGATGAGTCTTTCTATGAGCTGGTCCGTGCTATCAGGTAAGAGGAAGGCAGTTGTGGTTGAAGCCAACGCTGTGAAAGAACTGAAACTCCCCCAAACTGAAGAAAACTGTATTCTAGGACAGCATCCCTCAGAAAGACTTTTTCTGATTAAATATTTTCTTTCTTTCTTTCTTTCTTTCTTTCTTTCTCTTTCTTTCTTTCTTTCTTTCTTCTTTCTTTCTTTCTCTTAAGTTTAAATTCTGTCTTTCTGTTCACACCATTTTCAAGGTAATTGACAGTAATTAAAAATAAAAAAAACAAGTCAATGCAACTAAAATCAAGCCGAAATTATAACTGATACTGCTAAAACAAAATAAGTTTATTACTTAGAAACTGGGTGAAATACATGGGCTTTCAATCTTCTCCTCAAACCTGGGAGAGCTGAGATGAAACATAAACTCTTTGGGAAATGGATTCCATAGACGGGGGTTGATGGATAAAAAGAGTTTTCTTCCCCCCCGCCCTTTCTAATCTCTTCTCTGACTCTTCCTGGTCTCTCACTCTCCATTTAGCAGCCAGAAAGATATTGATTGGAACAGAAACCTGTTTGTTTGCTTGATGCTTGCTTATAAAGCAGGGGTGAAATGCTCTGAAGTCTGCTACCAGTTCGCTTTGCGTGCACGTGCACAGTGCACAAATGTGCACTTTGCGTGCATGTGCACTGCAGGCTCTACTGTGCAGCTCTGAAAAAGGAGGATTAAGAAGCCTTTTCTGAGTCTGCAAAGATCAGTAGAACGGGGAGGCGGGGGGGACAGCTATGCTGCGAGATTTAGATTTGTTAGAAAGCAGGATTTCCTGCTTTCTAGGGAATATAAATTGTGCAGCACAGCTGATCGTTGGAAATACCGATTCGCCCAACCTGATGGCATGTTTTTTACTACCGGTTCACCCAGTGGCATTTATTACTACCGGTTTGGGTGAGGCGGTCCGAACCGGTAGCATTTCAGTCCTGTTATAAAGGCTTTTGAAGTGTCAGGTTGAAGACCACGTGAAACTAATCTCACTTTAAGTGACCTGATGCATGTATATTTTCCAATATTAGCTATTCCATATATTTTTATACATTCAGATAGTGATCCATCAACTTTCTTGTGTGATGCAGCTTTTTGCCTGATATTTCAGACTGTGGCTACATTTCAGCTGCAGCAGCTGTATCCAAAATTCCAAATAGGGCCTAGGAAGTCCATATGGCTACTCAGTAAAGATTCCAAAACAAGGAGGAATATGGAGTTTAAAGATCAAAACACTAAGAGTTGTATTGACAAGGGTGGACAGTAGGGATTTCTGCTATGAAACCTGGTAGCATGTAAGGTCCTGCTTTCTACAATTAGTCCTTGAGTGGTTGTTCAGTGTTAGAGCAAACCAAAACAAAAAGGTACTTATATTCAGATTTGAAGCCCCGCTTCATCTGAAGTCATGTGATTGCATTTTAAGAGTGTGGCAATTGGCGTGCATTTATGGCTATTTGCAGTGTCCATGGTTATGTGACTGTAAATTCCACTTTTTGCCAGCAACCGGCATTTGCATGAGCCGAAGTGGCGCAGTGGTTAGAGTGCAGTATTGCAGCTACTTCAGCTGACTGCTAGTTCAGCAGATCAGCGGATCAAATCTCACCGGCTCAAGGTTGACTCAGCCTTCCATCCTTCTGAGGTGGGTAAAATGAGGACCCAGATTGTTAGGGGGCAATATGCTATTTAGTATACTGTCTTTGGTGTAAGCCACCCAGAGTCCTCGGAGAGTGGGCGGCATAGAAATATGACTAATAAAATAATAATAAATAAATTTACTTTCAGTTCCGAGCAAAAAACACCCACCGTGGACTCTGAATTCACTTAACAACCATGGTGTTCACTTAATGATAGATTTGTTTAACAACCTTGGTAATTTACTTAACGAGTGTTGCAAAAAATGTCATAAAGTTGAGTTGGTCGTGTGGTGACCTACTTGATGACCAGCATGACTAATGACTGTAATTATGGACTGAATTAGTGTCGTAAATCAAGGATTACCTGTATTTAGAATTGTTTCATTCAGCATGAATCATTAAGGAGTTTTGCCTACCATTTCTGGAATCACAAGCTAAAGATTTGAATTTTTTGTGTGGTCTGTAATAAAGGGCCATCCAGCATAGTGAGTGGGATGAGAATGATCTTGGTTGTACTCCAGCCAGCACTTTCCTGGAACCTCGCACAGTGTAGTCCAGAGGAATAATCGTCATCTGTTGGATGCCCAAAGCATTAGTACACTGTTTCCGACTATATAGCCTCCTGGGTAATAGCAATTGCCCCCTTCCAGGGATATAAATAATGTTTTTTCAAGTGGTGCTTATGTTATGTAAGAACTTTTCCACAAAGTAATGTGATACAGTAAGCACTATTTAATGCCTTGCTTCCTTTGCTCACTCCAATTTTCTTTTTCTTCTTATGGCAGGAAGTTTCATGAATTGGAATCTCCCCCTGCCCCTGCCTTTCATCCTAAAAAGAAGGATCGCAAAAGCTGTCCTTGTTCCATTCTGTAAACTGCCATCCCACATTAAGCCACACAGCCTGGAAGAGGAAGAGGAGGGGCTCAGAGTCTTTCCAACCAAGAAGATAGAGCAGGATTTTCCTCGTTCCATCTCTCCTACTACAATTAGGACAGACACTGTGTACTTTTTTAGTTATACAAATGTATTACCATTTTTCTCTTGTTCCACAGGAATCTGTAAACTGAGAACAAAGCAGGGACTAGACAAGTTCTTCTCCTCCAACATATCCTGAATCTATGGGATAAGCATTCAGTTTTGTTTGCTACTTTGCCTTCCTTTGTTCTTCGGTGGAAATTGCTTTAAAGCTGCCCCTTTTTGCCAAGGGGCAGAAAATTTATTCATTTAGATAAAAGGGGTACAGGATTGTAAATTTCAGTGACAGTCCACTGATACAATGAGTTAAAGAATAGGAATCAACTGCAAAGGATCATTTATTTCACTGCAGCTAAGGGCAAGCTTTTGCACATACACAGTTATCTACATATTGAAAGACATGGTACAAATGCATTTTAAAAGGTACTATAATTTTTCTATTCCTTTTTTTAAAATCATAGCTTACAGACTTAAGCCACACATGGGCCAAACTGCAAGGGAAGCAGCTGCAGACACAATTATACTGTCTTGCAAGTTGCCAGTATTGACTTTTTTTGTTTCTAAAGCAGGGCTAAAAAGAAGCACACTTTATAGCAGTGTTTTTCAAACTTAACAACTTTAAGATGTGTAAGACTTCAATTTCCAGAATGTGTGGATCTCAACTCCCAGAATTAATCAGCAAGAAGTCCCCAGCCAGCAGCTCAAGTCTTCAAGTTGCCAAGTTTGGGAAACAATGCTTTATAGTAAGGAGATTTGCAAAGTTGTAGGGAAGGGAGGAAGCTAGCCGACTCTTTGATATTTTAACAGAAGATTGTGATGGCTGCCACAATATGGTTGCCATATTGTGAGAGTCACCTAGTCACAAAAGCAAGTTACTATGATAGGTATGGCCAATTACAAAATACAGCATTGTTTAGCAACCACAATTTATTGCAGGGAGATGGTTGCTGAGCAAAATGATGACCAAATCAAGCACATGACATAGAGAAATGCTGCAAAGATCACTTTCTGTCTGGTTCTATCAAGTTCTCTTGTATGGCACTGCCAGCATTATTTTCCAGGGTGCCTAGTTGTCAGTGCAGAAATTTGGTCATATGTGTGCACATTGGTCAGAAAATGATTTTTTTTACTATTGACTACTACTGTCATATTTGTGAGCAGTACTAAACAAGAACTGACTGTTTTCATCACGCCAATAAATGGTGATGCTTCCTGCAGAACCATTTACTAGGTTCTCAATGTTCTACCAAATGAAGGTTTGAAACCTAAAATGCATGCTAGAATCAAGTTTTAATTTTGTAATTTGCTCAGTTCAAAAGCTGCTCTTTTGAAGACATGGCCAGCTTTTGTTAAATTCATCCTTTCTTCCCCACTTCTGTAATGTATTTGTAAGGGAAAGTGATGTCAAGAACTTTAAAAAAAAAATAGCAACTCCTTGTGTTAGTAATTTTTCTTCTTAATAGGGTTTTCCAACATCTTTAGGGATACTATCATGTTGAAGTATACCATCATTATTGAAGTATCAATACTGCAGTTGCATACATGTTTAATTGGATGATTTTTGCCAGTGGAACCTTGTACTCTGGCATGCCATTCAACACTTCCATCTATCATTTTCATTGTCTAATTCTTCCATCATCCATCACCTTCCCCGGACCTCAGATGTGTTAAGATTACAATTCTCAGATGATATTAGGGCGGGAGTAGTGGTTAACATGTTCAATCTGGATCTCTTTGATTATGGTTATACAAGCTTACTGGGTCAGTTGCTATCTCCCAGTCACCCTATCAAGTAGATATGGGGAAAATGAAGGGGAAAGTATTAGGCTTTGGACAATATATAAGATATAGAAAAAAATTCTCAGCAGGCAAGACCACATGCATAACTAGAGAAGGTATCCTGCAAGACAGTCTTCACTTATGTATCTACTGATGCTCCCAGAATATAAAGATTTGCAGTTGATAAAGTGAATAGAAAGCATCTTGCTTTCTGTCTTCTACCATGTTGCAGAGCATGGTATTCCAGCTATAAATGCCAAAGAATCTCCTGAGCAAAGATTATATAGTAAAGCCTTGGGGTTTCCCCCTTAATTACTTAATTAAAACTGATTGTGGCATATGCCCTCATAGCTAGAGCCTCTTTATTAATTTACAAGGCTACAGTTACAAAAATGTGCTGTAGTGCCAAAGCGAACTCATAAGGCACCATGGGTATTTTAAATTTCTAAAGGAAGCAGCAACATTTGACAAACTCTCAATGTAATTTAAAGTATCCCATAGTATCCTTGTAAATGTGCTGTTAAGCCAACGGTTCTGAAACAGCAACTATGAACCAAGAAATTTTGGGAACTTCTGGTACAAAGTGTTATTCTAAGGCCAAAAGGAACATGCATACATGCATACATACATGTGCACATAGGCACAAGGATACAACAGTGAAACTAAAAACTGATTAAATGATAAAATGGCCGTAGCTTGTGAATGTATGACTTAACCATAATTTTAATAAACGGGAAACATTTCCATTATCAGTGTGTAATTTTACTGCGGTAACAAGCACATATAAAAGCACATATAAAAGCTCAACACACTAGGCTAAGGAAGCTGATATACTAAGTCACAATACAGTTTTATTTGGTTGATCACAGTTTATTCTGAAAAAAATGCACGCTATATGAACTTGGTCAATCTTGTAGTGTTAACTCTACAAAGCACCAACTTTCTAACAAGTAGGAATCTTTTCTAAGAAAGTGTGGGAGTGGGAGGAAACTTTGAGAAATTTCTGGGCCTGCCCTGTTTCCTTTGTATTGCTGTTCCTCTTGGTCCAACTTCCCAGTGAGGCTTATGGCCAATGAAAGGTTGCCATTCCTCATACGAATCAGCCTTTATGTATTACTTTGACAAACTTCAGAAGAAGAAATTTCCCCATCTTAAAAAATGGGGTGGGGTACCTTTTTAAAAAAATGCATACTTCTATTAACTTATACTACATGTATGTTGTGTTTAGATATATGAAGAATGCTATAAACTTTTATAATTGAATTGCCTGAGAGACATTTAACATGTCTATGCATGAAATGAAAAACAGTATGCACTTTTATATACCGAAAGCTTGGGTGGGGGAAAATTTTGGAAATGTAGTTTATAGTATATTAAAAAGTATTGGTAATGACTCAGTATGAATTAACATGGAGAGTTAAATGTGTTCTTTACTAATCATTCTGGAAGTTCAGTATTAGTGTTTAGTGATTTATGATAGCCCTGGAGATATAATTATAAAACTGTAATTTTTCCCACATAAAAAAATGCTTTCTGCAATCTGGAACAAGTTTCTAATACAAGCTTTACAAATCTTAGATTTTCTTGAGCAATGATCAATTGGCATCTTATTAGTGGAGTTGTGTAGAAGCTACATAAGGTCATTTTGACTTGTGTAGAGTTCACAATGAGAATTTTACATATTGAGAAAAAACAGTACATTAAGGCATCATGTGACTGGACCTAATTTTTCAATGTTTTTTGCTGTAGTCATTAAGTAATACTCCTATTGTTAAGTGAATCACTTATTTTTCCAAAGGGTGATTTTTATGTGAAACTGGAAATGCCAGAAACCGGCAACAAATGTTACAAATTGCAGTCATATGACTGCAGGATACTGCAAAAGGCTGCAAAAGTGAGCTGGCTGTCAAATAGATAAAATGTGTTCAAGTGACCATACCGAGCGGCAGAGTTGTGGCCATCACCATTTTGAAAAAAAAGGGCATAAATAGGTTTTTGGGGGAGATCTGTCGTAACTTCAAACAAACTCATTATGCAACCAGTTATAAGTTGAGGACTACCTGTATACAAAGTATCCATGAAACTACCACTGGCAATAGAATATTGAAACAGATTCTGACCAATGAGAGGTGCCTTTGAAATTGACCAACAGAAAATACACAGATAGAATGGTACCAATAGAAAATACATAAAAGATGATAAAAGAAACTTTGATGTTTTGTTAACAGTATTGGAAAGATTGTCTCTGTGCCACATAGGGGTTTTCTAGTTTGTAACTAAAATGGACTTAAATGGACTCCAGAGGATGGTAGAGGATAGGAAGGCCTGGAGGAACATTGTCCATGGGGTTGTGATGGGTCGGACATGACTTCACAACTAACAACTAAAACGGCACTGTTATTCTGCATGTCAGGTGCATCTCTGATAAGGTGATACGGTTAATCTTCCATCCGATAGGAAAGTCCAGTGAATAGAAAGTAGAGCCAGGAATAATGTTTCTAATACCCTTTAAGGATTGCAGAGGAGGAAAAAATTAAGAAGAGATTGTGTAAACTTCAGAATATTGGATAAGACCATCCAGGTGTTGAGACCAAGAGCCAATGTTTCATGCTTCAATGGGAAAAACAGGCAGGTTTCCCCCATCATTATTTTAGAACACTACTGCCCTCCTTTTTCCCATGGCCACCCAAGTCTCAACCAAATGAACAAAACTCTGCTTCAGGCATTTGATTTTTGCAAAGAAAAGTGTTTTTTTGTCATTTTGTTGTGTACACAGTATACAATGTGAGTTTTACATATTGAGAGAAAAAAACGTCTCAGACACTAATAATAAACAATAAAAATATATAGGAACATCCAATAATACAGAACACAAATCCCATATCTCAGAACAATACCCTTGAGGCGCGAACAAGATACACAGAAATACACGTCGTAAAAAAGGGGGCCTTTCGAGATCCAAATATAAGGGTAGGTGGCGGAGGAGGAAAGTCTCTTTTTGTCACAGGAAATTGAGCTGTACATGTCTCTCTGTGTGTGTCTTTGTCCTTGTCCTTGATCAACTCAGAGCTGGGCCTGTCCAATTTTGAGAGCTCAAGTTTGGCTACTCTGTCCCTCCAATTGGAAGCGATGGTTTAGCAAGGTTCTGCATGGAATTGATGGTGCAAGTGTTTTGTCCCAAGAAGTGCCAAGGCTCTAGGTCCCTCTAAAATGAACCCTGTAATATGAAAGATTCCCCCAACTCTACTCTCATTTCCCCAAACCCCTGTTCAGCTAACCCCATTTCCACACTCGGCTATCTGTCACAATCCATCACTTCTAAGGCCAACAGCTACCAATAACCTGGTCTATCAGGGAAAGATGGCTTTAAAAAAAATCTGAATTGCAAGGTTCAAAATACTCAAACCAGGCCACCCTCCCGTTTAAAATCTTTGCTTAGGGCACATTTACCAGATTTCATCTTCCATCTTCCCCCTCAACTGTGCATACTTACATACACACATGCCAACCTTGCCTTTTCATCCACAATAAATAAGGAGGGGAGGAGGAGACAAAATGAGAGCCAACGGTATCTGAGTACATACACTGGGGACTCTGATCTAAGCAACCAAACAGGTCTTAGTACATTTCTGTGTTTGCTGATTCAGGGAGAGATTTGTTTGAAGTAGGTCTTTATGATGAGAATACCAATTCTGAAGTGGAATTTGTTTCCCCATTATCCTTGAAGTTCCTTTTCACACCTCCCTCCTTGATACCCAAAATTGGGGAAAAAAAATACTGGAGCAATTTCCATAACTTCTGTTGATTTGGGTTGGCAGAAAGAAATAGCAAGTTTTGGAAAGATCAAAGTTCTTCTAAGAACAGGACAATTCAAATGGAGAAATGTTTAGTGATGAAGGAGGAACACAGCTCTAGAGATGGGCTAGGAATAAAGGATGACTTGATGAGGGGGAGGGAAGGCAAATTCATTCATTCATTCAAATTTATACAGCCGCCCACCTCAAAGAAGTGACTCTAGGTGTGAAAGAGGGAGAAACAGCAATGGAGGAAGAATGAGGTAGACTTTAGCAAAAAGACGGGAATCTGATAAAGGAAGATCTACATTCAAGTAAGGGATTGCTTTGGGAGGTTAGAGGAAGATCTGGGGTGAAGAATGCTAATGGTTGGCCAAAGTGTGTGTTTGATGTACAGGTAGTCCTTGATTTACAACAATTCATTTACTGACCGTTCAAAGTTGCAACGGCACTGAAAAAAAATGACTTATGACAGTTTTTCACTTATGACTGTTGTAGGATCTCCATGGTCACGTGATGAAAATTCAGGCACTTGGCAACTGGCATGCATTTATGACAACTGCACTGTCCCAGGGAGGCATGTGAACACCATTGGTAACCTTTCCAGCTGGCTTCCAACAAGCAAGTCGAAGGGGGAAGTCAGATTTGCTTAACGACCACATGATTCACTTAACAACTGCACTGATTCGCTTAACAATTGTGGCAAAAAAAATTCATAACATGGGGCACAATTCACTTAAGACTGCCTTGCTTAGCAACAGAAATTTTGGGCTGAACTGTGGTCGTTAGTCGAGGAGTATCTGTAATGGGAAAGATTACTGGGGGTGGGGGCAGGACAGACACACATAAGATAATGGATAGCTGGTTGAGGGATGGAGAGCCCGCTTGGGAGTTGAAGAAAGGGCAATTAAGACAAGATCTTCATCCTCTGGCTCATTAGAGTTTATTTTATCATTTCAGTTTAGGGTTGGAGAGGGAGCTTTGTTTTTGAGGCAGATTGGGGTGGGGGACATAAAATTTCCCTCCCCCCCCTCAGTAACAACAACAATGATTAAAAAAAATTAACAACCTCCTAATGAAAGTTTCAGTCGAAACCAAGAACATCACAGCTACAGGTGAAAGGAGAGAGAGAGAGAGAGAGAAAGAGAGAAACTCCTGCGCATCATTAAGTTCAAGTTAGTCAAATACAATATGATACATAGACTTTTTTTATCCTATACAGTATATACAGATGCAGGGAGGGGGGAGCAGAATCCTGCCTTCTCAGACACTGTAATATGGGGAGAATGGGGAAAAATTAAAAAAACAAATTATCCCTCCCTCACAGAAGTGCAGATCTACCACTGGAGAAGGGACTTATCTAAAGTCCTTTATACAATTCCTCCCATGATTCAAGGGGGGCTAATTGTGAAATCTGGGGGAAGTGAGGGGAATTTCAGAAGTTTTGCTACAGTCTCAGCAGGTTGCTTTGGATGTCACAAGGCTCTCCCCTGCCCATATACTGCTCTCTATTCAGAAAGTATAGGGGAAGTTCCACATACCCAAATGAGCTAGAATTCCCAATTCAATGGCAAAAAAAGTGAATCCTCCAGCAGCAATTGCCCCATGAATACACAAAGGGAGGGAGGGAGAGAAAGAAAGGGAGGTTTCTCCAGAAAGAGAGAAAATTGGTGCTACCAATTATGATTGGGAACAAGGAGCTTGGCAATAAATATTCCTATTAGAAGCAAAAATAGAAGTGATTGCTATTAGTGTACGGATGGATGGCTTCCCTTCACTCCAAACAACGGTTATTTGGCAGAGATGGGATTAGAGTTGTTGGAGAACAGGGGTCATACTTCCTGATCAGACCATGGATAAAAGAAGCTAGACACTGTATAAAGGGTAGCCAATGCACCACCTCCCCACGCTCAATTCTCAACTCTCCCTAAGGAGAAGAAAAGTTCTTGATGGAAGAGATGGAGGGTAGAACCCCAGGAGAACCTGGTCCTTCTCTTTTCACCAATCTCACTACTGTCAGCTCACTCCATGGTGAGAAACCGAGAAGCCTTTCGGCTCTAAATCACACCACACCACCCATTCCTATGACTTTCCGATGAGTTTCCCCTATTCTCAATCCCCCCTGAGCAGGGAGCAAGGCTGTTCAATTAGATATTTATACATTTATATATATAAATAATATTTCTCTGTACAGCCAGGGCAAAAGGGAAAAGGGTGTTCCAACCATCCAATTATTTGATGAGAACCCTCTTCAACATATCCTGTCTGCCATAGCAAACCTCCACCCTTCACCACCATAGCAGAGGCTTGTCCCAAGTCCTGTTTAAGGAAAAAGAGAAACCCCCAAGGAGAAGGGGTGGTGGTGGTGGTGTGAGCTGAGTCTGAACTCGTTGCCTGTAATGATACCCCTCGACTTTCCTCTCCCCACTTCCTGCTCTGGCTCTGCAGAGGGGCAGGCGTTAGGCGGCCCCTCCTGGGGCGTAGCTCTGATGACCGTGTCACGCACATTTGCTTTGTGCCTGAGTCAGCAACTCGCTGAAGGAGTCAAAGAGTTTCTCCAACCATGGCTGGTTGCGCATGCACTGCTGCACCACCTCCTCCTGGCCCAAATCTTCGTCTTGACCCTCAATTGCCGTTGTCTAGAAAAGAGAAATGAAAAGGTTTAGCCATGACGTACCAAACTAGCTTTAAAAAAACAAAACAAAATACCACAATATGGATTTTTTTAAAGTGAAGGAATTTTTCTTTACAATGCCATCTCTAATATGTAGAAACTGCTTGTATCTTTCTGGAAAGAGCCAGAATTGATTAGTCTGTCTTTGATGCCGAGACTAATCAAAGCAATACTAAAGATTGAGACTTTTTAAACGCAGCACTAAAATTTGTAATTTGAATGGTTTTCACAAACTGCAGCTCCGACATAACACTTCTACATATTAGTGATGGAGATTTAGAGGAAGATTTCTTCATTTAAGAGCATCCATATTGTAGCTATTTTTAATTTATTTTTGTATTTGTTATAGTCTTTTTCCCCCCTATTTTATTTTATTCTATTTTTGTGAGCCACTGAGAGTCAGTTAAAATTAGGTGACTCTGACCACTATTAGCCTTAATAAAATCAACATCAATCAATTGCAAAAGACAGCTTTACTTCGAACAGCTTAGTTTGTGCCATGATACCTTTAACACCAATAAACAACATGTGCCTCCCTTACCCAAGCCCTTGAGAAGGTTGGGTGGGCAAAAATGTCATGTTTCTTTTAATTACCATATCTGATTTACTGCAAGATGAGCCATAATAATAATAAAACGAAGAAGCTAAAGTGCTCTGGGACATCAGAAATCAACACAGATAAGCACCAGCCAGTAATACTCCAGACTTAACACCCATTGATAATAAACACAAAATAGTCTAAATAGTGGATGTTGTAGTACCTATTCTGGAGACAGCGGAATAGAAAGGGAAAAAAACTGGAGAAAATAAAAAAATACAAAGACCTTCAAACAGAAGTAGAACAACTGTGGCAAAAGCGAGCAAAGATAGTTCCAGTAGTAATAGGCATCCTGGGTACAATCACAAAACATTTGGAGTATCACTTGAATACCACTGGCATTAACAAGAAGTATGACCAAATCATACTTTTGGTCATGCACTCTTCCTCAGCAACACCTACCTCCCAGAGTTGTTGTGGAAAAAAATGGGAGCTCCTGAATGAAAAGACAGGATATAAATCTAACAAACAACTTGCAAACCCAAATGGGATTTACTTAGGGCTTTACTTACCTCATCTTTACAACGCAGAAAGGTGTGGTATTTGTAGTGGTGAAGGGAATGGTACAGAGTATAGAAAAAGGACTTCTCCACTTCCACATTGAATTCCTGTCAGCAATAAGGACAAAGAGTGAAGGGAAACCACATTTATCAGCAACTTTATATTAGCCATAAACTTCTACATCTCATATTCAATATTTTGTCTCAATGATTAATTTTTAAAAAATCTACGAAGTTTTTACCTGTCCTCATCTTTTCTTTTCAGCCTTTATTAAACTACAAAGTTAAAATCCTTTGATGCCTGTTGCACAGACCCATAGGGCAAATCAATGGGCCTGGTCTTTCTATGAAGGGGAATGAAGCCACAGAATCAGATCTTTAATGGACAATGCTATTTCAGAATGCCAGATACAGAAGTATGGATGAAAATTCCATTGTAAAGTCAATTTTACAATGTTTCAGCTTTTCCCTATCTACAAACCTCCTCTGCCCCAATATCTGCCCTTTCGCTTGCCTGCATTGTGCCATCCTGCCACCCCACACTACCCTCAGTTTCCTTCCACAGCCAACAAGGCATGCCCAAAGTTTCATGGTGTTGTGGCAGCCTCTTGAAGGACCATCAGCAGCATTGACTGGGTGCACCTCAGCAACAGTGAAATAAGACAGTGAAGGTCAGTTGGCGCTAGCGGGGAGCAGCAAGGGTAGCAGTGGCAATGGGTTGCAGGTCAGTCAAGAGGACAGTGATGGAAGGGAGATAAGGAGGCACAGGACGTTGGAGTGGAGATTAATGCAACACAGGGCAAGAGAGAGGCGTCTCAAAGGTATAGACAGAACATGGTGAAATAGACTGGCTCCAAGATGATAAAGGAATTTGACAAGATTGCATACTCTCCCTTTATTTATTTAACCTTTATACTGAGTATATATTAAAGGAATTCACAGTAGATGAGCATTGTTTTAAAGCTGGAGAAAGAAATGTCAATAACTTGCACTATGCTAAGGACATCACCTTGTTAGCCTAAGTGCAAAGGATCTGCAAGTCCCAATGTGAATAGTGAAAAAGCACAGTAAAAGAAATAGGATTAAAATTAAATATAAAGAAGATGAAATTAATGACAAGTAGATCAATCAGCCTCAGAACTGACAAGGAAAATATCAAAATCGTGGATAGCTTTTGCCTTTTAAGATTAATCATTGACCGTAAAGAATAAAGCAATCAAGAAATACAACCCAGTCAAGTACTTGGTAGAGCACCAATGAAGGTCTTGGAAAAGATATTCAAATGCAGCAGTGACTTATTAAAAAACAGAGTTGGGCAAGTCATGTGGAAGCAAAAGTTGATCTCTAAAAAAATTGTGTAAGAAGAATATTGATACTTTGAACTTTGGTGTTGGAAAAGACTCCTGAGAATATTGTGGATAGGCAAGAAAGCAAACTGATGGAATCAACCTGATTTCTCACTCAAATGACCAAACTCAAATTATTCTACTTCAGACACATGTGAAGATCCAGCTTTCTGGAAAAAGCTCTAATTCTAGGAAAGGTGGAATGAAAGAAAAGGATGGAATGAAAGAGAAGAAAAGGATGACCAGCAACAAGGTAGATGGACTCAGTTACAGTGGTGATGAGTGCATTATTGGGAGACTAAAAAAACACAATTTAGGGATCTTCATCATGGTGAAGATCTATATACGTAGTCATTAGGAGTTGGAAAATAATTTGATGACATATAATCAATCAATCAGTTGCTAAAATATGTTTAACACTTAGTAAAAAAAGACTCAATTTCCTCATGTCTCTAGTCCCTACTTTCAATCAGGTTTTCAGTTAAGATGAAGAACTGAGACCTTTGCAATTATCTAGGGAGATGATTTACTGCAGGAATTAGGTGTGAGATGAAGTTAATTTTTAATTGTTCTCTTAGGGGCTTTTGATATCATGGACTGTCTGATGGGATTGGGCCTCAGACAAGATTGTATTCAATAATTCCAGCCTTCCTTTTTAGGACAAGCTCAGGAAACAGTGCTTGGAATAGTAGTCAGCACTTATACTATAGTCATGTGACAACGTTCCATTTCCCCCCGCAAACAGCTAGAAAATATCTTTTTGGAATGAAGCACTTTCAGAATGTTTTCTTGTTTCTTGGTACTCAACCTCCAAAAAATAGTTGATTGCGTAAATTCAACAGAAGGCAGGTGAAGCTAAACAAGATGGTGTCAAATACAGTTATGTCTGGTTGGTGTCCTTCTTGTGTGGACCACCGCAAAAAACTGACAGCAATCACTCCTCAGTCATGAAATTCTCATTACTGCCCTATGGATCTATTTTTCACTCTTGCAATTTGTCAGTGTAAAGAAGATGAGTAGGAGCACAACTTTTCTCATGTTGAGCTCTCTGATGGAAAAGAGAGATAAAAGTAATCAATGCAAATGAGTATGTTTACCAGAGCCTGGCCACCATCTTCATCTGCAACACTTACCTGCGGTTTGGATACATTCTTCTTGAGTTTGTTGAGAGTCTTGCGGTTGTAAGGTTCACCACTTGGGCGCAACTTAACTGTGGTATCACATGTCTCGGCATGGAGTTGGGGGAACATGTGGAGTGCCTCCTGAATAGGGAAGAAAATAAATGTATGAGAAGAAGCAGTGTCTTCACAATCTCCAGAGGTTGGGTCATTTATTTCCATTTTCTGTTGTTACAAAAGCCCAAGATTTTAGACAAATCCTATATTTAAATATGTATAGAAATGGGGGCATCCTCAAATAATAGAGCTGGGAACAACCATTAAAAAGACTTCAGAGGCAACAAATTAGAGGTAAAGGGAGAACTTCCACTCTATATATGATGTAGGACGTTCTTTGAAACAGACAAGAGCATCATTATTAAACAGAATGCTCATTTACTAGAAAAATCGAACTATAGGCTATTTAAGCAGCCACCCATAATATAAGATCCTGTAAAATCATGTAATGATCTTAGTCCAATATGCACTGGGCAAAGTGACACCAAAGAAACTTGTTTTTCCTCTGTATTTGAAGATTTTATTTGTTTTCTTGTTTCACAAACTGTTTTAAGCAGAATGGGGAGAAATGGCTTTTCTTAGCCAGCTCAGGATAGGATGTCTCATGTTAAAAAAATTAGAAAAATGATCCTTTAGTTTTACTTTTCTGATCATTCCTACAAGACATACAGGTAGCAATCACAATTGGGACTGCCAACTTGAGAAGCAACACAATTGCTAAATGAAACCTATGATTATGAGATTATTTCATCTTTCCTTTGCTTTACAGACTTGCAAAGGTCATAAATGTGACGATTGGTTGTAAAGTTTCATAACTGTCGGTAACTGCAACAGTTGCTAAATGAGGACCACATGTATAAATCACCCTCCCAATATGAAACATGCAAAGTTAAAGATGACTTTCACTATGTATTGCTAATACACACAAAAAAGATGGATTAATCAATCTCTCCTGTGAAATCTTGTAAAAATCTCTATGGCTAAAAGTACACTTTAAATAAAAAATATTAAAAAACTGGCCAGCAAAGTAATTCTACATACCATCAATAGACCTTCAAAATAAAATTCACCTGTTCCCTAATATGGCTAAAATTCATGAGGTAAAATTCAATATTGAGATTTTTGTAAGATAAAATCACTGAAATTTTGTGCAATGAAGGAATTAAGAGAGATTTCACTCCCATTTCTTAAAAAATGCCAACGTAAATTTCTGGCATGCCTGCAACATATATGATTGAGTACGATCAACCCCACCTGAAAAAGCTGCCGATACATGAACTGAAGGTCTCACTGCTGAGCCATTTAGATAGCTAGGACAACTGAAATGTCCAAGGCAGCTTTGAGTCTCATTTTAAGCGTGATTTTCATAATTATATATAGAACAGGATTCAAAAATCCATCTGGGCTGCTAGTCAAGGGCTTGGATTCTTAACCTTCCTGAATATGTTACAAATGTTTTGGTCTTCAAGGCTTCTCCCTGCTCCCCATTGTTGTTATGAAGGCAAATGAGAAGGAAATACGTGAGCCAAACCTTGGCAATAAAACAAAATATATACTTAATACCCTTTTTTCAAAAATCATTCCTTGGGGAACAGCAGAATCTACTTGCCCTCTTTTCGTACCTGTAGCGATGGATTCAGGGACACTCTCTTCAGCACCTTTTTCTTATGATCATTCAAAATCCCATCAATTTTCCTCATGGGCGGGAGATAAAGTTCATCTGGGATAGGATTGTCAAAACAGATGGCAAAGGTCACAAAAAAAAAAAAAAGGAAAAAAAGCATCCAGGATGGGCAGGGACAGGAAACCTGCAATGCAGGACATGGGCAGCCAGTGTCCTGCACTAAGGAAACCCAGCTGCAATGGACTGAGTTCTAGACAAGCAAGTGAAAGGAAGATAACAAGGCTTCAAATGTTACTGCTTTTTTTTTTTTTTTTTTTTTTTTTGAAGAAGTTGGAATTTTTCAGGCAGGACCAGATTTTTCAAAATGCTACATGTTATGAATAAGCACTTGATAAAGGACTACTCTAGACCTAAGAAAACAGTTCAGAGGAGAAGCACTTTTCGGGAGGAGCGGGGTTTATTAGGCTTCGGCAGGCAAAACTGAAGCACTGTTAAAACTCATTCCTGCTTCCCCTGGAGAAGCATAAAAATTTGCATATGCAAAGCAAGGAACAGAACACCAGAGAGCTTTTTGAACAATGGTTAAACCCAAAGCTCTTGACATCTGTCAAAAACATCTGCCAATTACAACTAGAGTTTTCTTTATTATTATTTACTTTTTATTTAGTTTTACACATTATTTCATTTCTCATTTTAAAGGCTGTGGGATTACAAAATTTAAGAACCCCTCCTCCAACCAGCTCTTCATATCTTTGTGTAATACAAATGACTGCCAGAAAGGAGTATAATGAAACATTCAGCGGCGTTCCCTAGTCACAACCAACCAAAGCTGGGGAGTTATACGGCATTTTGCAAATCACACATCTTAAAAAGAATGTGGAGATGTTTATACCGTGTTTCTCCAAAAATAAGACTCTATCTTATATATTTTTGAACCCTGAAATAAGTGCTTGGCCTTATTGCCATGTGGTCAAAAGCCTGATTGGGCTTATTATCAGGGGATGTCTTACTTTGGGAGAAACAGGGTACTTAAAAAAAAAACAAAACCCCCCAGTATATTTCTAGTTCTTCCAATGGCAAAGCTAGAACAAGATTGTATATATTCATCTGATTCTAGCCTTAGGAATTTCATAAGCAAGAATAGTTAGGGAACAAAAAAGCTTTTATATTTCCAGAAGTCTAGCCACGATCAAGGAAAAAACAAAAAAAACCCGAGCGAACACCGCAAAGGGAAGGGCTACATGGTTCCTAAAGAATGGCCTGTGAAAACAAAAGCCAGTGGCATTTCAAACCGGCCTATGAGCCCATCCAAGCACCTCTACACAAGAATGCGCACCGTTTGTGTCTTCAAGAGCTTGTATCATGTCCGGATCAAGGGCAGTGCTGACCAGCATTTCCACGTAACTGCGGTACATCTCCTTCATGGCTCGTGTATTGAGAATGCGGCCTGTGGGCACACGCTCTAAATGGGAAATAGAGCATTATTTTATTATGGTAGATATCTGTAGTCCTGCTTTTCAAATAGATTCAAAATAGGTTAGCAAACAAACAAATGGGGAATACTCTAAGGTTGTATTACATAGTTTTTCTCAAGCATGACAACTTTAAAATGTGTTGACTTTAACTCCCGGACTTCCCCAGCCAACATGCTGGTTGGGGAATTCTGGGAGTGGTGTGGACATCTACATATATTAAAGCTGCCAAGGCTGAGAAGCACTGGATTATACAGTGCATACAGTACAACCAAAAATAGGAGGGGGAGAGAGGGAAAAGTCATTATCTCTTTGTTTCCTCTAGAGGTTCCTATAATCCTTCACTTCTGTAGACATGGCTAACTCTAATCCTAACCCTTCTTTCTACTCCCTGTTATCAGCCTTCCATAATTTCTCTCAGTCTGACTTTTATGATTAATGATAAAATCCCTTTCTCAGGCTCCCAGAGAACCAGTGGCCTTTTAAAAATGGCTGTAACACCACTCCCAGGACTCTTTTCTTTTCTTCTTATGGTCTGGGAACTGCTGGATCTAATTTGGATCATATAGAGGGCTTTAAATTCTCCATCCTTGTAACTTCACAGTTTCTCCTTGATCTCGTTCACACACACATGGCAGTGAGCCACAGTATGCTTAGCTACATTGATCTGTTCAAGGAATTGAACTGAATTCAGACAACACACCAAACTACCATGAAAGACATAACAGTGTAATGCAGCGTTTCTCAGCCTTGGTAACTTTTAAGATGTGTGAACTTGAACGCCCAACCAACATCTGGAGTTCCTACCCACACAACTTAAAGTTGCCAAGGTTGAGGAACTCTGGTGCTATGTGTGATGCCTACCTTTGGATCCAGTAGCTTAGCAACATTTTTTGCCTTCCAGGCTTCAGAGATTCTTGGCAGTTCATTTCTTAAGTGCCTGGTTGTGACGCTCATCAAACTGATGGAGTTTCTCTCCCCCCTCCCCTCCCCTTCTACTCACCTTCCTCACTCTGCTGGTCAGGGCTGGAATCTGAGTCTGAAGAAGATGCTGCTTCCTTGAGCCATTTTTTCCTCTTCTTGGGGGGTGGTTCAGCTTTCACCTTGGCCGGCTTCGTAGACTTGGGTTTAGAAGCTCCACCAGCTGGGGCAGCTTTTGTCAGCACAGGCACAGAAGGTTCTACTTTTTCTACTCTGGGAGGCTTCTCTGCCTTGGCCAATTTCTCTGCTTTGGTGGGCTTTTCAGACTTCTCCACCTTGGGGGCCTTTTCTGGCTTAGGCCCTTTCTCCGTTTTGGGAGGCTTCTCTGTTTTGTCCACTTTTTCAGCAGCCTTGGGGAGCTTCTCAGCCTTAATAAGCTTTTCGGGTTTCTCAACTCTCTCCGGGACTTCCAGCTTCTCGGGTTTTTCAACTTTGGGTGTCATTGGAACCTTGGGGGTAGAAGCCTTGGGCTGGCTTTGTCTCCTGCACCAGAAAAACAGAGCACTAAGAGCTGACTTGAGTGGTCAGGTTTATTGCAGCAGGAGAGTTTGAGGGCAAAGAAATAGTATAAATCAGTGAAACAGTGGGGCCCTGGGAAACTATATCAAGCATAACCAAAGTTCAGGCAGCCTTATCTAATTCACTGTTCAAGATGGATCGGGGCGATGATGGGTGCTCCAAGGGAAAGGATCCCCAGAAAAGCATTAATTGGTAAGGGAAGTAAAGGCACCCAGTCCCACCCTCTTTAACTTTACCAGCCACTCTAAGATTAATCAGAACAGAAAAAAAAAGAGGCTGAACCCTTTTGCCCCTAAGCTGGAAGAGGGAAAAGGAAGCCAATCACCTTCAAGTGAGAGGTGACGTAACAGAATTGAAAAACAGAGAACTTAAAAAATCAGAAAAATTTCTTATATGGAAGTCACCTAGTTAATTACACACAAACACACGCACACAGTTCCTCAGATGGAACTGGACTTCCCTCATCTGAGTTCACCTTCCTAATTCTTTACCTGACAGCTTGCAGAGGCCGGTGCCAGGGTTTCTTGGAACAGACACGGACATAATCTTTCTTGTTGATATTCTCCAAGAATTTAACATAGAGTCGTTGGTAACGGTTCTTGGCATCACCAAAATAGCCCAGATACTGAGGGACGAAGCAGGAAAATAAAGAATTGAATAAAGAAAAGAAAGGGGAAGGGAGAACCATCCCACTTGTAACTTTTCTTCTGGAAGTAATGAGGGAACAAGTGGAACTGGAATTAAAGTCCTTTACCCAACACAATAATAGATCAAGCTAATTGCTCAACTTGACTATCCCAAGAAGAAAACTGGGTGGGTGGGGGGAACAGTTATTCTTTTATCAACAGGCCAAAAAAACAGAAGTACTTCTGCATTTGGCTTGACCCTGTGCTACCATCATGGCAGAAGCATACTGAGAAAGGGAGGGGGGAGCAAAAGAAAGAATGAGAACAGGGTTTAAAGCTTGACTTTAATTTACTGGTTTCATATATTATGTTGATGAGATTCTCTCATCTCTGAAGCTCTGGCTTCTGTGAGATATGATGCTATTTAAGGAGATGGAGTAGAAACTCACATTGCTGGTTGCACAGAACTGACGCTGCCCATCCTTGATTTCAGGTGTAAACTTCTGAAGCAAAGCTTTCTGTACTCGCCAGATTGGAGGTGGTTCCCGGCCAGTCTGAAGTGCAAGCTACAAAAGGACAAAGGAGTAGTTACAATGATGTCAAGTATTAAACAGCTAATAAGCTCAACTACTGTCTTCTAGCCAATATTCCCTAGCAGAAAATAATTGCATGAAAGGACAACAAAGAGCTCCCAGAGTTACTGCATTTCTTCACAATTTATTCTTCTGTATGAGGCTATTAGTGATGAGCTAATCTGATTCTTCATATGTCCATAGATATAGAAGATATAATAGTTGTCATCAACCACCTAGTACCATTTTAAAAGCGAAGTAACTTTGGTGAGTTACAAGTAATTTTGGGGAAATAAATGGACTTTTAAAGTTGCATCTAGAACTAAGCTATATATATATAGGACCCTGTGAATTTAATTATGGTTATTTTTTGTTCCTGATCTCAATGGGAACGAAGTGCGATTAAATTCAGTTTGATCTCCAATGACTATCATTTACAGCTGCCCATTTTAATTACACAATTTTCTCTCCTTCAAATACTTTCTGCGGTTTTCTTTTATGTTTAGAATTTCAAACTTTAAATGTTGAGAAATTCTTCTCTTAATAATTTTTTGAACTGCAACACTTAACTTAGTGTTTGAGTTTGAAAAACCCAGTTTGCAAAACAAACAAACAAACCCAAAACTCTCAACTAGCATGCTCCAAGTATTCTGAATTACAATTCCCACAATCCTTTGCACAAACTTCAGCTAGCAACAGAGGAAGTCAAAAACACATCCAGCCATCTAGTTCTGCTTAAGAGTACAATACTTTTCAATTTTAATATTGGAAGTGTTTCTTTAATGTAGATTCCCATGCCAGTGCTCAAGATACATTACATACCCTGAGAGCCTGAACATCTTCAACACGTATGACAAACTCATCCCGCTCTCGGAAGATCCCCTCCCCACCACTCTCCACCTCCTCTTCATCTGTCTCTCCACAAATGGCTGCTGTCTCCTGCTTCTTAGCAAGGTGAAGAGGCCGTGTGTCCTCAGGGTCTTCGGGTTCAGGAGATTCCTGTGGTGGTAGTGGTGGTGGTAGTGGTGGTGGTGGTAGCGGTAGCTCTTCAAGCACTGGGGGAGGCTCCTTGAGTGAGGGGGCTGGGGAGATGGGTGGAGGTGGTTGCTCTTGTTGGACATCTGCCTCCACCGAAGGAGTAGGACTAGGGACTTTCACCTCCACTGGTGGCACATCTGCAAAAAGAAACAAAGTAGAGAACAGGAAGGAGTCATCCAGCAAGGAAATTTATGCTTTGGCTCTGGAACCCCTTTGCATTTGAGGAGATATTCTTTTGATTACTGTTTACCAACACGTACTTTAGAGGGCTTAAAATGAAAGAACCAGCCTCTTGTTAATATCATATATTTATATTACTATGCCTTCAACTTTTCAGGCATCCATGCCTGCATTTAATTTTTAATTTGCTCAGGTATTTAGTTAGATTTTAACCATGCTGTCAGGTGCAATTAAATATAGGTGCTTCTCACGTGTAACAATAAGCGAGGAATTCTCACCTAATCAATCATAAATGTAAATAAACTGCAAATTAGTGCACTTAGTTTATTTTCTCCAGTTCTGTTCCTCACTTTAAGCTAATGAATAAGCAAATTATATAGATCAGTTTTATGTGCCTTGGATAAATTTAAATAAGCCATAATTTATAAACCAACTGCAAACTGCACTGCAAAAATAGGTTTATGAACTCGAGTTTATTTAGGAGCACTTCACCATAACCCCAGGTGGACCTTCAAGCAAATTAATCCTGCTTGTATTTACTTGTTTACGTAATGAGAAGACTAAGCAGGAGTAAACAAGCTGAATGCATTACAGTAGCATGCCATCCAGTTCAGATTTGTTTAATTAGAAATCCCAGTTTGTCTTTATGTCCATCTACTGTACATGTGTGTGTATATCTATTTAGCATGGATAATTTTCTCTTTCTTTTTTAATGTTGTATTTATCTTTGTTTTATCTTTCTATTTTTTTTTCTTTTTTGGAGTTTGTATTTAACTTTCTAAATAAAATAAATTATTAAAAAAATATTGTTGTGAGTTGCCTAGACTGCATGAGAATAGGCAGCCGTATTAGTCCTATGAATATATAAAATAAAATAAATTTCTGCACAAAATGCCGTAGTGATTGTACAATGTCAACTACACCCTAGAAATGGTGCCAACATTGTTAAAAGGACATATCACATCATAAACACTATCATGTAATCAACATGTAATGATAAAAGACGGAAGTCACAAAAAGCAAGGGATACCATGATCCGAATGTGCGGCGCAGGCACTCACCATTGGGTTCTCCATCTTTACGGTCGGTGGGATCATAGAGCGCGGAGATGGCTGAGGAGATGCTTTTCTGCAGGTCTTGGTTCTTGCTAACAGAATCTTCCTCATCTGATGAGAATGAGGGCAATGTCTCCAGGTTACGTTTCAGCTCCTCATCAAGCCGTTTGCAGGGGCTGGTGCAACTCATGACAAGCCCAGCTGCATCTCCTTCAGGTCCATCCAAACCACCAGATAGCATTGGCGGTGCCATGCCAAAGGGAGGTGGAGGCTGGGAGGACGTAGCTGATGGCGGGTGAGACGACTTGGATGGACTGCCTGCAGAAGAGACCACGGGTGCCGCTGTACTGGAGGCCCCAACTGTTGCTGCCGAGGAGATGGCAGTGGAAGGCAGAGTCTGACGTTTGCCTGACTTCAGGAAGTCCAGGAAGGAGGCCATGAACCCTGACTTCATCTCTGGCTGCTTCTCTTCCACCTCCTTGATTTTCTGTTTGATCTTCTCTCTTGTTTGGTTACTATCCAAGTTGCTCTCTTGGGTGGGCTGGTGAGAGGGGGTGGGAGCTTCCAATTGAGATCCCTCCAAACCTTTGGGGACCGGCAGTTTTATCTGGCGAAGAAGAAGGGACAGGAACTGAGGTAAGGGAGGAGATGGAGAGCAATTTCCTGCCCTAGTAGTCCCTAGTGATCTTGTCTTAAGGGCCGTTTTTTTTTTTTAAAAATTCTCACTATCGCCAGCTTTTCTGTGGACTTTCAATCAAATCCAGATATAGGCAAATGAAGTGCATTATACACATACCTATTTTTTTATTTGGCTTCTAATATTATAAGTTTTTAAAAAGAATTTGGGTATTTATTTTTTCCAAGCAACTGGGTGGTAGATGGAAAGAGCCTAAGAGCAGGATAGCATTGCTTGTGTGTTAAAGGAGTAAACCAAAACAATAGAGCCCTTTGTATCTGGATCTGTTCCAGTCGGGCTGCAGGCCTGGGTACAGCACGGAAACGGCATTGGTCGCATTGGTTGATGATTTCTGGAGGGCTCGGGACAGAGGTTGCTCCTCTGTCCTGGTCCTATTAGATCTCTGAGCGGCTATTGATACCATTGACCATGGTATCATGCTGCACTGGTTGGAAGAGTTAGGGGTGGGGGGCACTGTGTTGCACTGGTTCTCCTTTCTCTCTGACCGGTTGCAGTCTGTTGGCAGGGGGGCAGAGGTCAACCCCGAGGCGCCTCATATGTGGGGTGCCACAAGGATTGGTCCTCTCGCCCCTTCTGTTCAACATCTATGTAAAGCCGCTGGGCGAGATCATCCGTGGTTTCAGGGTGAAATACCATCAGTACGCTGACGATACTCAACTGTACATCTCCACCCTGGACCACCCCAACGATGCCCTTGAAGTGATATCCCGGTGCCTGGAGCCCGTGCGGATCTAGATGGGGAGAAACAGGCTCAGGCTCAACCCATCCAAGACTGAGTGGCTATGGTTTCCGACGTCCCAATATAGTCAGTTGGTGCCATCACTGACTATTGGGGCGAATCGCTGGCCCCCATGGAGAGGGCTCGCAACTTGGGTGTCCTCCTGGATTCACAGCTGTCTTTAGAAGAGCATTTTACGGCCATGACCGGGAGGATTTTTCATCAAGTTCGCCTGATTCGCCAGTTGCGTCCCTTTCTGGATCGGGACTCCTTACGCACGGTCACTCATGCCCTCGTCATTTCCCGCCTGGACTACTGCAACGCTCTCTACATGGGGCTCCCCTTGAGGAGCACCCGAGGCTCCAACTGGCGCAGAGTGCGGCCGCGCAGGTGGTTATGGGAGCGACATGGCGTTCCCATGTAACACCTCTCCTGCGCAAGCTGCACTGGCTCCCGGTGGTCTTCTGTGTGCGCTTCAAGGTTTTGGTTACCACCTTTAGAGCGCTCCATGGCTTAGGACCTGGTTATGTACGGGACCGCCTGCTGCCACCAGTAGCCTCCCACTGGTCGGTATGCTCTCATAGAGAGGGGCTCCTCCGGATGCCGTCGGCCAAACAATATCAACTGGCGGCCCCCAGGGGGAGAGCCTTCTCTGTGGGGGCACCTACTATCTGGAATGAGCTCCTCCCGGAGATTCGGAGGATCCCAGATCTACGCACCTTCCGCTGCGCTCTCAAGACCTTTTTATTCCATCCGGCTGGCCTGGCCTAATTTTTCCCTTTCCCCCTTTTGAAAATGCAAATTTTAATTTGTTCTTAATTTATTGGGGTGTTTTAAATCTGTCTTCGGCCAAATTGTTTAATTCGGTTTTATTCTGTTTTTAAATTTTGTATTTATGTGTTTTTATCTTGTGGCTGTTCACCGCCCTGAGTCCTTCGGGAGTAGGGCGGTATATAAATCAAATAAACTAAACTAACTAAACTTTGGGCATTATCAACAACCTGCATTTAATCATGCTTGGTTCAACTTCACTTTTGTCCTTTCTCTAGACGTGCCAGTTGAGGAATTATGGGAGTTGGAAGTTGCCAAGTCTGAAAAACCTCTGAGACTAGGCTACATTTAGCATGGCTTCATTTTGTGAAGGTAGTCCTTGACTTACAACGGTTCATGCAGTGACCGTTCAAAGTTACAACGGCACTGAAAAAAGTGACTTATTACCTTTCTTCACATAACCATTGCAACATCCCCATGGCCATGTGATCAAAATTTGAATGCTTGGCAATTGACTTATATTTATGATGGTTGCAGTGTCCCTGGGTCATGTGATCACCTATTTAACCTTCTGATAAACAAAGTCAGAAGCCAGATTCATTTAATAACTGTGTTACTAATTTAACAACTGCAGTGATTCATTTAACAATGGAAAGAAAGGTTGTAAAATGGGGCAAAACTGCCTCGCTTAGCAACATAACTTTGGGGGTCAACTGTGGTTGTAAGTCAAGGATTACCTGTACAAATCTATTCATATACTCCGTTCAACAACAAGCTACTGTCTCCTTACTATCGCTGAACTGTGGCAGATGGATACATGAGACAGGGCCTTTTCTGCTATAGCATTGAGACTCTCCTTCCCCCCCCCCCAATACCCTCTTTTCAGTCAGTGGCCCCAACCCATGTTTATTCACTTCTCCTACTAGTTGTTTATTAGGTACTAAAATTGATTTTCCTTTTGATTATTTCCAATATTGCACGCTGCTTTATGGGTGGTTTATAGAAAAGCAGAGGATAAATGTTTTCATAAATAAAACATGAACCCATTATCATTATAATTTTACAGAGAAGCAGAGGCATCTGAGATATAATTCTTTTTTGCACTAAAGCACAACTAGGGAACCCAGACATTCAGGAATCAAAATAAGCTACTGATTTTTTTGCTGGCTGACTGACTTTGGGCCAATTACTCTCTCTCAGCCCAACCTCATAAGGTTGTTGTTGTGGAGAAAATAGGAGGGGGAAGGAGTATTTTAATTTGCCACATTAAAACTCCCTTTTTATCGACCCTGTAATCCCTTAATTCGGGGTAGAGTCAGGGCATGGACTGGATGGAGCTGAGCATTTACTGGCCGGATGCCCTTCCTGATGCTATGCAGTGTTCACAGCAGATATTTTTTTCTTTGTGCCCTAGAAGAGACACATCTGCTGCTACCTAGGATTGAACTCTCAACCTTCCGAGTGGGAGGCGAGCATCTTCACCACTAGGCCACCACGCCACTCTATGTTTGTCACATTAAGCTACTTATGAATTAATAAAGGAGAAATAAAAAATTCAAATAAATAAAGAAACAAACAAATAAATGTCTTCAAATTTGCACAGTGTTGATACATCTCTGAAGAAATGACAGCAATACAATACTAGGAAGAAAAGGCACAAACCAGGAAATTGTGGCAAGATTCAAACAACCCAGCTGCGTATGAGCACATAAAATCATAGACCGTCTACTGGAATCCTGGTACCCTCACACAACCTGTCATCTACTTGCCTCCCCAACTCAATGAATCACAGAAAGTCTCTAGCAGGTGTTCTAAGATTGCCATTACAGCTGTGCTTAATGCCCTCAATATTGTGTTATTCCATAGCACTGATCTGTCACAGTGATGTCTGGGTGCTCACTGAAGCACTGCTGTTGCCAACATTAAACCAAGTTGTTGGGTGGGAAACCTGTTTCAGAACAGAATATAAATCGGCAAAAGTTATGTTTAGTCTCCATTAAAAAAATTTGTGGCAATCTTGTTCAGGGTGCCAATATCCTTAACTCACACTTACCTATCTTTGCAACTATAAGGAGCAGGATGGAAATAAATGAACTCAAATACCGAACAAAATAAACTACTAATTTTCAACAAACAAATCTTTAACAGTGCAAATTCATAGAGGTAGCTCTCGACTTATACCAGTTCGTTTAGTGACTGTTGAAGTTACAACAGCACTGAAAAAAAGTGACATGAGCATTTTTCACACGACCATTGCAGCATTTCCAGTCATTTGAGCAAAATTCAGATGCTTGGCAACTGACTCATATTTATGACGGTTGCAGTATCCCTGTGTCATGTGATCACTCTTTGTGACCTTTTGCCAAACAAAGTCAATGAGGAGATCAGATTCACTTAACAGCCATTTTACTAACTTAACAACTATAGTGATTCACCTAACAACTGTGGCAAGATGTTGTGGCAACTGTGGCATAAAATGGGACAAAATGCACTTAACAATTGTCTTGCTTAGCAATTTTGGATTCAGTTGTGGTCATAAGTTGAGGACCACCTGCATCAGCAAAATGATTATATCCCAGATACACCCTCAACTGAAACACTGAACCTAAACTCTTGTTGTGATTCTTGCCTCCCTTACCCAAAACCCAACTTTTTTGCCAATGGTAGTAAAAATACAGGTATTCCTCGACTTACATTAACGGATGATTTCCATTCTAAGTCATGACAATAGTAACTCAGGGCATTCACATGACCCAACTCAATTTTATAACTTTGTGGTAAATCCATGTATTCTTATTGCCAAAAATGCTGGAAACTGACAAAACATTGCAAATTGTGGTCATGTGACCGTGGAACACTGTGATTGGCTGTAAAGGAGTGACAAAGCACCCGAAATTCGGTTATGTCACTGGTATGTGTGCGTGTTTGCAGCCACTAGAACTCCAGAAACAGGTCACAAGAAACTGGGAGAGGAAACCCATTGTAACTTCCAATGCTCACTAAGCATCTGGTCATTAAGTGAGGACTACCTGTACAAACATCAATATGATATCTCTATGAAAACTATCTGTACTAATTCAGTTCCTAAGGAAACAAAGTCCTGAGCTATTATTATATCACCATGGTCATGTACGAATAACTCTCCAACTTCACTGATGCATCACCACAGATAATCTCAGAGACCTAAAATATCTATCCTTTTTTTTTTTTAATAGGCAGATGCTGAAGTTCTGCAAGAGAGCACAACCTTTGCTAACACAAGTTTAGATTAAATCCCTATTATCTCCAAGAACAAAGGCTCAGATACAAGTAATAGTAGAAATTTGTACTTGAGACTCGTCAACACAGAGCTGGTCAGGGACAGTGCAACAGTGGTTTAGATGGACACACAGGAGCTTCCTACATTCCTTTACTATTGCATTCTCCACTGAAATCTCTTTATGAAGCCAATGTTCTATCACTATTCTTTCTACCCTGTACTCTTTCCAAAATTTCCTTTCTTACCCTCAGGCGTTGCTAGCTGACAAGCACATCTCGCCTCCTCAGATTCCCATCTTACCTTGAGTGGTTTGAGGGATTCCAAGCCTGTGCCTGGCTCAACCCCCTCCTCCCCGGCTTTCTTGCCCCTCCCTCTTCCCCGTCCACGGGGCTTCTTGGTGCCATCATGAGCCACACCGTGGGGAGGTTCAGTCAGGGGCCGGATGCGGGGCCTGCCACGGGGGCGAGGTGGGCCTTCCCGCTTAGGTTTGGTAGGCTTGCGGCCTCGCCGCTTGGGCCCCTCCATGAGACTGCTGTTTGGTGGGCAAAAGTCTATGTCGCCCATGGGGCTAAGGCTGGTCCGGTTTGTCCGGCAGCTGGAAATGAGGTCAGGCAGCAGATCAGGCAGGCGGCGGCTATTGAGGCGGATGTCAGCTGGGACATCCTCCTTGTCCTCATCGTCTTCAAATTCATACTCCTGGGCATAGTTTTTTTTGGGAGGTTGGAAAGGTGGTTCCCGTTTTTTCAGCAAATGGAAGGAGGAAGTCTTCAGCAATTTCTTGGGCTTGGAAGAGCAGAAGATTGGTGAGGTCAGGCCCGACTTGGATTCTGAAACAGGAGCTGTCCCATGTTGGCCAGACTGAATTAGTCCCAGTTGTTCTGTGTTGACTGTAGAAGGCAACTCGTGTTTGACTGACACTGTATCTAACCCCAAGTGCTGCCCATCCCCACTTTCTGATTGGCAGTAACTCTGGTAGCCTTGTCCACCAGGCATCATATCGTAGCCTCCCCCTTTCATTCCTTCACCCCTTTCCATGCCCTGCGTGCCATCATCTGGTTTAGGGAACTCATCCGCTGCACAGGGAGGGGGTCCGAACATGTCCTCCATGCCAGGGAAGAAGCTACGGTCTTCATCTTGTAACAAAGAGTCTGGGAAACAGATGGAAGTGAGGGGGACAAACCGTTGCTTGGCTCCTTGAGGACTGGGGCTCTCAAACTGGTCCTTGCCTTCAAGTTGGCCTTGAGGAACTTGCTGGGTGGAGTCGGGGTCCAAAGTGGAATCAGGAAGGAGATGCTGTTGACTCTGCACTGTCCCACCCTGTCCCAGGTGGGATTCCAAGCTCAGCTCGGGCTCCAAGAAGTCCTGGATCTCTTGGGACTGGGAAAGATTGCCTTGGGGCATTACCTCCATGCCCTCAGATTGCATCCTTTCTGACTGCAGCTGGCCTTGGAGCTGGGGGGACTGCTGTGGCTCAAGAAGCTGGGCTTCCATGCTCTGAGAACGAACATGGGCCTGATGGAGGTGGGCTTCCAATGCCTGCATCTGAAGCTGCGGTGAGGGCGCTTCCGTCTGATGCATACGCTGAGGTTCCATAAGATGGACATCCAGTGGGGTGCGAACCTTTCCACGAGAGTGCATCTGGCTTTGGGTGTGAGTGAGCACTGACTGGAGCAGTTGGGACTGCTGCTGCTGCTGCTGCTGTTGCTGGGAAAGGGAAAGAGGGGGCAAATCGGGAGGGGAGTCCATCATTAGGGTTGCACCCTGCTGGCCAGCCATTAATCCGTGGGACTCCATGGGATGAGGCTGGGAGGCGTGCTCAGGAGTCTTCTGCAAATAAGAATGGGCCTGAGATATTTCCTTACTGCTTGAATCCATGTGACCACTCTGGAGGTGCTGCTCCACTGACTTCTTTATGTCTTGCCCGTAAGAGTCTATAGAGCCAGCTTGATGGCTGTAATGGACCACAGAGGTAGCCAAAGACTCTGGAGTGGAACGCGTGTGGGAGTACTCTTTGGACCTCTCTCCTTTCTTTTTGTCCTTTAAGCTTTGCAAGGACATCTCCAGGCCTTGGTTGTCCAGATTAGAGTTGGTCCGAATCACACTCTGCAAGTGGTAACGCTCTTCAGTCTTGCTCAATTCATAACCCATCCCTTTCCCTGCCCTCTCCTCACACTCTACCATGCCTTCTGTTGGCACCCTTGGTGGGCTCTGCGACTGCAGCAAGTGTTGGATTAAAAACTCTTCATCTTCAGTTCTCTCAGATGATAGCAGGTCTGAGTCTGCCTTGGCTTTATTGTAAGAGGATGCTCTCTCTAACCCACCTTGGGAACCCTGGTAACTTTGTGTGTGAGCTGTCTGCATGAACGAAGGAGACAGCACAGAAGTGAGATATTTCTGGGTCTGGCCAGGCGATGCCACACTCTGGGGTCGGTTAGTGGTAGGTGACTGGAGAGGCCGGATGATTTGGGAAGGACTTGAATCTGGAAGGTTCTGCCCATGAGAGTAGCCAATAGACTGGCTGTGCCCTGGCATAGCTGGAGAATGGCCAGTGCTGTAACTCAGTGATGGGCTAGCTGTGGGCATCCCTTGAGAATGAGCTGGTACATAGCTTGGTGTCTGGCTGACAGAAACATGGGGCTCAGTCTGAACACTGTACCCAACAGATGATAAGCCTTGAAGCTGCTCAGGAGAGTAAGTCTGATTTTGACATGTCTGCAGTCCTTGTCCTCCTTGCCCAGCTTGGCCCTGCTGAGCTTGTCCACTGCTGGAATAACTCTGAGCTTTACTCACACTTGTGAGGTCCTGGGCTTGGTTGCTGCTGAAGCCTTGAGAGGCTTGGCTAACTGAAGACAGATTTTGTGGCTGACTGACAGAATAACTCTGCGTTTGGCTCATGGAAAGGAGACTCTGAGGCTGACCAGGCGAATAGGCCTGTGACTGGCTTGCAATAACAGAGCTGGGTTTGGGTGTGGATGAACTGTAGTTGCTTTGGCACTTGGGCGTGGCTGTAGAACGGGGTGGTTGGCGGGAAGCCGAGTAACTCTTGGATTTTGAAGAAGAGGTGGTACCAGAATAGCCTGGAGACTGAATAATGGGACGGTAGCTTTGAGAGGGCTCTTGCCGCGTGGCCTGGGAGGTCTTCTGCTGCTGAGAGCCTTCGCTGCTGGCAGGGGACTGATCGCCAAGGGGACTGCAGGAAAGGCTTGAGCGGTGGGGCATCTGCTGGTAGCTCCCCCCACAGCTTAGATAATGCTGGAGAGAATGGGCAGCGGGCAGCTGCGGCTGGGCACTGGAAGGTCTCTGGTAATGTTTGATCACACTATCTTGCCGGGGGATGGCCCGCTCAATGGAGGAGGCAGGGGAACTGGAGAAGACTGAGGTGTTGTAAAGCTGGGATGTCTGGTCAGATGGTCCCAGTGAGGATGACAAAAGATTGAACTGGGAGGGGAGGTGGCGGGAAGCTGATTCTTGAGCACTACGATACGCTGAGCTCTGAGAGGGCAAGCCCGTACCCAATACCGCACTGCCCAGTCTGTCAAAGCTGAGGGATGAAGGAACACTGGACTGAGAGGATTTGATGTGAAGTAGAGGATCATGGGGGGACAGTAGGCCATTGGATGTTGGGCTGAAAGTAGCATCCTGGAGCGTCAGGGATGATGTGACTGGGAAGCTGCGCCCGCTGAAAGAGGCTGGATGCTGGTAAGCAGAGAGCGCTGATGAGGAAGGGAAGGTGCCAGAACCTGGGAGGGCCCCTGAGATGAAGAGCTCAGCAGGCGCTGGAGTGTGCATGGCTGTAAAGAAGAACAAAAACAGAATATTTGATATGATGTACCAAATTAAAAACTTTGGTCACAAGGGTAATCTCAAACTCACAGTACTTACTGGACAGTACTACTCAGACTGGACAGTAATGATGAAGCATAACACACTTAATCTAACCACAAGTTAACTAATTAAACTGTTTTGTTCCACATCTTGCAATCAAATAAATAATCATGTTATGGCTTAATGTAGTAATCAGATTTTACAACATAGGAAAATGATGGCCGAATTCCTATAACATGCTGAATCACAAGCTACCTAATCCCATTTTATCCTTGCCTAGCATTCTGTGAAATTCACCCACTGCATGCCAAAGAGTTGATAAAGCATATTTACTAATGTCATGTCATTATAAACATGTTCCCTCATCCCCAAGGCTAATTTCTAGCTAGGACAATTATGATCAGGCCATATCTTAGTGACAAAGCACAACTTTTCAAGCAGAAGATTCTAAATTTAATTCTGAGCAATGTCCATTAAACTAGGGAGGGGAGGATGCTGGCCTAAGACCTTGGAAGCTTGTAGCCAGTTGAATAAGGCTAGTTTACTAATAGGCAATCAGGGGGCTTCCGGTTACTTTGGAGTGCAAGTTCTATAAAAATTCTCACTACTATACTACCTGGGAATAAGAAAACCCAATCATAAAACGGGAAACAGATTCCCCTTCCAAGCTGGATGGATCGAGAATCTGACTTAATGCCTGGGTTTGCCCAACAAATTTAAATAAGTGAATTAAAGACCCAGCAGATGAATTTCACCATGCTAAGGTGAGCTTTAATCTTAGATTTTTAGCAAGTTATATGAAACCAATCTTTGATTATTTTATGCTTTATTATTTATTTATTAAATTTGTATGCCACCCATCTCACTATCCAAATATTCAGTCCATTATGCAAACTAAGCAAATGGTTAATTCAATAATGTTGAGCGAGAGCACTCAGTCTTTCACTTCGTTCATTTATTTGCTTATTTATTATGAACCTTGCTTCAATTACAATGTGGTATATTGTAAGTGATTTATAAAGTGATGTATAAAGCAACTTCACAGAAGTATCAAGAAAGTACTATTTCCCAGAAGGACAGGCTACTCCCACCCAAACATGTTACATATATATATATATATATACCAGATATCTGTCATAAAGATATATAGTAAGGCTTCCTATAAAAATTTGCCCAACTCTGCCTCCAAAGAAAAGACATCCACAGTTCCTTCCGTGATGCTGCCAGAACTCCAGAGACATTACCTGTTTGCCAGGATGGAGTGCGGAACTGGGACAGCAGGGAGGAAGCAGAAGGGCCTGGCTGTGGTGCCCGTGACTCTAGAGCTGAAATGAGGTTCATGACAGAGGCATCGGGGGTGGCACTGCTGGCATGATGGAGCCCAGTCTCGAATAAGCCAGAAAGACCTAAGAAGGAAATGAAAAAAAGAAGAAATAAAGGATGTGAAGTGCTAAGAATCAGTGAAAAGGAGATGATAGATACAGCAAAAGAAAACAGGAAGAGGTTCATCACAGGGGACAGGCAAGGGAACCTACAAGCTGACAAGCATTATGCCTGTCAGAGGAACCACAAAGAGACAACACAAACATTAGGCATCAAAAGGCACAGCAACTATAGAATGCTTGTTTTAGTGCAGAACGGAGGGTTGCAATCAGTCAAAAGCCAGGCATATACAGACAGAAGGGGAAAAATGAGAAACTATTGACCTAATAAACATCTGGTAAAGAAGAGAGAAGAATCAGGCAAGCTGAATTGAAGAACGTATGAGGAACTGGGGGAACCTGGGGCTGTGTGACAGAAAAACCAAGCCGGGATCTTAGAGAAGCTGAGGAACTTAGGACCAAAGGTTCTCTATCTGAGCAATATGTATCTTTTCACATCTTAAACATGGCGCACAGTTTTGGATCTTCAGAAGTTTTCAACTCAGTCCATAGAGCTAGAGCATAGAATAACCCAGCCTGGCACCTCCCATTTCTACACTATAGAGAATTGAACAGCAGAAAATAGAAATGCCAAAAAAAAAAAAAAAGGCCCCTAGGTGGAGAACAGAAAAATTAAAGCATGAAAGAAAGGGTCAACCTTCCTTAATTTTCCCTATGCCACTGTTCTGGTTGACAGTCCAACCTATGTTCTGATTAAGAAAAGATAGGTTAAGCATATTTAAAATATGAACTTGGTATCTTGGTAACACAGAGACTCGGTAACACTCTTGGAATAAAAGAGGGATAGAGAAGGCAAAATAAATAAAATGAAGCTGAAACGAAAGCAAAATAACCAGTGTATCCAGATCTGCACAGAGGAAACATAAGAAAAAGTGAGCAGGAGAGAGAAGGAAGAAAAGACATAGTTAAAAACATTTATTGTTAAGGCTTCAAGGGAAATGGCAAGACAACCACCATACCTGCTGGGTGATGGTTTGTGGCATAGCCCTGCAGAGGATGGGGAGTGGCATACGCTTGGCGGTGTAAAATATCTGTGTCTGGATGTGAGCTTCGGGATCCGCCATACACCAAGCTGAATGAGAGAGAAACAAGGCTTCAGACATGGCAAGAGAGCTGGGATCTTGTAATGTGTGCCACATTCAATATCTCAGTGGAATACACTAGAAGTGTTCCTTCAAAGATCAGCAAAAGCAGGCTTGTTTTCCTGCAGATCTGTGAACTGAACCAAGAGGAACAAGGGGAACAAGGAGAGGCAATCATTCGGGAAGTATTGATTTTGAGTCAAAGGAGTATCTAGTACTTGTCTACTTCTAAAGTTCAGATTCTCTGTTTATCTATGTCCTCTTTACACCTTAAGCAACTGTAAGCATCACTTCGTAAGTGTAACATGGGCTTATCAATACCTTTCATTTTCAAGATGAACAAAATCATGATTTTGACTAAGATAGACTGCAGATGGTTATTATTGGGAAATCAGAAATGCATAAATGTGTAATGCAACTTTCTTTCCCTGTTTTTGATGCTCAGAGCAAAAACGTGTCCTGGACAGGCTTCTTTGCCTGCATGAGGAATTCACATATGCAGGAACGAAGACTGGAATGTGTAATAAACAATGATGCATGATGGGAAATGTGGTTTCCCAGGCCTTGGTTTCCCAACGCCTCGGTATCTAAGCTCTATCATTCCTCCTCCTATTCCCCTTGTGCAGGGAGACTCAAACATGCTGCCAGAAGAACATCCTCAAGCTTACCCCGTTTCCAAACCCCAGGCACCCCTAAATTTTTCGTGTCTTTAACCGCAAAGCAATCAACTCAGACCTGCTTTGACTTTTGTACATAACCTGCCATTCTACCAGTCAAATATTCCCCTGAATAAACTTCCCAAAATTTTTCCCCCATTTTGTGTTATTAAAACAAAAGACACAAACTTAATTCCTAAATCAATTATGCAGACCACTGATAGAAAATGGTACATCCAGGAGATATGGTATCCTCCTTCTTACATTAAAATACAGATATCTGTTTTTCAAAGGGTTTCTAAGAAGTTCCATGACTTGATCCTGAAAACCCTAGCGCACCACTTATGGAAACACATACATACCTGTCCCATATTCCGTGGTACAAACTTGTAAGTCTACTCAAATATGTGCCCCACTGAGTTCAGTACTCTGTCTGCATATGCAAATATATTAGCCTTCTCCAACCTGATGCCGTCTATTATGGGGGTGAGAAGACAATTTCCAGAATTTCCAACTATAATTCATTTCTCAAGTTAGGGAAGGCTAGAACAGAGGACTGCACTTGCGGCCCAGCCATGTGAATAGCATTTTTTATAAAACATGATTAGGTGATTTTATATGGGTCTCTCTTTTTAAATATATTTCTTTAAACAGGAGATCATTCCCCCCAGGTCTTACAAAATATCTATATAGAAAGTTTCAATTCTACACATCAGGCCATTATGCTCTTTTCTTCTAGACTCCCTTTGGGAGCTATCTGTATATATAATTATATGCAGTGCCACCACTCCCATCCTTCCAGCACCAAACCAACCAGACACCGTTACTTATTCTCTGACTGTGTGTTGAGGCATGTGCCACAATTATGCACGTGCCATGCAAGAAATGCAGGAAGAGCCCTGGGACAGGAGAAGCAGCGTGAGGTGGTGCACCTCTCTGTAAAGAGGAACAGAGGAAGGCATGACTTGCAGATGGCTTGCTAAAAGTAAGTGCGCCTGTCTCAGGAATGCAACTACCTGCAGGAAATTAAAAACGCAAAAATAAAAACCAAAAGCTTTCCCAGAGCAAAGAAAGTTATAACAACAGAATGAGCGCTGAGGAGGCCAACTGAATAAGCCGCCCTCTGAACACAGGTTGCTGCCTGTAATGTCACTGTGGTGAGACAGTGGACTGCACGCAACAAACTGGAAAGGGACATTCTGCAAAAGGTTACAGTAAACAGGAAATAAAGATATATTTTCTTTCATACAGTGAGATCTCAGTTCCTCCCTTGCTACAATGCACTGGATCAATATTGGAATGTAAGGCAGAAGAATGGAGCAAGAGATGGTTGGAGTATAAGAGATGGGCACATCAGTCTTGGCATCCACTGGAAAACTTTCTATTTTCCATTATTTCTCAAGGGGAAAAACCTAAGTTAACAAAGAGACAAAGCAAGCACCTGAACATTTGGTAGCAAAACAGCAAACAATGCAGATGCTTGTTTCAATACCTAACATTCTATTACCAACTATAGCACCGTATTCTGTATCCAGATGTGTACTGAAGGAAAAACGGGGTTTTATTTCAATTTCTTTGTGTTGTAATTTTAATATGTTAAATGGTTCTGCAATTGTTATATTTACTTTCACGGATATCTCTGATGAAATAGATCACAATTGTTCCTGATCATAGAGTGGGGAAAAACGTCCATTTTTTTTAAACCAGCTTCAAAACACTGCAACCCAGACTTCTGAATTAAATTTCTTCCTGTTGTGCCCTGGCTACAATTCCTGCCATCTTTTGCATCTTTTATACAGTACTTAATGTCCTCACTGGTTGGAGATGATGGGAGCTGTAATTCAACACATCTGTAGTAAACCAAATTGGAAAAAAAAATGCCCTAAGCCTTGGATCCTACACACAGAGAATAGATTCACACTAACTAACAATAAACTGCAGAGTTTTTTAACCAGAATGTGGTTCACACATAATCTTAAGAAATACATCATCGATTGCAAACCACAAAACATATTATCATACAACACAAGTAGCCATACTAAGTTAAATCCAAACAAACATTCTAGTTTAATTGTGAGATCAGATTCTTCTCCTACCCCACAAACACAAGCACACTCTGAATTAACACCAGCTTTTAACTCTCAGTGTAATTTGGAGATGAAAATGACAGGCACAACTTACTACCAAGGTGGAGAGGCCTATACATTTTAACACATCATACTAAACGTATCTAAGTGCTATGTCCCTAAAAAAGCATTACAGTATTCCAAACTAAGAAACTATTAATGCAATTGAGTGTCTCTTCTATGCTGATTCAAGAGCATATTAGCATGAACAAGTGAACAGAATAGTAACTGTTTAATCAGAATTACATATTCTAATCCTGCAATTTCTTTAAAAAAAAATTAAGACACTTGAGGATAACTTTATCTATCCCTTTCCTAGGTTACCTTGGCCTAAAATGATAACTTGGCTTCTTCCACTCTTGAAAAAAAACCTTTCTGTTATGCTTGCTTTCAACATATGATTGGTGACCACTGAGGGTTTAAAAGATGTGGGCATTCAAATAAAGAGTAGTTTTTGAAGGTATGCAATCAGTTCCCTGTAAAATTGTGCATCCACAAAAATTAGCAGCAATATGCAAGTTAATATAAAAGAAAGAAGTTTTGCAATTTCCCCCCAAGTTCTGGAAAAAATAAAACAGAGGAAAGTAGGAATGGAGGAAGAAAAGTACCATGGAAACATTCCAGGAGTTAGGCAAAATATTTTATGAGACTTACTCAAATAATTTTTGATGCCATGAGGACTAGGAACAAATGCACAATCACTTCTGAAAGAAATATGCTTTCTGTATTCTGTTGGCTATGGACAGTCATACTATTTCCCTTTATGCAACAGTCTGCATAAATGAATGCATCAAGTTCTAACAATTGCTAATAGAATAAAGCCTATGCCAAATTACACAGGATTCAAAGCACTACCAATAAGCAGATCACAGATGCAAGAAGCAGATGGAGTAAGGATTGCAAGCTACAGAGCGATGGGTGAATGCAGGAAAAAAATGCATGCAGCATCACAAAGTACAACTGCTGTACAAAGTATTATCTGGCACACAAGGCAGCCAACCAATGAGATTTCCAGCCTTTCAACATGCAAAGTAATAAGCCAGTAGTGCGAAGGTTTTGGTCCAGTTGCTTGGACTGCCATGCAAACATAATTCATAGTGGATGCAGAACACAGCAATGTAGGGTCCTTACTGATATGAAGACATGAAGTTCCTAATAAAATCCCAGCAATTATTGACAATGACTTGAGAATCAAAGTCTGGGAAGCAGTTGAATGACTTGTCCAGCTTGTTATCGTTTCGCTTTATTTTTTTTTACGAATCACAGTATATAAAACACGCAAAATACATGTGAATCTGTATTATTTATACTAGTTATTTTTGAGTCAATGTTTGAGTAATCTCAAGTGTTTTTTTAAAAATGTACTGATTACAAAAATCCCAGCAACAGACCAACCAGTACAATCTTAGATAGAATATGTGACTCATTAGAACATAGTAGCAGAAAGATCTAACTGCATTATGTATGCATGTGATATCATAGTATATTATGATTTTTAAGGGAAGAAATATTTACTTTTGGGGATCCAACATCTATATACACGCTGATAAAGCATGCATGCCGACACCAATAACTCTATATCCTAAGAATTTTCAGGAAATTTGGGAAGGAAAGCATGACCCCTTAAAGGCCAAGGAAAAGATGGAAAAAAAACATAAGACATAAATGAGAATGGGAACCAAGCTAAACTGAGGAGGCAGTTAATTTAAAAAAAAAAACCAAGATACTTTAATGATAGCCTTCTCAGCTTCTTCTCACACCAGTTTTCAAATTAAAATTGCTAACAGCTGCTCCATTGTTAACTCTGATGCTTAAGATGTACCTTCAGTACTCACACCAAAAAGCAGTGTTCATAAAGTAAAGGGGAGGAAAACATTCTTCTTTTCTCTAAGGCTCTGGGTATTTAAATTAGTAAATTTTACTGTATGGGGTGAACGCAAATGTTGTAGACTAGGGCTATCAAACTCCTGGCCCATGGGCCGGATGCGTCACATGCTGGCCACACCCATGCCTGCTTTAGCGAAGGGGGAAAAAGTCCCGATACATCACGTGACGTCGCTGTGACAACTTGAGTTTGACACCCGTTGTAGACTAATGACACTTATTTCCAAGGCTACCTAAAAAACATCTGTTGACCTAACCATAGAACCAACTTACCTTTTTACTCAGAAGTAAAGAGAAAAAGATCAGTCCTCAAAGCTCCCTGAACACTGTGCCCTTTGACCTAACTGCAACTTTAGACTGATGAGGCCTTGCTGTATGGAAGCAGAAGAGGAGCAAAGACTTGTCAAAACATATATTATGCACATGCTCTGATATACCTTTTTACATAAAACTCCCTATACAGTCAACAGAGGGCACTGCATCCAACATGCACCTCTATTCTCAAAAGTAAGTAAGCCTTCTTGATCAAATTCAAGAAAATCACCCACTCCACCCCTTTTGAAGGGAGCCAGCGAAGAGAAGATACACACAGAACTACAAGCTAAATAATGGAAGTGTGTGCAGATAGTCCCTGGCTTACAACAGTTCATTTAGTGACCGTTCAAAGTTATAATGGCACTGAAAAAAGTGATTTATGACCATTTTTCACAGTTATGACCATTGCAGCATCCCCATGTTCATGTGATCAAAATTCGGAGGCTTGGTAACTGGTTCATATTTATGACAGTTGCTATGTCCCAGGATCATGTGATCCCCTTTTGCAACCTTCTGGCAAGCAAAATCAATGGGGAAGCCAGATTCTCTTAACAACTGGGTTACTAACTTTAACAACTGCAACGTTTCACTTAATAACTGTGGCAAGAAAGGTCGTTAAATGGGGCAGGACTCACTTAAAACTGTCTCTCTTAGCAACATAAATTTTGGGCTCAATTGTGATCGTAACCTGTATTTTAATATACACTAACCCCCAAAGCTTCAAACTTTTTCTATGCCTTTTCTGAATTGCAAATACAATTGTTCAAAATATTACAAATGTAGCTGAACTAACTGATGGATCACTGTTAAACAAACCTTGTCCCAGAAGCACCAAAAAAAAAAAAAAAAAAAAGGAGGAATATAATTTAAGGAGACCAGTTGAGAAACCAAATGCTTAGAAACAGGGCGGGATTTTCCTCCAGAGAAGAACAGTAGCAATCAGAGTTATAGACCAACATTTACTTTGTACTGTATATACAGATATGCTTATGCATATGGAAGAGCACTGTGTTTAGATGGTTTTGCTCCAATTCTCATTTCAGATAGATGCACATTTTAAATTCATGTCCAAAACAAAATTAGTGTGGTTGAAATCTGCTCGTAAACCCAAGGTTCTTTGTAGTAGCTCATCTGCAATGTAAGGCCTTGCTTGTTTTGACTCCAGCTTTGGTTCCCAGAAAAACTGAGGGCTCTGATCCTCAAAGCTCTGTAAACTAAGCCACTAGACCTCACATTGTTTCCATCAGTGCTAGGTCCCAGTTTTCCTTTCATAAAATGCCAGGTTTCCCCCCCAAAAATATTGTCATTATTCCAGACGTTCTCATCATGTCACCTTCCAAATACAGAGGAATCACAACATCTAGGGCAGCACAATTACTCATCTGTGGCTGAGTGGCTAGCAGTTCTGAACGTTCTGATCTCAACACATCTGAAGGGGTCCATCCATGTGATAAATGTTGCACTATGCTTTCTACTGGTGCCACAAACTCATTTAAACGTGCATGTGCAAAAACATCTGTGCAGTGTTAGCCTAACAATATTACTAGTACTCTAGTCCTCTCACCCATCCTACAAATTATTAGCATCATATTGCTGCATACGTGGATGCTAAAATAACAATAAGAGGCATGGCAGAGGTCTGGTATTACAGTCAATATATCCCTGTGGCTAGGCCACATTTAAATCAAAATTTGTTACTCCTTTCTTACCAAAAATAATACAACACATCACAACATCAACACAATGCATGCAGCCTTAGGGGAAAGAATCGGTTTGTTTTACATTGTGCTTAGGATAGCTGTCCCTGACCTGGCACCCTCCAGATGTATTGGATGGTAACTATTATAATCTCCATTTGTGGTCCAAAACACCTGAAGGGAAGGCTGAACCCCATAGCAGGGAAGGCTGACCTAGAATAGAGAACAAGATATATTCATAATAATCTCTTTCAAACATAAAACAGATTCATATAAGATGGTATCACTTAATTCCCTCACCTATCAGGTGAAGATGCAAATTAGAAATATGTTAAAATACTATAGATATTGCAAAAACATATGAATGTTGGACATTAAGAAACATTATCATGGAATTTTAAAATGTGATACTGAGGATTTAAGACTTAGCTTATTCAGAAAGAGAACCAGAGTTAATAAGATTCAAAATTATTGGGTCATCTAGGATGGAAGTAAGGATGAACATATCAAAGCAGAGATTCAGATGAGTCTATGGGTCCCTACTCAAGTAAATAGCTACTAAGTTAAGAAGTTGCTCTTTGGAAAATCTACAACAACAACAACAACAACAAATGTGTCTAGCAAAGAAAAAAGTATGAAAAATTCATGTTTGATCAAAAGAACTTGACCTTCTACATTTCTATATGAATAGGGGGATGAGATTTGTATCTTGTGGAAACCTTAAAAAATATCTCATTTCTTATACATGGAATAAAATTCCAGCCACTAAAGTTTAGAATTTTACATCGAAGTCTCAATCTCTCTTGTTAAGCCTATAGGATTTGGGGGACCAACTCTTACCTTCTGCGTCTCTCCTCTGCAAAAGATGTCCTTACAGCCATAAATCATACAAACCATTGTGAAAAAGTGTCCCAATTTACAGGAAACATAAAGAGAGAGTTACAGGCCTGCAGCTGCTCATTTGTATCTTACCTGATACACACACACACACAAGGAATGGGAATACCCAGAGTTCCCAAAGTCAACAATTTCCTTTTCACATTTAGCAAGAAAGATTTTCCTGTCACCATCACCATTTACAAGAGCTGACTTACACTCAGCAGTTTGAAGACTCATTACCAAACAAAATAAGCTATCCTTTCAGAGGGGGTGGGGGGGGAGAGAGAGAGAGAGGGAGAGATTTTCTCCAAATGTCCAATCTCCTTAGGTACAAGGAAAGAATATTAGTTTTCCAAAATAATGCTGATGTTTCCCCTCCCAGATTAATTTTCCTGTCCCAAACCATGAGGCCAAAGCTTATTGCTTTGTCTCATATAGAGACAGGCAATGCAATGAAATGTCCTTCATGTCCTAAACAGGGCAGCAGAGGTGTCCTCCACGGGGCATCTCACTAATGAATGCCCCACTAGGGGTAGAAAAAGAGAAACCACAAAGGCATCACACTGCCACTCTCACTCACCCTTCACCTGCAGGGAATCAAAGCACTTTCTCCCTGTAGGGCTTACCAGGTTGCTGTGCAGGAGAACTGAGCATCAACCACCTTTTCTTCCTCCTCTGCCCTTTGTACATGCATTTCTGTCCCATGTCGCTTCTACCAGCGCCCAAGGGGCTGCACACCTCAGTCGGGTCCCCCATCCCACCATAGCGCCTAGAGGATCCCGCACGGGCTGCCTCCTCTCCCACCCTTGCAAAAGACGACCCTTCCAGTGCAGGGACGGCCCCAAGATTGCACCCCGGTGCCATGCCGCTGGCAAAGGAGCCGGGTCCCGCCGGCATTCCTTTCCCCGAGGTTGCCCGGGTTCTGCCCCCCACTCTCCCCCCTCAATCCCACTTCCAGGCCCAGGGAAGGAGGCCTGTGCAGAAGCTGGAAGGAGAGATGGTGCCGTGCTTGATCCCCGCCAAGACCGGTCTCTCCGGCATTGCCCGGGAAAGGGGCAAGAGATCCCTTTCCCTCCCCTCCACCACCCCCGGCGGCCTGACCTGGCCTTGGCCGAGCGCTCGTAGCTCCATCCCGGGCCGGCGCCCAGCGGATCTCCGAAGCCAGCGCTGGGGTAGTTCCTATCCATGGGGAGTGGGCGCCGGGGAGCGGGCGCCTGGGGCCGGCCGCGGTCCGTCGGTCGGTTCCTCGACTAGTCGGGGAGCTCCTGCTCCTCCCCCCGCGGCGTCGGTCGAGGGGGGGCGATCGGGGAGGAGATCTGGGAAGGGTGTCCCTCCTCCTCCTCCTCCCCCCCTCGGCCGCTGCACTCCCCCACTCGGCCTCGGCTCAAGCCGCGGGCTGGCGCTAGCGCTCGGGCGGCTGGAGGAGGAGGAGGCAGCGGCGGCGGTGGCGAGCCTCTGGGAGGCGGCTCATGGTGCAGCCATGTTCGCTGGGCGTCTGTCTGCGCTCCGCTCCGCTTCCTCCCACAATCCCGTGCTGGGGAGAGGAGGAGGAGGAGGAGAGGGGGGGAGCGAGTAAAGCGATGGAGGGATGGTGGGCAAACGGAGGGACGACGGAAGGAAGGGAGGAAGGGAGGAAGGGAAATAAATACAGGAGAGGGAAAGATGCAGGAAATGGAGTAAGGAGAAGAAGGGAAGAAGGCACCAAGGGAAGAGGAAGCGAAGGATAAATGGATAGATGGAAGAACGGAAGGAGTGGGCAAGAAGAGGGGAAAAAGACAAAGGCGCGCGCGGAGAGGTAGGGCGGCAGGAATGAGACCAAGTCAACCCGGCAGGACGGAGGAGGAAGGGTGGCTTGGAGGGAAAAGGGAGAGAGGAAGATGAGGAGAGGAAGAACAAGGTGGAAGAAACGGGAACAGAGGAATGGAGAAGGCAAATGGAGGAAAGGCTACAGAAGCTGGTGGGAACTTTTGTTGAGCAGTGATGCGTGAGATTGTTCCTTCATTCATTCACGTGTAAATGGGCGAACTAATACAGAGCTGGACAGATACGGTATTACTGAGCAGAATGTCTCTATTGTGGAAGCTCTTTTGCGGTCCATACTGTGGAATAAACATCGTAGTTTTTTTAAGGTTATTACTGAGGCTAGAAATTTTGGCGAACCCATGATAACTAAGGAAGGAATCTGTATTTTAACATTTAAAATAATACCCTTGCTGCAGAAGAGATGGTCACATCCCCATCCCTGAGTAGAAGCATTTGTTTTGGCATAACTTTACTTTTTTACTTGTCCTCTGCCCAGGGTGTTCAAAGATATGGGAAAATGGTACACTGGCATTTGCTGAGTGTTTAGTTCACTAGGCATGCATTTGTTCAGGACGTAGCAGGTGATTTCATAGTCTAATATTTAGAAGGAAAGATCATTATGGACAGTTTGAATTATATATACACACTAAAATGCTGATTAAGATATTTCTTTCTTAATCTTTCTGATTAAGATATTTTGTTGTAATAATAATAATAATAATAATAATAACAACGTATACACACTCACCCTGAAATATATTCAAAGTCTGTGAGGCAGACATTGCTCATGGCGCATCACATTAAGCTATATATTATGAGTGATAAGCCACAATTGCTAGAGTTGCACAATTCAATAAGCCACAAACAAAGTGCATTTAGGCTTAGCATAGCCTAAAATATAAGCACAATATCCATGTCCTGTGGCTTTTAATGCAATCCTGGCTTCTGGATTACAACCATCTAAATTTTATTTCCAAATTAACAAAATCAGATCATGAGGCTTAATATAGACTGAGCAAATTCTATGAATCCACCTCCTTTTGAAGAATCGATTTTAAGATCCAGGGATTTAAAATCCATGTGCTACAGCTTCAGTCTAGAAGTGATTTAAACCTGAAATAAAACGATTAAAGTTTACCAGTTATCTTTTAGAAGAGACTTTAAATAGTTTGGCCTTTTTTTTCCCCAGGCCAAAGAATAACTGATTATTATTTGAATTTAGGCCTCAGGTAAAAGTGCTTGAAGAAAAAAGGCTCCAAGCCTTGTTAACTGGATACAGTGTTTGACAACTGTCCAGCAAAAGGATGTTCTGGATCACTTATGCTGTAACAACATGGAGTGATTTCATCCATGCTTATTAGCTTTTACACTAATTAGACAGAATTATACAATTAATGTAGAAGCATCCACAGCTCGCACCTCATGGTCTACTCTATAGTATTTAGATTACTCTTTTGTGCTAGCTCAGATTGTGTGCATTTAGAGCCCCCTTCAGGCAGGAATTAGCATTGTACAATATCAATTCTTTTGATTGGCAAGCAATATGAAGATTCTCGATTGGCCACACTATCTATAAATAGATAGTCCTCGACTTACAACAATTCATTTAGTGACTATTCAAAGATACAATGGCACAGTCACTTGTGACTATGTTTCACAAGGCCGTTGCAGCATCCCTCATGTAATCAAACTTCAGATGCTTGGTAACTGTCTCATATTTATGATGGCTGCAGTGTCCTGGGGTCACGTGATCAACATTGTGACAAACAAAGTCAATGGGGAAGCCTGATTCATTTAACAACCTTGTTACTAATTTAACAAGTACAGTGATTCATTTAACAGCTGTGACAAGAAAGGTTGCAAAATGGGGCAAAACTCACTTAACAAATGTTTCACTTAGCAAATAGAAATTTTGGGCTCAGTTACAGTCATAAATTGAGAGCTACCTGTATTCATTTAGAGGTGGGTTCACACCAGGTGTACAGTGTGGTTGTGTGAATGGACATTTCAATAGTTAAGCTTTTTAGCCTAGGGCAGTGATGGCTAACCTTTTTGACATCACGTGCCAAAAGTGGGGGGAGCATGGGGGTGGTCGCACATGTGCCCACACCTATAATTCAGTGTGCCCCATGCCCCAACCCCTATGCATGCCCGTGCTACCCCCATGCTCCTCCCACTTTTGGCACTCGATGGCCCGGTGGGGCCATTTTTCACCCTCCCCAAGCTCCAGAGGTTTTCTTGGAGTCTGGGGTGGGCAAAAATGGCCTTCACTCCACCCAGAGGTCCTCTGGAGGCCAGAAATTGCCCATTTCCCAACTTCTGATGGGACCAGAAGGTCCATTCTTCGCTCTCCCCAGGCTCCAGAGCCTTTCTAGGAACATGGGGAGGGTGAAAGTGGCCTCCCCACCCCACCCCCACCCCCCTGGAAGCTCTCTGAAGGCCGGAAACAGCCTGTTTCCCAACTTCTGGTGGGCCCAGAAGGCCTGAAAATCAGCTGGCCGATGAACACATGCACGCTGGAGCTGAGCTACAGCAAAGCTTGTGTGGCCACCGATATGGCTCTGCGTGCCACCTGTGGCACGCGTGCCATAGGTTCGCCATCATGGGCCTAGGAATTAGGAGATGTGGTTTAGGAGTTTTTCCTTCTCCCAAAGTTGTAGCATTTTCTGTAAGTCTATTTGCTAATGATGTTCACCCATCGTGTTCAAAGAGGACCTTGACATCTGGGATGTCAAGACTTGCACGTGAATTGGATTAAATTGAGGAAGAGGTATGCATAGGCAGCCTCACTCTCTCTTCCCAGATTCCATCTTGCTTTGCTAGCAGGACAATAGTTGAGGCAGTTGGAGATGGGCTGGGCACAGTGGTTGATCAGGGCATCTTTCGTGTCTTGCCCTGCTCTTAGCATATCACATCACTTGCGGAGACCATCTTCATGACTGTTGTCCTATTCTAGTAGGTTTCATCTGCTCAATCTGTCAGAATCTGTCTTCACATGCTCGGGATAGACAAGTCCGTATTTCACCGAAGGTCAATGACCCAATTGCTACTCTCAACTTGGTTTGGCTAGCCTGTCGAAGCTGTTGCCCAGGGTTTGGCCACTGCGCGTGCTACAGCTACTAGGAGTCACAGGTGAGGGCTGAGTGACAAGTGGGGACCAAAGGTGGATGAGCTGCCCTTAAAAGCTGCCCTAAAATGAGTTGCCCTAATCTATCCACTTCTTCCACTCCCATACATAAGTCTCTTGAGTCCGATCTTTTAGATATGCTGAAATCTTCGCCATCTCTACAAAGCTGGCCATCTTCAAAGTCCATTCTTCAACAGTGGGCGTAGCATCATTTTTCCAATATTGACCTATCAATATCTAGCTGCTGTCACCATATACAATATCAGCTTTGTTTCACCCAATGTAAAACCCTTAACTATACCCAATAAGAACAATTGTGGAGAGAATTGGAGTTTTTTTGATAAATATTTGATTTCTAATGAATTTGCCCCCTTCCCACAAATTTGAGTCTGTTCTTGTCCCCTCAGCGATGACATCAATATGCTTCACTAACAATCCTTATGCCTTTGTCTCCTTTCAGTCCACAGCTCTGATCAGATTTACATCATATTTAGGCATTCCAGTTTTAGAGTAGTATTATTCCTCTTCCTCCAAAATTTTTGTGAGTGCAATTTAGCACATTTCACTTTTGTGGCTGATGATAATGGATTAGAGCTGAGATTTACCAAACTCTTATTGGACATTCAAGCTGCTTCAAATCCCTTTAAGCATTATCCAATAAGGTTTTTACTTGGCTTCTGAAGATATATCTGTCCGCATAATGCCTGAGAAGCATTTACTAAAGCTCTTGTGAGAATTTTTGCAGGCTCCTTATATACATAGGTTTAATGTTATTTTGAAAGATCTCTAGACCTATGATTAAAAAACAGGAATAGTATTTTCAAAAGAGCACTAATTCTGTGCATCACCAATCAGTTTAAATCAGAAAAGAGAGCTGGTATCCGCCAACTGCACTGGGTACATTGTATGTTTTCCACTATTTCAACAAGGTGTTTGGCACAGCAATTACTGTTTTTAAATTTGGTGAGGTGACCATTGTCATTTTGCTAACACCATGGGCTACTTACAGTTGCTGCTGGGAATGACTATATTGCCACATCCTTGAAATCCAATGGACAGAGCTTGTTTTCAATTACTCCTTCGCACTTCACCTTCCACACTTTTTCATGCCCTTGTCCTGTCAACCAGGCTATTTTGGTACATGCGTTTAGCATTCTTTCAGAAAAGCACTAGGCCTCTGTTCAGAAGTAGCCCAAATGATACCCTGTTTCCCTGAAAATAAGACATCCCCTGATAATAAGCCCAATCGGGCTTTTGAGTGCATGCACTAAAATAAGCCTCCCCCCCCGAAAATAAGCCCTCCCCAAAAAATATTTAAACACAGAGCTGGAAATCAGGTAAGATGGCAAGAGGAGCCCCATCTTGCTCCACGCGCCCCAAAATAAAAAGACCTCCCCAAAAATAAGGCCAATTGCTTATTTCGGGGTTCCCAAAAATATAATACAGGGTCTTATTTTCGGGGAAACACGGTAGGTAGATACATATTACTTCTGAAAAGATGATCCATTAGTTGGACAACTTGATATGTGACTAAACTAGCCATTCTAAGCATCTTTCTGTGTTTTCCATTCACTACACACTAAGGAGAGCAATAGATTGTTGCTTTTCCTTGCTGGCAAATGATGCTTGAAGGGAAGGGAAACTCTGCCAGAATAATCCACCAGGCTCTTGGAAAAAAACTGCACCATTCACTGCCTTCAGTTCAATTCCCAGGCAGAATGGCAATCAACCAATTGGTAATTTATGCTGGCATACTTATCAGTTTTGACTGAGGAATATTACTGTAACACAGCTACAGTGTCTGGCTGTGCCTTGAAAAATGTAACAGAACTCCAGCACCCCCAGTGGTCTCTTTTGTGTTTATCTTGGTTTGGTTTTGCTGCATTATTTAAATTTATGATGAAGTAAATCTATTTTTACTCTCTTTGATTGATACTGAATTTTGAGTTATGTGCTGAGGACCTTTGGAGAATACAAGGAATGAACTACTTCTCCAACAACAGTCATATTGGCGGGAAACTCTTTGAAATACCATTCTAGCACCTCTGAAAGGCACCAATTTTGGGGAAGATATATAGAAAAATATTTAAGATTCATTCAGGAACATAGTGAAATGCCTATAGTTCTCCCTGGTAAATTAGAGTTCTCAGATTTGGCCTGTGATAGAAAACATCCCAGTTGCCAGAATATATGAAAATGGGGCATTTGTTACATTGAAGAAATCCATACAGCTCAGTGGAGGGTTTCAAAATTTTTTACTACCAGTTCTGTGGGTGTGGCTTGTTGGGTGTGGCGTGGCTTGTTGGGCATGGCAGGGAAAGGATACCGTAAAATCTCCATTCCCCCCCCCAATCCAGGGGAAGGATACCGTAAAATCTCCATTCCCCCCCAATCCAGGGGAAGGATACTGTAAAATCTCCATTCCCTCCTGATCAGGTGGGACTTGGGAGGCAGAGAATAGATGAGGGCGGGACCAGTCAGAGGTGGTATTTACTGGTTCTCCAAAATACTCAAAATTTCCGCTACTGGTTCTCTAGAACTGGTCAGAACCTGCTGAAACCCACCTCTGATACATCTGAAATGATAATAGTACCATAAGACAAAAAAAAAAAAAAAGAATTGAAATGAAATGAAGCAAAAGCTCTTTGATGGGCAAAACCTGGAGGATTTATTTTTTCAGAGATCTATATTTCAGCACAAAGCTAAGTGATGTGCTCATAAGGTCGAAACGTTATTATATCATAACGAAACGTGATTATTTCGCCGTTCTCATTGCGTCTGCAGAAAATCGTCCAGCAGCTTTGTTCCGAGTGATCCACTCTCTTAATCAGGGAGCGAGGGAGGACCCCTTGCAAGGCCACGCTGACAATTTTGTTCAATTCCTGCAAGACAAAATCGCTCAGATCCGGACGGGTTTAGACTCTGACTGGGCAGGGTCTGACAAGGAGATGGGAGCAAGTCTTGAAGGCAACATCTGGGTTGACTTTGACCCTGTATCCATAAATGAAGTGAACAGGATTGTTGGAAAATTGGGGGCTTCAATGTGTTTGCTGGACTTGTGTCCCTCCTGGCTTGTTGCGGCAACCAGAGAGGTGACTAGAGACTGGATCCAGGCGATTATCAACGCTTCGTTGAGGGATGGGGTCTTCCCCGCCATCCTTAAGGAGGCGGTGGTTCGACTCCTTCTCAAGAAGCCTGCCCTGGATCCGGCCTCCTTGAACCACTTTCGTCCTGTCTCCAACCTTAGCTTTATAGCGAAGGTTGTTGAATCCATGGTGGCACACCAACTTCCACAATTCCTGGAGGAAACGGATTATCTAGACCCGTACCAATCAGGCTTCAGGCGCTGACACAGCATGGAAACGGCATTGGTCACCCTGGTGAATAATCTCTGGTGGGCCAGGGATAGGGGTTATTCCTCTATACTTGACCTCTCAGCGGCTTTTGATACCATCAACCATGGTATCCTACTGCGACAACTTGGGGGTGCGGGGCACTGTTTTACAATTTTTCTCCTCCTACCTCTCGGGTTGCACGCAATTTGTCTGGACAGGGGGACAGAGATCCTCTCCAAGGCCCCTCATTTGTGGGGTGCCTCAGGGATCGGTTCTCTCCCCCTTGCTCTTTAACATCTATATGAAGCCGCTGGGTGAAATCATTCATTGTTTCGGGGTGAGGTATCAGCAATATGCTGATGATACCCAGCTTTACATCTCCACCCCGGACCAACCCAGGGATATCCTTTCCATGATGTCTAAGTGCCTGGAGGCAGTACAGGTCTGGATGGGTAGGAACAGGCTCAAACTCAACCCCTCCAAGATGGAGTGGCTGTGGATGCCGGCATCCCCTGATCTAGTGACCCCATCACTCTTGATGGGAGGGGAGTTGCTTACTCCCTCTGAAAGTGTTCGCAATCTTGGCATCCTCCTGGATTCGCGGCTGTCCTTAGTTGATCACCTGATGGCCGTGACCAGGAGGGCTTTTGCGGAGGTTCGCCTGGTGTGCCAGTTGTGACCTCTCGTAGATAGGGATGCCCTCCGTACAGTCACTCATGCTCTTGTTCTCTCTTGTCTGGACTACCGCAGTGCCCTCTACATGGGGCTGCCCTTGTGGTGCACCCAGAGGCTCCAGCTGGTCCAGAATGCGGCTGCGCGGGTTGTTATGGGAGCTTCCCGCCCCTGCAGGAGCTGCACTGGTTGCCGGTGGTCCTTCGGATCCGTTTCAAGGTGCTGGTACTTACCTAAAAAGCCCTTCATGGCATGGGCCCGGGGTACTTGCAGGACCACCTCCTACCAGCCTCCCACCGCCCAGTGCGCACATATAGGACTGCCCTCTTCCGGGTGCCATCGGCCAGACAATGTCGCCTGTTGGCGCCCAGGATGATGGCGTTCTCTGTGACCGCACTGACCCTCTGGAACGAATTACCCACTGGGCTCTGGATGGCCCCCGACCTCCGCTTTTTTCACGGTGACCTGAAGACGTGACTTTTTCAACAAATCTCCTGATCTGTTGGGGGTTTTAGTTTTAACTGTCGGGGATTTTAATTGGATTATTTTAGTATTCATTTTACTGTCTTGTTGTTTTATTGTTGTGAGCCGCCCGAGTCCTTCGGGAGAAGGGCGGCATATAAGTATGATAAAAATAAATAAATAAATAAATAAGGTCAAATATGGATATGTAGAAAATTCCTTTGCTTATATACAGATATTGGGAAGTGGGGACCAAACAATAACAATTGTTATGTGTGATTGGGAGCCACCTACAGTTCAATATAAACTGGGTAGCTATATACATGCTTTAAATAAATAAATAAAATAAATACAAGTGCCATATTTATGTAATGAGTCAGTTATTAGGATTTATTTAATTATATGGTTATCCTGCCTTTATTACTTTATAAGAAATTCAAGGTAGTGACAATACATAACTCTCTTATTTTTCCCACAAGAACCCTGTGAGGTGGATTGGCTGAAAGAGAGTGACTGGCCCCAGTCATTCCTAAAGTCAGATGAGCCTCCAAGTATCTAGGCCAGCACTTTCAACACTACACCAAACTGGCTGTTGAAGTTAATTTTTTAAATTTGAGCCATGTGTAAAATAATAAACTAGAATGCCATACCACCTTAAGGTAAATTTATGTTTACCTCCATTCCCAAAAATGGAAATATAGGAAAAATGCTTAAAAGCAGTGTTTTTCTATCTCGGCAACATTAAGTGGATTTCAACTCCCAGAATTCTCCAGCCAGCATATTTAAGTTTACACATTTTAAAAGTTGTCGAGATTGTGAAATACTGCTTAAAAAGATGAGGGGGTGGGGACTATGCTCCATTAGTAAACAAGCCAAAGCACAAATGTGGCAAAATAATAAGTAGTGGGAGTTTCCTGTAGATGTATTTCACAAATCCACACATTGGGACAAAAGTGCCATAATAACAGCTGCTAAGAACATAGTCTAAATTCACAAAAAAGAGTTTTTGGGGAAAGAAACTGAAAGATTAAAGCCAGGTACTTTGGCTGCCCCCTTTACCTAGATGGTTAGCAAATTTGGCAATTGTGAAAGCAATATACCAGTTGAGTCTTGGCAATCTAGTATCATGTGGAATCCCATAGCTATCTTCTTCTGATGGATATGTGAAATCTGTTCAAATTAAATCCTGAACCAAAATGTCTTCTGACAAAAACACTCAGATGTATGAAAAACAGCTTTTAAAGTTTTATTTTCCATAGAAATCATATTAGAAGATTCACAGACTACTCATTTAATCAGCCACATTATTGTTCACCAACGCTCAGCAAACTGCTTCCCCTTCCTTACAACTTTGATGGAGTGTTCTCTCTATTGTACTCCCAGGCAAGCAAACAATATTTCATGACAAGTAAGTGGAAAGGCAGGACAGATATGAGTTTAACATCTGTGCTTATGGTGTTTTGTCCAACTACACCATCATTCTCATTTCATTCTCATCTTGTGCTTCAGACAGCTGTGCAATATAGCTCTTAGAAGTATTTATAAACATGTTTTGTTTGCTTACATCACTGCAGAGGTGTACCCATGTTCTGTGGCTGATTGGACTTTCTTACTTGTGCTCCACCTCTGGCTAAATTTCCTACTTGTCTCGAAATACCTGTGCTACTGTCCAATTTGCATTGCTAATCTGCCTTCCCTAATAAAGTTCTCAGGACCGGTTTGGAAGCATGGGTGGGCGTGTCTGTCTTCAGGTTAAGAGGGGAACAGAGCTCGGAGGTGGGGAACCCACTTTGCATGAAAATAAAATCAAACTTAATCCAGACCAAATTTTTAAATGGATCAGGCAGCTGTGATGGGAGAAGCCTTTCACTGCTGAGGCTTCTAGAGAGCAGATGTGAGTCAAGCAGTAACACTGGGCCAGATGGTCAAATGACCTGATCTGATATAAGTCAGCTTCTTCTATGTTCTGTTCTTAGAACATTCTCTAGAATAGATTATGAATTTTGCTAAATCAGTGGCCATAACAAATACTATTATTTGGAAAAGCAGGGGCAAAATGCAATGTTGCCAATGAATAGTTCAAGCTAGCCATTCCTGTTTTTTTATACTGCATGCAATTACAGAAGACAAACTTCTAATATCCCTATTCTTTCTGCACTTGAATAAATGTCTGAGCTTGCATAATCCAGAGCAGTTCCCCCAAACTGAATCTCTGTCTTGAGCTATTTAAGATTTCTTACTCCAACTTGGAATTCCTATTATATTAATTAGTCTGCCACGATCAATCATGTTTATCTTCAAATAAAAATAATTTTCATTTATCCTCAATATAATCCTTGCATAATCACATGTTGATAGAAAAGACAGTTATAAAAAATTCATTCATAAGATGAATGGAAGAAGGGAAAAACAGGGGGAAGGAAATCTGTGCAAATTAGCAATTCACTTTCACATTAAGCTAGTGATATCAGTCCTAATATGTACATTTGCAATTTTAGATTTTAATTTCTCAAGCAAAACATGTTGCAATATCTTCTTCTGCACACACCTGACACTTATATGCAGTCTCTACATACTGCAGATTCATATCCAGTATGCATTAATTGTATGCTTCATAGTCACATGTGCTCCCTGCCTTGGCAATGATGCAGCGGTGTGCATAGTGACTTTGGTACAGATGAAGAAGGCCAATAGGTATTTCAAGATTATTTATCCTGCTGTTGAAAACTCAGGTTGGCCGAGTCAAATTGTTATTCCTGAAGAAAAAGAAAGACATGGTAATTGAAGAAAGAGTCATACATGGAAACGGGTGAATATAGAAAATCTAGCTGGATTAAAAATATTCCTGAGAAAATGAAGAAGTGAAACATTAAGATTATGTTTGGGAATGTTGGCTCAGGAATTTTGGCATTTGAAGTCCACAAATCATAAAGGGGCCCTCGTTCCCCACCTCTGGTATAAAAAAATAAAAGATTTTCAGCTACTCCAGTGCTCCACTCAGCATATGAAATAAATCTGAATAGTTTTTAGCCCACACTTGAATTCCTCCAATGAAATAGCTCATAAGTTCCAATGGCACACTGCACTACTGCTGAATAGCATTTACCACTGCAGAGGTTTTGCAAATGTTAAGTCAAATTCTGCTTGCCTACAATGTCTCTGCAGTAGGCACTGTTTCTGAAATAGGAGAGGACAGATCTGTTTCATTTCTTCATGACAAGTATTGCTATCGTATTCAATATTTTGTAGATTCAATATAGTTCTTCCAACAATTCTTTACACAGAAGGACTTCCAGGATTTTTACCACCTGAATCACCATCCTCTGAGTATGATCCAATTCCTTGATGACCTTCTAAAAATGTGGTACCCAAGTTTAAACTCAATACTAGCTAAAGTTCAACCAATGTGAAATAGCATGAAACTGTTCATTTCTCAAGTTGAATATTATGTTTTGATTAATGCAACCTAGAATTAAAATTTTAATTAGCTGGCTCATCTTAATTTTATGACCTACTGATACACCTAAATCCTTCACATACTGCCAAGCCAATGTTTCATTCTATCCTTGCCCTTTTACTTCTGTTTATCTACAATTGTACTTGACATTTGTTTCAACTGGTTGGATATGTGTATCTCACTTGTAGATTTCCCAATGATCAGAACTAAATCCAGGGTTTTTTTGTTCCATTCTTTATTTTCTGAGAGGCAGAAAGACCAGGAAGTCAGGATTTTATTGAGTTGTTCCAGACTTAGCAGACTTCCAGATGTTGAGATAGTTCAAAATTCCCTATTAATACAATAACTGTCTCTATGAAAGTTTTGCAACTGTTTCAGAAAAACATAATGTGTGCTTTCTGTTGGCTTGGCAGCCTTTTCTATATTGCTACCTTGATAGAATTTTTCTCTTCCTTTTCTTCCTATCATCATCTATAGGCTTTCATCATAGCTTCCAATCTCAGATTCATGGTTTTATCTGGAGGCTTCAGAAGCCTTATATATACAGCTCCTCTCCCCTTCCTTTTCCCCCCTCATCTGTTCCTTTTGAGCAAGATATACCCTTTGACTGCAATAAAGTCATCCAACAATGCCAAACATGTTGAACCCCCTTCAAGACTAGCCTTCATAATCATAGGGATCATTGGCTCCCTTTCAGTAGTCCTCTGCTACAGCATATTCTGAATATAGTGTCAACCTCTGCTGTTTTGTCATATATGTCATGGTCCTGGAGAGAAAGATCCAAGTTTAAGAATTGAGAATTCATAATGATTCCCTGCTTCTTCATAACTAATATTTATGTTGTACTTACCATAACATGCATGCTGCATGGGAATTCTGAAGATCACAGAGCAACACGTTTGAAAGGCACGTGACTGGAAAAGATTGACCTACTCTAATTAAATCTGCTTAACACTCCTGCACTTTCAGGACCATTAAAAATTGAAAATCTGGGGGTTTACTATGAGGCTAAGATCTTCCTGTTATCTTCATTTTGCTTTATATCTACTCCTTATCTGTCTCTAGTGCCTCTAGTGTTGCTGATCCTGAGCTGATCTGATACTGGTGGCAGGAGCAAATACTAATTTAAGTTATGTGCAATATTTCATGGTAACCTTGCAATGATGACATTGTGAGTAATTTAAATCGCTATTTCTGCCATCAGAGTATTCAAGGATGTGGAACTAGAAATCTAGCAGTAGCTTAAATATGCTAGTTAACCACACCAACGCTATCCCACCTGAAGAAAAGGTATGCTGGAAAATTTGCTTCTTTATTAACATTTTAGTTGATCCTAAAAAAATAACACCCAATTATTACTTTTGATACCCTATCCCTACAGTGCACAGCATCCTAGAATTTTTATGATCCCACCAATTTTATAGTGCTAATTAAAGAAAAGGATGCTGTTATTTTCATGTATGTATGTGTACATGTGCATCTCCATACCCAGACAAATATTGACGTTTTTTTTTCAACTTTCAGTTTAGCAACCAGAGCCAATGCCAGATGAAAGTTACATTTTCTGCTGCCATTTCATATTGTGGTAACAGCCTGGCATTCATGTCACTTTTAATCATGTCACATTTGTTTTCTACCTGCATGGAGCTCTGTGTAGTATATATGGATTTCCCCAATGGCGGTACAGTCTGAAAAGTTTTTTGTTGCTGAAAAATAGCAAATTCTTCTGTCCTTTAGGTTTGTGGAGCTCTGGACAGAATCCATGATCCATAAATAGTGCAGAAACTGAAACTGGAGCAAGCAACTACATGTTAATGGATCAAAGCAGAATCGCTAATGAGCAGAAGTCTAGAAGAGATGGAGGGTATTATACACATATTGCCTGGAGTGGGGAGAATTGGTAAATTTAAAGCTATTCTCTCTTTCTGACTGAAGTAGAGTGAATGAATCTAATCTCTCCTGAGGAGAATGATATTTTTTTCTGCCAGTTCCCTAGAGACAGAAAAGGGAAACCTGTGCCTTCACCCCTATTCACATACGTTTTTGTTCTTGCTAAATTACAACTCCCATCAGCTCCAGCCAGCAGAGGTAGGGATGAAGATTCCTGGAAGTTCAACATCTGCACTTTCCCACCCCCGCATTGGAGGCTAACATAAGCTCTGTTGGTGATTCTGAACTTCCTGTCAACTCCAGTACTGCCTTTCCTCTTGAGAACAAAGATCTTTGGTCTCTTGCAGGTTCATGCAGATTTTCCATGGGAAAAAGGCTTTGCATAATCTAATGTTTTCCAAGCTCCGGTTCAAATGGGATCTTGATCTTACTGCTCTCTTTAGGCAGCCTGAGTCTCAAACCTTCCTTTCCATCTATATCCGGTTCCCAATCCCTAGATAATGTTAGAATTTTGAGGTAGGGTCCCAATTATAATTCTACCTGTTGTAAGGTGGGGGTGGTGCGTCGTGTACCCCTGGAGATGCCATTGCTTGCTCATAAGAAGGAAGTCCAGGGGCAGATTCTGGCTTGGGCTCATCATCAAAGTTGGCAAGGGGAATCCCTGGATCCTGTGTTCTTCTAAAAGGAAATGGAGACCAAGGTAAAAAAAAAAAAACTAGAACAATTCACAGGCTTTTTGTCTGTAAGCCTAACTTAATCAAAACAAAAAATTAGCAAACTTTTCACCAGCTGTTTAGAAAGCATACAGTCTGTTTGGAAATTAAGGGAATTTTAGTCCAATAACTCACTACAGGAAAAAAGTTGAGAAAACTATCAATTTCAAAAAATAATTTTATGTAATATCCATGAAAGATTTATGCAGGATGCAAATGCTGGAAACTGTAGTTCAGCAATGTATTTTTAACAACTGTATAAAAACATCAACTTCAAAAAGACATTCACTTTGGAAAATATGCATGCAGCTAAAAATTAGCAGTTTTATAGTTTAATTCCTCTAGAGGTCAGCCATGTTTGAAGAAGGCTGATATAAATCCCCATAATACTGTTGTTCTTTTCACTGATGCAACTGTTAATCCTGAATCAAATGCTTTTGACTTCATGTATAGTTGGTGACAAAGTGCTAGAATTATATTCCCCTTTCACGCCCTTTATTACATAGGTGGGTGAAAAACATCTCCCCATGGATCCTGACACATACCTGGATCGATTTCTCTCTTTAGCCCGATATTTGATACAATACATGGCCACAATTATAAACATGACAATAGACACCAAAGCTGCAATCAGGCCAGCCACCAGACCTGCCACATCTATTCCAGGATTTCCTATGAAAACAGGTAGACAGGAAGGGTTACTGGGACTCTTGTCGCTTAAAACAACAGGAGATTATTGTTCTAATTCTAACATCCATGCTATATTGCCTCTTGGAACTGGAAAATCTTGGGGTAAAAGTCTGGATCACATTGGTATTGGAATAACCTGGAACAGAAGCTTTAGCTCCAGGTCAAATTTGTCAAGACAGTCTGGATATAAGGATGGCTCATGGGTATGTCCTCCATACTTTTTGAGATCCCAAAACCCCCTCTTGCCAAATGTTGCCAAATTGTAGGTGCACCAGTGTTGAGAATCAGCAATTTTGGTTTTCTTGGTCTGGGATGGGAAATACATGGAAATTGGAATATATGTCCTAAAATATCTTTAAACCGGTTTTAAAAAGGAAAGGAAGCACCCTGCAGAAATGGAGAATCTTGGCTCAGCTATTGTGAATGTCTCAGCCACTTTCCACCCTACCTTTCAATGCAGTTTTCTCTTGTGAAAAAAATGTGTAACCCCCAATCATCAAAATGTTACCCACCCAAATTTAATCATAAACAATAATGATAATCACTGAGAATTCCCCAAAAGTTATTATCTGTCACATTAGTGCCCCACTTGCAATAATTACAGTCTGAATTGGTTGATCTGGTATAAATATATGGCATGCAATGAGGTGGAGAACAGATTACATACGTCAACATAGAGTTTTAGGATGAATTACTTGATTAAGCAGGAGAAAGTTGTATAAGCACACTTTTTTAGAAAGGAAAAGGTGTGATAGGGCAAGGTGTTTCCCCATTACAGTGGAGTACTCTAATACCCTTCAACCAGCATTGTTTTTTTTGTCTTGAGGCTACAGATCTCATTCAGAGGCATTTGGAGAATGGAGGATAGAGGAACTGAACTATGGCATTTTCATTCCAGTGAGGCTACTTCCCAACTTGTAATTTATAGTTTCACCCAGCCATTGTTGTAGCAATATAAAGCCTCTCTTTTTTGCTGATATTTCTGAGCATAGCAATGGTTGGGTTATATTAGAAGACACTACAATAAAGCCATCTTATATAATCTTATAGCCTTTCCCCATTAGCATCTAACCCAGTACAAACAACATGTGGCAACATTTTTGTGCTGCCGTGTTCCCATGATGTTTGTTGCATCTTGTCCTTAGACCATGAAGACTAATGACTTAAACATCAAGAGCTGAAGCACAGTATTCCTGCTTAAGCTGCCACTATCCAAGAGCAGCTTTTAATGGTATCTGAGAATGACCTTGGTAAATAGGAGGAAAAACTGCAGACACCTGCATATAAAAGATTTCTCAGTCCACAGAAGAAGAAGAGGCATGGAAAGAATTTCAGAAGGAACCCTCAGTAGTTCTCTGGAGAGTAATAGGGAGAAGGGGAGAAATAATTTGTTGTGCAAGATTTTGTTAATGTAGCCTTACAATAAAGATAGAGTTAGTATTAATAGTTGCACTTCTTGTCTGGACTACCTCTAAGGACTAACAGGTGTCTTTAAGGACTAACTTGGCATCTTTAAGACTTGTGGACTTCAACTCTCAGAATTCATCAGCCAGCCGTGCTTAAAGTATTAGAATTGCCAAGTTTGGAGACCTCTGCTTTAGAATATGACAAAAACTTTTAGGCCTTGTAATTCATTTCTTTGAAAGGAAGGCAGGTGACTGCAGTGACTTGAAGCAAAGGCAGCAGAGGCAGGATGAGGTTTAATAATGAGGCAGTAAAATTCTTATTACATGGGGGGATGTGGTGGACAACATTACCTCAGGAAACTGGAAAGTCTTTTGTCACCTAATTAACGCAGAAGGGGCAGAATGCCCAGCCTTGTTGCTGTTATATACACAATAGTGGTTGGAAGATTTTAGAAGTCCGTACAAGTTATTAGTTACCTATAAAGGTAACACTTGATTCAAGAAGGATAATGCAGCATTGGAAAACACAAATATATGGAACATCCCATTGCTGTTTTGTACCCTTTTTGTAGCCTTTACTTACTTGTTTTTCCTTTTTCATGTAGATAGGCCTCCCAAAATTTTTTCTGGAAGGAATACCAAAATAGGGGAATAATGTTAATATGATAATAAAAGTCATTGTTTGTTTGTTTATTCTATCTCATGTTGCCTGACTCTAAACCACTTGCTTGATAGTATCAAAAGCTTCTGAGTGTCCAACAAAACATAACAAAAATTACTTCTATTGTCTTCTGTTGTAGAAGGTAATCAGTATCTTCTATAAATGTCCTTGGGCTCTTTGCTTAAAGTTTCTCGTCCTGTGTGTGAAATAGCAGAAACTAAACTAGACTAGATTTTGCTCTCCTCACTGTCAATCCAAATTGCCTAGGCTCTGAGTTGAAGCAGGAACTGCTGTGTTGTTTTTTTAAAACTCATTTTGAGAGTTGGCCAGACCTATGAGTTCAGCATTCTGTCAAACCAGCCCTTCACCTGCCACCTCACCCAGCTGGGAAATGTTGGAACTGCAAGAGGAAACAGATAATGCAGGAAAGGAGGACCACTGTGTGGCCTCACATCTCTCAGCCAAAGCCTGATTTGGAGACCTGGATCGACCTGAACATTTGGCAGTCCAAATAATAGTTCATAAGTTGAAGGATGGGATTTGCAGAGGATCTTTCTCTCTCTATGCTGGATACATTCCCTATTGCCACTGCTGGTCAGCTGCTGTTTCGTTGATCCAGGCCCTCCAGGAACAAAAGTAAGCCTGATTCCCAGTGTTCAAAATGCAACAATATCCAGGGCCCAGAGGGAGAGGGCATGCCCATAGGAGACTAAAGCAGCCAATAAGTACTGAGCAGATCCCATTACCTAGGAGTTATCCGACAGCACCATTAATAAAATGATGAATGAAGCATATTCTATTGTACTCATGATATAATTTTGTACAATGGCTTCCTGGTTGCTAAAGGGGAAAAACACAGCTTTAGCTCCAAAACAGCAAACTAAGTCTTGAAGGGTTTATTTGCCTGTGGTGATGCTGTTTTGGGGACCTGGACCCAACTATCTTTCATGAATGAAGGCAAATGTAGACGTCCCAGGATAATATTGCAGGATCCAATCTGGGATGGCCACAATGACCAGAGGTTTAGTCTTCTGAGCTTTTGGACTCATGCTGGAGCCCATCCTCAGGGAAATTCTCTCCAATGGCAACTATCTTTTAAATATTGTACACTACCCCAAAACGACAATAAGTCAGAGACATGTAGAAAATTAAAATGGTATTGGGGAGGATCAGCAGCATAGTTGCTCTATAGTCCTCTCTATTTTAGGACACAAGAAAATTGCTATACTGTGATCCCATGGGACCAGATTTCTCAAGAATCTTGACTTGAATCTAATACTTGCAATCCATAAGAAGGACACTAGAGGGCACCATCCTATAAGAAAAGAAAACCTGCAACAGCCAATAAATGCAGTAATCAGTCTATAATAAACTCACAAATGTTTGAAAATCAAATATTTTACTGTTTGGTTAAAAAAAACCTGACCATTTCTTTTTAAAAAAGCAAACAACTTCTCTATTTCAGTAAATAAATACCAATCCACAAAGAGGCATTCTTTCTCCATCCAGGTGCTGAAAACTATATAGCATATAGAGTAAATTATATTGTTGAATGTGATAGATATGCAAATTATACAAATTACTATAAATATGCAGACTGGAAGATTTGCTTGATAATGCAGTCTTATCCAATTCCATGTCTTGTAAATGTGTGAGAGTTAAACTTTCATCATCCATATGATTATACACAGGAATTATGAAATATATTACCTGATGCACATGAAAGACTGCATAAGATATTGCATTGCTGTATCTTAATGAGTTGTTTAACCTATAAATATAAATCAAGCACCAGCCTTCTTCGCTGCCTGCCTGTACATGAAGATGAAGGCACTACAGAAATAGATCTCATGTCTCCAAAAATGCACCTTTCAAAAGATTTTCCATGTTCTTTATAAATAATACTCAGCATATGGAATAGTTGTATGTGTTCCTAGCATTGTTGAAAAAAACAGAGTCCTCTGTTAATTGGAATCCTTTGGTAGCTATTACCTGCCTTCTGTTTTCCCTACAACAACAACCTTATGAGGTGGGTTGAGCTGAGAAAGAATGACTGCCCAAAGTCACCCAGCTGGTTTTCATGCCTAAGGCAGGCCTAGAGCTCATAGGATTCTGGTTTGTAGGCCAGCAACCTAATCACTACATGAAAGTGGCTAGAGGCATCTATTGATTTATTACTTATATTTATATGCTTCCCATCTCATTCTGCAAAGCAATTCTGGGTGGCTTGCAATAAAAATTGTTATAAAAATTGAATGAATGAATAAATGAATCCATAACACTCAATTGGATGAGAGGGTTTATTTCTTTTTTTTATTATTATTTTAAATCTATTCTAAAACCTGTTTTATGCCTCACGCTTGTTTTCATGTGTGTTCTGCTGTGCTGCATTTCAGAGTCAAGACCCACAGAAAAATGGGGGTCGAGAAGGATGTTGCATGTGGCTTGTTAGTTCTGTTTATGTAGCTGTGCCTTAAAAACTATTAGTTTTATTGTTCCTTGAACTACAGCTAATTTCCTTGGATGCATAAATCATTATCTCCAATAGACAAGGCTCATTAGTATACAAAAATAGCAGTAATATGACAATTCAGTTGAGATCTGACAAGTCAATTAAAATTTAAATGGAAAAATATAATGATCATAATAGTCATAGAGAATACATAATCATCCTAACATTCTGAAATTAACATATATACTGGGGCAGGAACCATAACTTCTATTGCTACAAAAATCTAACGTGGCCCAGCATTGTTCAACAGTTCCATCATTAAACCAATATTCATCTGCAAAAAATCATGGGAAATGTCATGTTGCTAACCAATTACCTACTATAATTTAAATGTCTTAAATATTTTTATTTATTGACCAGCAGTATGATTGCTAACTAGTTGCAATTTGCTTTTGAGAACAGGTTAGTAGAAAACAAATTTTACTAAGTTAAAAACATAAAATTGAACACTGCAAAGCAATTAATAAGATAATAGTTACTATTTTAATCTTATTCACAAAAATAATGTCCCAAAATGAATGTGTCTGTCTGCCTGTCTTTCTTTCTTTCTTTCTTTCTTTCTTTCTTTCTTTCTTTCTTTCTTTCTTTCTTTCTTTCTTTCTTGATTTGTGTGTCACCCATCTCTTCTAGAGGTGACTCTGGGTAGCCTACAAACATTAACCTTACAAACATTAACATCAAAATAGAATTAAAGTAAACCAATACATTAGCTTCAAATAATTTTTATTGGATGCGTTTAGCTCTCTAGGGGCCAATCAGAGTGCATTCAAATCCATGTTTGCATGCACTGGAATTTCCCTGGAGACTAAAATGGCCTGGAAAGCTGACCTGGAAAGAGCCAGAGTTAGTTAATTTGAGACAAATTATATATTGTCAGTCACTGTCCCTAGAAAAAAATCCTTTGTCCAGTTCCTACCCGATTATATTGATATAACCCCCCTGCTGGCTGGGAAAGACTGATTGAGAATATCCTTTATTAGTGAAATGGTGTGTCTCCACAAACACCACTTTGCAAAAACATAGAAAGATTTGAAGGGAAGATAGAGGCTGGTGTGGAGTGACATACATAGGCATGAATGGAAAACTCCCAATATAGCAGCTTATTTAGTCAGAAAGAGGTTGGTGGATTGTACATTTTCCACTAGGAAGAGCAGTCCACATTTTATGTTAAACAGTAATGTGGCTTGTTTAGTAAAGAGTTACTGGGATGGATGAAACCACCTGCTGTATTTTGTGAATCTTGGTTTATTTATCCATTATATTATAAGTGAAATATCAACCTATTAAAACAAGATAAATAAAATTGAGATATGCAGACAGCATTATAGAAACCTCAAAAAATTCTGCCCAAACTGTTCTCCTTACATGTTGACACACATATGACCTGATTCATACAAAACAATCTGAGACTTAGCCATAATTTGTTTCTCTGCTAACCATTTCAGACTGCTATATTAGGAGTTTTCCATTCATGCTGGTTTCACTTCCCACCATTTCAGGCCAGAGATTCCCCTGGTAGGATTTAGGAACGATCAATCAAGATCTCAATCGAGATCTTGCTTATGGCTTACACAATGAATCTATCTCTTTTGAATTCTCCACAAAAGTCTGACATGGGGAACTGACTTAGTCAACTAAGTCAGGGATCCCCAAACCCCAGTCTGTGGCCCTTTCCTGGCCACAGCCCATTCGGAACCAGGCCGTGAAAGTGTTGGAGAGCACACGGGTGTTTGCTGCATACACAGGCAGCTGTGTTTGTGAAAGTGGCATGCATACACACGTGAAACCATCCTACCGCCGCCATCTCCGCTGGCCCATTGAGCTGGAAAAGTTGGAGAACGCTGAACTAATTTATTTTGCAGCTTTGGTTGTTTTATTAGAATTTTCGGCCAATTGATTTAATTGTTTTAACTTGTTTTTAATTTTTCTATTGTCATGGTTTTATTTCTGGCTGTACACCGCCTTGAGTCCTTCGAGAGAAGGGCGGTATAGAAATTTAGTAAAATAAAATAAAATAAAATAAATAAACTTTAATGGGACAGGCAGCAATAGTGATTAACTATAGGTCTCTCTATGCACCTGCTGGTTTATTCTCTATTAACATACAATCAGAAAGAAGAATTGAAAACCTCTTTGTTAAAGGAACAGAAATTTACAATGTAATCTGAACCTGACAGTAATCCTTAAAATGGACTATCTGAAATGGCCAACTCTATAAAGCTACAACTTCTGAAGTTGGTTTGTTTCAACAAAGCACAGTAATGATTAACTTGTATTTAAGGTTCAAATGACAAAGTGCTAAATGCTATTAATCTAAAATGCAAGTAGAAATTTCCATTTTTTTTCTTAAATTCAAGCCCAAGGAAAAGAGTGTTGAACCTCATTTTTATAATCCTAAACCATGATCTATGACCATTGACATGATTGTTACATCTGATGCAACGGTATATTCAATACAAATGAAGTCAAATACATGTGTCCCAGGATAATATTGCAGGATCCAATTGGGACCAGCGGTTTTGTCTTCTGAGCTTTCGGACTTATACTAGAGTGCATCTTCAAGGAACTTCTCTCTAGCAAAGTGTGTGCTTCAGGCTGTTCTGTGTGTGGTATTTATATGGTGCCTGTTGTAGGTTTAGTTGTTGATTGGGGTGTTGATGCAGGCTATTAAAGTCCTTGATTGTTGTGTGTGTCTGCTGCCAAGCCCTCTTGCCCTCTAAGTATTTGATAAGCTAGTGGTAAATCAGCACTCCTGTTCAACAGGCTATTGAACAAGCTATTGAACAGAATTTGGATATTGAACATTGGCATATATATGCCTATAAATATTACTTTCTGCTGAGCCAATGTATGGAATAGAGAAAAAGCTTTAAATTTGATATTTGAAATCTGATTATTTGAAACAATGATGATGTTACCTATCTTGATAATGAAGCATCTGTCAGAAAACTACCAAACTCAAGAGTATTTAAAACCCCACAAAGCTTTAAATGTTTAGACATTTAAAATTTAAGAAGCCGAAAGAATTACTCTCCAGTTCAGAAGTCTCACCTGACCACGATTATGGTCGTTATGGTTTACTATTCAAACCATGGCTTAGAATGATTTGTCTACTGTAACTTTCCATCTTCTCACAGCTGTTGTGCTTAGGGTCACAGGACAGCTATAACTATTGTATCTTTGTCCATTTAGACATCATGCTTTGTAAACCCAGTTCAGTACAGGATTTCCAATTATGAGTAACAAATAACCAAATTTGCACTCAAACTTCACATCCATATTTCATTAACTATTATTTTGGCTAAATTATGTCTGGGAAAACATCTACATTTTAGAATAAATACGTTTTGTAAAATAAGCAAATAAATGCTTCTTGGTACTAAGATATTCACTATACCTAAATTCAGTGTTTTCAATCTGGTACCTGCCAAATGTGCTCTACTGAATGGAAGTTCTGAAAATTGTACTCTAGTAGACCCAGAGAAGAGTAGACTAGGGATGACTAGTTTTGGCTACTCTAAATCAAGAGGATAGTTACTAGTCTGACACAGAGTCAAAAGTGCAACATCAGCAAACCATAGTTTGAAACTTGGAATATAGTACTTTAAAGAAAAATTTCTCAAACTTGCCCATTTCTAGATTGTAGACTTCAAATCCCAGAATTCCCCAGCTAGCATTGCAATTACTGAGAATTCTGGACATTTAAGTACACATATATAAAGAGTATGCTTTGGGGAAAACTCTGCTTCATAGAAATAATATACTTATAGGCTAAAATGGCCATTTCTTCAAGTTTATAAAGGTTGTCCTTTATTTGAAAACCTGCATTCTTTAATGGAGTCTCCAATTTAAAAATAAAAAAGAGAAAAACGAAGAGCGTAAAGATGTCTAATAACAGGACCTTTGGTTAAACTCTTCCTTTTAATACAAGGTATGTTACATTTCCTTTATGTTTCTCATATTTATACATCCTTTGGAACAATGCTCCATCCAAGATCAGGTCAACACCAACCTTACTAGAGGTCAGGGAGATCATACAGAGAGTTCCCTCAATGAAGGGAACATTTATTGTTAGTAATGTTTGCTTTGGTGTGTCAGTAGCTAGATGTCAATGGTTTGAGCTATTTAATTAGTTTCTTTTTCTTTTAGTGCTTTCTGTTTTACTGTAAGCTGCTCAGAGTCTTTTTGAAATTGAGTAGTAAGTACACTACATAAACAAACAAACAAATAAATAAATATCTGATTTGGGGGGCATGTCCTCTTTTTATGATATTTAAGTGGCCATCCTAAGCCCATCCAATTCCCCATACTCAGCTGTTTGTGTGTCATCTTCAAAGACTTCCCGAGCTTCTTCATAGTTGCAAACTTCTTCTTTGCATTCACGCTCCAAGTTGTCTGGCACAATCAGCTCGAAATCCCAGTGGTTATGAAGAATCTTACGGCTCAAGAATTTGTTTGCGGAAGTGGCATCCAGGAACACTGGGAACAGGAATCAGCAGACATTATCCTGAAGTTCAGAGCAGGCACGAAGTTCTCGAGACAGCGTATAAGATCTAGAGCAATGCCTCTGAACCTGGACAACTTTCAGATGTATAGACTTCAAAAGTCAGAACTCCCTGCCAGGGCAATTACTGAGAATTCTAGGAGTTGAAGTCCAAGCACCTGGAAGCTGCCCAGGTTGCAAACATTGTTCTACAGCAGTGTTGAAGATGTGTGTACTTCATCTTCCAGAATTCCTCAATTCTCCCAGAAATCTGGGAGTTGAAATCCATAAATCTTCAAGCTGCTAAGGTTGAGAAACATTGTTCTATATTGTTATGCTGCAGAGCTAGATGCTTGTTAAATAAAAAACCCCAAGAACTACTAAAATATCTGAGAAGGGAATGCCATCTAGCAGTGTTGACTGATGACAGGAAGACTTTATTTCCATCCAATTCCCTTTTACTCCCTAATAGAGGGAACATGAATAGAAGTAAAGAAATGCAGAATTTCAGAAGGTCTAGCTATACCAGGGGCCTCAAACTCATGGCCCGTGGGCCAGATGTGTTGCGCGCTGGCCATGCCCACTCCATCACGAAGTGATGCCGCGAGTTTGACATCCCTGAGCTATACCGTTAAGACACTATAACAATGGGTAAACTTTGATTCTTCAAGGAAATGCTTCTTTTTTTAGCAACCAAGTACCACAGTGAGAAGTGACATTTATGTTACTTTTTATTCCCAATAGGATTTAGAGAATATTTTTGAGATATTAAGTTTAAATAAAGCTAACGCATCAATTTTACAGTTTTCCTGCCCCCCCCCCCCAAAATGTCAGGAAACCACACCAGTGTTTTTCAATAGATTGCCAACAAAACTTGGCTGTATAATTTCATGGGGTGGGGGGAGCGGAGGTCATCTAACAAAGTGGACTGGAAATCACATGATCCCTGCAGATAATCTACTCCTGTTTTTGAGACAGCATTTGTTGTAGGATCAGCAGCAGCTGTTTTACCCTTTCTCCTACTCTCCAGCCATTTTACTCTGCTTGGAAAACAGTTCCACCAGCCTTTCTCACAATCCTGAAATCTGGAGAATAATACTCTCCTACCAATAGTACTGAAATGAGATTACATTCATAATCATAATCATAAGTTTATTTGTCAACCATATATAAGATAACAGGTAAAAATATAAACATAATTTGAATATATGAAAAGAGTAAGTAAAAAGGAATATTAGGACAGGGACGGTAGACATGCTGGTGCACTTATGCATGCCTCTTAGGAATGGGATGAGGTCAACAGTAAACGTTTAAGTTTTGAGGGTTTTGGGATGAGACCACAAAGTCCGGTAGTGTATTCCAGGCATTGACCACTCTGTTACTGAAGTCATATTTTCTGCAATCGAGTTTGGAGCGGTTTACTTTGAGTTTGTATCTATTATTTGCTTGTGTATTGTTGTGGTTGAAGCTGAAGTAGTCATTGACAGGAAGGACATTGTGGCAGATAATTTTATGTACTATGCTTAGGTCAGACTGAAATTGGCGTATTTCTAAGTTGTCTAAGACCAAAATTTGGAGTCTGGTGGCATAAGGTATTTTATTGTGGGTAGAGGAATGGAGGACTCTTCTCTGGACTCTCTTGATTGTATTTATGTCTGATATGCAGTGCAGGTTCCAGACAGATGAGCTGTATTCAAGAATTGGTCTAGCAAATGTTTTTTTTATTTTGGAAGAGAACAATCTTGTACAAGAAAGACGAAAGGATGGGTTGTTGCCAGTTTGACTTTGGTACAAGCAGCAGTTATAAATCAAATAAATTTTGGGTAACCCCATTCATATGTAAACAGACTGGAGATTTGGGGGCGTTTGGGAGAGAACCCTGTGCTGACTATTCTGCCTTTAAGATTCTATTCCTTCCTCTATTATCAGATCTTTCCAGATGATCCCATCATAAACACTATGAATAAGTCTTTGTAATTTACTTCCAGGCACAATCCAAAGCCTTTCCCTTAGGAAAGAGCTTCGAAAGCTTATTATTTGTTCTTTCTGGGAAGGCATTACGTTTCCCCCCTCACTCTGCATTCCCTGCCACATATGGAATGTGGTTCTGCAAGACTCAGAGAAGCACTAATTGTTGGTTATTTGTGAAGTGGATGGATCATTAGTATTGTGAGATGTGCAGATAGCTTGTACTGTGGCAGTTATTGAGGCAGCTCTTGCTGGTTTTAGCTACATTGCATGTTTAAAGCAGAAGAGATCAGATGTAGAAAATGGAGCAAAGATTAGCAAACTTTTTTTTCTGTGACAGACACATCCTTCAGGATAACCTACGAGAATAGATAAGCTGACTCTATAGGTCTGTGATGGCGAACCTATGGCACACGTGCCACAGGTAGCACGCGTAGCCATATCGGTGGGCACGCAAGCTCAGCTCTGGTGTGTATGCGCATGCCAGCCAGCTGATTTTCGGGCCTTCTGGGCCTACCAGAAATAGGGAAACAGGCTACTTCCTGCCTCCAGAGAGCCTCGGGGATGGTGGGGAAGGCCCATTTTTCTCTCTCCCCAGCACCAGAGCCTTTCTAGGAATCTGGGGAGAGCAAAAAATGGGCCTTCTAATCCCACTGGAAGTTGGCAATCAGGCTGTTTTTGGCCTCTGGAGGGCTTTTGGGTGGGGGAAGGCCATTTTCGCCCTCCCCGGATTCCTAGAAAGGCTCTGGAGCCTGGGGAGAGCAAAAATCGGGCCTTCCGGTCCCACCGGGCCATCGCATGCGGGGGCGGGGCACATAGAATTATGGGTGTGGCCACGCACACATCACAGTGCTCCTCCCGCTCCTGGCACGCGATGGCAAAAAGATTAGCCATCACTGCTATAGGTAATCTTTGTTTAGCAACTGCAACTGCGACCAAGAACACAACAGTTAAGTGAAGCAGGGATGAATGAAATTGTGACTGTGCTTACAATCTTACTTCAACTTTTCTTTGTTTTACAGATCTGCAAAGATTCTAAATGTGAAGATCGTTTGTAAAGTTATTTTTTTTTACCACCATTGTAACTGCAAGCAATCACTAAACAAGGCAATCACTACATGAGGGCAAGTACAGGTGATCCTTGTTTAATAAACATTCATTCAGTGACAATTTGAGATTGCGACAATGCTGAGTGGTAGTTACCACCAGTATTCAAAGTTACAGCTGTCACAGCACCTCAGTGGTCATGTGATCACAATTTGTGACATTCTCTGCTCATTTCCTGGAAGCTGGTAGGAAGTCAGAAGTTGCAGTCATGTGAGGTCCTTACTTAACAACTGTTATCATATTCACTTAACATCAATAAATAGAATTACTGGAACTACCATTGTTAAATGGCACAATCACATGATATCATGCTTTATGATTGCAAGGTTTAGTGATGGAAATTCTGGTCCCAATTACCTCATTTAGGGAGGAATTTATGTAATAATTATGCATTATTAGATGAAATAGAACAGTGAGATGTAGGACAAGCCAGGTAACAGATTGAAAACTGATCCATGGTCCGCCCACTTCATTTTGCCAAAATGCACTGCTTCACAAAGATGTTTAAACACATGCTCAAGGAAGGTTGTCAGACTGATGCCCAGGGATGAGACTGCCACAGTTTCCCTGTTGTGGCTCTGAGGTCCAATCAGAATAGCATTTATGTAGCAATTGGGGAGGAAATGACCAAAGAGTTTGTCTTGCCCTAGATAGAAGATGCATGGGAAACTATGGGAGGGGATGGTCTTTAAATAGGCTTCCCAGTTCAGGCAACCTTGGGCTGCTATGACAGGCAGGTAGAAGCTATCCAGATGTATAAATGAAGAAATCCATCTTCTTTCTACCCTTCTTCCTTCCCTCCCTAGTTTTCTAATTTCCTCCCCTTTTTGCCAACCTATTGTAGATAAGGGCAACCTACCCTTGTTAAAACCCTGAATCAATCTCTTAGAGATTAGAAATTAGGACCAAACCCATAACTCCATATGATAGGTGTCAAGGGCAGTATTAGTTTGCAGATTGCACACCCTTCTCAGGAATATTGGGCAACTTTGAGCAGCTAAAGAAATCATCACTGGGCAACTTTGAACAATGATCTCTTTAGGTAAATGACTTTACAGGATTCCTACTTTGCTTCAACATTCAGGAACAGCAGTTTTCTTCCCTCCCTCCCTTTTTTATTATAGTCTTTAATACAATTTTTTTTAAAAAAAGAGCAGCCATATCTAAATGTCTTTTAATAAAATTGGTTTAGTGAAGGCTCTTTTGGAGGACATTCATTCTACCATTCATGACCCCTAGTTTTCAGGAGCATTTGCATCTAAGAAAATGGATATTGGGTTATTACTTGGGAATGCTTGGAATGCTCTCTACATGGGGTTCCTCTTGAGGAGCACCCGGAGGCTCCAATTGGTCCAGAATGCGGCCGCGCGGGTGGTTATGGGAGCGATGTGGCGTTTCCATGTAACACCTCTCCTGCGCAAGCTGCACTGGCTCCCGGTGGTCTTCCGGGTGCGCTTCAAGGTCTTGGTTACCACCTTTAGAGCGCTCCATGGCTTAGGACCTGGGTACTTACGAGACTGCCTTCTGCCACCAGTAGCCTCTCACCTGCCAGTACGCTCCCATAGAGAGGGGCTCCTCAGGGTGCCGTCGGTCAAACAGTGTCAACTGGCGGCCCCCAGGGGGAGAGCCTTCTTTGTGGGGGCACCTGCCATTTGGAATGAGCTCCCCCCGGAGATACGGAGGATCCCGGATTTACGCACTTTCCGCCGTGCCCTCAAGATCTTTTTATTTCAACAGGGTGGCCTGGCCTAACTTCCTTTTAATTGTTAATTTTAAATTTGTTTTAAAACCATAGGGGTGTTTTAATCTGTGTGGGCCAAATTATTTTATGTGTTTTTATATTGTTTTTTAAATTTTGTATTATGTGTGTTTTATCCTTTGGCTGTTCACCGCCCTGAGTCCTTCGGGAGTAGGGCGGTATATAAATCCAAAATAAAGTAAAAGTAAAGTAAAGTTAAAGTAGAAGTTGATTGTGCTTTTGTTTGTTGCAGTGCTGCAGAATCTAAAGTATATTGAAGGAGACTGGAGGAAATTAACTGGCATTTCTATAGTCAGGATGTGAATTTCAGGGGAAAAGGTGCTTTGAGATGTCCACCCTATAAAGCACCTCTGTCTTTTCCTAACCCTGTATGGCAGTGGGGAAATCCGAACTGGTTTGCTACCGGTTACACTGGCCATGCATGCATACTGCATGTCAAATGCATGCTGTGTGCACATGTGCAGTGCACATCAAATGCATAGTGTGCACACTCACATGCCCAGTACGCACCAAAGGAGGCTTGGGAAGGTAAGTAGAACAGTGAGGGAGGGGGTGATCAGCTGTGGTGTGCAATTTAGTTTTGCTAGAAAACAGAGTTTCATGCTTTCTAGCAAAGCTAAATCCCGCTTCACAGCTGATCATCGGAAATACCGGTTCAGAGAAACCGGTAGCTTTTTTTTCCTATCGGTTCACCTGAACCAGTAGTTTTTATCGCTACCAGTTTTCCTAAACTGAAGCGAACCAGTAGCATTTCACCCCTACTGTATTTTTTTTTAAATTTGATTTATATGCCGCCCTTCTCCGAAGACTCAGGGCGGCTTACAATGTGCTCAGCAATATGAAGATATGGCCACCTTCTACAGCTATCACGCAATCCTGGGAAAATAGACATTTGGTTCTCTAAATAGGAGTTATTTGAATGTCCCCATGGTCTTAAAAAACAAAACAAAACAAAGCATTTTGTCTCTGAGTCCAAAATATTGCTCTCTGGCTCTATTGCCTAGTCTTAACATCTTCTAATATTCTATATACAGAACATGCAAGCTTCCTTCTCCTTAAATCTGCTACTAAATTTGGATAACAAATTCCCCATTTCCAGTTTCTTTTACCTTCTTCAATCTGTTCCTGGTCAGGTTGTCTATGGAGGGAGGCAGCAAAACTAGGGACTAGAATTTTGAACACGAAAAGAAGACATAAAAAGCTCCACATGGTAGATCCTAGAGAGAAAATAGGAGATAGTCGCCAAAGGACTAAATTAAAAGGCTGCTAAAATATAGTACTCCCCATCAATATGTACACACTGATAAAAAGCCCCCCCAGACCTCAGTTTAGCTGGAATGGAGGGGTAAATGTAACCTTTGGCCTAATCAATAAGGTGGTCAGTGCAAGGATCAGTTCAAAACAAATCATCCGTAGAACATTGAAGAGTTGGCAAAGTTTTGGGCCTGAAGTACCCAGGAAATTTTAGAAAGATCACTTAGATGATCTGTTAGTTTTTCTCAACCTCAGCAACTTTTAAGATGTCTGAACTTCAATTCCCAGAATTCTGCTTTCCAGAGAATTCTGGGAGTTGGAAGCCACACAACATAAATTGCTGAAGTTGAGAAATTCTCTGGGGTGTTAAAATAAAGGCAACTATTAGATGGAAGCAAAGAGTTTTCTGTCTCTATTGATTTGCTACTTTCTTGTGGTCAACACTTTTTTACAACACAGTTCATGCAAAGCCCCTATTTACTGAAAGGCCAACTGCTTTCAACCACCCCAGACTTACAACTAAGTTATAAGTAAATTTACAACTATTCATTTAGCAACCATTCAAAGTTACAAAGGCATTGAAAAAAGGGACTTACAACTGATCCTCACACTTAGGAGCATCCCCATGATCATGTGATCAAAATTTGGGCACATGGCACCCAGCCGCTGGGTGAGATCATCCGTGGCTTCGGGGTGGAGTTCCATCAGTACGCTGATGACACCCAGCTGTACATCTCCACCCCAGGCCACCCCAATGATGCCCTTGAAGTAATGTCCCAGTACCTGGAGGCCGTGCGGGCCTGGATGGGGAGAAACAGGCTCCGACTCAACCCCTCCAAGACCGAGTGGCTGTGGCTTCTGGCATCCCGATATAGCCAGCTGACGCCATCACTGGCTATTGGGGGCGAATCACTCGCCCCCACGGAGAGGGCTTGTAACTTGGGCGTCCTCCTGGACGCACAGCTGTCTTTAGAAGATCATTTGACGGCTGTGGCCAGGGGGGCTTTTTATCAGGTTCGCCTGATACGCCAGTTGCGCCCCTTTCTAGATCGGGACTCCCTACACACAGTCACTCAGGCACTCGTCACTTCCCGCCTGGACTACTGCAATGCTCTCTACATGGGGCTCCCCCTGGGGTGCACCCGGAGGCTCCAGCTGGTCCAGAACGCAGCCGCACGGGGGATTATGGGGGCAACGAGGCGCTCCCATGTGACATCTCTCCTGTGCGAGCTGCACTGGTTCCTGGTGGTCTTCCGGGTGCGTTTCAAGGTGTTGGTGACCACCTTTAAAGCGCTCCATGGCTTAGGGCCGGGGTACTTACGAGACCGCCTTCTGCCACCAATAGCCTCCCACCGGCCAGTACGCTCGCACAGAGTGGGCCTCCTCAGGGTGCCGTCCACCAGACAATGTGGGCTGGCGACCCACAGGGGGAGAGCCTTCTCTGTGGCGGCGCCCACCCTCTGGAACAACCTCCCCCCAGAGATACGTACAATAACAGACCTCCGGATTTTTCGTCGGCCCCTGAAAACCTATTTATTTCAACTAGCTGGGCTGGCTTGAGTTAAATTTTAAATTGATTTTAAATTGGGTTGTTTTAATTTACCGCCAAAATATCTAATTATTTTAAATTGTTTTTAAATTTTGTATGTTCTGTTTTTTACTTTGGCTGTTCACCGCCCTGAGTCCTATTTGGAGAATGGCGGTATAGAAATTGAAACAAACAAACAAATAAATAAATAAGAATGTATTTATGGTTACAGCTTCATGACTGGAACCTTCCCAGCTGGTTTCTGACAAGCAAAGTCAATGGGGGAAGCCAACTCTGCTGAACAACCACACAAATCACATAATAGCTGCAGTGATTTCCTTAACAATCATAGTACAAAGCTCATTAAATCAGGCACAATTTACTTAATAACTGCCTTGCTTTAGCAATTGAAATTCTAGTCCCAATTGTCATATGTTGAGGACTACCTGTAATTAGTTCCTCCTCCCCATTTTTCAAGGGAACAAAAGAATTGTGGTTACCGGTTCTTTATTTTTCAGAGCCTCAGAGCTCTGTGTGGGACCTGAAGGAATGCTTGTAAAAAAACAGATCGTGTCAATTAACAATCCTGCAGACAGAAAGAGCTTTGAGTTGAACAATTCTAGATTTCACCTTTTAAAAATTAAATCCATCTTTTAAAAAAATAAGGCTATGCAGGACATGGGACCTGATGAAAAAAAACCCACTAATTGGCTGATTATATGCCATCAAGACATTTTAAACTCCTAGTGACCACCTGAAGTTCATGTAGCATGTCCTTGTTCCTATTATGCATGAATCTGACTAAACAATATTTTCCTGCTTGCTACCTTAGTGACTGGGGGTGAGGAAAGCAGGATTCCCCCCACCTCAACTGGAAGAATAGTTGTTGCTTAACAAGGGAGCAAGTATTGTGTTTGTTTGTTTTTTAATTTGCTAAGATTCCATAAAGAGAACAGGATGAAAAAGGAAGACTCCAGGTGATTAAAAAAAAGCATTGCAAGGGTCCACAACCAGATAATTAGCAGTAGTTGCACTTTGTTTGTGTGCTTGTCTTTTATACAACAAAAAACATACCCCTAGAGCTGTACTGTATTGCAATTTCTCAGGTACAAGTAGCTATTTTTCTAAAAGAAATTTGAACGGCTTGGTGCTTAGCATTATCATCTGGAAATTGCTATGAAAGTATGTTCAAAAGCTAGTAACTTAGATATAGTTTTAGGTTGGGATAGTTTTTAACATACAGAGCTGTGGTTATATAATCTTGTTAATTTTTTTGATCATAATAAAATTTAGTACACTAAAAAAAGGAATAAAAATAAAGGATAAATGTTACAAGGAAAAAAAAGGGAAAAGAAAGAAAAAAGAATACAAAAATATTCTGACAAATACGGTGAAGAATGAGGAAAGAAATATATAAGGAAGTGACTTCCAAATTTTATCACAAGTATGTACAAATGTAGTGATTCTTCACTCTCTCTAAGGTTACAAACAATTATTCCATATTGCATGTCTTACCTATAAGCAAATCCATAAAGTGGATTTACCTACAGGTTTGGATTGCTGGAAGTAACCGTGTTTTAAACTTGATCAAATAAACCAACTTTACTTTCCTATCTTTTACTTTTAACAGTCTTCCTTTACAATTCATTCAAATATTGTTGAAAGATTTGATTTCATTTCTTCTTTGTCACATTGCACATTATTTTTCAAGGTTTTACCAAGCTTCTTTTGTAAATTTAATAGGAAAAAAATAGTCCAGGTCACTCTCTTGGTTTATAATTTGTATTTTCCATTTAAATTTTAAAAGGAAAAAGTAATCAGCCAATTTATTTTATAGATCCAATGAAGAATGCTTTTCTAAGACATTCCCTTGGCCTTCTGGTATCTTCTTTTGATACAATCACTATCTTGTCAAATAAAATTTGTTCAATGTTTATAATTTCTTTTGAACATAACCTATCCACAGAAGCAGACATTGTTCATATCGTGCATACTAATTTCTCATTTCATTCTTGAAATGTCTTCTTCAGTATTTTCAGTGTTATGATGTTTCACATTTTATAGGTTTCCATTTTTTCTCCATTATCTAAATATTTAGTTTCCTAGAGTATCCAAATTTTAAATCATAAAATTATTTATCTCTGTTATATTTCCAAAAACCAAAACAGATCTACATCGCACAAGAAGCTGTTTGTTCTTTATACATAATTCCAAAGTCTTATTGTAAAAGTTTCAATATTCCAAATTCAACTACACTTTAGTCCATTTACAATTTTCTAAAATAACATAACATATTTGGCTTTTTGCTATTTTGTCTTCTTTAACTTAAGATCTTGAATAATTTTTTCTTTCATACAGGATGATTCACCTGGCATTTTGAAACTTGTTCCAAAGATGTCTAACTGCTTAGTTAACTAGCAATTTCTGAAAGTGTTTAGAAAGTGAGGATTGTGAACTTAATGTCCTTTAAAAGACTCCACCATGGTTGTGAGCAAGATGGTGAATCCTGTCATCTTCTGATACTCTAACCCACAGAAAGCTGCTATTCTATGGGTTTATATGAAGAGAAACTGTCAGGAGCACATGTAAGCAATCTCCCAACCTCTCCTTATCAAGAAAAGTTCCCTAGAAAGTTTTAAATATACAGAGATGAATGCATAATTAAATATCTATGGAGATTCTGAGTCATCCAAGTCATTTTGTTTCACTTCTCATCCAAGAAGCTTCTTCAGTCATGTGAGTCATCCAAGTCATGGATGACTGACATGACCAAAGAAGCTTCTTGGATGAGAAGCGAAACGTCTTCAAAGAAAAACCAGAAAGTCCAGTTGCCTCTTGAAACAACACAACCATGACCTGGATGACTGAGAATCTCCATAGAATCATTTCAAAAGACCTTCTTAGGTAACTGAAGCAAGGATCAAGCTAAGGATATCATTAGGGCAGTGGATTAAAAAAGAGTCAAGATGACAGTGGTAAACATGCAATTGAAGTTCTACTATTTTTTGTCACTTTGTCCCTTTTGCTACCCTTTCCTCCACTCCCTCCCCCTGGTATTCTCCAGGACCAGTTTCCAGAACCAGAAACTGCAATTTAAAGAAGACTCAAAGGGAGAGGACTGAAGTTAGAAAATGGGAAACACTGAGGATGTCAAAGCTTCTCAGTGCTCCCATAATCTGAAACAATTTGACCAATTTAAAAGAACCTAACGTAAATGTGTTCATGTTATTGTTAAGAACAGAGTTATAATACAAATTTGAAAAAAAATGCACCTGTTGAAATTTCCTTTTGTATCGAATCAAAATAGGAGCAGCAGAACCATTTTGTAATGACAGCAACACAAAGAGCTTGATTCTTAATGAAGCCAACTTCTCCTGAGAGATATTTTAGTATTATTTATTAATAAGTGTATGCTCAAGCAAGAATAAGTTTGAAAATGTTACAAGATACGAGGTCACGAGGGGGATTTCGGTTACCAAATTGGGAATTATACTACCAAGCAGCAACACTGACATGGTTGAAAGAATGGATTGAATTAAGAAATATAAGGTTGTTAATTTTGGAAGGGTATTATTTGCAACTAGGTTGGCATGCTTTTTTGTGGTATGGTACAAATAAAATACATACATACTTTCATAGACATTATATAAGAAATGCATTGTTATTGGTTTGGGAGAAGGTTAGAGATAAATATTATGTGAAAATACTGATATGGTTATCAATGATGGAAGTTTAATACACCCAAATGTTTTTAATTTTGAAAATATTATTAGATATAAGGATTTGTTAACAGATAAGGAGGAATTGAAAGAGAAACGAGAACTGGAAGAACATGATTGAGATAGATTGGTATATGTATACGAGATAAGAACAAGATATAAAAAAAATGCTAAATTACATGGTTTTTATTTGGAAAAGACTGAATTAGATAGGATACTCACAGGAACAGAAGAAAATTTAAATTAAAAAAATATAATTTTTTATTATATATTGAATTGGAGGAGGAACAGGTGAAAGAAACAACGATAGCTTAGGAAAGAAATTTTGGACATTCAATTGATCTTGAAAAATGGCAACAAGTATGGGGAAGGAATTATAAATTAACGATGTCCACCGCATACAAGGAAAACCAATATAAAATGTTTTATAGATGGCATATGCCACCGGAGAAGTTAGCAAAAATGTTTAAAGATAAATCAGCAAAATGTTGGAAATGTCACCATCTACCAGTATCTTATTATCATATGTGGTGGACATGACCTGAAGCAAAAAATTATTGGAATAAAATTAAAATTTGGCTGGAAGAAATGACACAAATACATATTGAATTTAAACCAGAGTTGTTCCTATCGGGTATCCCACCGGATAAAATTAAAAAGGAATATATTTATTTGATTACACATGTAATAACAGCTGCAAGAATTGTTTATGCTCAAAATTGGAAACAAGAGAAAATACCTTTGGAAGAGGAAGTAATAAAAAATATTTTAGATTGTGCAGAAATGAATCGATTAACCGTGTTGATTAAAGATAGGGAAGAATCAGAATAGTTTAGAACATGCAATTATTTTTATTGTTGGTTGGAAAAGTGATATAAATGATTAATTTTATAACTATGTATAAAAATTTGATAGTAAGAATATGACTACAGGAATGAAGTTTTACAGTGGATTTGATGATTAAGATAGAAGAAACTGGTGGCTGGAGAAGGGCCTGGTGGCTCAGCAGACTAAAAGCATTGTGATTAACACCAGCTGTCTGCAATTACTGTAAGTTCGAATCTCACCAGACTCAAGGTTGACTCAGCCTTCCATCCTTTCTAAGATAGGTAAAATGAGGACCCAGTTTGTGGGGGCAATAAGATGACTTTGTATAAATATACAAAAGTATGAAGGTTATTGCTTAACGCATTGTAAGCCGCCCTGAGTCCCCGGAGAAGGGCGGCATATAAATCAAATTTAAAAAAAACCAAAAACTGTTGGAACAAGAAGAACAAAAAGAAAAGTAGAAGTCAACACCGAGATGTCACAGGAGAGGGATGATTGATGTTTTAAATGTTTATTTATTTTATAAATAAAATTTTTTAAAAAATTACAAAAAAACCCACACAAGTGTATGCTCAGAAGACCACATACGACCTAAAATGCTTGAAGCTTGACTCTTGCATTCTCTGGAAAACAAGTTAAGCTAAGGACTTTATGGACAGAGTATGAAGTGGTAATACATCTTATTTGAGATTGACTTATCAATTTGTATTTATTTATTTATTGGTTCGATTTATATGCCGCCCTTTTCCAGAGATTCAGGGCGGCTTACAATACGTTAAGCAATAACCTTCATACTTTCGCCCCCTCCCCCCCAAAGCGGTGTTCTTTTTTATACAAAGTCAGCTTATTGCCCCCATAAACCAGGTCCTCATTTTACCTACCTCGAAAGGATGGAAGGCTGAGTCAACCTTGAGCCTGGTGAGATTTGAACTTGCAGTAATTGCAGGCAGCTGGTGTTACTTAACAGTGCTTTAGTCGGCTGCCCCACCAAGGCTCTTGCATAGATCTAATTGCTGCATTTGTAAACCTTGATGGAAAGGTAAGCCATACTAAACCTTTATGGCTAAAAAAAGTGATGTCCAGCAAGTTTAGAGTTCTGGGAGACAAGGGAATACCCCCTCCTTTTTTTGCCCTTACCACTATTAGCACCTTCAAAAAAGGACACTGTATTTGCGTACTTAATTGCTTGTTAACTGCTTTTCAGCTATTAGGAACCTTTGGATCAACAAGTTTTACAGCATCAGGTGAAGTTTTGTCAAGTGCAGGAAATCAGGAGTCCAGGCAGTTCAAATGAATATATAGGTTTATTGTATGATAAAGCCGTGTAGAAGAATATGACTACTAATGGTCAAAGCAAGTTGGCAGTAGATAAGAGTCAGTGGAATTTAAGGTGGACTGGACGTAGATCGCTTGTGAGTACAAAGGTATTTGAGACTGATAACACATTTGACTCCTCCATCAAGCTCAACCTTGTCATCTCCTACAGATTTCCTTCAATCCTTAGCAAAAGAAAATTTTAAATCAAGTTTAAGAACTTATTATTTTTTCCTTTAGGAATAAACCAATAAAGAGTAATTATAACTTTGGTTTTACAAAATTATAAATAGACTAAGGATCCAAATGGATTTAAAATAAGATTTTTATTCTAATTAATCAGAATATTATAAGAATTAGAATTAATTATAAGAAAGTTTCCTGTGGAAAAATCTTTTGTTTTGAATTCTATTTTTAAAAATATGATAGGATGAGATGTTGAAAGTTGAACGGAGCAAAATACTTTTTTACAATGGACATACTGAAGGATATTTTTGGACAATTGATCGAAATTAATTTTCAGAATGTCTGCCTCTATAGATAAGACTACATTTAAAAGATATTATGAAAGTGGAACAGGTTTTTCTCAGGGGACGACTGAGATTGAGCTAAAACTGGATTTAAAACTGATAGACTACAAAAATGATATGGAAAAAGATGCTACGTTGGACATACTAATAAAACCCGCTGATGTCTTAATAATTAAAAGGAATTTATAAATAACAAGTCAAATAGCTGAATAGCTTTCCTACAATGGATTTACAAAGGAGATTTCTTAAAACTTTGAGGAATGTAGAAAGAAGAAACAAAGAAAAAATGGAATCAAATTCTAAAACATTATTTAACAGATTGAAGATCAAGATTATTAAAAGTAAAAAGAAGGAAAATAAAGTTGGTTTTTCATCAAGGCTAAAATAGATACCCTGTTTCCCTAAAAATAAGACATCCTCTGATAATAAGCCCCATCGGGTTTTTGAGCATATGCACTAAAATAAGCCTCGCCCCGAAAATAAGCCCTACCCAAAAATATTTAAACGCAGAACTGGAAATCAGGTAAGATGGCAAGAGGAGCCCCATCTTGCTCCATGTGCCCCCAAATAATAAGACCTCCCCAAAAATAAGGCCAAGCACTTATTTTGGGTTCAAAAAAATATAAGACAGGGTCTTATTTTCAGGGAAACACGGTATGTTGTTATCTCTGGTAACCGTTAATAGATTTTTGCTAACTAGGATTGAACAATAAGGTTTTGGAGATTTGTTATAGATAAGAGTTATATACAATATTTCTTTTCCTTTTAAAACTATGTTCTTATTTTTTCTTTTCTATTCTATTTTTTCTTTTCTACACTTCCTCTTTTTTTCTTTTTTTAGTTCGTATTTGTTATCTTTTTAATTGTATTTTAAAATAAAATTACTATAATCTCCTGCTAAATCTTAAGGAAAAAAGTGTGGTTTTTGCACAACCAAAGAGGCTTTGGTATTATATTCCCTATATTTCAATGGTGGGTTGCCCCCGGTTCGGACCGGTTCACCAGAACCGGTAGTAAAGCTGGCAGGAGGCCCCGCCCACCACCCCGGATGTTGTCATCAGTGATTTGCACATGCGCAGAAGGCGCACGCACGAGCAAAGCAATCGTGCACACCCAATCCCGTTGCAAACTGGTGGTAAAGGTAAGTAGAACCCACCCCTGCTATATTCCTTCAATTAATCCTAAATTCTTCATGTTCAATTCTTGGAGAGCCCTTGTATAAGTTCTTGAAGTTTTCGTGGGAAGGTTCTCAGAAGCGGTTCCCATTGACTCCTTTCTAGGGCTGAAAAAAAGTGACTGGCCCAAGAACACTCAGCTAGCTTTGTGTTTAAAACAGAATTAGAACTCATAGTCTCCTAGTTTCTATCCTGATGCCTTAATAACTACATTAAGTGGCTCTCTCATGAATTCTTAAATATGGATAATTAGCAGAACAAATTGCCCTGTTTTGGAGTTCATAAAAAAAAGTCCTGTTAATTGAAATTGAACCAGGATGTTCTTTAGCCTCTTGGAATTTACCTCACTTATTTATAAAGGAAGTTAATAATTTGCCATTTTGTCCGTGCATGGTTACATACATGACTGTTCCAGTGAATTTGGAGCCTCTCCCACACTGTTTTCTGATTATTGAGCTCTGCATGATCTGAGTCAACAGAATTATTTGCAATACCATGATGATAATGCAGTAATTTTCAAACTGCATATTTCTTTATGAAAGCCCATGGAACTATAGTGCTGCCCCAATATAATTCTGACCAAATGTGTATAGGATTGCAGAATAACCACAGTGGGATTAAACCTGAAGAACACCTGTCATTTCTGCTGCTTAGATGATTCCCAACGATTTATCTCAAAGAGTTAGCCACCTCCCATACAAAAAACTAAATATGAGGATTCACAGCCTTCCAGATGTTGTTTCATTACAATCTCCAGAATTCCTCATGATACACACTATCCTAGAGAATTTTTTTTGTTTGCTAAAAGAGTTTATAATTATATAAAATCATTGCTAGAGTCCTTTCAAACTGTCTGTGCTTCAGATATTATCATATTGTTTTAGATCTGGAACATGCTAAGGAGGACCCAACCATTTTTCAGTGCATAGACATAAAAACTCCTCCAAAAACTTGCCAACAAATGACAAATGCGAAACCATTAAATGTTATTTATTTAGAAATTTTCTACAGGTAATCCTCGATTTATGACCACAATTGGGACCAGAATTTCCTTTACTAAGCAAGCCCATTGTAAGCGAGTTGCATCTGATTTTACAAACTTTTTTGCCCCTGTGGTTAAATGAATGGCTGCATTTGTTAAGTGGATCAAGTGATCATTAAGCAAACCCAATTTCCCCAATTGGCTTTGCTTACTGGAAGCCAACTAGGAATGTTGCAAATGGCGATTACATGACCCTAGGGTGCTGCGGTTGCTGTAAATATATGTCAGTTTATTTATTTATGTCCTGTCTTTATTATTTTTATGAATAACTCAAGGTAGCCAATATATCTAATGTTTCTTTCTCCTCCCATTTTCCTCAGAACAACAACAACCTTGTGAGGTGAGTTGGGCTGAGAGAGAGTGACTGGGCCAAAATCACCGAGTTGGCTTTCATGACCAATGCCAAGCATCTGAATTTTGATCATATGACTGTGGCAATGCTGCAATGGTTGTCACTTTTTTCAATCGTTAACTTTGAATGGTCAATAAATGAATGGTTGTAAGTTGAGCACTACCTGTAGGCAGGGGTGAAATCCAATTTTTTTTCCTACCGGTTCTGTGGGCGTGACTTGGGATATTGCAAAATCTCCATTCCTACCCCATTCCAGGGGAAGGATACTGAAAAATCTCCATTCCCTCCCCTCCTGGGGGAAGGATATTGGAAAATTTCCATTCCCACCGCACTCTGGGGCCAGCCAGAAGTGGCATTTGCCGGTTCTCTGAACTACTCAAAATTTCCACTACCGGTTCTCCAGAACCTGTTAGAACCTGCTGAATTTCATTCCTGCCTGTAGGCTACCCTGTGCCATAATCGGCTTGTTCTCATGCCTGGAAGCCATATTACCTGTGTGCCTTGAGGATCCAGGCCTGCCACAATCATACCGTGGGAAGTTGGGAGGGGGGATTGCATGAGTGAAGTAGAGATAGCCATAACAAACTTCTCTAAGAGAAGTTCAAGGCCATGGTGTCTGGCAGCTGTGCAAAGAACAAATTGGAATCTGTTCGGGAAAGAACTGATTGGACCTGTGTGGACATGTGGGAGATGTGGGCAAGTCTTGAACTTTCTTGTGGGTGAGGAAAACCCGGAAGCTTTCAGATTTGGGTTTTCCCAGATGTGCCAATATGACATCTCTAATAAAAGTTAGCTTTGAGGAACTTCGGAGTTTGAGTTCATTGGGGGTGTTACTTGAAACCCTGACATTTGTGTCTTTCAAGATGTAGCAAAAGAATCACTAACTTCAATTTAAAATACACTATTATTATTATTATTATTATTATTATTATTATTATTATTATTATTATTGGTGGCATCATTATTATTCCTGGAAAAGCGCAAATGAGCCTCAATTCATCAATTAGAGAAAGATGTATTACTTAGAAAAGAACATATATTGTGATATCATTAATTATCCAAGATCCTTGAGGAAAATTCAATAGTCTAATAGTCAAAACTAGCAAAATCAGTAATAACTATCTGGTGGATTGTGTGCAAAGAACAGTAATAGTAAATTAAATCATATTTATTTTTTGCCTTGACCTTCTACTTTTCTGAAGTCTGGCAAAGTTGCAAACTGTTGCTATAAATCTTACAAAACTCCTATCACTTTTGTTTTCACTGTGATAACCAGTGCTGTCACTAGGTCCAGCAATGCTTCCCTGGTGCCTTTCAAATTCCATGACCTTTTTCATTTTATTTAACATATTAGCTTTGGTTAGAACATCTGCCAGAAAGGAAAGGTGACAATAGGCTTAAGGAGTAAGAGAACACTCTCAGAAGTTAGTGGGGATGATGTAGAGAAATGTTTTTCAACACTGGCAACAACTTTAAAATCTGTGAACTTCAACTCCTAGAATTCCTCAGCCAAAACGAATGCCTGGGGAATTCTGGGAATTGAAGTCCACATAATGTATCTAAAAATTGCCAAGTTTGAGAAACAGTGATGTGCAGCAACCTCACCACACTACACTATTACCATCATGCCCAAATGGCAGCAATTGGATAGGAGTGGTTATATCATGTTCTCAAAATTCTCATTCAACGTGGTCACCCAGAACCCAAAAAGATTGAGGACACTTCCTGTAAGATATGAAAACTATCACCTTCAGATAACTTTGTAACCTTGTAATTTATACTTTAAAAACTAAGGTACCTTGATAGAATTTGGAAAGAAACTGTGATGTATATGAAGAAAGAACAATAGGTAGACTTAAGAGAGAGACCATTGGATTTCCTGCTTCTTGATCATTAAGCAGATTGGACAAAAGACAGAGGGGAGGCACTCTGATTCTGGAGAAAGACATGGCTACTTTACAATTTTCCACCAGAGGTTATTTGGGTTTTCATGCATGCTCTAAATCATATATTGCCCTTCAAATTCAGTTTTCCACACACGTCCAACAACTGCATTCCATTTTCATGAACTATAAAATAGTTAATGGACTTGAAAACTGTTCTTAATGAATTAGTTACAGTCCAGTGAGTTATTCATTCTTTTGATAAGGTGAAATGTCACATACACACGTAAATGGCTGCCTAAAAAGAAACAAGACTTATCTATAAAGTCTGGAAGAGGATGAAAATAAGAGTATATGTGATTTCTGTTACTAAAACATTCTAAAGTATTAAGTTGACTGGATCTTGATACAAACGTTATTTTGCTGCATAAAGCTTCACCAAATATTTAGCTGTCTGATTGGAACTAAACCAGCTGCAGCTAAAAAGGAAATTATAAAAGAATAAAAATTCTCTCCCTGCTATAAATTCTAGAGCAGAAACTGTTTGATCTAATTAGCCCTTTTCCTGGTCTCAATGACACTACCCCCTAACAGAAAAAAAGACTGTTATTTTAGACAAGCGTCTCAGCAGTGGCAATCGAAAAAAAGGATCCTCAACTCACAATTACAAATCGCTCCATTACACCCAGGATATGCCCAAATTACCCTCCTAATAATTACCCCCAGTTTAAAAACCACTTTTCTAAAGAAAGCCAGATCCAAATAGGCAAGGAAGAAAAAGGAAGTTATACATATTTTTGGAAAACTGTTAAAAAGAAAAGCTAGGTATTTTTCCCCCATAGCTGTCCACGTGTTCAACTAGCTGCCCAACTCACCTGTATGGAACGGGTGGAAAACAGTATCTTGGCAGAAGCACTCGGCTCTTCTTAGATTCCACTTACTTGTCCACATTAGAAAGTCAGATCTGAACTGTTTAAAGGCAAGCTTCGCTTTAGTGGGTAACAGGGGGATAAATGCATCCTCATCTGTGGGAGCAGGGCAGAGAGGAAACGTTGAAATAAGAGCAAGTATCTTCTGAGTGGAATCAGGCGCTACCAAAAGTTCAGGTCTGAAGATGGGTGTGACTAAAAACATCACATGGAGGAGGAGAGCGAGGTAATGGAGGAAGGGTAACTCCCACTGCAGCCAGCAGCATTCCTGGTGTGCCTCTTCTATGTAAATCTCCAGCAGTCAATTTCACTGAAAATATTGCTTCACTCAGTCCATAGAGAAAGCCTGGGTTCTCCGATGCATTTCTTCTTTCTAGTATTACACAAGACTCATAGGATTTTGAAACAAGATTTCAAAGATCAAGTGGTCTGTCTCAGTCAGAGGTCTCCAAACTCAGCAACTTTAAGACTTGTGGACTTCAACTCCCATAATTCCCTGGCCATCATGGCTGGCTGGGGAATTCTGGTAGCTGAAGTCCACAAGAATTAGAGTTGCTTGGAGGATTTGGACTGCCAAATTGGGAATTATATTACCAGGCAGCAGCATTGACTTGGATGAAGGAATGGGTTGAATTAAGAAATATAAGACTATTAACATTGGAAGGTCATGATTTACAATTGGGATGGCATGTATTTTTATGGTATGGTAGAAGTAAGGTACACACATACTTTCATAGATATTATATAAGGAACGCATTGCTATTGGCATGGGAGAAAGTTAGAGACAAATATTATGTGAAAATACCAATATAGTTATCAACAATGGAAGCTTTAATACACCCAAATATCTCTAATTTTAGAAATACTGCTAGATATAAAGAGTTACTAACAGATAAGGGGAAATTGAAGGGGAAACGAGAACTGGAACAACGGGATTGAGATGGATTGGTATATGTACATGCAAATACAAACAAAATATGAAAAAGATGCTAAATTACATGGTTTTTACTTAGAAAAGACAGAGTTAGATAGGATACTCACAGGAACAGAGGACAAATTAATTAAAAGTATTTATAATTTCTTGCTTGACATTGAGTTAGAGGAAGAACAAGTAAAGGAAACAATGATAGCTTGGGCAAAGAATTTTGGATACTCAATTGATTTAGACAAATGGCAACTGTTATGGGAAAGGAATTACAAACTAACAATGTCCACTGCATATAAAGAAAATCTATATAAAATGTTTTACAGATGGCATATGCCCCCTGAGAAACTGGCAAATTTTTTTAAAGATAAATCAGCTAAATGTTGGAAATGTCACCAGTTACCAGGATCTTATTATCATATGTGGTGGACATATGCAGAAGCTAAAAACTATTGGAATAAAATTAAGACATGGTTGGAAGAAATGATACAACAACGTATAGATTTAAAACCAGAGCTGTTCCTACTGGGTATCCTTCCAGAGAAAACTAGTAAAGAAAATACTATTTGATTATACATGTAATAACAGCTGCAAGGATTGTTTTTGCACAGAATTGGAAATCAGAGAATATACCCTTGGAAAGAGAAGTAATTTAAAAAAAATTAGACTGTGCAGAAATGAATAGATTAACTCTGATGATTAAAGAAAGAGAGGATTCAGAATACTTTAAGATATGGGATCAATTTTACTATTGGTTAGAAAAGAGATGCAGATTGATTTTCTGGTGGCCTTTGTTTGATGTTTTGCAAATATTTGCAAGTATAGTTAAATAGGAATCATACATAAGTGATAAATATATATAAATTACTCCGCCTAAGAGGTAGAACAAGAATACCATGGATCTGGAGTTGAGAATTTATAAGTTCCAATGTCAGTGTGGAAAAGTTTAATAGGGGAGATATTCGGGGATACTGCTAATGATCCAGAACTTGGAAACAACATTGAACCCTGAAAAAAAACAGATATTTCAAATTCCTTTGTTGGAGTTTGTGAGTGAATTTCCTTCTCCCCCCACCCCCAAGGTTTTATGATCTAATATAACTGTAGTTTCTTGATGGACTGTTTCCTTAATAGCTCTATTCAGACAGTCACAGGGATGCAAAAATAAATTTGAGAAATTCTGATTATTGGTAGACAGTTTATTTTAAGCCATTATATCAGTGGTGGGTTGCTACCGGTTTGCCCTGGTTCGTCCTGCCCACCCGCCCGGATGTCATCAAATACGCTCTGCGCATGCGCAGAAGTTTCTGCCCATGTGCAGAAGTGGTGCACACACAAGCGAAACAAGCACATGTGCGCTAGTGAACTAGTAAGGTAAGTGAAAACCACCACTGCATTATATGTGTTTTATTCAGTTTTGGCTCAGTGTGTTGTGAGAACTCAGGGACTGCAGTTTATAAATCATGTTTAAGCTTACAATTAATGGTCATTCTGTTTGGAAAAACCTTTCACATCTGGAGATGCCAAGTTGGAAAAGATGTATGTATCTGGTCAATTGTTACTATGTCAATCACATTTAAATCAATATACAGTCTCAGGCTCTCATTCCTTATTTTGTTAATATGATCTTCTGAATCAAGTTGCGAGCATGTAGAACATGTTTTTTTTCATAACCTTTGCACAGTTGTAACTTTGAACAGAAGATCAAGTGCACTGATTATAAGAAAAGATAGCAAGTTCCAGCCCAATCCTGCTACCCCAGTTCATGAGTCATCTGAATAGGGATTACCCTTGTAAATCCACTTTATATGGGGAATAAGACTTATGATTTTTATTAAAACAATAGACATGGACAGAGTTTGGCTGCTAACTGTTCAAGTTTAAACCACCAATTAAGGTTTCCTTGTTATTATTAGTTTTCCTATATGCATTGTTGCAAGGATTTTATTTCTGATATGTCCTCTATCCCAAAAGACAAGATGAAACATTAGCCCTTTATTTGAGTGTATTATGTTTTATTATGGTATATATCACTTTGAAAATAATTTAGTTAGCAGAAGGAACATATTTATAGATTATACATTTTGTCATAGATAACAGAAAAACTGTGAAAAATATTAACTGAAATATTAATGCCACAGTTAGTTTATATTGTAGTTTAAGAATTGTTTTCATTGTGACATTAAGAACAATATATATAACAATACTATCTGAATACCCATGCTCCGCTACTAAACTATGTGATCGGGCTTGATAAATCGACACTTACAGTGTTGAGTAGTGACGACCAGCCTCTCCTCTCCTCTCCCCTTCTCTCCCTCAGGCTTGCCACACAGAAGCCTCCCCTATCCTATCCCCTTCTCTCCCTCAGGCTTGCCCCACAGAAGCCTCCCCTATCCTATCCCCTTCTCTCCCTCAGGCTTGCCCAACAGAAGCCTCCCCTATCCTATCTCCTTCTCTACCTCAGCCTTGCCCCACAGAAACCTATCCTATGCTATCCCCTTCTCTCCCTCAGGCTTGCCCAACAGAAGCCTCCCCTATCCTATCCCCCTTCTCTACCTCAGGCTTGCCCCATAGAAGCCTCCCCTATCCTATCCCCCTGCTTGCTGCTGTGAAAGTAAAACTGAAACTTGTCTCCTCTGCTTGTGTTTTGCATTTGGAACAGATTTCTTTTCAGGTGGGGAGGGGGAGTAGAACTCCTTAGCATCAGAGCGTGTTAATAATAATATAGGAAATACTAATGCTCTGATGGTCATTTCGAAACATCCTTTCTTAGTGAGCACCTAGAAGCCAAGAGGAACATATGTAGCAAATTTAAAGTTTGTAGGCTTTACGGTTCTGGAGATTTTGTGATGATGCATAAATAGCATTTCGCTTTTATATATATGTAGATATATAACAATTCATATGTCAAATTAATATTATATATTAAAGTTAGAAATATTCAAGCGGTATAAAGGAGAAATTGTGGCCAAATGACTGGGAAAAGCCACTTTTTTGCCATAACTATATATATTTCCTTGCCCTTTGCTCACCAACCCTTCCTAGCCAGCTACATGTCAAGAATCACACTCTTACTAAAAATATGTATCAGATGTATTTCCTCATTTCTGTGTCACTAAAACCACATATTACTCTTTAGTTCCCTGTTAAACAAGGGTGAAACATTTCTTGTCCTTTGAAACTTTTGTTTTGGTTTGGGTGATGTCCTTCCCACTCCCAATTTACTTCAGTATCATAACATCACATGACCATAGAGATTTAAAAGTTGACCTATTTCTTTGCCCTGCTCTACTCTCCACAACTGCTTACAATCCTAATAACATGTTTGAGGAGGTTATGGAAGGCACCTTCAAAATGCTAGACTTCAGTGACCCTATGAAAGTAAGACAATGCAAAAGCAGGATCACTTTATGTATTTCTGGCCCTTGCTGAATTTATAATCTCAGCAAAGCCATTGTTTTATTTACATTCTGAGCATGTGGATGAACAAGCTTCTCTTTTGGTAAGGTCTCCTGCCTCACCCTGCTTCCCCTTGAGTTTCGGAGCTGAAGGCAATCTCCAAATCTCAGGCTCAAATAGCATTTTGCCTCTGATCGGTTCCCGTGATAGAGAAAAACAAACATAATTCTAGTCAATCTTTCCCTGGCTCCCTCTGACTATTATTTATGAATTGTATTTACTTAGAACATTTATATGGCTGTCCATCTTAAACAATATGACTCTAGGCAGACTACGAATTAATTAATCAAAAATTCAAATGAAAAATTATTCATACCTCTAAAGCAAAAACAAAAACAACCCCAACAACACACTATCAACAACACACTATCAGAACTAAAATACACTATCTCGTATTAAATAGGAACTGTATCCTGACTCAAGTGCCTGAGGAAAGATCCTTTCTTAGGTGCCTTTATAAAGGCCTGCTATATAAATAGGAAATAGGTAAGGATCTGCAAATTATTAAACCAGCTTGAATTCATAATGTGGTGTGCTCTTCTGTCCTATGGCAACAAATAGTTATGTTAGGAAGTATGATGAACAATACTTGGTCGCATAAGTTCTGCTGTTTTGCTTGTAGTCACTTTTAAATCTCTCTCTCTCTCTGTGTGTGTCTGTGTGTGTGCGTGTGTGTGCGTGAAGCCTCTCCTCCTAGAAGAATGAAATATTTTGAAGAATATTAAAAAAAGGCAGAATATTATATTTTCCTAAATGAAAAATGGAGAGACATGTTTTTAGAGGCAGGCAGCAGCCCCAAAATCTTTCTTAATAGCCTGCAGCAGATACCAACACTTAAGAGATAAAGAGCTTATTGAAAGAGGAAGACAAGTATCTAGGTAGCTCTATTCATAAGCAAAGCAAATAATGCAGGCAGAAATCCATTCAAGACAGGATATTTTGAAACTCCTTGCAGCAAAGTTGGAACAAAGGCAGAATGGTAGGATTAGAAGCAGCCCCTCACCCAAGATCCAACCCAGGGCGAAAGCCATTAAGCCACAAAAGGAATTGCCCAACACCCTTTCAGAACATAATAAGCCCCTTCATTTCACCATCCCAGAGCAATCCAATAAGCCAAAAGTTGGCAAAATTAGCTCAGTCAAACATCTAGGATTTGCATTTCCTCTTTTGCCTATAGAGCCGGCTATGACCCCTACATGACCCCATAGGAGTCTGACAACAGCCAATAGAATATTAAAGGACAAGTTCTTGCACAGGAACAGGAAGCTCAAATACAAAGCCCAAAGAAGGTATAAAAACTCCCCACTCTGAACTCCATTTGTCAGCTGCACCAGAACCATAAATGCCATTAGTTCGGTTCATCATTAAACCATATTTCCAATCAGCCTCCATGTTTCCAGTGTCTTCCTCCCAGCTTGGAACTGAACCAGATGGATATTTCTTCCAACATATGTATGTATGCATGTATGTATTTCCTGCCTTTATTAATTTATAAATAATTAAAGGCAGTGAACAAACCTCCCGGTGGTCTTCCGGGTGCATTTCAAGGTGTTGGTTACCACCTTTAAAGCGCTCCATGACTTAGGGCGTGGATATTTACAGGACCACCTGCTGCCACTGACTGCCTCCCACCGACCGATACGCTCCCACAGAGAGGGCCTCCTCAGGGTGCTGTCGGCCAAACAATGTCAACTGGCGACTCCCAGGGGGAGAGCTTTCTCTGTGGGGGCTCCTGCCCTATGGAACGAATTGCCCCCGGATATATGAAGGATCCCCGACCTCTGTGCCTTCCGTCGTGCGCTGAAGACCCTGTTATTCCAGCAAGCCAGTCTGATGGGACAATAATTTTAATTCGGGTTTTAAATATGGGTTTTTAATATGGTTTTATAAGGGTTTTAGAATGGGAATTTTAAATTTGGCCAAAATTGAAATATTTTAATATGGTTTTTAAATTTGTCTTGTATATTGTTTTATTATGGCTGTTCACCGCCCTGAGTCCTTCAGGAGAAGGTCGGTATAAAAATATAATAAAATCTAAATCTAAAAATCCCTCTGTTTTTCCCCAACAACAACCCTGTGAGGTGGGATGGGTTGAGAGACAGTGACTAGCCCAAGGTCATCCAGCCAGCTTTCATAAATACCATTCAGATGTTTCTGCAAAGGGCCAGAAAAATGCAATATCGAGAAAATGCGAGAAAGATGTTTTATTTTGTTGGATTAGCATAGTTTGGAGGGATTTTTTTTTCTTTTCTAGGTGTTGTGGTCTCAGCAGATTTTGCATCAACTGAATGGGGATTTTTTACACTCCATTGTTTTCTAGCTGTTCACAGTGTTTCAGGATTGGCAGCAGTGAAGACAATCAGAGTTGGCTTCAAACTGTTTTTAAAACAGAAGGGTAAAAATAGCTGTGGAAATCTTTAGAGTTGGCTAATTTGTGGCTTTTCTATTGGACAAATCCAACAATATGTTTCAATTTGTTTTGCAAATCTAGGCAATTGAGCTAATTCAGTAAGCCACTATGTCAACACAGCCCTGGTGTTTCCTGTATTATTTGGTCCTTTATCACAAGATCAGTACCGTAATGGTATACAGTTCTGTTTCCTGAAAGACAGGTTGCTCCATACTTGTAATCTTAATATGCAACCACAGGGAAGTATTGGGTTATTTATTACACAAAAAATACTAATGGGCAAAGGTGAACCCAAAAGACCTGATAATCAATTGCTCTGTATGTGACAGAACATGCTCTGGAAAATATTATGGTCTGCCAGTCCTCTCCAATCTGGGAGTGTCACAAGGAATAAGAACTACAACTCCCAGAATTCCAAGCCGGCATGGTAAGAAGCAATTCCCAGCCTACACCTCAGGGGTGAAATGCTATGGGTTCACTCTGGTTCAGGCAAACCAGTAGTTAAAAAAAAGCTACCGGTTCCTCTGAACAGCTACACCTACACCACAGTAGTTTGAACTAAGCTATAGGAAATTTACAATGGACACTGGATTGATTGATTCATTATGGAAAGCAATTCATGAATATAGAAAGTTTATTTTATTTAATCATGGAAAATAAATACAAATATTTTTTACAAATAACTCAAGGCAATGAATGTATACAACACTTTGCCCTGATCGAGATTTTTAGTGCAAAAACATATGGACTACAAATCTTGATCCGGGCAAAGCAATAGACACAATTTACATAGACTTCTGTAAAGCGTTTGATTCAGTGGTACATGACAAACTACTTCTAAAACTAAAATCCTATGGCATCTCCGGACTCCTACATAATTGGATAGCTGCATTCCTGTCAAATAGATCACAAGTGGTCAAAAGAGGGAGCGCCCTATCAAATCCTGCACCTGTTAATAGTGGTGTTTCCCAAGGCAGCGTTCTAGGACCAAGATTCTTCATACTATACATAAATGACCTTTGTGATCATATTATAAGCAACTGCGTTCTCTTCACCAATGATGTAGAACTATTTAACATCGCTGACAATGCTGCTACCCTTCAAAAAGACCTTGACTTTGTGTCGGAATGGTCAAACAATTGGCAACTCCAAATCTCAACCAACAAATGCTCTGTCTTATACATTGGCAAAAAGAATCAGAAAATACAAGCTGAGTGGACACGACCTTGTGGATGACCCTCACTCTGTCAAGGACCCGGGAGTACTCATATCTAATGATCTAAGTGCCAAAGCCCACTGTATCAACATCGCCAAAAAGGCATTAAGAGTTGTAAACCTAATCTTGTGTAGCTTCTTTTCCAGTAATATTACACTACTAACCAGAGCATACAAAATATTTGCTAGACCAATTCTCGAATACAGCTTATCTGTCTGAAACCTGCACTACATATCAGACATTAATACAATTGAACGTGTCCAGAAATATTTCACAAGAAGAGTCCTCCGCTCCCCTGCTTGAAACAGAATACCTTATGCCATCAGACTTGAAATTCTGGACTTAGAAAATTTAGAACTATGCTGCCTTCGGTATGACCTAAGCGTAGCTCATAAAATTATCTACTACAATATCCTACCCGTCAATGACTATTTCAGCTTCAACCACAGCAATACATGACCACACAATAGATACAAACTTAAAGTGAACCGCTCCAAACTCTATTGCATAAAATATGATTTCAGCAACAGAATGGTCAATGCCTGGAATGCACTACCTGATTCTGTGGTTTTATCCCAAACCCCCCCCCCCCAATTTTAACTAAGACTGTCTACTGTTGACCTCACCCCATTCCTAAGAGGTCTGTAAGGGGCGTGCATAAGAGCACCAGCGTGCCTGCCATCCTTGTCCTAATGGTCCCGTTATTTATATTCATTTTATGTATTCAATTCATGTTTATATTGATATATATTATCTCAGGGGTGAAATCCAGCAGGTTCTGACAGGTTCTGGAGAACCGATAGCAGAAATTTTGAGTAGTTCGGAGAACTGGCAAATGCCACATCTGGCTGGTCCCAGAACAGTGTGGGAATGGAGATTTTGCAATATCCTTCCTCCAGGAGTGGGGAGGGAATGGAGATTTTGCAGTATCCTTCCCCTGGAATGGGGTGGGAATGGGGATTTTGCAGTAACCTTCCTCTGGAGTGGGGTGGAAATGGGGATTTTGCAGTATCTTTCCCCAGTCATGCTCATCAAGCCACAGAACTGGTAGTAAAAAAATTTGAATTTCACCACTGTATTATCTAATACGTACTTGACAAAATAAATAAATGAAACACACAGACACTTTACTCGGAACAACAACTCTGTGAGATGAATTGGGCTGTGAGAGTTACTGACCCAGCTTGTTTTCATGTCTAAGGTGGGACTTGAACTCATGGTCTCTTGCTTTCTAGCCTGGTGCCTTAACCACTAGACCCATGATAGCGAACCTATGGCACACGTACCACAAGTGGCATGTGGAGCCATATCAGTGGGTATGCAAGCCAGCCAATATTCAGGCCTTCTGGGCCCACCAGAAGTAGGGAAACAGGCTGTTTCCGGCCTCCGGAAGGAATGGGGTGGTGGGGAAGGCCTGTTTTTTGCTCTCCCCAGGCTCCAGAGGCTTTCTAGGAGTCTGGGGAGGGCGAAACGGCCTACCCCACCTGCCCGGAGGCTCTCCAGAGGTCAGAAATGATCCGTTTGCTGACTTCCGGTCCCACCAGAAAATAAAGGGGAAACAGAAACAGTTGGCTAGAAGAATGTCATTTAACAGATGCTCTAAATCACAATTCCTGGAGGAAACGGAATACCTTGACCTGTACCAAGCGGGCTTCCGACACGGACACAGCACGGAAACGGCATTTGTCGCTCTGAATGATCTCTGGCGGGCTTGGGATGGTGGTTGTTCCTCCATCCAGATCCTACTTGACCTCTCAGCGGCTTTTGATACCATCGACCATGGTATCCTACTGCAGTGACTTGTGGGGTTGGGGGTGGGAGGCACTGTCTTACAGTGGTTCTCCTCCTACCTCTCGGGTTGCTTTCAGTTTGTATGGGTGGGAGGGCAGAGATCCACCCTGAGGCCCCTAAATTGTGGGGTGCCTCAGGGGTCGGTTCTCTTCCCCCTACACTTTAACATCTGTATGAAGCCACTGTGAGATCATTCGTGGCTTTGGGGTGAGATATCATCAATATGCTGATGATACCCAATTATACATCTCCACCCCAGACCACCCCAGAGATGCCCTTTCCATAATGTCCGATTGCCTGGAGGCGGTATGGGCCTGAATGGGCAGAAACAGACTCAAACTCAATCCCTGCAAGACTGAGTAGCTGTGGATGCTGGCATCTCGGGTTTCAGAGGCCCCATCACTTTTGATAGATGGGGAAAAACTTGCCCCCGTTGATAGAGCTCGCAACATGGGTGTCCTCCTGGATGCTCGGCTGTCCCTAGAATACCATCTAACGGCCGTGACCAGGGGGGCCTTCGCACAGGTTCGCCTGGTGCACCAATTGCGCCCTTTCCTGGACCGAGATGATCTTCGCACAGTCATTCATGCCCTGGTTACTTTCCGCTTGGATTACTGCAATTCCCTCTACATGGGCCTGCCCCTGAGATGCATGCCGCACGGGTTGTTACGGGAGCCCCTCATTACTCCCATATAACACCCCTCCTGCGTGAGCTGCACTGGTTACCAGTGGTTCTCCGGGTCTGCTTCAAGGTGCTGGTTCTCACCTATAAGGCCCTACATGACTTAGGTCCGGGATATTTGCAGGACCTTCTCCTGCCTGCCTCTCACCGTCCTGTTCGCTCACATAGGGCCGCTCTCCTCAGGGTTCTGACAGCGAGCCAATGTCATCTTGCTTTGCCCCGGGGTAGGGCGTTCTCTGTGGGTGCTTCCACCCTCTGGAATGATTTACCTGCCGAGCTCCGGACGGCTCCTGATCTCCGCTCCTTCCGTTAGGACTTGAAGACTTGGCTTTTCAAACAAATAGGCTGATTCTGATTCCGGGTTTTATTATTTATTATTAATTAGTTATTTGATTTAAAATGGGATTTTATTATACATGTTTCTTAACTTGTGTTCGCCGCCCTGAGTCCTTCGGGAGAATGGCGGCATATAAATACATATAATAAATAAATAAATAAATAAATAAATAAATAAATAAATAAATAAATAAATATCCATTGCTGTGTCAAAGAGTAAAGGGAGAGAAAACGTAAAATGCCATTCTTTTCTTCGAATGAAATGGGAAGACCAACTTAAAATATAGTACAGGTAGTCCTTGACTTACAACAGTTCATTTAGTAAACAAAGTTACAATGGCACTGAAAAAAATGACTTATGACCATTTTTCATACTTATGACTGTTGCAGCATCCCTATGATCATGTGATCAGAACTGAGGCACTTGGCAACTGACTCATATTTATGACAGTTGCAATGTCCCAGGGTCATGTGATCATCTTTTGCAACCTTCTGACAAGCAAAGTTGATGGAGAATTCAAATTTACTTAACCATGTTACTAATTTAACAATTGTGGCAAGGAAAGTTGTAAAATGAGGCAAACTCACTTAACAAATGTTTCACTTAGCAACATAACTTTTGGACTCAGTTGTGATAACTCAAGGACTACCTGAGTTAAACTTGGATCCAAGTGATATATAACAGTCTCTTTTATAACTGAAAAATGGCTGGTTTGGAAATTTGGGTGATTTGTTGGATTCACCATTGATTATATTAAAAACATTGTGCAAATTTGATCTTAAAATTAAAATGATAAGGGGCAAGAGCTCAGGATTTTCTTGGAATAGTGCTCATCCGGTTCACAAAGAAAAAGGAAACAGCTAAACTGGACTGGTAGAAACCATCCTGAAATCTAAAAAGGTTTCCAGTTTACACTGAGGTTAAGTGCACCTGTCCTATGAGCACCTAAGAGACCTGTGGAGGCCAGAAGCATTCTTGTAAATAAAGAGAATCCTAAAAATGGCACTAACATCTACATCATGCAAGTTTCCTTTTTAATTTTTTATTAAAAGAATAATTATAGTAAGGTAATGTGAGGTCAGGAACCTGATGATTAACCAATGAAAATACCTGCCAGCACATTGATGCCAGGAACCATATACGATGTGGGTCAACCAACAGAATTGAGAGAATTAACAAGGTGTAACTTGATTACATAAGGAAGAGTGGTGATCATTAAGCACTTCTCTAGAAAGGTATCCTCTTATTAACCAAAAATTCTCTATGAAACAAGTGGTTTGAGTTTGATATACTTATAATGCAGTAAAGAAGTTCTGAAGATATGGACCATTAACACATTTTAGTAACCCAAGAAGATGAAGATAAAACTTAAGGACTGCAAAATGTTTCCTTTTTATTCCTGATAGACAGGATTCATCAAGGGCAGAATTCCACACTGCATAAATCACAGGTTATAAACATGACAGGCAAATAATAGAGAAGGCAGCCATTGTATGAAAAATAGCCATTGTACCAGAAATAGTAAATCAAATGTTTGTTTGTAGCCCTTTCTCCTAAAGAGTATATTCTATCAAGTGGCAGGTATTTGATGGCAGAGTGGTGTTGACTGTAACACACATATTGACTGTAATGCAACACTTTTTAAAATAGCGAGATATCATCTGGCAGAGATCCAGCCACAGCTTTTCTATATTAGCAATGCATATAGCTTTGCTGTCATAGTTGTTTGCTTAGAAGCATTAACACTTTTCAGTTTTGATTACTCAATAGTTCAACAGGCTTTCTAGCCTAAGGGAAGAGAGAGCTACAAGAATGGATTCTGCTTATTTGCATTTCAACACTTAGAAACTTCATGAGCTTTAGAGTATCAAGGGAATTCAAAGATAGGCGGACTCCCCCCCCCATTTATTTATTTAGTGCCTGCCAAGGTTTATTTATTTATTTATTTATTTATTTTTCATATTTGTATACCGCCCTACTCCCGAGGGACTCAGGGCGGTGAACAGCATAAATAAATACAAAGACATATAAAAGTTAGAGAAACTATTAAAAACAGATTAATTAATTTAGGTATAGGTTTAAAGATTAAAATATCCAAATTTATCTAAAGAGATTTAAAACCAATTTAAAAGCTAATTTAAAGGCCAATTTAGAAGGGAGAGTTAGGCCAGACCAGCCTGTTGGAATAAGAACGTTTTTAGGGCGCGGCGGAAGATGCGTAGGTCTTGTATCCTCCGTATGTCTGGGGGGAGCTCGTTCCAGATGGTAGGTGCCCCCACAGAGAAGGCTCTCCCCCTGGGGGCCGTCAGTCGACATTGTTTAGCTGACGGCACCCCGAGGAGCCCCTCTCTATGGGAACGAACTGGTCGGTGAGAGGCTACTGGTGGCAGGAGGCGGTCTCGTAAGTATCCTGGTCCTGAGCCATGGAGCGCTCTAAAGGTAGTAACCAAAACCTTGAAGCGCACCCGGAAAACCACCGGGAGCCAGTGCAGCTCGCGTAGGAGGGGGATCACACGAGAGCGCCACATTGCTCCCATCACCACCCGCGCGGCCGCATTCTGGACCAGTTGAAGTCTCCGGGTGCTTCTCAAGGGGAGCCCCATGTAGAGAGCATTACAATAATCATTAAGATAATAAGATAATCAATAAGCATTACAATAAGGTTGAGATGATGCACTTAGGACCAATTCATTTCTTCATGTTTACCACTTGACCAAGACCACAATAACAAGACATTCAATGATGACTTGCAGGGGATGTGTAAACTTCTACTGAACAGACGATTCATTCAGAAGTTCAGCTTATCTCTTGGATCTTCTTCCAGGTCTCCTCTATCACAAGAGGTATATGCCTCCAAATATCAACTTAAACATTGACATGTTATGCACATGACCTTTAGTAGAGCAATAAAAGGCAAGTCTTGCAGGGACACATAATTTTCATCTTTAATAGAATAAACAAATGACAAGCTTCATTGTTGGTACTATTCTTACAGTAGCATTCAAACATCTATTCATTATACATTATTAATTGAAGTTAGGCTTCAGCCTAACTGTCTGAATCTATACAGCAAGATCTTGTTCCCATTACTTGTGCAGCAAGCAAGGCTAATGTAATTAATGTAATATAAATTACAGCAGGGGTAAAATCTAAAATTTATTACTACCGGTTCTGTGGGCGTGGCTTGGTGGTGGTGGGGTAATGTGACTGGGTGGGTGTGGCCAACATTTTTTTAAAAAAAACTTTTAAAAGCATTTTTTCTACAGCCTCTTTGGCCAAATAGGTTGCAGAAAAAAATGCTTTTAGAAGCCTCTGACGATCAGGCAACTGAGCTGGGATTGCCAGAGGCTTTTAAAAGCATTTTTTTTCTACAACCTCTTTGGCTGAAAAGGTTGTAGAAAAAATGCTTTTAAAAGGCTCTGATAATCTCAGCTGAGCTGCGTGATCATCAAAGGCTTTTTTTTTAACTTTTAAAAGCATTTTTTCGGCTGTAGAAAAAATGGTTTTAAAAGTAAAAAAAACAGCCTCTGGTGATCACGCGGCTCAGCTGGACATGGCGGCGGGGCGCAGGGATTTTTGCTACTGGTTCTCCGAATCACCTGCTGCCATCGCTACTGGATCGGGCAATTCGGTCTGAACTGGGAGCGTTACACCCCTGAATTACAGGCATTTGCAAACAATATGGTGTTTATCTTAGAAGATCTACAAGAAACAGGGCCAAAGCTATTAGAAAGAATAGAAGAATATGGTGAGGTGGCAGGATTGAAAATTTATAAAGAGAAAACTAAGATATTAGTGAAAAATGTTACAGAGAAGCAGAAAAGGGAGTTAATAAAGAAGTTAAACATTCAGATTACAAAGAAAGTAAGATATTTAGGGATTCAACTAACAGCAAGATGTGTTACGATTAAGGAAGATAATTATTATAAACTAATAAAACAAATTGAGACAGATTTGGAGAGATGGAAAAATTTGCAATTATCGTTAATAGGAAGAATAGCAACAAACAAGGTGAACATATTGCCAAGGTTATTGTTTTTATTCCAAACAAAATTGGAGAAAAAATATTTTGAAAATTTGAATAAAATAATAATGAAATTTATATGGCAGGGGAAGAAGGCGAGAATCAACTTAAAACTGTTACAAGATGTGAGAGGAGGGTTCGGACTACCAAACTGGGAATTATATTACCAGGCAGCAATGTTAACATGGATGAAAGAATGGATTGTACTGAGAAATACAAGATTATTGACATTAGAGGGAAGTGATTTGCAATTGGGTTGGCGTGCCTTTTTATGGGAAAAATAAGATACATGGTTACTTTCAAAGACATTATATAAGAAATGCTTTATTATTAGTATGGGAGAAAATTAGAGAACAACATTACTTGAAGATACCAGTTTGGCTTTCGACAATGGAAGCACTAATACATCCAAATATTATCAATATGGGAAATATTATCAGATATAAGGATATTTTATTAGAAAAGGGGGGATTTAAAATGAAATAGGATTTGGAAAAGCAGGGGATTGATATGGTGTCCTATACACAACTGCAAATACAATCTAGATTTGAAAAAGATGCAAAACAACATGATTTTTATAGGGTATTGACAGAATTAGATAAGATATTAACAGGAACAGATGAGGGAGTGATAAGAAAATTGTATAACTATTTATTGAGTATTAAGTTAGAAGAAGAACAAGTTAAAGAAACAATGATAGCATGGGCAAAAACATGGGACATACAATAGAGTTAGATAAATGACAGCAACTATGGGACAGCAATTATAATTTAACAATGTCTACTGCATACAAGGAGAATTTGTACAAGATGTTTTATATATGGCATTTGTCACCTGAAAGACTGGCAAAAATGTTTAAATATAAATCAACTAAATGTTGGAAATGCCATCAGATACTGGGATCGTACTATCATATGTAGTGGACGTATGTAAAAGCAAAAAAATAGTGGGCAAGAATTTGTATGTGATTGGAGAAGATGACACAGCAGCATATTGACTTAAAACCTGAGATATTCTTGTTGGGGATTTTACCAGGGAATTATAGTAAAGAAATTGTATGCTTAATTATTCATGTAATAACTGCAGCTAGAATTGTATTTGCACAGAATTGGAAAGGTGAAGAGATTCCTGCAGATAAAAATGTGATTAAGAAAATATTAGAATGTGCAGAAATGAATAGATTAACAGTTGCAATTAGAGGGAAGAATCTGATTATTATAATATATGGGATTTATTTTATCAATGGTTAGAGAATAAAGTAACGTATAGTAAAGTTAAATAAGTTAAGAAGAGAAATGCTATGTTAATAGATATGTTAAGTATTAATATTAAACTAAGAGTAGATAGAAATAATGAATATGGTGGTAAGCTTTAACTGTTACAACACAAAAAAAGTGTACCACGATGACACACTGTTTAATGAATGATGGAATGTTTTATATAAAAGAAAAGGAAAAAAAAGGATTTTTTAAAAATTTTGCTGCTGCCATGGGGATGGTATAGATTTTAAATTGTGGATTTTTAATGCTGTAAGCCATTGAGAGTTACCTGTGTATGAGTTGAAGAGCCAAACAAACAAACAAACAAACAAATGTGGCAGTTCCTTCTCTGAACTTCATCACCCTGCTGAATTCAGTTGCTGTCCCAGATATGTAACCTGGAACAGAGCACAGCAAGATAGGAGTGAGGGTTGTGGCATGTGAAAGATATAGTCTCACTACGGTAACACAGGAAACGTTTAATAGAGAAAACAGGAAAGGCTCTGAAAGCTGGCAACATCTCAGATGTAGAATGGATCCAAATGTGATCATAGTTTATGAGGTTGCAGCATAACTGAGATTATTAATGGCATATCTTTGAGATTCTAAAACCAATGTATCCCTCTTTATGCAGGCAGGAAGATAGAGAAGTCATTTATTTCCCTATCTACTGCCTATTAACTCCATCCAATAACCTCTAAATTTGATGAAATTATGGAAGATACTAAACAATTAGCAGTCATTCAACATGTAGCACCAAACATGGAAGAGGCACCCATTTTCTCCTTATGAAGTTCTCCGCCAGAACCATGTTCAAATACAGTTCTGTTAGGATCCACCAGCTAAGGTTTTTTTCCCTTCTTGTCCAATAAGGCCATTTATTGGAGACCACTGGATATGAGCAAGGAATGTTCAACAACCCTGGGGAAAGTGTAGGATACAGCAAAAAAAAGAAATTTCAGAGAGCCAGTTTCTTCTAAATGATTAAGCTAGAAAGCAGGAGACTGGGGTTCAAATCCCAATTTAGCTAAGCAAGCCACCTGGGTGACTTTAGGCCAGTTACTCTCTCTCAGCCAAACTCACCTCACTGGGATGTTATTGTAGGGAAAATGGGAGGAGGAAGGTGTGTTGCATATATTTGCTGCCTTGAGTTATTTGTAAAAGTAATAAAGGTGGGATAGAAATCTATATAAATAAAAATGTAAATGTTCATTTGTACATAACCGCACATCTCTGAAAGTTCTTCACCGATTGCTTTCAAATTTTGACACAACGTTGCATTTGACTATGGGCGTGTTTTTATATACCTATATTATATACATGTCACACCTGTGATAGGTAAAAACATGAAAACATTGGAAAACATTGAAAGACATTGACAAACATTGACAAACATTGAAAAACAGCTCCATCTGCTCGATGTAAAACCAACATGGCAGCCTTCCAGCCCTGATTACGCTCAACAGATTTCTGCTCCTTATATTTAGACTCCATATTGCTTCCAAGAAACTGTGCATTTGGAAGGCAGAGACGCCCGAGGGCCATATCCTGCCACCAGGATATGGCCCTCGGCAGCCGGCTCCCCACCGGGAAGCCCTTGCAGCCGGCGCTTCTAGGGCTCGGGCGGGGCCCACCTGAGTCTGGCTCTGACCTCCCCCTCCCCTGGCCACCCCGTAAACTAGCCTTGCCCGCCATTGCTGCCCATCCCCCTCGCCAGCCGCTCTTGGGGCTCCCTCCAAAGAACACCTGGCAACGAGGCTACCTGGGTCCGCTGAGCGGGAACCCTCCATCCCTCACCTGGCCCGAATCGTGACTGGCCCAGCGCTACCATGGGCCCCGAGGTCAGAAAGACCAGCCGCTAACCGGCGCTATGCGAATCCAGTCAGTGAGCGGGAGATGGAGGCAACTGGAGCCTCGGGGTTGCCTTTGACCAGCGCCACCTTTGATTCCCAGGTGGGCGCTCTGGCAGTTCACGGAATCTACATGAAAATTTCAGCCCCTGGCAGAAAAGGGGCTCCGGGGAGGCTTCGGGGGGTGGAAACGGGCAGGAGGGAGGATGGCCGGCCCTCCTTTGTTTCGCCTGGAAGAGTGGGGGATTTAATCATTCCCCTGCCCTTGGCAGGAGGGGGAGGAGAACTACGCAGCAGGGGTCCAGTGGGGTGTGCGTGGCTCCTGGCTTTGCCGCTTTCTTCCTTTGGGCGGGAAGCCCCAAACCAGCCTCGAACCCCTGCAGCTCCCCCTCCCTCCCTCCCTTCCCTTCCCTGCTATGCGTCTCCCCATCGATCCCCCAGAGAACATCTGTATAGGGAGGACGGAGGGCCCCCCCGAGTTTCTGCTGTGGTGCGGACAGCTGCGAAGGCCTGGCCTGAAAAGGTAAGGGTGATGGTGGGGGATGCAGAAGAGGCCAGACCAGAGACAGAGATAAACAGAGAGAGAGGGAGAGAGAGACATAGAGAAATACAGAAAGAAGGGGGGGGGAGAGACACACATACAGAGATACAGAGAGAGAGGGTGGGAGAGAGAGGGAACAGAGAGAGATAGAGAGAGGGGGAGCGAGAGAGAGACATAGAGATACAGAGAGAGGGGGAGAGAGAGACACATAGAGAGATACAGAGGGGGGAGAGAGACATAGAGATATACAGGGGGATAAAGAGACATAGAGAGATACAGAGAGAGGGGGGGGAGACACATAGAGAGATACAGAGGGGGGAGAGAGAGACATATACAGGGGGGAGAGAGAGAAAGAGATACATAGAGGGGGGGAGAGAGAGATAGAGATACAGAGAGAGGGGGAGAGAGAGACACCTAGAGATACAGAGGGAGGGGAGAGAGAGAGAGACATCAGCAGGGTAGGCGTGGCTCGGGGTCTGTCATGTGACTGATGAAAGTGAGTGATGTCAAGTTGGCCACGCCCACCAAATGTTCGTGGAGAGTTTGGAACTTCAGCCTTGCTCTTTTAGCCCAGCGGAAGCACCAGACTGGGCCACAGCAACGCGTAGCCAGGTACAGCTAGTAAATTAATAAAATTCTAAAGTATAAAGTACAAGGTGGGTTCATTCAAAAGATCTAGAAATAGAAACTATGTCCACAAATGGAAAGGAAAGCAATTGATGCTTGCTATCTCCTAATAGAGTGGAAGGGAAGAAACAAAGAAATGTATGAGTTGAGAGGCACAATAATCACCATGCACTCATCTGGCCAATATCATTGCCAAAACAGAAGTGACATAATTCAAACAGCAGTCTGTTATATCAGCTTCATTTCCAACTGGTTGTGGCATATGAGATAAGCATCTTAAGACTCCCAGACAGAAAAGTCTTTCATCTTCATATATGCACGTTTCATGGGAAGTAACATTAACTTTTTCAAAATTACTTCCACCTTGTAATTAAAATTTTCATTTTGGTAGGAAGGCCAACTCCTAGTGTTGACAAAGGTACACAGTGCCCCCTAAAGGATCTGATAAACTAACCCATGCTGTGAGGTGTGAAAAGATGAAAATTAGCTTTTGTGCCCAAGCGGACCTCTTCTGTGTAAAGAGAAATCTACTGAAAGTCAGATTGTGCTTTTAAAATTCCATCAAGTCTTTTGAAAATGGCTTTACTCTTTAGATAACTTTTGATTTGCTGGTTGGACCCAGAACATTTTCTTGATTGGGCAAAGCAACAGATATTCTAGAGCAGTGGTTCTCAACCTATGGGTCGGGACCCCTTTGGGGGTCGAATGACCCTTTCACAGGGGTCGCCTAAGACCATCAAAAAACACATATTTTCAATGGTTTTAGGAATAATTTTATGGTTGGGGGTCACCACCACATGAGGAACTGTATTAAAGAGTCGTGGCATTAGGAAGGTTGAGACCCACTGTTGTTCTAGAGGCTTTTGTCCCCATTCTCCACTCTTTTATAAAATCAGTGCTCAGGAGAAACTCATGTGTAAACAAAAAGGACCAAGATCATGTTCCTACACAATCAATATCCAAACACAGCCCCATTTCCCTCCACAATACTTTCTACAATAAACATATATAAGTTGAAACCCAGGACCTTCAGTAATAATTAAGCATGGTAGTTTCTTTTTTTGCTGACTGCTTGATTTTATAGTATTCTGTTTAGGTAATAGTTGTTTTCCCTCTATTTTTCTTCTCCGCCCCACCATAAAATCCTTTTTTCTATCCAAAGTTTTGCCTTCATACATTTTATAAGGAATGTCATACTAAAATATTTCCCATGCTACCCCCTCTGTTTCAGAATAGCTACAAGGTTTGTTCGGTTTTCTGGGTTATTTAGCCTGGTAGCTCAAAAACATCATTTTCACAGAACTGAGCTGAGAGAGTTAGTTCTGGTAGAAGAGCCTAACAATTGACTAGTTGGAATGAATAGTCAGCATTACTCCAACTTTAGAATGCTTTCTGCTAAGGTGCGCTTGGAATGTGTTCTGCCAGTAGATTTTAAAATTCTCTCTCTTTGGTTTGATAAGAGGTGGTGATTTCTGTAACGTCTTTGATGGACTGCAAACCAGAGTAGGTTTCAGCAGGTTCTGACCAATTCTGGAGAACCGGTAGCGGAAATGCTGAGTAGTTCGGAGAACCAGTAGTAAAAATTCTGACTGGCCCCACCCCCATCTATTCTCTGCCTCCCAAGTCCCAGCTGATTGGGAGGAAATGGGGATTTTGCAGTAACCTTCCCCTGGAGTGGAATGAGAATGGAAATTTTACAGTGTCCTTCCCCTGCCGTGCCCACCAAGCCACGCCACACCCACCAAGCCATAACCACAGAACTGGTAGTAAAAAAATTTGAAACCCACCACTGCTGCTAACCCTGATAAAGGGAGTGGTACAGGTAGTTCTTAACTTACATTCATTTTTTGACCATTCACAATATAACGGTACTGAAAAAAGTGACCTATGATTGTTTTTCACACTTACAACTATCGCAGCATCCCCATGGTCATGTGATCAAAATTCAGCTGCTTAGCAGCTTGGATATATTTATTATGGTTTCAGTGTCCTGGGGTCACATGATTACCTTCTGTGACCTTCTGACAAGCAAAGTCAATGGCGAAGCCATATTCACTTAACAACTGTGTTACTAACAACTGCAGTGATTTACTTAACATCTGTGGCAAGAAGGTCATAAAATGGGACAAAATTGACTTAAGAACTGTCTTGCTTAACAATGGAAATTTTGGGCTCAATTGTGGTTGTAAGTTGAGGATTACATGTATATCCCTGACATAGGTAAATACAACACAATTGCATTTCCCACTTTTATTTTAAAGCACTTACAAAAGACTGGCAATGCAAGAATAGCCTTCCCCACTTGATTTCCTCCATGTGCAAATTGCAAAACCCACAACTTTCAATTAGATTGGGGAAAGTTATTTGGAAATATCAAGTTTAGATAAAAACACTCTTTTAAGAGATGGAGAGGCTTAGAGCGTAGTACATTCTGAATAGTTTAGAAAATAATTTTCATCAATCCCAGCCACCAGATGACCCTCAAAATATTTGTATCACAGAAGTTGCCTACTCTGCTCCAAGTATCTTTTGGAATAGGAGAAGTATGAAATATACTATTATAGCTAAGTAACTCCAACTATCAGAAAATAACAGCTGATCCAAAGAAACAGCAACTGCAGAAAGAATCTATATACTCCTAATTTTGGAGACATTTTAAGAGGAAAAAGCCCCTTGTCGTCCCGTCCCCTCCCCAATCTCTCTCCCCAAACCTGCAAAGGAATTTTGGAAAAAAGACTTTGAGGGCGTTTAAAAAAAAAAAGGCCACAACACACAGAGACAAAAGCCACAGGTCTGAACGCTTCTTGAATGCCAGGAACCTCGGCTTAGAAGCCCTCCTTTTCCCTTGTTCGCGGGATGCTTTATCTGATACACATCCGGGGGGGTACCGTTCTTTGGAGCCCTTCCGGAGTCATAGATTTCCTGCTTCCGGTTCGGGGGGGGAAAAGAAATTGTCCGGGGGTGGGGGGGGCGGCAAACGGTCGTTTTCTTGAGCATTTCTTAAACGGAAAGAAGAGCGGCAGAGAAAAGAAGCTACGCTATAGGTGTTTAGAGGCCAGGAACGGTTGTTAAGGTGCCGACCTTTCAGCTGGCTCCTTTTGAGGTATTTTGATCTGCAACCCCAACCAGGCATCTGTCAAAAGGTTTCGCTTGCTGCCCGCCATTCGTCCCAGCAGGTCGCTTTGGACCGCGGAATCGCCGGCTGCTGTCGCTGTTCCTGTTGGTACCTCCAGCCTGAAGGTCCTCCCGAAAAACTCTCAGAAAGAGACTGCTGGCTTCGGTGGTCCAAGTGTGGCTTGTGAGTAATTTGGCATCCACCTGCCTGACTAATTTGTTTCTCAGTGTCTTTTATATCCTTTGTTTTTTGAACAATTTTTTTTATTATTATTTTTTAAAAACACATAAACATACAAAAATCTTTTCAGAACGAGCCATTGATCCGGTCATAAGTAGGTACAATTACTAATTCCTCTTTAACAAAAGCTTTTCCCAAATCCCCGCTAAGTACCATAAAAAAAAAAAGGAAAAATTTTTTCCCCCTAACTTATATCATTTTACACAAATCAATTACCTTCTATTATTTCACCACAAATGTTAATTTTCAAATAACACAACTTCATTTTCTCTAACATTATTGCCCTAAATTCTATCTAAAAAAAGAAAAAATTCTTAAAATCCATTACGCTAATCTTAAAATCCTTAAATCAATATTATTTCAATTTCTTTTCCTTTTAACATTGGATATATTTTAAAGACATAAATCAACAAAATATAGTGTCTTTTATATCTTTAAAGTTTTAAAGAACTTTAATTATTTATTTTATTTATTTATTAATTTAATTTGTATACCGCCCTTCTCCCAGAGAGGACTCAGGGCAGTGAACAGCCAAAATTAAAAAACATACAAATACAAAAGTTAAGATAATTAAAAAGAATTAAATCATTAGCTTCCCAATTTAAAACCCCCAAATCCATAAAATTTAAAATCCCAATTAAAAACCATTTAGGGTAGGCCGGCTTGGTGGAATAAAAACGTCTTCAGGGCTTTACGGAAGGTCCGGAGGTCCGGGATCAATCGTATTCCAGGAGGCAGCTTGTTCCACAAGGCGGGTGCCCCAACAGAGATGGCTCTCCCCCTGGGGGCTGCCAGCCAACATTGCCTAACCGACGGCACCCTGAGGAGGCCCTCCCTGTGAGAGCGAATTGGCCGGTGGGAGGTTATCGGTAGCAGCAGGCGGTCTCGTAAATGCCCTGGCCCTAACCCATGGAGCGCTTTAAAGATGAGAACCAACACCTTAAAGCGCACCCGGAAGATCACCGGGAGCCAATGCAGCTCGTGCAGGAGAGGTGTTACGTGGGAGCGCCACGTCGCTCCCATAATCACCCACGCGGCTGCACTCTGCACCAACTGGAGCCTCCGGGTGCTCCTCAAGGGTAGCCCCATGTAGAGAGCGTTGCAGTAGTCCAGGCGGGAAGTGACTAGTGCCTGAATGACTGTGCCTAGAGAGTCCTGATCTAGAAAGGGGCGCAGCTGGCGTATCAGGCAAACCTGATAAAAAGCCCCCCTGGCCACGGCCGTCATATGCTCTTCTAAAGACAGCCGTGTGTCCAGGAGGATACCCAAGTTGCGAGCCCCCTCTGTGGGGGTCAGTGACTCAGCCCCAATAGCCAGCGATGGCACCAGCTGGCTATATCGGGACGCCGGCATCCACAGCCACTCGGTTTTGGAAGGGTTGAGTCGAAGCCTGTTCCTCCCCATCCAGACCCGCACGGCCTCCAGACACTGGGACATCACTTCGAGGGCATCATTGGGGTGGTCTGGGGTGGAGATGTACAGCTGAGTGTCATCAGTGTACAGATGGCATCGCACCCCAAAACCACGGATGATCTCACCCAGCGGCTTCACATAAATGTTGAACAGGAGCGGCGAGAGGACTGACCTTTGCGGCACCCCACAAGCAAGGTGCCTCGAGGTCGACCTCTGCCCCCCTGCCAACACAGACTGCGACCGGTCAGAGAGATAGGAGGAGAACCACCACAACACAGTGCCTCCCACCCCAATCCCTCCAGCCGGCGCAGCATGATACCATAGTCGATGGTATCAAAAGCCGCTGAGAGATCTAATAGGACCAGAACAGAGCCCTCCAGAGATCATCCAGCAATGCGACCAATGCCGTCTCCATGCTGTACCCAGGCCTGAAGCCAGACTGGCATGGATCTAGATAGACGGTTTCATCCAGGTACTGTGGGAGCTGTCGCGCAACCACACTCTCCACAACCTTCGCAACAAAGCGAATATAGTTAATATAGGCTTAGCCTGTATTAACCTATTTAACCATCCTGTAAATATGTTTTATATGTTATTTCTCCTTAATTCTCCACTTCTAGCCATGGGATTTATTTCAATCTGATTCCTATGTAAAAGTATCTGCTTCTTTGTATCTGGCATTGTATTTCATTAGCGAGAGTTAATTTGATATCTTCTTGTTAGAAGAGAGTTGGCTTTGTCCTGGATTGTCCAGCTACGTCTACATGACGCGTCATGGCAAGAACTGTACAGCAGGAGCTGTCTACACCTACCATGAAAAGAAAAAAGACACAGGTGAGGTGGCCACAGACTGAAGTGTACAGGCTGTGCTTCCTTAGTTGAGTAGGGAAATGTTTGCCTCTCATTGCAATAATGGAATTGCATGTGGAAATCCAAAACAATTTTTCTTAGCCTGTTTCTGCTATAAGTGCTGAATTGCAATTTTCATTCTATGCTGCTAGCATATCAGTTGGCATGCTGGCTAGGGATGACAGGAAATCATATTCAGGAAAAGCAATCCACAGTGCAGGAAATTATGTGAAGAGGATGTCTTAAGAAGGATAGGAGAAATGTATTGTTAAACTAAGAACAGTTACAAACATTTTCTTTCCATTTATTCAGTGGAAAGAAAAGGTTTTCATGAAATCCCTAGGTCTTGTCGGCTAGCATTCTCTGTGTGTAGTTTATATTGCTTTTATAGAAAAAGGTTCAGACGATTGTCACAAAGTTTGGGAGTAATTCCCCCCCCCCCCCCCCGCCTCTGCTTGCTCACAATTTCAGACATAATATAGTGAAAGGATGAAAGCCAGAACCAGGAGGCAATTACCTTTGTGCTGTTTATGACTAGCTGGATATTGGGAAAATTTCTAGGTTAGTTCAGAGTTTTGGTCACACCCCTGGAGTGTGATTAATATACTCTAGTAGTTCATTGAAACTCACACTTAAACTAATTCACACTACAACTTTTGGAACAAGCTGAGCCTTCTTGGCAAACTCTGCTTTCTGGTTAGAGTGTCTTCAGTTGTTATCTTTTGCCAGTTCTAAGTAGCAATCCAGAGCAGCCATTTGAATAGGTTTTTTTCAATACTGCTCCCTTATTGTGACCTTCCCTCTGTTTTTTTCAGCTGCCTCTGGTTATGGGACACAGAACGTCCGTTTGAGCAAAGATGCTGTTAAGGACTTTGACTGCTGCTGTCTCTCCCTGCAGCCCTGCAAGGACCCTGTTGTGACGTAATTATAAGATGGGATCCATTTGAAATACTTCAAAGTTTTATGCTGAAGTCTGCCCTGTGTATCTTTTATTTAACTTCATCAGTAATGTAATCTCTAAAAACAAAAGATAATTGCCCCTGTCCAGTATCATTAATTTATTTGTTCCTTTGATAGATGTGGCTGTTGATTTATTTATTTTTTTTACAAATGTAGAGGCCTTTTTAGTGTGTAATTGTACAGATAAAATGATGTACACCTTTTACCACTTGACAGTACTTTATTATTTGCATGACACATTTAGTGCTGGCCCAAGCCTTGTTTTGGAAGCATATTTGGAAATTTAAAGATGAAATAGATGCACTTTGCCTTTTAAATCCTCCCAGGTATATGTGTGTGTGTGTGTGACTATAATTTTTACTTTTTACAGGGTCAGGGGAGGGGGAAGAATCCACAAGAATCACCTTTATCTCTTTTGTGCCCTTCCTGCACAATCGTAATTCTGTTGGTGCCATTCTCCTCCCTTTGTTTGGAAATAATTACCTTCTGTTTCATAGAGGAATGGAGGTTAAAATCTAAACATAAATTCAATATGTCTGTGCCATTATGCCCCCTCTCTCTGGAAATTTAAGTCTAGCTATGAAACACAGATCAGGTACTTCATGTATCCATTGTTACACATGAAATGTTTTATGAGAACTATTTTATGCATTATAGCATTGTGATCCTCCACAGATTGCTATTTCTGATTATCATCGGTGCAAGAAAAAGTTTATTTTGGGGGGGGGGGGGGGAGTAGGTGAACAATGGGGCAGAATACAGGAACTGTTACAGAATTGGGAATGATGTGGACAAGTTTGAAAGCAACAAAGCTCAGCGAGAAATGGGGTATCGCTTCATTACCAGTCCTGGCTTTTGTCTGCAGTTCTGTAAAAAACACTCTTTTCTGTCAAACTGGTATCTGTAGAGGTTGTCTTCTGTTAACTGCCTTGTTTAGTGTCTGTTCAAATTTAGAACTGCACTGAAAAAGTAGTTTTATAGCCACCCCTGAATTTATGACTGTCACAGTGTCTCCATGATCACAATTTGGGCCCTTGGTAATTGGCATGCATTTATAGTGGTCACAGTATCCCACAGTCACATGATTACCATTTGCGGTTTCTGACAAGCTAAGTCAAAGGAGAAGCTGGCAATAAACTGCAAGTTGTGATCACATGGCATTGTGCTTAATGACCTAGGATAATTTGCTTAATGAATGCTGTGGAAGTAGCATCATAAATCTGGGATAGCCATGTGTTATTTCACTTAAATATGTCAGTAAAGGAGTTGCTGATCTTACTTGCAGTCTTTAAGTGAGGATATCTATGCATGGGAAGATACTAGATTTCTTGAATTCTGATAGTTTCATCTCTCTCCTCCCTGACCCTGAAACTTTACCATGTGTTTCCTGAGCCACTTTTTTGAAGCCCATAAAGCTCCCTCTAATTGTAATGGCATGATTTCTTGACATTTTGTCACACAAATTAAAAAGTATCTCAAAATAGGCTTAGTGTAATTAAAAATTAAAAAACCCTTCCAACTTCCTGCCCCAATTAAAAAAAAAAAAGAACTCTATAGCCCTAACCATTTGCTTCTTCTCTGTAACTGTCTGAAAAGGGTTAAGGGTCATTCTGGATATTAAAAACATGCCCCATCTTGCCATTCAGTTATATATGACTTTTCAGATATATCTTAGAATACAGGAACCAATAACTGAATATGATTATGCTCTGAAATTCTCACTGTAGTCAAAGAGGCATGGGGGCTTTAGGACTTGGGTTATGATGGGTTTAAAAGTGATATTTATCTTGCTCCTCCCCCACCCCCTTTCCAGCCCTGATGGATACCTCTATGAAAAAGAAGCTATCCTGGAGTATATCCTACATCAGAAAAAGGAAATTGCACGACAAATGAAGGTATGCCAATATAGAGAGCTACAAAGATGGCTGGGTTCATACTTAATTGTCAATTTTAATAGATATATTGGAAGACTGTGCCTTAAAAAGCTAGCAAATGAAAGAAGATGCAGAAAATAACTGAATCCCAGCAACATAAAATATTTATGGCCATGATGGCGAACCTATGGCACGCGTGGCCAAAGTGGCACGTGAAGTCATATGGCCCGGCACGTGCAGCCTTGCCTGTTTGTCTTCCGGGTTTCTGGTGTGCATGCGTGTGTGATGATCAGCTGTCCTTCATGCGCGCAGCAGTGCAGAAAACCAGTGTGTACATGCACACCGGCCAGTTGATTGTTAGGTGCGCATGCAGGCTAGGACCCAGAAGTTTGGCTTTTCCGGAGCGCGGTCCTGACAAGCGTGCGTGTGCACACACACAATATTTTGTGCGACCTTTTCGACATGCATTGCTGAAAAGGTTTGCCATCACTAATCTATGCTATATAACATGAAAATTAACCCAGTAAATGTGACTTGGCTGAAGTATGGTTTCTTTAGTGGCCATTCTGCATTTTTATAAGGACTTAGTAGTGGGTTCCACCTTTGCGACCAGTTCAGAACTGTGAGTGGGTGCGCATGCACACTTGCTTTGCTTGCTTGTGGCGCTTCTGCGCATGCACAGAGCATCCATTATGACATCCGGGTGGGTGGCCAGAGCCTCCTGCTGCCGCCACTACCGGTTTGCCCAAACCAGGGCGAACTGGTAGAAATCCACCACTGGACTTAGATGATACTTTATCTTTGTAACAATTCACATGAATTATTTTAGTCTTCTTTTCATAGGCCTGATATTCAGTAGCATTTATCCAGATCAAAAGCCTTTATCCTCTGTCAGTGATTCACTGTAGACTCAGTTTGAGGCAGAAAAATATTCAAAGCCTCTGACAATCATTGATTAATGGCCAGGAAGGGCTGATATTATCTGACCAATGAGGCTGCAAGATTTAAGAAACAGTCTGTTCAAGAAAGGATGCGGAAATAGATGTAGAAAAAGAAAGATTTTTAGTGGTTATTCAGTTTTGCTCTATAAACATCTTTGAGAAATTTCTTCTAGAATTAATATATAAACATTATATAACAATACATTTAGGATTTGACTGAAAACTGCAGATGAACTCCATAGCTGTGACCAAATTTTGTTTCTTTTGCTTTGTCCTGGCAATTAAGGTACCAGGCTAGAAAGCAGGAGTTCAAGTTCCACCTTAGTTGTGGAAACCAGCTCGGTGATTTGGGCCAATCACTCTCCCAGCCCATTTCTCCTCAGATGTGGTTCTTGTGGGGAAAAGATAAGGAGGAAAGTATGCTGGATATGCTTGCTGCCTTGAGTTATTTGTGAGATACAAATAAATAAATACATTCTCTTCCTAGAACTGGAAGATAAATTTATAGAATAGGGAATGTCTGAACTAAGTTTCTTTAGTAAAAGTTGATATGGACCTTATTGGCCATCGATTCCTGACTTAAAAAGAGATTTAAGTGTTAACAGAGGCATCCTGTCTTTTGGTCAGTCTTGGATTCAGAGTATCAAAAAATAAAAAGACACACAATGATTCTTGTATATTTTAGTTGCCATATCTTCAAATCCCATTCTGGAGGCTAGAGAAGAGTCATGGGAATGACTCTTCTTTTTCCCTTTTCAGGTGATATTGCTACATTAGAGGAATGTAGGTCAAAAAGATCAGCACTTTTTAGCAAGACTATATCTCTACTAAGCTAGAAGCCACACTTTGTTTTATGTTTATTTCTCAGTTACTTGTTTGGATATCTAGTATCTTAACTCCTCAGTGCTGTTGTTATAAGGCTGGGATATTGGGATCCATCAAATGTATTTACTCTGTTAGTGCTGCTGTTGGCTGGGCATTCCATAGCTGCAGTCTAGTTTCTTCATCTAATTGCCATCAAGCTTTTCGTTTTTTGGTCAAACTTTTCTCATTTAAAAGAAATTATGAAGCCAACAGCTTTTTTAAACTTTGTTTTTGCTTTTAATGAGCACAGTTATCCCCACTACATGTTTGCCCTACATCTCTTATATAGAACAGAAGCATTTGCTTTACAATTGAAATGCTGAAAAGTAGAGCAACAGTGAATGGTTCCTTAGTAAATGCCTCCTTTTTGGCATCTGCAGGCCTATGAAAAACAGAAGAATGAAAAGAAGGCAGAAATGGCAGAGTTGAGCAAGGCTGCTAAAGAGTCCCAGGTGAAGAGTTTCCTTGACAAAGAATTGAGCATTGTGAGCAAACCCCTGAATCCCTTTGATCGTCAGTCAGGTAAATCAGAAATGCAAGCAATGTCTAAGCAACTGGTGGTGGAAGGGGGAAATACCTTATATACCTTCTGTGTACATGTATAACAAGAATGGATTCCTCCTACTGCTGTGCCTGGTCTTGTGTAAATTTTAAAGATGCTGCCAAACTTGATAAGAATTGCTCCCATTTTCCCCATTCTGGTGCTGCTTGCCCTGCAGAAGCAGAGTATTCACAAAGCTCCTATTCATTTTTCTCTGCCTTTTGGCAATGTTTGTAATTCATGGTGCAGTGGCTTGAGCAACCTTAGAAACCAGGGTTGTTGGGGGAGACAGTCTCTTACAAGGGTTGAATAAAAAATGAGGCTCCAGATGAGCCTCGAGATGAGTTCTATGTATGTGTGTGCAACACTTAATTGCAGCAGTCAACAAATGATTAAGGTGAGTTTGAAAGCAGAAATAAGTTATTTCCTGCAACATGACAAGTCTGGGCCTCACACTTTGTAAGCCACTCAAGAGGAGATTGTGAAGTTGAAGAGATAAACTTCAATTTGTGGAGCTCTTTCAAAACAGCTTTAAGAAGTTTATACATTGTTGGAAGAAGTGTGTTTCAAATGTAAATTATGTGGAGAAGTAAATATAAGTAATAAAAGGGCTGATATTTTCTGGGGTTTTTAAATTAAAATATCCCATTATAAACTAAACTTGGGGAGGTGACTTTTTATCAGTCCTGACATACTGTAAATCCTTACATGCTGTTTCTGTCTTTTTCTCTTAAATTTTTTCCCTACCTTCATTCCATTTTTCAGTTTCACTGTCTCCCCACAATCACCTCTTTTCAAGTTAGCTCTCCTGCTATCATTCTCTTTGCATCAGTGGGAAATGAGTCACCCAGGAAAAATGCGGGCAGTTGCTACAAAAATGAACCCTCTCTTCGAGCATGGAGTAACAATGCTTGTGCTATTGCCATCTTTGTTGAGCTTGGTAGCGCTAAAGTAATGATAGCAATAGCACTTAGACTTATATACTGTTTCACAGTGCTTTTTACAGCCCTCTCTAAGTGGTTTACAGAGTCAGCATATTGCCCCCAACAATCTGGGTCCTCATTTTACCCACCTCGGAAGGATGGAAGGCTGAGTCAACCTTAAGCCTGGTGAGATTCAATCTGCCAAACTGCTGGCAGCTGGCAAGACAGCAGAAGTAGCCTGCAGTACTGCATTCTAACCACTGCACCACCTGGCTCTATGTAATGATGAGGGACACATTTTGGGATGCACAAGAAAAGTACTTCCTAGATCTTTTTACATGTTCTTGACTAAGCATGCACAGAGCCACTGTAACCCATGTGCAAATTGTATGTCAAATAAAAGTACCTCATAAAGGTGGAGGGGATATGTCACCAATTGTAAAGTAAAACTTGTTTTTAATGATGTGTGAATGTGTATGTATGCCTCTAGAATAGTAAAAAAATGTTTTTAGCAGCACATGAGTGCATATAAAATTATGCACAAGGACACTTGATATTACAACAGCACCCCTGAACATGTAGATGAATTCCAGTGCTGCTTTATTAAGATTAATTACTTAATTACTATTAAGTAATTAATCTTAATAAATCTGTTCTCTGCATTATAGGAGACCCTCAAGCTGGGCCCAGCAGTGGAGAAAAGGCCAAACAGCTACCAAGTTTTTGGATCCCTTCGCTGACGCCTGAGGCCAAGACCAAAGCCATTCCAAAACCAGTGAGCTATTTTGTCATTCCTTTTTAAGATTCACCGTTCTTGCCGTTTGACTACATTACAAAGCTAAACTGGCTTAACTGCCATGGTTTCTATAAAGAATAACCAAAACTCTTAAGCTTGAATTAATATGGTTCTTATTTTGTCATTCTTTTTCAAGCTTGTCCTAATGTAGGGGTGTCAAACTCCATTTCATTGAGGGCTGCATCAGGATTGTGTTTGACCTTGGGGTGGGGGTGGGGGGCAGAGTGTGCATGCCCAGGGTATGTGTGGCCAGCTTGATGTTACTTGTGTTGGGGGCGCCTGTGGTGGCCCGAGTGCTCTGCCAGAGAAAACAGGCTCCTGAGCTCTGTTTTTGGCTGAGATGGCCTCCTGCAACCTTCTGCCAGGAAAAACAGAGCTCCATTTTCATTGGCAGAAGCACTGTGGGCCAGTCCTTCACTGTTTCCAGGGCAGCACCGCAGGCCAGATCTAAGCACCCCGTGGGCTGGATCTGGCCCCCGGGCCTTGAGTTTGATACCGCTATCCTAATGCCTTCTGTTAGGATATGTACATCTTGCAGTTTGTGTATGCCACAAAACTAAACCAGCTTATCTGCCATGTCTATAAAGAACTATACAACCTTTAAATCTTGGATTAATGTGGTGCTGTATTCACAAAGCCTTTGTGGAACTAAAAAGTGAATTTTTTTAGTTTCAGAGTTCTTAGGAAAAGTCCTAAATTTTACTTAATGCATTTACTTAATAGCTCTATTGGATCTAGAATTTTTTCCTCCCCAAATCAGCAGCCCTTCTGTTAATCTTGTTTTTCTTTGTTCATGGGTGTTGGTTGAAAGGTATCAAAAGTTTATGCTGCCTTTTCCAAACTGGTCCAGTCCAGATCTGTTGAACCAGAGGTCCCATAACTAGTCATAATGGTTGCTCACCTCTAATATTTAAAAAAATTCACCCATGTTTAAATGATCCCGATATATGAAGGAACTCTTTTTAAAATATTCGAGTTCCTTATTTGCTGATTAAAGATTACTTATGGCGGGGAAATATTTCAGGTTATGTTTTTTTTTATTGCATAGATGTTCTGCATTATCAGATCTTATAAATAAAACATTTGAATTGTGAATATTTGAGGACTTGCTTATAGCAATATATACTGCTTCACAGTGCTTTACAGCCCTAAGCAGTTTACAGAGTCAGCCTATTGCCCCCAAACAATCTGGGTCCTCATTGTACTGACCTCAGAAGAATGGAAGGCTGAGTGAACCTTGAGCCACTCAGAACTGAACACCTGGTATGAGCAGTGAGTTAGCCCTGCAGTATTGCATTCTAACCACTGTGCCACTACGTCTTAAAGACAGGATTAGAATACATGTTTCCATATTTATTCTAATCTAACCCATGTGTGTGATGGTGCATGCCTTTGGGTAGTGTTGATTCCTGGTGACTGCTTGGAGAAGTCTTTGCAGTTTTCTTGGCAGGATTTCAGAAATGGTTTGCCACTGCCTCCTTCTCAAGGATGAGACAGTGACTGGTCCAACGTTACCCAGCTGACTTTGTGCCTAAGATAGGACTAGAAGTCACAGCCCTCAGTTTCTAGGGTTATTTTATCTTATCCCAGTTTATCTTCTTCATGTCATTTCTTCTAGGACAAATGTGTGTACTGCCCTATGAGTAGGAAACCACTGAAGCTGAAAGATTTTATCCCAGTGCACTTCACCCCAGTAGATGCTAGTGTAGATCGCGTTGGACTAATCAACCGGCAGGACCGCTACGTGTGTGCTGTCACACGGGACATGCTTGGAAACTCTGTCCCTTGTGCTGTGCTCCGTCCATCGTGAGTAATGAGAGGGGGGTTTTCTGAGAGGAAAGGTTACATATGAGATGAAATCTCTAGTTGGATCCAGGCATAGGAATCTGTCTTACATTTAATATGTAAATGATTTTTTTTTCTCCCCAAGAGGCTCAGTTGTGACTTTGGAATGTGTGGAAAAACTTATCAAGAAGGATATGGTTGATCCAATGAATGGAGAGAAGTTGACTGACAAAGACATCATAGTTTTACAACGGGTGAGATTGACTATTAAAGCACATGTTCTGTGGCTTCCAGAATAGGCAATTTTAGTAGGTATAGTTCCAATACATTTGAAGGGTGGAGAGAGAGCTGATCCAAAATCAATCTTAACATCTTTATGTTGATCTAAATATTGAGAAGTTTCTCAGTAAGATGGCTTTCCTTTAGCCTTCCAAGTAATGACTGCTATCTTTTTTTTATTTGTAAAAGATAACCATCATGTATCTCTCCTGCTATGCTTTGAAATAATTTCTGTATTGTGTGATGTTTGGAAACATTCTAGTGCTTCAAAAATCTGTACAGATATCTATAGAAATAATTTATCTGGGATTATTTGGATTGTGAATGTTACCCCTTGGGCACCTACAGATGTTTGTGGTTTAGCATGTTGTAGAAAACTATTAGCATGTTTTATAAAGCATATCATATGTATACTATCATATGTATACTATGATATGGCAGGTTTTAAAATAGCAAGTCTCATGAACGCATCAGTCGTGTTTCGTTAATCCAGGTTTAGGGCAAAATATGATATGCAAATTTGAGGTTAGGGAACTACATTCTGACTTTGAATGCTTCTGAATATTTGTAGAGAATTTCTTCCTCCCAGGGCAATCACACGTCCCAAGAATAGCTGTCAAGCAAAGAAGTTTGGGCTTCAGTTGTAATGTTGCCCAGCCCAAGCACTGAGCAGAACATAAACCCCATAACCATCAAGGACAGGATAGGGGTGGGTCTTCACTTCACCATGCCATTCCTCTTTCCTTACGAGTTTTCTTTTTTTCCAGGGTGGCACAGGATTTGCAGGGTCAGGCGTGGAGCTGGAAGCCAAGAAATCTCGGCCTGTGATGCAAGCTTAGTATATTCAGATGGAAAAGAAAGGGATGATTCTCCACCTGATGCTGGCTGCCATCTGCTAGCTTAAAAGAGCTAATATTGCATATAAAGAAAGACAAAGTATCCTGTAATTTTGTAAACCAGACTTACTTAAAAGTTTTTGAAAGAAAGAATTATTAACTTGGGAAATGTGTAATCAATAGCTTATTTTTAGGAGTCATAATTTAATTGTCAAGTTTTTCTACCTTGGAAAAGAAAATAGAGGGTGCAGTTCACATAATCAATGTAGTGTATCTCTCACTACATTGTGCTCAGTGTATCGTTTAAATTGATTACTATTAAAAAAAAGTGCTCTTCTGTTGGATCAACCTTTTTGCCCTAAAATTTTGCTGCTTCTGTTGTCCAGTCTATGGCACAATATCTTGACAGGTTGGGAAATGGTTTTATTAGTATTCCAAAATTTTACAAGTTAAGAGGTCACAACTCCTGGTGGCCCCCCAGATGATCAACTGTTTGTTTATACTCTTTGGCGCTTTGAAGGCTGTGCTTGATCAACTCTATGACTTCATCCTGGGAAAGCCTGTTATCCTGGAGAAGGAAGGGGTAGAGAGAAAGAACTACAAGCCTAGATAAGCAGTATTTATCCAAGGTATTGGCTACCACTAAGATGCTTAAAAATACATTCAACCTGCATTCAACATTTTTTACCTATATAAACAGAAATAGGAGGTAATTTTGAACCCAAGTGGTTATTTCATTATTCCCAACAGGTCCCAGACAAGTGTTTGAAAAGAGAATAGCCATGTTTGCCTTCTTAAAAGAAGGGAAGCATTTGAGGGAGCTAATCTTTGCTTTCCCTTAGATTGAGTGTGGATTGCAAGGGAAGAACTGAGGTGCATTAAGAACATTACAGAAGAGATTAAATGCACATGTAGGTGTATTTAATCTCCTTCTCAAACGTCTCTGGAACATGGAGATCTTCATAACATGACAAGGGCTCACAGTGCTTTGAGGGAGATGGAAGTTGCAGAAGAACAGGAATGGATCCTAGGGAAAACCACTCAAGTTTGCCAGCTACACTACTTTTTGAAGAAAGTTTAAGCAGGCCCTTCCAACAATAAATAGTCAGCAATTCCTTCTGGAGTGTGTTTCTCCCACTCCCATGTAAGGGAGAACCCGCTGTTGTATATCCCCTACCCAGGCCAATTACAGTTCATCATGCTTCTTTGTCAAATCTTCACCATAGTTGGTAGCCTGGCTCCCCACAAACATGTTCCAATTGTCCAAAATCTCTTGCTTGGTTATTTTATCATCCTGCGATGTGGGGGAGGAAGTGAAGCAGTGGGAGAAGAGAAATAGAAAGGCAAGGAGAGAAGGGCACAATTATAACCCAATTACATCCCAATCATTTATTTTTTAACATTCTTATATTGTGTTATTAGTAAATTATATATAAAACTTTAGTTTAAAGCCACTTGTGTTAATTTTTCAGGGGGAAAGAACACTGTTTTAAAATATGAATGCTTCCTGTCTCTTAGAACAGTTCATGCGAGAACAGATCATTAAAGGAATGTTTAAATTCCTCTATTAAATTCAGTTATTTTAAATGTTATGTTTTTTTCTCATTTAGAGGGCTAAAGTTCTTAGTGATGCCACAGAGATTGTTGTATTTTACCCCCCAGAATGACTTCCAAAAAAAAAAAAAAAAAAAGATCTACAATAGTAAATTCCAAGTTGCTCCCTTTTTATTCTGCTATTTCAAAACATAAAGATAGACAAGTGGAGCCAAATAGTGGAAGCTGCATATCTTAGAAATTGACAGCCGTGTGACACAAAGCCACCACAGATCACAATTCTGAACAAAATATCCATGGGATCTGAACATTGTACACATACTCCTTCCTTTATGTGGCAGTTTTGCTTTAATTCTTAAAAGAAGTTTGCTTTCTTTTAAGAGATTCAGCAGTAACAAAGCATGCCTTGGAAACTCAGCTTTCTATTCTCGTGGGCAGGAGAGGAAGTTTTTCAGTAGAGGACAGACATTAAATTTTTTTGTTAGAGCATGTATAATTCTTAGTCTAACGCTCTCATTAATGACCAATATTGTAAAGAAGCTTCCCTGAGGAAGAAATTTGGGTCTTGACTGAATTGAGGAGCTGAAAATACATTTGGTGTCCTAGAAGCTGGATGTGTTTATAGCCTTGTGCCACTTAAATTGAGATGAGATAGTCAAGGGCAAGCTTTCAAGTATTCATTTGAGATTGTGTTAAATTGCATTTGTGGATAGATTTCAGTTGCATTGAGAGGTGCAGCTGGCATTCAGGGTCACCTCAAACAGATATGGGCTGCATATAAATTTAATAAATAAAAAGACACATGAACAAATGAATAAATAAAGATGAGCTTCAAGAATTAAATTTTAAGATGACTATAGTAGTACTGATCAGATCCTGCCTAATGTTAGTAGACAAGCCTATAACGAAAGTCTGGTGAACTGCTATATGCTTTTGTTTCCTTCCCTTTGTAGGTTAAATAAAGTAGCTTCCGCCAAGATTTGACCTGATTGCACCAGCTCTTCGAAAGTAGAGTACAAGCACAATTTTTGAATCAGATAAAGTGAGGAAAAAGTAAGGAAAGAATGGACTCTGTTTTAAATTCTATTCATTCCCAAAATAGTTTTCTTTCATAATTAAAAAAAATGACCTATTTCTTCATTTCATGAATTTGCATTGGACTCTAATAATCCCCAATTACAAGCAAACTAGGACAGAAGTCTTTAAGGAATGCGTAGATTTGAGGGAGGATCAAAACCTTTTACTTCTACTTCCATATCCAGGTCAAGAGACCTGGAGCTAAAATTGCCCTAAAGTAAAATCTTCAAGTCAAGTTTAATTCTTGTGGACTCTCCCAATTTGGGCTCTGTCAAAAAAAAAAAAAAAAAAAAAAAAAAAAAGCTAGTGGGTCACACACCATCCACATATCTCAATTCCTGCGTTAACCTGAGTATTGCAGCTCCTTTCTTATGGATTATTCTTACCAGATCTTTGTCCGACTGAACAAGGAGATGCTTGGATTCTACTTCAGCATGATCATAGTCTGGAGGCAGGATCCAGTGCCCAATTTCCTCCCGATCCATCTTCCCATCTTTGTTGATATCTCGATGTTCCAGGAATTGTTGACGTTCATTTGTCACCCAGCTAGGTTCCGGCTCCCCAGTTTCAGGGGAGTATATGTCACCTGATCAATAAAAATAAGTGAGATACCAAAAATCTGTTAAACCTGCCTCTCTAGCTGCTGGACTAAAGTAGAACCTTTCTTCTAATCAAGGCAAGTCAATGAAGGAATAGGATAAGAGAGATATTGAGTCTCAGTACCTCCTTCTGGGCTCAAAAAAGACTTACAGCTCTGCCCCAAACCAGCTTACTTCTTAATAGGGGCTCATCCATTGTCATTCAGGCAGAATTCTTACATTCTTACCGAGATATTCATCAACTTCTACGAAGCCGTCACCATTCTTATCTATGTCCTCCAGGGTTTCCTGAAAAAGTCAGAAGGGTAACTCTTAATGGTACAGTAGATCTTCCCACAGAGAGTTGTGCCAAAAAGATACCAAAATCTCAAGAAATAGTGCCTGTAGTAAAAGGCATTTTCTGTTCCTAGATGCTTGGTAGTATATTTATGTTGCAGAACAAGGAAGTCATGGGAAATGTGGGAAAGTCATAATTGCTTTCTAAGTTTGGGCCTTGGTTACTCAAAGGAGGACCAACAATGGTTCTGCAGGGTCTCAGATGGGATTTTCCCCAGATTTTTCTGGACTGAGTACGATCCCTTCTACCTTCTGCAAAGCTGCTGCTCTAACACAAAACCACAGCTGTGGTTTTGTGTGTGCTATCATCTTGGAGGAAATTGGGAAGGACTTCTCCAAGAATATACTCAGCTTTGCATTTGGGAGAAAGGAGATGCTGAATGAAACACAGCATACTGGACTACTCTCTTAAGCATTAAGGAGAAAAGACTAATTTTTCAACTGAAACTCAAACAGTTTACATAGCAGACAGAATATTAGAGGGTTTGGATTTTTTGTCCCTTTTTAAAAAACAGGGAGCTGATTTTAAATCAGCATCTCATTTCAGTTTCTGAATAGCAGTAACCACATTTCATTCTTGCGTATCATATTGCAAGCATAAAACAGATCATTGCTACCTTTTACCATATAAAAATGAGCTCTGGATTTTTCAGGAGCATTATAAAATAGGATGCTAGAACAGTGCTACATCTTAATTTGGTAATTACAAAATCCTTTACAGAGAGATCCTTTACATCATTTGAAATATTTTGTAAAGGAAAAATCTAACATTTCACAAGAGAGGTAAGGTACAGTTAAATGAACAGGGAGAAAGAGAATACAGTTTAAATGGAAATTGCAAGGCAGGAATAGAAGTTTTAATAAAATAAACCCTGAACAGCTGCCGGGGCTGATGCAAAATTTCTTGCAGAAGTTTCAGCTCAATTCTTTTATGAGTCACCCAATACTAAGTAATAAATTTGTTTTCTACCCATCCAATATATGTATACCATCCATCACAGAAAACAAGATTCCTTAATGGCAAGAGGCTGTCACAAATATATCTGTCACTAGTTGGGAAGATCAAGACAGTGCTCTTCTGAAGCATGCAATCAAATTATTCTGATTCAGATAATTTTTGGTCTTTGAACTTTGTTTCAACTAGATAAACCCCAAGCCCCTAAATTTCATAAGTCTACATGCTATTTGAAAGTCCTGGTATAATTATATACCTGATAGTTTTGAGAGGTTTTGAAGCAGAGCTTCTCTGATCCCTTGCTACTAGTCTGGTTGGCAAGAATCTAGACTAGTGTTTCTCAAACATAATAATTTGAAGATTTGTAGATTTCAATTCCCAGAATTCTCCAACTAGCTTGCTGACTAGGAAATTCTGAGAACTGAAGTCTACACATCTTCTAGTTTCTATGGTTGAGAAAAAAAACTCACCTGACTAAACATTGTGTTTTATATGGTATTTGGATTTACATGTTAAGTTGAAGATTAACCCATAATACTATAGATGGTAGCCACTGAATGTATGAAAAAAAAAAGATAAAGCAAATCTCACAAGATCTCTGCATGCTCACATTGTGGGCAATTTTAATTTTTTAAAGATACATGCATTACTTATATAAAAATATTGTTGCCCACCTGAAACTATATAAAAGCATGTAGTGATACCCATCAAGTGAAAAATTTGTTGATCTTTATATTAAAAGGTGTAATTGGTTTGGGTTTTGGCTTAGCTTGTTGAGAGTTATAGAGTTCAAAAATTATAGTTTATGGTTGAGACGTCATGTGAATGAGAACACTTGTCAAACTATATTAAAATCTATGGCAAAACAAAGAATGTGGATCCAGATATAAATTCACTAAGCAACCATTTAATGTTACTTGTATTCCATGTATAAGTTCTCTGTTTTCAATAGAATTTTTCCAGTTCACTCATTGTTAAGGGTAAATAAGATATATAACCCATGATTTTTAGTATTTTCACTTTTGAATTTTATAATCATTGTTTTGGTTTTTGCAGCCATATAAATATGATAAATAAAGAAATGGAGATGATTCTATTTGAATTTGAAATTCTAATTCCATGCAACCACAGAGAATGAAACCATAGAATAGTTATGGGAAACCAATTTAGGTAGGAAGTAGAAATCTCCCTTGACTAGGCACTTTCCACATAATGTGCTATGACATGTTGCTGATTAAGCCACAATGATTAGATTCATACAGACAGATAAACCAGAGTAATTTTGCACTGTTTAGTATTAGTATGCCCAGCCTCACCATCACTATAATGTCCTTCATGTAGTCAAACTCTTCAGGATGAAGGAAGGCTGTGAATTCCTCTTTCGTCACACTCATATCTCCATTTTTGTCAGCACCTTTGAATCGTCGCTCATCCCTGGCCAACATCTTCCGATATGAATTCTTGTCCTCAAGATCATCAAACTCTTCTCCTGAAGAAAGCAGAGACATGAGCATCAGTGAAGCCCACCAGTAAACTTGAACATATAATGAACACTTATTTTCCTACAAGTTGGTTGACCATAATCACTCATAAACAAAGGATGATATCCATGAAACAGTTCATCAGAATGAGCCTATATCCTGAGTGATAACCAAACCACTCTCTGTATTAAATGCAATGTGTAATAAGGCATGTGGTCATTAGGAAATTAAAGTATTCGTTATAACTGCTGATTTTTGGGCCCTTTCTGGAGCAACTGCTGTATTAAAGGAAACTAATTTTTTGAGCAATTTGAAATTATTGATGAGATACAGCAAAGTATCGAGAAGGCAAATTTTATCAATTACTCTTATTAACCTAACTTCTCAAGATACTGTCTACCTTTTCAATCTGCTTTTTTTCAGGCTAGGTGACTACAGTATCTCCTGCTCTCCTGTGTTCTGGCTTAAAATTTCTTCTCTCTCCCTCCCACATAAACATATGATTCTTTCCTCCTTTCTCTCTCACCCTCTTACCTTCATAGTGCCCATAAGTGGTCTTTTTGAACTCATTCCAAGTGATTTGGCCATCATTATCCTTGTCATAGTCCTTCCAGTTCTTGTTTACACTCTCATAGATATAACGGTTCTGAGTATGCTTGATCCAATCCTTCAATTCAGGCTGAGTCACAAAACCATCCCCATCTCGGTCAATTCGGTCCACAATCTTCCTGCAAAAATAAGCATGAAAACTCAAGGAGAGTGGCTTATAGAAACTCCCTGGACTGCCCAACTCTAGCCTGGTGTTCTATAAAGAATGTCACAAACCGCTTGTAATGCATTTATGAAACACATTGGGAGTGGAGGCTAGGTTTTCTGAGACGCGAAGTGATAATGTTTCTGGGGGGCACCACTGGGAGTGGATGATGTATAGCACATTTCTAGGGCCGGTATTAAGATCCAATAGACCAAGGGATTCAAAGACCAGTTTAGAGCCCTATCTTAATTATGTGCTTGATTTAACATGAGTTAAAAAATTTGAAACACACAGGCGTGTTTCCTTAGTAAAGATGATGAAGTTAGATTAGAAAGTCAATTACCTAGAAGTAATAGGAGAATCAGGGTCTCTCTTTCTCTCACACTCTCTCTAGAAATCTTCAGGCAAGGTCTGGATAGTCACTATGAAATATGCCTTATTTCTCAAAATCCTCTAGGCCAGGGGTCCCAGTCCGTGGACCCAGCACCAGACCCAGTCTGTGGCATGCCAGAAACCAGGCTGGGCAAACAAGCGAAGCCCCATCCACAGGATGCAGGCAGCATGCGAAATCTCTGGTCTGTGAAAAAATCCTCTCTCCATAGAACTGGTCCTTGGTGCCGGAAAGATTGGGGGCCACTTCTCTAGACAACCACCATTTTATAAAGGGGGACTTGAGGCAGAAAATAGAAAACTTCCTTTTACACCTTATTCATTCTTAATAGTTCCTGGGGTGAGGGGGGGAGCCTCTTTGCCTGATCAGTTTTCTAATGAGAACTTGATGCCTATTGAACAATGTTTTTCAACCTTGGCAGCCTGCAGAATTCTGGAAATTGAACCCTGTACATCTTACGAAGGCTGAGAAACATAACTTTGGAGAAATGATTCTTAAATGGCTGGATGATACTATCTTTAAAAGACTCTGGATTCATAGCACTCTTTCTTTACATTTGACCAAGAGAATAGCTTCCTGAAGAAAAAAGGCTATATGATGAGACTTGTTTGTTTAATCACATTATTATTTTGGTTGGGTTTTCTTTTGGTGATGTAGTTAAAATGGGCCATGTTAAGAATGGGTATAAAGCTTAAATGACAGGGAATTCAGAAACTTGAGCTGTTTCAAATATGCTTGTAACCAGTTTGGCCACACCTTAACCCAATTTGCACAGAATAAGCCAACATACTTAGAATCCCCTCTTAGAGAAACAAGCTGACAATTCTTGCATTTAATATGCCACCATTCACAGTTGGTTTCACCAGCCAGTGGCAAGAACTAAATCAATCAGTGAAACACATTTCTTGATGTCTTTAGCTCTGCAAATTAGGCAACTTGTTTATTTGTTCTCTGATGTGATGTTCAATTAGCTCACTCTAAAACTGATTTCTGCAATCTGCCTATGCTCAAATACATTAAACAGATCTACTGTATATATTGTATTATTTTTTGCCAAAATTTATAGTTTCTCTATAAGTTGTAGAGAAAGGCAAGTCCCTACAATCCACCCATTGTCTTCTAAGAAACCTGCACCTTACAGGACTAGACATTTGATTTTCCTCTCCCCGTTTTGGAATGCACAAGTCTTTGTTCAATTTCACCAATGCATCTTTACCCCAGCCTCTCTTTGCTCTCTTCAGGAGTTAGTTGGTCAAATGTCTTGGCGTCTTCTTTGCCTAAGAAGGCTTCATGATCATAGCGGAAGTCTTGACTGTCATCATGGGGGTGATCACTGAGGTCTTGACCATGGTGGATACGATCCTTCTTGTCAGGGGGTGGCTTGGCCTGGGCCCAGACGAGGCATACAGTCAACAGGTAATAGTAGAAAAGTGTGTTCTGCCAAGCCATTGTATATCTCTTGGAAAAATAAAAATGATGAATAAGGAAAACACGTAGTACATACATTATATACATATCTGGATACATCAGGGTTTGAAAATTTTGTTCCTTCTATCCATCCACCTACTGTTTTTGAGAACTCCTGCTTCCTAAAAATATGACATCCATTCTACTATGCTGTTTGGAGCATAGTAAAATGTTCATAGTATTGTTTGGAGAATACCACCTCTCTAATTTCCTTCAAATCCTTCTTCTAAGGCTACCCTTGTACCATTCTGCAGATTATGCCCCATTGTACTCATATCCAAACTGGCACCCTTTAGATGTTGTGGACAATAATATTTACCATGATCTGAAATTATGGATCTCTAAGACATAAGAGAGCTGATCTGCTATCACTCAGTCCATATCATCATGCTCTGCTTATCGTTTTTGCCAAACCCTCCTCCTCCCCATCATACTTTTTTTTTAAAAATCACATTTTATATTCTGAGATCCTTGGAGTTGGGCTTGTTCTGGTAAAATTCTACAAATTCTAATAATGCCATTAACATGATAATTTTGTTCTTCTCTTTGCCAAGATACCAGAGCCCAATATCTTGCTTCCATATTTCTATTTGGTTTTATTCCCCCTTTCTAACAATTGTATGTTATGCTTACGCTTTACCTATATGGTAGTTCTCTACTCCATTCTAGGGAATCATCAATTTACCTTTCTGTAAAACAGCTGATTTTAAAAAGATTGGCCCAGTTATCAAATGAACTCCATGTCTGAGCAAGAGGTTGGATGCGGTGTCTCCCAGTCTCATATAATCCAGCAACATGTTACTTGTTTTCTCCACTGATTTTAGATTTGAAACAATACCTCCCAGTCATAGTCTTGCCATGTAGGATTGAGATCAGATGCCTCAGATAAGTTGCCAATCACTTGGTTTTATCCTGGGGCCTCTCTCCATACCAAAGATCATCAAGTCCCCATTCCCAGCTATATTCTCTACTTAGTCATTCTATTTCCTTTCATCCTAGTCCATTCATCCAGACACAAAACTCTATCATTCTCTAAGGCTCTGTTGGAGATGGGCATCAGTAATAAGGGCTGCACCTTTCAAGGGGAAAACATCAGCAGATCACAGCAGCAGAAGCAAATTAGGACAGTTCTCAGTTTGCTGCCCAGAATACAGAATGTTCAATTCCTGAAGTAGCTCAATGAACACTGTTCCTGCTCTGTCCAGAACAAAGCCACTGAAGAACAAAGTGACACGGAAAGGGAACACAGCTTTACATCTGAGACTGTAGTACAAAAAGGACACTTCCATTGCCAAGTTCCTTGACCTATGGCAGATCCTGGACTGAATGAAACCCAACAGTCTCCTGCCACCGCACAAAGCCAGTTTAACAAGTAATTCCACTACAATAAAAACTGAAAAATCAACTAGGTCTTGTGGCATTTTGAAGAGTACCAATAGAAGAGAATATGTGTAGCCCAAGATTGAACTGTGGAGTTCTTGGTGTTCTCTGAGCTTATGTTTCAGTACCCAATTAGGTAACATCACCAGTGTGTCTCTTGTTTGGGTTGGGTACTTACTGTATACTGATGATGTTACCTATTTGGGTAATGAAACGTCAGCAAGCAAACAACCAAGCTCAGACATTAAGAATTCCACCTCTTAAAGGTAAATCTATTATGATGAAAACCTTTCTGCTCAGTCATAGCAAGTGGCACAGCCTAATTGATGGCTAATTTTAAAAAGGCTAGACAGGGCCATGCTTGGTTAACCTGTTTGAACTTTTGATAAAGAAACATCAGAATTTCTAACTAGAGATATAGACAAGACCTCAGAGAGAAAACATTCTGGAAGAAGTAATGACAACTCACTTTCATATTGTTGCCTATCCCTCCCCCCAAAATGCAAGTCTTCATTTACTAACTTCTTCAGTAAAAAGCTGAAGAGGCAAAGGGAATAGTAGACAAAGAGGTTGAGAATAAACAGTGGAGACAGTGATAATGATCTGATTAACACTGGGTATTCACAACCACTCAACTATTGTTTTGTAAATGGTCATTGTTATTCAGATAACTATTGTCCTTCACTTTTTGCATTTGCACTTTCTGCGTTTCATTTTCCTTTAATCTCTTTCTTTACCATCCCACTCAGAATAATACTGTTACACTGATAGTAATAACTAGGGCTAGGAAGTCTTTACCATATTTACGACTTTATACTGGATTGTGGTGAAACAAACTAATATAGCTACTTGCAAGGAAAAAAATGCATATTTTATCCCCTCTCCCCATATGATTGCCTTCAAATGCCAAGACAAATTAAATACTTCAAGCTAGAAGGAACCACAGGAGTCCCTGCTCCAACAAGACACAATCTGTGGAATTCAGAGCTAAAACACTTTATCTCTATAATTGCTTTTGGTGGAAAATACATCTTTCAATCAGGAAGCAAATGAAAAAAGAAGTGATATCCCGTATCAGAAAATATCATTGAGAAAATCTAACCATAAAAACTACTAGATGACACAAATTAAATAAAAAACGGGCAGGATGCAGAACTCTGGCATGAATAAGTAACTTTCTCAATAAGAGGTGGTTACTGCTACCCATTTCAAAGAGGATTTTAGCGTCCCCCGGGAGTTTGCCCCTAAAATCCCACACGTGGCCACGTTGCTCCGTTTTCTAGAGTCACCAAACGGTCTCTTCCCAATTCTAAACCACAAACACTCTTGCTGCAATAGCCTCCACAAAGCGCCAGATACTTCAGCACTCCTTTGCTTTGGATGCTTCCATCTACTCCCGACAATCGGATCCTCTCACCACTCATATTTCATTCATAAGTCAAATCAAGAGCATCCCAACTTGGCCCCAATTCCAATGCTGCCGTCCTTAACAAAGGAAAAGGTTGCCTTTCCCGATGAAGTTCTCTACGGTCAGCCGACGGCCGCGAGGACCTCATTTCGTTCACCTCATCTCTGTTCTGCCCATCCATAACCCCTTTCCATTAATTCTCCCCAGGACAGTATCAATTCTTCCTGCTCGTCTCCCCGCGCCTTTTACCTCTTCCCCAAAGAAGCTGCAGCGCCCACGAAGCCCAATCTCCGAATGCTGCCCCAGTTCATCTCTTCGCTCCGCTTGTGTCTCCCCGGACACGCCCCTCATCTCTGCAATATCCAATCCGGGTCCGCGGTGGGATGATGGGCGTGGCCGAGCTCTCGGGGACTGGTTCGTCTGCGCCACGTTGACACAAAATTCCCTACTTCCCACGTTTTCCCGCAGCGCCTTGAGAAGGCGAGGCCAGCGGGGCGGGCTTTTTGGGGGGTCTTCCCTGTTCCCCTCTTCGCATCGGCCAACTACAGAAGGACACCTCTCTCTGGCGTGTCTCAATAACCTACCGCCACCTCTTTTTTGGCACTGATGCTAGAATTGAATGAAATGCACTGTTAAAACCACGTGGCTTCCCAGGATTGTGAAAAGGGAAGGGGGTAACGGACCCAGATTCTGTGTGAAGTATTTTATCAGTTTTGATTCGAGATCTTAGATACGGGAATTGCCTTCCATCTTTCCAACTTCAGTGTGTCTAACCCAAAGGTGCTTTTTTTCAAGACGCAACTGGACTTTCTGCTTTTTCTTTGAAGACGTTTCAAGATGTTTTGAAGATGAGAATCTCCGTAGACATTCAGTGTTTCTATTTCCCTGAATGTGCTCAAATAAGGAGATGGGAACATCCTTCTCTCCTATCCACATTCAAGTAACTATGGAGCATTTGAAGCCCTTCCATCTTACCCGAGGAATGCTGGCTTCCTTAAGGGACTCAGGAGAGGTCGACTCACCGACTTTCTCTTTCTCACAAGTTTTTGATGTGTTTTAAACAACATCTTACCATATGTAAATATGCTCTGTGTGGTTTTATCATTTTGTATGTTGTGTAACACACACAAAAATACGACTAAGTAAATCATGGCTCAATTATCTACAAATAAGCTGGCTTTATCCTATCTTTTAACAATTGGGAGCACTTTGATTTCAAGAGTTATAACAGTGAAAATAAAATCTATCATTATTGTACTGTTTTCTGCTAATGAGGTGAAATACGTGTTGAATTTTCTCCCTTGGATGTCCACGTTGGGTGGTAAACTTGAGCCAAAACACCTTTTTTGAAACTTATTGCTCAATTACTGCTCTCAGTAATGTTCTCAGGACATAGGTCACCTCGCCCTGGTACAACCCAGGGGAATTAAATTCAGTGCTGAGAGAATGAGCCCATACTAGCTTTAAGAAAAGACAACTTAGAAAAAACTGTCTCACAGACCATGGATTCATCATGGCCTGAAAATAGAATTTTTCCTGCCAGCCTGCCTTCATTTCATTCAGTCTGTGAGTGAAATAGTGATATATTTACATGCTACTAAAACCTGTTTAACCTTCAATTGCACAAAATATTTATTTGTTAAGTTTATTTGCCGCCTATCGCCATGGGGGCTATAATTGCAACAATTTTTGAATCAATGTACAGAGAGTTCTCAACTTACAATCACAATTGAGCCTAAAATTTCTGTTGCTAAGTGAGTTTTGCTCCATTTTAAGACCTATCATGCCACAGTTGTTAAGTGAATCATTGCAGTTGTTAAATTAGTAACATGGCTGTTAAGTGAATCTAGCTTATCCATTGGTTTAGCTTGTCAGAACCTCGCAAAAGGTGATCACGTGAACCTGGGACACTGCAGTCGTCATAAACATGAATCAGTTGACAAGAGACTGAATTTGGATTGCATGACCATTGGAATGGTGTACTGGACGTAAGTGTGAAAAATGGTAATAAGTCATTTCTTCAGTGCTATTGTAACTTTGAACAGTCACTAAATGAACTGTTGTAAGTCAAGGACTTACCTGTATCTCGAATAGGCTAACTTACAGAATGTATCCAAAATCCAGAACCCATGACTGCCTTGGGATTGTAATTTGGCAAAGTTGTAGGAATTCTGGGAGCTGAGGTCGACACATCTTAAAGTTTCAAGTTTGAAAAACACTGTATGATAATGAAATAGGTTGCAAACTTTGGTCATAATATAAATATGGGCATATGGGAAAAACATAGGCAACTGGTATTGAATTGTGTTATTATTTAAGAGAGAAGTTTTACAAAATGGTGTCTTGGTGGTAATAATCTAAAATGTGAAAAGGAACATCAAAACGTTGGAAGTGTGAAAAGGAAGAAGGGACTTTTTAGCATGCATAGTGGATTTGTGAAGAAAAGCAAAAAAATGTTTAATGCAAATTTATACAATGATGCAAAAGATATTGTGATCTAATACCATGATGAAACCAGGAATGGAGAAGGTTTTAGAAAACAAATATAAGAAATTCATATTGTATAAGGTAACAAAATTATTGCATGTAGATACAAAATAGAAAAGTAATGAAATCCCTAAAGTGAAAGATTGGACTAACTGAATTTGCAGAAAATGCTGACCAGTTTGAACAGATAAAGTAGGATATAGAGTTTGCTGAAAAACTGGAAACCTTACATAGACATTTTTTTTGAAAGAAAATAGGATTGAATTGATAATTTGGGGATTAAAATAGGTTGCTTATTGACAAGAAGCAGAGGGATTCAGCCATCAGCCTCAGACACTTGATTGAAAAAGAAGAAAATTTTGCAAACTTGTTCTATAAGATGTATCACCATCTTGCCTCCCCTGTCCTCCCCAGGTCTTCTTTCCATACAGGTAATTTTTTGGAAAATACCATTCCCTTGAGTACTTACTTATTCATGCATTCATTCCAGTCTATTAGATAGAAGTATATAGAACAGAAATGTATAGCATTTATATTTTATAGAATAAAAATATAGACCCAGTTTGAACTAGTGTTTAAGGCACTAGGCTAGAAACCAAGAAACTGAATTCTAGTTCCACTTTAGGCATGAAAGCTGGCCAGGTGACTTCGAACCAGTCATCCTTTATCAGCCCAACCTACCCTGTGAAGAAATAAGGTATGTTTGCCATCTTGAATTATTTATAAAAATAATAAAGGTGTTAAGTATGGATCAAATGAGGAGGCAGCACTCGCAGCTAAGAGAAACAGCTTATTTATTGTAGGCTGGTATAGAAAAGAAAAGCGGTGAGCTATCTGGCAGCTCTCTCTTTTAAAGGGAGCTATCTGACAGCTCAGCCAATGAGATCCCTTGAATTTCCCTCCTTAAGTGTGAACCAATCAATTTAAACCTCCAGTTCTCCCACCTATCAGGCGGACCAGAGGGAAATCTTTGTTCCAGGTTTCCCTCCTCATCATATTCAACAAAAGGTGGGATAAAAAATAATAAATAAATAAATTCTGTCTTTCATTCCAGAATTGAAGGTGGCCTTCCATAACACTTGCCAATGTTTTGCTATAACAATAACTCCAAGAAGAAGGCTGGGAGAGAGGTCACTGGTCTAAAGTCAATCAGAGAGCTTTCATGGTTGACAATGTGCTCGAACTTGGTACCGCTACAGTACATGAGAAAAGCAGCCATTTGATTCTTGTTTTTAACAGCAACTGCCATCAGATATTCCTCTTGTATTAACTGTATTTTGATTTACAGCTTTATGCACACATTCAGCAATTCTAGATATATGAAGAGGGCTAGACTCACAAAGGAGGTGGGAAAACATATGTTTTCCTTTTCTTAGTAGGTATATAAGCCACATCGGGGTTTTTGGGGGAGGGGGGATTTAAATTAGAAGAATAAGATTACAAATAAATTAATCCTAAATTGATATCTTGACAAATAACTCACAGATGCTTGTTTCTTCAGAATTGTCAACTATTTTGGACCTTTAAAAAAATAGTTGCAGCAGGCATAATTGGGTCAAACATTTAGACCAGGGCTGTCAAACTCGCGGCCCATAGCTCAGATGTGTCACGCTCTGGCCACACCCATGCCCGGTTTAGTGAAAGTGGAAAAAGTCCCAATATTTCATGATGCCGCAAGTTTGACACCCCTGATTTAAGCTAACTTTTGTTGTTAACTTGGGGCATTTCATTTGTTTGGCTTTGTGGTATAACATATTATGTGTCCCAGATCATATAGTCAGTTTATAATTGTGCAACCTCCAAAAATGTCTTAATTAATTAATATGCCTATGAATCTGATCATAGTAGGTAAGGTGCCGAATCTCTTCTTGGTATGTTTTGTGTGTCCCTGCATTTACAGCAAGGAGCAGATACTACTGGATTGTGAGCAGAACACTCTGATTTTTGAAATATCATTTTAAATTTTCTAAATTAGAAATGAGTTGGCATTATTGCTTGTCCTAACTCTTCTTATGTTTTCTTCCCAAATATTCAGGTTGGCTTTACAAATGCAGCAGCTCACCTTTTACGAATACTCTCTGATTTGCTAGTTCCCCTTTTCCTATTGATCTTTGTAGTAACACTTTTTTCCAGAAGAGGTCAGACTAACACCATCTTCTTAAGCCACTCTGTAGTGCCAGATTCTAGCATTCAGTTCAGGAAAACACCAAGCTGGATGGATTGCAATGCATCCCTTGGTTCAGATAGCAATCTTTCCAACTATTTCTAAAAAGTCAGAGATTGAATTTAGGACATGATTGAACTCTGAGATCTGGCCTGCAAAAATGCAGAGAACGGCTATGTGGCAGCAAAAAGTTGGAATTTATGGATATTTTTGCTGATCTCTAGAAGATAAGCAAAAATCAAAGTTGTAGGGTAAGAGGAGTATTTGTAGGTTTTTTTAATTTGCACCTCAGTAAGGTGGATGGTACTTTGGGGCTTAGTTTCCAAAGAAATTTTTGAAAATGTCAGTAATTAATTGCCACCTTGTGTAAGCATGAGAAGAGCAAAATGTATTTTCCTTGGGAAGGGTGGGTGAAAATGCATTGAGTTCAATTTAGAGGAAATTGACTGTTTAATAGGACTTCAGTCTTCATAGATAAAAAGGATTCCCTCCAGCAGCCAACATTCAAATAAGCCGGGATCAAATCAACATCAGACAGACAAACAATCAAGCCGAAAATAATATTTTAATCAAGGAGCTTCCAAGGAGAAAACTCCTCCTCCATCAACACTGGCAGGCAAGTTACTGAATATAAACAGGCCATATTCACTTACGCTGATGATGCTGCCTAATTGGGTAATGAAAAATCTTCAAGCAGACAATCAAGCTCCAAGAGCACCAAGAAAACTGCAGGAGCATGCCAAGTACATGGGAAGCTTCACGCCAGCTTAAAGGGAGGAAACCTGACACATCACCCAGGTTTATTCTGTAGCTACACAAGATTGCAGTGTGGTCCTTTCAGCAATTTTGGATTTTAGAACTTGTTTTGTCCATTGCATTCCACTTTCCCTTCTGATGGTAGTTCTGCCTAAAAACATGATGATGTTCCAAAGCTACCTGGGCAACATCAGCTAATTCCACAAGATTTCAAACTGTACAGGTAATCCTTGATTAACGATCATTTGTTTAGTGACCTTTCAAAGTTACAACAATGTTGAAAAAAAGTTACCTACAGCCGATCCCTGCACTTAACAACCATCGTAGCTTCCTCATGATCATCTGATCAAAATTTGGGTGCTTGGCAATCAGCATGTATTTACAAAGGTTGCTGTCTCCCAGGTCATGTGATCGCCATTTGCAATCTTAGCTGATTTCTGAGAAGCAAAATCAATGGGGAATTTGATTCACATAATAACTTACTTAACTGCAGTAATCTGCTTATCAATCTTTGGGGGGAAAAGTTGTAAAATTGGGCACAACTCACTTAACAACTGTCTTGCTTTGCAACAGAAATTCTGATCTCAGTTGTGGTTGTATATTGAGGACTATGCAAATATTATTGTACTGTTTGCATCTCAGCCAGAAAAAGGTATCCTTCTGATTCCAGCCCTTACTAGTAATCTGATGTCACCTCTGTTATGATGGGTGAAAAATAGAACAGCTTCTGTAGCTATCATGTGGCTCTTGACTTTTTTGGGGAGAAGGAAGCGTCTTGAACGGTGGAACAGCTAAGGATGACTTGAGCCAGTGTGACCTGTGGGTCAGAACAAGCTAAAGGCAATGTCATTGGGGACAAACAATTTTCCCAAGGTTATGTGGAAATGGGAAAAGTGCCCAATATATTAGGCAAACCCAGCCAGTCTGCTCAGTGTATGGTTCAATGTGTTTTGCAAATCCAGACAATTGGGCTAATTCAATCATTTATAGCTCAGTTAACTACAGGTTAATGTATTGTGTGAAATTAGTGCAAAATTGGCCTGGTGTCTCAGCAGACTAAAAGCATTGTGATTAACACCAGCTGTCTGCAATTACTGTAAGTTCGAATCTCACCAGGCTCAAGGTTGACTCAGCCTTCCATCCTTTCTAAGGTAGGTAAAATGAGGACCCAGTTTATGGGGGCAATAAACTGACTTTGTATAAATATACAAAAAGTCTGAAGGCTATTGCTTAACACATTGTAAGCCGCCCTGAGTCTCCGGTGAAGGGCGGCATATAAATCAAATCAAAACAAAAACAAAACAACAACAACAAAAAAGGAAAACAAGGACATGCTTCCTTGTTTTCCAAATATTCCATATTCCCGTCTGTGCTTGCTTATATACCTACTTCAGCTTGCACCCCCCTCCATCTGTAGCACATCACCCAGACCTGTTTTATCTCCTAACTGGTCCAGTTTCTCATCTTAGTTTAAACATCTTCCCTACTTCCAGTCCTCCCATGGCCAAGCTCTCTTCTCCACATGGCCTTGCAGTCTTATTTCATCCCCATGAAAAATCAAATATACCATCTGGCAGTTCTTGGCAAGCTTTCCCAACGGCCCTTGGCAGTGGCTGTTGAGATCCATCCGAAACGGGAAAAACAGAGTTTCTGTTCCACTGACATGTGTTTATTTTCAGCTACATTTTCCACCTGGCCCATGCAAGCATGCCTTTTTAGGCAGCAGGGATGCCTTGAAGCCTCAGCAGGATGTTCTTACTAGAAAAGAAAAAAGAAACTAGGTTGCTTGGCATGAACCAAATTTTTGTGGGGAGTGAATTGGTGGGGCGACCATTGAAAAGGCGTAGAATGAGAGCTGGTCTAGTCAACAACAGAAGAGAGCAGAGGAATTGAGGGCCAATTTTCCTTACATAAAGTTTTTGATTTACAATCACTGTAAGCAGGTAGTCCTTGACTTACAACTATTGTCCCCAAATTTGGGTCTGAGACTGGCACCAAAGCCAATGAAGACACAAAGTGCTGGACTGATTTTCTGTTTTGAAGTGCTTCAGTAAAAGGGGTCCCAGCCAACAAAATGCCAGGACCTAGAACAAAGGATTCAGCAAGCTTTTATATAGTTTTTCAAGGCAGGATACAGAAATATTGTCTAATAAGCACTTTAGGAGTTATCTAACAGGCCCTCTACTGGCTCAACGTCAACTCTGTACCTTACATTAACCCCACAGGAATTTGAGTTACTATCTAGCAGATCTTGTATTGACCTTCTATCAACTCCATACCTTATCTCTATATCTGATATAGTATACCAGGCATCTGGCTTTTTTTATCCACTTTTGACCAGTTAGGGTTTAGGCAAGCTTTGTATATATTCACTTTCCTTTCCTTTATCTTTGTTAGGCAGGATCTGCATATACACATCTCTTCCTTTTTCCTGTTTGTGCACATGCCAGAACAATGAAGACCTGACTCATCACAACAATTCGTTTAGCGATCATTTGAAGTTTCAATAGCATTGAAAAAAGTGACTTACAACTGGTCCTCACACTTACAACTGTCAGAGCATCTGCACCAGAGGTGGGTTTCAGCAGGTTCTGACCAGTTCTGGAGAACCGGTAGCGGAAATTTTGAATAGTTTGGAGAACCGGAAGTAAAAATTCCGACTGGCCCCGCCGCCATCTATTCTCTGCCTCCCTTCTCTGTCCCTGCTGATCGGGAGGAAATGGGGATTTTGCAGTAACCTTCCCCTGGAGTGCGGTGGGAATGGAGATTTTACAGTATCCTTCCCCTGCCATGCCCACCAAGCCATGCCATGCCCACCAAGCCACACCCATAAAACTGGTAGTAAAAAAATTTGAAACCCACCACTGATCTGCACAGTCTCACGTGATAAAAATTTGGGTGCTTTGCAATAGGCAAGCATCCTGCAACTATGATTGTAATGTCCCAGGGTCATGGGATTGCCATTTGTGACCTTTCCAGCTAGCTTCTGACAAGCTAAGTCAATAGAAGAAACTGGATTCACTTAACAATCGTGATTCATTTAAAAATTGCAGTGATTTACTTAGCAACTGTGATGAAAAAGGTTGTAAACTCAGGTGCAACTTACTTAACAGCCTTAAGCAACAACCTTACTTAGCGATAAAAATTCTGGTCATAATTATGATTGTAAATTGAGAAATACTGCGTTGAAATCTGAAGGAGGTTGATCAAGTTATAATGCTACAGCTCACCCTGAATCAGACATTTTCCAGATGTGGTAAATTGCAATCCACAACCTCTCCAGACTACAGGAGATTGATAGATGTTGCACTCCATTATATTTAGAAGACACTTCATGAGGAAAAAAAGTGAAAAGATCTCTAATTGTATAAATGTGGAGAGGTGTAAAGATGACTAGTAGAACAAAAAATACATTTTTTAAAACGTTCGTTTTGACAACTAACTATAGATACCAATTTGCTTTAGTTTTTATTCATTGGTTCCTTGAAATAGGAAGAGATAAAGAATATTGTTTGCTTGTTTGTTTGTTTGTTTGTTTGTTTAGCTGGTTATCTGCTTAGCTAGTTATTATTTCTATGTATACTACACAATAAATGAAAAGCCCACTGAAATCATAATATGGCAACCAGACTAAAATATACTGCAGTTCAACAACTGGGACTCTTCTTATCCAAAGAGCTGTGAACAAGCCAATGTAATAAAATGTAGTAGTAAGGAGGTGGATTTCCAGGAGGGAGGGGTTGCATTCCAGAGGAATAAGAGGCAACTCAGTTCAGAGAGAGAAACAGATAGTAGAGGGCTCAGTCTGGCAAGATTTTGTGTACAGGTGTGAAATAATAAAAGAACCAATTTGGAAGATTGATCACATACCATTCTTGGTTCTTCCTGACATCAGCTTTTGACTGCCTTTCTAAAGACCTGCAGGGTTGGTACCAATTGTATATTGGGAGGGCAAATAATTCCAAAAATCAGGGGTTACTACCAAGAAGGCATACCTCAAAGTTCTCATAAGCTGGCTTTCCTTCAGGGAGGAGACTTGTTGGAATATGTGGGTCTGACAGAGATCCTATGAACAGGTGGTTCTGCAAATAACCTGGTCCTATGCCATGTGCATAGGGACATAGGGATGTGGTGGCTCAGTGACTAAGACGCTGAGCTTGTTGATCGAAAGGTCGGCAGTTCAGCGGTTCGAACCCCTAGTGCCACGTAACGGGTTGAGCTCCCGTTACTTGTCCCAGCTTCTGCCAACCTAATAGTTCGAAAGCACATAAGAAATGCAAGTAGAAAAATAGGGACCACCTATGGTGGGAAGGTAACTGTGTTCTGTGCGCCTTTGGCGTTTAGTCATGCCGGCCACAAGACCACAGAGACGTCTTCAGGACAGCGCTGGCTCTTCGGCTTTGAAACGGAGATAGGTACCGCCCCCTAGAGTTGGGAACGACTAGCACATATGTGCGAGGGGAATCTTTACCATTACCTTTTATGCCATGTGCAAGGAGATTGTTTTCTTAGTATTTGTTATAATTGTCCCTTTCCCCACCCCCTCTCTGTTCAGTCTTCAACACTGCTTTGGTTCTCTTTATGTATTCACTTCCTGGCTGTCACACCCATCTTGTCTAGTTGTGCTTCTGCTTTACCCAACTATTCTTGGGCCATGAAATCACTGGCTGCTCTTGAAATTCCATCTTTTTCACAGGCCCCGAGGGATGCAGTTGAGAATCTTATATGCCTTGCCCTGCACACTATTTCCTCCCCCTCTATTTCTGACCCAGCTTTGACAAGCATTCGCTGAAGACAGGGTAAAGTCAGGGCTATGAAAGGGAGTACTTTAATGTTTCAATTAACAAAATCATGATTCTGTCAGAAGCAAGAAATAATCTGAAGCGATGGAGCTGAGTTGTTGTTGTGGGGTTAAGAGAGGGAGGAGATGGGGCCAGTGCAAACCAAGGAAGGGCAAGGATTGAGGTAGGGGATAGCCAGGGCCCCCTTTCTATGGGGTGCAGTACAGTGCTTCTGTGTTACAATGGGGAGTATATTTTACAAGTGTCGGAAGGAGGCTTTACTTCCAATGCATAACTAGATTAGAGAAGGGAATATTGGGTTCTCTGAGGGTCTTGACATTCTTGGATCTGCAAAGGTTTGCTTTTGCTTTTAAAAAGTGGGACAGGGTCCATTGCTCAACCTCTTCAGTTATGTAGCCCTACAGGCATCACCCCGCTTGTCATGTCACCTTCTTCCCTCCCTATCATATCTTGCTGGACAAATAGATGAAGCCTGACATTCCCTGGCTCCCCCCAAGCCCCCTTCCACATGAGTCAATCTGCTTTGCATTTTTAATTGATGGCTGTGGCAGCAACAGAAATATGTACTTAGCCTCAGCCTCTCTGCCTCTGAAGTCATTTGGATACTCTTACCTCTTCACAAAGATATACCCAGTTAAGGTACAGAACGCTGCCTCTCCTAGACTTTCTAAGAACTCCTATTTCCCCGTCTCTACACTTTTAACATGGCAATTTTTGCCAATATATCTATCAGTAGACACTTAGTTGAATAGCAGAATAACAGTTGGAAGGGATCTTAGAGGTCTTCTAATCCAATCCTCCCCTAAAGCAGGAGATCCTATACCATTTCAGACTAATGGTTGCCAATCTCTTACAGACCTTCTGTGTTGGATCCATAATCTCTGGATACAGTTTTAATAAAACAATTTTTGTCAAAATGCCTATCATTAGACACTTAGTTGTGACCAGAGGACTTCTCCATCTCCTTTCCCTTAATTGCCCTGTCCTGCCATGCCCTGCATCAGAATTGTTCGTTTGTTCGTTTTTTTTCATTTAAGTCACAGGTAAATTTGTAACCACCGGTAGTAGATCTCAGATTGGTTTGCCCTAGATCCACCAGGATTTCTGATTCCCGGCTCTTATAATTATTGCAGCAGTAACAGAGTACAGTAATATCCATTCCTCTTAGAATTAAACTGTTGTAATAAAGTTAAGCTTGGGACACCTGGGAATTTTAGTGGAAAATTATGAGCTTTATTAAGACCCGGAACAGTGAGTCAATTCCTGCGTACAGATATTTAATTCTGTATGAACTCATTTTTTAAAATCTCGGCTTCATTGGATGGATTTCAGGTTACTACAAAAAAAAACCAACAAAGTTCTGGAAATCTGATTTGGAATCACTCTATGATACTTATATCTACCCACCCCACCAACCAAACCAGATTGTCTCCTGGCAATTTTTTAGTGGATCTATTAACCATATAGGCTTTCTTTCATACAAGTTGGTACATTCTGTCCCAGTTTTCATGATTAGAACATTGTATTAGATAGGTGAGATCCAGATTTACGCAGTCACACAAAACCCTGGAGTCAGTCCTCAGCTAACACTTTATAAAATTATTATAGGGATAACCTGTATGCCACCTAAAATTATTTGGAAGAAAAATAGTTTCTACATTAAATAAAGGAAGAAAGGAAAAAAATAACGCAGTGTTTTGTTTTCTTCTTTTGCAAACCAATGGCTGATTAGTCATAAATATCCATATTTAATGAGAATAAAATCAGTTGCAATTGGAATTTCTGTTGCCTTTAGACTTTAACTACAGTTTTTGCAGAGGTATCTAATCAGCCATTTATTGTCTGTTTGAGCAGAGTTAATTTTGCCTTCCCTTGCTTTCTTTCAGTACACTCACCAATCTATGGCTCCTACCTTCAGAACTGCAAAAATTTAGAGGATCTCTAGATGGCAGCAGATATGCAAATAATTACAGTATATCTTTGCTGCTATCTAGTTATCAGCTGGTTTATTTTATTTTATTTTATTTTATTTTGCAACCCAGATCAAGGAGCCTTATATAGACCTTCCACACAGGACTAACTTCTCCCATGTGAATTTACAAGAACTAAAATGAACTAAATAAGGACAAATGATGTTCCATTCACCTATTCAGCAACTTAATAAAAAGCTGCAAAGAAAGCTCTAGAGGATAAATGCATCATTTATTTTGATAACAAGTTCAGTAGATTAGGAGGCTCTTCTTGCTAGCTGTCCCCCTACTCCTTGTGTAAAAGCATCCCCCCATCAGGCTAATTGCTTGTAATCTATTCACAACCTACTGTATTTCCCTCAGGCTGAGTTGCCCTATATCAAGTAGCTCCATTTTAATTGCTTCTGATCAAGGTCATCTCCTCATTGTTTACCCTAAATCACTTAGGCACCACGATGCCCATTCTCAGCTTTATGGTGGGAGAGTGTGACTTGGAGAATGGAAATCCCAAAGGAGATACAATAAAAACTGGTTTCATTTATGACATCTGAAAGGAAGATTGGGCAAGTATACATGCCAGGCATTGGAAATCAATAATCTGAGTTGCTGTGGTGAGAATTCTGAATTTAGCTGTTCTGAGCAGAATTCAGGATGAAGACTCCTTGGCTTTTTTTAGATGATCTTGGAACCTTTGGGGCCTCGTTAGTTAAAAGGAGAGAGACCTGATAATGCTTAAGGACAAGAGCTAAGCGGCAAAGATGGGAAAGGCTGGAAGAAGATGGGAAGGAAAGATGGGAAGGGCTAGAAAAAGCATACTGGTTTCTCTTTCTCTTCTGTCCCTGCAGCCATTTGTACAAGGTACATCTCATGCTAGTCTGTGGCATCTGTCCCATTTCCCCCCTCCCTTTCCTCACCATACCCTCTAGCCCTGACCAGCTCTGACAGGCTCCTTCTCTATGATTTCTGTAAGCAACAACACATGGCTGTATAACTGGGGACATCTCTCCCTGCTCTACCCCCTCCCACCCTTGATCCATTGGAGGGAATTAAGTTCAAATCTGACACGACAACTTAGCACAAATGTCACAGCAGTATTCCTTTCCCCCCCAGCGCATCCCAGACTCCCTCCCATCTCAGTTTCCAGAAATGATATTTATTCTTGAACAACGGCTGCCCCAAAGTCATTCATAGCACAGAGCAAGAGTGAGTGGGTATGAGCAGTAGGCACGCAAAGGGCAGCGATTCTATTTTGGGGAGCCCATTTTGGGTGAGCACCAGAAGACAGTGGGTAAAACTTGAGGGGATGTTAAGACCGCCAAAAAGCTGCTGCAAAAAAGGATGTGTGTTTGAATGGGATTGTTGAATGAAAAGGTAAGATGTTAAAGAGTGAAAGTGTTAATAGTATTGGATTGTGAAGGTAGCATGGGAGCAGGGATCTAAACTGGGCATCCCTGAGTGAATGTGCAAGAGAAACCAGGCACTTCTCAGGGCACGACATGGTGGGCATTGCCTAGAGAAAGGGAAGTTGGAAATCAGCTATCCAAAGAAGGTTGGCAAAAGCACAGCGATTCACAAACTGGGAAAAGGAATAAAGGAACTCCAAGGTAGGGCACGTCAAGAAGTGCCACCAAGGAAGCAAAATTAAAACTGGGCAGCAAGCAAGCTAAACAAAGGATTGAAAAAGTTACATGGCACAAGACTACTTGATTCGAGTAAACTGGTAGGTACACAGCTTGGGACCTAGAAAAATATAAGTGGAGAAATGGATGTGGAACAATTCTGGGATTGGAAATCCATTGTTCTAGAACTGTATTTTATGCACAAAAAGTTTTGAATGAATAATTAGATTACAAATGTTTTTGGATTTATATATATGTTTTCCTTATTGACCCCTCTCTCCTCCTCCTTCCCCCATGTTAGGTTTTGGTTACTATATTAGGATGCAATCTTGATATATTCGTATAAGTAGCCTCATTTGCATTTGACATTGGATTCTTTGAGAATATTTTTTTTTCTATTTCTCCTCCCTTCCTGGATAATATAATACTTTCAATCATTGCAGATGGATCAAACCTACTTCACATATAACTAATTTACCCAATTACTGGTTTAGCATCACTTTTAGTCAAGTACTGTCCTGCTCTGTTCAGTTGCAAATTTCAGTATCAGAGGATTCCAGGTAATTATGATTATAATAATTCTGCTAATATGTATGATATATGAAACAATGCAAGTGAGGTTTTTTTTTTTTTCGTTCTTAAGAGACAAACACATCCTCAGATTTTGTGAAATTTGAGTATGCCTCAGTTGTATATATGCCCGCATAAAGGCTACTGGATTATGGAGTAAGATGTGGTTTCAATTAAAATAACTGATTGTGGAGAACAGAATTCACCCCAGCCAATGAAAAAAAAGACTAATTTATGGGAAATTTGTTCAGGAGAAATACTACCATCCATATGTTCTTTGGAATAAATACATGTGTGTGCAATTTACATGTTATATAACCTCAAATACCACAGTTTGTTAAAAATACTTGGTATAGTATTATTTCTGAATCTTTACTTCTGCTCCTTTGCTGCTTTTCTTTTCAACTCATAAGTTATAATTTCCCTGCCAAATTTACTCCTCCCAAATGTGAAAGATTTCTCACTCCTGAGTTCCTGGGTAGAAACAGGGAAGGCAGCCATTTTGGGTTGAGGTGTTTATTGGTTTAAGAGTGATGGGGCATCTTCTCTCTCTGGTATTCAGTCTTGTGTTTGACTTAGTTTATTATGTGTATGTGGGATGGCTGAATTCAAAATGAATTATGGGGCTATCAGGTTGAAGAAAGCATGAAAACATGGAGTTTTATGGTATTCTTATGAAGTGTGACTGCTGAGATTTGTGGAGGAGGGAAGAGTCCTAGTGCTGGCAGATTGAAAGAATAACCTTCAAAATATTTGTTTTAAACATTGTCATGATTGGAACATGGTGTGCAATGGGCCTTTTCAGTATGATTTTATGTATTTTCCCTAATCTGATGTCCTGTAAAAGTGTTAAACTACAAAATGCATAATTTCCTGCCTACATATCAACACCGAATGTACCCCTGAAAAAAGCCCTATTAGATGGTTTATACATTCTTATAGGAAAAAATGCATGATACACATTCAAAAATGTGGCATAGTTCATATAGTGCATTAACACGTTTCAGGGTAATGTTGATTGTATTTGTAAATAATAATATTCTATATTTATTATAAAGAGATAGATGCAGTGGTGGTATATGTACATTATGCTTGTAAGTAATGGTATTGTGCATTTATGAGAGAGTAAGTGAGTGAGTTGAATCCACATGTGTTTATATAACATCTGGTACTGTTTGTGATGGGTACTATGCAGGTAAACATAAATATTTTAATATCCATTATATTGTATTATATAATATGTAGTATAAAAGACAATATTTTTGAATGCAATTTTTTAAATCTATCAGTCAGATGGTTTATCCATTCTAATGAGTTCATTCAGGAATACATTTGATCCAGACTCTCTTTGAAGGTGCTTCAGCATCAGAGTATACTCAGAATATACTCATTGAGGCATTAAAAAATGAGAGTTTGCTTGCGTGCAAGATCCTCAAATATGTAAAAATGATTAGTTTTGTGTCCTTTTTGTACCTTGAAAAGGGACCAAAGAAAGGTCAGGAGGCTTTCTATGCACATCGGGTATGAGTCTGCTCATATATAGATCCTTCTTTTAAGTACATGGACAATGGACAGAGGAAACAGGAAAAGGGTAATTCCAAAACTGGTCTGAAAGTGTATGATAGAAATATATTTTTAAATTTAAACAGGTTGGCCTATTTGGGTAGGAAACTGGCTGAGAAGCCCGTCTCTGCTTGAAATGCTTGGATACTGGGCCTGGCATGGATCTAAGGCTGAATAGGCACTGGCCTGAGGTGCCAAAGCTTAGGGGACATCAATTCTTTCCCTCCTTCCAAATCATCCTAAAAATGCACTTTGCTTCAAACAATGTAGCCTGGGATATCCCAAATCTTGGAGACATAGCAAATTAAACAAATATGGCAACGATAAGTATTTCTGGAGGGCTACTTGTTTTTCTTTTCCCTCCTGTCCATCCCATGTATCAAACGAAACAGCAGAACTACAAAATTTATGAATACCACATATTGTACTATAAGAATATTGGGTATTCATATTTTCTCTCTGCTGTTTCTTCAGTTAACATTTCCCAACCTATGTCCCTCAGATACATTGCTTTTGTGATCAAGTTATTCCCAACTAAAATTATTTGGTTATGCTGGTTTAAATTACAGCAATTTATTTATTTATTTTTTATTTATATTTATTATTATTTTTCAAATAACACAAGTAGCCAACATACATAATACTCCTTCCTCCTCTTATTTCCCCTACAACAACAGCTCTGTGAGACGGGTTGGACTAAGAGAGAGTGGTTGGCCCAAAATAACCCAGCCACTTGTCTAAAATGGGACTAGAACTCACAGACTTACTGGTTTCTAGCCTGGTGCTTTAATTCAAGCCCAGGTAGAGTGTCCTGATTTGGAAAGATTAATTGATTAGACTTTGTAATATGTGCTTATGGGTGAAGCAATCAGTGATGTCCTTTTTTGTGCAAATGTGATAAATATCTTCATGGAATATTTTCATTCTCCCATTTTTGGAGGCAGCAGCAAATTAAGATATCTTGTTAGGGCACAGCCAGACAGCCAGTGTAACATGCTTCCTTACAGTCCTTGAGACAGAACTAAAAGAATGCTGGCACAATTTGCTCTGTCCCAACAATACATCTCTATCCTCAATGAAGATTGGTGAGGGTGCTGTCTTTACAGTTTCGATGCAAGGGAGAACATCTTCAAGGATGCTGTGAGGAATATCTTAGGGTAAAGTTGCTCAGATCCACTTGAAATTAACTCTAATTGGAAAGTCCAGTTGATTGACTTAGTCACAATCTTGTCTTATCTTTAGCTAGGAAGTTTTATTCCTTCAAAACATGAGAAGATGGGCAGGTTCATTGGGCTACCTGTCTTTTAGCTGTCCTCCTGGCTAGTTAAATCTTCCTAGGAAGTGACATATACCAGTAGATAGTTCTCGACTTACAACTATTCATTTAATGACCATTCGAATTTACAATGGCACTGAAAAAAGTAATTTATGACGGTTTTTCACACAACGGTTGCAGCATCCCCATGGTCATGTGATCAGAAATAGGAAGTTTGGCAGCTGGCATGCATTTATGATTGGTTGCAGAGTCCTGGGATCATGTGATCACCTTTTGCAGCCTGCTGACGAGCAAAGTCAATGGGGAAGCCAGATTCACTTAACAACCATATAACTAACTTAACAACTGCAGTAATTCACTTAATAACTGTGGCAAGAAAGGTCATAACATGGGACAAAATTCACTTAATAATTCTCTCGCTTAGCAACAGAAATTTTGGACTCAATTGTAAGTCAAGGACTATGGCTGAGTTCATATTGGTGGAGAATTTGTCCTTCAGAATGGAGTTGGTTTTTCTTTCCTTGAAGGAGGATGTGGTAAATTCTCTCCTGAAGAAGACTTCACTGCCACCGCTAGCAATCCTGAACAATTTCCGCCCAGTTTCCAACCTTCCTTGTTAATAAAGATTGTTGAAAAGGTGGTAATGTTGCAATATCTGTGGGCCCTGTAGGAAATGAAGTAGCTAGATCTTTTTAATTGGGTTTCTCCATATTATTCACATAATATGGAGGTTGACAGATTACACTTGTTGATGATCTCTGATGGAATGGGGAAGGGATGGTACAACCATCCTTAACCTTTCAGTAGTTTTTGATACTATCAGCCATGATATCATCTCAACTGACTGTGGGAACTGGAAATGAGAGGCACAGTGTTTCAGTGGTTCTCCTCATTTTTTCTGTGGCCAGTCCCCATTGATGTTGGCAGGAGACAAGTTGATTTATAAGTCGCTGCATGGATTGACATTCTCACCCCTTCTGTTTAACAACTACATGAAGTAATTGGGCGAGGTTATGGCAGACTCACGTATCATCAGTAGAGGTCAAGTGATGCTGCCAGTGCTTGTGTCCAGTGTTGAGTATCAGCAACAAGCTTAAGCTCAGCCTTGACAACATTGAGGAGCTATGTCTTCATAGTTTTTCTAGGGCCATGAATTTTCTGTCTTTAGTTCTTAACAGGGCCGCTCTTTTCCAGACAGACCTCTTATCTGAGAGTTCTCCAATTTCTGTTCAGAGAGCAGGTGGCAGCATTAGCCAGGAGGCCCTTTGCTCAGACTTATCTATGGTACTGCACTAACCACACTGGTCTCTTGACTGCAAGTCCTTCTTTAGGTAATCTTGTGTGTGGAGTACTGCAATTAGCTCAACAACTACAGATAGTCCTTAACTTAGAACCAGAATTGGGAACAGAATTTCCATTGCTAAGCAAGGTGGTTGCTAAATGAGCTCAGCTCAATTTTATAAACCTTTTTGCCATGGATGTTGTGTGAATAACTGCACATGTTAAGTAAATCACGCAGCATTATATGAATTTGGTTTTCACCATTGACTTTATTTGTAAGAAACCAGTTCGGGAAGATTGCAAATGACAATCACATGATTGCGGGATGCTGCAACCATTGTAAATAGGCGCCAGTTGCAAGCAATCCAATTTTGATCATGTGACCATGGGGATGTTGTGATAATTGTAAGTCCAAGGACCAGTCATACATGACTTTTTTTCAGTACTATTGTAACATTGAATGATCACTAAACAGTTGTAAGTTGAGGACTACCTATTGCCCTTAAAGATCTCCAGGAAGTTACAGCTGGTCCAGTATGTGAGGAATTATAGGCATGTGTTGGTACACCCATTTAACATCTCTGCTACACAAACTGCACAGGTGACCAATGGTTGTACTTATGAATTCAATTCAGCTGCTAGACATCATCAGTGAAGATCTGTTTACTTTTGTTTGTTTATTAAATTTATTTAACTACTCATCTTGTAATAAGTGATTTCATGGCATAGGGTGACAAAAGCGGTGTAATGAAAATATGTCCTTGAAGGATGACTAACAAGGCATCTTCAAATTACAACTAAAGGGATTTGTGGATGGGCTCTTAGTCCAGCATTTGCTCAAAAAGCAAGACAGGATAGCAAAAGGCTATCTCCTGATTTACACTCAGGTTCTGTTGTTCAGTATCGTTAGCTTCTCTGAATCCTGGGGGTATCATACAAACTTCACAAATAATTGCTTCATTCATTAGACATGAATTTGCTAATCTGCTTTTCAAGTCACTTAATTTATTGGCCATCAAAATGTTTTCTGGGATCTTCAAATTTTTGTACTGAGCTTTTCTTAGTTCAGGGAAGGAAGGAAGTATCTGGCAGCTGGTGCAGAGGTGGGTTTCAGCAGGTTCTGACCAGTTCTGGAGAACCGGTAGCGGAAATTTTGAGTAGTTTGGAGAACCAGTGAATACCACCTCTGACTGGCTCTGCCCCCATCTATTCTGTGCCTCCCGAGTCCCAGCTGATCGAGAGGAAATGGGAATTTTGCAGTAACCTTCCCCTGGAGTGGGAGGGAACGGAGATTTTGCAGTATCTTCCCCCTGCCACGCCCACCAAGCCACACCCACAGAACTGGTAATAAAAAATTTTGAAACCCACCACTGAATAGGTTGCTCCTGTTGCTTACGACTCTATGGTGAGACAGTTCATAAATGGTGCTGCCACCCCACCTCAAACTACAATAATCCTTGTTGCTTACTGCTAAGAGGCGGTTGAATCACATGGTATTACTTTTCCTCAACCAGCAACATTCATCATTCAACAGGAATGGAGATTTTACAGTATCCTTCCCCTGCCATACCCACCAAGCCATGCCCAAAAAGCCACACCCACAGAACCGGTAACAAAAAATCTTGAGCTGGTGGTATACATAGATAGGCAATAACTGAGGCATTTTGATATTTTGACATCCAGTGAAATGGTTTAAAGCAGGGGTGTAAAACTCAATTTCATTGAGGGCCACATCAGGGTTGTGTCTGACCTCGGGGGGCCGGGGGGGCCTTGGCCAGGTCAGGGGTGCCTGTGGTGGCCTGAGTGCTGTGCCAGGGAAAATGGGCTCCCAGAATCCCAAAATGGGCTTCTGTTTTTGGCTGGGACGGCCTCCTGCAACCCTCTGCCAGCGAAAGAGCTCCGTTTTTGCTGGCAGAGGGTTGCAGGAGGCCATCCCAACCGAAAATGGGGATTGGGAGCCCATTTTCCCTAGCAGAGGCACAGCACTCGGGCCAGTCCACTGTTTCCAGGGTGGCCCCACAGGCCAGATCTAAGCACCCCATGGGCTGGATCCGGTCCACAGGCCTTGAGTTTGACACCCCTGGTTTAAATTAACATCAGCTGAATAGATTTGGCAAAAAATACATGGTTTGAAAGATTAACGGTGTTTAATTTCAAACTAAGTTGCTAGATATATGTGGTGGTATTCTAAAATATTGTGAAATAACAGTGGTTAGATGCAGACTACATGGACAAAAAGTGAAATGATTAATGTATGAATTTTATTTTCTGGGGAGGGAGAATAAAATCCAGAGATTGGGAGTCTCACTTCTGTATCTTAGACTTCTTATATAGTCCCCTAAAGCAGAATATCATTTGGTAGGTTTACCAAGTGGTTATTCAAATTATACCAAGCACTTATGGCTTGTAAACAGCTTTCTGGGAGAGCAATTTTAATGAAGCAGTCAATTAGTGGTTCATTTGGAAAGCCATGATTAAGCAAGACACAGCTTCAAATGATATTTGAATATATGCATCTTATCAGTGGTGGGATTCAGCCAGTTCGCACCACTTCGGGAGAACCGGTTGTTAACTTTCTGAGCAAGTTAGTGAACGGGCTGTTGGAAGAAATCATTAGGGCAGAGAACCGGTTGTTAAATTATTTGAATCCCACCACTGCATCTTTTCTTTGGAATGATGTTTTGCAAGGCTGCTGTTCAGGAGTGGGTTCTACTTACCTTTACTACCGGTTTCCAACGGGATTGCGTTTGCATGCTTGCTTCACTTGTGCAAGCCTTGCTTCTGCGCATGCACAGATTGCCGATGACAACATCCAGGTCTGTGGGCGGGACCTCCCACCAGTTTTACTACCGGTTCTTGCGAACCGGTCCGAACTGGGGGCAACCCACCACTGCTGCTGTTGTATATAAGGCTAAGCATAACAAACCTGGACTCCAAAATCTGGTTAATCATTAGGTGGCAGAAAAGCAATTTAGAAAATGCTAACATCTAATGCTAACATCATTGCTTACATCTAATGATTGTGCAGATTTTTTGCACTCCATATACATCGTATGCCAATTAAGAAGAAGACATTGTTTGATACCAAAGACATTTTAATAACAGTTTTTGTAATTAATTAAAGATCTTACATGATTTTTGTAGTTTTGCAGTATAATGAAATTTGAATTACTTGTTGTGGTGCTGCAAAATTTATGGTTTCCATTTTAAAAATTCTGTTTGAGATATTTGGAAGTAGAGCATATTTCATAATAGGACAAAGATTGCGGTTTTTCATTTTCTTACAAGGCTAGCAAGCACACTATTGTGCTAAAATTGAAGGTCCCTTATTCATGTATGTTCCTCTTTTTGTTAATCTGATTTCTTTTGTCTTTTTTTTAAAGATGTGGTTTAAATTATTTGCATATCCACTTGGCAGGCATGCTATTTCTCTGCTTTGTTGAATTGCTTTTTCACAACTGCATGCTGCAAAATTCCAATATATAATTTTATTAAAATGCCTTTGATTTCTAGTGACTAACTTACAATATTATTTAAGAAGTTGGAGTTGGAGTTCCGTTTCTTTTTTAAGTTAAGAGCAACTAAAAAGAGAGCTCTTACTGATTAAGAGCACAGATCTTCAGATGGCTCTCATCTACTTTTTTTCCAGTTGAGCAAAAGAATGTGAAACAAAAACTTGAATATATTTTCCCAATTGTTATCTTAATCTAGTGCTGCATGCTGCCCCAAATCAATCTCTTGTGAGATGGGTGGCTATACAAATATAATAAATAAATACTGGAGGAGAAATGATATCTGACAATACTAAGGCCTTAAAGATCTGCTGCCGGTCAATATTTTATTTATTAAATTTATATGCTGAATTGCAGGAGCCAATTTCCAATGAGTGGTTTCAGAAAAAAGTCTCCTAGTGCTAATCATTCATTACTTTTCCCTCGTTAGCAGAATCACAACTGATTTTCACTAATATCAGGTTTATAATGCATATGATTTATTTTTATCCCATTCTATTCTATCTATGCCAATTAGTTTGTAGCATAACTAGTGGGTGGAGGATGAAGGAAGATCCACTCAATTAATCTTTGGTGTAATCTTTGCTATTACTCAACATGAAAACTGTTTCCTTCCCCAGGAGGGTAGTTTCAGGAATTTGTTGTTGCTCCTTGAAAAATTGGAAACCCCCCCCCCCAAGATCTTATTTTAATAAGCCTATGCGTTTGCTTTCCTTTCTTAATTAACACATTTTACGTATGTAAAAGGTATGTAAAAGCCTGGTTCGCCTGATTCGCCAGTTGCGGCCCTTTCTTGATCGGGATTCCCTGTGCACAGTCACTCATGCCCTCGTCACCTCTCGCCTTGACTACTGCAACGCTCTCTACATGGGGCTCCCCTTGAAGAGCACCCGGAGGCTCCAACTGGTCCAGAACGCAGCAGCGCGGGTAGTGATGGGAGCAGCTTGGCGCTCCCATGTAACACCGCTCCTGCGTGAGCTGCACTAGCTCCCAGTGGTCTTCCGGGTACGCTTCAAGGTGTTGGTTATCACCTTTAAAGCGCTCCATGGCATAGGGCCTAGCTATCTTTGAGACCGCCTGCTGCCACCGACGACCTCGGGTCGACCGTGCGCTCCCACAGAGAGGGCCTCCTCGGGGTGCCATCAGCCAAACAGTGTAGGCTGGTGACCCCCAGGGGGAGGGCCTTCTCTGTGGGGGCACCTACCCTCTGGAACCAACTGCCTCCAGAGATAAGGAGAATCCAAGACCTCAGTGCCTTCCGCCGTGCCCTTAAAACCTTCCTTTTCCAGCAAGCCGGGCTGGCCTAATTTTTTTAAAGTGTTTTTAAGTGTTTTGTTTATTGTTTTTAATTAACGGGGCCAAATTTATATATGTATATTTTTAACTGTATTTTAATATTTGTACTTGATATTTTTACTTGGCTGTTCACCACCCTGAGTCCTCAGGGAGAAGGGCGGTATACAAATTCGACAAAAAAAAAAAAAAAAGTGGCATTGTCAAATGTAGCATTGCTTTAGGACACAGATTTGTTGTTCTGTTCTCATATTAGGTCAAACTAGTTTCTCATTTGCTTGTAGAGTTTTTGATTTAGGAATATAAATTAAGAAATAATAATAATTTTAAAAAATCACACTGGGAGTTTTTAAAAATCATGGCAGAGTGCTGCAGTACAGTGGAGTTTTTAAAGATTGTTGCAGATGTTATTATTCAATGCCTAAGTAGGTAAACATGGACGCCCAGGAGAAATTAATAGGATCTCAGAATACCTATGTGATATATGTTTGCCTCCTGCATTCATGATTAACAAAAGTTTCATTCATATGCAGTTTTGTTCTATTTGCTCTTTCTTATCCACCAATTTTATCCAGCCATGTATGCAGTTTCCTTTCTTTCTGAAGTTTCACGCCCTACACTTCCACTCCAAATGTGCAGAGAGCTTAGGAAACTGGGGGGAGACACTGAGTATTAACTCTGTGTGTGTGTGTGCATAACTCTGTGTGTGTGTGTGCATGTGTGTGTGTGTGTGTGTGTGTGTGTGTGTGTGTATGCGTGCACCTGTGCATGTGTGCGCTTTGACTAACACTCAGAATTGCCAAAGGTAAGAATGTTGGCCCATTCACAGCATAGGATAGGGTGGGGTGGGAGTTGTCAGGATGAAGGACCAAGCATCAACACTCCCCATTCATGTACCTAACTACAGCTGTTACTTGGGCTTCAAGATTCCCCAAATAGATCTTCATGGGTTGAGGGAACTATTGCGGATATAATTTTGTTTGTGTGAGGCCACATACATACCAGCTAGACATCCTAAGGATGCTTTTTCAAAAAGCAACTTGGACTTTATTTTTCCTTGAAGACCTTTTGCTTCTCATTTAAGAATTTCTTCAGTTCTGACTGAAGGATGAGAAGTGAAAACCAAGGAAAAACCAAGGAAAAACCAAGTCCAGCTGCCTTTTGAAAAAGCATCTTTCAGACAGTCATAACCTGGATGACTGAGAATCTCCATAGACATACCAACCAGAATAAATAGTAGCCATGTATAAAGAGGGAGTATAGGGAAATGAGTGGTAAAGATATAATTAAGATTACAATTCAATATTTTTTTTAATTCTTCTGATTGTGGATGAAAGAGGATTTATATGCTACTGTTTTACTTTATGACCTTTAGACCGAAATCAGAAAGGGTTCATTATTTCCTAAGAAACTGCAGAAGCTGCTTAGATAAATTGAATCTGTCGGTTCATATAGGTCTGATTTCTGCCATTCTTTTTCAATTTGGACTTTCAAACAGTTCAGAGCAGCCCACATGTTTCTCCTGTTAGAAGTCATGTAATTGACACAATACTGTAAGGTATTATTAAACTGAGATAGTCTAATTTACCAGTGCAGGACCTTTATACTTAAGTGGTGCTTTGAGTCTTCAGAATAATCCTCACTTGCTCACAGAGTTACTTACAGGCCCACTGCGAACATGAAGGAGGACTATAAAAATAGTAATATTTTCTTAGTGACCAAATATGCACTGTGTGATAAAAGCATGGATCTTCCGGAGTTTGAAAATATGACCCAGCATCTGTTTCTCCCTCCCTCCCTCCCTCCCTTGCTTCCTTCCACCCTCCCTTCCTTCCTTCCTTCTTACAGGTTTATCCAAGGCAGGGTGGGCAACTGCAGCTTGCAACCCTCCAAGTGGGGGGGCTTCTATTGACTCCACCAGCCTTCTTCCTGTCCCTCTGATCTTCAGCCCCATTCCATGGGGGTGGATGGCATGTATGAGAAGAGCAGAATGCTGAATATACAAAATAGCACATGGAGTAGTCGTCAGGAGTGGTACCAAGACAATTTGGTGACAGGACAACTCAACCCTGGTATGAAATCCTCCTGTTTATATGTGTACAGCAAACATATTCAGGATATGTTTTCCCTTTTCCCTTGAGTTTCTTAGAAGTTAGATAGTTCAGTGTGTCCAGCTCTGAGTCTGGGAAAGCAGGGAGGAAGCAAAGCAGAAGGGATTTTTTTCTATTGCTCCAACCTGCTTTTCCTGGGTTATAGCAATAGCACTTAGATTTATATACCGCTTCATAGTGCTTTTACAGCCCTCTCTAAGACATTTAGCATAGAGTTAGCATATTGCCCCCAATAATCTGGGTCCTCATTTTACCAACTTTGGAAGGATGGAAGGCTGAGCCAGTGAGATTTGAACTGCAGAACTGCAGCTAGCAGTCAGCTGAAGTAGCCTGCAGTACTGCACTCTAACTACTGTGCCACCTCGGCTCTGTTATGTCTTCTTTTAGCTTCCAAATAGACAATTCTGTGCTTCATTATAGGTAAGAAATATTAAATAAAGCCTATCCAGCCTGGAAGTCTTCTAGCCTTCTAGAATTCTCTGCAAATTTCTTCATTAATCACCCTCTCCAGCAAAGATCAAGAGTGGGGCAAGATCAGCTCACAGCTTTCTCCAACTAAATCAAGTTACTTGTTTCACCTCCAGGACCACTACTTGGTGTTCTTTGGTATTCACCAGGACAGAAAACTGCCTTGGTACAGACCACTGCTAACTCATGACTCAGGCCAGCAGGAGTCTATTTTGAGCCACAATTTCAATTGCTCACAATGCCCTAATGGAGAGTCAAACAAAGGCATTGTAGAAATGATTTCCTCCTCTTTTTTTCCCTTTTTCTAATGACCATGTAATCCCTTGCATCGGGATGGAGTTGGAGCAACTGAATGGAGCTGAGTGTTTGTTTACTGGCCAGATGCCCTTCCTGTCACCAATGCAGAGTTCGCAGCAGATATTATCTCTTTGTGCCCAGAGAGAGAAATATCTGCCACTACCTAGGATCTAACTCACAGCCTCCCCACCCCCACCCCCACCCCGATTGTGAGGCGAGAGCTCCACCTCTAGGCCACCACACAACTCCTATTGTAGAAATGTAAATGGTAGCTTGCGTTGCCATCTGATGCTCTGGTGCTGCCGCCGACTTCCTCTTGATCAAGTAAGCTTCTAAAGGGAATTTGTCCAGACCTACAAATCATCTAAAATATCAGTGCTGGAAACGCCCTTGGATTTCTCCTCCCCTCCACCCCAAAAAAATCTGGGATTCCCAGACCCTCTCTCTGCCAGGGAAATACTTTTTTCACTCAGCATCACAGACACATCTGTCTAATTATTAATTGATTGTTCCATCAACTAAGGAAAGAACTCATGAGAAAACTTGGTTCACATTTTGGGCAAACTCCCTAGAAGGAGTGTTTGATGGAGCAAATGAGATAAGAAGTGCTTTGAATTCCCAAGCATGTGATTTGCAGGGTCTGTCCTTGGATGCCTTGGAGGCTCCGAAAATGGGGCTGGAGATGGCTGTGGGGATATTAGGACATATGTGGCTTCTCACTGTTCTAAACCAAGCTTACTGGGAGGGGGGTACTTTATGCCTTGCTTGACTGACATGTGAAATAACCAATGAGATTGGCCAGATATTTGGTTTGAGGTAACATGGCTTTTATACCTGCCAAAATTGAAGATCTACACTTTTTCGTGTCACTTCCTTTGTGCTCTTGAGCATACAACCACACCACAATATTCAGGGCATGTGAAAAAGAGGGGGTTGAGGGTTTTTTTTAAAAGGGTAGCAGGGACGCTTTTAAGGGGACCCGGGAGGGGGGGCTGTAGAGATGGACTGGGTGGTGGTGGTCCATATAGCCACTGTGCAGGGTGGTGGGTTGGATGGGCACAGTGGAGTAGGGGAGAAGGGTAATCTGACCGGGGCACCGGGGGGCGAAAGGAAGGGCAGTTCCATCAAAGTGATAAGTGGGAGAGGCAGGTATGGCAGGCGCAGGGGGCCATATCAGATTCAGGGGGTGCGCACTCGCTATCTTCGAGCGATTGCGCACTCCGGCCCCCATAGCGTGGCTCGTGTCCTGGGTTGCACAGAGTCTCAGGCCCTGGGTCCTCGACTGATGTTATGTGTTATGAGGTTGGTAATTAACACAGCCCCCCTCATTTGTGATCTTATTGTGGAGGGGGTTGTAGACCTGGCTGGGATTACGGAGACCTGGTTGGGCCAGGAGTGGGGGTTCCCCTCGTTGAAATGTGCCTTCCAGGCTTCCGTGCATTTCATCAGTCGAGGGCCCAGGGGAGGGGTGGGGGAGTAGCGGCAATTATTAGAGAAAGTCTTTGTCCAAGGGAGGCCACTGTTCCTCAGATAGCCGGATGTTGAGTCCCTTTTTGTGAAGTGGGGTTCTGGGGTGCAGATGGGTTTGCTGACTATGTACCTGGCTCCCTGCCACGTGGCGGCGACCCTGCCTGAGCTACTTGACGTGATTGCCGGGGTGGCGGTTGATACCCCCAGACTTATTGTTATGGGGGATTTCAACCTGCCATCCATCGGTGAGACGTCAGAGGTGGCTCGGGAGTTCATGGCTTCCATGATGGCCATGGACCTGACCCAGTTAGTGCAAGGCCCCACTCACACAGGGGGACACACTCTGGACTTGATTTTTATCTCTGGTCAGTGGCTGAATGATCTTGGTAGAGGGGACGTAGACATTAAACCCTAGTCGTGGACAGATCATTCGCTCCTTTGCTTAGACTTTCAAGCCGCTTCCCCCCGCTGCAGGGAGATGGAACTGACTAGATGGTTCCATCCCAGGCGCCTGATGGATCCCGAAAGGTTCCAGATGGAGCTTGGGCTGTTTCCTGAGACTCTGGCACACGACTTGACTGAAGACCTGGTGGCCACTTGTGATAGTGCAGCCACAGCGGCTTTGGACCACGTCGTGCCTTTGCGGCCTCTGACCCGATGCCGATCTCAATTGGCTCCTTGGTTCTCCGAGGGGCTGAGAGAGATGAAGTATTGGAAAAGATGCCTAGAAAGTGTTTGGAGGACTAATCAATCCAAATCTGACCGGACACAGGTGAGGTCTTATATCAAGACCTACCTAGTGGCGATAAAAGCGGCAAAATCTAACTATTTTTCCGCTCTTATCACATCTGCTGAGAACCGCCCAGCCGCTCTGTTTAGGGTGACCCTCCGTGGAAGTGCGGGAAGATCCCTTACCGGGTCGAGCTGAGGATTTTGTGCAATTCCTGCATGATAAAGTCGCTCAGATTTGGGATGGCTTGGACTCCGACTGGGTGAGTCCAGGGAGGGAGATGGGGGTGAGTCTTGAGAATATTATCTGGGAAGAGTTTGACCCTGTGGCTCCCAAGGACTTGGACAGGATTCTGGGTGGGCTTAGTGCTGTCACATGTTTATTGGATCCGTGTCCCTCCTGGTTGGTACTGGCCTCCCGGGAGGTTACACGAGGCTGGCTCCAGGGGATTATAAATGCTTCATTGAGTGAGGGTGCCTTTCCCACCGCCTTGAAAGAGGCGGTGGTGAGGCCCTTCCTCAAGAAGCCATCCCTGGACCTGGCTGTATTAGCAAATTACCGTCCGGTCTCCAACCTTCGCTTTGTGGCGAAGGTTGTCGAGAGTGTGGTGGCATGACAGCTACCCCAGTACCTGGAGGAAGCTGTCTATCTGGACCCGTACCAGTCAGGCTTCAGGCGAGGGTACAGCACAGAAACGGCATTGGTTGTGTTGGTTGATGATCTCTGGAGGGCTTGGGACAGGAGTTGCTCCTCTGTCCTGGTCCTATTAGATCTCTCAGTGGCTTTTGATACCATCGACCATGGTATCATGCTGTAGCGGTTGAGGGGGTTAGGAATTGGAGGCACCGTGTTACGGTGGTTCTCCTCCTACCTCTCTGACCGTTTGCAGTTTGTGTTGGCAGGGGGGCAGAAGTCGACCTCGAGGCGCCTCGCTTGGGGGTGCTGCAAGGGTCGGTCCTCTCGCCCCTTCTGTTCAACATTTATGTGAAGCCGCTGGGTGAGATCATCTGTGGTTTTGGGGTGAGAGTCCATCAGTACGCTGATGACACCCAGCTGTACATCTCCACCCCAAACCACCCCAATGATGCCCTTGATGTGATGTCCCACTGCTGGAGGCCGTGCGGGTCTGGATGGGGAGAAATAAGCTCAAGCTCAACCCTTCCAAGACTGAGTGGTTGTGGCTTCCGGCGTCCCGGTATAGTCAGCTGGCGCCATCGCTGACTATTGGGGGTGAATCTTTGCCCCCAAAGAGAGGGCTCGCAATCTGGGTATCCTCCTGGACTCATGGCTGTCTTTAGAAGAGCATATGACAGCCATAGCCAGGGGGGCTTTTTATCAGGTTCGCCTGATCCGCCAATTGCGTCCCTTTCTGGACCAGGAAGCCTTGCACACAGTCACTCACGCCCTCGTCACCTCCCGTCTGGACTATTGTAATGCTCTCTACATGGGGCTCCCCTTGAAGAGCACTCGGAGGCTCCAACTGGTCCAGAATGCAGCCGCGCGGGTGGTTATGGGCGCACCCTGTTATGCCCATGTAACACCTCTCCTGCGCGAGCTGCACTGGCTCCCAGTGATCTTCTGGATGCGATTCAAGGTGTTGGTCACCACCTTTAAAGCGCTCCATGGCATAGGACCAGGATATTTACGGGACCGCCTTCTGCCACCAGTAGCCTCCCACTGACCAGTCCGCTCTCACAGAGAGAGACTCCTCAGTGTACCATCGGCCAAGTTATGTCGACTGGTGATACCCAGGAGGAGAGCCTTCTCTGTCGGAGCTCCTGCCCTTTGGAATGAATTGCCCCCGGATATTCGTAACATCTCTGACCTCCAGGTCTTTCGCTGTGCCCTCAAGACCCTACTGTTCTGAATGATTTTAAATTGGGTTTTATTATTGGGTTTTAAAATTTGGCCAAAACGATTTAATGATTTTAATTAATTTTAACTATTATATTGTATATTTATGTTTTTAATCTTGGCTGTACACCACCCCGAATTCTTCGGGAGAAGGGCAGTATATAAATAAAATTATTATTATTATTATTATTATTATTATTATTATTATTATTATTATTATTATTATTATTATTATTATTATTATTATAGGTTATCACAAATTAAAAGCAAATCTTAATGCTAAAATGGAACTTCAAAGGTGTTGTGTCATTGAATTCTCATTTCTGGAGGTAATCGGGAAGGATAAAAATGGAGAATGGATGTTTTCATGGCTTGCTTACCTGGATTGCCTGGAGCACCCATGAATTAGGACTCATTTTATTTTCTTATATTTCAAACCTTAAATAATTACTTCAAATTATTTTCAATTAGAATAATGTAGGCTAATTATCCAATGGATGAGGTAACCTAATATGTATCTTACCTGTCCGCCCATTTATTATTTGGTTCTTAAGAATTCCTCAGAGCTTACTTTTCAGTAAAGTATGTTGCTAGTTCTCATTGCCAGAGACAGTTGAGCATGCAGGGGCACCGAACCTTCTCATCCCTCTTGAGCATTTATTTCCAGATAGTGACTTTAGATGGAACACTAGATTTTCTCATCCTCCCTCAGCATTTTTTTGGCTGCTGACTTCAAAATCAAAGCTAATGGCATTGCATTGACACATATACTGTAAGATAAGAAGGTAGTGTGATCCTTCTGCATAAGATAATATGCCTACTAGAACTGAGCCTTTTGCTTCCTTGCAATATTTAGACAAGATTAACCATGGAAGGAGTCAGAGGATTCAAGATGGCAGTCGTGATCATGCCACTGAAGTTCTGTTCCTTTTTGCACATGTAAAATGGGTGGGGGGGGGTTCATTGTGTGGTTATGGTGTCTGGACATTTTTGATCCATTCCCTCTCATAGTCATTCCAGTAGAAATAGTTCTTTGCTTTCCACTTTTTCATAGTCTCCACTGAGATTCAAAAAGATGTTTTTGTGTTCTGAAAGAACCTAACCTATCTTTATGAAATATAAAAGAGAAAATTATTTACTTACTTATTAAACACACCTATAGGGCCATCCAGCCCTCCCACAATGACTCTGGATGACTCTAAAATTCCACAATATAAAAACCCATAATTCCCCCCCCCCACTCCAAATAATAATATCTTGAGTAATCCATAGGAAAAGTGGTGGGCAGAATGTGGGATTGCTGTAAAATAAGCATGGACCTTAACGTTAGACTCTTGTTGCTGATATTCCAAAATCTTTCCACCTCAATAGGTTCACAGGTGGGTTTCTGCAAGTTCTGACCAGTTCTGGAGAACCAGTAGCAGAAATTTTGAGTAGTTCAGAGAACTGGTAAATACCACCTCTGACTGGCCCCCCATCTATTCTCTGCCTCCCAAGTCCCAGCTGATCAGGAGGAAATGGGGATTTTGCAGTAACCTTTCCCTGCCACGCCCAAGCCATGCCACACCCACCAAGCCACACCCACAGAACCGGTAGTAAAAAATTGAATAGGTTGCTCTTGTTGCTTATGACTCCATAGCGAGACAGTTCATAAATGGTGCTGCCACGCCACCTCAAACCACAATAACCCTTGTTGCTTACAGGGTTGAGGCGGTTGAGTCACATGGTATTGCTTTTCCTCAACCAGCAACATTCAACAGCTGAACTGAATATCTAATAAAATTAATAAAAAGCTGTAGTGCTGTACTAATTGGGCTTTCTGCCCATTCACTGGGGACTTTCCCCACAGCTGAGCTGACATCTCTATCCTCCATGACACAGCAAAACAAACAAACAAAAAAACCCAGCATGAACTTTGCTGTCCCCTGCCAATCTTATCCTGTTTCTCTCACCTCTGTTTCTAGACATTACCAGTTATCTGATATCCCTCCAAGGTAGTTGATGACAAAAAGCCTAATACATACTACAGATCCTGAGTGTCCCCGAGTCCCAAAAAGCTAGACTAGTCAATTATCTTAAAAAACATGCCTGATAATTGCCTGTATTGTGTGATCTGGCCTGGAGACCCATGGACAATACAGCCCATGGACTGTACAGCCCATCTGGAACCTGGGGTAGATGTCCTCATGGATGTGGTCTAATTCCAGTTGTTTTGTCCAACCTGGAACATTCAGACAGCCTGGAACCAGAAGTTTTAGAAACCTTGGGCTAATACAGCTTGAAGATCCTGAGAATAGCTACTCAAGACACTTGGAAACTGACAAGTTTGGGAAGGCTGTGATATATGTGCACATCGTATACTAATGTTCTTGATCCCATTTATATAACCCACATCCACAGAGAGGCCCATAGCTGTTGTGGTTACCAAAGTACAAAAGCAGGAGGTCCTCTTTCTGACCAACTTCTCCATTTGTGGTGTTTTCAGACACAGTTCAGACCTTCTCTCTCTCTCCCCCCCACTCCCCAATTTCCCTTCTCTCCTCCATCTCACCACTCCAGCCCTCCTGCCCCATTTCCCCTTCGGGTGTATGCAAGCGTGTTTCCTCCCTTTGCATTTTGCAAAGATATCTCAGCAAAAAATAGAACTGAGGGGGATATGGGAGAATGGGGTGGGGGGAGGGGGAAGAGAGGCAGACGGGTTGAAGTGACATGGGGGGTGAGGACAGACCCTGACAGCCCTATATCTGGGCCAGGGCCAAGCAGAAATATTCTTCACCAATGAGGCATTTTGGATCTCTTTGCTGCAGGGACTGCAAACAGTTAGAAGAATCAGGGGGGAGGGAGAAGGCCGTGTCATCTCACATTAAGGCACTCTGGCTGATGCAGTGGCTTTGCGTTGCCTGCGGAGATCTGAGTGCTTGGTTTCGCAGAAGCACGGAAAGGTCATTGCTCAGGATAGAGCTCCCCTTGGATAAAAGGTTAAGCTCTTGTGGGTTCCCCGAAACCCTCAGTTGCCACCCATCCATTATCCCTTTCTCATGGGCTCCAAGGCCTCAAGCAGCTGTCACCAGTTTCCCTGCAGCCCCTATTTTGAGCCAACCAGGAAGAAAACTTCCTGTCTCAGAGAGATCAAGATTCCTGCAATACACACCACATATAAAAAACCTACACGCTATCCTGGAAATGAAGTCTTCCATTTGCCTCCTCCCACCTCTTTTCTGCCAGAGAGACCGAGACTGTTTTCATGTCTTCCCTTTTGTTGTCCCTTCTGGTCTTGAGTCAATATGCATGCATTATATTTTGTGTGCCACGTGTCAGGGATGGTTCTTCTTCCCCCACCATAATGAATTAGAACTAGATAGAAGAATCTATCTCTACTGTGAGTGTGTAGTCATGGATTAACAATTTCTTAACACACATTATTCAGTGACTCTTTATAAACTATTAATAAACAGTTGTCTCACCACAGAGGCAGACAGGAAGAAGAAAAGGCCCGGGATGGGGGAAGCTAAGATGCCAGAGGAGAATGTCAATTTTCCATCAGGGGACAAAGCAAGACAACACATGACATTCAGGGATGACACCACATGAGGTTCAGAGACCCCATGCCAGATTTCTGAACACAATTTAATGGAAGTGGAAGTTCCAGAAATCTGATTAATAATATTTGCTAGAAAGAAAGCTATAGCTATAGCACAGAATTGCAGTGCATATATGTCAAAGTCAGGGATTATCTTTACAGGCAATGTAAGGTTGTAAGATTTTGGCTTGATTTTTGTTTTGTCCCCTTTCTGTAACTCTTTGAGGAAGAAGGTCAGCCTATATCTGCTGATAGTTTGAAAGTTGGCTGGTAGGCTTCCTATCTGCACTTCCTGCACTTGTTTAAATGTGCTCTAAATAAAAATGTCTATCTTCTTTCTGTGAGCCTGAACTTTCTAATTATGGGCAAAGGACAGCAACAGCAGTGCTCTAAAGCAGCACTGAGTGGTTGTCTCAAGCCACCATATTAATTCCCTATAATGCTCTGAAACTCCCTCACACTCAAAGCAACTAATGGCTATGCCTATTGATTCTGACTGTGAAGCAGAGCATTGTGGGAAGTTGAAATGGAGGCCTGGACCAGTTACTTGTGGTTTAGACCATGCAAAGAATTAATGAAGAGCTGAACAACCTTGAATGTAGATATTTCTTTTCAGAATTTCCACAGACCATTCTTTTAAATTTCAAATACACCAAGCAAGATGTCTATGATTTTTTTTTTTTTTTTGCAAGGCTTTGCATTCTGCACTAAAATCTCACGGTCTGTGGTTGGAGCAAAATTTCTTTCCGATTTCTTTCATGTCTGAGTTGGTGAGTTAGATAAGAACAAGAGTTGAGCAGGATATTTCTCAACTGAACCCTAATCTTACAAAGGAAAGGGGAGCCTGGGAAAGAGAAATAGTGGCTTGAAATGGAAGGAGTTTGAAAGAATTCCTAATCTTGCAGCACCTTGTGGCTACATTTTCCTTTTTACCTTTTTCAAACAAGATACTTCCTCACAGATATTATACAAACTGGTCAGTGCATGAAGCTTGGCCAACAGTGGTTAACGGTGCCCCAACTCAACATTGGAACAAGTTGCTATGCAGGAGAGAGGAGTAGCCTGGAATAGGAGAAAATGGCAAAGAAAGTTAACTATCTTCTCATCAGCACAATTTTTCAAGGTAGTTAGGGTGGGACTGAGTCCATTTATTTACATCTCAGGTGCAGTTCAGCATCAAACACGCTGAATACAAATCTCCAGCAAAGCTCTGGAGTGCTTGTGGGAGCAGTCTAAGCCTCTACACTTTGTCTATAATATTGATGTCAGACAAAACAGACCCACAATTGAGGTGGGTGGTTAGTTTGATGCTGATTTTCTTCCTCTCTTCTTGGTCAGCAGAAGGAAGCACTGGTTGGCTCATGCGGCATTTATAGGTAGTCCTTGAGTTACGATTGGTCACTTAGTGACAGTTTAAAGTTTCGATGCCAACCCCATGATCACATTTTGGGCACTCAGCAACCAGCCCACATTTATGGCTGTTTGCAGTATCCAGCAGTCATGTGATTGTGGTTGTCAAATTATTTTTGCCGAAAATCGACATTTACTTCAGTTTGCAGCAAAAATGCTCCATGGTGAACAATGGATTCACTTAACAACTGTGATGCTCACTTAACAATTGCTGCCAAAAAAAGATCATAAAATTACATCTAGTTACATGATGACCCACTTTATGACTATTGTGATTTACAACCATTGTAGTCGTTAAGTCGAGGACTACCTGTAAAGACGGGTGCTGGTGATAACCACTATAAATCAGTTTCTGAAGGGCTTGGAGAAACAGTTTGGTGCAATGGTTAGGCAGAAAAGTCAACTAAGTTGTTTTATACCTCTCATTTTCAGCCCAATCTGTCTCACTGTGTTATTGTGGAGCAAATAAAAAGAGAGTCATTATTACTTCACCTTGAATCGTATAAATAAAGACTACCTATAAAGCTAATAAATAACAACAAATAGCAATGTTGAAATGATCTCCCATCTCTGCTCCTAAACCATTTGAGAATTTATGGTCGTACAGGAGGACTACAACTCCCATATTCCAGAGTCAATGTATCTGTCACTGTCAAGCATTTCTGACAAGCACCAGTGTAGGGAAGAGGGTTATTAACTCTATGCTGCCCATTGTTCTCCACCCTACCTCCTCAGACAGCTGTCAGCAGCTAGAAAGTAGCTTGGATTCTGAGCACCCTCAAAGTGGTGGCAACCAAGACCTAGATGACTCCCAAATCCATTTGCAGCTGAAGCGCAAATTGCAAAGAAACAGAACTTCTTTTACACAGGAGCAAATAGAGGCATTGGAGAAAGGTAAGGTAAAGAGGAAGCAGGCATGTTCTCTGATGTGATGGCCCATTGGGTGGAATTTCTTTTCTGGGGTAATTTGAGCAGGAAGTTGTGAGACACGCGTGGGGAATGTCAGTGTTTTTTCACCAGCATGTAGACGCACCCTGTTTCATTCTAAGCAATTGCAGTAAGGGGCTGATTCAAACAAACACATAAAACTTTGCTAGCGTGTTGCCTTTAATAAAAAATGTGTGAAGAGGTTAGTAGTTAGTTAGTCAGTCTTTCCAGGTACTCATTACCCTAATCACAGATATAGACAACCCATCAGGCCCAGACACACAGCTCAAGAGAACCAGTTGCATAGTTGCTCTATTTTTGAAGCCACCTGACAGGTGAAGACTGAAAACAACGTTTCTCAATCTTGAGAAGTTTAAGATGTTTGGACATCAACTCCCATAATTCTCCAGTCAGATGGGAATGCTCTCCATGCTGGTTGAGGAAATAGTTTGATATTCCCAAGGTTGAGAAACATTGCCTGAAGATTTCTGAAACAGGAAATTTTCTTTTATTGCATCAGATTATCACTCTATCTAAACTAGAATTATGGCTGGCAGTGACCCTCCAAGGCTCACATAGGAATTTTTCCAGTTCTAACCTAGAAATATCAAGAAATAAATCTGAGAATTTTGCATATTGACTACGCAAAACCAAAGGTATTGGAAATCCTTTCAGTAGGATGGCAATCATGCCACACAGAAATCATAAACAGTATTGCAACCTATGTATGAAACTGCATTTTTTGCCACATGTTATAAGCCATGCCATTTTTAAATCATACACTGTATTAGAAGAAGTGGAGTACACTGGATTATGTATAAATTAAATAATTAAATAAATAAATAATAATTTCACGGACTCCTTCTAACCTCTTTTTTAGAATATTGTTGTGTAATAACTGTGAGAGGTATAATTTATATAGTAATTTATATAGTATAAAAGTAACAATAACTTAATCTGCTTAGAGGCATTCTGTTAATGATGTCTGATTATTTAAAGTCCAGAGTTGGAAATCCCATTTCAAAGACAGGGACTGGAAAAGGCATACATGGCCATCTGGTGGCCATAAATTATATTGCAGCCTATGCACAAAGCTGCTTTTTTTGGTCATGAACATTATAAGACATGCCATTTTTAAATCATGCATTATACCAAAATGCATATATGTACAAAAAACATAGAATACATTATATATCTGTTTTTACAACTGGGCACTTTAAAATGTGTAAGCTTCAATGCCTAGAATTTTTTCAAAGTGGCCCAGTTGAAATCCACACATCTTAAACTGGCTCAATTTGAAAAAAACATTGCAATGATTTTTAAGACTGTAGAGTTTCCAAAAGATCTGGCTCTTAGAACAAAAAGGAAAGAAGATGACTAATGTGAACAGTAAATGGATAGCACTGGACATAACATTTGCAGTCTTGCTGAATGCCTATGGAAGTCTGACACTGGAGTGACCAGATGATAATATAATATTGAAGGAAGATTATCCTTTTAAATACATATTCTACTGCTGGTCACTAAAGGAGAACTAGAGGGAGAGAAGGATTGCATATGAAAGAACTGTTCTTTTGAATCCAAACATCAAAGTAACAAGGGAAAATATGTACCTCTAATGTGATATATAGAGTATGAGTGCTTGAAAATATATTTTGTTAAGAACTGTAAGTGTTGGTAAAGAGGAGGCTATGTCTTTAATATCTTTACACGTTGTAACTTAAATCTTCAGAATTTGAGCGTACTCACTACCCTGATGTCTTTGCCCGTGAACGCTTGGCAGCAAAAATTGATCTTCCCGAAGCCCGGATCCAGGTAAACGAGATGATCTTATAGCCATCTAACAAGAAACAAAAGAGCAGAGACTTTCTACCATTATACTCCTTGTTCTCTTGGGCAACAGAGTTCTTCTTTTTAATTTTTCCAGGTCTGGTTCTCCAACCGTCGAGCTAAATGGCGTCGGGAAGAGAAACTGCGGAACCAGAGGCGCCAAGCAGGTGGCACTGGAGGGCACCTCATCATAAACAACACTTTTGGCACTGTAGGCAGTGCTGTCTACCAGTCACTCCCTCAGCCTATAGGGTCAGGTGAGGACCCTGTCCCCAACAAACTCATTCATTCATTCCCCACCTATTCCTGGGGTCTTCCCAAGCAGCATAATTCATCAAGGCACCATTTGGAAACATTGGTGCCATGAGACATTTTTAGATTCTAGATTTAAAAGATCACCTGTTTGGAGAGGAATGCCTGTTATTCATTCATTGCAGAAATTGGTGAGACAGCTGAGCTGTTTTTAAGAACACACTTCCTCATTCTACTGAATGCTTTTTGGACTATTTCTTAGTTTGCTTCCTGGAGGGTACTGCTCTTCTTTATCACAAATCTCTTTTCCTTTTTTTTCAGGTGCTATGCTGGGCCATACAGAAAGTGTCCTCAGCAACAACTATGGTTCTCTCCCACCTTTAGCTCCCTTCTCCATGGCCAACAACAGCCTCCCTATTCAGGTGAGCTTAAAAGGAACAACAGAATTCTTGAATGGTGCCAAGTGGAGGTTGCAAATGATCGATGCTGATACACCAGCAATATTAATATCCTTTTTTCTTTCTCTGTTGCATATTCTCTGGTACTCATTAGCAGGCAGTGCCCCCTGTTGCCAGCCAGACATCGTCTTATTCCTGCATGCTCCCTGGCAGCCCATCAGTGCGAAGTTATGATTCATACACACCCTCCCAGCTCTCCTCTCATAGTCTGAACTCCAGCAGTGCGACCTCTACTGGTAATGTACCAGACACAAGGGGAAGTGGGATTGGGGGAGGGTGAGGTGGAAGCAGAGCATTTGGGGTGGGGAAAAACAGAACTGGCATCAGGAAAACTTGGCAAGAGGAAGTAGACAATCATAATTGTGAGAGGGATCTTGGAGTCCTAGTGGACAACCATTTAAATATGAGCCAGCAGTGTGCAGCAGCTGCCAAAAAAGCCAACACAGTTCTAGGCTGCATTAACAGAGGGATAGAATCAAGATCACGTGAAGTGTTAATACAACTTTATAATGCCTTGGTAAGGTTACATTTGAAATACTGCATTCGGTTTTGGTCGCCATGATGTAAAAAAGATGTGGAGACTCTAGAAAGAGTGCAGAGAAGAGCAACAAAGATGATTAAGGGATTGGAGGCTAAAACATATGAAGAACCGTTGCAAGAACTGGGTATGTCTAATTTAATGAAAAGAAGGACTAGGGGTGACATGACAGCAGTATTCCAATATCTCAGGGGCTGCCACAAAGAAGAGGGAGTCAAGCTATTCTCCAAAGCACCTGAGGGTAGAACAAGAAACAATGGGTGGAAACTAATCAAGGAGAGAAGCAACTTAGAACTAAGGAGAAATTTCCTGACAGTTAGAACAATTAATAAGTGAAACAACTTGCCTGCAGAAGTTGTGAATGCCCCAACACTGGAAATTTTTAAGAAGATATTGGATAACCATTTGTCTGAAGTGGAGTAGGGTTTCCTGCCTGGGCAGGGGGTTGGACTAGAAGACCTCCAAGGTCTCCTTCCAACTCTGTTATTCTATTCTATTCTAACCATTTGTCTGGAGTGGTATAGGATTTCCTGCTTAAGCAGGGGGTTGGATTAGAAAATTTCCAAGGTCCCTTCCAATTCTGTTATTCTGTTGTTCTGTTATAATGGTCATGGCAAATACAAGTGAAGAACATGGGAATTAATTCTTACGCTGTGGTGGGGAGAAGATGTCCACTTGTGTGAATTTCTTTTAATATTTCTGAAAACAAAATAGAAGATGCTTCTTTCTAGCCTCATGGAAAAATAATTGGATGTGCTAGTTTCATTTTTCTTTCATTAAGGGCAATATTTACTCATCAAGCACCATTTTAACTACCATATTGGATGTCAGAGTCTTCCTTTACAGACTCATAAGGCCACTTTCAGCCTCAAGAAAGACAATAAAGAAAAGAAGTGAAAAAGCTATGCCAAAATCTGCCAAAGAAATTGGACAAAGAAAGAAATTATGTTTACAAACAGATTTGCTAGTATTTCATCTCAACAGGCATTGCCCATTTCATATTGTTTTCAACTCATTACTAAATTATACTAGTAATAGTATAGCATCTTTGGGGGACAATGAAAGGGGATAAAATTAAGTGGGAGGCCTTGGTGCCCTCTGAGCTTGGTTGTTTTCTTGTTTTCCAAATTTGGTAACATCATCAGTGCTAATAAAGAATGGGCTTTGCTTTCTTTTTATATTCTAGTGGCTTGCCCTGTCAGTGTTGATGGAAATGGCCCTGATGATTCTTTGGCTAGGCTGTTTACTGTTAGTTTGTTTGGCAGTTCCTTGTTGAGGATATTGTTTGTTTCATGATTGTTGGTCTAATGTTAATCTTGATGTTATTTTCTGCTCCTCTGGGTGGTGAAAGCTAAGTGGAAAGCCTGCTTCTATACTAGTATCCATGTATAGGGATCAATGCAAGAGTATTTCTGTTTTGCAAAAGCTGAGGCTCTTAGAAATGTCTATTTTTTTATGCAAACAGTCTACCCATTCTCTTAAATCGTTCTTAAGAATGCAATGGTAGTAACCACAACGAACACACATTATTCCAGGGGGCCAGAAATGTCTCTGGGGCTCTGCCAATCTCTAGCCTTTAAAGAAGCAACCTTTTTGTTGCCTTTTCTAGAGGCATTTTATTTAAGGAATTTGAAATAGCCTTGGCAGTCTGTGTACAGGGAACATTATTGCAACAGGATTGTTCAACTTGTTTCAGTTCTTGTCCCCAACTTCCTACAGTTTGCTGTGTTTCCTACAGTTGCTGAGCTGAAAATCCTGGGTTCAGAATTTTGCACTCTGTAACGGCTTTGTCTCTCTTTCTAGGGTTGATCTCTCCAGGAGTGTCAGTTCCTGTACAAGTCCCAGGTGGGGATTCTGATCTTGCCCAGTATTGGCCACGACTGCAATGAGCACAAAAGTGGTGGAGGAAAAAAAGCAAACAAGCAAAAAGGAAGGAAGGTTAATGGAGAGAAAAGGGCTTTTCCTCTGCAGGGGGAAATACAGGAATGGTGAAAAACTTTCAGGAGGGGAAGGCACACAGGGAGAGCTTCCCTGCCCTTCCCTCTTTGTGTCTTTAAGTTAGGCAACCTCATCTGTCTTGGTTCTAAGGCAACGTTTTTCAACCTTGGTAACTTTAAGAGCTGTGGACTTCAAGTCACAGAATTGCTCAGCCAGCATGGGGAATTCTGGGAGTTGAGATCCACACCTCTTGAAGTTGCCAAGGTCAAAGAACGCTGCTCCAAAGCTCCTCTTGCCTCCTTCAACATTTGTGTGTGCATCTACAACCGCTCTATGCCCGGTAGGCATTCTGTCCCATGAGCCTCCTCTTCTTGTTTGGCTCCAGAGATATCTGCAAGGTCTGGTAAAAAAAGTCAAAATGGAGGCCAAGCTTTTTTTTTTTCTTTTTTTTTATTTATTTATTTAAAACAGTACATCAAACAAAAAAAAGAAATAGTCAAACAAATGATCGCGACAGAAACTTTACATGATATTTACACTTTCTACGGTATGTAGGCTTCAGTCAAATTTAACAAATATTAAACATAATCCTGGTTATACTTGACTTTTTGGGTGTCTGTTGTTCAACCAAACATACCATTTGTCCCAACATTGGAAATATACGGAGTCCTTTTGATCTCGCAATGCTTTAGTCAGTCTGTCGGCTTCTGCATAATCCAAAATTTTCTCCAGAATCCAATCTTCAGCCGGCAGATCTTTCCCCTTCCAATGTTGGGCGAAACATATTCTTGCTGAGGTGGTGATAAATACACACAGACACCATATATTTGTGCCTATATTATCTGGCCTAATGTTCAGTAGATAGTACTCTGGTTTCAGAATTAGATTATAACCTGTGATTTCCATAATCCATGCCTGTATGGTTTTCCAGAATTCCCTCGTCCTGGGACAGGTCCACCACATGTGGAAATAGGTGCCGATCTCCCCGCACTTCCAACAGTTTGGTGAGAGATTTGAATACATTTTAGAAAGACGGGCAGGTGGAAGGTGCCATCTATACAGCATCTTGTACACATTTTCTTTATATGATGTTGCCCACAGGAGTTTCATATGTTTGAGCCAGATTTCTTCCCATTTGGTCACATCAATTGGATAACCAATATTTCTCCCCCAGGCAATCATAGAGTCTTTAACTATTTCATCCCCTATCCAATAGTCTATTAGAAGTTTATATATCCTTGATAACATTTTATCCTCTTTTCCTAGAATGATATTGTCCAGTTCATGCTGATTCAAATTAATACCAACTTGTTCCCTATCTTTTTAAAATTTCGAGCAAATTTGGGCATAAGCCCACCAATCCAATTGTCTTCCCTGCAACTCCAACTCATTTCTTGTTTTCAGACTGCCATGGGGGTCCAAAAGTTCCCGGTAAGAGAGGTGAATTTCTTTGTTATATAGAGGCCTATACGTTATAGCTTCGAGTGGGACCAGCCAGGAGGGGACTGAAAAGTAAAATTTACCCTTAATTTTCCTCCACGACTCAATTAGAATATTCCTCATATAATGTCCTGCAAGACACCTGTGCTTTGGGGTTTTATTTTGCCAAAGAAAATAATGCCATCCTTGATGTAACCCCTCACCTTCCAAAATCAGCAACCTCCTTCTTCTCAACAATATCCAATCCCTGATCCAAACTAAATTTGCGGCCTGATAATAGTATTCCCATTTTGGAACACCAAATCCCCCTCTTTCTTTAAGTTCTTGAAGCATTTTAAGTTTAATTCTGGGTTTTTTATTTTGCCAAATGAATTTAAGAACATAAGAATTTAATTTTTTAAAAAAATTGTTATCCAATCTAACTGGTGCTGTGTAGAATAGGTATATCCATTTTGGAAGTACATAAGTTTTTATAATTGCTATTCTACCTAATAGGGATATCTGCATACTCTTCCATTTCTCTAGATCCTGACCTGTTCTCTTGAGAAGGTTCAAATAGTTGTCCTCTTTGATCGTGGAGCATTTGGCTGATATAATAATGCCTAAGTATTTTAGTTTGTTTACAATTTGGAACCCCAAGTTCACTTCTAATTCTTTCCCTTGCTTTGCTGTTAAATTTTTGGCAATAATTTTAGTTTTTTCCCTATTGACTTTTAATCCCTCCACCTTACCATATTTTCTATTTCCTGGGTCAGACACGGTCCCGATATCAACGGAGGCCAAGCTTTGATCACGCTGCTGTATACTCCATCTTGACTTTTTTTTAACCAGACCTTGCAGATACCCTGTTTGCCTCCCAGCGAGAACAGTGCGAATCAGAACAAAAAACAGATCAGGAAGGAAATGGAACATCTGTGGGGGGAATCCAGTGTAAAGGATTTTGGGAGGAGGGGAGAGGGGCAAAGAGAACTAGTGCCCCTTGCAGGAATAGCTGCAAATGGCAGGAAATGAATAATGAATAAAAGAAAGTAAGTACAATATAAAAGAAAGTTGGAATCTTGGACAGTAATGCTTAGCAAAAGCTTGAAAAGGTGGCAGTGGTATTCATTCATTCATTTATTTCCTTACTATTTATTTATCTGACTTCTGATTCCCACCTTTCAAATGGGAATCACAGGATGCAGTGGGAAGCACAAGAATGTTCATGGGAGGAAAAATATGCACCAATCCTCTTTTGACCTACTGCAAAAGTCTGCAGGAAAGTATGGCATTCCTACTTTGGGGAAGTTTTGCAAGGGATTGTGAGGATGAAAAACTCCTGTAGTACTGTGGGAAAATTAGGTGGTGCAAAGGTTACTAGTTTACTTCATTGATGTGTGATATTCAGTGTTTTGGGTTTTTTTTGTTTTTTTTTTTACAAAATTGCCCTTTAACCTATTCCCCATATCCTAGTTTATGCTATCTCCCCAGCCCCACGTATTTTCTCTCCTGCATGCAATTCATTTAGCTGAATTTTACATGGACCTCAGAGCTTGGGATGTCTGCCCTCCCTCTAACCACTTACACGAACACACATACTACATGTAAGTTCAAACTGTTTCATGTGTGTTAATAAAGGACCTGTGTACATAATACTCCATATTTGTGTGTGTTGTATGTACACATGTATGCATGCACATGTGAACAATACAGTCACATTATCCCAGTTCTAAGCAATATGGTCTTGTGCCAGAACTGGGGTAGTGAGGTAGAATGGGAAAGATAAGAGCCTAGACAGAGGGAGAGAGGATGTATTATTACAATGCAAAAATGTACACATCTATTAAAGCTGCATAAACAAAGGAAAACTCAATGTCAACTTTTCTGCAAGTTTGATTTTAGCTTTGGATGTTGTGGAGGAGATTTTAGAACTTGTCTATTATAAGTTAGTGTTAAAGCTGCCTCTTGCTCTCTCAGCTTTTTCCAGTGCCTCGTGTATCAGTTTATCAAGAATGCTTTCTATTGTATTACCCTATCTTTTGTTCAGCAAACATCTCCCACCTTGGTCTCTCTTGCTTTTAGTAAGGCCTGTGGTTTGGGGTGCTGATCAACAGGAGAGAGCTGTGTGTCTTTGGGCTCTAAACCACATGAAGATTGTTGTTGATTCAAGACATCGTAAACTTCTGTGCATTTCTTGAAGGGCTGAGCAATTGTAATCTGCTCCAGATTTTTTTTATAACAGAAAACAAGAATAAATGATAACAGAAAACAAGAATAAATGAGGCAAGAAAAAAGCTATGAAATTATGCAAAGATAATAGGCTTGTATTCAGGATGAAGAGCACAGGACTAGGGGATGAAGGAAGGGAGAAACAGAACTCAAATATTTTTCCTGGGTTTAAGTGTTAAGGCTAGTCTAGCTCGCACAAGGATCTGATGAGTTCACACCAGAGATTGGATGCAACAAGAATAAGAGGAAAAATCCATTGCTATCTTGCTATGGAGTTCTGAAGTGGGGTGCAGGTTTGGCCTCCAGACATTATTAATCATTAACTCACACTGGCCTCTGGGAGTAGGGAGTCCAATATTAGAGGGACAAGTGGAATAATTTTCTTCATCTTTATATATTTCATTTCCATATCTAATTTTAAAAATAGAAAGAACCCTATAGATCTACACCTTTGTGAACTACAAACAATGCAGCAGTCTTTTGATAGCATATGGGATGGGAAAGTTAAAAACATTTGTGAAACGTCTTTCTTGCATTAGAAATTAACCTCTCATCAACAGTGAGGATCTTTCCACTGGATAAGGTGTTGGGCTGTTTCCTTCTGATTCTCATCTGTAAAATAGGCATCTCCAATGAAAGTCGGGTGAGTGGGAGGGATGTCGGAAGCATTATTCAAATTAAAAAAAAATATTTATGGGGAAAGCATACTATGTTTTGGTGAGCATTATATTAATTTTTTTTCTAGGCCAAATGATGTTCAAGGCCTTAAGTGACTGGTTAGGTGCCATACTCTGAAAATAGTAAGAATAGGATAAAAAGTGAAACCGATGTTAATATTGACATTTATATTGATAACTTTGAATTAGACTTAATTTATTCTGGCAGGGCTTTTTTGTTAAAAGGGTAAAGTGAGGAGAGACCCTCCATAAAATTAATTCTGAACTCCTAAAGAAAAATGAGACATGAAACTCTCTTTATCATTCACAATTTCAAATAGAACTTTGGGGAACCTCTAAGGGTCTTGCTCAAGATTTTTCAATATCGTATGTGTTCCTTAAGGTTATGCATCTCTCTTTTAGTCCAATTGATATTTTACATGTGCACAGGCACACATCTCTTTGTTTTGCATTTTTATTAGATATGTCCTGATTTCTAATGGAGCTGAACCAGTTTCTCAGCTTTCTTTTTTCCCCAAGAACTTGTATTACAAATTACTAACAAATTTTAAAAACATGCTTAAATAATTGACAATGTTTTCTTTAAATATATATACACTGTTTTAAACTGATTAATGCAGCTTTTCTCAATCTGATGCCCTCTGTGTATTGAATTATAAACCTCCATGCTAGTTTCCCCCAACATGATGCCCTCCTTCAGCTAACTTTTTGCCAAAGACCTTGGTAAATACTTGTGAACTGGAAGGGTTCTCATGAATGCTGCCTTATCTCCCAAAGTCACAGCATGTCCTCAAAATTGTAAATGATATCATATCCAAGACAACTGGAGATGCATTAATCAACAAACTTATAACAAATTAATGTTGTTATACTTCTAGTAATTTTCCTCCAAGGTTATCATAGCATTTCTGACTGATGTGAATTTTGATCAACAAATGTAATATATCTAATGGTTTAATACCTAGCGCACAAAAGCTACAGGTGTAGTCTTCAGTATAGGTAGGAAAAAATATTGAATCTGGATATGACCCACTATGGGTATGGGTTGAAAGAAGTCGGAATGTTGCTTGTCCCACTTCAATATTCTTCTCTTTCATTTTGTAATACATCTATGTATTATGCTTTTAATAGTTGCAGAAGTACTTTAATATGCAAAGTTATCCTAGCATTGCAGCTCTGTGCTGGTGGGAAAAATACACTGTATCAGTTGAATTATATCTGGGCACATTATAGACAGATGGCTGGGGGAAAAATATGGTCTTCCTTTTAAAATGGGCACTAGGAGAAGGTGGTGATAATGGCAATAGCCCAAATTGTGGATTTCCAAATGATGTCCACACTTGAGCCAATTTTCTGGCCAAGGAAATGTGGTTCTGTTTACTAAGGTTTTTTTTTTTCTCAGCGTTGGCTCTGTTCTTAGTTCCTGTTTATTCAGAGACCCCACCCTCTCCCAAGAGCTAGTTTGAGAACCACAAACCACCGCGCCCTCCTGAGATTGGAGCACCTGCAAGGAGGAAGTGGTTGGAGGCAGTTGGCCAAGGGTGTGGGATGTATTTTTGAGCATCTGCCAAGATAGGCTGGAGGGGGGAGGTGGACAACAGCAGGGATTGGGTACCAACTCCCACAATGGCATCAACTTCAGTTGGAGCTACCGTAAATAAGGGTGAGATAAATGTGCCCTCCGCCTGCCCTCTTGAGAACTTGGAGCAGAGACTTATGGGTAAAATATCTACTGGATCTTTTAGGAGATTGGTAATAGATTCTAAAGAATAAGACTTTTTAACCCAAGAACCAGTACAATGGTCTATTTCAAGAGTAGACTACTTGGCTACCAGTGAGGGACTAGCACAATCTTTTCCTCCTCTTTCTCCTTCAATCATGTGAATGGAAGACTGGCCCCAGGTTTGCCAGGAGTTTCATATTCAATTAATAAGCAAAACAAAACACTCTGAAGAACACAAAATGGCTTCCTACCTCCCCAATGTACTTAGGCAGGCTGTCACTCTCCTGTTTTCACCAACATGCAGTCAGTTGCCATTTCTTCAGCAAGAAGAATCCTCCCCTGGCTGCTTGTTTGAGCCTTTGATTCCCAAAATGGAAATCCTGTTCATTGCAGAATAATGTATTTGTTTCCTTCCATTGCTTCTGGCTGGGAAACAGCTGCGGATGGCTCTGTAGCCTCCACTTAAACACATTCAGTGAAAGGGTCTCCTGCCCCCCACCCCATAACTGTTCTATTGTCAAACTGTTCTTCTTTTTAGTATGTTGTCTCTGACATTCATTGGAATATGCCTTCCTGTCACTTAAGTCCATTCTTCCACATTATGAGCTCCAGAACAGAGGAACTGATTCCCTGACGGTTTTATCAATCTCTTTCCCAACTGCAACAATCACAACCTTTTAAGAAGTTTACGCCATGGGAATATTGATTTTTCAATCTCAGGAAAGATGCGGAAGATCAGGAAATCAGTGTTTCTCTTGGAAATGATCTTCATAATAGATTCCCCTTCCTCCTCCTCTTTTTTCTGTGTCTAAAAGCCAACCGTGTAAAAGGAAAACATATGATAAGTATGGAGAAAGCATTCAGGCTTCTACACTCTCCTTGTGTCAAATCCTACATAGTTGGGCAAGATCGAGATATCAAGAATGACAAGTATTTCACTGAGGTATCTTTAATGCTAGCCTGCGGTTACTGCATGTCTTGGAAACTATAAAAGGAATTTCTAACCCTCATTTAAAGACAGTTCGTTAAGACGGAGCCTCTTTGAAGGATCTGAAACACTTTCTCTCCACCTGGGCTAAGTGGCCGTTTATGAGATAAGATGTCAACTGTTTTACCTGTTGTCTATTGATTGTTTTTTTCTTTCATTCCTTTTGGAGCCTCTCCACAAACGGTCATTCCTTGATTCCTGGCACTGACTTCCCTTTCAGGGATATGTGTGAGTACTGAAGTTAATTAGAAATTTGGCCTTTGAGAGAAACTACTTTAAAATTCTTTCATTCCTATCATTCCATTCCTATCATTCATGGGATTTCAAATTAAGAGTCACTGGATTTCAGAAGTAGCATTTTGCCTTGCTGTAGGCATAATCTGCTCTCTCAAAGTGATTGATGAGGCAGGAGCAATGCATAGAAGAACACATGATCCACATAGGAAGTATGGAGAACGTGTACAATTTGATCATCAAAGGAAGACTGAAACATTATGGGGGGAGTAGATAATCCCAGGAGAAATACAATACTACAATAATGAGTCATAAACCTTGGTGCTAAGGCATGTCTCTCCCAGTTGTGTGGAATGGTGGTAATACCCTAGATATCAAAGCAAGATAAGGAGGGCTGCCAGTATTTAATTTACAGTTACAATTCAACAATTATTTTGTCAGGTGTTCTGGCCCAAGGCTTGCAAGGATGCTGCCTGGACCAGCAGCCAAGGAATTTAGGTGTATGGAAAAAAATATTCATCCAGAATATACTCCCCCCTTCACCCCCGATAATGAAGCCTAGCATCAGTTTCTCTCTTTGAAGGAGAATAGAAGAGCTCTTTTCTCTTTCTCTCCCAATTATCCTTTCATCTGCTATGCCAGATGTGGGCATCTGTATTTTTTTTATTTGTGCTTCTTCATCTAAAACATGTAGGGGGAATTTGGATGGCAAATGACTCTGTATAAGGCATCATACTCTAATATACTGCAGAATATGTCATGAATCTTAAATACAGATTAAAGGTTTAGGAAGTCTGGAAACTGGGAATATTGATTTCCTGGAAGATCCGCTTTCAATTATCTATGAGATCAATATTCCCATATAGCAATAGCACTTAACTGATATACCGCTTCATAATGCTTTACAGCACTCTCTAAATAGTTTGCAGAGTCAACATATTGCCCCTAGATCCTCATTTTACTGACCTCGGATGGATGGAAGGCTGAGTCAACCTTGAGCTGGTGAGGATCGAACTGGCAGTAAGCTGAATTAACCTGCAATACTGCATTCTAACCACTGCGCCACCACAGCTCCTTTCCAACCTTTCTCCATTAAAAATAAAGCCAAAATGGCCAAGGAGGTCAATGCCCCATGAATGCCCTGGGTGGGGGCATTCCCAAAGCAGACTTAAATAACCAATAGGAAATGCATAGTTTGCAACCCCTAATCACATCATCACCGGTAGCGACACAATATGCTCTACACAATCTGTATGGCAATATTTGTGTTGGGAGAAGAAGGAAAACTGGTGTGAATTGTTTTACAATGGAACAAAAGATAAGAGATAAGATGAAAGCAACTTCATGAAGGCATGTCCCTCAAAAATTATTATAAAAGTATCTTCATAATGTTGTTGGTTGCTTGAAAAATACTCTTAAATTTCTTCACATCTGCCATTCAGTCCCAGACATTCAGGCTCTCTTGAAAGAACAAATTTCTAGTCTTCTCAAACATTCTCATTGCCCTTTTCTGAAACTGTCTTCTGAATCTTCTTAAAGCATGGTGCCTAAAACAGCATTTTAGATGGGATTTGGCTAAAACAAAAGAAAGGAGAATTTTTGTGCTTCTTTTTTCAAATATATTTATGAAGTTGGAAGAACCAATGGTTTTGACTGTAGGATCTGATATTGATTTAATTATGAAAAGTTTGGGTTATATAAATCACGTGGAAGTAAGTTTTATATGTTGTGATTTTTATTTGTATTGCTATTATTATATATTGAATAAAAATACTAATACTGTGATTTGGAAACATACTTTTATGATTCAGCCTGAAATTGCATTTGACATTTCTGTAGTCACATCACAGCTGCGGCTCACAGTCATTTATTATCCTACCTGTGACAGTTTTCTCATAGGTAATCTGTACCAAGTCAGGAATCCCTCATCCTATATCTGCTTATTTAATTTTTATTTTTTTTAAAGAAAAATTACTTATTTCTGTAAATTCCTTCCAGCCCATTCATCCAATCTCTTAAAATAATTTTTAAGATTATTTCTGCCTTGTAGAGTATAGCCTCCAGTAGTTACATATGGTTGTGAGACCTGGACCGTGGGAAGGTTAAGAGCCAAAGAATTCATGCTTTATAATTGTGGTACAGGTAGTCCTCAATTTTTTGACCAAAATTGAGCCCAAAATTTCTGTTGCTTTGCAGGACATTTGTTAAGTGAATTTTGCCTCATTTTATGACCTTTCCTGCCCCAATTCATAAATCACTGTAATTGTTAAGTTATTATAGTAACACAATTGTTAAGTGAATCTGGCTTTTCCATTGACTTTGCTTGTCAGAAAGTCACAAAAGGTGATCACATGACCCCGGGCCTCTGCAATCATCATACATACATGCTGGTTACCAAGTGGCTGAATTTTGATCACATGACCATGTGGATGCTTTGGCAGTTGTAAATTTGAAAAATGGTCATGTCACTTTTTTCAGTGCTGCTGTAACTTTGAAAGGTCACTAAACAAACTGTTGTAAATCGAGGGCTACCTTGATTGGAGAAGGCTCTTGAGAGTCCTTTGGACTGAAGATCAAATGAGTCGATCCTAGAGGAAATCAACCCTGACTGTTCTTTGGAAGGCCAGATACTGAAGCTGAAGCTCAAATACTTTGGATATCAAATGAGAAGAGAGAACTCATTGGAAAAATTCCCGGGAGTTGGGAAAGATTGAAGACAAAAGGAGAAGGGGACAGCAGAGGATGGGATGGTTAGATATTGTCATTGACACAATGGGTGTGAATTGGATTCTGGGAGACAGTAGAGGACGGAGGTGGGGCAGTGGTGGGTTGTCCCCAGTTCGCACCGGTTCTATAGAACTGGTAGTAAAACCAGCGGAAGGCCCCGCCCACAGACCCCGACGTCATCAAAACGCTTCTGTGCTTGCACAGAAGAGCGTGCGCGGCCCCACTGCAAACTGGTAGTAAAGGTAAGTAGAATCCACCCCTGGGATGGGGAGAAGGGCTGGCATACTATAATCCACTAACATGACTTAGTGACTGAACAACAACGAGGTACAGGCTATCCCTCTCAATTGTGTAATCTGTAAAATTCCATTTCCTTCATCCATATTATTAATGAAAATTTTAAAATAAAGTACAGGTAGTCCTTAACTTATGGTCACAATTTAGACCAGAATTCCTGTCGTTAAGCAAGGCAATTGTTATATGAGTCATACCCAATTTCATGACCTTTTTTATCACAGTTGTTAAGTGAATCACTGCAGTTGTTAAGTGAATCAGGTTATAAAGCAAATCTTCTTCCTCCATTGACTGCTTGTCGGAAGCCAGCTGGGAAGGTTTCAAATGGTGATCATATGATCCCAGGATGCTGCAATTGTCCTAATACATGCCAGTTGCCAAGCACCCAAATTTTGATCGTGTGATACTACAAGAGTTATGAGGACTGGTGGTAAATCTCTTTTCAATAGTGTTGTAACTTCAAAAAGTCGCTAAATGAATAAGTGGAGGTCTACCTGTACCAGAAATTGAGAACCAGTGTAGTGTAGTGGTGAAGGTATCAGGCTAGAAACTAGGAGATCAAGAGTTCTAGTCCCACTTTAGGCACAAAGCCACCACCTTGGGCCAGTCATTCACTATTAGTCCTAGAAAGGAGGTAATGGCAAACCATTTCTGAAAAATGTTGCCAAGAAAATTGCAGGGACTTGTCCAGGCAGCCTCTGAGAATCAAATTTGATTGAATGAGAGGGAGGAAAAAAACCAGAAATTATCTTTGCGGGATGTCATTTGCTATCCACTATGATAAGCAACTGCTCTGAAGCTCTGAGTATTATTTTCAAGCCTGCTAACTCACACTTAAGCAGCTTCCTAGCCAAAAACACTATGGTTGGTGATACATCAAAACTAATGCAGAATTTTGGAAGTTGCTTTTAGCTTGTCTATAAATGTAGCCTATGCTCAGACTGATCACTTACCCACATATGATGACCGAGGGGCTGGGGAAGTGATAATGTCCTTCAAACAAAGAAAATGACCTTCACAAACTTCTGTCACAAACTAGCCAATTAAACTCTTGAGTCTTGAATTTGGAGTGGGAAGCAAGTCATGCCCCCATTTACAAGTAAGAATGGATATATAAAACTACTTAAAACAATCCATGCTGGCTCGGTGAATTCTGGAATATGAAGCCCACATGTCTTAAAAATTGTTATTTTTGAATAAACATTGATTTAAATAAATACTATCTCATGACAGAGTAACAATATTGCTCAAATTGGTGTTTCCCAGAAGTATAGGACTTCAGTTCCTACAAGTGTGGGAAACTGAAATGCAGCATATCTAAATGAACTAAATTAGAGAAAACTACTCCATGGTTTCAGATATGCAACTTTCCAGTCTTGCCTGCACATGACTGGAATTCACCCTGGGAATATACAGGTGAAGCCCCCAAATTTTAACTACAAGTTGCAGCCTAAGTCTCAGCAATGTGGGTTCTCAGGTACAAATTGGTACTTTATTATAGCGTTAAGACTGGAATAAAGCACAAGCATTCATCTGGATTTTGTCTGCTAGTAGCTCAGGATTGAAATTAATCCATCTTTTAAAGCAGGTCTTTAAAAAGCATTTAGCATCCATCCATTTGTCTCTCACATTATGTATTTGTCACTGAAACATATCTTCCCGTATTTGGTCAGAGGCGTTTGCAACACGATGAAAAATGGGGGTGGGGGGGGAAACTACTCACATTAAATCTTATAAAAGAAAAAAGGGGGCAATTGAGGGAAAAATAAATTTCTTTATTTTATTAAATTTGTTTGCTGCCCATCTCACCATAGGGCGACTCCGGGTAGCTTGCAACATTACATGTATGTAAAATGTATTCGAAAGGACTGGTCACCCAAGAATTCATGAGTTGAAACCGGGATCCCAGATTCCCTGAGCCTCAATTCTCCCCCTCCCCCGCCGTTTTATGAGAATTCTTGGGAGGACGCAGCTTAACCCCACCCTGCCCTTGACCCCCCTCCCGCAAGTAATCTCTCCCCACCCTCGACTGCTGCTTCCTGTTTACAAACTGGAGCGGGAGCTTTCATCAGTGGGTTTCTGAGCTCACTTCCCCCCCAACAGGAAACCCTGCAGGACACAGCTTCCCGCCACACCGCATCGACTGGGGTGGGGTGGGGTACAGGGCAGAAGAGAGTGAGGTGGGGAGGGTGACTTTAAAGGGTTGCGCGCCGAACCTGCTGTCATGCGGGGGGAACGCAGCAAAGACGCAGGAGGCACAAAGGGTAAGAACAGGGAGCCGGGAGGGCAGCCGGGTGTGGGCGAGTTTTGGAGATGGGTAGTTTAGGAGAGCGTGACATGCTGTTTTTTCCCGTTCTGTATTACAGAAAGGATCCTACCTACCCAGTATGGGCCTCTCCGCTTTGTATTCCTATAGCCATACAAATATCGCTTTAATTGCTTGACTGAGCGGTGTCTAGACTCCCTCCCCAAATCTGCAAGTATGATTTCTGTAGATTTTAATCTAGGACATTGCTGGGAAGTATGTTCCGCTCTGCTCAAGGGGAAGTCGATTTTACTTTTTAAGTATAGTGTGTGCATCCAACTTTTCTCTTCCTCCTAAGAAAACGAGTCCGTCCCCCCCCCCCACTCCAGTTTCCGCTTAATTTACTAAATTGGTGGTGTAGTGATTAAAGTGTTGAATTAGGACTGGAGCGGATCACCTTCAAATCTTTCCTAAATCATGGAAATTCAGAGTAATTTGGGGCCGGTCATACTCTTTCAGCACATCCTACCTCACAGGGTTGGTGTGGTGAAGAATTAGAGAACGAGATAAATTGATTTGAAATCTTGGGAAAAAAGGTTGGGTATAAGTGTAATAAATGACCCTTCATCAATCTTATGTCCTTCCTAAACGATGATGGGAGTGGGTTTAGCGGTTCAACATATTTGGAAGATGATCAGGTTGAGAAAAGTCTGTTTATAGTCTTTTTTTTTTTTTTGTCTTCAGAAGAAAATCTATCCGTATTCCCTTTTCTTAGCTGCTGCTAACCCTTTGAATAGAGCTGCACATGCTTTAAAAATGAATCTGAAATGCTTTAGACCTTTATGCTGCCCCTTAAAATAGCCCAACTTCTTTCAGGCACTTCCATGAGCCTTTAAAAAGTGATGTTTTTTCTATGAATCCACTCATTAAGGTTAACTTTAATCCATTACACCTACTTTCTTTGGCATACATGGAAATCTGAAAAGAGTCCAATTTAACAAAGAGGTTCTCTACTCATCAGATATCCAAAGCACACAGAGATGACCTTAGGACCCAGTTCAGTATTTTCAGTCTGTTGTTAAGATTTACCAAACAAACAACTATTTCAGTTAAAGGTATAGAGGCTGAATTTGCACAAAATGCAATGCTTGAGTGGTTTTAATTCTTGTTTTCCTTAAACAGTGGCTTAGCATGTTATGTGAACTCATTTGGTTAGTTTATAATTCGGTGTGAGTAGCGCAATTTATTAACACAGGATACATAAATTCTGTGAAACCAACTGCTGTGAACTTCATTTATAGAGGACTGCTACAACTAGGAATGCAAGGCTCTTTTTTGCGGTTTCTCAGAAAAGAAAATTTTGGCAAAAAAATAGCAAATTTTTGCCACTTCTCTGAATGTATTGAAAATGCTGCTTACAGCTATTCCCTTGTCCTAATTAAATGCAAAGGAATGCCAGCCTATTTTGTAGCTGTTCTCTCTCATATTATTTTTTTGAAATGACTATTAACATGTTTCTCCAATGTTATTGGAACAAATCTTTGGAATATTACTAAGTAAATTTCATTTGCAGTTGCAGAATCTCAGATGATCTTGATTTCTTGCCTTAAAAGAAAACCTCCAGTCCTAAAAAAATTGGGTTGTCAAACTGCCTGATAATGCCTCCCAATAATTAAATTGCCTTTATGAAAGTTACTTGATAGACACCAAATTGCTCACTCTTGTGGAGTTGCTGAGAATCAAGTTGAAGATCCATAACTAGAATGCTCCTATTCTCTTAAGTACAGATTGCATAAATTATTATTGATGGGGGGGGGGGAATTGCTTACTTAGCATAAGTCATATTCTTCTAATTTACAGTTATATGAAAATTAATGTATCTACCTTTCCCAGAATTACATGGTCCAAACCTATTCCCCGAGATAGTTCATACAAATAAAGAAACAGAGGACACTAATTTTCATTCTTTTGAATAAAATTCTGAAGTTTTTTTAGTACTGTATAACTCATCTTTAATAGCAAAATCATTTATTCCATGGATTCTAGGGAAAGTTAGTGACTAAATTATGTGTCAAGTTACAATTACAGATAATTGACCAAGCTGAGTATAATTTTCCAAAATAAATTACTTTTGCTCTAACATATTTATAACGTTTAAGGTGAATGCATTTTTTGTTGAGCTGAATCTCTAATCAAAAGGATCTTGAAGAATTTGGAAAGCCTGGGATTTTGTTTTAGGCTAGTTATTTTTTTCCTGTAGCTAATTAAGAAATTAGATTGAAAAGTGGGATATAATTCCAGTTGCTTTGGATAGTGAGATGGGTGGCATATGGATTTAATAAATAAATGAATGAATGAATCATCTGGAGAAGAAAAAGTAAAACAATTACCTCTACCCATTTAAAATCTTATAGAAATTTGATAGCTAAGTAGGTTGAAAGCTCTGTTAATTGAGGCAAGAAATCAGGAATCCAGTAGCAACTTTTCCAGCAAGCATATTTTCTTTAAAAGCTTGCCTTTTAATAAAACTTGTTAAGTGGAGAAGATGTTATTAGATTGCTGACAGATAGCTAAGGATCATCTGTAGCTGCCAGTTAACTAATGTTGGGTTGATGTGTTACAGGCTCTGAGCCCATAAGATTAATTCAGGCTTTAGTCATGCCATTCAGTCAGCTTGCCCTGTGTGTACAGGTGGCTTTCATAATAAAATAAGGGAAGATGTCATTTATGCTACTGCCATGTTATTTAAAGAAAGACTGCACTCTAAAAAGCAATAATGAAGTACTGGACAATTATGTCTATTTGACTAGTAAGAGTCCATCATTGCGTCTTCTCATCATTTCTTTCCTGATGTATAAGATGCAACTGTTTCCTCACTTCTCAATTTGCTTTTTTTAATCAGGCATCTAAATGGATTGAATTACAACTCCCATTATCCCCAGTCAGCACAGCCATGCGAGATCAGATGATGAGAGGTACAATCCCTAATATGGTCTTATGATATACAGGCAGGGAATTATAAGATTCGTAGTACAGAACTTTGGAGGGGAGATTTTTTGGTGAGGGCTCCACAGACAAAACATTAAAATACAATGATTAGAATAGAAGGCCAGAAGTTATTGGCTAGAAACACTCATTTCGTTGAATTAAGTATTAGTTCTTCTTATTCCTCGACATTGCAGAAGTAAACCGTGTCATCAAAGTCAAAAATTTCCAGGTTCCTTGCTTGAGCGATGCACGCTGCATTTGCTCACAGCTAGCTTCCTCTCCTGTGAATGATTGCTCATTTGGAAACCTTTAGCTGGACAGAGTGAATTTCTGTGCTGCAATTTAAAAAAGCAATTATACCAGAGTAAGCATAGAATATTATTGAAGTCTCTTAAGCAGTGTTTCTTGACTTCAGTGACTTTTTTTTTTTAATTTGATTTATATGCCACCCTTCTCCGGAGACTCAGGGCGGCTTACAATGCGTTAAGCAATAGCCTTCATACTTTTGTATATTTATACAAAGTCAGTTTATTGCCCCCACAATCCTTTGAAAGGATGGAAGGCTGAGTCAACCTTGAACCTGGTGAGATTTGAACTTGCAGTAATTGCAGGCAGCTGGTGTTAATAACACTGTTAATAACAGTGCTTTAGTCTGCTGCACCACCAGGACTGGAAGGTATGGAATTCAACATCTAGAATTCCCAAACTAGCATCGCTAGCTGGGGAAGTCTAGCAGTAGAAGTCCACACAACTTTTAAAATGCTGAGGTAGAAAAAGATTGCTGTAAGAGATTTTGTAATACAAGTAGTCCTCAATTTACAACCATTCGTTTAGTGACAGTTCAAAGTTACAGTGACCCTGAAAAAAATGACTTATGACCATTTTTCATACTTACGACTGTTGCAGCATCTGCATGGTTGCATGATCAAAATTCAGGTGTTTGGCAACTGGCATATACATGTGACAGATGTGGTGTCCCAGAGTCAGGGGATCACCATAGGTAACCTTCCTAAACAGGTTCCATAAAGCAAAGTTAATGGGGGAAGCCCGATTTGTTTAATGATCACATGATTCATTTAACAAATACAGTGATTCGCTTAACAAGTGTGGCAAAAATCATTAAATGGGGCAAATCCTACTTAACAACAGTCTTGCTTAGCAACACAACTTTTGGACTCAATTTTGTTTGTAAATCAACTGAGGTGAACACTGGTAAGCAATTTAAGTAGCACACTAGTAATCTTAAATATAGTAACCATTTCCTTTCAGGACTTCCACCCAGCCTTTCAAACAGATGCCATTTGACATAAATATCTTGCTTAGAATTGCAATAACTTATACCCTGAGCAGCACCTGGCGGCCACAGCTTCCACACCGCTGCTTTATGATTCCCTCTAGAATAGCATTTTTTGCAGATAATTTATTTGATGATCATCAAGGCAAGGCAGGCACCATTACTCACTGGGAATAAGAAAATATTAAAAAGTTACTGCAGAAGGGGAATGTGGGTGTAATTGCAAGTGTTTATATTGTATATTCAAATATAATGATTCTGAATTCAGGATCTGAATATTCAGGGCCAGGAAAAACTGCTCTTTAATTTTAATTAACATTAAATTGTTCCCCATGCTGCTTTAAGGAATCCACTCATTAATAGTGCTATTAAAGCCTTTTTTTTCAGGCTCATAGAGTACCTTGAACTGCTTTGCTAAGTAGCAGAGATGTTGCACATGGATGAGTCCAAAACTTTTTCTGAATCAGGTCTCTGCACTTGGGATAGAGGTAAGAAAAGCAAACAGTAGCTTAGAAGACGGGTTTACGTTCTACTGTTGAAAATTATCCTCATCAATTACGTCCTGTAAAAGGAATATTTGGGGAGAAAGGGCTAGAGGCATCATCTTTCATGTGTGATTCATTTGGATTTTCTTAATAGCTTTGCCATCTTTCCCCCAAATAAAGTCCATTAAGGAGGAAAGAAAAAGTAGCAGCACTATATGTTAAGATAATCTTGATTGGGAAAAAAGTTTGAAAAAGTTTTTTGTCACAGCCCACTAAGCAGCTACCACTACAATGCTTAACAAGCTGCCCTTGAATAGGACAGAATAAGAGGGAAAAGATTATTTTAACATCACTACATCTAAGAGCGACTTATTGTTCTCACTTATGAGCTGGGAACAAAATGAAGACATGGGGAATGGCAGGAAATGTTTTATGCTATGGTGAGATACAAGTAGGAAGCAACTGTACAGTTCAAGACCTTCTAAGGTCATCCAAGCAGGAAAGACAGCCCTAAAGCTTCTGCAAAAGACAGATGTCTCCACTTGTTCATATCCCAGTTATCATGGTTATCACTTTTTCTAATTGAATCTGTTATCAGACTGCTCTTTTTGATAAGCTCCTCCAAACTTTCAGCTGAAACATTCTCTCTTGGACGTTAAGGCCATTGGATCCCCTGCCTTATGATGGTGGAGAGAACAAAAACTTCCGTCTTCTTTTTGATAGCTCTTCAGGTATTTGAAGAGTACTGTGATTGCCCTCAGTTCTTTCAATATTTCCTAACTAAAAATATTTTCCAAAAGCTGACACTCCCCTCCCAAATAGTTTGCCATACATAGCTATGCCTCATTTATATCTATGTGATTTTGTAGAGAATAAGACTAATCTGAAGTTTACTTGAATATATTACTGGAATTACAGTAATGGGGGGATACATAAAATGATATTTGTGTCTACCTACTCATGAAGTATATGTGCACATATAAAATGACTTCTAGGACTAAAGAGGATCAAACTTGCCAACTACTCTCAAGCAATTTATTCTGCATTGTGACAACCCTGATTATTATAGCATATTCCTAGCTCTTCTCATTTCTTCTTGTTTGTTTCAGGGATTAACATGCATATACTATTTTTCTAGTGAGTCCAACAGGTCTTTAAAAATTATCCTATCAGCACTGGGGAACTGGGGACCAGAGTTATTGCTCACAATCAAATCTAGAGATTTTGAGCAGTTTTAATTATGGGATTCCCCTGAATGAGGCCAGTGACCTCTGTAGAGGAGCCTCTTGTTTTAGGCAGCTTTAGGCAAAAGCTGCTTCTATCTCTGCTGCTGACTTCTGCAGATGATATTTCAAAAGACACTGGAGGTATCACAGATAATTGCCTTTGATAATTTCATGGCCCCCAAATTGGTCCAATTTCATTATTGTATATTATTTGAAGAATATATACCTTGGTTCCCTGTCTTGAATCTACTTCCAACCAATTTTATTTAATAATTCTGAGCACAGGCATTTTGTCTATCAAGTGGGCCAGTGTCATGAATAATTGTGGAAAGGGTCTTTCACTTATTTCCCCTAATTTTTTTCCTTCTCCCAAACTAGAGAATACCTTTGGCTGAAATCCTCATAGCCACTTTAAAAATTGCTGCTGAATTGTAATTTGTAAGGTGAGAGAAGGGGAAAACCAAAATAGTTTTCAGCCAATTTAGGCTAGGGAACTACTGTAAATTCACAAGTTCCATCTCCATGGTGATCACTTGTTTAGAACTATGCAAGGCACTCTCACTAAATTGGAAAAGCCTATGTGTTTTGAACTATTCTGCTTGCAAACATTTTCACGCATTAAGCCAGTGCATGGTGAATGGGAGCTGCTAAACCCTATGTCACATGAAAATTAATTGGGGATTAATTTTTTTAAAAAAGTTGTGCTAACAGCCATGTAGGTGATCCTAAGGGGAGAAAACAGCTGCTTTAAAAAGCTGTAGACAGATGCTACACTTCTGCCTTCACATGATGTGAAGCATTTTTAAAAAATTGAATCTCCAGCATTGCTTAAAACTTAATATTTAACTGATCAGTTGAATAAATCAGATCAAAAGTTGTGCCTAAGTTTTCTATTTTTAAAAAATTATACAAATACTTAAAAATGTACAGATGGCAAGCAATATCAAAGGAAAGGAACTCTTTGTGGTAGTGAATTTATGGATATGTTTTTATTAGCAGAATAATACATATCTTCTCAAAAAAAAGTCGTTTTGAGTTATCAAGATTTTGTCCCAGGTAATGTGTAGGATTGCCATGGAAAGATTCTACTATTCGTGAATTGCTTGATCTTCTTTCTTTATATGAAGAGTAGCTAATCAGGTGCCAGGATATGTTGTACTAAAATATGGGATGTTAATCATGTAAACAATTAAATACATTACACTGATAACTATTGTAGAATATTCAGATTGGATTTTCCTGGACTTTACCAGAAAGTGACTTTATTGGAAATTCTCCTGTATTCATGAACATTACTTTATAAGATTTTGCTTTGATTTCTTTTTTAAAGGATGTTTGCTTTTCAGCATCCTAGTCCCATTTGGCATAAGCCCAGCAGAGCAGGATTTTTTTCCCGCTCATATGACAAAGCAACAGCTTTGAGAAAAGGTTATTGTTATGAGACGGGTTTTCTTGGGGCCAGAGAGTGGATTGACGCACAAAGATATTTGACCTTTAGCAGTCTATAAGGATTTTATCAACCAAATAGCCATCTTCTTTCAGAATCCTCTCTTAAAACCTATTGTATAAAAAGAATACATTTTTGTTAATAATATACTAATATTAATATACTATATTTTTATTCTATATTTAATATTCTATATGAAATTATGGGAAACCCCAGATATTTGCTGAACCCCAATTTCTAGAATGCTTCACCATCGGCTATTTTGCCTATGGTTATTGAGAATGATACTTCAGTAAAATCTAAGTCACCAGACCCTTTGAAAGCCCATCCATACATTCTGTTTATTCTGACATTAAGAAACTCCAGTGACCAAAAATTTTCCTGTTCATTTTGTGATAGATTATTTCAGACAATATAATCGATAATCATTAATTACAAATATATATATATATATATAGTTTAAATATTATATAGATTTATGAAAACATAGAAAAAATGTTTAAAAACAACTAAAATGAACTAAAAGAAAAAGAGGCCTATAACACTAGAAGAAAATTAAGGATGAAAAACTTAAAGAAAAAGGGAGAAAGGGAAAACTGATAATAACACAAAATAATGAACATTTTAAGATTTTTACTTTTCTTCAGTGTCAAAATAGAAATAATTACAATTCGATTTTTAAACATTATCTTAAATTCAGACTCTGTAGCTTTATATTATCCAATTTTTTGAAACAGCCATTTCAAAAGTCCAAAGTCAACAAATTTCATTAAGATAGATCCATCTTTTAAGGAGCATGTGGTCATTATCTTTGCAAGGCATGATAAGCTGAAACTCTTCATAAATCAAACACTTCCAATTTTTTGGAATATAATCTAACAATTTATTAACCTCTATAGGCCTTATTTTCTGTCGAAGAACCTGAGTAAGGATAATATTTAACCAATTAGGAAACACCAATGGAAAATTGCAGGAGATACAAAGTTAAAGCTATTTGCAAAGAAAGACATTCTTTTCCTTTGAGTAGCCTAATAATATTCCCCTAAATATATTTTATTGTATCAAGCAAGTGCCCCATTAACTTTTTCTTGAGCACATGAATGTACAGTCCTCACCAACTCTTTGAGCACCAGGAAGAAGGTTTCCTGCTCCACTTCAAAAATGGCCTTTTTCAGCTTCAGACTTCAATTTGAGGTCAATCATTTCTGTATGAGTTTTGGGGTAGTGGCTTGTTCTGATGATTCTGCCCATCTAGGACTCTTCCCTTTATCCCATTCCCGATTTTCTGTTGAAATTGATGGCTGGAGCAGTAGAGTCAAAGTCTTCCCACTGCAATAAAAGGCTCTCTGCCCCATTTCCTTTACCAAACCATGGATAATATGAAAATATGAGAAGGGGAGATAGAGTAGAAGCAAATCATTTTAGTGTTGATTCACCAAACCTCCTCCCATCTGCTTTCACTTGCTTGCTTCCCTTCCTGCATGAATAGAGAAGTGGGAGAAAGGGCTTCCCAACAACCACCTGCACTAAGACCAAAGAAGCTTTACTATAAACGTAAGGCTGCAAACCCATGAACTACAGATCTCTGTGATTGAGGTCCTGCTGTGCCAAACTGCAGGGGATGTAAATACATAAGTAATTGTCAGATCCAGCCATCATCCCACAAATAAAGCTCCAGGCTAGTTAGTTTCTTTTTAATGGTTTTCCTGTGCCTGCTAGTTGATGATGTTTGTCTTTCCTTAATTATCAGGATGAGAATTTGTGACCTTCGCAGTGCAGCTGAACTACAGACAACCACAATCCCAGGCAGCATAGCCTAAGTGAAAGATGTTGACAGATGGAATCCAACAATTTCTGGAAAGACAAAAGGGTTCCAACTTTTGAACCCTATCCATCCATCTATGCAGGTGGGTTATGCTAGCAGAAGAATTTAGTAATTCATTTTTTGGGCGGAAAATCAGCAAGACTTGTTTTAATGTTGAATGGCATAATGGCTGAAAGTGGGATGGGAGGAAGGGGGGCTGCAGGGAAGTTGTTATTATGTTTAAGAATTACTGCTGCTTAAAGATGACTGCTATTTAAAGATGAATATTGCCTACCAACATTCATCTCGTTTGACTTTATTCATCTTCACTCTGTTACGAATCCCTTAGAGACTTCAGCACCTACACTGAGGCTAGCATAATTATCTTGTTCAAATTGCAGCACAGAAATTCATTCTATCTAGCTAAAATTTTGCAAATAAATAGTCTCTTCTAGGAGAGGAAGATAACTTATGAACCAATGTGGTACGCATCATTGAAGCTGATGTGGTTACCGACTTCTGCAATACCTAGGAACAAGACGTTTCTTTGCATTGGCGTACTATTAAAGGCAGAAACGAACAGAGCCTTACCCAAAGAAGGGGATAGAAATCTCTGCTCAAACATGTCTTCTCTTATTTTATTTTTTTGTAAAAATCACCTGTGAAGTAGGGCAGCTATCTGAATCAGCTCCATGGGGTCCAGGAACACACACACACACACACATACACACACACACAAAGAGAGAGAGAGGTGTAATATAAAAGAAAAAGAGCTCATGCTTTAATCTCCTCCAAGTTTAGTAACAAAGCCTCTCATATATAATGTCTTCTAAAGTACCCCTGTGTTTTTGTTCCCTTATACCATAAAAAAAGCATGCCATCCCAACAGCTAGTCATGTCCTTCTAAGGTCAATAATCTAGTGTTTTTTAGCATTATCCATTCTTTAATCCACATCAAACTTGTCGCTTGGTAATAAATGACACTTTAATGCTGCAGTATGGAAGAGCCCCTACAGAAGTATTCTGCAAAGGAATTGATGTCCTTCCAATGTGCCATGTTATGAGAAATTATAGAGCAAATATAATGATTGATTAATGAGTGAATATTTAGAGGATTGTACTAAAGGTCTGATTCAATGCAACTAGACAGGGCAAATATGCAAGAACATAGATATTTTCAGTGCTATCTCGTCAATATTTATTTGGTGGTTATTTATTAGCCTTTAGACCAGAGTTTCCCAACCTTGGCACCTTTAAGATACATAGACTTCAGCTCTCAGAATTCCCCAAAAGCTAGCATGGCTGGCTGGGGAATTCTGAGAGTTGAAATGCATGTATCTTTTGATCTTAGGCTAAACTGATTCCTAACTTCCTGGGTAAAGCATTTGATCTTAATTGAAATCTGTTTTATGCTTTTTACCTAAAACTCATTGTGTGGTTTTTATTTTTCGTATGTTGTTTATTTATGTAGCTTTTTCTTACTGGCAATTGGAAATGTGATTGGGGGCAGAAAGGAAATGTTTTTTTAATAAGCACAACATGCAGTAAATAGGCAGAAGTGGGGAACGTGGTGGTCTTAATGCTGCTGATTTTTTAAAAGAGGGAGCACAAATAAAAACAGCTCTTTTTTTCCTTTTGGCTAAATTGATTCTTTACAGACTGCCTCTCTAGACCAAGATTTCTGAACCTGGAATTTTAGTTTGAACTCCAAGTTCATCTTCCCCATCCAGCAGGCTTGTGCTGATTTAATCCTTTTTTTTTTTTTTTAAATTTGATTTATATGCCGCCCTGCTATTTTCCCCATCTTTGTGCTCTTCACAGAAATGATGTGAATTGTGAAAGGCATGGCCTTTATTAATTACATTTTGTACTGTATAATATAAAAACATAGTAAGATAAAAATATCGTACAGGATCTGTTTTTAAAAACCAAAGAAGAATAGCATAACATGATTTTCTGTGTGCATGCCTTTGAGTCAGTTGTTGACTTCTGACAAATGCCTGGACAAGTCCTTGCAGTTTACCTGGCAAGATTTTGATATGGTTTGCCATTGCCTCTTTTTTTGGGCTGAAAGAGAGTGACTGGCACAAAGTCACACCTATCTGACTTTGTGCCTAAGGTGAGACTAGAGTTCACGTTCCCCCAATTTCTAGGCTGGTGCCTTAACAAGTACACTCCCCCCCCCCAGAAAAAAAAAAGGGGGGGGGGAGAGGTGTAAAATACAGTAGTGACATTCATTGTCCAAATATTCTCCAGAATAGTTCAGTATTACATTATACAGACAGAATTTGAGATTTCTTGTCTACCATTTTGAAGATGAGTTTCTAATATAGTTTCTGGTTTGAACTTCAGTTGAACTTTTGGACATTTTACATAAACAAGAGGAAATGTTGGGGTTGAAGATATAAATTTGTTCTTCTTTCTTAAAATTTATAGTGCTTTTGTGTAGAACTTGAAAGAACCCTCCCTCTGTCCCCTGGAATAAAGGTATTTATTCATGGTAATGATAATAAAAATCTGTGGTTAGCTTCACTGATTTTTCAGATTTTCAGTTATTGTATATCTAAGATTTTCTACTGTGAGAACATCTTTCAGCAATGCATAATTTCCTGCAAATGGTGTAAACGTCTAACCATTAATTAAAAACCCAACAACTCTAAAATACTAATAATTATTTACATTTCAGTATATTGATTGTATTTATTACCTGCCTTTCCCTAGTGATCTATAGTATCCTACAGTTGCAACCATTTCACTTTGCAAAAGACCTGTAGATTAATTTGAGCAAAAGTGTAACTAGCCTTAGATTACCCACAGATAAAATAAGCACATTGCCACAAGCAGAAGTTTGCATGCACCAAAAAAAGACAGGTTTACCTAAAATGCATATTGTAATTGATAGATAAAAGCCAGTTTGGTCTAGTGGTTAAGTCATCAGTTTAAAAACCACAAGACTGAGTTCTACTCCTGCCTTATGCAAAAAACAAAAACAAAAAAAAGCAACAGTTGAATTACCCTGAGCCAGCCAAGTCACTTTCTCTCACCCTTGGGAAGCAGACAGTGGCAAAACGCTACAGAAAAGATTACCAAGAAAACTGCAGAGATTAGCCCAAACAATCACCAGGAGTCAATACTGATTCAAAGGCACCAAAAAGAAAAAGATAGGTATTAATGCTAAATTTTACAGTATTTGATTGACAATACTGGAAAAGACTTTGAACAGGTGGCTTAATGTATTTTTATTCCTCTTCAATCCTGTTTACTATTGAGTTAAACTGGATTTGAAACCCCCTCAAATAAAGGAATTCTCATAGTCCCCTTCTTACCCACGGATTTCTCAGCTGTTAGTTTAAAGCTCTAAACATGATACCTCATTGATATTTCAAGAAAGCTTGTAATTTCCTCTGTGTTCCAAGATTTCATTTGTAAGTAGGTTCTCTAATTTAAAATTTTCTAATGATTTTTTCCCCTCATTTGCCAACTCTTACAGCTAATCCACTCTGTTGAACATCTTCTCCCATCGCCTGTAGAAGAGCGAAAGATTTCCAAACTCTTCTTCTTTCTCTCCCAACCCTTGTACCAGTGTCAGTCGTAACACCTACTGGTACAGAGGATGGAAGGGGAAGTGGTTCAGGGGTTTTACATCCGAATTTATATATTTTCCAGCTTGGATGATCTCTCTAAACCTAAGAAAAAGACCGCCGGCGGCAGCTTCCTACCCTTCACCCAGTACTGAAAGCAGATAGCATGAAATCATCCTAGGGAAAAAAATGTTTCTATTACACTTTTGGCTTTCAACTGCTTGACAAAATCTCTCTTGTTTGAAATACTATCAACTAGCAAAATAAAAGTTTCTCTGTCTGAAGCAAGTGGAACTTAAAGATGTTGATTATTTGCAGAGATTCACTTGTGATTTGGGCTGGAGTGTTTGAAAGGGTTTAATTATAGATATGGGGTATGAGTAAGAATAGGAAGCATAAGAAAGGCTGGGTTTTACCCATAGCACTAAACTGGACTTTTTTCAAAATAATTTACGGAACAAAACCATAAATTCCTGGGTTCTTAGAACATGCTAAGCCATAACCAAACAAATTACTGTTGTTTGGTGGAAGAGCACACAAAAGAGTTTAGGTGCTTCATCCACATAACAGATAGACGAGAGCTCTGCCAATATTGGCTACGTGTTTTTCAGAATCGGATGGAAACGAGGGATCACAGCTCCACAGAGCTTTTATGCAGCAGAGCAGAGGGCAAATATTCACAGATTGGATTAAGCTAGAATGTGATTTGCTTACTTTCAGTTTAGTTTGGAACATAAAGAGACCAAATGTATGGTTTGTTTAGGACAGAAACTGGTGCTTGAAAACATTGTGTGATTGTGACAGCAAGTGTGCAAGTGAAAATGGATGGTTTGCTTGTGATTTGAAGATACTGTAGGTCAACATGATTGGCATGCATCGCAAAAACTATCATGCATAGTTTTCCCCAACATAATCTTCTGATGAATTAGGATTACAACTCCCAAAATTCCTAGCCGGCATGATCATGGGGATGACAACCTAATCAATGATAGCCAAAGGGCTCGGAAGAATGAAAATAAGCGATTCTATACTTTATTTCAAACATTCTATTACACTTTTAAGAAAAAACAATTTTATAATCCCAGTTTCAAAACATTAAAAGATTGTAACAATTTACAATAAAAATTCTAGATAGAGAAATTACGACTCCATAATCCAACAGTTACAACTCCAGATTTGGGGACACTGGTTAGAATGCGATATTGCAGGCTGACTCTTCCCACAAGTTCAGGAGTTCAATCCTGACCAGCTCAAGGTTGACTTGGCCTTCCATCCTTCCGAGGCTGATAAAATGAGGACCCAGATTGTCGGGAGCAAAATGGTGATTCTGTAAACCTCTAGGAAAATGCTGTAAAGCACTGTGAAGCGGTACATAAGCCTTAAGTGCTGTTCTATAACCCAAAGCTTCATCAGCAAACCAAAAGTGCACATTTAACCAAAAAGCTAACAGCAGTGTTAACAAGCAGATTGCTCCCAAAATCTAATTTAATTAGTTTTGTGAAAGCATAACATGCCTCAAGACAGTTCTCGCCCTTGGTGCTTAATCTGCTGTCTTTACTCAGCAACTTTAGTCTTCAGTGAATGGTCGAATTGCCCATATCAATTCCTTCTCCCCTTGGTTGAATTCACTCATAGTACTAAGTCAAAATGAAATTAACTCCATACTGACTAATAGGATACAGGGCTTATATAAACCCAATTCCTATTCCTATTTAAAATCATTCTGTCTGCCCTATTTAGTCCAATTGTGCCAGGATAGCTTATAAGTAAAGCTGTGAAGAGCATACTCTTCACAGAAGAGCATGCTCTATATGTGGTGGGAAATTTTTAACTCTTCCAACTTTTAAACATGGCCCTGGAAGCAGATCTGAAGTTGAATATCTTGGAAGGGGATAAGTAAATGACCAGAATACTCCTTTTGCAAATATATTCCAGTATTGCCAAAATTACTTCATTCTCTAGTAATATGTTGCCACCTGGAGGCCTTTTCTAGAAATTGCACTATAGTTTCTATTTAAGTAAACACAATTGAATTAAATAGGGTTTACTTTAAATCTGTATTAGATTTTGGCTTCAGACTGACTGATAAAAATAATTATAGTACTTGTATCTCAAAATAATCCTTTGTTGTCTCTTTAGTGATTGCTTAGCAGAATTCCTCAGTTTTCTATTAATAGATAGCCAGCCCTATTATTAGAAAGAAAGAAGGGCAAGTGGCAAATGTCAAGATGGATTTTTCTTAAGGTATTACCTACCCAGTGCAGGATGCAGCTGAATATTATGCTATTGTAAATAAATGTTCCTTACACTTCCAAACCCTTATTTTATCTTGGCAACAAATCAGAAATGGGAAAGAGGAAACTGGAATGAGGCCAGTGCCTCTGTTGGTACTCGTAACCTGAGTTCTTCTGCTGCCTGTTCTCCAATTCTAGGTAATAATTAATTCTTGAGATTGGAAGCCTGGCCCCAAAGGAGATGTTTTCTAATGTGTCTCTTTCTTCCTTTTCTTTCCCTGCTTCTCCTGCTTCCAATGGCAAGAAAACTGGGTAAAAGACCTATTCCCTCTTTCTATCCCCATCACTTTCTTGCCATGGGAACAGATGGGGAGAAAATGAGTACGTTTAGTTCTCCCAAACCCATAAATGGAACAAACTCATTCCATACGATTGGAAAACTGAAGGATTGGCAAAAAAAAAAGAGAGGGGGGGGGTGAACCGTCCGACTATCCTGCCACCCAAAAGCAAATGACCTTGAAAATTAGTGGTGAGAGATCAGAGTAGTATCCTTGCAGTAGCCTCACATGACAGGGGCTTCCCTGGCCCCAAATTTCCCTTCAAAGGATTTGCTGTCAACTGATCAAGCCACATGGCTTCCATTGGCAAAAAATGAAAGATTCAACTCTTGAAGTAAAGCAAGAAAAAGATAATGGAGGATGCCATATTCAATGGGCTGGGAGTAGGTACAGGACATGACTGTGCATTCATGTCTTCAACAAATAGCTAGCGGTCCATTTTCTCACCTAGTCAAGCTTGTTGTGCAAGTGAGTCACAGACGGAAGTTTCTCTCTTGGCAAGACCTGGTGGCCGGATCTGGTGAAGTTGGACAAGTAGAATCAGTGAACATTTCTCTGGAATAAAAGAGGCTGTGTTGGCTTTCCCAAGGAGTTGTAGGAAAGCACAGCAGTTTTTGGAGAGCCAAGCAGACCCACTACCTCTATGCATACACCACACCACAGTAAATAACTTCTACTTTGATCCTGTCCCTAGTATATTCACTACAGCATTAGACATGCCTCCCATTGCCCTTAGAGAATGATGGGAAAATAAAAGAAAATAAACAGGAAACAGCCACTTCTCTAGAACAATCATTCTCAAATTCAGCAACTTTAAAATATGTGACCTTCAATTACCAGAATTCCCAGCCAGTAGTAATACACTTATCCTGGTTTCCAAATTAATCCTTTTTCTGGATTCATAAACTACCACAAACTTACCAATTGGGTGGTTCCATGCAATATCTTGAACCAACAATAATAGTAACAACCTATTCAGGTTTCAATGTCTATAAAGCTTAGTATCATGCACAAACACAGTCACCAAGTCTTTAACTGGCCTGGTTTAATATATGGTGTGAACAAAACAAAATGAATAATATTAAACCATATAGATCAATTAAATAAATCATTCCAGAGTTCTTCCTCAAGGCACAAATGACCAGGTTCAAATTATCCCACTTTGGATTTATTATGTGAGGACCCATCTCTGGAAAAGGCGTTAATTCTAGAAAAAGCGGAAAGAAAAAAGGACGACCTTTAACAAGATGGATGAAGTCAGTTATAGTGATGATGGGTGCACCAGTGGAAGATCTGAAGGAGGACCTTCAAGCTAGAAACAGATTGTCATGTATCTCTGGTCTCTAAGAGGGTTGGGCTCTCCTGCTCCCAGTATTCCTCACCTGGACTGTCTTAGCCAGGGCTACAGGGAGTTGCAGTTGAACAATATTTGAACATCCTCAATAAGAACCAGAAAGGTTTATAGTAAAGACATAATTCCAGTGTCCAAAACATTCATTTATAATCCCAGTAGTGGCCTCATTCAAACAACCTGTCATGTTTTTTTGGGGTTAAGTTGTGTGAGGGTATCTGCATAGTGCTTTGTGCAAATCCAGGGCTCGAGTTAATCAGGTTAAGTGTGTTGGCCTCTAGGGGGCAGCCATTTGTAGGTACAGTATGTAACAATTTTGAAGAACCTAATTAAAGTTAATTAAGGTTCTTGTAATCTCTCATAGTAATCTCAAAAGCTGAATGACACTTGCTGAAGATAAACTATCTGAATGTTCAGTACTTATTACTGGTCATTATGTAGACAAGTCCATATTGTTTTCTTGCCCACAATGTGCCATGGTCTGTCATGGTCTCATTCAGGCACTGTCTTTTTATTCCTTATCTATCTACATACCTGAGATTTTTCTACTGGTCTCCCCTTCCATTCTAATTTTTCAAGACCAGCCACCAAAGTCAGCCAAAGCCTGCTATCAACTTCCTTCCTTCCTCACACCTGCTTACTTGGATGACAAAGAGAAATGTATTTTTAAATTCATTTTAAAAATGTACCAAGTGGCATTAAAAAAAATTATTAGATTTATAATCCACCTGTGTTTTGCCCAGCTCAAGAGGTTCTTCCTCCTGTGTTCCACACAGCACCAATCCTGTAAGGTGGATTGAGCTGAGAGTCAATGATTGGCACAAATCATGATTGGCTTCCATCCCTAAAAAAGGACTAGAACCTGTAATGTCAGGCCATTAATTCACAACTTTAACCATTACACCAAAACTGTCCACCCCGCCTCCTTTTCTCTCTGGTATAAGAGAGAAAGGAAAATCAAGTAAAATATGAATAAAGTTAAGAGATGACATGCAGGGGGCCATTTAGAAAACATCTTGTGTTTTCCCAAAACATAAGGCTTTTTCATAATCTTGACTATGGAATGGCTTGTTTGGGGGCATATTTTAGTTTTAATTTGGCCCTTTATGAAAATCTAGCTGTTCACCCCAAATAATTAGGTTTCAGCCCACTGTTGATTGGCCTTGACTCCCTACTGTGGGGCTTTTGTTGTATATTTACAGACCATTTTCCATTGTAAGATCCATCAACGTAAGGTTAGTTATAAATATTTTAAATAAATAAAATAATATAGAGTTTATACAAAAATAATTTTCCAGCAGCCTTTCTCGGAACTGAGAACAATTCCTTCAAAGGCCAGTCCTATAACCATGGGGCTTTCCAGGCGAAGCAAAGAAGGACTGGGTGAATGGGATTGGATATCCTTCCTCTCCAGTCAAATATAGGCCAGGGGCAAAAAAATAAGTTTATTTCCCAGCATAATCCAGGTACATTTATTTCCCAAAATGAACTTGATAATCAAATTGACTGTGGGACAAAGAAGAGACTGGCCTTGTTCTGCTATCCAAGGCCCTTAACTATTAGTTAAGGCTGCATTTCCTAACAGACAAACAATCCAATACATTCAAATCAGTGTGAGAGATCTTAAATACCCAGGTAGCCAGGATAAAGTTGCCTAGGCTGACAATTTCCAAATTCCAAAGCATGAAATAGCCATAAATCAGACATTAAGGTGACCTAAACACTGGTCCATTATTTACTGGGGCACTTCTTTAACAAATATTTATAAAACAATCACAACCCCCACCCCCCACCCCCAAAATCTCACTGTTTTCAGCTCATGTCTTTCATATTCACCATTATGGATTGGGAAAGAAATCTCTTATCTGATTAAATTCAAACCTGCATGTATAACTATGAAAGATGGCAATAGGTGAAATCTATATCTATTAAATCATGCCAATGATTTCATGATTCCAACATTGGTAACTTAAAAAAGTTCAACTTGCTTCAGCAGCTATTATCCTTAGTGCTTAACATAATTTGCACATCGCTTAAGCTCTAATATGATTTCTAATGTGATTTCTGCCAAGCCTTTTTTTCACTGAACTCATCCCTCATGTTATGTAGACCATTGTTTATAGGTTGGCATGTTCTTTGAACTCAGAGCCTATGATTTATTCTACAAACTCTAATTCAAACAAATAATGGATTAACACAATGGGTAATCCTGGCCCATGTATGTTGTTATTTGTCTTCCATTACTTCCAAGGGGTGAGAAGTTCTACAGGAAGTGCTTAATCCAGGTTTGGTTTCCTTTGGATGAGTATTAACTGGAAGTTACAACATTTTTTGTAATATTTATGCTTATTTACCTAAGCCTATTTATTTTTATTTTTAAAAAATGTGTGGCGATATAGACAGAAGAGACCTAATAAAAAAGCAAATTCTCTGTTTATATTTCTGTAGAGACATGTGGTTTTCAGTTTATAGGTTCTTTATTTTTTTTCTTTCTCTCTTTGTAAATGTATTGTATGGAGATTATTATGTTATGGGCTGCAGTAGGCAATAACAGACAGCATAGATACAACCACGTGTATTGACTCAACTGGAACTATTGAACAATAGGCAAATTCCTGTAATTTATACTCTGGACCCACAGGGCCTCAACCAATCATAACACAAATATATACTGTATATTCAATACATAACAGAGATTTCATAATATAACCATAAACTGGAGAAAGTGTATATATGAAACTCTTGAATCTTACATTCTAAGAGATTTAAAATACTTACTTTATACATTAAACTATTTTATCTCCAAGATCTGTTTCTGCTTCAGTGGTGGACTAAATGCAGATCTATCTTTCCCAGTCAGCAGAAGTTACGTTTAATACATCAGGAAAAATATAATTATGGTAAGAAAGCTTTGTGAAATAGTTTCAGGGAAGGTGTATTATAATTTCCTTATTCTGAATACTCCATACAGTATTAGAAAGACAAACTAATATTAGCATTATCAAGGGATAATCATTTCTCATTAAGGAACATCAACCATTCATTCCTGGTTCATAGTATTCTTCTAGATCAGAGGTCTTCAAACTTGGCAGCTTTAAGACTTGTGGACTTCAGCTCCCAGAATTCTTCAGCCTGTGCTGGCTGGAGAATTCTGGGAGGTGAAGTCCACAAGTTTTAAAGCTGCCAAGTTTGAAGACCTCTGATCTAGATCAATGTTTCTTATTCTTGGGAACTTTAAGATGTATCAAGTTCAACTCCCAGAATTCCTCAGCAAGTCATGCTTGCTGAGGAATTCTGGGAGTTGAACTTGACACATCTTAAAGTTACAAAGTTTGAGAAATTCTGTTCTACATATTTTCTTCTAGAAGACTTCCCACTGCCAAGTTAGCGCAATCATCTGTCCTTGAATCAACAGAAAAGTGTATGACATTTGCTGTCCCCATAATTGAGTTTCTGTTCCATGCCTTTGCAATTGCCTGCCTTTTTTCCAAGTAATGAGTGACAAAACCTAACAGACTTTATATACTTGGAATAAGATGTGTGTGGGGGTGGGTGGGTGGGTATACTTGTGACATTAGCAGAGCTAAAGACAACTTAAGTCTCTTTCATATATAGATGAGAGTTTATTAAAAAAAATACCAGGGAGAGAAAATGAAAAAAAAAATACAGGTAGATCTTGATTTACAGCCATTCATTTAAATTAAAATTTACAATATATACTGAAAAAAGTAACTTACAACTGATCATCACTTATAACTGTTGTTTTTGAAAATGGAAATAAAGATAAAACCAGAACTTTTCCTTTTGGGTCTAATGGAAAAAGACCTGGAGAAAAAAATTGGAACTTTGACACTATATATGTTGATAGCAGCAAGACTATTGTATGCACAAAAATGGAAAGACACTTCGATTCCTACCATGGACGAATGGTTGCAGAAGTTGATGGAGCTGGCTGAAGTGGCCAAATTGACTATTTTGATTAAAGAAAAGAATACAAATACTTTTCTTTCCACATGGAGACCACTTCTGAGCTTTGTGCTTGAAGTGGAAAAGAATGAAATTTTGATTTTAGGTTTTACCAATTAGATTGATAGTTCTTTATAGAAATGGCTTGTTCATATTATTATGAAAAAACAAATTATTTTACTGCAACAGAGAGAGTCGGAAGTCAATGTTTCTTTTTCTTTTTCTTTTTTTCTTATCCTTCCTTACTTCTCTTCTTCCTCTTCCTCCCCACCATTTTAGAATAGAATAGAATAGAATAGAATAATAGATGGAAGGGACCTTGGAAGTCTTCTAGTCCAACCCCCTGCTTACCTTACACCACTTCAGACAAATGGTTATCCAATATCTTCTTTAAAACTTCCAGTGTTGGAGCATTCACAATTTCTAGAGGCAAGTTGTTCCACTGATTAATTGTTCTGTCAAGAAATTTCTCCTTAGTTCTAAGTTGCTTCTCTCCTTGATTAGTTTCCACCCATTGCTTCTTGCATTTTCCATTTTCCTATTTACTTTTGTATTTTGTATATTATTTTATCTTATAACTCAATGAAAATGTTACACTTATCACTGTTGCGGCATCTCCTTAGACACATGATCAAAATTCAGGTGCTTGGCAACCAGCATGAATTCATAGTGGTCATGTGACTGCCATTTGCAATCTTTCTAACTGCTTTTGACAAGGAAAGTCATTGGGTAAAGTCAGATCTGCTTAATGACTGCATTTTTGCCAACCATAGAAAAAATGGTTGTAAAATCACGCATAGCTCACTTTTCAATTGGGAAATTCTAGTCCCAATTGTGGTTGTAGGTTTAGACTGCACCACATCTTTGAGATGCAGTCTAAAAGTCCCAAATACTGTGAGAACTAAATAAAACAATAAGGAAAATTAAATCATTACAGAGGTAAAGATTTGATCATGATTATCCAGTAGTTCTGTTGAAACCAATGTGATATCAATTGCTTAAATGGATAACTAGTTCAGTTTATATAGATGACCTTAATTAGTTTAACTCCAAGCCAAAGTTTTCACTGATGAGAACTAAAAAACAATTCTGTGCCTTGGGAGAATGGTTTCCAACTTTGGTTGTAGAAATTTGTCCCTTAATATGAGCAAAAATCAACAGGTTTCCAAAGACCCAGCAAAATCCTTGGAACATGTAATATGTAACTTTTGTGATTTATAAAGCTTGGGAACATCCTTCCTGATGTCAAATGATCTCTGTGTTATGTAACACCGAGGCATAACAATGTGCAGATTATCCTGGAAAAAATCTATATAGACTTTAAGAGTTGATGTTGACCTGATGGTTAATTAAATTAAAATCTAATTTAATCTAATTTTAAAAAAAGCTATATCTAAAATAAATATTTGCCTACTGAATCCAGCAGATTTGAGAGGTGGTAGATTTAAATGTCAGGTAGGAACTAGGCTTAGGACTAAAAGACAATAGTTAGAGACAAACAGATGATCCAAATGATGTGGCTGTTGAGAAAGAATTACAAAAAGTATTCCCCACCTGCCACCAGAAATCAAACTGCACCATGTCCCCAAACCAAATAAGAAAATCTTACAAAGGCCTTGTCTTAAAGATAAATAATTACAAAGAAGAAACCATTTGCTCCCCTTGTTTGATATAACAGCCTGTCAGCTGGCAGTTGTCCTAGTAACCTGAAATAAGGTCAGCTTGTGTGATCAGGAAGTGGCTCAGCATTTCTATTATCATCTGTTCTGTTATCATCACCATCTATCTGAAGTGCTGTACATAGCTGCCCACAGTATGCTACTTTGCACAGTTTGTAGAGAGGACAGGAAAGCCAGTTTTGCCACCAACGTGACTTGTTTTCCAGGTCACTTAAATTCTTTTTCTTTCCCAGCACAAAGTGGAATGCTAGGGAAGAAATTCACAAAGGGCTTTCATGTTGTTCCTGGACTGGTATTGTCTTTCTGTGATCCCATGTTAATATCCTCAAAATCAAATTATTTCATTTCCTGTTGGTTATTGTTCAAGAATAATAACAAAGTGTAGAAATTTTGAAGCAGTTCTGGACTCTTCATTGGTGGGAACTCCTGCCTATCTTGGTTCCTCAACTCTTCCCATTTCTTTTTCCCTATAGAGGAAAAGCTGCCATGGGCCCTCCCCTCCAAAATATTTTGCAAATCCCTTCATCTCCTTATTTTATCCACACCTTTCTTAATCTTCAAACCCAGCAATCATCAATTCATCTTTTATTATTATTCTTCTGCCCACATAAGGTTTCAGTCTTTAGGGGGAAAATGCTGTTTGTTGGCTGATCAAACCGGTTAATTTCACCATTCTGCAAATTCTGATAGTCTTCCAATGTAGGGATTTCATTACTGTTGTATAATTGTGCATATCGTACACAATGTCAGTCTATCATGGTCTTTTCTAATTCATTGTCCATAAGCCTCAATGAAAAGAGTTCTGGTTTCTTAGCAATATTAATCTCTAAATTTCTTTGCATTATTATTTGAATTTGTATCCAAAATTTCTTAGCTTTCTTACAATTCCACCAAATATCCTCTGGATTAAAATTCCTTTGTATTTTGTATTTGTAGTTTCTCTGCTTCCATATGCCCAGGATACATAATTTTATATAAAATAAATATATAATATAAAGATATTACGAAGAGATGGCAGCTATTAATGGATACTGGTTCTAAGTTTGTTCACTTTGGAAAGATTATGATTAGCATATGTGCAACCTGTGCAATTGGCAACCAGTACAGTTTCTATAGATTAGACATAAGTAGTTCCATAGTTGGATGCAGAAGAAAACAAACCTTACAATTCTATTTAAAGATGATGTACCTTAATGATCTAAATTTTAAGATTGAAGTTGAAAAAGCAGAAAGGATGGGAGAAAATGAGGAAAAATATTCCATACATCCAATCAGGAAACTCAAATCAGACTTATTATCCACTCTAAGAATATTGGTTATTGTGTTGTGTTTTTAGAGAAAGAACATTCAGGAAGTAGTTTTATAAAAACTCTGCTGAAATTAATACCTCTCTCCAATTTTGTTCATTGCATTTCTGGAATATCATATGTGAAGAATCCCCCATTTATGAGAAGTTGCTCTGAGCACAGTTGGCCCTTCCTTGACGCATTCCTTTAGTTTCCTCATCCGTTTCCGCTCCTTTGTCCCTTCAAACACACATTTTTAAAGTTCAAGGGACACACACTCAGAACCAACATTAATATAGACAAAAGTTCCAGGTTCTGGAAATAGCCACCACAATACTAAGGAGGACAAAACATGCAGGTGCTTTTTAAATGAAGGATATGACAAGGACACCTAACTTCCTGTCTGTTGCTGGAGTATAGTGTCTTTCTGCAGCACATAAACTAGGTCTAAAGTGATGGTACTACAGGGAGAATAGATTTATGAGGAATAGGTTAGGTTTATGTCTGTATAAGACATTTCTCAGTCTGAACAACACCCCAAATCTTTGCAAACTGGAATTTCAGATAGACTGATCAGGCACCATTTTTCTTTCTTTTTGCATTACTTCAAATGATATTCAGACACATGATGAATACTCATCTGTATATGTATGTGTTTGACTTGTTTTCTTATAGAATTTAAACTTCAAGGGGAAACTAAATAGTTATAATGTTTGTCACACTATTGGCTTTGCATAGCCAAGCCAATGAGACCATTAGAGAAGGAACTTAAGGCTCAGATACAGGAGCCCATTCAGAAGAATGAACACAAGGGAAGGACCCAAACTGAAAATACAGTATCGTATTTTTTGAAGAATAAAACGTACCTATTTTCCCCAAAAAAGAGGGTGAAAATCTGGGTGCGTCTTATACTCCAAATGTAGCTCCGCCCAGCTTCTCAAACGGAGGTTTCAGAGGCTGAAAAAAGCATCAGAAACAAAGCTTCAGAAAAGAAGCCCCCAAACAGAGCTTCAGAGGCTTTTTTTCTGAAGCTGTTTCGGAGGCTTTCAGAGGCAGAAAAAAAAAAGTTTGCCAAAGAAGTGAGCAACAATTTAAAGATTAATTCTTCTACCACCAGACCCAGTTTAACCTGTCGTAATATGACAGTTCTGTAATTTAAAGAAGCCCCTTACTTCTTTAATTTGCAATTCCAAATTTCATAGTGAGCATCTCATCTAGTTTATTCCTCAAATCGGTCTATTAGAATTAAAAATACATGGCAGCTTGTGATTTTCTGAAGAGAAGGAACACCTTTTAAAAACAGAAGTACTTTGTTTTGTTGTAGCCACCTGATTGTACATATTTTAATATATTGCTTTTAAAATGTTCATCACTCAAGCAAATTCAATGATTATCTTCAGGCTCCTGAAGAAAATACAGTTTAGAGAAAATATGAAATCAAATCTCAGAGGTAACACATACTAAATTCCTCAATATCAGTGTCTCTAAACGGTAGAATCAGATTAACAGAGTTGGAAGGGACCTTGTAGGTCTTCTAGTCCAACCCCCTGCCCAAGCAGGAAACTCTATACCATTTCTGACAAATGGCTGTCCAGTCTTTTTCTTGAAAGCTTCCAGTGATGAAGCTCCCACAACTTCTGAAACAAGCTGTTCCATTGGTTCATTGTTCTCACTGTCAGAAAATTTATCCTTATTTCTAGGTTGAATCTCTCCTTGATCAGTTTCCATCCATTATTCCTTGTCTGGCCTTCAGATGCTTTGGAAAATAGCTTGACCCCCTCCTCTCTGTGGCAGCCCTCAAATGTTGGAACACTGCTATCATGTCTCTCCAGTCCTTCTCTTCACTAGACTAGCCATGCCCAGTTCCTGCAACTGTTTATCGTATGTTTTAGCTTCCAGTCCCCTAATCATCTTGGTTGATCTTCTTTGCACTCTTTCTAGAGTCTCAACATCTTTTTTATAATGTGGTGACCAAAACTGAATGCAGTATTCTAGGTGTAGTCTTACTAAGGCTTTATAGAGTGGTAATAGTACCTGACTCTCTCTGTTAATGCAATTTAGGATTGCACTGGCTTTTTTGTCTGCCGCCACACACTCTTGGCTCATATTTAATTGGTTGTCCACTAAGACTCCAAGATCCCTCTTACAGTTACTGCTATTAAGCCTGGTTTCACCCAGTCTATATGTGCGCTTTGGTTTTTCCTGCTTAAGTGTAAGACTACTTTTCTCTATATTGAATTTCATTTTGTTAGATAGGGCCCAGTGTTCAAGTCTGTTAAGATCCATCTGGATCTTGAGTCTATCATGTAGGGTGTTGGCTATTCCTGCCAGCTTAGTATCATTTGCAAATTTGATAAGTTCCCTTCTATTCCCTCTTCTATGTCGTTTATGAAGATATTGAAGAGTACTGGGCCTAAGATGGAACCTTGTGGTACCCCACTCTTATTTCCCTCCATGTAGATGTAGTACCATTAAGGACTACTTGTTGAGTACAGTTTGTCAGCCAGTAATAAATCCATCTGATGATGATGCTTTTTTCTAGTTTACACACTTTTTTCTAGTTTACCAAGACGTAGGTTGTGGTCTACTTTGTTGAATGCCTTGCTGAAGTCTAAGTATATTATGTCCACATTATTTTGCTGGGCTAGTAATTTAGTCACTATGTTGAAGAATGACATAAGATTGGTTTGGCATGATCTGTTTTTAACAAACCTGTGCTGACTTATAGTTATTACTTTCCTTGTTTCTAGATGTTGGCAGATCTGTTTTTTTTTTTTTAAATTATATTTTCCAATATCTTCCCGGGTATTGATGTTAGGCTGATTGGGCTGTAGTTTTCTGGGTCTGTTCTTTTCCCTTTTTTGAAGATGGGAACCACATCAGGCTCTTTTCCAGTCCTCTAGTAGTTCCCCGGTTTTCCAGGATTTTTGAAACATGTGGTACAGTGCAGGGGTGGGTTCTACTTACCTTTACTACCAGTTCACAATGGGATCACACGTGCCTTGATTCTGCACATGCGCAGAAGCTTCTGTGCATGCGCAGATCACTGATGATGACCTCCGGGGCAGTGGGCAGGACCTCCCGCCAGTTTTACTACCAGTTCTTGTGAACCGGTCCAAACCAGGGACAACCCACCACTGGTACAGTGGTTCTGAGATGATATCTGCCAGCTCCTTTAGAACTCTGCGATGTAATCCATCAGGTCCTGGGATTTGTATTCATCAAGATCAGACAGGTGTTCTCTTTCCATTTTTTTTTTTGCTTATTTTAACATTTATTTATAGTCTGTTTTTTTACAGTTATGTTTTTGAGAGTTGGACTATACTTTCTTTTTGCGTGAAGACCGATGCAAAGAATGAATTGAGCAGCTCTGCTTTCTCTCTGCTGCCTGTTACTTCCTTGCCATCTTCTCTCTTTAGTGGACTGACTGTTTCCTCGATTTCTTGTTATTTATATGTTGGAAGAATCTTTTTTTTTTTTTTTTTTACTTTTGTTGCAAGTCTTTCTTCATTCTGAACCTTTGCTTTCCTGACTTCATCTTTGCATATTGTGGCTATCTGCTGATATTTTGCCTTAGTTATGTGTCCTTTCCATTTTTTGTACTTGTCTTTTTTTGCCTTTCAATTTGGCAGAGAGATCTTTGTGCAGCCATGCTGGTTTCTTCTTGGATTTCTTGTTTTTCTTTTTCAGTGGTATTGTGCTGAACTGAGCTTTTATGATCATATTTTTCAGAGTTTCCCAAGCTTTTTGAATTGTTTTCCAGTTTAGGATTTGCACCCAAGGAATCTTTCCCAAGTTCTCTCTGAGTTTGTTAAAATCAGCTCTTTTAAAATCTAGGACTCTGGTATCATTACGTTCTATTGCTTGTGTTTGTGTTATGCTGAATTCTAGTATGACATGGTCACTCTCACCCAAGGTTCCTGTGGTTTCAATTTCCTCTATCACTTCTTCTTTGTAAGAATGAAGACTTCTTGGCATGACCACTTATGCCACTGATTGTGCATATGTATATTAATTGTGGCATAGTTTTACTATGTTTTACATAGTAAAACATGATTTTACGCTGATGATGTAAAAATATTTAACACCACCAACAATGCTGCTGCCCTTCAAAAAGATCTTGACTTTATGTCGGAATGATCAAACAATTGTCAATTTCAAATCTCAACCAACAAATGCTCAGTCTTACACATTGGCAAAAAGAACCAGAACACAAAATACAAGCTGAGTGGACACGACCTTGTAGATGACCCTCACTCTGTCAAGGACCTTGGAGTACTCATATCCAATGATCTAAGTGCCAAAGCCCACTCATATCTAATGATCTAAATGCCAAAGCCCACATTAATGCCAAAAAGGCATTAAGAGTTGTAAACCTAGTATAGCTTCTTCTCTGGTAATATCACACTACTAACCAGAGCATACAAAACATTTGCTAGACCAATTCTCAAATACAGCTCATCTGTCTGGAACCCGCACTACATATTGGACATTAATACAATTGAACGTGTCCAGAAATATTTCACAAGAAGAGTCCCCCACTCCTCTGCTCACAACAAAATACCTTATGCTTATACCAGACTTGAAATTCTGGGCTTAGAAAACTTAGAACTACACTGTCTTCGGTATGACCTAAGCATAGCTCATAAAATTATCTGCTACAATGTCCTACCTGTCAATGACTACTTCAGCTTTAACCACAACAATGCACGTGCACACAACAGATACAAACTTAAAGTGAACCACTCCAAACTCAATTACAGAAAATATGACTTCAGCAACAGAGTGGTCAATGCCTGGAATGCACTATCTAACTCTGTGGTTTCATCCCCAAACCCCCAAAATTTTAATTTAAGACTGTCTACTGTTGACCTCACCCCATTCCTAAGAGGTCTGTAAGGGGCGTGCATAAGAGCACCAGTGTGCCTACCGTCCCTGTCCTAATGTTTCCTCTATTCATATTTATTTTATGTATTCAATTCATGCTTATACTTATATATACATTCTTGACAAATAAAATAAAATAAATAAAAATAGTTACAAACAATTGTTATGCATTGTTATAACAAGAAAGTCTGTGTTATACTTGATTGGTTTGTGATACTAGTATTAACTGTTAATGGACACATTCTAGGGTTCTTCCTTGTAGTTTTATGTCTTTGAATTAGATTTGGACTAAACACCTCTAAATGAGGGGTGCCTTAAGAAAAAGGCTTTTTTTCCTCTATGGAGTAAGAGACATAGTTCTTTAAAGAGCCACTCCTTTTTCTGCTTGGGTAAATCATAACATCTCTTTTGGCAATCATAGAGTTGTCATATTCAATAGTGTTTCTAAATTAAGAATTTATTAAAGTTCACATGTTCATTTATTTATTTGATAGATTGATATCCCCTCTTTCCTTTGGGAACTCAACACTGTGCAACATTATAGCACTCTCTGTTCCTGTTTTCCTCACAACAATTATCCTGTAAGGTAGGTTGGACTAAGAGAGAACAATTGATCCCAGATCACCCAGAAAACTTCCTCCTCTGACAAGGAACTGATTAGCATTAGAAGACACTAGCAGGCAAAGATTTTTTCAAATTCAGGCAATTCCATTTTCCTTTCCTTTTTTTTTTTTTTTTTTGCTAATTATGAAAACCAATCACAATCAGCGTTTGTGTCTTTCCACAAAAAGAATGTGAGTTCTTTGTCTTCTCTTCCCTGAAAGTGTAATAAAGTTGTGGTGAAGAATATAATTTGTCATGACCTCCTTTTCTTCTGTGGTTCTAAAAGAATAAAATAATAAACTGTAAGGGAAAAGAGAAGATGTAAGAGGGCATGATTGGGAGACTCAAAATCCAGGCCTGACATTTCCAGAGGGTGAGCTGAAAAAGGGAACTCTTCCTAGAAAACTAGAGAGCAGTTGTTGATCGGTGTAAAGGAGACTGAGGTAAATAAATTTAGTATTGGCATATTGTATGGAAGTTCCTTTCCCCAAATTATTAAATCCCTAGAAGTTTTTTATAAAGAGTAAATTGTTTTCAGATTGATCTATTCATTTTTAAATAGATCAGCTACTTTGTTTCTCAATACTTTCTATTTTCTCTATAAGGAGTTTTGAATAAGACTTTTTGTTTGGATTTTTGGTTTCTTGTGCAGAAGAGGATATCCGAAAAAATGACTAATCTGGACATATCTATGATATAAAACAAGGGAGTTGCCATGACCTCTCTGGTTGATGTCATTTTAATAAATTAGCCCCTCCAAGAATCTACTTCAATGTTTTTCAACCTTAGCATCTTTAAGATAAGTGGACTTCAACTTCCAGAATTCCTCTGCCAGCCAAACACTGATTTACTTCTTCAGATAGTGATTTCCAACATGCTATCTTCACTTTCTTTCCAAATTTACTCACATGATTAAAAGTGTACTGCAGTCTGGATTCTCAATATAAAAGTCCAATCTAAGGGTTTATCTTAATCTCCCCCACCTAATTTTTTTTGATTTTTGGTATTTCACCCACACTTACTTCGTCACCTTCTCTGAGCTCCAGCTGTTTCCTCCATCCCACTTTCTTCTGGCCCCCCATTGTTCCCTCCTCACGGACACATAATCGTCATGTATATTTTTTCCGGTTCTTTCCAGCTGCTGAGGAAAATTATAAACATCCAAGGACAGCATGAAAAACAAACTCTTGTGCACCTCCAGGAAGAAGATGCTGGTCTCATAAAATAAACTTTGGGAGATGGCTTCCAGCAATAAATTATTATCAATAGATCCGTGGCTTTGTAAGAGCCTTTCCACTTAATACATCCTCTTAAATTTAATACTTAATCTAGCCTCTGAACTATATTCACAATACATGTCTAAAGTTAAATACTATGTTTTAAAATGTATCTTGTTTAAAAAATTGACTATGCATTGCAAATTGTAACAGGAAGGGTCCTTTTTAGAGACTAGAAGTAGAACTATTTAATCCTCAGATCCACTGGAAAAAGTAACAGAGAATATTGAGTGATATGAGCAAAATATTCTCTGTGTCAATTAAATATAGGTGGGGCACATAAGCATTTTAAAAGGAATTTAATTAGGTTAGATGTCATGGATATTCTCAGTCATCGATTGAGAATTAGGTTAACCAACTGATTAGCCTAGTTTCTTGCCACTCAAGGAAATGGGGCACGATAGAGTTACAAAAAAGACTTAGTTCAAATCAGGGGTGAAATGCTCCCTATCTGGCCTGGCTCACCCAAACCAGTAGTAAAAAAGGTTACTGGTTTGCCGAATCGGTAGTAAAAAATGTAAAAAAAAAAAAAGTTCTGATGATCAGCTGAGCGACACGCAATCATCGGAACTTTTTAAAAAATGCTTTTAGCATTTTTTAAGCATTTTTATAGCATTTTTAAAGCATTTTTCTCCGGAACCGGTAGTAAAAATGCTTTTAAAAAGTAAAAATAAAGTTTATAAGTCATGTGTTCTGATTTGTAATTGTATCACTTATTACAGGCAAGATAGTTTGTTTTTCTCTCTGGCTTTGCTAGTATCTTGTTTTAGCACAGGGGTGTTAAACTCAATTTCATTGAGGACCACATCAGGGCTGTGGTTGATCGGGGGGGTTGGGGGGCATGGCCGACTGGGTGGGCGTGGCTGACTGGGTAGGCATGGCCAGCTTGACGCCGCTCCCCAAACTGCTGGCATGTTTCCTCTTTGCATTGGGTAGACTGGGCCGAAGCCACGCTGTCCCGATGTTTCCTCTTCGCATTGGGTAAACCAGGCCAAAGTGACACGGGTAGACCAGGTCAAAGTGACGCAGGCCAGCCCCTTACATTTTCCACGATGGCCCCATGGACCAGATCTGACTACATCGTGGCTCGGATGCAACCCGTGGGCCTTATGTTTGACAGCCCTGTTTTAGGATATCACCAACTAATGGGGAAAACTGCACTCAGTCATGGCACTGTGACAGAAACAGGAACAAGGAGAATCTGACCACAGGGAATCTGGCTTTTCTAGGCTAATTTGTCTGTCTCTTCTTCCAAAATCTCTGAGCATTTCCCAAGTTAAAATAACATGAAGTAAGGAAACAAGGAAGATATCATGGCAGAAATAGACCTAAAAATTGTACAATTAGCTAGATTCAGTATATAGAGTGAGAGAACTGAAACTGCATAGATATTAAGCAGGATCTCTCTTGCTTTGAGGAAGAAATTCAAAATGACAAATACAGGGAAACTGACAAATAGCTCCAAATATACCCCTCTTTTCCCTCAATTAAAATGATGGTGTTGTACTTGCTTTCTCTGTTTTGTTTGCAGTCTAGAGAGAGAAGGTGATACTAAAATAGGTAGGATAATGAGAAACAGTTTAAAAGGATTTCAGGACACTACATGAGAATGGAAAAGGCAAAAACTGAAAGAGAAATAATAATAGCTGTAACTTTGAGAAGGATCTTGGCGTCTTAGTGGACAACCAGTTAAATATGAACCAATAGTGTGTGGCGGCAGCCAAAAAAGCCAATGCAATCCTAAATTGCATTAACAGAGAGATACAATCAAGATCAGGTGAGGTATCATTACCAATCTATAAAGCCTTAGTAAGGCCACACCTAGAATACTGCATCCAGTTTTGGTCACCACATTATAAAAAAGATGTTGAAACTCTAGAAAGAGTGCAGAGAGGAGCAACGAAGATGATTAGGGACTGGAAGCTAAAACATATGATGAACGGTTAATTTCCAAAGCACCCAAGGCCAGACAACGAATAATGGATGGAATCTCAAGGAGAGATTCAATCTAGAAATAAGGAGAAATTTTCTGACAGTGAGAACAATGAACCAATGGAACAGCTTGCCTTCAGAAGTTGTGGGAGCTTCATCACTGGAAGTTTTCAGGAAGAGACTGAACTGCCATTTGTCAGAAATGGTATAGAGTCTCTTGCTTGTGCGGGGGGTTGGACTAGAAGACCTACAAGGTCCCTTCCAACTCTGTTAATTTGTTAAATGGCTGAAGTGGAAACAGGGTGGTGAGCAGAGCAGAGGAGGTGTGCACCCATGTCCCAATACTTTATATTTCTCAATCTTGGCAGCTTTAAGATGTGTAGGCTTCAAGCTGGGTGGAGAATTCTGGGAGCTGAAGCCCACACATCTTAAAGCTGCTAAGGTTGGGATACACTGCCCAATACTCTGAAAATACAATTCCAGTTACATTTGCCATACAGGTAATCTGTATGTCAGGGTTCCAAGTAACACCCCCAATGAAAGAAGACTCCGAGGCTAGAAATTCCTCAAAGTTCCATTTTATTAGAGATGTCATATTGGCACATCTGGGAAAACCTGAATCTGAAAGCTTCCAGGTTTTCCCCACCCAAAAGAAAGTCCAAGTTCCTGCCCCAGCACCCACATGTCCATCACATGGTCCAATCAATGCACCGTCCCAACTGGAGATGCCTCCCAGTCACACCGCTCCAGGTGCAGGGCAGGATGTTCTTGACCCTCAGAGAAAAGAATGTTATTATGGGTCCAACTCCATACAATCCCCCCTCCCAGTTTCCCACAGCACTAAATGTGGCAGCCCAGAAGATCCAAAGTAAAAGATGGCTTCCAGGACTGACACTGTATTTGTTCCCAAGGAAATGAAAGGCAAAACACAACATTTTAAAAAGCATGCTAAACTATTTTTGCACAGTTGCTGGGTTAAGGGATGCACTATTTTTTGCCAGTACAGCTAATGATGGCTTAAGGCAATCTCCCTTGTGTATGGAGAATAAATTAGAGGCAGTGTTATGCAACCAAGACAGAAAATGGGGCCTGGAGCATGACAGGGCCCTGCTAAGATGGGATAGAGTTTCAGCATTTGACACTCAGAAGTTTTGAAGGAAAAGGAGATTATCTCTTTTAGTTACTATAAATAAAAAGGATGATGATGGACCAGGACTAATTCAGCAAGTGGTATTAAACTGGGGTTGAATGAATATACACAGGATGTGGGGTGGCATAGGCATTCTCTCTATACTCCTCTCCCACCATTCTCTCTAAGCTAGCATTTTTCAACCTTGGCAACTTTAAGAGGTGTAGAAGTCAACTCCCAGAATTCTCCAGGAAGCCGATTCCTAATCATTCAATGATAAATTCTGTGGATGATCTCTTGTCTCTTGCCACAATTACATAGGTTTTATGTGTGATTCATGTATTTTCCAGTAGTTCATCTATCAATTTGATGCCTTGTCAACCACTTCTCTTTCTGTCCATCTTGTTATGTATTATATTTTCCACAGATGCATCAACCCTCATGAAGTGTCCAAAGTGTGATAGTTTTGTTTCATGCTTCTTGTATTCCTACACACACACACACACACACACACAGAGAGAGAGAGAGAGAGAGAGAGAGAGAGAGAGAGAGAGAGAGAGAAAGAGAGAAGATAAAAACTAATGCAAACTAATGTCAAGTAAGAAGGAAAGAAAAAGAAGGAAATCTGAGAAAGAAAGAAAAAAATAGAAAAGTAAAAAATACAAAGAAATTAGTTTTGGTTTTCTTTAAGAAGTTATAAGTACAATAAAGTTTTTCTTCTTATTCTAAGGTAACAATATGAATCTCTTCTTTCTATAATCAAAATTATAAACTATGAGTTCATCTTTTTCTGTTTTATGCAAAACATCCACTTTCACATGTTTAAAATTTCAATAAAAGTTTATTAATGTAAAGGTAAAGGAACTGTTAAGAGGTACTAAGCAATGTAATGTTGGAAGTATTTAATGAACTCTTAGTAAATGCAAAGATACCAAACTCATGGATGGAGGCATTTATTATTCTTATACCTAAAGAAGATACAGATTTACAACAAATTAAAAATTACAGACCAATTTCATTGTTGAATGCTGACTATAAAAAGAACCATAATAAACAAGAGAGGGTACATTGGGCATCCCTTTTTTTAATCTGTCAAGGTTTAGATAGATCTCCATTAACAATTACCGGTAGGTATGTTTTCTGTGAATTGTAAATTAATCCATTAAAATGCCATTTTGTAAAGTTTTCTTTAAAGTTCATGTCTTTCAAAATTTTTAACAAAAAAACCCAGTACAAATTGTCAAAGGCCTTCTTGGCATCTAAGAAAATAAATGCAGCTTGTTTTTCATTATTTTGCTCCAAATATTCCAAAATCTCTAAACTTATCTTTAACTGCCTTTTAGGTTAAAAACGTACATTGATCCTGTAACAATTAATGTTATAAAATTATTTTCAATTTATTAGCTAAAATCATTATAAACAAGTTGTAGTCATTATCCAATATTTGTATCAGCCTATAGTTGCTTGTTAAAACAGAATCTTGTCCCTTTTTGGGTATTAGTTCTATATTGGCCTCTTCCTAACTCTCTGGTATCTTTCCTATTTCTAGAATAGAATTCATCATGTTCTGAAAAGGTTCTAAAAGTTCATCCTCAAAACATATAAGAACCTGATAATCCATATGAACTATGCACTTTTCCTGTTTTATAGCTTTATAAATTTCTTCTTGTTTTAGATTCATGTGTTATATTATTTTGTGTTGTGATTTTTTTATGTTATGTTATGTTGTTATGGTATTTATTTACAATTTGACACCAATCTTGCCTGCAGATGACCATTCATAATGTGTTTCTGTTTCTCTGTAATTTTCTTAAAAAAAAAAATATGCATCCAGTTTCTTCAGAGAAATGTCACTTCCTTTATAAAGTTGAAGTAATATTAATGAAATGCTTTTTGTATAGCCAGTCTACCCATTAATATAGTATCTTTCTCTGCAAATTCAACATCATTTTCTTTTATTTTTATTTAATAATTCATAGGCCAACCCCCTTTCTCTGGTTTTGCTTGCAAACTCTTTTTTTTTTTGCTTTACATAGTTCATTTTCTATTTCCATTTTTCTTACTGTTAACATAGATAACTTTAGTTGTACAGGGAGTCCTTGATTTGCCACCATTTGTTTAGTGATTGTTCAAAGTTATTGCAGCACTGAAAAAAGTGCCTTATGAGCCCATTGCTCACACTTATGACCATTGCAGCATCTCCATGGTCATGTGATCAGAATTAGGACACTTGACAATTGGCAGGTTTTTATGATGGTTGCAGTGTCCCAGGGTCATGTGATCACCTTTTGTGATCCTCTGACAAGCAAAGTCAATGGGGAAGCCAGATTCACTTAACAATTATATAACTAATTTAACAACTGCAATGGTTCACTTAACAACTGGAGCAAGAAAGGTAATAAAATGGAGCAAAACTCCATTAACAATTGTTTGGCTTAGCAATCAAAATTTTGGGTTCAAGTGTGGTTGTAAGTCAAAGACTACCCGTACAAATATACCTTATTGAGAAGTACTTATACTCTCTTGAATATGTTTTTAATTCTTACCTTTATCTCATCCAAAGTAGTTTGTATTTATTTTGTCCTCTGGGATTGCTCTAACTCTCAAACAAAATTTCTTCACTCTTAATTCCAATAGCACCAGATTAACTACTTCTCTTTCAAACTCTGTCTATAACTTTTGTCTTACTCTTCAGAATTTCACTGTGCCATTAATCTGTTTTATATTCCAGACATTTGTACAGAGCTTAACTTCTTCTTTCATCTCCTCTTTTATCTTTATAAATCTTTGATCCCTTTTTTTAAAGCTGTCAAATTAGTATCAAATGATTCAGCTAATTTATTGCCTAATTTTCTCAAACATTTTCTGGAATAAATCTGATGTAATTCTTCTCTCTGCAGGTTGTTCTAGTGATCTCCTCTTCCTGCTTTTGTTTTATTTGCAATACTGCCACTTGCAATATTGTAATCAAAAAATGAGAGTATTTCAATTTCAAAGGAAATAGTAAAAGGGAGCTCTTCTTTTTAGCTATTAATTAATTACATCCAAAAGTTGTTTAAGAAATTAGACATGTATGTATATAGGTTGCATTTCAACGTGATTGAAATCCCTCAATTCCTAACCATCCAATTTTATGAGAAAAGTCCTGTCTCTTTGGACTCCTTATTTCATTTTTAGATTGATTGCTCTTAGATCATATTCAGTATCTGCAACATATTATTCAGATATGTTAGATTATTGACATTCCTGTCATGGATTGACTCCAATCTTTAATTCTTCCAAACCTGTGGCTCATATTTAGTTTATAAATTGAGGAGTTCTTTTCCATAGGTAAATTATTGGGTGTTAACAAATTCTGTCCTCACTCACTGTGGTTTCCGGCTATTGTAGAGTTTTCTTATCCGAAAAATCAGATTATAGGGGATAACAATTGTTTTGAAGGAGTTCCGATGAGTAACATTATTTTAAAAATGGCATAGTCCATAAAGCAGAACTTTTTGATATTCAATTCCTCTATCCATGATCCATTTAATGTTAGTTATATGGCCTTTTGTTTCCTTTTTCTTTCTGAAGCTTGTTCAACTTCTACTTCTCCCTAATTATTCTGCAGACTTATTATCAGTATCTTGCTGGAATGTGGTGTTAGGGCTGTTAGGGCATAATTAGAACATTCCTCTAAATCTCCCTTTTTCGGGATTGGGATATAGATAGACCTTTTCCTGTTTTTTGGCCATGCTGCTTTTTCCCATGTTTGTTGGCAGAGGACTGTCATGTTCTTGTTTGTTCCCATGCCAGCCTTCTTTAATAATACTTGGGCTTTCCTATTTTTTTTTCTTCTGCCCATCTGACTTCCTCTTCGAGCACCTCTGTTTCCTCTTGATATTCTTCTCTTGTGAATATGATGTTGCCCATTTTTGCCTTCTTGTACTGCTTTACAATATGATTCTTTTACCTTCTTTTAGATTACATTTCATCATGATTGGGTTTTTTTTTGGTCTAATATATATTTCTGTGATTGCTGATTCATAGTGAAGTGCTCAGCAATCTTTTGTAATTCATCATGCAGCTTTTCCAAAAGTTGTTACATGCATTTTGCATATGTTGCTTAATTAAATGCAATATATTTGATTGTGGTGTGGTCCATCTGAATATGTGTGGGTAGAGAGCTATTTTTTATCTTGTCAAAATGACCTGTTACATACTCCATTTCTACACAAAGCATATATATCAAACCCCTGTAGCACTGTGGCCAAATTTTCAAACTGTTTTTAATGTAGGTTCCTCTTCAGTTTTTGCATTAAAGTTGCCAGTAGTTATTAGAATATCCTTTTTTGGTGTTGTTCTATTACTTATTGTAATATTGAATTCAATAATCAGGGTCCATCACTGATACATGTATCTGTATAATTGTAAAACTAAGTAGCTGTTTTTGAATCTTGAGAGACAGGCTTCCTATAAGCTAGACTGTTTATAGGTTTTGTTACAGATAGAACTAGAAGTGAAACTCACAATCCCCTGAATATCTGAATTTAGTCATTGCAATACTTATATGAGTAACACTTGAGTTATTTATAAGAAATAACCAATATTCTCAAAATCGATTTATTCCCCATTTCTACTGATGGTTAATTTTTAAAAAATGCGTATGTAATGTTTGGATTACAATATTACATCAGATAGGTTTATTTGTGAAAAAAATACTGTTCAGTAGGCAAAAGGATGGTGAATTGTCTTCTAGAAATCCCTCTGTAGTTTATATGTGAATACTTGAATAAATGTACTGTGTTTCCCCCAAAATAAGACCCTGTCTTATATTTTTTTGAACCCTGAAATAAGCGCTTGGCCTTATTGCCATGCGCTCAAAAGCCCAATTGGGCTTATTATCAGGGGATATCTTATTTGGGGGGAAACAGGGTACAATTCAGCTTTCTTTGTATGGCAAATATATGCTTTGTATGTCCTTTGAATATCATGGATGAATAACCATGGGCACAACAAGCAGCAGTCTATAATTGTTCATTTGTGTTGAATATAATGCAGTGTTTCTCAACCTTGATTACTATAAGATATGTGGACACACACTCCCAGAATTCACCAACCAGACATGTAAACTACTGCATTGTAACTGAAAGCTTTTATAATGCTCAAACTACTGAAAACATTTTAATATATCCTGTAGCTATCAAGAATCCAATTTATATAACAAGGACTTTTAAAAATACAGCCATTTTTGCATTACACTCATTCAAAAGTACCAATTTTTAAATTCAGACAATGCTATATTAAATAAGGATGCTTGTGAAACAAATTCAATTGGAAATAATATTGAATATAGTATATGAAAGATGAACAGAGTTATATTATTTCTTTCCCCATCATCTGCAATAGTTTTTGGAAACCTCAGGTTACAACACATTAATATTAAAATTAAAAACATGTTCCTTTCACTAAAATCAAAAGGTTTGAGAATGCTAAAACAGGATTGTAGCATTTACTGTTGTAAAGGAAAAAATAAGATTAAATAAAATTGTGAAGACAGTTTACACAGATGGATCAGTTGGTCATTTGCAAACTTTAAAGCAGGTTTTCTTTCAAACTTGGCATTTTTCAGAATTGCTGGTTTGGGATTTCTGGGAGCTGAAGTCCACACATTTTAAATGTGCCAAATTTGAAAAACCACAGGACTAAAGAGCCAAGGTGGCACAATGGTTAGAGTGCAGTGGCTAGTTCAGCAAATCAGCGGATCAAATCTCACCGGCTCAAGGTTGACTCAGCCTTCCATCCTTCTGAGGTGGATAAAATGAGGAGCCAGATTGTTAGGGGGCAATATGCTGTTTAGTATACTGTCTTTGGTGGAAGTGGCCGGCATAGAAATATGACAAATAAATAAATAAATAAATGCATAATTAGGGCATATTTTCTTATTCTGAGTAACTACATTTGTGATTAGGAACACTGTATCCACAAAAAGAATGATATTTCCAAACTGCCTGTTATCCCAGCCTTTCTGTTTACTAAGATGCCTACAAATGACAAGTAGAGATGAAATTACAGAACCAATATCTTTCAATGTTTCATAACTAAACTAAGATTACTCATGGATATATTTAATACATACTTTGGCAGGTAAGATTGCTGACGGGACACTTCTCATTCTCACAAACAGTACAAAATATAGCAAAATAATAGGATGAATTTCCTTTAGAAAATTCAACAATGAAGCAATATTATCTCTCAAGTTTTTTCATTGCTAAGAATCTAGAAACTTTTCTAGATTCTCCAGTTTTGCAAGATGAAGTTGATATAAATTGTTCATCACAAATATTGATAAGAGAAGCTAGTAATTTTAATTTTTTTAATTGTAAACATGTTTTAATATATTGATCTTAATAAGATTTGAAGCTTCATATTTTAACTGATTCAAACTTTAAGAGATATAAAACAAAATTATTTTAGCTTCCTTTTTAAAATGTTCTGATATATAACTTCATTAAGTATCTTTATGGATGTATTTCTTCAGCAGTTTCTGATTGTAGACTTTCCACACTGCTGACATTTTAGTCCATGCTTGTATTTTTATAATTATTATGACATCTTTTTAGAATTTTAAGAAGAAATATTGGGCCAGATATTCTCTCTCAGCCATCTTAGCTTGTTGGCAAAAGTAGGAGGAAGAAGGAGCATTGATTATGTTCACCACTTTTTAAAAATAATAAATACCCAAGGCAGAAGGTGAGTGGGTGGCGGCTCCAGGGCAAGGCCAGAGCCAGGGAATGGTGCATTCCCTGTCCCAGCCAAGGTGGGTGGTGAGTGGGCGCAGGCTCGGGCTGCGAAATGGCACGTCCCTGGGCCCCAGGTGAGTGAAGGGCAAGTGGTGAAGGGTGAGTGGGTGGCATGTGTTTACCTTTGGTGAGCTGAGCAGAGCTGGCAAAGTGTGGAAGTGACTGGTGAGGCGATTAGCTTGGCCACTTGGCGAAAGCAACATATATAGGGATGGGATGGGTGGGACAAGCGGTGAGCGGGTGGGCATGGGCAGAGCCAACCAGAGGTGGTTTTTATCAGTTCAGTGAACCCAATTCAAATTGCCGCTACTGGTTCACCCAAACTGGTCTGAACTGGTCGAATACCACCTCTGCTCCCTCCCTATGCAACAACAGTCATTTACCTGCCTTTTGGGAATGAGAGGAAGGGAGGAAGGGAAGAGAAGGGAAGGGAAGAGAAGAGAAGGGAAGGGAAGGGAGATTTCTGATGCTGCCTTTCAGATTCCCACAAGAAAACTCAGTAGAAAAACTAGCAGGAAGTTAGAAGTCACTCCTGCTCCCACTGTTTTTTTTCTTTCCTTGGTCATTTTTTCCCCCTGTTTAGGTAAGGAAATATCTCTGAAACAATGACCCAGAAGAGTATGGATTGTCTATAAATGGATAAAATTATAGCCTATGCCAGATGCAAGGCTGCCACTTGCCCACCTCCACCCAAGTTGGAACAGATGTTTAATAACATTGTATGAACTTGGTTTAATAAGTATGACATGCTTACAAATAAATTCAATTTAATTTATTGTGTGCTAGAGTTTACTGTGGCTGCAAGTGGTATATTAAAAAAAATTAAAACTTTTTGTCCTAATTATCCAATTGTTACATTATGACTTTTCTATTTAGATCATATTTTCTCTAGCAAGAAAATGAATGTTTACTGTGAAATACAAAACCATATCTATTGTTTATTTAAGCAAGACGCATATAACAGCTATATGAGAAATGTCAGAGCTTTGAGACACACAATGTTTATTGTATATTATTATATTATTACTTGTACATTTTTTCCTAGAGATACGTTTTTGAAAATAATCCTGGGAGCCTGTAAAAAATATTTCAAATTTCACCATGGAAATATATGAATAACCCAACTAAATATATGATTAGCTGGGTTGAAGCTAATTGCTGGAATCTAGAAATAAATAACGTAAATCAAGTCTGTCAAGTCTGTCAAAGAGAAAGAAAGGAGAGAAAGAAAGAGGCAGACAATTTACAAGGCAACAATACACAAATTTTTGAATGACTACTGTTGTGAAAATGATGTAAAATTTAGAAAAATACAAGCTATTCAAAAAATTGAACAATATTTTATTTTATCACTGTGCCTCTAAGATTGAGGACATGAGGACAAAAAGGAGAAGTCCTCATTTTGCTGGATCTCTGGTAATCCTAATGGGATAGATCTCAGCTCCCATCATTTTTACTCATGGTCTCCTCTCACTCTTCTTATAATAATTATGGCTTCTGATATTTCTCTACTCCAATTTCAAAGATATGGTCTATGACTCTACTTTTAACAGACATACATAGAAATGAGTCACTCCACTTCCAGAAGCAGCTGCTAAACAGTCCAGCACAACTGCACGTCCCCACAGTTTGTTTTTTTTTAAAGGCATATTACAGGCAGTCATGTAGAACCACGTTCTTTTCTCCAGAACCTATTAGATCATTTTGATGAAGTCTGACTTAATTGTGGCATTGTGATGGCATTTTTCTGTGAAAACTACCGATCCTGGTTTTTTGCATTCTTATCAGAGCTGTTGTTATATTCTTACGAACAATACTCATGGTCCAGCACCATTTAAGAAGGGGAAAGCAACTAGCAAGTAATTTTTGTAGCTTTTGAGCCGTTGGTCTCCTCTCCCAAAAATTCACCCCTTCAAATGTTGCTCTAAAGTTTAGGGCTAATTTGGCATATAATATTATAATGGCATAGATCAGTGTTTCTCATCATGCTGGCTGGGGAATTCTGGGAGCTAAAGACCACACATCTTAAAAATGCCAAGGTTGGGAAGCATTGTTACTTGGAAGGTACAGTTCCAGTTAAGGGTCAGCTGCCTAGTAATCAATGAAGTTGTGACCAAAGGCTTGCTATTTTGAGCCAAGTTATCTTTGTTGTTTCCTTGGACAGGAAATGCCATTTGAATGGCATAGGGGAAAACACCAAAACTACTAGTGAGGTTACAGCAATTATGTTTTACTTCTGAGAACAGCTAGGGAAACTTTGTAAAGGTGAGAGTAGGAAGGAAAGGAAGGGAAAGAAGGAGGGAGGGAGGGAGGGAGGGGGTTATGAAGAAGTAAACAAAGTTTTTAACATTTAAAATAGATAGAATTCTCATTATCCTGCAATGGCTGCCACCTTGACTTTTCTCCCCATACCCATACCCTATGAACTCTCTAGCAGAAAAGAAGGTTGCTTCACTGGTGCCTTAATATTTCTACTTCTGCAGTAAGGCAGAAAAGTCCATTTGTTCAATTATCAGTTCTGGAAGTTGTGGGTGCAAGTAAATTGTAGCTATGGGAAGTAGTGGTGCAACTCTCTGACCTTATTTAGAATGGGGTGTTGATGTCATTTGCTGGAATACTGTAATAGATGAAAAGCTCTTCTAAATAAGAAGAGTTGTTTTTCCAACTTAGTTTTGCAGAGGAAGAACATTCCTCAGCAATAGGGTCACCCACCTTGCACTCTGGATGATAGATACCTGAAGATTCTTCCTGTCAGTATTAAATTACGCCTATATAAGACCATGCTCATACTAATCAATTTCCGACCCTCTTCCCAACCCTTCTATACAACGCATTACTTATGATGGGCAGTAGAATGATAGAAACGTCAGCTTTCAAAATAGATCAGGTAAATCAGACTTGTCATATAGGCCGGTGTGAAAGTTATTGTAAAGTTTAATAACAATTATAGTATAGTATAATAAAATCTATTCTCCCTCCTTTTATTTATGTGTGAACTAGGGATCATGATTACACAAATTATGTTCTTACTCCAAATGCAGGTCCCATTTTATCTGACCATTGCCTCGATAGTAACTGCTTTTCCTATCTCTTAAAGACATTTCTTCTGCCCTCTATGGACCTCTGACTTGATAGAATCATAAGGTGGGAAGGAACCTGGAAAATCTTTTAGTACAAATTCTTTCTCAAGGTTAGAATCATCAGACCAGCCCAGAGAAATGGCTGTTAACCTTCTTTGGAGCACTCATGGGTCCAGGAGACAAGCTGCTTAATAACTCTCACTGCTTTGTAGTGTAATTGCACTGCAATACATTTGTCTGATATACTTTCCCCCTACTTCTGTGCAGTGGGTAGATTGCTAAATATTAAGAAGAGAACAGATTTACTCAGCTGTGGACATGGTAGAATTATTGCGGCAATTATTGTTTTGTAGCTAAAATGCCTACTTAGATGGTTTGAAGGTTAAAAAAGGAACAAATGTTCCTTTTAGTCCTCGACTTACAAGTTTGTTTAGTCACCATTCAAAGTTACAACGGTACTGAAAAAAGTGACTTATGACCATTTTTCACACTTACAACCATTGCAGCATCGCCATAGTCACGTGATCAAAATTCAGACGCTTGGGAACTGACTCATATTTATGAAGGTCGTAGTGCCCTGAGGTCATGTGCAATCTGTGACCATCTGACAAGCAAAGTCAATGGGGAAGCCAGATTCACTTAACAACCTCGTTACTAACTTAAGAACTGCAGTGATTCACTTAATAAGTTTGTAAAATGGGGCAAAATGCACTTAACAAATGTCTTACTTAACAACAGAAATTATGGACTCAATTATGGTAGTAAATTGAGGGTTACCTGTATTAAGAGTGAGTCCATTAGATTATTTTTGAACATCGTATTATCTCATGAATTTAAAGAAAGGTACTTTAAAAGTTCCAAAGCAAACAAGGGCTTTATGATTGTGCAATGTAGGGCATCTTGATAGAGTTTAAAAACGTGCAGCTATCCCATTAGAGAAGCCCACTTCTTTAGTTTAAGCTAAATCAATATTCCCCCATTTTCCTTCCTGGCAATTGGCATAGAATTGAAATAAAGAATAGAATGCTTTTCCCAGTTCTATTCCAGGCAATCCTAGGTGGTATTTACGTGTGAGAGAGCCAGATCTAAGGGTATTCAAATCTCAAGGCACAGGATGTGGAGAAGAATATCACGGAGACTGGAGCTGTATTTACTAATTGTATAATATAGGTAGGTCTATGGGAAGTCAGGAGTAGGTATCAAGGACATGAATAAAGGGAACGAGACCCCTGCTGGGTCAGACAGGATGCCTGAGTTCTTGATGAGTCAGTGTGACAGTACAGTGCATGACTGGAAGCATGGAAGCAGCCGTGACTAGGAACAGGGAGAGGATGCAGACCCTGCCTTGCAAACAAGCAGAAGGACCTGCCCCCATCCTGTCCAGTTGCAAAACTTCTCGTCTCTTTCATTGGCCCCACCTCCTGGTTAGTGGCATATAAACCATACTCCCATTCCAGCTTGACACAAACACACTGCTATTCCTAGAGAAAACCGATTGATTTCTAAGAAGGAAAAGCAACCAACTGGGCTAGACTCACCAGAGATATCAGGTGGGTATCTTCATCCCTCTGGGATTTTTTTCCCCTTGAGATTTATATGGCATAGCATATGGATTTGCATAAAGGTTTTGTGAGCCACAGGGGCTTTTGTAGTAGCTACAGGGTTAAAAGTGCCAGTATTTCTTTTAAACTGAGCAATGAATATTGAAACTGCTGAGGATTTCACCTTTAATAGAATAACAGAGAAAAGATGGGCAACCTGATGCCTTCTAAATAGTTTGAGAATATTTATTCTCATCAGTTCCTAAGGATAGGGTCAATGGCAGGAACCAGGGGGGAGATGCCATCCAAAATATCTTCAAGGCATCCAGTCACCTAACCCCAAAGGAAGATATGCCTTTGTGCTGGAGTGAAAACTCATCTGAAAATTATACCTTAATTGAAGATGGAGGCTCATAGTTGTCAAAAAGGAAGGAAAGGCTACTGTTACATTTTCAGAGGCATCTTCATTGTTTCTTCTGATATTAAGCCAGGATGCCCTAATGACTGATCGTTGTTTTCTTCTCTCCAGATCAGAATCATGGATTCAAGAAAAGTTCTTCTGATGCTCATCTGGTTGACAACATCTTCATGTCAGCTCTGGAGGACATCAGGAATGACAGACAGGTAAGGAGCAAAATCAGTATTGGATGTGGTTAGAGAAGAGATCTTCAAGAGAAAAGTTTTTCCTGCATCAACTTTATAAGACTGAAACTGTAAAAAAGTTTCCCTACTTCTTCTTACAGGCGGCAACCCCTTCCTGCTGCTTCCTTTCTGGAACAACTTATGAAGATTGGTGGAAGAGTAAATGGTAGAGCCGCTCGGGAATCTGATCTGGGATTAGAGGAAAGACCCTCCACATGGGCACAATTGGTGCAAGAAAGAGATCAACTGAACTTGCTCAGAAGGTAAGTGTAATGAACTGTGTTTGCACAGCAGGGTTATCCATGACTAAGCTGACCATAGTGCATAGCCTACTGTAGCAAATTGATGAATAATACAAACTTTGTTTTATAAAACTATCCGGGTTTACATATTGTGATAATATATGGAACCAATACAGAAGAAGACAGACTTAGAACTTGATGCAATGTGTGGAACTAGCTATTTTGTTAGCTTGGCCTGCTATTAGAGATTGTGTGATAACTCTCTTATTTTTTAATATGAGTATCATTTTAAAAAATGGAGTCAGAGAACCTGGCGTTCTCTAAAAGCGTTGATACATATAACATGATTTGAAGCTGATGGAGTCCTCTGACCTCTGGAGGATTTCCCCAGAGGTCTTTCATTTCTTCCCCGTCCTATCTCCTCCATGACTTCACACAGCAATTCTAACACTCTTAAGAAAAAAATGGTTGGATTTGGGCAGCATTATTTTAGGCTGATTTGGGGGAACTTGTTTAGGATGGGAAAGATGATAAAGCCTCATTGAAACTCCCTGCTCTTGTTCCCATCCTATTCCCACATCCCACCTCATTCATCCCCATCTCTTCCATAGCATCACCAAATTTGGCCCCTGCAAACTTGGAAAGCCAAGTTTTCTGCCCCTTCAAATGTTACCCAATTAGCACTCCTAATGAAAGATTGTTAAACACCATTATATACCACATATTTAATAGTATTTTGTGTCAGAAAAAGAAGCAAAATGCTTTCTACAGAATGGCTTCCTATCTGCCCTTCCTGTCAGTTAGGTTTTAATTTCTTCCCAGTAGACAAATGCATTATTGGTGAAACTTATTGGACAGCGTGGGTAAATAATTAATTAGGGACTCTTAATAACTTCAACTAAGTGCCTTTTCATGCACCTGCTAGAGGCATTCACACAGATCCTCGTCCCAAACTCCAAATGAGCCTACAATAGAAAATAACAAGCTACATGAATTGATTGTTTGAATCTGGATACGGTTTGCTCTTATGGTTGCAATAACTTAAACACTTGCTTTAGCTACTAGATGGATTAGATATTTCCCAAACTGAAACTCTATGGATATGTTAAAATATAAAGGGAATGCTTGTTTAAAATGATGGAGGCTGAAGTTTGGAGTGCCCTGACTTAGTAAACTATCTAAGTCTTCTAAAATTCCTAATTTCTTGGCTTCTTCCCCTCCAAATTGGGATCTGAGATGCATAGGCCAATAACTTGGTTGAGAGAAAAGCTGTTCCTAGTTTTATGACAATGTGATTTCAAACCTTAATCACACCCAATCCCAAATTTAAGAAAATGACTAATTAGTTCTTGCTTCTTTCCATTTTAAAGGCATTCATAGTGTGGGGGCTCTGGGTTCATTCTAGCACACTCCTTGAGACACCAGCATTTTCTTATTATTCTCTTTCTTCCAGCAGCTCTGTTCCTGGACACCGTGTGCCCCGACAACTGTTAGCTTCACCTCCTGCCCGTGGATGCCATCTTGGCACTTGCCAGATCCAGAACCTGGCCAATCTACTTTACCGTTATGGGGGCAATAACCAAAAAGAAGAATCCCACAAGAACAACAAGGGAACAAATGATCCCATGGGCTATGGGCGTAGGAAACGCAGGGCAGCTGGCCATGGAGTATCCAGTCCCACTTAAAAGATGTTTTGAGGATGAGAGAAAGATGGGCACCCACATGAATCAGGTTCTGGACACCTGCAAAGATCAGAGAAAGAGGCTGGATGATCCCAGCACTCAGAGGCCATGCTATGAAACAGCAGTGGACATTCTGGGTGAATATGGCCATCATCTGAGATGAAGGATGGCAACTCTCTTCTGCCTTTTTACCTCCATCTCAGTTTAGATTTGGTTCCTTGTGTTTTCCTGAAATTTCAACAGCATGCAGTCTTCAGAGAGATTGCCTGTTTCTGCTCTGGCCTGAGCTGTTCTAGTAGAGTGGAGTTACATTTGTATTTGCACCAGATCACATCAAGAGCCCACTATCCATTGGGGCACAGAATGCCCATGAATATGCTCTAATAAACCACAGAGACAGAGAGAGAAAAGGGGTTTGGGATCTCCAGAAAGATACTGAAACAGCCATGACTTGTTTCTGCAAAAGAGAAATTGATATTAACACCACGTTAGCACTGTGGACGGTGGGGGTGGGGTTTAAATCAAACAATTTCCCTGGGGCATTTCTGTCTTGTTGGATTCTGTGTTTCATCTGTGCATAATGGATTTCTTTTGAGAGGAACTTGTAAGTAAACAGACCGATCAATTTGGAGTTGTAAATGGTGTTTTTGTGCCTACCTCCATACTGTATAGCTGAAAAGAGTAATTCAGAACCGATGCTGTTTTAGCCCTTCTCCACTTTAGCTAAAAACTCCATTTCTCCTATAGCATAAGGTTGATTAGCACTACCAAGTTACCCCTACTGGAAGCAGTTTAGCTTTGGGTATCATGCTAAGGCTGGAAATGCAGCAGAACCTTCAGACTAGAAATAAATGAATACTGAATGAATGAATTCCTGCAAAGTGACAATGACCCCTACAAACTTTTTTTTAATTATTGTAAGGCTACATAAAATCTTCCAAGTATGAACTTCCTGTTGCCACTTTTAACTGTTGGAAAAATGAGAGCGGACCCATCCTAAGTGTCTCTCTCTGACTCTTAAGCTACTGGGCCTCCTGCCTCTCTTGTCTGATTATTTTCTAGGCCCTTTCCCCTCATTCACCAAGGTCACAAGGTCACCCACACATTCCATTACAGATCCTCAGACTTAGGACGAACCATAACCCGAGTGAATGTCTATAGAGATTCTCAGTCATCCAGGTCATGGTTGTCCCAAAGGTGCTTTTTCAAGAGGCAACTGGACTTTAAAAAAACCCAGAAAATCCAGTTGCCTCTTGAAAAAGCACCTTTAGGACAACCTGAGTGGATGTACCATGCACAACATAACAAAGAATGTCAATAAAATTTACAGTGTAATGAATATTCCTAGTTCTTTGTCTGCCATGATAATTATATGCATTAGAAATTCAACTGTAAAAAAGAGGAAAAAATGCTTTCGCTGTATATAAGACTCTAGAAAGAATGCAGAGAAGAGCAACAATGATTGTTAGGGGGCTAAAATATATGAAGAAGAGTTGCAGGAATTGGGTATGTGGTGTCTAGCAAAAAGAAGGACTATAGGTGACATGTTAGAAGTATTCCAATATTTGAGGGGTTGCCACAAAGAAGAAGCAATCAAGTTATTTAGAGCCACAGTGGCACTCTGATTAGAATGCAGTACTGGAGACTACTGCCTGCAATTTGGCAGATCGAATCTCACTAGGCTCAAGGTTGACTCAGCCTTCCATCCTCCCAGGTGGATAAAATGAGGACTCAGATTGTTGGGGGCAATATGCTGACTCTGTAAACCACTTACAGAGGGCTGTAAAAGCACTGTGAAGTGGTATATAAATCTAAGTGCTATTGCTATTTTCCAAAGCACCAGAAGGCAAGACAAGAAGGATGGAAACTAATCAAGGAGAGAAGCAACCTAGAACTAAGGAGAAATTTCCTGATAGTGAGAACAATTAATCAGTGGAACAGTTTGCCTTTGAAAGTTGGAGGCTTTTAAGAAAAGACTGGACAGCTACGGTACTTGTCTAAAATGGTATAGGATCTCCTGCTTGAGCAGGGGGTTAGACTAAAAGACCTCCAAGGTCCCTTCCAATTCTGAAGTTCTATGTTCTATGGAACAAGAAAGAAAACAACTTTGAATAATTCAGTGCTTAAAATATACGAACATGTCTCAATAAATTTGACAGCATAACTTACAATCACTGTTTCCCCACTGGTTCAGTATCTCTAATTTATGAAAATGCTTTATGTGAGGATTCCAGGGAACATCACCTTAGCAAAAAGAAAAGAAGCCTATATATATGCAAAATGCCTTGGATTTGAAAGATTATTCAAAATATAATTTAGCATTTGCAAAGTACAATATAGCATAGCCTGAAAAATGCCTTAGAGTTTGTGTATATTCATGAAATATGAATAGACTTCCTTGTTCTACTATTTATCAGTTGTTAAACTGGGGGTATGAAAAACCACAGCAAGCTGGGAAAAACTGTCCCGGCATTACAGGATATTCACTTCCCCCACCATACATGTAACTTCTTTAAATATAAAAAAGCAAGTGAACTACAGAGAGTAACTTTAAATTTTTGCCGCTAACTTACTCTTGACAATGAATTTAAAGCCCTCACATGAAACTATGTCTATTACATCCTGAAAAATGTTCTAATAACAGGGAGAAGCAACTTCATGTTATTCCCCTCCCGATACATACAGCAGCTTTGAAGGCCTGAAAAAGCTGTTCAAATGGCTTGATGTAGCTACACCTACAAAGATCAAAACCATGCAATCCATGGTATTCTGTCATAGTCTCTGTGGCACATTATGGGGATGAAAGTTGGATTTTGAAGAAGCAAGATAAGAAGAGTATTGACACTTTGATGTTGGGGAAGACTCCTGAGAACACTTGGGCAGCCAAGAAAATAAACAAGTGGCTTATTTATTTAATTTATTTATTTATTGGTTTGATTTATATGCCACCCTTCTCCGGAGACTCAGGGTGGCTTACAATGCATTAAGCAATAGCCTTCATACTTTTGTATATACCTGCTTAGTAGGGCTTTTTGCCCCCACCCCCAGCAGTGTTCTATTTTATGCAAAGTCAGCTTATTGCCCCCACAAACCGGGTCCTCATTTTACCTACCTTGGAAGGATGGAAGGCTGAGTCAACCTTGAGCCTGATGAGAATTGAACTCCTAGTAATTGCAGGCAGCTGGCAGCTAAGTGCTACTTTAACAGCAGTTTAGTCTGCTGCGCCACCAAGGCTCATTAACCCATATCAACCCAGAGTTCTCAGTCAAGGCACAAATGATCAGGCTTACATTATTCTACTTCAGACATCTTTAGGTAAAGATCTTATTTTCTAGCGAAGGCTCTAATACTGGGGAAAATGGAAGAAAAGAAAAGAGGGTAACCCAGTTAAAGTGGAAATTAGTGCATCGTCGAGACTTCAAAAAACAGGTTAGAGATAGGTCGTCATGAAGCAAATAATTCAATGTGGTTGCTAGGCATCGAAACCGACTTGATGGCACGCAATAAATCAACCGATTAATCGGCCACTTCATGCATACAGAAAGCTGGAAATCCAGGGACTGGCTTTAACCGAGAGCAATGCAAAAATTAGACATCATGCCGCGTCGCTGAAGAAATCCGGGAATCCAGCTGTCCATTTCCAAGCGCCATCGAATCTGCTCCGGGCGGTCTCCAAAACCCACCGCAGCAGTGTAATTATATAGGCGAACCGCTCGTCCGGCCTGCGAGTAATAAAACAGCGCGGGGGATTTCGGGAGAATTATTGGACCTTCGGAGTCGGCATGGGAAGCCGGGAGATGCTGCTGAAGGCCGAAGACCGAGCAAGGGGCGACGAGCTGAAGGACGCAGGCTGAAACGGGGGTAGAGGAACACACGGGGTGGGGAGGAGAGAGAACCAGGGAAAGAGAGACCGGCGCAGAGACGGGCAAAGGAAGCGCGGGAAAGAAAGGATGGAGAAGAGGAGGAAGAGGAGGATCAAGAAGAAGGGACCCCAGAGGGCGGGCTGGCAGTGACGGAGGCGGTCCCGAGATTTGGGCATGGCTGGATCCAGAAGGGAATCAGGTTGCCCTGAAGTGGAGGTCGCCCCCAAGTCGGCAAGGTGAGAATTGCCCAGGATGCCTGAGCAATTCCCGGGAGGGATCTGGTCCATTGGGGCTGAGATGCGAACGGGGGAAAAAGGACCCAAGAACAAAGGCATGTGCCGGCGTTCTGCGTCCCCGAGAAAAAGGGCTGAGCTAAGATGCTGCGTTGGCAAGAAGCAGCCCATGTATTGCATCTACAGTAGGGAAGAGATGCTGGGTGGTAGTGGGTGGGGGAATCTCATGAATTAGGGGTCATGAGAGTCTGGCTTTCTGAATTCCTTAAAAAGAAGAGGGGAGCCTATTGAGAGCAGGTGGATGACTGTCTCCTGGCTGCCCTGAGAGCAAGATGCTTTTGTCTTGTGGTCCAAAGATAACACTCTGTTCTGACTATTGTCCAGGATTTGCAAGGCTACAGCATGCCAATGCTATAGCTGCTTGGTCAGTTTAGAGACAAATGGTGGGGATGCCAAGTGTGTTGCTGCTTCTTGTCACTGCTTCTTCAAGGCCTAATTAAAGTACCATTTGTGGGCAGGCCTGGGTCACTGCTGAGGAAGGATGGGGGAGGGGGGAGAGAGAAAAGGAAGAGGAGGAGACTAAACAGTTATATTAAGATGTTAGATTTTGGTATTATGTTTCTTAGGTTACTGCTTATTTTGTTAGTATATGGTGGGGGGGGCGGATAGAAGATGAATATAGTAGCTTTTTCTCTACCACTTCTCCACAATCATATTTCATTCTGTGTTGTTTATTCAAATAAAATAAGAAAGTCTGTAATATTGGCTGCTTTAGATATCTACTCTCAGTGAATCCCCAGGGCAAATGATATGACTGGGGGCACATAATGAAACCACTTGCAGAAATTAAATTGACTTAAGTCTGTTCAATGGATGGGAAATATTAGGAATATTTCAGGATGAGATGGCCATCATAAATTTGCTTCCTGGCTCATTGAAGGATTTTTATACAGGGTAATCTACACACGTCATCTTTTGTAATCACCCCCTATTTTCTTACTGCTTTGCTTTCATATGTAGTTAGAGCCAGTTTGGTGTAGCAGGGAACATGCTGGCCTAGAATCTAGAAGTTCTAGGCCTCCCTTAGGCATGAAAGCCAGCTGAGTGACTTTGGGTCAGTCACTCTCTCTCATTCCAACCTACTTCACAGGGTGGTTTTTGTGGGGAAAATAGGAGGTAGGAGTATTAGGTACATTCGCTGCCCTGAGATGTTCATCATCTCTTCACACAAAAAATGCATGTGGAGAGATGGAGAAGAAAAATAGCCATACAATGTCTTGTAGCTATGGAGTTAAGCACCATCAGTTTGGAGACATAGTTGAGAACCCCATCTTTGTCTGAAAAATCCAGAATGAGAGAGTTGTAAATCTAATGCATATGTAATTAACATTTGCCTGCAGAAATGGTGATCTCTGCTCCTTACGACACATGCTTTTACTATTTGGATTTTGTAAAAATTGTTATTGGGGTGTACACTAGGATTAAATCTTTTTGTTCTGCATTAAATAACATAGCCTTGTCTATACAGAACCTCAGTAAAAGTTACTAGCCCACAAAATATTGACTAGCTTATCTGCTTTTAGCAACTTAACTTTTTCTGGTACATCATTGAAAAGTAGAACCTCAAGTTTTCTTATGCAGGTTATAAATATTTCTGTTGAAAGGTGCATAGGCATACACTATTGGTGACATATTCAGATTTCATTTCTTCTTTAGCCACAGAAATTCATTGTATGAGATACTTGCTATTTCTTAGCTGAATCTGCTTCATAGGATTGGTGTGGACAATAATATGAAGTAGGAATATTATATATGTTGCTTTGAGGTTTTGGAAAAAGGATGGAATATAAATCTAATAAATCTTGCAAATAACAATATGTAAGAACCATAACAAAGTTACTCTGAAATGCAGGTGGGTCTCTCTACAATTGTAGAAGTCTGCAATTTTTTTTAGAAAGTGATGCTTAACTCTTAGTTCATGGACCTTTTATGTAATTAAAATCAAGCAGCTCAATTTATTTTCCACTCATGGGGAAATATATATACATTATTTGTATATATATGTATACACACACACACACACACACACACACACAAAATTTATTTGTGTACATGTGTGTGTGTGTGTGTGTGTGTATATATATGTATGTGTGTGTGTCTGTGTGTGTGTGTGTGTGTGTATCTCCACCCAATCAGAACACAGCCATGCTCCCACCAAATCAGTTCATACTCCCACTGGCAATTAAAAAGAAGAAACAACCACGATCACACATTGCTCCTAGAAGCACAAGGCCAAAGACACTAGCCTGAAGATGATGAATGAGACTTCGTCGAAACGTCGCCAAGGTACTTCCAATTTTACGCGGGAGAAAACCCGAATAACCAAAGATATATATATATATATATATATATATATATATATATATATATATATATATATATATATATATATATATATATATATATATATATATATACTTTTCTTGTCAGGGTTTTTTCCTATGTAGCTCAAGATCTTCGTGTAGCCATAGTGGGGTGATATCTCAAATCACCCCACTATGGCTACACAAAGATCTTGAGCTACATAGGAAAAAACCCTGACAAGAAAAGTATTATACATTTGAACCTATGAATTAAAAAGATATATATATATATATATATATATATATATATATATATATATATATATATATATATATATAAATGGAGTGATCTGAGAAGATAATTTAAGCCATCTCTTCTGAAAGAATAAATCTAAAATATGCTTTCTGTTGCCTACTATATATCCTTGTTGCTGCACATCTCCCTAAAACAGCCATAATTCTAATTCTAATAAATATAATGCTAGGAAAACCCTAATTAAGAAGGATAGGCTTGTGCTTCTTAAATCCTTCTGAACTGATTATAGTACTTTCTGAGAGATTAGAGCAGGCCAGTAATTAGAATGGGCAGGAAATTATCTGCAAAGGATTTGTGGAATTACCTTATAGAAATTAGGCACTGAATTGACAAACCTTGACTTTTTTTTCTTTTTAGCACTTTCCTGCAAGTACAAGGTCCACTATTTTTTAATCAATCAAATGTTAATCCATTGGTTCCAATAGGAATTGGCCAACTGATTTGTTTCCTGAGCATGACATAATGGGCTGAAAGAGACCAACTGGCTCAAAGTCACCCAGCTGGCTTTCATTGTCTAAAATGGATTAGAACTCACAGTCTCCTGGTTTCTATGCTGGTGCCCAACCACTAGAGCAAACTGGTTCTCTAACATTGACATTGAAATTCAGGAACTGTGACACCAGGAAACTAAAGAAATGAGGCACTTTAATGTTTCCAATAGATTTGGGACACCTAAAACAGTGAATTTAAGAAATAGCTGTAAAACCTTTCCCTCTAAATATAAAAAGAACAAAAAAATTGACTCATTTTTGCAATATCATTGACTCAAACACTAAGAATATTATTGTATTAAAAATAAGGTAGATGCTGTCTTTCCCAAAAATATCTTGCTCTTCTATCATATTGAGATTTCTAACAAGTATAAATATTACAACTAAAGAATTCTAATTAATGGGTGACTATAGAATATGTCTTAGTAACCCCGGGCAGGGGTCTAAAAACAGTGAATATTCCAAATTGATTACCTAACATAAAAAGATAGCGCTGAGCCTTTGAAATAAGGGAATATAAGTAGACTATGGCTATGGTAAAGTATTAATGTATATTTTGGAATTGATGGGGAATAGTTAGGTGATAGGCAGCATTCCTGTATTTTGAAGTGCAGATTGTTTCTTCATCTGGGCCAGCTTTTTCCTGCATATTTCAATGGGTTTCATATTTGTCCTTCCTTCCTTCTTCTCTTTTCTTTCCACATGTAGGGTGTGTATGTTGAGTAGGTGTACTAGCCAATGCATCAGCCATATCACAAAGAACAAGTCCAACTTGTTTTAAGGGGAAGATATTTGACGGAAAAGTCTGCAGGCTCATTCCCTGAAGGAGGCTGTGGGTTTTTCATCTGCGCTGAAGAGACCCAATCTTCCATAGAGGTAGGAATAAGATATTAAACCAAAGGAAACAGAATGGATGAAATAGAAATGATATTGGGAAATGAAATGGGAGACAGGGTAGCTGCAGGAGGAGAGAGAAAGGTAGTTTTTGATTTCTTTGATGCAGAATGGAATCTAAAAAGGAGCTGATACTTTGACTCCACAGTTCGGAACTTGTGAGCAAATTCAGCTCTTTCCTCCCATTGCCCTGTTTTCTTTCTAATGTGATCTAGTTTTCTTTTAGACATGTGCTTAATCTTCTAGCAAATAAAAATACAATCTATGAGTGGGAGTACACTTCCTGATTTCAAGTAGAAATTATTAGGGAAGTTTTTAAGTTTGCAGTGGTTGTTTATTCATTCCACACTAAAAGAGATGTAATAACAATGTTTAGTTTAGTTTAGTTTTATTAGATTTCTATACCGCCCTTCTCCCGAAGGACTCAGGGCGGTGAACAGCCAAAAGATAAAAACACAGAAAATACAAAATTTAAAATAGGTTAAAACAGATTAAACAGTTTGGCTAAATTTTAAAAATATCCCATAATTAGACAAATTCAAATTCGTGTTTAAAATTTAAATTTAAAATTTAAAATGTGCTGTGTCTCTTTGGGAGAAAAAGAGTAGATCATCTCCGTAGCCTTTTGCAGTCCTTCGAAAAACTTGCCCTGACCTAAGGAGGCATAGCTGAGGTCCTACTGCTACATCCAGTGCCTGAAAGTTTTACAAGTGGCCCCCTGAAACCTTCAGAATGATTATGGTACTATAATGTTTAAATGATAGAAGAAGACAATAATTAGATTATTAATTAAATGTACATGTGAAAGAAATGAAATCACATTTAGCTTTTGTCCTGACCTTGCTTGCCGTTTGAGTGATAATGTCTCCAACAGGGCTCCAAGATAATGTGTGCTTCTTTCTTAGAAAAAGGTGTACATTTCTGATCTAATCTATTAGCATAGTTTCTTTTCCAGAAAAATGGCATTTTTAGTTTTAGTACACTTTATTTATTGTACATAGGGCAGAAGTTAGATTTAGTTAACGGATCAGAATTAAAAATACAGTCCTACTTTTTACCTAGAGTGCTGATGGGAGATTCATTCCTACTGTATGAACAGCATTACACTTACATAATTTTTTAAACTTCAAGTAGTTCCTAGAAATGGTTATTATTTTGTTTAGGATTTGCATGGGAGAGGAGCTACAGATATTTTCTATACTAAAGTCAAGCACTCAATATGATCATAGGATTGTTTTCATTTTGTTTTTGGTATTTAATTTTCCTCGTAATCCAGTGTTCTTTTAGGACAAAAAATGAATCATGTTGGGCCACAGATAATGTTTCTAATGACTACCAAGAGGAACTATGTTTTTTTGTCTCCATCTTTGTTTCCGGTTCTTTTTAGTTCTGTTTCCTTTCTCTTCTTGCAATTTTTTAAAAATAGGAGTAGGATAGTGCAAATCAAACCAACAAATCTTTTGTTGCAAGTTCAATATTAGTGACGCTTCAAGCTTCATATGTGATTTTCTAGTTACTGTGGCAATTTAGAGCCTCAAAGGTAGGATTCTTAAGGCCCTTTAAAGACAGATAATATTGAATTCCACCAATAGGATTTATAACAAGATTACTGTTAGAAAATACAGGTGAAGCACTTTGAATACTTAAAAGCACAATACAAAGCATAAACGATTTAGTTAATTCGCTAGAGCTGAAGAAAGAGGTGTTTTTGGTTTGGCATATCCTGTATGAGTAGGTGGGGCTGTGAGCTATGATGCTACTACCTTCTTCTGCCTCTACTAAATGTTTTCTCTGTGTTGTTCTTCTGTTTCAAAACACACCCTCCTCTCTTCTTGGAACTGATGACAGTAGAGGCCCCAAGGCAAAGAGTGAGGAACTAGTAAAATCTTGCACGTGGTTTGACATTTCACCTATATTTAGGCTCTTTTCCTTCTCATTGCTGTAGAAGAAGATATACAGTATGCTGGCTATGGAAATATGGAGTTGAAGTCCGATACAGTGGCTGAATTTTCATGATACATTTAAGCAGGTCAGTTAAAGATGCAGTGACTGTATTTGTTCAACATGGTAAACTTGCTTTATGTGTTGTAGCAAGTAATCAGATGTGAACCCAACTCACATCCTAAATTATTCAATGTATTATGCAAATGTAGTTGTCTAAATAGAGTAATCCTATAACCAAATTAAGTTTACAAAAGAAAATTAGTGTACAGATAGTATTGAGCTGATAGAACAATAAAGTGGTTTGGTATAGAGCAGATTCCTATGTTGTGGGGGGGGCAACTTTTTGTAGACTGAGTATCATACATGTTTAGTTTCTTTTTTGAGGCTGCTTTTGGCTGTAATGGGCAAGGCAGTGAAAATCAACCTAGTTATTTGGAAAGCTTATAGCCAAGTCAGTGGATGTGTGTGTGAGATTAATTTCTAGGTGATGTTGCACACTTATGTCTTCCTTTATGTGATTCACATTAAATTGCCTTGACTGGGAAAGGCAATGAGGTGAGTCAAATGCTTTATTTTTGTATTGCTTAGTTGCTTGAATAAGGGAATGCAGAAGAGTGACAGCTGGTTCAGAACAATTTTATCCAGTTTTTCATTTAGTAGAAATATTGGACAGTGATTCATATATACATATAGGCATTCATATCATACTTTCAGAGCTCTTGGAATTATTAACTATGCAGATAAATCTGGCTGTTGGCACAAAATAATAGCTAAGTCAGGTAAGGCTTTTAAAGTATATGTACTTGGAAAGACAAGGTAACTTGCTACAGCAGGAAAGAACTCTTTAATTCTCTGGCATGGGTGGGCGACTTTTGGGTAGATAGAGGTTACTCAATATTTGTTGGGGATTTGCTCTAATAAACAGTAAATTAGTTTAAGGCATTTGTTACACATAGGCAGGAAGTGTTGCTCATTCTTCCACAGGCAAGAACGATCATTTATATGAAGCATAATTTAAGGATGAGAAACTAAACCACAAATTTTCAGCAATTATGGCTGAAGGGAAGTTCTGAAAGAACCAAAAAGGAATTAGGTGGGTTTTTTTTTAATGTGACTGTGTGCTCATCTTCAATAAGATTCTTTTACTGAAAGATCCCCTTTGATAATGAGGCTCTGTAAAATATTCCATGTGTTTCTCTCTGTATAGCGCGCGCGCGCACACACACACAAAATTATTGATATAAAATGACCAGCCCAAAAAGAGAAAGTAGTGACAGATAGGAAAGTTCTATTAAATCCAGGAGAAATAAATGGATTGTAACCTATCCTGGGTTGACTAACCCAGACCACTAGGCATTTTGATATCGGTGAACTACTGTTAAGAAAATAATTGATTGTGATCTTCTTTTGTGGGACACCCCTGCTATAAATGATGCCTGTTGACACTGCATTTTGAAACCAGAGTAAAGTCTGATACAGAAAAAAACAACTGGAAATCAGAAATTTAAAAAAAGAAACGGGTCTTTGTCCATTCTTCTTCTAAAGTGCAAAGTAAAAGGGGATTTTTATTTATTTAACTGCTGTATGACTGACAACAAAATTGGTAAATAATGAATCAGTTTTCTTTTCTCCTCTTACAAATTGTCATCCAGATTTTTCACTGCATAATCCAGACCAGTAAAGTAATATAAACACACAGTTGAAGGCAAAAACTCAGATTCAGTTGTCTCCATCATTCCACCAACCCAGTTCAAAAAGAAAACAGAACCAAAAATTGCCTGGGGCAATTCAGTACTAGTTATTTGTGGACAGCACCCCAAATAAAATATTGTGTGTAACTATTTGCTATCTTATACTGGGGAAATGTATCTAGTTATGCTGATGATGCCAAAATTAAAGGAAGTTTATCTTGGACATATTGGAAGCAAGACAATCTTTTTTTAAGGGAACTATGGAAAGATTTAGAATGGTTGACGGAGAGATGTCGCTTCTAATCATTCAATAAGACCCTGCCCTAAATTTATATATCTTCAAACTTGATTATTATGTTTGTATACCAATAGAACACTTTAAAGTTACAACGTTCTTCATTCAAAAGCATATTTATTTTTCCCCAGATCTGTTCATTGACAAATTTCTCTTGTTTTATATAAGTTATTGAGAATTGACAGTGCCTAACAAGGAGTTGCTTCTAATAGTTATTTAGTTCTCTAAACGACTGTAGTAAATCAACTAAGATTGTTGAGTCCCAATTTTAACAGTAAAAACACGTTCTCTTCATCCTCTGTTTTAAATTGAAGTGAAAAATGTCTGCAAAATGTCAACTTTTTCCTAGAATGAAGAGGGTTTTTCTTATTTCTTATATTGAAAATAATTGTAATAGCTTTAAATTCTAAATATAATAATTTTGCCGTAGACTTTATTTAATGGATCTTGGGGTTCTAGTAATACAGAACCAGACCTGATTTAGTCCATTCCCCACTTACAGAATCAAATATTTTATCGACACTAAAGGAGGTTTTGAATTCTAATCTTGTAAAAAGCTAACAGTATAAAACAATATATTTATGGAGTCCTTGGTCCCTTTGAGTTTGCTTGCAGACATTTCATTAACTGACTAGATATTTAGTTGGATAATTAAACTTTCGCAAGCCATATTTATACTAATATCTTACTGATACAGTAGTACTTATTCCCAGACATAGGATTTCTTTTTTAGCCATAAAAGTGGTTCTTGAGTAAAATTAAAAGAGAAAGTACAGGAGACCAGGTGTAGGATTTGAATTGCAGCTTTAATAGTTCACATAACAAAGTCAATTTTGTATGTCAACTCATACTGATTTCAACGGGAAGTGAATTCAGCTAAGACAGTGGTCTAACTTTTGGACTAATATCCAGAAGTATTCTGCAAGTGAAGAAGATGAAGAAGGTAGGCAATTACAATGAAGCAAATGTATTTGTCTACACATGCCTTTTCTACCTTGCTAGACTCCAGACCCTGCAGCAGTTATTTTTAAATCTGCTGCTGCTGCAGGCCAAATCCAAAGCAACAATATTTGCTTATGCTGGATGGGAAAAAAGAAATCTGTTTCTTTCTTTATATATCAGCTCAGCTGCATCCGGCTCTTGGCAAGTTGTGCACAGTAGAAGTTAATGAGTTAACACCCCCATTCTAAAGTCCTGAACATTTTCACAACTGCTGAGATGTTGCTGCTTGAGGAGAGAAAGCTATCAATTTGTTCAGGAAAACATTATATTGGATCTAAATATGAGCCAGATTATTTTAATCAGCTATATAGTGCTTGAGGACCATTTCAATAATCTTGTTAAGTAGCTGCTATTGCCATTTCACATAGGAAGTAGAATAGTAATGGGGAGAGAACCCTGGGATATTCTTGATTAAGGGGAGATTTGAATGGTCATTTTTAGGCTGCCATATTATACCATGGCTGGTTCTTAAATCAAAGAAATTCTTTTTTCCTAAATCAAAATACAGTTTATTCGATTTGGATTTAGCAAATCTGAGAATTCAGCCCATTATCGCTTTAGGTAAGCAAATCAAGGCTTTGCAGAATGAATAAACTAAGCTTGATTCACCTTCAAATATACTGAGCAACTTCTGGGAAAAAAGACTGTTCTGCCATGGACTCTCTACTGTAGGCATGAAATGCAGGAATATTATTTTGTGGGAAGAGAGCATGCAGGAATATTTTGCCCTTCTCCCTATCTTTTTAAAGTCCCAAAAATGAGGATACGGTTATAACTTGTGAAGCTAAACATTTGAGCATGACAAAGTTCTCCGTGACTCTTTTCAACAGGTAAGAAATCTAAGGCAGAGAGCATCAACTTTTGCCTACTTGGACTTTAGCCAGAACAGTTTGATCCACACCCTGTTGCTTAAGAAAGAAATGATTTCTTTCTTTCTTTATTTATTTGTTCATTTGTCATAATTATATGGCTGCATATTTCACAAACCAACTACTCTGAGAGGTGAAAGACAAAAAAACAATACTTGCAAACAAGTGATCATAATATTAAAAGTTTTAAAATTATAAAAAGCACTAAACTAAAAAAATATTGGGCAAAGAGCAGGTGTTAATTACACTGGAGCTACCTGAATGTTTCACCAGTCCTAAGGAGTGTCCAGGGCTATTGATGCAAGCAAGTGTTGAGGGTCTTCTGGAAAGATAAAAGGGACGAAGTCAGCTTCACTTTGGGGAGGAGGAAGAATGTTCCATACAGCAGGGACCCAGCTGAAAAGGCCCACCACCTAAAATTGAAACTTCCTAGCTGATGGCACCTGCAGCATATCCCAGTGCTGAATCTGGAGGAATGCACAGATGTAATAAGGGAGAGACGGCCTCTCAAATAGTTTAGCCCCATGCCATATTGGACTTTAAAAGCCAAAATCAGCACCTTGAATTGGATTCAGAAACAGATTGGTAGATGAGAGAGATGACATATATAAGTGTATATATACGGGCCTGGTGGCTCAGCAGACTAAAAGCATTGTGATTAACACCAGCTGTCTGCAATTACTGTAAGTTCAAATCTCACCAGGCTCAAGGTTGACTCAGCCTTCCATCCTTTCTACGGTAGGTAAAATGAGGACCCGGATTGTGGGGGCAATAAGATGACTTTGTATAAATATACAAAAGTATGAAGGCTATTGCTTAACGCATTGTAAGCCGCCCTGAGTCTCTGGAGAAGGGCGGCATATAAATCAATTTTTTTAAAAAAAGTGTCCCTGTTGCTGCATTCTGCATCAGCTGAAGCTTCCAAGTACTTTTTATGGGCAGTCCCATGTAGAGCCCATTACACAATCCAACCAGGAGGTGATTAGGTTATGGATGATAGTGAACACAGAAACAATAGAAAGTTGAGCAAAGGTTGTCCTAGCTACAACTGCTATCTACTCCTAAACTGTGCAAGGACTCAATTCCATGAGTGATAGATGAGCTCGCCCTGTGGCTTTGTGTAGATGTTGAATAGGAAAGAGATGCACTGACCCTCGCAGCATCTTGCATAAAAGGGAACAAGGGTAGGATCATCCCTCCTCATCACTACTGATTAGAATTGACAGTGGAGAAAAGAGGCCAACCAGGCTAGCTCCATGGTACCCACTCTCAATTCTCCGAGTTGATCCAGAAGAATGCTATGGTTGAGGGTATTGAAAGCTGCCGAGAGGTCAATTAGGGCAATGGATGCACAATCCCCATTTTACCCACTACTAGAGTTCATCCAAAAATGTAACTAATGCCGTTTTCATTCCATACCTGTGTCTGAATCCTGGCTAAAAAGTTTCCAGATCTGCTCATCTAAAGTTTTCTGAAGTTGTTGCACAATCATCTTCTCAACTAACTTTCCCAAAAAAGGAAAGTTAGATTCTGGATAAAAATTGTCCAATATAATGGGGTTGAATGATGGCTTCTTGAGGAGGAGGAACTAAGCCCCCTTAAGAGGTAATAGAATACCCCCCCCTTCACTCAAATTTACAACAGTTACAACTCATTCACAGGACATCCAACCCCAAGCCACTATTTGCAGACTCAATAATTGTGGGGAAGTTCTGATGTTTTGGCACCCTTATTGCCACAAATTAGGCCTTAATAGCAGCTCTAACCCATATCCGATTGAATTCGTCCCCTGTAGAGTGCCAGCTATGTTCTAAATGTCTCTTCTCTCATTTCAATTCCCTTAACTCCTCCATGAACCACAAGGAGTGCCAGAATCTACAACAGGGGAGGTTACAGTCACTTTCTTATTCCAGGGCTTCATATGGACTATGCTGTAGACCAGCAGGACTCCAGCTCCCTCTGAAATGCATCAATCATCGGGATAGACTGATCTAAAGGGTCTAATCTTCTTGCAGTAGATGGTGCCGGTGAATCCCATGTAATGAGGGCATGATCTGACCAGGATAAGGAGCACACAAAAGCTCTCCCAATTTCACATAGCACTGCTTTAATAGGAACATCAGACCCAGTTTGTGACCACTACTCTATTTCAGGCTCTGGATTACCTGGGATAAGTCCATGGCTCTCAAGGTAGCCATAAATTCCTGAGCCACCTCAACTCTATTCCCAGAGAAGGCAGATAATGTTAACAGTTCTTCCATATCAGTATTTCTTGGAGATAATGTGATCCTGATTTCTCTAGGTATTATCTCCAAGACTTATGACTTTCATAATCTATTTTGCAATCCAACAGATGCAGAAGATTGCAAATCTTGGGAAGATTGAATTTTTCTATCCCCAAATTAATGTGCTCAACTGGTTCTCAACTGCTCTATGAAGCTTATATGCCATTCTTAACTTTTGCTCAGTTCTAATAATTTCCTTTCATCACATTATCACTGGTTCATTCAATCTACTAATTAGAATAAAATGGAATTTATTCAATCCCATTTTGCTAGCTTGCCATAATTTTTAAGCAGAGAATAAATTACCATTTATTGGGCTACCATACTTGTGATCTGGATAATCACTAGGCAACAACCAAGAACGAGAGTTTTCTGTATTTTGTTTTAATAACATGTAGTGGGTTTATAGAGAAATCCAAAGCTGGAAAGGGATGAAGCAAAGGATTAAACTACCTCCAAAAATAGGACTACAAGCAGGTAAGGTAAAATATGTAGTTGTTTACTCCAAACTGTGAAGTAAGAAGCCCTGTTGAAATCTCAGTGTGCAACCTTTGATCATCAAATACTTTCCATAATTAAGAAATCCTTGATTTAAATCTCAGACTTTTGATAAATCTGTTAGGTGACTTTAGGCAACCCACTTTTTCTCAGCTATCCTTCACTTATCTTGTATAGATGGGAATAACAATTCTGACCTATCATACAAAATTATATTCATTATCTAGGATATCTCAAAGCAGCCATAAAAGCTAGCAGCAAAAATGCTGCAATTCTCTGAATTGCCAAGGGTGCATAGTGGTAGTTGTGGTGTGATATCTTTAATTAAGTGAGAAGATTCTTCAGGATTTGCCTCATAATTCTTTATCTGACACAAGGTGTCATTGCAGATGAAATCCCTCCAGCAGATCCCAGTAGCTTTTTTTTTTTTAATTTGATTTATATGCCGCCCTTCTCCGAAGACTCAGGGCGGCTTACAGTGCGTTAAGCAATAGCCTTCATACTTTTGTATATTTTTATACAAAGTCAGCTTATTGCCCCCACAAACTGGGTCCTCAATTTACCTACCTTAGAAAGGATGGAAGGCTGAGTCAACCTTGAGCCTGGCGAGATTCGATCTTACTTTAATTGCAGACAGCTGGTGTTAAATTACAGTGCTTAGTCTGTTGAGCTATCCAGGCTCATATAGCTATCCAGGCTTTCACTCAGAATCCAAGGATCTTTAAGATTTCTTTTGATGCCATCTCAGGAATGTCATCGATCAAAATGGTGGAAAACAATGGAGAAAGGGGGTGGAAAATTGGGAAATGTTTTATCTATTTCCCTTGCTGTAATTTTAAACATTTTGCCTATTATAATAGAAAAAATCTATAAAACAAGAGAGTATTATGCTTCTGTGTTGGGTGTCATAACCTTTCCCTTGAACTATTGTCACTTGACAACACTGTTCTCCTCACTATAATCAGTTCTCATTCTAATCTATATCCAGAGCTATAGTATCTGGCAACTGGGTGATTTGAATGATGACTGAACAGGGCTCCAAGATGCTGACAGCATTCCACAGTATTTATTTAATACATTGAATGAAATCTGCCATTTGTAATCTGCAGCTTATCGAAAGAGTGGGATAACTAGAGAATATGGCAGATGTAGTTCAAGTTATGTAATGGACATGAGATTGTTATTGGTTGGGAGTATCCCCTAAATTTTCACTTGTCATGAATTGTGTCAAATAAGTAATCTTATTTGATCCTTTCCATCTCTTCTTTCAAACTTTCCAAGCATTATATTGTGACCTCATATTGGCATAGTGCTGACATCATGGGCACTCTCAGGTGTATTAGGTAAACAAAGTGGCACTCCTTTCAGGGGATAGGGAAACAGACTATGTACAGCTGGTGAAGTAAGCTGGGTGGCACCTATCTCATGAGTTCAACTTATCTCCAGAGAATTTCTGATAATAATACCAATAGTAGCTTTGAGAACTGATGTTCCTAGATTTTCTTTGTAGAAGATAATGAGGTTGAATGGCAGGTGGTAACCAAGATTTTACATTTTATTTATTGACTCCCTTTCTGTACTGTCTAGTTGTAGAACTGGGCTTAGATAGAACTGAGTAGGGTCTTTTCATTAACAAAGAAGAGAATTACTGAAGCTTCAAGCAAGGAGCAAGTTAAAACTATTCAAACTAATTGTATCTTTGAATTATTATACTGTGTTTTTACTCGTCTTTTTACTTGCTATTCCCTTTTAATTTCTTGGCATAGAAAAATGTTGCCATAGCAGCTAAATTTGCAACTGGCAGGATGTAAGTGAAAAATAGTGTGCAGAAGACCCAGGGTTTTCTTTGAAATTTTTACTCTTTCAATGAAAATTGGCATTTGTTGGAAAAATCCAGACACTTAGGGATTACTTCTTATGCTATACATAGTAGATCCACTTTGTAGGTATGGATCTTTTTCCTGACAGTTTTTGAGATAGCAAAGATTAATATTATTTTATTTTTCATTTTAAATACTTCCACAAGCAGCTTATTTAAGGAGGTACTAAGAGGTGTAATGGGCCCATACCCACTCCAAAGGACCTCTGAATGGTAGCATATTCCTATTAAACACCTACTATGGTATAATGGCAGTGGGTACCTTATTGTGTCATTAGTGGCAAAGTCATAGCATCTTCTGTTCATTGTGGACACTATCTATTTTCTATTGATTACCCATGGGGGAGGTGTATGTCAAGTCCTTAAACAGCTATGAATAAGCAAATGAGATGCCCATAGAGTTTGATTATCAGGGGGAAAAGCCAGGGGAAAAAGTAGGAGGAAGATTAGGAGACAAAATTTTGGGAAGCAAGTAAGCAGAACTATTGTCCTTGTTTATTAGTGGATTTGTTTGAGTGAAAAGATGATCTTTGTGGGTGCATTTTCCTTACATATTGTTAACTGATGGTCTAATGGTTCTTTTATCAGATAAAATGGAAACAACTGTCTATTTTTATTTAACTCCTTTCTTTCCCAGATTTTAAATGATCTTTTTCAGGATGTTTTCTTCTCATTAGTCCTTTATAATTTCTAATCTGTTGAAATCAGTAGTTTTAACTGGTAGTTTTAGTTTTGTTTGGAAGATACTTTATGCCTTCTTTGCATTGCATTATTCTTATTATTATAGGCTAATGGTAAAAGCTGAGTTATAAATTCTGCAAATTAATATACCTTTGGAAACAAATTTGGAGGAATATTAGGAATGGGTTTATATCAGCCTTGTTCAGAGTTGCTTGATTTGGTCTGAAAAAAATCATGTTGACCACTAGATATCAATGAAGAGGTACAGAAAATAATCTTCGCACCATCCAGTGGTTGCCTAAAATTTTTGTAGATCTGATAACCCATCAGTGACTGAGCAATGGTAGAAGTTGTATTTTCATCACACCTGGAAAGTATTAGTGAAGATTAATTACGTCAACTGTTTTCTCTCTGTTTCTTTCAACTGCTTAGCCAACAAGTTAATATCCTCCCACGATGGCAGAAGCTCACCAGGCTGTGGCATTTCAGTTCACCGTCTCTCCAGAGGGTATTGACCTTCAGTTGAGCCATGCAGCTATCAAGGAGATTTACCTTTCAGGCCTGCGTTCCTGGAAAAAGAAATTCAACCAACTACGGGTAATGAAGGGGGCAGTCATAATTTATTAAAAATACAACATCAAATGCTACTTGAAAAACTGGCTGTGAAATATTAATTGGGGACTCTTGGAAGGGAAAAAAGTTCTGTGTACAGGTAGTCCTTGACTTACAAGTTCATTTAGTGACCATTCAAAGTTACAACAGCACTGAAAAAGTGATTTATGGCCATTTTTCACAGTTACAACTGTTGTAGCATCTGCTTGACCAGGTGATCAAAATTCACTTGGCAATTGACTCACATTTTTGACAATTTTAGTGTCCTGGGGTCATGTGATCACCTTTTGCAACCTCCTGACAAGCAAAGTTAATGAGGAAGCCAGATTCATTTAAGAACTGTGTTACTAACTTACCAACTGCAGTGATTCATTTAACAAATGTGATCATTTAATTTAATTAATTTTATTTTAATTTAATTAATTAAATTTATATGCTGCCCCTCTCTGAAGACTCAGGCAAGAAAGATCATGACCTTTTTGCCAGATTTCAACAAATATCTCACTTAGCAACAGGAACTTTGGGCTGAATTATAGTCGTAAATTGAGGGCTATCTGTATTAAGGGTATGTTGTCAAAATGAAAGTTGGGTTTGTGAATTCTTGCCGATACCAAAGTTGTCATCTCTAATATTTTAATAAAGGATTGGAGTTCAGTCAAGAATATACTAGAGGACAAAGAAAGAGTTATTAAAAATGCAAAAGGGAGCTCTCACTGTCAGTTCTTAAGTAACCAAACAGCTTTGATTGCTTGGTCCTTCATTAGAGAATCTGAATTCATTACACAATTATTAACTGCTATACTGTGCAGTTAATCATGTTGGTTTTATGTAGAAGATTGAGTAAAATTGCCTCACATTTGGTAGCAGAGAGAGATAGCTGCCAAATGACAAGTGGAAGTACAGCCACTTGGTGGAATGGGTGATTGGTGTTAGATGGGATTGGAGTATTGTCTGTAGAATGCAGCTCCCTGTTGGGTTGATGGGATAGGGTTGGGGAATGGCTAAGGGCTCGGGAGAAGGGATAAAGATCAAGAGAATGACAAAGGGAAACTGGTGGGAGGCAGAGACAAACCATTCCTAGAGAATGGGGTTTGGGTACTGAACATCAATTCCCACTTGTGGTGGCATGGATTTCAGGATGAGAGCAAAATTACAGGATCTGCAGAGGCCCTAATCTCTGTTATTGCTGAATGCCAGGTCTATCTATGATAATTTTTCCTTCAATTTCACAGAGACTTACATTTCCAAATAGCCCAAAGAACATGCATAATGTTGTTCCTAGAATTTATTTGGCTGCAGGCATACAAGTAGTCCTGAATTTATGACCACAATTGAGACTAGAACTTCTGCCATTAAGCAAATCAGTCATTAAGTGAGTTGTGTTAAATTTTATGACCTATTTTGCTGTGGCTGTTAAGTGACTCAAACAGTCATTAAGGAATCCAACATTCCTCATTGACTTTACTTGTTGGAAGCCAGCCAGAAAGGTCACAAATTGTGATCATGTAATCTCAGGACATATTATAAATACATGCTGGTTGCCCAGTGCCCAAATTTTGATCACATGACCACAGGGATTCTGGAAAGGTTACAACTTCTAATGGTCAGTAAACAAATGGTTGTAAGTTGAGGACTACCTGTATTGTATTTGCTTCAGTTCACATAGCAAAGCTATTAATGCATGATGTGACAGGAGTTTTATTTTTCAGATGGCTTGTTCCAGAGCCTGATGCCGATTAGGGCTGAGAGGAAGGGATGGGGCTTTCTTGCCTAAGGGAAAACTAGAGCCTGGGTTTCCTACTGCTAGTGCAACACCATAACAGACTGGCTCTCAACAAAGATCATTAATATTCAAGTAAAAATTCTTATCCTTGAAAAAAAAATACAAGTGCCAGTAGATTGGCTTTTCACGCTGGAATTATTTAAATGTGAAATATATTGAAATAATGTAAATTATGTGAATAGTTAATTTATAGAAGTTTTTGCTGCTTCTGCAAAAAATATAAGGACAGTTTTGCCTAGGAGAAAAGGAAGTCAGAGGATAATTTACTAATGTAGGCAAAAGTTCAACCTGTGAGTCAGAGTTCCAAGAAAAGGATTTTATTCCTTCGGAAACAGGTTAGAGTGCCAACGTAGCAGAAAATCAAAACTCTCAAGTTCTTTGTTTTCCTACCTCTCACCTCCATTTCCTTATATTGCCTCCAAACAGAATGGTTTTGTGACAGGTGTGTATCCCGCCAGCCCCTCCAGTTGGTTTTTCATGGTTACAGCCATCCTAGTAACCCAGTTCTCTCGTCTTGACCCCTCCATGGGCATGATTGACAAAATAAAGGAACATCTGCCAGTCAGGTAATTAGGGGAGAAAAGGAGACAAGTCTTCATGATGAACTAGTAACTGTTAATTTTGTCAGAATGGAAGAAGCTAAGATCCGGTCAGACCTAATGGTTGAGTTCAGATAGCATCCTTAACCTAGCCAGGTACTAACTGTCATAGCGCCTTAATTTTGGCTCTAGCAGCACACAGTTTCTGTAACTGGGTAAAGAGTTAGCATTGTGGGGTATGAAGAAATCCAACATGTTTCCTGATTCCTATCTGCATTAATGCTTTATTATCCTGCATTATGAGGATAACATTGTGTTTCATCACTCCAGTTATCTTTTCCCTATTAGCAAAGCAGACAACATTGTGCATTAGGTAAGCAAAAGAATAAAAAGTCACTCTCAGCCTACCAAAATGTCCATCCTGGCATAGAAAGCTCTTACATTGAATGAGACCAATAGCCTAATATTTTCTGTACAGAGACATGCTTATTAAATTAAAACTTTTTCAGAGATTGTACATTTAATTGAAATGTAAATCAAACAGCTGAATTACTACAACATACTAAAGCTATAAAGAAGTTAAAAATAATAATTGTACAAAGGCAGCCACTTGATTTTTAACTACCTTGGTTAAATGTATTGTGTGAACACAACCACTGACCATTTGCATTTCTCCATAGTTTGGGCAGAGGTATTTCAGAAATCTGAAGGGAAATGACTAACTCTGGGATATTTTGGATGTAACAAAATGTGAGCTAAGCATCAGATCATTCATTTCCCTCCCCTTCCCCCCAATCCTTAACAGTCCTTAAGTTAACTTGTAATCTACAAATACAGGTTAGTTTTCTTGAAATATTGATTTTGTCTTTCTGCCATCCTCTTTTTCTCCAGCAACTATCTGTCAGATCAGGGCCTGAATGTCCTCAGTGTCCTGGCCTTTTCCACAGCACTGTGGCTGGCTCTCATTATGACCATGCGTAGCATTCTTAAGATGCTGCTATGCTACCATGGATGGATGTATGAGGAGCATGGTCGGATATCCAACACCACAAAGATCTGGTTGGTATGTACTTACAGGACAAGTGTACTCTTAGAATGCAAGTTGGACATGGGGCCAATTGTTGGTGGACTCAGCATACCCAATTGTCCTGTACCCAATTTCAGCTACTGTAACCGTGGGTGGAGCTAAAGCAGGCTTATAGCACTGAGCAATTCGATTTTTCTAGCTAAAAATCTGGGAGCTTTCAACACATCTGCAGAGCACCATATCAGCAAGGCTATCAGAAGAGAATTAGGGTGGGGGAGAATCCTGGAGTGGGGGGATCACAGACCTACCATCCGAGTCCAGAAAAAGGTGTAGTTTCATTAAGGAGGTGAAAGTCATATTCCTGCTGAAGAACCTTTTCCACTTTGGATCCAAAAAACTGCACAACCCTTGTTATGACCTTTAGACTAAACTAAACATGTTGAATGCATTTATTGCAAGTATATCTTCCCTCTCCTCTATAGCACAGGTTACCATATTTATTCATTTAATTAAACAGTTATGAGGGCAAAGATTTCAGACTGGCTTTAAAAGTTAAGCACATATTGAATTTTAAAAGGCAAAACCTTTTTCAAATCAAGCTTGAGTCCAGGTAACATTGTGTGTATATATACTCATGCAGTTTTATTGGCAAACTCACATGGTGCCACTACTTTTTTTCTGGGATGCTTTTTATCTTCCCAGTCTAACTTGCAACCTTGCTATTCCCTAAAAGTTTCTCATCCAAATACTAACCTTAGCTTTTGAGCTCAGACACATTTAATCAGATGTTGCTACCAAATGCCTGAAGAAAATAAACATTGCAATTAAAGAAAACTAAAAAAAACACTATTCCAGAATATTCCTCCAGGATGTCAGGGAAATACTTCTGCAATATTATTTTTATAAATAGGATAAAAGAGAAAGAAGGAGGGACTCAGAGTCACCTAATGGGTAGGTTCTCCCTAACTTTCTCAGTACCATACCATCTAAGCAGTATACAACTCACCTACAGCGAGATACGTCCCTGAGCTACTTACAATAGCTATGTTCAGGATCAAAGAGCAGATGAACAGGTTTAGCTAAAAGGTTAATGATGGTTTATGGTGAAAAACACCATGGAGCAGCTTTTCCCAATCCAGTGTCTTTTAGATATGTATCATAATTCTCATGGTCTGGCTGTATGGGATGATAAGATTTCCATTCAGCACATCTGGGAGGTACACATTTGGAGAAGGCTGCTGGAGAAAAATGAGATGAAATATTGCGCCATATCAGTTGAGAAGGAGCCAAATTGAGGAACACAGATATATATTAAGACAGAGCAGCAGGTGTGTCTGTAATTCTCACAAAGGCATTTAGAAGAAGGAGTGATTATGCCTAAACAGATCAGATTAGGTTTTGGAGAAGATGCGAAAACATAAATATCCTTGGGGCTTAGTTCTCATGTGATTGAGTTTTCTGAAAACTAACATAAAACCAGCTTCCAGATATGTAGTAAACTATGTCAGAAAAGAAGAAAGTTATATCCAGAGTACAATGGTCTCACTACACCCAGTCAGCATCGTTTCTCCTGGTGGGGTGGGGGGGGAGATCACAGACCTACCATCCGAGTCCAGAGGAACCTTTTCCACTTTGGATCCAAAAAACTGCACAACCCTTGTTATAACCTTTAGACTAAACTTCTGTGCTGTCAGTAATGAACCTCGGTGGCTGCAGTTTGTAGTAATCCAGTGTCAGGGCAACCTTAGTTATTTGCATTCTAATAAAAAAGACAAGATGACTTTCCACTTTCTCTTTTTCTTCATATTAAAAATAATTGGACTGGCAGTTGAATCTTGCTTCGGCATAATTTATTGAAGGGTGTAGGAGGATATAGGACAGGCTACTAGATAGCTTTGCCCCACAATAGTTTTACTAATATTTGCTACCTGAAGCAAATATCTCACTCTGTCTTATAGCAGGATTCACCATGTTCTATTCCAATATAAAACAGGCCACTTTACTGTGAATTCGGCCAAAGAAAAATGCTGGAGGGAAAAAATGAACATGTTGAAATGTGGGGTCTTGCTCACTTCTCCCTTTATTCCCTTGCCTCATAGGCTTTGGTGAAAATCTTCTCTGGTCGTAAACCCATGTTGTATAGCTATCAGGCCTCACTGCCTCGCTTGCCTGTTCCAGCTATTACGGATACAATGCGGAGGGTGAGTCTGTAGCTTTTGTCCATATTCTTCTTACTTGCAAGTGGGCAGTCAAAGATTCTAATATTTCTTGGACATTTGGGTCTGAAGGTGAAGGAATGCATCTTTGAAGTAGTGGTGTTCACAGGAGGAGTCGAAACAGAAAAGATAGAGGCCTACATTTGCCATCTCCATCCCTTGTATTCCAGCCATAGATTGTGATGTTATAGTTAGGATAATTTTAATACCAACCTGCATTGGCTGCTGCGTTGAAAGACTGCTATTTGGTAGAAATAACTATTTGTGCAAACTAACTACGATAGATTTTCCTTTGAACTAAAGCAGGGAAGGAAAAAGATCACACATTCTGCCCATCCCTGGCTGCTGATCCTAATGATCACTAATACAGGTAGTCCTGGAATTCCAGTTTTCAGCAAAACTGAATCCATAGCAATCACTGATTTATTTACTAATTGCAGCATTTTTAATGACCATTGCAAAAAAAATATCATAAAATTGATTCAGTCATGTGACTGACCAGTTTTACGACCATTGCAACATATGACAGTAATGTACAGGCTCCATTTTGGTCATATATCAAGAACCATCTGTAACTCCAGTTCCTCTCCCCAGAAGTGCTAGAAACTATTGCCCATTGCAACAGGACCCAAACAAAGAATATTCCATGTTGACTGATTCCACCTCCCAACACTGGTCTTTGGATCTTTATGAAAAGGGAGGAAAATCAAAAGCTTTGCATCACAGTAGGCATCTCATTACTTTAGCATGGCTGACATTTCTAGTACTAATTTTTGGTCCTGACATTTGGCATACCCTCTTAACTCTTTTTTTTGTAATTATTTCATTGCCTAGCTCTTACTTTTATTTTACTTTTTACTTTTATTTGATTTATATACTGCCCTACTCCCAAAGGACTCAGTGCGGTGAACAGCCAACAATAAAATCCATACATACAAAATTTAAAAAGCAGAATTAAAATCAAATTAAATAGTTTTGGCCCAGACAAATTAAAACCCCAATCAATTTAAAACCAATTTTAAAATTTGAATATATAAAATACTAAAAAATATTAAAAATTAAAAATTCTTTTATAAAAGAGGGAGAAAATTAGGCCAGGGCCGCCTGGTGAAATAAAAAGATCCTTAGAGCGCGGCGGAAGGTGCGCAGATCTGGGATCTTCCATATCTCCGGGGGGAGCTCGTTCCAGATAGAAGGTGCCCCACAGAGAAGGCTCTCCCCCTGTGGGCCACCAGTCGGCATTGTTTGGCCGATGGCACCCAGAGGAACCCCTCTCTATGGGAGCGTACCGGCCAGTGAGAGGCTATTGGTGGTAGTAGGCGGTCCCGCAAGTACCCAGGTCCTGAGCCATAGAGCGCTTTAAAAGTGGTAACCAAAACCTTGAAGCGCACCCGGAAGACCATCGGGAGCCAGTGCAGCTCACGCAGGAGGGGTGTTACATGGGAACACTAAGTCGTTCCCATTACCACCCGCGCGGCCGCACTCTGCACCAGTTGGAGCCTCTGGGTGCTCCTCAAGGGGAGCCCCATGTAGAGAGCATTACAATAGTCCAGGCGGGAGGTGACGAGGGCATGAGTGACCGTGCGTAAGGAGTCCCGATCCAGAAAGAGACGCAACTGGCAAATCAGGCAAACCTGATGAAAAATCCTCCTGGTCACGGCCGTCAAGTGTTCTTCTAAAGACAGCTGTGAATCCAGGAGGATGCCCAAGTTGCGCGCCCTCTCCGTGAGGGCCAATGATTCACCCCCAATAGTCAGTGATGGCACCAACTGACTATATCGGGACATCGGAAACCACAGCTACTCGGTCTTGGATGGGTTGAGGCTGAGCCTATTCCTCCCCATCCAGATCCGCACGGCCTCCAGGCACCGGGACATCACTTCAAGGGCATCGTTGGGGTGGTCTGGGGTGGAGATGTACAGCTGGGTGTCATCAGCGTACGGATGGTACTTCACCCCAAAACCACGGATGATCTTGCCCAGTGACTTCACATAAATGTTGAACAGGAGGGGCGAGAGGACCGACCCTTGTGGCACCCCGCATATGAGGGGCCTCGGGATCGACCTCTGCCCCCCTGTCAACACGGACTGCGACCAGTCAGAGAGAAAGGAGGAGAAACACTGCAACACAGTGCCTCCCACCCCTAACTCTTCCAACCGGTGCAGCATGATACCATGGTCGATGGTATCAAAAGCCGCTGAGAGATCTAACAGGACCAGGACAGAGGAGCACCCCCTGTCCCGAGCCCTCCAGAGATCATCTACCAACGTGACCAATGCCGTTTCCGTGCTGTACCCGGGCCTGATTATAGGTTCCTAATATGGGACTTTTTGCTGATTATAGGAAAGAAAAGTTCTGACTAGAGACAAAGGAAGAGATGTAAAAAGGGCCTAATCTGAGAATCAGGTTTTTCCATTGCTTGTCTGCAGTAGAAGTGATTCACTTACACTCACTAAGATAACACATTTGAGTTATTCAAATTGGACAGCATTTATGCATAGTTGCAACAGTAAACTTCTGTAGATAGATTTCATAGATTAATAAAAAGTTTAACATAGAATTCTTCTTTCTATGAGATGAGGTAATTTATAGTCTAACATTGTCAAATGCAACAGTGGTGTTAAACTGTTTTAGGAAGAGAAAGCATTTTCTATTATCTGTTGACATGGAAGGATTAACCATGTCATAATCATAAGGGATAAAAATTAGTATCTGAAGCCCTAAAATTTGCAAGAAGATAAAACGATAATCTTTTTTAAAAAAAGAAATACTGTCAGTAACTCCAAAAACAGCTCAAGAAAGAGTGACAGAAAACTGCTTGTAGGGTAAAAATGGGCAAAGGGAAGAAAGAATGTCATACATTAAATAAATAAATAAGGGAAGGAAGAATGAAGGAGAACATAAGAAATGGAATATCCTTGGGAAAGGCAAAGCTGGAATCTTTAAAAAATGTATTTTGGATCTGTTGTTGCATAACAGCTGTGGTGGTGGAGTGGTTAGAATGCAGTACTGCAGGCTACTTCCTCTGACTGCTGACTGCCAGCACTTTGGCAGTTCAAGTCTCACCAGCTCAAAGTTGCCTTCCAGCCTTCCGAGGTTGGTAAAATGAGGACCCAGATTCTGGGGACAATATGCTGATTCTGCTTAGAGTAAACTGCTTAGGGAGGGCTGTAAAGCACTGTGAAACGGTATATAAGTCTATTGCTATTGCTATTGCTATTGCTATTGCTATCTATAGTAATTAAATGAGAATTTTACATGCAGGGCATCATGAGGCTATCATGGGATTTCAACAAAAACATATAATACCAGGGTGACCTCAAATGGTGTTGAGCTGGGAAGGATGCCTCGAATATTTCATGTTCTGACAGACTGTTGATTGATAGCTTTTTCTAGCTGAGCTCTCCAAATTTTGAGGACTACAAGATCATAGCATCTCCAAGATATGATGGCCAAGCATTACAGCTGTTTTATGTTGGCTGCTTTTAATTCCCCCATCCCTCCATACTATTCTTCTCCAGTGCAAAAAATATTTACAGATGTGAAAAAAATTCATTTATGATTCATCCTTTCACATTAGGAAACAGATGGTTTTTTCTTCTTTCATTATCTTAGAAACTGCTTGATTTCCATCTCTATGGCTGAAACTCCCGGAAATTGAGACAATCACTAAATTAAAAAAAAGAAAAAACTACCGAAGTCTGAACTGATATCCCTATCTTTCTGAGACTCTTGAACTTCTTTTTCATGCATCTACAAAGATGCATACTCCCACGTCTACAAGTCCTCTGGTTTCAAGTATTCTTGTAGGAGAATGAATGGGAACAAATGTCATCTCTTGAGTTTGGAATAAGGAAGAAAGAATTTGGGTAAAAGAACGAACTCTGCACTTGCCAAGATCTAATTCCACATTGTTCTTTCTCCCTTAGTATCTGGAATCTGTACGACCTCTGATGACTGATGCAGAATTCTATCGAATGACAGGCCTTGTCCGTGACTTTGAACGGACCCTTGGACCACATCTGCAGTGGTATCTCACACTGAAATCTTGGTGGGCACCCAACTATGTGAGTGGGCCTTTAAAGGGGGAGGAGCTCTTTGGGAAGAACAGTGTAGTACACCGAGAATATGCATGTGACGCTGCCTTTTTAATTTCTTCTTTTCCACCTTTCTTCCATATCTTGTCAGGTAAGTGATTGGTGGGAAGAGTATGTGTATCTCCGTGGGAGGAGCCCCCTGATGGTAAATAGCAACTATTATGCCATGGTGAGTTACCAAGCTAGAGAAGAATACCAGCACTTGAACGGGACGTTTTTCTTCCAGCATTTCTGACCAAACTTTCTCCCCATGTTTTCATTTCTTCTGCACTCATTTTTCAGGATTTCCTTTATGTCACACCTACTCCAGTCCAATCTGCTCGTGCTGGGAATCTTGTTTATGCCATACTGCTATACCGACGCAAACTCCTCCGGGAAGAAATCAAACCAGTGAGTGAAATCAAAATACAGGGCGAATAGGAAATATGCCTATTAGAGAATGAAACTTCCTCTGTCTGGATTAGTTAGTGGGAGTCAGACTGAAAACAAGAAGATTTATACAGGTAATCTTGAACTTACAACCATTAGAACAGCTGTTAAATGAGTCACACCCAATTTTACAACCTCCTTTTACTGTGGTTTTAAACAAACCATCGTGGTTGTTAAGTGATTGTTATCATCCAATTGTTAAGCAAATTCAGTTTTCCCCACGGTCTGTGCTAGTTGGAAGCCAGCTGAGAAGGTCACAAAGAGCGATCATATGAACCCAGGGTGCCAAAATCATTATTAAATACATGTCTGTTGCCAAGCACCTGAATTTGGATCACATCACCATGGGGATGCTGCAGTGGTCATAAGTGTGTGAAAGCAGTCATAAGCATGAGAACCAGACTATTTTTAGCACTGGCATAACTTTGAATGGTTGCGGATGGTCATAAGTCAAGAATTTACATGTACTTGCTTTCCTCCTGCAGAGAGGAAAAAGGAGTAAAAGCATGGCAACTTCTTCATTTATTCCAAGCTTGTCCATTTCACTTCATAAAGCAGCCTTCTCCAACCCCATCTGGATTCTCCAGATGAATTGAACTACAACCCCACCAAAATCACAATACTTGATAGGTTTTGGAAATTATAGTCTCAGACACATGCTAGGTTAAAAAAGGCTACTTTTTCTGAAAGGGATTTTCAATTTTATCTTTTAAAAATACAGGCATGTTTCTTGTATCATTTGATAGTTTTGTCCTTATGGTCAGTTTAGTTTGCTGCTGTGCTTTCAAAAATGGAAGAACTTACAAACTAATGTTAATGGTAAACTAAACCATATCATTTATGTAGCACACATCACTGGAAAGTTTTTGTTTGTCTAGGCTAGACAAAGGAGAAGTGGAGATGTAGAAAGAGGCAGAACTGTGGTGCAAGTATAGTCTACAAAATCACAACAAATCCCACATTTTCTTTCATGACTCATATTAAGGAACTTCTGGGGTATGTTGGTGCCCTGGAAAACGAATAGCCATATTTGCATATTATAATAATCTGATTTGCTTATGAGACTATGTTAAAACTAAACATACACTATGATTTAGTTTCACATACTAATCAGGCCAATTATTTGCAAAGGATCTCAGTGAAATTCACAGATGAACATCAATTTTACTCTTAGCCTTGCCAATCCAAGGGCTAAAATGATAATATATTCTTATGCTACTTATGTTTTTCTTTAGTGTCAAGACAATTGTATGATGTTCCAGTTCTGATGAGGATGGTTGTTCTTTTTCTAGATCTAAACTGTTTAGCTGTTCCTCCAGAGCAAGCAATATATATGAATTTCTCCTACTGTGGGGGCAGGAGCTACTCTGGAGTGATATTTCTACAGTTCATTGGAAGTAAAAACAAAACAAAGTACGGGAAACCACAATCAGGAGATCAAATCCTGTATTCACCGCAACACAACAGTTTTGAGTTTGTCTTAAGCGCAACTTAGGGTTCAAATACAGAATTGGTTCTTTGAAAGTATGCGGCAAAGAAAAGATCAGAAAAGAAGCTTAAAGCAAAGCTAAAGGGGAGTGAAAGTGGGCCTACCCCAATAACTGAGGGCCGAGTATTATACCAGCTTAAATGCACAGGTAGCTTTGCTTTGCTTATTAAATGCAAGATAGCACTGCCAGCTACATTGTAAAGTCCAAGTCATGCTTCTTTTTCTCAGTGATCTTTCTACAAGTTTGATCATTGGGCATTTTGCTTGTTACATTTATTTATCCCTTGATTATAAATGTTTTAAGATCACAGAGTATATTAAAGATAACAACAATAAATCTCTTCCCTGTTTGGTTTTCTTTTCCCCATCTAATCTTGGGGTTCCTTGTCACCTGATATCAGAGCATGGTTCCTAATTCCTTCATCCCCCTCTGTTCGGCCCAGTGGCAGCGCCTCTTCAACACCACCAGGTTGCCTGGGGAGGGGCAGGGTAAGTGAACCGGAAGACCCTGAGAAACAATCTCCTTCTCACATCTGGCTATGAGAGAGTTGTGCAAGATGAATCTCCTCTATGGGGTCTTTGCTGGGTTTTCTGGTCCATATCTTCAGTGTTGCATTCTATGATTTCAGGACTTACCCATAATTCTCTAAACCCTTCTGTCTTAACCATCCTTTGACAACTTGGTGCCTTCTGTGAGTGTTGTGTCAACAACTTTCATCATCTCCAGCAGTACAGTGTTATTTGGCTAGGAATGATGGTAGCTATTGCGGTCTACTTCATATTGAGTGGTAGAAGTCATTCTAAGGTACCAAGTTGGCAATCAGTTGCTGCCTTTAAAACAAATCTGGTATCCCTTCTTGCTCTTGTCAACATGGATAACTCATACATATTCATGAAGTCAGAACTGGAGTCATTTTTGGAGCTTGGCCTACCCATTGGGTTCTTTTCTTGGCAGGACTATTCAAGTTGCTAGGAGAAGTAAAAATTCTCCTTGGGTTCTTTTTTACTTCTTTCAAAGCTTCATGGCAGGCAAATCTTCTTGATTATTCCTTCGGTCTCTCTCTCTCTCTCTCTCTCTCTCTCTCTTTTCTCTCTCTTTCTTTTCTTGCTTCCCTCTGCTTCTCAGATGCTGATTCAAGGTTGCCTGCCAACGTGCTCAGCTCAGTATGAACGCATATTTAATACAACCCGTGTGCCTGGTCTGGAGGGAGGTAGGACGCTTCTGCATACCTTGTCCTCCTTTTCCAACAAATACCTGCACACTGTCATGTGGATTGTAGGGATGAATTGACTTTTTTTCCCCTACATGCCTTGTCCTGCAGCCATGTTTTATTTTAAAGCAGGGTGGGGAACCTGTGCTGTTCCAGATGTAAAGAATGGGACTTAAAAGGTGAAGGATGGGTCCAAACTTCTCAAAGATCTTTTTGATAAGACTTTTAGAGAACCAATCCTAGTCAGCTTAGTTGAGGATGGTTCTTAATAGCGTCTTTTTGGTGTTCAAAACTTGGTCACCTGAACCAGGTTTTACTATTTCCTTAAATTAGGAGTGGGCAATTATGTTAGTACTTGAAAGCTCCCCTTAATTGATAAGAAAAAGGCTGCAGTAGGCAGAACACAATGATGCAAAGTAAAAGAGCTTTATGAAGCAAAGTCACTGAGTATTTTCCTTTTTTTTTTTCCTTCTGGATTTTCATTATTTATTTGTGGGCTTCTAAGATTTTTAAACTAAGTCTACTTAGTTTAAGTACTTATATTCAACTATTGTTAGATTTGTGCATTGTTTAAATCTGACTGTTGCATCAATAGTGAACTGCTCAGAATCTTTTGACTAGGGTAGAGTAGATGCCTGAGCAAGTTCATTTGCATGTATGGCAAAGTTTGGCAATGTCCAATATAGGTGGGGGGGGGGATTACCACCAGTTTCCAGCAACTATGGTTGTAAAGAGGCTCCAAGAGTTGCAAAAAAACCCCAAACAAACAAACCTCCCCCAACAATATTAAAAGATTGAAGGGTTGCGCGCAGGACTTGGACACAGGGCTGCAAAAAGAAAAATGGGCATTTGTTTCAGCTCATGTTCATTGTGTGCAGCCTTCTTTTATTAATCTTTGACTACTGCAGCTTTCCTTAGTTGGTACACTTTAGAGGTATAAAAATTTCCACCCACATTTTGCTGGCTGGGAATTTTGGATATCCCAACCCAAGGTTTTACTTTGTGAAAATTTAACACCAGAGAAAGTGCAAGAGTTTGCTGCAATTGCTTGAATATAAAGTGCTTGACCTGTTATTATTTTTATTAAAATCAGAAGTATTGTTCTGGGATGAGAGATAAATTTGAATTATGGTACAGGACATAACCTTTCACGGAGTTATGGTTCCCCTTTTTCCTTGGGGAGCCCCTGTGGGAGGAAGCAGGTGGCTAGGCTGCCTATACATTGAGTAAGATCCAGTGGAGTTTTTATTTTGTTTATGTCCTTGCTACCCAGATAAGATCCAACATCTACAAGACAGTGATCACATTGCAGTATACCATGCAGGACGCTTATTTCGGGTATCGTTGTATTACAAGGGGAAGCTGCTGGAGCCCTGTGAATTTCAGGCACAGTTTGAAGCTATCCTTTGTGACCCTACACCCCCTCTGCCTGGGGAAGAGAAATTGCCTTCAATGACCGCAGGTGAAAGGTGAGAGGCTGACCTGTCCTTGATCCAGCCTTTCAGTAAGTGAGACCTATGGCAGCTGACAGATGGGCTGATTCATGCTATGCTCCTTTTCATTCAATGGGCTTGAAGAGAATAAGTTTAGATAGAAATTCAAGTGTGTCGTGGGAGGTTGGAGTTGTTGTGTGATGTGGCCTTCAAGGCCTCTACATCCCATTAGTCATCCTGCCTCTCCACTCTGCAGTTAACTATCCTGCTCTACCCTTATGCCATGCTGCCTGACACTGCCTTGTTTCCCTGTCCTTGTCATGCCCTGCTATGCGCTGCCACTTCTTTATCCTATTCTTTACTTTTGCTCCCCACTATGTGGATATAGTTATATATTTGAGTGTACTTTTAATGTCTTTATTTCTTATTTAAGGAGTACTTTGCTCACCTGGTTTGCACTCTCCATCTTAGATGGCCCTGCCCACTTCAAGAGGGCAACTCCCATGCCTCTCAGAAGCCTCTGGGGCCCTCCATTCACTGGGAGATGGTGATACACCCTAGTTTAAGACAAGATCATCCTTTTTCATGTTTCTCTCCTTCTGAATAAAATACTAAAGGACAGTCACTGAGAGCCCTTGTTGTGGTCCTCATTGTGGTATTATGCAACCCACAGAACTAAGGTGGCTCATGCACATCCATAGTTGATTTGGTAGAGCATGAGAAAGGGAATGGCAAAGAGATGGTAGAAAAGAATGAATGAAGCTCTGCTCACTTTGGAATCTCTACTATCAACACTTATCTTTCCTCATTCCGGAGGAAAAACAAAATTGGACTTGGAAAGAATCCATTGTTCCTTTCTTTAGCCCTGCCATAAGAATTTATCTTAGGAGTTCAGATAGTCCTTTCTTTGCATCCTTTCACTGTTGCTGCTTATGAAGCCAAAAGAGATACAAGTCCATGCAGTGACTTCGAAAGGGGTAAAGGAAGGGGTATCCATCTTTAATATGGAACAGGTTATGTTAGAATTAGGGAAATGATCACCCATTCTCACCAGTCAGTTGTTACTTCTTTGGATCATAGGGTATCCATAATAGCTACATCTTCTAACTCTGAATGGCTTAATGTTTTTTGTAGAGATGTCTGGGCTCGGGCCCGCCAGACCTACTTTGAGTCTGGGGTTAACAAGCAGTCCTTGAGCATCATTGAGAAAGCTGCTTTCTTTGTCATTCTTGACACCAGTGAACAAGGCCTGCGAGAGCCCAATCCAGGTCAGGCTTTGGATGTCTATGCAAAATCCTTGCTACATGGACACTGCTGCGACAGGTAGTTATATCCTCTCTGCAACCAACCTGCAAAGATTGTACACCAGAAGTCATAAGGGTCTTGGGTCACATATTCCTCATGTTTTTTGAACAGAGGAAATCACACCAAAATATCACTTCCTTCATACTAAAAAAAGAGAAAAAAAACACTTTTCCCACGAGGCCTGGTTTTGTTTCCCAAATAATTTTCTGCTGGCTGTGATACTTTTTTCATAGAACCCTATTATGTTCCTTGTATGCCAGTAAATATTCCACCAATATCAGTGGTAGAATGAACATTTTGAAGTGCAAGAGAGTGGCGTCATGATATGCTCTGTTGCCAGGCCCCTGAAACAAATTGTTTTGTGCCCCCAAGATGGAGGCATGCATGTCCATGTGTGTATCTTTGATTATAAGAAGAATAGGGAGCAGCCGATGGAAAGGAGGATGCCACTCTTTTCTCACAGGTGGTTTGACAAATCTTTCAACCTGATCGTTTACCGCAACGGGAAAGCCGGAATCAATGCAGAACACTCATGGGCAGATGCACCTATTATTGGACATCTTTGGGAGGTAAAGCTCCAGTTGAGTTCTCCAGCATAGGATTGGTCGGAGGGAGGGGTGAAATGGAGAACGCTTGGATTCTCCAGGATGCTAGGGAATGGGGTGCTAGCTCAGTACAAAGGATGCAGCAAGGGAATCAAAGCAGTTGAGTTTTCTCTTGGGTGCCCTTTTTTCACAGTACACACTTGCCACAGATTCATTCCAGCTGGGATATGATGATGAAGGGAACTGCAAAGGCAAGATGGACCCCAGTGTCCCTCCACCCCAAAAACTGGAGTGGGAAATATCATCAGAGGTAAGTTCAGGCTCTGGTGACGACAAAAGGTTTGACACACTCACATGCACGTGCACACACACAAAATGGTATGTCACCTGGATTGTGACAGAACAGTGTTTATTGATGGAAGTGGCCTCAATGAAGGTATTACAGGAAGAATTGTAGCCGAGGACCCTTTTTAATGTCTGGGAGTAGCCTCTATTTTGCTGTCTTTCTTCAACAATGCTAATTGAAAATTTAAATTACTTAAAAGCCTTTCAGTTAAGCTGTACAATATGCTAAGCTTGATTAATTCTAACCCTTTGCATTTTTCTCGTTTAGTGTCTTGTGGGTAAACCTAGCTCATGAATTAGTTCAATAACCATGTTAAGTAATTTAAAAAAATCTTAATGCATTTCAATATTTTTTCTTGATAAAATTTGGTGGTTTGCTGCTGAATTTAATGGTGTGAAGTTTGGAAACTTTAAGCAAAAACAACAACAACAAAACAAAAAAAAACAAACCAGAGATAGAAAGAGATTTGAGATATACATGCTGCCTATGGATTGCCCAGCTCTTTATTATTAATTTTTGAATTGAATTGAATTGGAACTGGTCCACTCTACAGTCGCTCTAGGCCTGTGACGGTGAACCTGTGGCACACATATCAGAAGTGGCACACAGAGCCATCTCTCTGGGCATGCAAGCCATTGCCCGTTGCTCTTCTGGGTTCTGGCATGCCGGCCAGCTGGTCTTCAAGCGTGCGGGAGTGCTGGAAACTGGAAGATCATCTTCCCGGCACGTGGATGTGCACTGGGCAGCTGCTCTTCCGGTTTCCTGCGCATGCATGTGCACCGGCCAGCTGGTCTTCATGCACACATGTGTGCCAGAAACCAGAAGACCAGGTGGTGGGTGTGCATGCATGTGCCGGAAACCGGAAGAGCAGCCACCTGGCATCCGCATGCACACATTCCAATTTGGCCACTTGGTGCGAAAAAGTTCGCCAACACTGCTCTAGACATTTCACAATACATTAAGCACAATGTACAGGATATAAATACATTGCTGGTTAATTTAGTTACCCCTTCTGAACACGAAAGTTAATAGACTCTTTAGACTGGGGTGTCGAACTCGATTTCATTAAGGGCCACATAAGGATTGTGTTTGACCTTGGCAGGTGGGATGGGTGGCCAGGGTGGGCATGGCCAGCTCGACATTACTTGTGTTGGGGGCACCTGTGGAGGCCCAAGCACTCTGCCAGCAAACAAGTTCCATTTTTGATTGCAACAGCCTCCTGCAACTCTCTGCCAGCAAAAACAGAGCTCAGGAGGGCCCACGCAATTCCATTTTTGCTGGCAGAGGCACGGCGGGCTGGTCCTTCATTGTTTCCAGGGCAGCCCCATGGGCCAGATCTAAGTACCCCATGGGCCAGATGTGGCCCACAGGCCTTGAGCTTGACACCCCTGTTTTAGACAGAAATGAGCTATTGGGAAGGGAATTAGAAATAAGGGAAAGCTGATTTTCCCATGACATCTGCTCTATGCTTTGCTAATCATTTCTGTTTCTTATTCTTGACAGTGCCAAGAGGTGATATTGCAGTCCTTTATTTTGGCCCACGCTTTGGCCAGTGACGTTGATTTTCACGTCTTTACCTTTAAGGACTTTGGCAAAGGCCACATCAAGAAATGCCGCACTAGTCCGGATGCTTTCATCCAGCTTGCCCTTCAACTAGCACATTTTCGGGTAAGACACTTGATTAACCAGTTGGGTGAAGTGCAACTGGGTTAAGATCATAAATAAGTTGCTGATTTCAAAACATTATAATTAGGGAATTATTGGAGAAAATAATTGAAGAAAAAGTCTTTTTTTCTTATAGCAGAATAATTAGTAACTTTGATTGCATTTATACAATAAATTAATTGGAACTATTCTGATTCAGGGTTGTTCAGGGTTCTTGTAGTCTGAAATTTGTTAATGGAATACCTTGGGTTCATGCTTCTAGAAGAACATTTCTCCTTCTCTGATCCAAAAGGCTATATTTTTGCACCTCCATGGCATCAACATTTTACTTTGCTTACTTTTCAGTAGAGAGCCCTTTCTTGTTAGTCTATATGTCCTCCTCTTGCTGTTCTAGGACATGAACAAGTTCTGTCTCACTTATGAAGCATCTATGACTCGTCTTTTTCGGGAAGGCCGAACAGAAACAGTTCGTTCCTGCACCATTGAATCTTGCAATTTTGTGAAGGCGGTGATAGATCCTACTCAAACTGTGAGTTCTGATGTCTAGTAAGAATGATTTTGGGGGACGTCAGTGAGTTATAATGATTTATAACACTACATTACAAATGAGAGGGTCAGGTTTGATGCTGCTACAGATAATCCTCGATTTATGACTGATTGTTCGATTACAGCCAAAAGAACAAAGATGGAATGGAGATGGGAGGCAGTCCCTCACATTACTGAGGCCTGACTTGGATCCTCTGATAACAACTGATAAAATCTACTTAATGATGGCAATGGAGATTTCATTATTATCTAATGGCAAGGGGGGTTGTGGAGAAAAAGAAGAAAATAATTAATGAGGGAAGAGGAAGAAAGATATCTTTAGGACTGCTCCATTGAGGACAGACCTAAAACCTGATATCTTTGAGGTCCTCTAAATTTAGCATATGTCTTTTCTTTGCTCCCTTGCTAAATATCTATTTCTATCATCACTTGCCCATTCCTTGATCTTTCCTGTGGGAAAAGGAAAGAGACTGAAGGTGGGGGTTCATGTTGATGTTGGAGAATTATGGCAATTGGACAATAAGTGAGCTACTGGAATAAAAGAAATATGAACAAGACAAGAGAACCTGTAATTGATGTAATACTAGACTGAATACAGTAGACCTAATGAGAGGGGAATTATAAATATATGAGGAAACTATGGATGAAGTAAGATTTTCATCCACACTAACTGAGAAATGGCTAAGCTTCAACATAGTGAAAACGAAGCTGTTCTCGTAACTTGATATGGCCAAATTACACATTACATCCAGACTCAAGATCTGAAAAAACAACTGTGTAACTAACACTTGAAGCTGGAATGCTGCCACCTCCTCCATTACAGAGTAAAATATGAGGCATAAAATCGTGGATAAACTAACTACAGCCAACCCTTGAGACCAATTCCAAGGCTTAATGGAAAAGTACCATCAGATAGTACAGATCATGGAGAATGACAGGGCTAAGATCCTTTGGAGCTTCCAGATTCAGATGGGCAGGCAGGTATTGACCAATGGATCAAATGGTTCTTGTGTACTATCAATTGTGGTAGATGTAGCAGTGCAAGTGACAGCAACACTAGGAAGGAACATAAGAAGCTGAAGTACCAGGATGAGGAAATAGGGTGGATGTGGAAAATAAAACCAAAGTTGTGTTGGTAGTGGTAGAAGACCCAAGACTGAGGAAGATTCATACCACCCTTAGGGGAATGTTTATAAATATGCGCATTCACGCACACACACACACATTTATAAATCCACAAAACATCAATTTTTCCATCCTGGTATCAGCAAAAAGTACATAAAAATGTCCCAAAGGTGCTTTTCAAAAGGCAACTGGACTTTCTTGGGTTTTTTCCCCCTTCAAAACATTTCACTTCTTAGCTTCTTAGATGAGAACTGAAATGTTTTCAAGGAAAAAAATCCCCAAAAGGTCCAGTTGTCTTTTGAAAAGCACCTTTGGGACAACCATGACTTGGGTGACATCCATAAAAAAATGTTCTGACAAAAAAAAAATGTCTTATTTTAACTTTGATCAAATAAACCAACTTGATATTCCTTCCTTTTAACAGTCTTAAACAAGTATTGCCACAGGATTTGATTCCTCTTCAATTCTTTTTTATCTCATTGTATAGATTTCGTCAAGGCTTTAACAAGTCTCTTTTGTGGATGCTGTTAAAATAATTTCCAGGTCATTTTCTTGATTCAACATTTTTATTTCCCTTTTTATTTTTAAAACTTCAGTCATTTTCTTTTATTTGTCCAGTTGAGTAAAATTTGGCAGGTTTCATTTCTTCATTAACATATTTTAGACATAATCTAATCATAGAAATAGATATCTTTGATGAAACTGTTGATATCATGGTTATAATTTCTGATTCAATCTTCAAAGACTACCCTTAAGATTTCCAATGTTATAAAATTTTGTGTTGTTTTGTAACTCCCAGTATTAACTGACATCAAGTGCAGGCTTTTCTTTTTTTTTTTTGCTTAAAAGCTATAGTTCCTTCTAGTTCCAGTTTCTAAAATCATTACTTATTTTTTTAATTGCAATATCCAGAACATCTTATCTACCTATATTTCTCATAGCAAAAGCTTATTTCACTTTTTGCTGTTTATTTAAACATCAAACCTTATAATTAATTTCTCTTTTGTTCAAAGTTGAAGAGAAACTCACCCAATGAAGATTGGTCTATAATCTTCCCCAAAAATAAGATCCTGCCTTATATTTTTTTGAACCCTGAAGTAAGCACCTGGCCTTATTGCTATGTGCTCAAAAGCCTGATTGGGCTTATTATCAGCAGATGTCTTATTTTGGGGAAAACAAGGCATCTTAAAAAGTCGGGAGAAATAAAAAGCCTTTATTTTGGCAATGATGGGGGGACAACGACAAATAGAACAAGAAAGTAGATTCTTGATAGGGAAGCCATTCCAGATATGCAGTACCATCATTGAAAGTTTTTTCTCCCTAATTGCCATCCACTGGACCACCTGATAAGGTGAAGAAAAATCTAAAAGTTTGGGCAGCAGATATGTGGAGTGCTGGTCCTCCTAGCTAAATTTTAAGGAATCAAGGGGGTGTAGAATATGAAGATCTACAGTAAAATCTGTTAAATCATGCCAAATCAATTTCTCTTTTCAGGATAGTTCAAGGTTACGCCTTTTCCGAGTGGCAGCTGAGAAACACCAGAATCTTTATCGGCAAGCCATGATAGGTGCAGGCATCGATAGGCACCTTTTCTGCCTCTACGTTGTCTCTAAATACCTTGGCCTGGATTCTCCTTTCCTACGTGAGGTAAATTCTGCTGGCATGATTTATATGAAGATTCCCAAAGACAATTGTTTTTAGAAAGTGAGGCGAAGAATCAGAAAAATAAGTCACTTTTTCCTCCCAGGTTATATCTTGAATCTTGCAGGTTTTTGTCCACACATTTCTATTTCTGGGGATAGAACTTCCTATAAGTATGTTCAAGGTTGTTTCCCTTTTAAAATAGGTGCTTGTATTTTTGTCACTAAAGGAAGTGAACTCAGCGAGCAGTAGTCCTGAAGGCTTTGTTTTAAAGCTCAAGGTCCATTTGACTCGTGAATGCCATGTGTCAGAATATTTTATCTGCTAGATTTTTAAAAATATAAAGCAGCTCTGCTTATTTTTATTCATCTATTCATGATTAATTAACCAAATAAATACCATTATAGCACTCTATATGGTTGTTTAAAGTTTAAATTCCTGTATTACAGTAAAATATAACTATGACATTTTTTTTTCTGCAGTGAGAGTGAAGGATTTTAACCGATTTTGCATTTTTTAGTACTGTGTTTCAGTGGTTTTGAAACATGCTAGAGTTGATTATATTTTACTGCAGGTAAATTGCTAATTTCCCTTTAAAAGGGGCAACCATCAATTTTGAGATTTCGTAATCCACTTGGATGGATGGCTTGATCTATATATATTTTCTTAAACCCATTAGAATCTGAGAACTATTTTAACTATAAGTATCTAAACTTCCTTTTGCAGCCTAGAATCTTCAAATCTGACATCTAATCTATATTAATTTAGAATCCCTTATTCTAAATTATTTTAAAACGTTACCTTTTAATTATATATTCACAATAAATATGTATGGACTAAAACTGTTCACTTTTGGATAGAGTATTAATTTTTATAGAAACATTTGGGGCTAAATGTGTTTCTAAAGCACATTTTCTCTATCTTTACATAGTTTCCTTGAAACTCTATGTAAAGAAGTGATGAATGGAGTACAGAATGAAAGTCAATAATAATAGAGCTCCCTCCTATTTCCTTCTTCTTTGTCAGGTATTATCTGAACCATGGAGACTCTCCACTAGTCAGACTCCCATTCAGCAGTTAGAGCTATTTGACCTCCAGAATAATCCTGACTATATTTCTTGTGGTGGTGGATTTGGACCGGTAAGCAATGCCAAGATTGTCTTGAGGGAAAATGGAACATGGTTGGTTTAAAGTTGGAGGGGATGAACATTTATGAAACCAAGGTATCCTGGATTCACTAGGAATGCTGTTTTGCTATGGAAAATAGTAGGGCTTTGGAAGCAAAGGTCCTGCCTCATGTTGCTTTTTCTTCTGTGCCAATGGAAAGGTTGATGATAATGGATATGGAGTATCTTACATCATTGTCGGTGAAGATCTCATCAATTTCCACGTGTCATGCAAATTCTCCGGCCAAGGGACAGTGAGTCTGGACTAATAGTTTTCCTAGCAGGGGAGGTGATGATGTATTGGGAATAGGATACTTTGGTGATTTGGGTATGGCATCAATGGTTATATACAGTAGATAATGGTTATGGTTTCATACCCCCAGCCCTCTGCCAGTTAGAAATTCCAGTTTAGTTTTAGACAAAAGATAGTTTAAAAAACTCTAATGTACATATGTAATCATCTGTCTCAACTATAAATGTTCGAGATATGCAATGGCAAATGCCAGATTATCATGGCCATTATAGGTGCTGACCTTGCTTGTTGCTGCCTAATCACTTACAATTCCCTTGCTGATTTCATGACCTGTTTCTTCCCCAGAACCAATTATTTCATGAGTTGTTTTCCTATTGTTACTTGAGTCTTCTAAAAGGCTAAAGCAAGGGTGTCAAACTCACATTGTCACGGCGCATCACGTGATGTATCAGGACTTCCCCCTCCCCCTCCTTCACTAAAGGGGAGGGGGGGCAGTGTGTGATGCATCCGGCCTGCGGACCAGGAGTTTGACAGCCTTGGGCTAAAGTGATGCATGTTAAATGTCAGGTGCTCTCAGGCCCCAAGAACAACTCATAATTGCTTCTGAACAGTTTCCTTTATTGTTCCCCACCTACAGAAAGAAATTTTGCCAAACTAAAGCAACTGCTTGCATCATTAAAGATATACTTTGAGAATTGCTAGAGAAGAGCCCTCTTAATTCTCTTTTTCTGGTCAAACTATCTAAACTTTACTGCTTCTTGGCCCGCCGGAATGCAGTCCAAAGTACATTCCCCCACAGGTGTTGAAGTATTCTTTTCTTATGACAGCAAGAAGTTGGAAATAAATGGCTTGGTTCTTTCAATTCACTGTTACTTTTTGATGAACCATGATTTGTTGAATAAACCAAAGTGGGATGAGTTAATATGTTAGGCAAAGCACAAGCAAGCAACTCTACCAAAACAAACATTGTTTTGGTAGATATTAGGAACCCATACAATTAGGGTGTATAGATAGGGATTAGCTGTCTGTTCCTAGAATTCCCAGTCAGTTTGCCTGGGGAACCCCCTCCCTCCCCAGCCACAAAATATAAAGGTGTTTGTCTGCCTTCTAATGCTCATCCCCTATTAAGATAATACAATTTGAATCTTGCTTGGATGTTTTATCTATGTAAGTCTATGCTTTGAAATTTCACTGATATGCGTATTCTATTTTCTTAGCTAAATTTCTTTATCTTTCTTTCTCTTTCCTACAGGATGCACACCGTTTTGGGTTTAATATCCGGAAAGCCATGAATGACATCTTGAACCTTTTCCAAGCGAACCACATGGTCCATGCCACAGCTGGCAAGTGACTGAATAAATGCCAGCAATATTGTACAGTTAGTTATCAATGACACATGTTGAGTGTGTTTTTTGTTCACTAATCAGCAGGAATTTTTGGAAAGTGGGGGAGAGGGGATGCCCAGGGGCCAGTCCTGAAGATGACTGCAAGCACACTGGAGCTCACCTTTGGATTTGGAGACCTGGATTCTACTGTTTATCAAATACCACAGATCTCTAGGCAAATAAGAGTTCTTATTCACCCTGCCCATATTTCTGTATTTCCTAAAGATCTGATGGGGAAGGTTGCTAACCAAGGCTTGTTGCTGGATTAGTACAGAAAAATTGGAAGCTTAGCTGATTGAGGTTTCTACTCCAAGCTCCCACATGGATTTTCTGAAGCTGTGCCTCCTCAGCCATTTGCAATCAGCTGCTAAGAATCTCTTCTCCCTGTGCTCCAGCCACTTCAGACCAGTGCTGGTTGCCTGCCTATTCTGTGCTTCATATATGAAGGACTCAGTCTCTGTGGTTGTGATTATACTATTCCTATAAAGTGCTTCAAATAGGATGATGGATGATATTTTTGAGAACTGAGTTCCTCATTTTTACCCTTTAATGCCTGAGGTAATAGGAAATCACTATAAATTCAATGTAGGGGAAAGGAATCTTAATGTAAGTCAGATCAGTTGGTCTATCTCTTAGCATTATAAATGTTAATAAAACTCCAGAGTGGGAGTTTTTGCCAAAAATTTCTGGTTTTGGTCAACTGAAGGGCTGGAAAGTGATAAGGAGCATGTTTAAAAACCAAGAGGTTTTGAAGAGAGGCCTCAATTGCAGAAGTGCTTAATACTGCCTCTTTTAAATGTCCTTTTATCAGACAAGCCAGACTTCTCCCCTCCAGAGACTTTAGCAAATAGTTTTGTCTACCATCCTTTTGCATAATTTCTGCAACTGTGATTTGAACACCGTTTTTTAAAATATAAGGGCTTAACTATGGAATATACAAGAAAGAATATTAGGGAAACTATGTGAAAAATGGGGCACGGTCAGACTGCAGTTAGAAAAGTAGATGGTATTATGACCACATATTCAGATTTACTGTTTTCATGCAACTTCCGAAAAGCTTTTGCACTTCATTATCTTCTGAGAGTTCATAGCAAGATGGTGACGTTTTTCAGCTCCTTAATTGTGTTGAATGCAAATTTATTAGATTGGGATAGTACTTGGCATTTGGATGGCATGCTCCAGGGTATACTTGTATAAGGTGGCTAGTCTTACAGCAGTGCTTCTGTTTGTGCACGAGCATCCAAGGCTGTTCCAGATCCTGCTTCCATTGATCAGAGCAAATATTGGATGTTGGAAAAGGGAGGGAAAATGAAGGCCTACAGAACTCATTAACCCATTGGGGCATCAAGCCAAACAAATAATGTGTGTAATACTTGTAATCATGACTCTGTAGGTCACCAAGCAAACAAGGTCAGTAGTTTGACCTAAGAGAGCAAAGTACCACAGGCAAAAGCAGCCTGCATTTTCCCAGGGCTGCCTCTGCAGGACTCTGTTGCCCCCTGATGGCTTGCATGCATTGGGTTACAAGGCATGGTCAAGCCTGTGACTGTAGCAAGAGATGGGAACAGCAAAGTCATAGAAAAAATACTAAAGGATAGATCTGAATCTAATGGATCAGATCACTTTATTGAGTGGTAATGCTTGAGGCTGAGAGCTATTGGCTCCTGAAGATATGACAGTCCTTACAAGGGAAACATCAGCTCTCCTCCCACCCCCTGTCACCCAAGTTTAGTAAGTAATGTGTAAAAAAAGATAGCAACCAATGAGAATCTAAAGCAAGTGATTACGCATATGTGTAAAGCCCAGTCCTGGAAATTCAAAGGTTATGCTGTGAATTACATAGAGACTATGTAGCGCAGGAAGCTCTTTAGAATATAATAGCAATAGCAGATTTATATACCACTACACAGTGCTTTAGAGAAGCTAGCCCTCTCTAAGCAGTTTACAGAGTTAACATATTGCCCCCAACAATTTGGGCTCATTTTACCAACCTCAGAAGGATGGAAGGCTGAGTCAACCTGGAGCCAGAGAGAATCGAACTGCCGAACTTCTGGCAATCAGGAGTCAGCAGGAAATTTTCCTTCATAATACCACCAAAGAGACTTAAGATACTATGTCCACGGAATAAATAACAATGCAAAAATGGATTTCCATATATGCAAAAGATGTATAAATAAAATAGAACAAAACTGACATTCTAAACTTTAAGTAAGCTTTGCAAGAAAAGTGAAGAGAAAACTGTAGACACACATACACTAATTTGCCTGTTAATGAAAAGAAAGACTGTGCTTCTGAGCATAACTATCCCAAAACCTGAAGTTTGAACAGGCAATATGTTACATCAGCTATAATTCACTATTTTTGTGAATGCCTTTAGATTTATTCAGCTGGACATGGAAAGGTTTTTTCCACTCCCCAAAGTTAGTTCACTGTCCTACACCAACCTCAGTGCTATTGTCCTTTCTACAAAATACAAAAAAATATTTATAGGAAAATAGATGGAAATGAGAAAAAGAGCAACATGGAAGTAGACAGGAAGACCGCTCAGTCAGAAGCTAGTGCAAAACTATAGCTGAGCAATTTACAGCATTATTCACCTCTGAGTCACATTTGGACTTGGAAAAATATATGGAGGCTGCACTTGTCAAAATCAACAGGGCCAGGACAAAACAAAATTTAATGAACACTTATCATTACAATTAATATTGTTGATTGTTCCCTGTCAATGTAATGACTTTCATTTTCAGTCACATTAAATTTACCATTCAGCACTAATAGAAGTGCTCAGGAAAGTACATCCAGGATTTTCAGAGGCTGCATTTAAACTCTTGGATTATGGTCTCTGACTATGGAATTCCCTGCATTAGCCAAGATGAAAGGAAGAAAAGCTTAGTGACAAAGCTATTGTGCTTTGCCCACTGAAGATCACAGGTTCATCTTTCAAGCTCTCAAAATATTTTTAGTAGTGTTTAGAAAAATGTCTGTAAGAAATTTTGATGAACTGATGTCTGATTAGAATGGGAATAGGATTCAGGGTAAGGCAGCTTTGCAGATGGCCAAGGTGGACCTGTCTCCAGACTTCCCAGTACAAGGCCATCTCGATCTGGTCTGCATCAACTTAGGATCAGAAAAATGCTCCAGAAAGACTGCACTCTGGAAACATTTTATTAGGGGCAGGAGGGTTTGGGGTTAGTCTACTCTGTGCCTCACTGTGTCATCGTCTTCTGCAAACGCTGGCAGCTGGGGCATATGCCTTCTGATTGGGCCCGCTGCTTCAGTTCCTCCAAAATGGGTGCCACTGCATGTTCAAACATCTTTCGCAGCACCTCTGTATTCACAATGCTGTAGCTGTGGGTGGGAACCAAGAGATGAAAAAGAAAAGAAGGGATGCCATTTACACAGTCAATGTAGAAAGTATGATAGGTTTAAGTCTTGAAAGAGAGAGAAACAGCCCAGGTACAGAATCAGGGAAACTCCCTTCATGCAATGTCAGAAGAGTGCAATTTGCTGCACTGAAAATAACATAAATATAAGATATATCATAAATATAAGATATTTAACATAAATATGACAAAGAAGCACTAGTCCAGCTTTAGGGCAATTTTCCCTTTTTTCAGAACTGGTGAAGGGGGGTTCAAAATATCATTAGAAGAAAAGAGAGGAGGTAGGCAATATATGTATGAAACATCTATGCTGGAAAGAGAGTTTTAAAAAGCATCCATTTTAAAGCCCAACTCTTCTTGATTCTTCTACATATGCATGCCAATTACATGAGCTTTAGCAACTTGAACTTTTTTTTAAATAAATGAAAACAGATGTTCTCAGGAATCTAAAGCCAATGCCAGAGACTGGATTTTGTAGAAAACTGCATTTTCAGCAGCAGCCAATTAACTGTTTATGTGAGTAGTCAATTCACTCGCTTCTGTAATACTGAACTTTCTCTTCTGTGAACTGGAAAACTGCAATTACCTGCTGGTCTATAAAAGGAAATCTATAATATCAAGTCGGTATTTCTAGCTGACATATAGTTCATAGACTAAGCAAGAATTCTGGATAGTTCTTGATAGAAAAATCTTAAAGTTTGTAGCTGTCCTGATACATCATGTCCATCCAATAAGAGCATTTCTTAAGCTTGACAACTTTAAGCTGGGTGGATTTCAACTCATGCTTAGCTTGAGAATCAGGAATTGGCTCAGGATTCTGAAATCCATACTGCTTAAAGTTGCCAAGATTTGGCTTTTCCCCCAAACACAGGATAGGAGATTTTGTGCCATTGGACTGTTTATGGATTGGTTTTGATTAGATCAAGCTACTTTGGGAATGTTTATTCTGTTTTAATGTTCAAGATTTATTACACATTGTTTTCTATCAACGTATACTGCCTGGATCCATGTGCCAACTGGGAAGCTGTTAAAATTGATATAATCAGTCAATCATGCTAAGCCATAATATGCTATGTTTGGTTTTATCTTAGCTTTTTGGTCCTTGGAAATTACAAACCATAGGTTATGCCAAGTCCCACATGCCAAAAACAATGAAGAATGTATAATATATATTTTTGAGTCAAAAAAAAGTCAAATAACGTTGGAATTGGAACCCGAATTCCAGAGGTAAAAGATACTTCTACTTTTTAATAATTTCTTCTGTCATCAACAATCTCTTTCACACATCTTTGGATAAGAAAGTCATCGGAAGACTTCTTTCAGTCCATCAGCAAGTTGGGAATTCAACCAGCAATCCAGGCCCGACTATGATTTATGGCTTAATGTGTGAATGTAGCCAATATGGGGAGTCCTCACTTAACAATGGCTTCACTCACATTTAGAGTTGTTTGCTCTAAATTTTTCAAGTCTTTTGCTGATTTCTGGCGTTTATATCTGGTTACTAGCAAAAAAACCGCAATTGAATAAAATGGATTCATTTAATGACTATGGTTTCACTTAATTACCATAGCATTTCCTTAAGGATCTCTGCAAAAAAGATAACATTGGGTGCAGTCGCACAATAATCAATTTAATAGCCACCATGACTTGCAACCATAATACCAGATTAAACTATGGTCATAAATTGAGTGCTACCTGTAATGCTTTGTTTAATAAATTGTGATTAAACAAAACATTACTTAGAGGCTTTATGACACTGATCTGTGTGAAATCAGGGAAATCAAACCCAATTTTGCCCTAATCTCCATATCCTTCCTTAGTCTAGCCTTCTGATTCTCATTAACAAGTTGGACTGTATTCTTCAATTCTGACTCAGAGGTTTAACTAGGTACCTGGAACATCTAGCACAATTAGGAGGCCGGTCGGATGCTTCCATATTCTTCAGGGTTGCAAGATGTCGGGATATGTCTTCCAGGAGTCCATCCAGGTCTGACCGAAGCTGAGTGAGAGATACTGAAGTCCGTTTTGCCCTAGCAGAAAAGAAGTAGCTATAAGTAAAAGAGCAAATTTCTAAATTCATAGCCTTGTAAAAATTCAGAGAAATGTAACTTTGCCTCCCACATAGACTGATAGACTTTCTTATCTCTGGATCAGGTCTTAAGATTGGAGCAATCCCATTTTACACAGTCCTCTCACATCATAGGTTGGCAGAAGAATGGTGACTTCCTGGTTTGGGGGTATTTGTGTTCCAGGAGATGCTACAGACTCTCTGTCCCCCTGCATTTTATTCTCTCTTACCCCATCATTAAAATGGGGCAGGGGAGGGGCTTGATATGGAATTTTATCTAAAATTGTAGAGCTTTATTAAAAATACACTAAAGGACTCACCCTCTTTTATTCTGAATCTGAATTTTTGCACCCCCTGGTATTTTCTAATCAAAAAATTTGGTAGAATTAAGCATATATTAATGTGCAAGAAAACCTGCTGAAGAAAAAGGCCAAGAGACCATAGGCACATTCATGAAGCTTGCTCTTAGTAGATTCATAAACACTAGAAAACTTCACTTTTTAAAAGGAACCTTATAGTGATCTGGACATATTCCAGGACAACAAAGCCATAATTTGTAATATACTAATCTTCCCTACTGGTTTACAGAGCTACAAATAATTATAACTCTTAATACAAAGTGATAATCATGGAAGTTGTGATCAACTTTTCTAAAACCAAAACACGAAGAGGAAAAAGTTCTACTATCAGAATGTAGGGAGCAAACCCCATCATTAGGAACATTAGCAAAAGTTATCTAACTGAACCTCTCATTGTATTTTACTCTAGGATACAATAAATAATGGGTTGTGTTTACTTCATCTCTAAAATCTGGCCTTTTCTTTGCTGGGAAAAAGAAGGCTCCTTGGAGGAGAGAAAGGGAAGCCTCAGGAGAGGCACATACGTGGTAGAGACTTCATCCAGTTCCTCCCGCAGCATTCTGAGCTCCTGGCCTTGTTCCACCTGTGTCCTTTCCTGCTGGGGAAGAACCCCTTCCAAGCGCACCCCCAGCTGGGCCAGCAGCCGCAATGCCTCCTTCTGGGCCAGCTCCAGCATACATTTCCTAGAGTCAGGAGTGATGGAAAGAGACCAGGTGGATGGGTTGGTGCCTCTAGCAAAACCAAGGCTCTTCCACTCCCACTTTACAGTGCCTCTCTCCCAGCCAAGCAAGGCAAGCCAAGGTGGAAGCTATGCCCATCTTATCCCCCAAGACCTGCTCGCAACTGCCCACTTCCCATCATAGGCTATTGATGGATGCCAACCGAACAGCATCACTCTCTTCATAGATGGCTGATATTGAGGGTATCGCTACTATTCTGCCTATTAAGTCCAAAAGTTGTTTGGAGACCCCACATGCCACCCCTGTTCCAGCAACTGCTATGAGGTCTTACCAACGAAAGTCTTCTACTTGAACTTGTTGCTGCAAATTACGCAGTTTCTCCTAAATAGAGTGGGGGAAGTGACAGGGAAACAATAACGTTAATTTGGTATTGAGTATAATTATTACAACACTCATAATTCCCAATCAGTCTAGCTGGGTTAGCTAGAAATCCTACTTGTTGTAATCCAACAGATTTGGAGGAATATACAGTGCATCCACAGAAGAAAGCAGGTTTGGTGTAGTTTTCTTTGGGAGTGATCCCATCCTTTTCAATTTAATAAAATGGCAAATAAATAAAGGGACAAACAGGTGAAGCAGTTGCGGCATTTAAAGAAGGAACGATGATTCTATGCCAGAAACTTAGCAAGAAGACAACACTGAGTTTGCAATATTGTTTTATCACCACTGCACCTTTCATCTAAGAATCTACAGAGAGCAGCAACTTGACTAATTCTGACAGATACGGAGAGTTAAACCTGTAGTACTCAGCCCATCAGGAATTCTTAAAACAATAAATAATGATTTATTAAAATTCTACCCCAGCTTTTATTCAGAAGCTCCAACTAGCAAATTTAGCTCTAATTCTGGTTTCTGGCAACAAAACCCCTGTGAACTAGCCTGAGCTGTAGAGAGGGAGAGACTGGCAAAATGAGCTTTTACAGGTAAGAAGATTAGATAAGATTAGAGCATCTTTCCCTTCAATGCCAGTCCAAAGCTTAACAGTGCTGGTGAGACAGAATTTAAAAAGAAAATTCCAGAAAAGGTAACAACGAAACACCTTCATATTGTTCCAAAAACATTATGCCAAAAGGCATCAAGCATGATTGATTGAGCTTATTTTTCTCGTGTACAGCTCTTCAAATTTTCCCTAAAAAAATTATCTTGTGCTGTAGGCCAGCCTGACAAAGAATAAATTCTTATAGTTGCCAGTGGAACTTAACTGTAATCTTTCTTTAGTCCCTATGCGACAATAGCTGCCTTTTGCTAAATGGTCCATATTTTTTAATATCTGAAAAGAATCCCTTGATGAAGATAAAAAGAGGAAAAGATTTAAAAGGGACAGATAGAGAGGTGATACGGTAAGTGCCAAAGAGCAGGTCAGATGACCAACCCAGCCCAGTAGTCTGATCTTTGAAAATTTCCACAGAAAATTGCTTTTGTTTCTATTTTGCTACCAAAAGATCTAGAAACTTGAACTGTAGCTTCTGTTCATGCTAGAGAAAACCAGTCTTGGTTCCTTATGTGTGGTCACTCAAGATAATAGATTCTGCTTATAATCTTACTTTCTGACAACTGTTCTCCATCAATCTACTAGCTCATAGCAGCTTTGTTACCTTTCCAAATGCTGTGAATAACTTGCACTGTTGATACCACCCCATATTCCTGCAAGTCTCAAATCTTCTCCCTCACCTCCAAGAGGGCTGAATTTTCTTCCAGCACGCTGGTCTTAATTTCAGCATCCTCCACAGATTTTGTCACCTTTCGACAGCTTTCCTGTAAGAAATTTTAGGGAACAAGAAAAAACATAGAAGCCAAGAAGCAAACAAATGGAATCAGCTAATATGGATTTGCAATCAGTGTTGTGTTTCTTTTTTTAAAAGGTCTTTTCAAGAAGTGAAAGCTGGGAGAAAGCTGAAAAATCTCTCATTTCTTTTTTCTTTTTAAACTTGATATTCTAAGGCTGATTTTAACTGCCTTACATTGGAAATGTGGTTTGCTGCTGCCTAATTCCTAGGGCTGAGAGAGAGTGATACCCAAGATCACCCAGCTTGCTTTATGCATTGGTCAGGATTAGAATTCATTCTCCTGGTTTGTAGCCTGATGGCTTAACCCAGGGATGTCAAACTTGATTTCATTGAAGGCCACATCAGGGTTCTGTTTGACCTCCAGGGAACATGGGGAGTATGGCAAGGGGCATGGCCAGCTCAACGTCACTTGTGTCAGGTCAGGGGCGCCTGTGGTGGCCCGAGCACTCTGCCAGCAAAAACGGGCTCCGTAGCTCTGTTTCTGGCTGTGACAGCCTCCTGCAACCAGCGAAAACGGAGCTTGCAAGGGTCACGCGCAGTCCTCCCGAGCACTGTTTTCGCTGGCAGATGCACCACAGGTCGGACCTTCACTGTTTCCAGGGTGGCCCTGCAGGCCCGATCTAAGCACCTTGTGAGTCAGATCCAGCCTGCGGGCCTTGAGTTTGACCACTACCTTAACCACTACACCAATTGGCTTTCACCCTTGATCTACATGCCTCTTCTGTTACTTCTCTAGTGGGTTCAAAACAATCAACAAAGTTCTTCTTATCCCTCCTTCTTTGTAAGGAAGATTCAGCCAAATGAAATGAGCTGACTCGAGTGTCCTTCCATACCTGTGGGGGCTGCTTTGGCACAGAAGTACCTCAGTTGCAGGCTGCTGCCTTGTCTTTGGTGTGGATCAGATGGAACAAATGAAAACTCTCTTCCAATCTTCTTAGAAAAGAGCTCTGCCCCACTCGTCTAGCATCTTCATAGCATTGTCCAGGGCCACTAAGTTACATAGAGCCATGCTAATTTTTGTTTTTTGGGCACCAAGATGGTTGGGCAATTCTAGAAAATGCTCTGCCTCATTTCTGACAGTTATATGTGATGTCACACAATTTGAGCAGAGACATGTATATAAAATCCCAAACCAACAAGCCTAAGTAAAAACTAAAATGGGAATTGTACATAATCTGACTAAAGTGAAAAGTTAATCTTGTGGATAACATGCATAAAGGTAAAGGTTCTCCTCACACATACCTGCTAGTCGTTCCCGACTCTAGTGGGCAGTGCTCATCTCTGTTTCAAAGCTGAAGAGCCAGTGCTGTCCGAAGATGTCTCCGTGATCATGTGGCTGGCATGACTAAATGCCAAAGGCGCACGGAACACTGTTATCTTCCCAACAAAGATGGTCCCTATTTTCCTACTTGCATTTTTTACGTACTTTCGAACTGCTAGGTTGGCAGAAGCTGGGATAGGTAACAGGAGCTCACCCCATTACACGGCACTAGGGATTCGAACTGCTGAACCTTTCGATCGACAAGCTCAGCATCTTAGCCACTGAGCCACCATGTTCATAGTCTACTTTTAAATCTTTTCCCTCATTTCAACCCTACCTTTCCCCACCAACACTCTTTTTTCTGCTTTTTTTGTATAATTCTGTCTGAGTACTGGAGAACTCAAATTCTTGCACAATATGTTATGTCATTCTAGGTTCTAGGCAAAATACTGCCTAATTATGAATTTATTTTCTTAAGGATCAACATATCTACCCTTGCTTTTCAATTTTTAACTAGATTTTTGGCACCAATATTGTTTTTAAAAAATTAAACAATAGCAATAAAGCCAAGGCATGAAGGCAAAATGAAAACAAAGTCCAATCTGATTTTACAAGAAGATGGACAGAATTTAGCACCTTCTCCCTCAAATTGGCCCAGTCAGTCAGAATGAAGCATTCTTGCATTGGCAGCCTTTAAAAAAAAATCATTCTACATTCCTGACTATTAAAACAGAAACAGACATGGTCAATGTGGAAATGTAACTGTTCAGCTATTCAGTCTATACAACAACAACAACAACAACAACAACAACAACAACAAACAGACCTGCAGATTCTGAAGATGGTGGTTGACCTTAGATGTCCTCTCCTTGAGACTGGTAATGGAGTCCTTGGCTCGCAAAAGGCCACTATTGCTCACTTCCTGTAGGGAAAGAATATAAGAAGGGACCGGATAAAGCAAATCATCATCCACTTACTCCTGATTTCTTCACACTTTCCAATAATTTATTTTAGTCTCAGTGTCAACTGGAAGGTCTTCTTAGAGATCTACAAAATTCATTACTGAAAGTGACAGAAGAAATTAGTGACATATTTGAGGGACACAAGAGCTGTAAAGTAGAAACTTTCTTCTTGCAATGTACTTTTTGCAGCTGAGGGTCAAGGAAAGTAAAGAGAGAAATATTTGGAACAATATAAATGAAACAAAATATTAAAAAGTTATATTTATGTAGTTACTTATCAAGCACATCTAAATTATATTAAAGTAACCAAAATATCTTTACAATCCGCCAAGGCGTGTGACAACTTTTGTGCACCCCTAATGTTTGGAAATTGAAAGTGGAAAAATTTGACACACCCTAAAAGGTCATGTGCAGAAAGCAAATGAGGAATGAAGAATCACACACAGAATGGCATAAATGTTTTCTTTTCTTGTCTATTATTAGAACAATACTAACTCAGAGCAAGTTAATTATCTAGGAAAGCAGCAACAAGTATGTAGGATTGTGACTCACTGCCTCACCTGCTGGCTGGAAGTATCATCTTCATCTTCTGACCAAGCAGGCTTGATGGGAAATAGAGGATCCCGTCTTTCGCCTCCTGCTCCCCCTGGTAAGCCTCCATCATCTGTTGATTCATTCTCCGTAGTGGAATCATCACGTTCCCCATCAGTTAGATTCAGAAGAGAAACATTAGTGCAAGCAGAAGAACGCTTCAAATTTAGATTGGGACTTTCACTGGTAAAATGGGGCTCGACTCTGGGTGGGAAAAAGGGTACACGTTATCCTTAGTTTCAGCTGTTGACTATTTTCTTTCCTACATAATATATTGCAGTATTACTTTAATATAACAATGAGCCTATGCCTCAATGGCTAATATATTATTTGATAATATTCTTTTGAAAACTAAGAGCAACCCTTGGCTGGTATTAGTTTCATTATCTTCTACTAAGCTTTCTTAACTCTTTTCGTGCGCAAATAAATATAGATATATGAAGATATCAAATCAATATGAAATCATAGCTCAGCTCTCCCAAATATGATGTTTTTATGTGTGCGTTGGTCTTCAAAATCCTCAATTTAAGAGATTACTGTATTGAAATCCTGGAATATTGCTCTGAAAATTTTGAGAATTAAATTGCAACACATTGATAGGATATCTAGTCTTACTTATTCCATCACTTATATCCCAAGTCAACACTCTTTATTTATCCAATAAAATCAAACAGAACAGGGGGAGGGAGGGCAGACTGTTCCAAAAGATAGGGTAACTCTCAAAAAGGCTCTCATGCCCATCATTTCTTGAAGTGGGGTAGAATCCAAAGAAACTCTTCCCAAATAGGATGCATTGTACCTATTTGAAGAAGATGGTTCATAAAGCAGCACAAAGGCCTTATAGATCAAAAGCAGCATTTTATACAAAAACATGTTAACCAATGCAGAACCACAGGACAATGCTATCCTATTGAAATGGATTGAACTCCCAGCCAATGAGCACCAACTAGTTTTAGGACATCTTAAAAGGCAGCCCAACTAAGAACATATTGGAATAATCAATAAGGATGACTATTGTCAAGATCTCCCATCCCACAAGAAATGCAAAAGAAACACTAGATGACATTGTGCAAAGTCTTCTCTGGAAAAAAAAAATCTGGCAGGATCTCCATTTTCACACTAGCTCCATCAAGATGGAGGACCATCCATGTGGTCCTCTCTAAACCCAATACAGGAGCTCCATCGATTCTGAAGAAGCAGTAACACCCTCTTGCTTTGATTCAATTTCACCTTGTTTCATTCCATTCCATTCAATCTCTCACCTTTCGCACACTGGGAGAAAATGCATCTCCTGCTCAGTTCAAAGCTAGATATCAGGAAGATATTGTTGAACTCCAAACCAAGAAATGACTTTTCCCAGTGGTTACATTTAAATAGGATGGGGGAGAGAATAAAGGCCCGAGGCACTGTGTATAAAAATGTCCAAGGGTTTTATTTCTTCTCTTGGCATTACCAACTAGAATCACTCACTTATGAAACAGTGATCACTGCAATTAATGCCACGCATCACCCATTCACACACAAACAAACCTATTTCACAGATAGTCTGGAAAAAATCTAAATGGTTTTTCACGATGCCTGGCCAGAGCTTTCAGCAAGAACCACTGTTGTAGTATCTTATTTAGATCAGATGAGATTAATTATCCACTTTAACCCAGTGTTGGACTACACACATTCATTATTCTTGGCCAGCTTTATGCAGACTATAAGTTCTGGGAGTTGTAGTCCAACAAAGCTGGGATCTCATGGCAGCAGCTCTCCATGAAGTTAAGGAGAAAAAGGAAGGGTTGCATAATCTCTTCCCAGAGGCCTTTCCAGATATCTGGAACTGAATCCAAAACCATCTATATGCAAAGCAGAAATGCTACTGTGCACCCCACTTTCCTGTAGGTTTTTACTTGCTACAACTATTGCACTGAATTTCACTTCTAACCTATCCATTCCCAGGTCACTCACCCATGGAAAGAGACAGCTTTCTTTTTTTTGGGAAAGCCTTTGATGCTAGTAGTCTTTCCAAGCTGATCCTTGCTGCTCTGGGCCCGACTTTCAATACTTGTTGGTGTGTCTCCAGCCTCATTTATTTCCTTGGATTGCCAGATAGTCTTCACCACAATGTTGGCCATTATAGATTGGGAGTCAATATCTGGTATGAGCACAGATTTTCTTGCCTGTACTACACCAGAAAACATCTACTATCTACAAGCCAACTGGCTCTCCAGGTAGGGCAAGGATCTTCTAGTTGCTCTCATGACTTCACAATGGTTGCCACGGGGCTGCCAATCATATGACCCCATTCTTCCATCAACAATTTGCACCACCAACATTCTATGGTATTAGTAGAGCCTTCAATGGAAAGAAAACTAATCCAATGATGTAATCCTGACATTGAAGCAATTGCATTGATTGAGTTGAACAAATATGCTGTACAATGAACTGCTTTTTTATACCTTGTCCGGGAAGGCAATGTCTAGATTCAGCTGCTACACTAGATTATATGAATCATAGTTAAGCAATCAGTCATACTTACACCACACATAGTGAGGTTCACAGAGTACAATGAATCTAAACCAAAAATACATTATGACTTAGCTATATGTAGACTCAAATATTATATAAAATTTCAAACCAATGTATTTAAATGAAATTGTCTTTTTTATGCTTTACAAATAATCTGTCTATATGACTTTTGTGTTGTTTGCTGCTTCCTACCTCTTCCACAAGCCTCAAGGATATAGCATCCATAGAAACCTACAAGTATTCACTTGCTGCATATTTTCCATATCTACTTGATTTTATTTCCCAATCCTCTGGCCATGAACTCATAGGTAATCACAATGGAAATTTGGGAAATAAAATTTAAGGTCATATATAATTTCACGATTTACAGCTGGAATTCAGTAAAAATTATAATCTCCTCCTCCTCCTTATCCTTCTCTTTTTTTTCTCTTTTTTTGCATCCAGCTAATGTCAGCATTTGTTAGTAAAAAGCATGAATTTAAAAGCAGAGATTCTAGATCAGGCTAAAAATGAAATAACACTATTCGATGTTATCAAAAACGTCATTTGAAAGATCTAGCTATTTGTTAAGCAAAACAATCCAAAGCATTTTGCTGATTGCTCTGGCAATGGGATGGGTCAAATGCAATGCTGAACCAAAGGCTAGTATTGTCTACAGTAAATCAAAGGAAACATTCATAATTTTTTTCTTTCTTTTTGATCAACATGAGGTGTCAACTAACCACAATTGTTGAGTTGATATGCTATGCTTAACTATTATTTACTGAATCAACCACAACTGAATCAACCACAACTGAATGATTCATGTTCCACAATATACTTGGATCTGTTTTATCAAGTTGTTCTTTCTCAGCTTAACATATTGGACATGATCATTTTGTTGGATATAACATGAGAAAACAGCTACATACATATCAACTTGAATTTCCAAAGAAAAGTCAGGATATGAATGCAATACTAACTATATTCATTAGTTAGTTTCCACATAAGACTAAACCATACACCAATGTTGGTTTTATTCAAGCAAATAAAAACCTTTCTATACCTTAACATAATATGCAAACCAAGTTTTCCCTTAGAATTATGCAAAATCAGATTGCTTCACTTTCTGAAGCTGCATTCAAGCAACTTAGATCTGTGTAGGGATATGAATGTATTTAAATAAATGAGCAAAGCCGTAGGTAAATAAATAAGTACAGTGCTATCCTAAGAGAAGAGATAAGAACTAGTTTAGTCTAGTCTAGTGGTTAAGGCACCAGGCTAGAAACCGAAAGACTGAATCACTTCAGTTCAACTCACCTCACAAGGTTGTTGTGTGGTGAAAATAGAAGGAAGGAGGAATATAAGATATGTTCACTCCTTCAGTTGTTTAAAAAAAAATAATATAGGCAGGACATAAATGAAATAAAAATAAAACAATAATAAAAACAATAATGCCTTCAGTGTCCTTGGTTTCTACATTAATTCTTAGATGGAAAGGCAAGAATAATGATTTATTAAATATATTGCTGAAAAAACATCTTCAAACAGGAAAAAAAATGAAAATAAAGGGACAAGAACACCTCAAAGTAGGAGTTCTAGAATTCTAAAACACTGGAGACTATACAGCATTGTGTCCAAGTCTAAAAAAAGAAGTCCTTAACTTATGTCCACAATTAAGCCATTTTTTTTGTTTCTAAGAAAGACATTTGTTAAGTGAATTTTGCCCCATTTTACAATCTTTCTTGCTATAGTTGTTAAATAAATCACTGCAATTGTTAATTTAGTAATGCAGATGTTAAGTGAATCTGGTTTTACTATTGACTTTGTTTGTCAGACGGCCACAAAAAGGAATCACATGACCCTGGGACACTGCAACCGCCATAAATATGAGTCAGTTGCCAAGCGTCTGAGTTTTGATCGCCTGACTGTGGAGATGTTGCAATGGTTATAAGTGTGAAAAATGGTCATAGGTCATTTTTTTCAGTGCCATTGTACCTTTGAATGGTCACTAAATGAACTGTTGTAAGTCAAGGACTACCTGTATATGTATACTTTTTAGTTCTCATGAATCAATAATCAAATAGGTCCATTCCTAAGCCAATGAATTCTGCCCTTAAAGGAGGCAGGAGGAACTGGAAGCAGCATTGCCAAATGCCCAATTTTTTTGCAGACCAATACGACTTTAAAAATAACCCCAAAGCACCCCCAAAATTTCCTTCAACTGATCTCCATTCTCCAATTCCAGGCAGGGGTGGGAATTGTATGCATGCCAACAGAAGGGTAAACTAAGGTGGGAGCTGGGGTTCTCCTTGACGGCCGGTGACTGCTTTATGGCTATGCATAGGATAGGGATAGGCAGGTCTGGGTAAACAGTAAACAGTGGTGGCACCAAACCTGCCCCAAAAGAGGAGGCAACGAGAGGAAAAAGCTGGATGCCAGGAATTCAGGAAAGGTTGAGGAATCCAAATATTAAGAGGAGGGATGTTGGAGATTGCAAGGGTGAACCCCCCCCCCTCTATTTTTGCAAAAGATCCTTGGAAGAGGAGGTGGAAAGTGGAGAAAGAGTAAGAAGAATCTGGATTTGGAGAATGAGGGGCCAGTGATCCAGCAAGAGGGGAAAAGGCCAGTTGACCAACTCAGTGTGCTGGCATTATCTATGCTCCTGGGATACATTTTGCAGTTATTATTCATCAGTTTGCTATATCGTCCCATATCTAAAGCCCTTTAAAAGTACCCAAAATAGCCCCAGAGTAACCTGAAAAGCTAAACATTTTGCAACATTTCTCCAAAACAAGCCCACATGGTGGGAAGACTGCCCAACCAGCAACTTTGAATTCTCCCTTCCCCCACCAATGAAGGGGGCAGGCAGGCAGGCTACTATACTTGGTAGTCTAGCTCAGCCCAGGAAGGCAGAGGAGGCCCTTGTGCCAGAAGGGGGTTGCCTGGGTCTCATGGCTGCTGCTTCAGCCACAATGAAACACTTATCTTGGCAAGGGAGCTGTTGGGGAGGGGGCAGAGGAATCAAGCCCAGAGGAGAAGCACCCCTTTTCCTTCTTGTCTGTTCTGAGGCACGAGGTGGCACTGAGCAGCAGTGGAGGGAGAGGAAAAGGAGCCAGTGCTGGTTGGGGGACTTGGCTGGGGAACAGTCGTTACAGTCCCAAGTATGTGGAACGGTGCTGCTGAGGGATGTCTGTTTCCAGGTTCTGGAGTAGACATAAACCTGCTCCTTTGTCTCTCTAAGGAGGCCCAGTTCTTGGGCTGAGTCCCTTGCCTCCCACCACTGGTGGGATTCAAGTAATTTAACAATCGGTTCTCTCTCCTAATGATTTCTTCCAACAATCAGTTTGCCAAAATGCTCAGAAAGTTAACAACCACAGAGAAATGTTGGAAGTGTCATCAGACTCCAGGATAGGATCATATTACCATATGTAGTGGACATGTGTAGAAGCTAAAAGATATTGGACTAAAATACACATGTGGTTTGAAAAAATGACAAAGAAACATATTGATTTTAAACCAGAGATATTTTTATTAGGGATTTTACCAGAAACATATAACAGAGAATTGCAATATTTAATTGTGAATGTTTTAACAGTGACTAGAATCATATTTGCTAAAAATTGGAAAGGAGAGAAGTTACCGACTGATGATGAGATTATTAAGAAAATTATGGAATGTGCTGAAATGAGTAAATTGACATTTGAAATTAGAGAACAGGAAGATAAACAATATTATTTGATATGGGATTTGTTTTATCAATGGATAGATAATAAATCATGGAATTGAAGTATGAAATATGGGGTTGATGTAAAGATAAATATCTGATGTTCTTTTTTCTATAAAAGATACAGGTTTCTGTTATAAATTGGTATTTTAGAAATGGATTTATGCACAAGAGAATATGAACCGTTCGACTCGCTGTCTGTAATTGTTTGGAATGATGATGGTTTTATGTTTTGTTTTTGTTTTAAAATAAAGAAAAATTCTCAAAAAAAAAAAAAAGAAAGTTAACTGGTTCTCCCAAAGTAGTGCGAACCCACCACTGCCTCCCACCCACCCAAAACAAGGAGAGGCAATGGTTTGTTCTACTTGTTGATTGTAAGCTCCTTGGGGCTGAGAAGAATTGCTGCAATTTTTCTCAGAATTGAGTTTCCTGAAGTGGACTTCTAGACTCCTAAACAACTTAAAAAACGAGCTAGTAAAAAGAAAAGTAAAAGTTATTTACAAGAGAGGAAATTGCCAAATATATTAGAGGAAGACAGGGAAGTGTTGAATAACAAAATCACCTTAACAGAGTTGAAAGAGGCAATTAAAAAACAAAAAAATAAACCAGGGCCAGATGGAATTCCGGCGGAAGTATATAAAAAATTTCAGGAACCGTTAGAGAAAATAATGTTAGAAATTTACAATGAGATGTTAGAGACAGCTAAAATGCCAAATTTGTGGACGGAGGTTTACATAACATTAATCCCAAAAGAAAATACAGATAACCATCATATCCAAAACTAGAGGCCAATCTCGCTGCTAAATGCCGATTATAAAATCTTAGCGACAATAATGGCAAAAAGACTTAAAATAATATTAAACAAAATTATTCAATTGGATCAAAATGGGTTTTTACGCAAATGACAAATAAAATACAATACAAGAATTATAATAAATATATTAGAGTATTACGAGGCCCACAAGTACTTCCAGAGACATCTGGTGAGAGGAAGCTCTGGATGAAGATAAAAAGGAATTTTTACACAAAAATTCCCAGATGGGTATCAACAATGGAAGTCTTGATCTACTCCAATTTAATTGACTTAAAGAAAACGGTAACCTATAAAGAGTTATTAGATGGACAAGGGAATTTGAAATCTAAGCAAAAATGATTAGAACAAGAAACAAAATAGATTGGTGGCTTTTTTCAGAGATCCAAACAAAATATAACAAAGATTTAGAATTATATGGATTCCAAAATGAACAAGAAGAAATGGATAAAATATTAACAGGGACTGATGAGAAAATAATTACTAAAATGTATAATTGTTCTCCTTAAATCTAATATAGAGGAGAAAATGGTGAAAGAAACAATGATAATTTGGGTGAAAAATTTTGATATAATATAGAATTAGAGCATTGGGAAAAATTATGGGGAACAAATTACAAAATGACATTGTCGGCCACCTATAAAGAGAATATCTATAAAATGTTTTATAGGTGGCATTTACCCCCGACGAGATTGGCTAAGATATTTCCAAATAACCCCCCGTACTGTTGGAAATATAACCATTAACAAGGGACATACTACCACATGTGGTGGACATGTCCCAAAGCCAGAGATCACTGGCTAAAAATTAAAAAGTGGTTGGAGGAAATGACCGAGCAAAAAACTGACATGAAACCAGAACTATTTCTTTTGAGGATTAGAAAGAGAAAATGGATAAAGATATTCAATATCTCATGCTCCACATAATTACCACCATCAGAATTTCATTTGCCCAAAACTGGAAACAACAATATGCTCCTTCAAATACAATGATTATAAAAAAGGTGCTAGAGTGTGCAAAATCAGATAAATTATCGATGGAACTCAAAGATAGAGAGGAAGCAATTTATTATGAAACATGGAATAGGTGGTATAATTGGCTGGAAAAGAAATCTAAAATCAATGTATAGTGATAGTTAACAGAAGACATTATATTTAATGGTAATAAGTATGTATATTATGTAGTGACTAAATGAATAAGTATATAACAAACAAAATGCATATGTATATAATTGGCTGAAGGATAAAATGGATAGTAATACAGATGCCGGTATTGGAAAGCTGTTAAAGTGTAACTATGATTTTAAAGATGTAAATGTTGAATAAAAATATTTTTTTAAAAAAAGAAAGAAAAGTCAACCAAAATAGCAACATGCAAACAAAAGCAAATAAAACACCCCCAGGAGCAACACAAATTAAAGTTTAATTTGTGTGTATTGTTTAATGAACTGCTAAATTGGCAAAATGGACTGCTAAATTGGCCATGCCCACCCAGTCACACGACCACCTAGCCATCCTTGCCTACCCAGTCACATGACCACCTAGCCATACTCACCCGGCTGGTCTGGCCCCCCAACAGGCTGAGGGACCATGAATTGGCCCCCTGTTTGAAAAGTTTGAGGATCCCTGTGCTATATCAATGAAATTCTTTTGATGTCAGCATTACAGCCTTGGGTTAATTTTCTTTCCATTGAATGCTACACTGACTTCATAGAATGTTGGTGATATAAACTGTTGATGGAAAAATGGGGTTACATGATTGTCAGCCCCATGGCAACTGTTGTGAGGTCATAGCAGCAGCTGGGAAATCCATGCCCCACTTGGAGAGCAGACTGGATTATAACTGATAGATGTTCCCAGGTGCAGACAAGAAAATTTGTGCTCAAACCAGGTATTGACCCCCAACCCAGTAATGGCCAACATGGTGAAGACCATCTGGCAATTCAAAGAAATAAATGAGGCCGGAGACACACCAACAGGAATTGAGAGTCAGGCTCAGGGCAGCAAGGAGGAGTTTGGAAAGTCTACTAGCCTCCCCCCAAAGAAGAAAACCATCTCTTTCCATGGGTGAGTTACATGGGAAGGGAAAGTATCAAGTGTATTTGTTGCAGCATGTGGGAACATACAGGGAGGGGTGTGAGTATGCCCAGTAGTACATCTGTTTGCCTACAAATGTTTTCAGATTCATTCCTAGGCATCTTCAGGCAAAAAGACCAAAGCAGATGATGCAAAAAAAGTAATTTTCTCCTCTGGATTATGAAGAGCTGCTTCCCTCAGATCCCAGCTTTGTTGGACTGTAGCTTCCAGAAATTGTAGCTTGCATGGTCAAGCTGACTGAGAATAATGAAAGTTTGTACTCCAACATTAGGCTAAGTAGATAACGAATCTCATCTGATCTAGGGCAGGTTCCATAACAGTAGTTATTGCTGACAATAACTGGGTAGGTGTTGTGAGAATTCATCTAGCCTGGGGCAGTGGTGAAATGTAAAATTTGTTACTACCGGTTCTGTGGGCGTGGCTTGGTGGGGGGGTAATGTGATTGGGTGGGCGTGGCCTTTTTTTTTTTTTACTTTTAAAAGCACTTTTTTTACAACCTCTTCGGCCGAAGAGGTTGTAGAAAAAAATGTTTTTAAAAACCTCTGATGATCCCAGCTGAGCCGCGTGATCATCAGAGGCTTTTAAAAATATTTTTAAAAACATTTTTTCTGCTGAAGAGGTTGTAGAAAAAATGCTTTTAAAATTTTTTTAAAAAGCCTCTGATGATTGCGCAACTCAGCTGGGCATGGGGGGGCAGGGATGTTTGCTACCAGTTCTCCAAACCATCCACCACCATTGCTACTAGATCGGCCGATCTGGTCCAAACCTGGAGCATTTTACCCCTGGCTTGGGGAGTAGTATTTGGCATCAACACTAATTTGATTCTATGAAATCAGATTGGTTATTGGTTCAACTCAAAAGCCCGGCAGCCCTTCTGCATATATTGTGCTGATTCAATCTCAGGAGATCACAATTTAATTTACTTTTCTAGCAAAGCTAGAATCATTGTTCCTTTAAAAAAAACCTCATTTCTGATTCTTGCCCAAGCAAGTAGGGGGGAAAGCTCTTCCCATTCTTTTCTTCATTTTCTGGTCCCAATTAAAGTGCTGGAGAAAAATCCATACACATGGCTGTTAATTACTGCTTTCTTAAGTGAGGCATTTGTTCACTCAGATAGATAAAAAAATTGCACCTTAAGTTTGTTGTCATTGAAATCTCAGAAATCCTGGCTTTGTTTAGGCTTGATTTATTTTATTTATTTGATTTATTGTAGCCTTTTCTATAGACTTTGACTCCTTATGGGTAGAATCCAGCAGAGTGGCTGAAGCAGTATCTTAAGATTTGGGCTTGGTTTGATCTTGTGAACTCTGAGGTAGCAAACAGGATTCTCTGTGATGTTAATTTTGCGACCAGCAGCTCAAATTCCTCGTCCATTTAAACTTCTCAATAATGTTTTGTACCACTGACCATGATATTTTTTTGAATTATCTAAGAGATGGTGGATGTGATGTGGGTGAGTGGATGAGTGGGCGGGTGGATGTGGGGTGGCATTATTCTGCAGTGATTCCACTCTTCGGTTATATTTGTGATGTCAAGAGAAGTGACACCATAAGTCACTTGAATGTGTAATGCCCCAGGACTTGATTCTCTTTCTTTTACTGTCATTTGTTGGTTTGGAGGGAGAGTTCAATGGCATTTACTGTGCATAATGCACCAAACTTTATAGCCTGAACATAGCAGGCAGAGGAGATCCTCACACAGGGTGTGAAAAGTGAGAGATTGAATGGGATGGCAAGAAAGTAGGTTAAACCGAATCACAGCAAGAAGTTATTGCTTGTTCAGAAACAATTGGTCTTATTTTGTGCCCCAGCATTGGCTTTCGTTGAAGACATTGACAGTAGACACTCTTATCTTCATTACTTCAACATTATTTATTCCAATATATTATGTGTGGGCTGCATTTGAAGATCACTTAAAACTCGAGTTGGTGCCCAAAGGCTGCAAGTTGAGATCAGCTTCAGCAGGGTAGCATTGGGCTGTGAACTATGTATTGATTAACAATAAACTTCCCTTTATAAAATCCTTATTTTAGCCTATAAAACTTTCCCCCCGTTGGGCTACATATGCTACTTTATGAAACATCTTCTTCACATAGATATTGTGCGTCCTATCTGGGAGGGGCATCTTTAGACTCCCCCCCCAACTTTAAAAAGTGACGGGGATGGGAGCCTTTTTGATAGTTGCCCTATCTCTTTGGAATAATCTGTTGTTTAAATTTATTGGTAGAGGGATATGATAGTATGTGAGTCACCCAAAATGTGTTAACTTGGCTGCAGTATATAAATGATGCAATACATAAGGAAAACCGGGTGCTCTAACAATGCATTGGATTTCAATTCTCAAAATTTCCTGGATGATCTTCCAGAATTTCCATATAGTAACCCCATGAATAGAGGATGTTAACAAGAAACACATACTTAGAAAGTATCGCGTTTGGGAGAGTTGGACTAGAATTTTGTCATTATTTTAATATCTTCATCTATTGACATCTGTTTGCTCATGAAGGGAGTTTAGAAAGCATAGCAGAAAAATGATAAAATTGTTACCAGCCAAGGGTTGTTTTTGGTTCCCAAAAGCTTAGGTTGCCAAGAAATATGTTAGCCATTGAGACATCACAAGGCTCTTCGCTGTAGTAAATTATCAAAACTACCTCTCTGTGATATATTATGTGAGAGAAAAAAGTCCATTACTATTATCTAAGGATAATATGTGTACTTTTTCCCAACCCAGAGTTGAGCCCCATATTACCAGTGAAAGCCCTAATCTGAACTTGAAGCATTCTTCTGCTTGTACTAATGTTTCTCTCCTGAATTTAACTGATGAGGAACATGATGATTCCACCAGTGAGAATGAATCCACAGATGATGAAGGCCTGCCATGGGGAGCAGGAGATGAAAGAAGGGATCCTATGCTTCCCATCAAGCCAGCTTGGTCAGAAGATGAAGATGATACTTTTAGCCAACAGGTGAGGAAATGAGTCACAAGCCCACATACCTGTTGCTGCTTTACTAGATAATTAATTATCTTGCCCTGAATTAGTAATGTTCTAATAATAAACAAGTAAAAATGCTTCTTTTTCCTTCCCGCCCCCCAAGATAACTAATTTATGGCTCTTTAAATAACAAGGTGATTATCCCAATAGCTACTGTATGCTATGGTAGTTATTTAAGTGCATAAAACACTGGTCTCTTTAGTGTTACAGTAGATTAACAGGTTCTCTTGCAAATTTTCCCAAAAATCATTTGTACTCTTCACGTGCTTGGGGTCTGTATATCTTTTAAGTGCATATTCCACTTGAAGATGTGACTTCTCATCTCTCTCTAGTGAACGGAAAGTGTCTGTTCTGTTGGAATATCTAGTCTTGTCTGTGTCTGCTACTTTAGATTTGTCACTTTGTCACATTTGTCACATTGTCACTTCCATCCTCCATATCCAGAGGAAAAGTAAGCTGGTATTGAAATACAGCAGCCAAACTTTAAGTCAAATCCATTATGGTGTTTCTCTAACTTCATGGATGCTTCTACAAAGCATGCTGGATGTCTACCTGAGGTAGCACCTGATTCAAGAACCAAAGAATCATAGTAGTATACATGGAGACTGTACTGTTTAGCTCCATGGTGGACTTCCTGTAAGGTCCCAGAAAATAATTCCATTGTGGGCTTCCTGTAATACTTCCAATGTCTTTTTGTTGGCCTAGTATTTATTTGGGCAAGCAACCTAGACGCTCGTCTGAGTTTGCTTTTCTTTTACTTCATTATTAACTTCATGTTATCCAGACCTTCCTCAATAAGGGACATTTTGCATCTGGTGCAATCAAACTGAGAAGATAGTCAGAAGTATTTATATATTCCCTAAATTTATTATTAGTAAAAAAAGAGAAATGGGAGAATTTTCAGCTTCCTCTGTACCACAACTTCTTAAAAGACTTTTATAGAAAAGGAGATGCACCACATTGAATGCAAATCCATGTTAGCTAATTCCATTTGCTTAATGCTTGGCCATCTGAGTTTCTTTCCCACCTGTGAAATTTCTTGAAGGAAAGCTGCCAAAAGGTGACAAAATCTGTGGAGGATGCTGAAATTAAGACAGGTGTGCTGGAAGAAAACTCAGCCTTCTTGGAGGTGAGAGAGAGGATACCCATTTTTGCCCCTAAATGTCTCTTTTAAGCCTTTCACCTTTTTTCATTTTTGTCAAGAAATTCTCTTTCCAAAAAAAAAAAAGCATGAACATTTTACCAAAAGGAAGCCATTGTCTACTAGGGATTAAGGCAGTGGTGGGTTTCAAAAATTTTTACTACCGGTTCTGTGGGTGTGGCTTGGTGGGCGTGGCATGGGAAGGATATTGTAAAATCTCCATTCCCACCTCAGTCCAGGGGAAGGATACTGTAAAATCTCCATTCCCTCCCCAATCCAGGGGAAGGTTACTGCAAAATCCCCATTTCCTCCTGATCAGCTGGGACTCAGGAGGCAGAGAATAGATGGGGGTGGGGCCAGTCAGACTTTTTATTACTGGTTCTCCAAACTACTCAAAATTTCTGCTACCAGTTCTCCAGAACCTGCTGAAACCTACCTCTGGATTAAGGAGATTATAATTCAGGTTCAAGGTCAAAGCTCTCTCTCTCTCTCTCTCTCTCAGCCTCGCTTACTGCAAAAGATGATATATGGAAATTTTAGAGAAGGTAACTGTGCACAAGAGAAATAAGCATCCTCAACCTTACTTGATTCCTTGTGGTATAGATTTTAAACAGCAAAATGAAAATGGGTTGTAATTACCTTTTCTGAGATTTTGCTTCTAAAGTCTCACCAACATTGTGTAGGGATTAACTTTGGACTGAAGAGACACTGGCTCTAGTCCTGTCCTCACTTATAGACACACATATGGTTGGTTTCTTCCAACCATATCTCTTTGAGGAGGCTGGGCTGAGAGAGGGAGGGAGTGGGGGATCTTTGGGCCAGTCACTTCCTCACTTAGCCAAGTCCCCTGAAAGGAATAGCACTGGAAGGAACCAGAAGAGTTAGAAGTCAGCTTGCCAGCTAGAGTTTCTCATTCAAAATTGGGGTGGAAATCTAATTAATCATCAGAGTTATTTACGGTCGTATCATTTCTTGGTGGGTTATCTGAGTATTATATGGCTAAATGTCAAGATAGCCACATTCAATTAGTTGCTGATCTCTGTAGACTCCTAAATAAAAGGGGGAATAAGAGGAAGAGGAGGAAAGAGTAGTGCAAATTCTCCATCTTGCCCATTCTCGGATTTCTGGAAGAAAAACGGTCCCTTGTTTTAAATTCCCTAAGTGATCCTGCAGTTTGTCTGTTTCATTTAGCCTCTTATTAAATTCAAAAAGTTTGGAATTATTTGGATTTCATCACCAACACTCAAAAAGAAAGCAACACAAGACTGCATCCTTCTGAGGATTTGCTGAGTTGTGTTTTCTACAGGTTCACTTTGAAGTGAAGGATATTTTTCAGATGAACAATATGTTCCTCCTCTTGCTTTAGCCCAATTGTGTACCACATCTGCAGCCAAGCCAAGCCAAGGTGACCAATTGTGCCAGCAGCCCATTGGGCAGGAAAGAAAGGAAATGAAGAAACAAATCAGCTTGTTAAATAAGATGGTTGGAATCACCTAATTGGAGTCCTGGTCCAGTTTTAAGCTTGTTGCAATGCATGTAACAAAATGGACAGGATTTCATCAAGTGATCACAACTGCCATGTTGACTTCTTTGACTCCTGCCCCGCCAGACGCTCCCAAGGGAAATTAAAGTAATTGAAACACGCACACATACACATAACCACCAGCAAGAATAACTTTGTTCTATGTTAGCCTTTCCCAGGCTGGCATTCCCAGGCTAGATGTATTGGACTACTACAACTGGAGTGCCTAGCTAGTCCAGCTATATGGTTGGGAATTAAGAGGATTGTGATCTATAACATCTGGAGGATGCCAAGATATTTTGTTACCTCTGTTGCTGTCTGTTACTTTCTTTGTGGATTTGAACTCTAATAAAAAGTTTTACTGTATCAGCATGCTAATTGGAAAAGAGAGCAGCACATAAATATACTCAATATCCCAAATTAATCTTATTCTGTCTCTGTCACTTCCTCCACTCTCTTTAGGAGAAACTGCGTAACTTACAGCAACAGGTTCAAATAGAAGACTTTCGTTGGTAAGACCTCAACTGCTACTTAATAAGTTAATTATTAACTTAAAATTAATTAAATAATTAATTAATACTTAATAATCCCCAAGATTGCCCATCTTTGGGGAGAGGGAACTTCAGTACTGCACTGCTCCTCTCTCTCCTCTCTGAGGAGGGAATGGGAGGGGAGGAGCCTTGATTTTGATAGAGGCAACAAGGTATCTTTTAACTGGTCTCTTTCTATCACATCTCACTCTAGGAAATGCATGCTGGAGTTGGCCCAGAAGGAGGTGCTGCGGCTATTGGCCCAGTTGGGAGTACACTTGGAGGGAGTGCTTCCCCAGAATGAAAGTACACAAGTGGAACAAAGCCAAGCACTCAGGATGCTGAGGGAAGAACTGGATGAAGTCTCAGCCACGTATGTCTCTCTCTTGAGCAGAGGCTCCATTTTCTTGAAATTGGACAGCCATTTCTCTCCTCCAATCTCCAGTTCTCTTAGGTCCTTCTGAGTTTTGGCCTCTTATTCCCAGTAAAAGAAGGACCAGATTTAAGAGATGATGGAGGCAAGAACAATTCACTGTTTACTGTTTCCTAGAGCTAAGATCTATGTGGAGGGCAAACTTGCATCTGTCTGAGCTGTTACAGAGCTTTGAAGTTGGAATTTGTGGATATTTGATATTTTTACTTATTGAAACTGTCGTTTTTCATCCTTCTCATACCAGGGCAAAGCGGGCATCAGTATCTCTGACTCAGCTCCGTGTAGACCTGGATGGGCTCTGGCAAGTGAATCCACTCCTGGAAGATGTATCCCAGTATCTTGGAACACTCAAGAACATAGAAACATTTAATTGGCCTCCTCCTACTTGTGCTAGATGTTCCAGGTACCTAGTTCAAACCTCAGGGTCAGAATTGAAGAATATAGGCCAACATGATAATGAAAATCAAAAGGCTACCATAGATTAAGAAAGGATGTGTAGATTGGGGCAATGTTAAGTTTGATTTCCTTAATTTCATGGAGGCCAATGTCATAAAGCCTCTAAATAATGGTTTTCTTAATCACAATTTATTAAACAAAGCATAGTCCTTGATTTACTGTATAACTAATTGAGCCTGGAATTATAGTTATATGTCATGTTGGTTGTTAAGTAGGTCACCTGACCATACCTGATTTTACAACTATTTTTGTGGAGGCTATTAAGCAAACACCACAATTCTTAAGCAAATACTACAGGGCTTGATAAGTGGATCAATTTTACTCAATGGGCATTTTTACCAGAACCCAGAAGTAAATGCCAGAAATAAATAAATAAATAAAAACACCCTCAAAAAATCATGGTCCCACCACTGTGGGACCCTGCAAGGATCCATAAATATGAATGATGTGGTCATTAATGAGGACTATCTTCATTGGATATCTTTGCACATGTTAAGTCATAAATCAAAGGTAGGCCTGGATTAATGCTTGACTTTCCAGCCTGCTGGTGGGTTTTCTGCTGCTGCTTCTGTCAGAGGAAATTGTTAACAAATATAAATGTATTTCTTCCTCTGGGCTCAGACACCCATTCCCATCTTATTTGCCATTTTTGACTAAAAAACATAGAAATTTGGCATTCTGCAAATGTCTGTGACATTTTGTGATGTTTTGGGCATGGTAGATAGGGTTTTGGATTTGGTAATCCCCAAGGGCCAGAAAAACTGTGATAAAACCAAACTTACCATATTATGGCTTAGCATGATTGATTGACTGATTAAATCAATTTAATAGCTGTCCAGTTGACATATGAACCAGAACAGTGTACACCAATTAAAAAAAATAATGAAACCCTCAATATTAAAATACAGTAAAATATATTCCCAAAATAACTTTTATCAACCAAAACTAATCCAGAAGCCTCCGTACCCAGTGTCTGAGGAAAAGCCAGGTCTCAAACCTTTGAAAGATATTGTCAAGGCCATTTGCATCTTGGTAAGAGCGCTGTAAGAGGGCAGTCAGTGAAAAAATAGTCCTGGGTGCTCCAAATAATGCAACTTAAGGGAGGGGGTCTCTGAACATGCTTACCTTTGTCATAGCTTATATTGTAGTGATTCTCAAACTTGACAATTTTATGCTGTATGAACCTCAATTCCCAGAATTCCCCAGTTTTCATTAGCTAAAGCCTCTACAGCTTGATATTGCCAAGGGTGAGAAACACTCTCTTATTGGATCAACATGATGAATGAAAACAGTTACAAACTCTTAAAGTTTTTCCATCATTACCCCCGCAAAAAACCTTATTTAAGCAGTCCATGAGCAGTATGTTAACAAAAAACACTGACGTAATATTACGGATTTCCTTGAATGGACAAGCAAGTAATTTCAATTTTCCAGTTCACAGAAGAGAAGGTTCAGTATTACAGAAGCCAGTAAATTGACTATTCACATGAGCAATTAATTGGCTGTTGCTGAAAATGGAGTTTTCTACAAAATTGAGTATCTGGCATTGGTTTTATGTTCTTGAGAACATCTGTTTCCATTTCTTTGAAAAAGGTCAAGTTGCTAAAGCTCATGATAATGGCATGTATGTTTAGAAGAATCAAGAGGAGCTGGATTTTAAATGGCTTTTTAAAATTCTCTTTAAGCTTAGAATTTTCATACCTTCTCCTCTCTTCTCCCTTAGCCCCCCACCCATGCACCCATTTTTCCTGCTAACAGTATTTTTAAACCCTCTTCCAATTGACTCTTTTATTTCACTTTCTGGTTCATTTCCTACCCACAGCTACAGCATTGCGAATACAGAGGTGCTGCAAAAGATGTTTGAGCATGCAACAGCACCAATTTTGAAGGAGTTGAAGCAGCAGGCCCAATCAGAAGGTGTATGCCCCAGCTGCCAGCATTTGTAGAAGACTACGATACAGTGAGGCACAGAGTAGACTAAACCCAGACTTTCCTGCCCCCAATAAAAAGATTTCAGAGTGCAGCCTTTCTGGAGTATTCTTTTAACCCTAAATCAATGCAGGCCAGATCAAGATCTGGGAGATTTGGAGCAGATCCATCTTCATGATGGATTTACAATCTGACAAACTGCCTACTCTGAATCTTGTTCCCATTCTAAAATGACATCAGTCAACCAAAATTTTTGACAGAAGTCAATTTCAAACATTTTAGTTTAACAGGCTGGAGATGATTGTCAGTGTGCAAAGGACATTTGCTTTCTCACTGTTGGTTCCTTTCTTGCTCTGCTCATAGCAGTTCAAGAGTTAAATGCAGTCTCTGAAAGTCTTGAATGCGTTTTCTTGAGCTCCTCTGTTAGTGAATCTTCTTCCTTTTGGCCAACCATCATATCTCTCCCCCTCACTCAGGATGATCTATATTTTATTTCAGTTTCTCACAAGTTTAGGACCATCCATTCTCTGTTGTTCTGAAAGGCACCATACAGAAATGCAACAAAAGCTCAGTGTTTTTGGAATGCTACAAAAATTACAGGTATTATCAGGACCTCTTTCTTCATCAAATGCAGAAGGAGAGGACAATAGGAAGGGTGTGAGCATAATGTTTGTGCAGGATTTTTAATAGAGGAGGAAAAAGGGACTTCCTTAGGACTAGGAAAAAGGTGAAAAGAAGCTAACTTTTATTTATTAAATTCATATCCCATCTATTTGCCAAAAATGCATTCAAAGCAGTCAATTATCCTGCATTATAAATAAAAATTGTTGTGATGAAGAGGTAAAACAAGGTAAAATATTAATAATAAAAGGATGTGTTGCTTCTATGCCTTTACTAAGGAAAGAACTGCAAATCAGCAAGAAGTTCAGGCAACTATTCTCCAGCACAGGAAGCTGGCATATTCCAGTATTATCTTGACTATATGACTTCATTGAGAATGTTTGTTACCTGGGGGAGGGTAACATTGCAGCAGCCGCAGAAGCTTGACTAAGAGCCAAGGGGCTGGCACAAAATAATAAGTGTAATCCTGGAGGTCTGTGGAGGCTGAAGAGACAACCTGAAAGGAGAGCATACAAGCAGGGCAGCCCAGAGAGCCACATCTGGTCTATCAAAACAATCATATTTTCCAGGAGGAGGAAATGGAGGAAGCTATCAGTCAGGAAGAGAAGCTTCTATTAAAGGCAAAATTTTATGGGAGAAACTCCAGAAAATCCTCCTCCACATCCTATAGGTAACTGTCCATGTTCTCAATCTGCTGTTCTGCTCTCAAGTGGATACTTGTTCCAAAGGAGGCAAACTCATTGCTCTGTAGAAGGAAATGATTAAGACTCCATATCTGCTTTCTATGGGTGTATTTCTTGGAACACTGACACTTCCTTCTTTTGTCCTTCCACCATTAAATAACAGGAGAACAAAGCCATTTATCACATCCCCAACTAGGATGCTGTTCTCTCTGTCATCCACCCAAGTTACTCCTCATTGCCCTCTTTTGGGTATCTAAACTCAACTTCTCTATCAGACAATCCACGCCCAACAAAAAAATAGAATGCACAATGGGAAAAAAGAACAGTGACTGTACTTTCTTTGGAGAATTAAGATGTCGCAACTTCATGCACAGACTTAGTCACAATGAATTCCAAGATCATTACAGTTTTCCCACAAACACAAAATTTACCACAAATGTTTTTAAAAATGCTGAAACAAAACATGGTGATGGTATAATACTAAACAAAGGAAAGGATTCTTGGCTCTCCTTTCCTCACTCAACCTGCTGAACCTGGATATTATGTCTTGATGTTATTGGGATTCTTCAGGCAAGCAATGAGGCTGACAGCAGTTGTGACCACACCTGTATGGTAACCGTGTGTAGTGGGAAAGAGATGGAGCACTGAGACCATTTTTATAAGAGCTGCAACTCTAATGGCAACATCACATATCACATTAACTATAAATCCCAATAAATCACAATTGCAATGTTCATATTATAGGGTATGCTGAAATCAATACAGAATGCCAAAACATGAAGAAGTGGGTCACCAAAAGCTGAGTTCCCACAACCTACTGGACATAAACAACCCATACTGATTTTAGCCTAATTTACTAATTTCATTGTACTGTGTACAATGAATACAGGTCAGCTCAGGATATGTAAGATTTCAAGATAAGGAATTGAGGATTTAGTGTCAAGATACTAAAAAAGTACACTGCAACTTCTTCATTCTGATTCAGTCTAGTGGTTAAGGCAGCAGGCTAGAAAGCTGGAGGCCGTGAGTTCAAATCCTGTTTTAGCTATGAATGTCAGCTAGATTACTTTTGGGCAGTCACTCTCAGCTCAACCCACCTCACAGGATTGTTGTAGGGAAAATAGGAGGCGGAAGGTGTGTTGAATACATTTACTGTTTTGAGCAGGACACAAATACTCAAGAGACTTGCTAGAGATATTCATTTGTTACATTTCAGCCAGCAAACCTCATTTCCAGCAAAATATGAAATTGGCTACCTTCACATTAGTTCTTGGCATGTACCATTTCCACAAGCAAATATTTTCTTCTACAAAACTGCTTTTACCCATATAGGGGTAGTGCTTAATGACTGCCCTGTTTAGTGATCGTTTGAAATTACCACAGTACTGAAAAAATGATTTTATAACTTGTTCTCATACTTCTTGCAGCATCCCTGCAGACATGTGATCATTATTTGGGTACTTGGCAAACTAGGCATTTATGATAGTTACCCAGTCATGCTTTCAGCATTTGTACATTTTATAGCCAACTTCCCAAAAGCAGAATCAATGGAATAAAATCCAGCAATAAAATAGCAGGTAGTGATCATATGATGTTTTGCTTAATGACCACAGGTGAATCACTTAACTACTATGGCAGAAGTGATGCCATAAATCTAGTCACATGATTGTTCACTTAATGACTGTATTGCTTAGTGAAGAATGTGAATTTCTTGCTAATGGAAAGTTTTAGGTTTAATCTTTGATATTACCAATACCATATAGTTACTGCTTAAATAGTAAACTAGCTGAATACCCGTGCTTCGCTACGAAACTATGTGACTGGGCTTGATAAATTGACACTTAAAGCTTGAAAATTAATGAGTAGTTAAAAAGGCACTGTATTATTTTGTTAGAGATGATAAGTTTCTGTTACAGATTAAGTCATTATTGTAATTCTAACAGCAATAAAATAGATGGGTTTAAACCCTTTAATCCCACCAGCAACCATGGCTTTTTGTCTACGTAATAACTTGCATAGCATAGGCTTTCAATTCCTCCCTCAGATGAATTGCTCAGGACCTCCCTGTAAACAACATTCCTGATTTTGCTCTCTGGCTGGAGGATGACCAGGCTGTCAGATGAACTGACTCTGGAGCATGCCAAATACAACTGGCCATGGGATAAACAGTCCCTTCTCAGATGCACACCAGCCACTTTCAAAGTCTGTCCCTGTGCCTTATTGATGGTGATGATGTAGCACACCTTAACGGGAAATTGTAGACATTTGAACTCGAAATGGTAGTCTGATGGTATCAGAGGAATTGAAATGGGGTATGAAAATGGTTTCTCCCTGATTGATGCCTGTGAAAATAGTGGCTTCGATTATGTGTTTGTACAGAGTCTTCACCTGAAGCTTGGTGTGTCATTGCACAGTTTTGGAGGGGTTAGATTGCATAACAACATGATTGGAACTCTAACCTTAAGGTAGAGGACATGAGGTGATAATCCGCAGAAAGTTATTGATGCTGTTGGCTGAGTCGTTTGTTGAGAGTGAGAATAGCTCTTCCCCTCAGCCATGAAGCGCAAGCCGCTCCAGCCTGATGAATGTTGGGGTATATTCTGTCAGTCAAGCTGATCAGATCTCTCACAATATCACAAGGTTACTTGGAATAGTTATTCTTCCCTCCTCTTCCAAAAGCCATCACCAATATCAAATAATAAGTTATACAACTCTTCTGCCATCAAATCACATTGAAGGTGGACACGCATGTTAACAACTAGTGTTACAGTAGAAGGAACAGATTTGTCTGAGGTCTGAGGTCTAAGAAGTGATTTGGGGCTGGGACACTATGCAGGAGAAATTTGGTTCACAATCCGTTGGCTCAGTGGTAGTTAGTGATTGAAACTCATAAGGGAATATCTCTCTCACCGCCTTGAGTTTGGAAGCAGTTCCATAGGTGGAACGTTTAGACATTTTAGTGAGTATTAACATTTAGTACTGTAAGGAGCCCCAGACCACTCCTAAGTGAAGGAGTGGAACATCTGCCAGTTTGAACTGAGGTAACGGAATGTGAGGTAACTGGCAGTTGGAGCAGAGTTCTTTTCAGCTGGGGAGGGGGAGTAGAATGTCTAACTCCTTAGCATCATTTGTAATCTATGGTCAAGCCAAGAATGTAGACAAGTCAATACCTATGGCACTCAATTCAGTATCATCTCTTTAAAAATCCTTTTGCATTTCCTGTAGTGATTGTGGAGAAGTCTGCCTTGAAATCTCCAGATTCCTGTTCATCCGTGCCATCTGCCCATCTGATTCCAGATGATGCACAGAAGTGGATCTGGACCCCATGACTTTTGAAAAGTTTTTTATCAGAACTTGGTAGTAAATTGTGCGACTGACACCAATTGGTCAGATAAGTCATGTAAACAGAAGATATGTTGTAACAATCACTGAGTTGTGTCTTTGATTGGAGGAAGCCCTGAGCAGACTGTGAAATGAGCCATTTTTGTTAAAGTGTCCATCATCACCAAAAGGCCCCCTTTCCCCTTGTTAAATGTTATAGTCTAATGATACAGTGGCCCAACGATATATTGGGATGGGTGATGGCACCAAAAGTCCTCACTACTTGACTAGTGTGTCTTTTTTCTATGACAGGCTGAGCAGGAGGTTACATCATCCTGATTAACAGTGATCAAAAATCCCATAATTAAATTGTCTTGAAGAGTCCAAGTGGCCTGGAGCAAGTATGCACTGACCACCAGAACTTAACAGCATCTACAAACATGCTCTCAATTCTGGGGGTGGGGGGGTCAGTGCATACTTACACAGAGAATCATGCTTCCTCTAAGATATATCTCCATGTTTCAAAAGCTTGAATGTTTGCAGCTTCTACTAGTACTACCCAATAGTCATATCTGAAGGACGACTGATTCTGATGCAAAAGCAATCTTTAAAGCTCCAAAAATATGTTGTGCATCTTCATTCTAAATTAATGTTTTCCTGAGCAATGGGCAGGGCCAGAGGTGCAGTGAAATCTACAAAATGATGTATATATTTTCAATAGTAATTGACAAAGTCAAACCAATGATCTTGCCAGGGCATGTGATAGCTAGATGTCCCTGGAGCCCACAGTACAAATACAACCCTCTCTGCACCATTGAGCCTTTCCTGTTTCAGTCAGTTGAGGGTGAGCTACCTTGACCTATGTGGTTTCTTCTGATGATGTATGTTCAGAGATAGGCATCGATCTGCAGGGAGATTCTAGGTTTGATAATATGTTGTTGGCTTAAGATCTAATGTTCCATTACTGTAAACACTCATCAATGACTATAACAATGTTGCTTGTATCTTTACGATTTATATGGTTTTATTTGTTTCCTAGTATGGTTTGATTGCTTATTAGTAACCTAGTGGTTATCACTAAGTGCTTTATCTTATGATTCTTGATGAATGTATTTTTTTTTTTATGTACACTGAGAGCATATGCACCAAAGACAAATTCTTTGTGTCAATCACACTTGGCCAATAAAGAATAAAGAATTCTATATGAAGACACAGCTATATTAATTCTTTCAAAAGATCTGAACATTCAGGTTTAGCTAGATCATCTAAAGTTTCATCTATCAAACCTTCTTTAAATTGATATATGCAGTATTATTCTATGTTAAATTCTTAGAAATTAACTTAAATGTACTTACATATTCAGCCACTGTGTGGCACCCTTATTTAAGTTCCCAAATGTGGTGATTCCTGCTTTGAGTTTTTATGGGACCCACATATATAGCCCCAAGCTGAGGACTGAATTTGGCACAGTTGTTCAGCAGAGGTTCAGTAATGGGGTCCCCCCCCAAAAAAAACCACCTTTTGAGATCCCATATCCAAAAATCTGAAATTTGCTCAGGGAATATGTTGCATCACACAGAATTCACTATTTTTGGAATACTTTTTCCTTCAATGCCTTTAGATTTATAGTCCAGGAGCAAAGCCTGATGTTTAGCTAACATTTTTTCACATTGTTTTACTCTCCTACACCAATCTTAGTGTTATTATCCTCCCCATAAAATATGGGAACAGTTGTTCAGAGAAGAAGAGCAACATAGACCTGCATTGGAAAACCATTCATTGAGGACTTGGTACAAAAACTGTAGCTGAGTGATGTGTGGCACTAATCAGATCTGAGTAATATTTGGACTTGGAAAAACAATAGGAAGCTGCACTCTCCAAAATCAACAGGACCAGGAAAAAACATTTAATTTACATATATCGTTACAATTAATATTGTTGATTGTTCCCTGTCAATGTTTGTTCCCTGTCAACTTTCATTTTCAGTCACACTGAATCTATCATTCAGCACTAATGGAAGTACTTAGGAAAGCACATGCAGGATTTTCATTTCACTTTTGGGTTGTGGACTGAATTCCCTGTATGAGCCAAAACGAGGAACAAAGCTTAGTGACAAAGTTATTGTGCTTCACCCACTGAAGATCCTAAATTTAACTCCAGTATTTAAAAATATTTTTCTGCCAGAAATTTTGGTGAACTGATGTCCGATTAGAATGGGAATAGGATTCAGGGTCTGGCCTTCATCAACTTAGGATCAGAAAAATGCTCCAGAAAGACTGCACTCTGGAAACATTTTATTGGGGGCAGGAGGGTCTGGGGTTAGTCTACTCTGTGCCTCACTGTGTCATTGTCTTCTGCAAACGCTGGCAGCTGGGGCATACGCCTTCTGATTGGGCCCGCTGCTTCAGCTCCTCCAAAATGGGTGCCATTGCATGTTCAAACATCTTTCGCAGCACCTCTGTATTCACAATGCTGTAGCTGTGGGTGAGAACCAAGAGGTGAAAAAGAAAAGAATAAAAGAATAAAAGAGAAGAGATGCCATTTACATAGTCAGTCAATATACAAAGTATGATAGGTTTAAGCCTTAAAAGAGAAAAACAGCCCAGGTACAGAGTCAAGGAAACTCCCTTCATGCAATGCCAGAAGAATGCAATTTGCTGCACTGAAAATAACATAAAAATAAGCTATCTCTGGAAGTGAGCTTATTTAACATAAATATGGCAAAGAAGCACTGGTCCAACTTAATATTGCTTTAGGACAAATTCCCCTTTTTCCGACTGACATGGTGGTCTTAAAATACCGTTAGAAGAAAGGACGGGAGGTAGGCAATATGTATGAAACATCTAAGCAGCAAAGAGAGTTTTAAAAAGCTGCCTTTTTAAAAACCAACTCTTCTTGAGTCTTTAAACATGCATGCCAATTACATGAGCTTTAGCAACTTAATTTTTTTTTGGAATAAACGAAAACAGATGTTCTCAGCAATCTAAAGCCAATGCCAGAGACTGGATTTTGTAGAAAACTGCATTTTCAGCAGCAGCCAATTAACTGTTTATGTGAGTAGTCAATTCACTTGCATCTGTAATACTGAACCTTCTCTTCTGTGAACTGGAAAACTGCAATTACCTGCTGGTCTATGAAAGAAAATCTATAATATAAAGTCAGTATTTCTAGCTGACATACCATTCATGGGCTGCTTAAGCAAAAATTTTCGATAGTCCTTGAAAGAAAAATCTTAAGAGTTTATAGCTGTTCTGATATATCAGGCCCATTCAGTAAGAAATTATTTTTCAATCTTGGCAACTTTAAACTGGGTATATTTCAACTCATGCTCAATGAATTGTGAACTGGCTCAGGAATTTTGGGAGTTGATGTTCATACAGCTAAGTTACCAAGACCCGGCTTTCCCCCCAAATACTGGATGGGAGGTTTTTGTGCCATTTGACTGCTTAAAGATTTGGTTGGATGTTACTTTAGGAATTTTAATGTTGAGAGTTTATTACACATTGCTTTCTATTGGTGTACACTACCCTGTGTCAACTGGGAAGCTATTAAATTGATTTAATCAGTCAATCCATCGTGCTGAGTCATAATATGGTATGTTTGGTTTTATCTTAGTTTTTGTGGCCTGTGGGAATTATAAACCAGAGGTTATACCAAGGCCACCATCCATCTGCCATGCCAAAAACATCCCAAAATGTACTGTCACACTTTAAAGGCAGAATGCCAAATATCTATGGTATAGTTTTTGAGTCAAAAAGGGAAAGTAAGTCTGGAAATAGAAGCCAGAGTTCCATAAGTGAAATCCATTTTTTCTCTTGACAATTTCAGACTTAAGAGGAAATCTCTCTGGTATAGCATACCTCTTCTGGGATAAGCAAGTCACTGGAAGACCTGTTGCAACCACTAGCAGGCTGGGAAGTCCAGCAACAGTACAGGCCCATCTGTGGTTTATGGCTTACAATAGTAAGACATAGACTATCTGTAATGCTTTGTTTAATAAATTGCAATTAAGCAAATCATTGCTTAGTGGTTTTATGACGCTGCCCTGAGTGAAATGAAGGAAACCAAACCTAACTCTACATCCTTCCTTCATCTAACCTTCTGATTCTCATTATCAGGTTGGTCTGTATTCTTCAATTCTGACTCAGAAGTTTAACTAGGTACCTGGAACATCTAGCACAATTAGGAGGCTGGTCGGATGCTTCCATATTCTTCAGTGTTGCAAGATGTCGGGATATGTCTTCCAGGAGTCCATCCAGGTCTGCCCGGACTTGAGTGAGAGATGCTGATGCCCGCTTTGCCCTGGCATAAAAGAAAGGGAAGACAGAGGCTGTAAGTGAAATGGCAAATTTCCACAATTTCCAAATTCATAGCCCTATAACAGCTCAGAGAGATGTATATTTTTCCTGCAACATAGAACAGTAGGCTTTCTTATCTGTGGAGCATGTCTTGAAATTGGAGCGATCTCATTTTACACAGTCCAATTAGGTTGACTGAAGAATGGTGACTTCCTGGTTTGGGGTATTTGTGTTCCAGGAGAAGCTGCACACTCCCTGTTCCTCTGCATTTTATTCTCTCTTACTCTTCATTACAATGGGGGAAGTGGGGGAGCTGGATGAGGGATTTCATCTGCAACTGGAGACTTGTCAAAATTATGCTGAAGGACTCCCACGCACCCTGTTTATTCTGAATCTGATGTTTGAATTTTTCTACCATCTGATATGTTTGAAGCAAAGAGAGGCAGAATTAAATGTACACTGTTACAGAAAAAAGACCTGCTGAGAAAAAAGGCAGAGAGAAGGGATCATAGGCAGATTAATGAAGCTTGCCCTTGGAAGATCCACAAACATTAGAAAGCTTCACTTTTTAAAAGAAAAAATACAGTAATCAGTTACAAGGGAAACAAGGCACTAACTAATAATAAACTAATATTCCCTACATATGTGTAGGCTATAATACTGCATCAATACAAAATGAGGATCATGGAACTTGCAGTAAACTTTCCTAAACCACACCTCTATGGAGGGAAAACCCTAATATAAATATGTAGGGAGTAAACCCGATCAGTACAAAGACTTGCTATCATTATCTAATAATAGACCTCTAGTTGAACTGGAAAGATTAACTTTAAGGAACAGTAATCAATGGTTTGTTCTTGCCATCTCTTAAATCTGGTCCTTCTTTCACTAGGAATAAGAGGCCAAAACTCAGAAGGACCTAAGAGAACTGGAGATTGGAGGAGAGACATGGCTGTCCAGCTTCAAGGGAGCCTCTTTGCTCAAAAAAAGGCACATACGCAGCAGAGACTTCATCCAGTTCTTCCCTCAGCATCCTAAGCTCCTGGCCTTGTTCCACTTGTACCCTTTCCCTCTGGGGAAGCACTCCCTCCAAGCACAGCCCCAGCTGGGCCAATAGTCGCAACACCTCCTTCTGGGCCAACTCCAGCATGCATTTCCTAGAGTGAGATGTGATAGAAAGAGACCAGTTGGAGGATATCTTGTTGCCTCTGTCAAAATAAAGGCTCCTCCCCTCCCATTCCCTCTTCAGAGAGATACCAAGAGAGCAGCAGTGCACTACTGGAGTTCCCTCTTCCCAAAGATAAGCAACTTTGGGGATGTTGCCATCATGCTACTAATCAAGAACAAAAGTTGTTTGGAAACCCCACTCGCCATCCCCTGGTCCACCAATTGAGGCCTTACCAACGAAAGTCTTCTATTTGAACCTGTTGCTGTAAGTTACGCAGTTTCTCCTAAAGAGAGTGGAGGAAGTGACAGAGACAGAATAAGATTAATTTGGGATATTGAGTATATTTATGTGCTGCTCTCTTTTCCAATTAGCATGCTGATACAGTAAAACTTTTTATTAGAGTTCAAATCCACAAAGAAAGTAACAGACAGCAACAGAGGTAACAAAATATCTTGGCATCCTCCAGATGTTATAGATCACAATCCTCTTAATTCCCAACCATATAGCTGGACTAGCTAGGCACTCCAGTTGTAGTAGTCCAATACATCTAGCCTGGGAATGCCAGCCTGGGAAAGGCTAACATAGAACAAAGTTATTCTTGCTGGTGGTTATGTGTATGTGTGCGTGTTTCAATTACTTTAATTTCCCTTGGGAGCGTCTGGCGGGGCAGGAGTCAAAGAAGTCAACATGGCAGTTGTGATCACTTGATGAAATCCTGTCCATTTTGTTACATGCATTGCAACAAGCTTAAAACTGGACCAGGACTCCAATTAGGTGATTCCAACCATCTTATTTAACAAGCTGATTTGTTTCTTCATTTCCTTTCTTTCCTGCCCAATGGGCTGCTGGCACAATTGGTCACCTTGGCTTGGCTTGGCTGCAGATGTGGTACACAATTGGGCTAAAGCAAGAGGAGGAACATATTGTTCATCTGAAAAATATCCTTCACTTCAAAGTGAACCTGTAGAAAACACAACTCAGCAAATCCTCAGAAGGATGCAGTCTTGTGTTGCTTTCTTTTTGAGTGTTGGTGATGAAATCCAAATAATTCCAAACTTTTTGAATTTAATAAGAGGCTAAATGAAACAGACAAACTGCAGGATCACTTAGGGAATTTAAAACAAGGGACCGTTTTTCTTCCAGAAATCCGAGAATGGGCAAGATGGAGAATTTGCACTACTCTTTCCTCCTCTTCCTCTTATTCCCCCTTTTATTTAGGAGCCTACAGAGGACAGCAACTAATTGAATGTGACTGTCTTGACACTTAACCATATAATACTCAGATAACCCACCAGGAAATGATATGACCATAGATAACTCTGGTGATTAATTGGATTACCACCCCAACTTTGAATGAGAAACTCTAGCTGGCAAGCTGACTTCTAACTCTTCTGGTTCCTTCCAGTGTTATTCCTTTCAGGGGACTGGGCTAAGAGAGGAAGGGACTGGCCCAAAGACCCCCCACTCCCTCCCTCTCTCAGCCCAGCCTCCTCAAAGGGATATGGTTGGAAGAAACCAACCATATGTGTGTCTATAAGTGAGGACAGGACTAGAGCCAGTGTCTCTTCAGTGCCAGTCCAAAATTACTCCCTACACAACACTGGTGAGACTTTAAAAGCAAAATCTCAGAAAAAATAACAACAAACCATTTTCATATTGCTGTAAACTAAACTATACCATAAGAAATCAAACATTGTTGAGGGTGCTTATTTTTCTTGCGCGCAGCTCCCTTCTCCAAATTTTCCAACTATCATCTTGTGCATAGGTGAGCCTGGGAGAGCTTTGATGATTGATAGAGGACCTGAATTTTAATCTCCTTAATTCCTAGTAGGGAATGGTTTTCTTCTGCTAAAAGGTTCATGCTTTGCGTTTTTTTAATTGAAAGAGAATCCCTTGATAAAAATGTAAAAAGGTAAAAGCAAAAATGGGTATCCTCTCTCTCTCTCACCTGCAAGTAGGCTGAGTTTTCTTCCAGAACGCTGGTCTTAATTTCAGCATCCTCCACAGATTTTGTCACCTTTCGGCAGCTTTCCTTCAAGAAATTTCAGAGGAGGGAAAAAAAACTCAGGTGGCAAAAGCAAGCAAATCAGGCAACAAGCAAGCAAAAGGAATGAGCTAATATGGATTTGCATTCAATGCTGTGCATCTCCTTGTCTATAAAAGTTTTTTCAATAAGTTGGGGCAAGGAGGAAATTGAAAATTCTCCCATTTCTTTCTCTTTTTTAAAAATGATAAATCTGATCACTTGAACGTCTAGTTAAGGAGGAGTTCAATATCCATTTCATTACAGCATTGGAAACAAACACAGCACCTCAGTAACTCTCTCCCACATACATCCAAATCTCCACTCCCAGGGATTTTCTTTTTTAAGGAAAACTATTTTAATATTCACAATTGTCCCTGTCATTTCACTGAATACATAATAAAAGCAAAAACAAATCTTTAATTCTGCTTCGGCAATTCTAAAGCAAGCGTTGTACCTGCTGCCTAGTGTGCCCTGAGCTATCTGGCACCATTTGCCCATTTTCCATATACTGTTTTCTTCTAGAGAAAAAATGAACTTGGCAAGGGGGTTCCGCTTCAACCATCTGGTTCTGCAAGGCTTATCTTAACTGTCTTACAATGGAACAATGTCCTTTTATAGAGAATATCATATTATGATCAAACTTGCATTGATCCAGGTTATCTGATGAATCACCTCGTCCAGTTAGGACAAGCCCATTCTACTAGGTGACTCAGGGGTTAAGATGCCAAGCTTGTCAATCAGAAAGATTGGCTGTTTAGCGGTTCGAATCCCTAGTATAAGTCTCCTGCGTGAGCAGGGAGTTGGACTAGATGACCTCCAAAGTCCCTTCCAATTCTGTCACTGTTACTTATACTGGCATAAGGGCCTTCTTCAGAAGTCATCTGTCAAAGAACTCTGACTATCAGGATCAGAAAAAGAGTCTTCTCTGCCACAGTACCCATCCTTTGGAACATCTTATTGTCTAGGGCAGGGATATCAAACTCAATTTCATTGAGGGCCGCATCAGGGTTGTTTTTGACCTCAGGGGGCCGGGGGAGGGGGTCATGGCCAAGGTGAGCATGGCCAGCTGAATGTCACTCATCTGGGGAGCACCTGTGGTGGCCAAGTGCTAAGGAAGGACTTCCCTGAGATCCTCCCTCACTTTCATTATAATCTCCTTCCTTCCTTCATCATTTTCCTTCCCTCTTCATTCTCCTTTCTTCTTCCTTCTCCTCTTTCCTTCTTCCTTCCTTGCTCTCTTCCTATCTTTCCTTCTTTTCCTTTTCCTTTTCCTTTGTTTTTCCTTTTTTCCTTTCTCCTTTCCTGTCCCTTCTTGCATGCTCAAATGCAAAAGAGCAAACATTTCTACTTCTGTTTTGTTTTTAGTTTTTTTTGCTAGCCTTCTGCCAGCAAAAATGGAGCTCAGGGGGGCTACACGCAGCCTCCCCTGGCCGTTTTTGGCTGTAACTGCCTCCTGCAGCCCTCTATCAGTGAAAACGGGCTGTTTTCACTGGCAGAAGGCTGCAAGAGGCAGTCACAACCAAAAACAGAGTCCATCATGGCTGAAAACAGAGCTCCATTTTCACTAGCATGGACCGGACTTTTGCTGTTTCCAGGGCACCTCACAGGCCAGATCTAAGCACCCCACGGGCCACATCTGGTCCACAGGTCTTGAGTTTGACACCTCTGGTCTAGGGTAAGATCTATCCCCAGCTTCCGATCCTTTCATAAGAGCTTGAAGACCTGGTCTGCCAGTTGGCCTTGGGACCAAATGAGGGGAATTCCACCCTGGAGGTGGTTGCTGAATTGATGGCAGACTCCCCCCTCCCCTCCCTGTGGCTCTCTGCTCTCCACCCACCCATCTTTTTGGTTATCATATTGATAACCTTGTATTCTCTTGTGCTCTTTTTTCATTGTTTATTGTATGAGTTCTATTATTTTACTTCTGTTCTATTTACAGTCTTTTCATTTTTATTACTGTAAACCGCCTAGAGTAGCACCACAGCAGAGAAGCAGCAAATAAATTTAACAACTAACAAACAAATAAATAAAATAATCATTGCATGTAGATGCAAAAGCTCTGTGACAATGCCTGCAGTGTAGACTGTCAGAACCAGGATGGGAACAAATAGACTCAGACTGAACCCAACCAAGATGATGTTAATTCAAAAGTCAAGGAATCTTCCTTGACCTAGGCTCCTGTTGGAAGATAGGCCACGAAGGTTTTTGCCTTGAGAAAACAAGTGCCTGCAAATTGGTTTGGGACAATTATATTTGGTTTGTGGATAATTGTGTTATGACTATATATGAATTATAATTGTATTTGCTTATAATGTTTTAATTGTACGCTTATTCCAATGGATTAAACAGTAGAAAACCTAGAGAGTGTGATCTCACAGTGCTCCAGGTTGGTCTCTGAAAGCCTGACAGATTTTACATAGAAAACCGGATCACCATTAGAATTCTTTCTCATTCTGCCTAAACAAGCAGCTGTGAGCTTGACCAAAGTTTGGAGCAGGGTCTGACAGGAGTCTAGTTGGGTAAATGCAAGGCTGTATCTTATACATCCAAAACTGAATTGTTGTCAGAATTCGCTCCCACACTGCTTGGACATCAGCAACCAGCTTTTCCAAGCAGAGCTCAAAAAGTAAAGCCAACCAAATGAGGCAAAATTAAATCTGATTTCATAAGATAGACAGAATTTAGCCTCTCCTCCCTCAAATTGGTCAAGTGAGTCAGACTGAAGCATTCTTGCATTGGTAGCCTTGGGAAAGAGACTAATTCCATTCTATATTCCTGAGTATAGAAGCAGAACAAGAATTGTGAACCTGAGAGTCTAAAACTTCAGGTATGCAGTAGCCTATACAAATAACCTACAGCCTCCAGACCTGCAGATTCTGAAGATGGTGGGTGACCTTGGATGTCTTCTCTTTGAGGCTGGTGATAGAATCCTTGGCTCGTAAGAGGCCACTATTACTCACTTCCTGCTGGGAGAGAATGTAAGAGGGAACTGATCAAGCAAATCATAACCCACTTACTTCTGACTAATACACACTTCCAGACATTTATTTCAGTCTCAATGGTTTTAAAATGGAGAGGGGGCAGCTGTCAGGTATGAACCACCACACCCACATATATAGAGTTCAAACTATTTTATTGTTCTATGTCTATTTCACAGGAATTTTCCCAGACTGCAGTTTTGTATGGGAAAGACAAGGCTCAAAGCATGGAGGGGTGAGTGGATGTTAGATCTTGCCTCTTGTGTTTATATAATGAGTCCAAGCTAATTCCCTGCTTGACCCCTTCTCCCAACTGGGACAGTTGCTTAACAGCATCATCTGAAAAACATTCTCTATATCTTACGAGACTTAAGATGGGTCTTTTAGGGATCTAAAAGTTCATTACTGATAGTTAGAATATTTCAATGATACAACTGCCAATAAAATAGAAATTAAGCTTGTATGTACAATATACTTTTCATACCCCGGGGGGGGGGTATTTTATTTATTTTATTAGATTTCTATACCGCCCTTCTCCCTCAGGACTCAGGGCGGTGCACAGCCAAACAATAAAAACACATACATACAAAATTTAAAAATAGAATAAAATCAAATTAAATGATTTTGGCCCTGACAAATTTAAAACCCCAAACTTTTAAAACCAATTTAAAATTGAATATATAAAATACTAAAAGATATTTAAAATTTTAAAAATCTTTTATAAAAGAGGGGGAAAATTAGGCCAGGCCGGCCTGGTGAAATAGTAAGGTCTTTAAGGCATGGCGGAAGGTGCGTGGTGGAGGGTTCAAGGCAAAGGGGACAAAGAAATATTTGGAAAAATATAAAAGGCCATGCTTGGGTGTAGAAAGTAAATGAAGAAAAGGGAATGGCACAAAGAGATCAATATAGAAGTAGGACTGCAGAAGAATAAAATCTTCAAGGAAAGTATATTTTCAGGAGAAATATACAAATATACTGTTTAATTCAGGATTGGTAAGAACATGAAGTTAACAACAAATTAAAAGAAAAACTAAAATAAACGTTCAAATTGTTTGCCCAAACAAATGCTAATCCCAACATAAAGAAATAGGAATTATTTCCTAGAATTTTGTAGGAAGCCCACAAACTGAATTATTTTCTACAAATACAGTGTTATGATCCTCTAGCTCTTGAATCAATTGCAACCTCTGACCAGACATCCAAGACACACTCAGGAAGCATTCCTGAATTTGCAAAAGCATCAATAAGGGATTCTTTGTTTGGCTTAAACCTTGATTGTTACATATTAATACCAATTTAATTTCCCTCTGAATATGGAAGCTGGAAGAGAGAATAGCAGATACAGACAATATCTGTCTATATCCTGTTCCATCCTGTTCCAACAGGATTGACTCTTTCTGTTCACTAAGGAAAGATGAGAGACTTGGAAGTAACATCTTTTAAAGTGGAATATGGACTGAAAAGATATATTGACTCAAAGCCCATCAAGAATACAAACCTTTGAAGGAAAACCTTAGTCAATTATAGCATTAAAAGGAGTTTTATGCACCTGAAAAACAACTGTATTATGGCATAAAAGTAGCTCTAGAGACCTAATCAAGTTATTATTTAAAATGTCATAGATTCTTTTTGGGGGAGTGGGAGGAATAAATATTTTTTATTTGTCTATTATTAAAACAATGTTTCAGGGATGGATGCTTAATTGACAAAGTAGCACAAGGTATGTGTGACTGTGACTCATTGCCTCACCTGCTGGCTGGAAGTATCATCTTCATCTTCTGACCAAGCTGGCTTGATGGGAAATAGAAGATCCCGCCTTTCGCCCCCTGCTCCTCCTGGTGGACCCCCATCATCTGTGGATTCATTCTCCGTGGTGGAATCATCACGTTCCCCATCAGTTAGATTCAGAAGAGAAACATTAGTGCAAGCAGAAGAACGCTTCAAATTCAGATTGGGACTTTCACTGGTAAAATGGGGTTCAACTCTGGATTGGGAAAAAGTATATTCATTATCCTTAGATATAGTACTAGACTACTTTATTTCTTACATAATATATTGAAGAGAGATAGCAATAGCAATAGCACTTAAGACTTATATACCATTTTACATTGCTTTACAGCCCTCTCTAAGCAGTTTACAAAGTCAACATACTGCCCCCAACCATTTGGGTCCTCATTTTACCCACCTCAGAAGGATGGAAGACTGAGTCAACCTTGAGCATGCTGAGATTTGAACTGCCAAATTGCAAGCAGTCAGGAGTCAGCAAAAGTAGCCTGCAGTTCTGCATACTAACCCCTGCACCACTGTGGCTCAGATAGGTACCACAAAGGACTTTCTGATGCTTTGATGCTAACATATTCTTTGGCAAACTAAGATTTTGGGATTACTGTATAGAAATCCCACAAAATTATACTGAAAATTCTGAGAACTGAAGTCCAACATGTTGGTAGGCATCTGGTCTTACTTCGTTATTACATCATTTATATTCCACCCCCAAGTCTAACAAAATTTTGGTGACTCACATAAAATCCTATCCATCTCTCCAATAAATTGCAATAGCAGAACAGGTGGCAGACTGTTCCAGGAGATAGATAGAGCAACAGTAAAAAATGTTCCCATTCCCTAACTAAGAAGTGGGAGAGAATCCTAAGAAATAGCACAGCACTTATTTGAAGAAGGTCAGTCCTAAAGTAGCACGGTCTAAATCATGGAAGGCTTTAGCCTTCAGCATTTTATATAAGGAAATTTGTTAATTAATGCAGAGACCACAGCATAATGCTGCCCTGCTGATCTCAGCTCGAGCTCAGCTCCAAACTTGTGAGCGCCAACTATAGTTTTAGGTCATCTTCAAAGGTAGTGTGATATTCCAACACATTGGAATAAACAGGTAATGAGAATAAGAGGGACTATTGCCAATGTCTTCCACTCCCAAGGGACACAACAGAAAACAAGGCAACACTTGGAAAAAGGCTTTCCTGATAATAGAATTCACCTGCTAATCCTAACTCTGTCAAGGAATGCGAACCTCTCTAAAACCAACACTGGGGCACAAAATAAGACCAATTGTTTCTGAACAAGCAATAACATCTTCTTGCTATGATTCGGTTTAACGTCATATCTTGCCATCCCATTCAATCTCTCACTTTTCACACACTGCATGAGGATCTCTCCTCTGCATTTTCTGCTTTGTTAAGGCTTCAAAGTTTGGTATAGTAACTCTCCCTTCAAACTAACAAATGACCTCTCCCAGTGGTTTCATTTAAATAATAAACAGCAGAGAGGAAAAGAATCAAGTCTTGTATGTTCAAGTGTCCAAAGGTCTCACTTTACTTCTCTTGCTATTACCAAATATAACCAACCACTCGGTTATGAAAGAATGGAACCACTGCAGAATAAGGCCACCCATCCATCCACTTGCACGCACGCACGCACACACACACACACACACACACACACACACACACCTCTTAGATAGTCCAGAAGAGTATCACAATCAGTGGTACAAAACTTTACTGAGAAGGCTAAATGAACCAGGATATGGCCCAGGCATCCCACAAGAGCAACTGAAAGAGTTTCTGTAGCACAGCCAGATCTGAGAAAACTGGAACGAAAGAGATCAAACTATACACTTTATCCAGTATTGTCTGCAACTGACACCCCACTATTTTCTTCAAGATCTTCCTGAAAAAAAAGGAAGTCTGGAGACCTGGCAGAAGGTATCCAACACAAGCAGATCATGAGCCATCTTCTTCAGGCTATGGAGGATACCACTTCCTTCCTTAAGGAAGCAGAAGCATTAACTTCCTCTCAAATATGACCACAAATACATGCATACAGAGGAGCTAGCTGAACATGAATTCAAATTGCTGATGGCAAAATGAATGTCACTGAGACCCCCGTCTGCTACCTCAAAGTTCACAAGATCAAATCAAGCCCCAAAAGACCTTTTCAGATGCTGTCCCTGCCACTGTATTGGATTCTGCCCCTAAGAAGTCTAAGTTAGTTCAAAGTCTTTAGGAAATGCTACATCTATGAAAAGTCATCCGAAGAAATAAATCAAACAAATACAAAGCCAGGATTCTTGAAATCTTAGTGACAACCATATTAAGGGGCAATTTCTTATCTAGTTGAACACACATGTCTTATTTAAGAAAGCAATATTAAGACCAATGTACATAGAAGCCCTGGATATTTATCCAGCGCTATCTTTGGAACCAGAAGATGAAGAGAACAGGAAGGATTTTTTCCCATTTGCTTGGGCTGGAATCAGAAATAAGTCTTTAGAAAGCACAGAGAGACAGCAAAGATTTGTATATTTTCCCCCAAAAGTAAACTGAGATTGTGAATTCATGGGTTTAAATCCAGGCAATGTATGCAGAAGAAGGGCTGACTGACTTTTGAGATATGAGCAATGGCTCTGCAGGTTGTTAGAACCCCAAACCTGAACAAGCTAGAAACAAGTCAGTGGTCCTAAGCTTGGGTTAATAGCAATAACCACTATTGCAGTACCTGCTTTAGATCAGATGAGATCCACTGCCCACTTAGCCTAGTTGGACTACATTCATTCATTATTCTCAGCCAGTTTGACTCTACAGGCTAAAAATTCTTGGAGTTATAGCCAACAAAGCTGGGATCTGAGGGCAGCAATTTTCCATGATCTGAAGGAGAAAATTTGTGTGTGTGTGCATCTTCTACTACCAGAGGCCTTTTTACCTGGAGATGCCAGGTAATGAATCTGAAACCTTCTGAACACAAAGCAGATGTGCTACTGTGCATCCTGTTTCCTATATGGTCTCACACGCTGCAGGTAATGAATTCTACCTCCACCCTTTACCTTCCCAGGTGACCCACCCATGGAAAGAGACGGCTTTCTTCTTTTTGGGGAAGCCTTTGATGCTAGTAGGCTTTCCCAGCTGATCCTTGGTGCCCTGAGCCCGACTCTCAATCCCTATTGGTGTGTCTCCAGCCTCATTTATTTCTTTGGACTGCCAGATGGTCTTCACCACAATGTTGGCCATTATAGGCTGGGTCGATATCTAATATGAGCACAAATTTTCTTGCCTGCACCACACCAGGAAACATTTATTACCACAAGCCAACTGGCTTTCTGGGTAGGGCAGGAATCTTCCAGATGCTTTCATGACGTCACAACAGTTGCCATGGAGTTGGCAATCACAATCTTTCATCCACCATTGTACTACCAACAATCAGCACAGTCTTCAATGAAAAGAAAAGTAATTCAAATAATTCTTTCCTAATTTGAAAGAATTGCATGGATTAAGCTGAAGAAATATATTGAACTGCTAATCACCTTTTTCTTTTTATACCTTTTTATACGTTGCCCAGGTTAGCTATGGTTTGTTAGATTTCTACAAATCAGAGTTAAACAATCAACCAGATTTACATATCACACACACATTTATTTATTTATTTTATTAAATTTCTATATCGTCCTTCTCCCGAAGGACTCAGGGCGGTGTACAGCCAGAAATAAAACCATGACAATAGAAAAATTAAAAACAAGTTAAAACAATTAAATCAATTGGCCGAAAATTCTAATAAAACAACCCATTAAAATAGTAAAAATATTATTATTATTTAGGCCAGCCCTTGTTGGAATAGTAATGTTTTTAGGGCACGGCGAAAGGTACGCAGGTCGGTAATCCTATGAATCTCCGGGGGCAACTCATTCCAGAGGGTAGGGGCCCCCACAGAGAAGGCTCTCCTCCTGGGGGTCATCAGCCAGCATTGTCTAGCTGACAGCACCCGGAGGAACCCCTCTCTGTGGGAGCATACCGGTCGATGGGAGGCTATCGGTGGCAGAAGGTGGTCTCGTAGATACCCAGGGCCCATGCCATGGAGTGCTTTAAAGGTGGCAACCAACACCTTGAATCGCACCTGGAAGACCACCGGGAGCCAGTGCAGCTCGCGCAGGAGCAGTGTTACATGGGACCGTCGGGTCGCTCCCATAATTACCTGAGCAGCCGCATTTTGGACCAGCTGGAGCCTCCGGGTGCTCTTCAAGGGGAGGCCCATGTAGAGAGCGTTACAATAGTCCAGACGGGAAGTGAGTGACTGTGTATAAGGTGTCCCGATCCAGAAAGGGACGCAACTGGTAAATTAGGCGAACCTGATAAAAAGCCCCCATGACACAGCCATCGGATGGTCTTCCAGGGACAGCTGCGAGTCCAGGAGGACACCCAAGTTGTGAGCCCTCTCTGACGGGGTCAAGATCTCACCCCCAATAGTCAGTGATGGAGTCAACTGACTATGACGGGACGCCGGAAACCACAGCCACTCGGTCTTGGAAGGGTTAAGTCTGAGCTTGTTCCTTCCCATCCAGATTCGTATAGCTTCCAGGCACCAAGACATCATTTCAAGGGCATCATTGGGGTGGCCCGGGGTGGAAATGTACAGCTGAGTGTCATCAGCGTACTGATGGAAATCCACCCCGAAGCCACGGATGATCTCACATAAATGTTGAACAGGAGGGGCGAGAGGACCAACCCCTGTGGCACCCCACAGACTAGGCGCCTTGGGTCGACCTCTGCCCCCCTGCCAACACAGACTGCATATGGCCAGAGAGGAAGGAGGCGAACCACCGCATAATGGTGCCCCTCCACTCCTAACCCCTCCAGCCAGCGCAGCATGATACCATGGTCGATGGTATCAAAAGCTGCTGAGAGATCTAACAGGATCAGGACAGAGGAACAACCCCTGTCCCGAGCCCTCCAGAGATCATTGACCAATGCGACCAATGCCGTTTCCGTGCTGTACCCAGGCCTGAAACCCGACTGAAATGGATGCAGATAATCATCATCCATAATGATCATCATCATTATGCATCAAAGTTCACACCAAGTAATAACTCAAAACCAAATAAACTATATTATCAGTATGATTTAGATACGTAAACCCAAACATTATATAAAATTTTAAAGCAATATATTTCAATAGAAATAATTATGATTATTGAGATCCTTACTACTTCCTATTTCTTCAGTATCTTTCAAAAGTATAACATCTGAAGAAGTATACAAAGATAGTGTATCATTTGCTGTATATTTTCTATATCAACATTAAACTTTGTTTCCAGTCCTCCAGCCAGTAACTCAAAAGTAATCACAAAGAGAATTTAGGAAGTAAACTTTAAGGTCATACTTGACTGCACTGCTTGCAACTGGGATTCAATAAAAAAAATTATAAACTGCATCCAATTGATTGTCAGCATTTGTCAGTATTGTAAACCATGTTGGACTTAAAAGTCACAGAAAAGATTCCAGGTTGGGCTGAAGATGAAATGACATTATTGGATGTTACCAAATGATAATATCCAAAGCATTATTTGAAAAAGTTATTTATGAAGTGAAACACATAACTCATGAACTATTGAAGACATCTGATTGATTGCTCAGTGGGCTGGTTCAAATGCAACAGTATTAAAGACAGGTAGTCCTCATGACCACAATTGAGCCCAAAATTTCTGTTGTTAAGAGAGACATTTGTTAAGTGAGTTTTGTTCCATTTTATGACCTTTCTTGACAGTTGTTAAGTGAAGCACAGTTCTTAAGTTAGTAACGCAGTTGTTAAGGGAATCTGGCTTCCCCATGGATGCTGCTTGTCAGAAGGTCACAAAAAGAGATCTCATCACCCCAGGGACACTGAAACCATCATAAATATGAGTCAGTTGCCAAGCATCTGAAATTTGATCATGTGACCATGGGAATACTCCAATGGTCATAAGTGTGAAAAATGGTCATAAGACACTTTTTCCAGTACTGTTATAACTTTGAACGGTCACTAAATGAACTGTTGTAAGTCGAGGACTACCTGTATTGCTCTACAATAAATCAAAGAAAAAATTCATATTTCTTTTGATCAATATGAAGTGTTGACTAACCACAATAGTTTAGTCGATGTTATGCTTAACCACCTGAATATACCCAACTGAGTGGGTTCACATTCCACAATCAACTGACCTGATATCAAATTATTCTTTCTCAACTGAACCTATTTAGGATTGTTGCATTGGCCATAAAATGAGAAGACAGCTCCAGAGATGCCAATTTGAACTCCCAAAGAAAAGGCAGGATACGAATGCAATAAATATATTCATTGGCTAGTTTTCACATAACATGAAACCATAATCTGATAAATGAAAATCCACCTATACCTTAGCATAATATATATACCATACCATTATGATATGTCAAACAAAGCTTTAACATTTCCCCTTAGTGTTATGCATTAATCAAACTATTTCAGGCAGTTTTCGAAGCTGTATTCAGGTAACTTAAAGGCATCTATGTAGCAAATAAGCTAAGCCACAGGTTTCCATGCACCACCATAAAAACAACACTCGCACCTTCAATTTCCTTAGACCCCTCACATCCTGGACATAAACTGTTTCAACTCCTACCCTCACAACGACACTATAGAGCACTGCACACCAGAACAACTAGACACAAGAACAGTTTTTTTCCCGAACGCCATCACTCTGCTGAACAAATAATTCCCTCAACACTGTCAAACTAGCTACTAAGTCTGCACTACTATTAATCTTCTCATCGTTCCTATCACCCATCTCCTCCCACTTGTGACTATATGACTGTAACCTTGTTGCTTGTATCTTTACGGTTTATATTGACTGTTTCCTAATATGATTTGATTGCTTATTTGTATCCCATGACTATCATTAAGTGTTGTATCTTATGATTCTTGACGAATGTATGTTTTATTTATGTACACTGAGAGCGTATGCACCAAGACAAATTCCTTGTGTGTCCAATCACACTTGGCCAATAAAGAACTCCTGTTCTGTTCTGTTCTGTTCTGTTCTGTTGTACTCTACTCTAGTTCCTACACTCATACACGCCTACATTCATGAAAAGGCGGGTCAAATGATTTATTAAAAGTATTACAGGAAAAATATTTCTCCAAAAATATTGGGAAAAATGAATGGGAAAGTAAAGAAGCAGAAATATAAACGCTGGAGAATATGTAACATTGTGGCCCATCTAAAAAAACGGAATATACCTGTGGTTTTAGTCCTAATGAAGTAAGAGTGTTTTTTTTCCCTAAAGAAAGCAGCTCGGTTTCCAGGCCTCTCTCCTCCGAAGCCTTTCTTTTGCCGCCGTTCCACAGCCAGCCTTTTTCGGCCAATAAACCAGGGACTTGGGCTCGGAGGACGTGGCCTTCTCGCCCAATAACAGCTTCCAAGAAGTCTTCCCCGCCCAGCAGCGAGCCGAGATTCAGCTTTGCTGATTTCGCAAGAACCATCACTCAAGCCGAAGAGGAAATGGGCGGGGCAGCCTTTGACTGACATTTCTTAAAACCTATCAAGATATTCAAACCGAAGGGGCACTGGGGGAGGCCGGTTTAGGTGGGCTTCTTGTGAACCTACGTCCAATAGAAAATGCAGAGTCGTAGAGGGGACTTATTTGACATTAAGATTCACCGGATCCAATAGGGAGAAGAGTAGGCGGGATTTAAACCTACCGACCAATCCTTTAGAAGACTGGATCATTTCTGTCAATAGAAAGCACCGCGGGTTTGAAAAGCGGCGCCTCTACCCAATAGGGAGTGAAAACGTTTCGTGACGGATGGAACGAAGGGCCAATCGGATATGTTTGGGTCGGTTCGGTGCAGCTGGGCCAGGTTCGGGCGCGGAACGGAGCATCGCCGTGGTCCCGATCCTCTATCGTCACCATGCCGGCCGTTTCCAAGGGAGACGGGATGCGGGGCCTGGCCGTATTTATCTCCGATATCCGAAACTGTAAGTGATTGCGACTATGGGGAAGACAGGCGGGCAGAGGGGGATCCTTCAGAACCGAATGAATCTTGTAAATGCTCGGGGAGTGGGGGGGGGGGGCTTTGGACCTTGGGGAGAATTCGGGCGGGTGGAAGCGGCCTGTGATTGTGCTCGGCGGCGGCGGCGGAAGAGTTAAGTGGGGGGTTTAGTGGGGGGGGAGGGGGCTCAGTCGACTGAAGGCGAAAGACTTGAACCCCGGGGAGAGACGGTTGCTGCCCGATCGTCTGCTCAGTGGGGCTTCGGAAAAGAGAAAGCAGGTAGGCTGAGGAGGAGGCCACCTAATGTCAGGGTAAGGGCGAGGCTGCCAGTCGCCAGACATGCCCGCCGTTCGGATAGGCAGAGGCCTGTCAGTCACTGGAGGAGGACACAAGTTGGGTAAAGATGGCACAGGCAGCGGGGATGTTGGTTAACTGAAGGCGTGTGAACGTGGATATCGTTCAATTTGGGATTTGTGTCTGATGTGGCTATTTTGCTTAATCCGGATTTTTTTTTAAAAAAAAAAAAAAACTAAAGAGGGCGGTGGGGAGAGAAGTGGAAAAGTTGCTTAGCGGGGTGGAAATTGGGGGTCGTGGCCATTATAAGGGAACCGGAGTGGTGGAGAATAAGAAAAGGGTTCCGAGATTTGCTTAGGGATAAGGTTCCATCCCTCCCTCTTCCTTCTGCCCCCATAGATAAAAATATCCAAAGATACTGCCTGGAGGTAGACAGCTGTCATATGACAGATGGATAAATACAGTATGCTTGCTAACTGCAATAGGCTAGGGCTTGCTTTTGTAAATTTGGGGGAAGATTGTATGCATTGGGCAGTCTGTGTGTGGTGACTTAAAAAAAGAGCTCTTGGACCTTTGCAGGAGGCCTTGATTGTAGACTCACTATATTTGATACAAAAGTCCTTGAAATTACTTCTCTGTACAGTATTTCTTGTTGCTAGTCATCTGGATTTTTGCAGCCTAAAATATAAGCCTTATTGCAGGAATGTTGCTGCAAAATAAGAGGTTGCTGTTTAGAATCTCCATAAGAGTAAGAAAGATTGAGGAATTCAGATTGTCCTAAGGAAAACAAGTGAAACCAGGGAAGGCTTCTAATCACTATAAATTGTCAGCTTTTCTATGGCATTCATGTCCCATTAATATCAATTTGAAACTGGAGATGTTTTAGTTGTCATTGAAGTCAAATGGGTGAGCCTGATGGAGCATAGTCAAGGCATATATTTCTAGCTTCCTTCAGTAATGCTGGAAAAAAAGTATCCAATTACTGGCTTTGATAACATGTATTCAGGCCCTTATTTTTCAGATATTCTTTAGTCATGAAAAAAACTCTAATGATCAGGAGACCAAGAATGTTTCAGTATATTTTAAAATGTAGAGATTTTAAGTCAGATCTAGATTTTTTTTTTGTTTAGACTTTGGTATGGTTGTTTCATTGTGGCTGAATAGTAATATTACATTTGTTTGATTCAATCTTTTTTTCCCTTGTTCCATCTCAGGAATCCTAATATTTGCTCAAACTCTCTCTTTTTTCAGCAAATGAAAAAGCATTTTGCAATGTTACTTTTTGCAAGAGTAATACATGCAGTAAAGCTAAGTAGCAGTTGCTAGAGCAGTTTTCTGTAGAGTGGAATCAACAGAGCTCACACAATCTTTTTTAGGCTCTGACTGGCTGATTTTTCTCTAATCTAAATCATCCCTGCAGTTCAATGAAAAAGTCTAGATATAAGCATGATAACTCCACTATTCTGGAAAACATATTAACTGATTTGATTAGGTAGTTGTAATTATGTTGCAACAACTTCTGTATGCTGAAATTTCAGGGAAAGTCATTCTGTAGCCATGTGAATTGGCTTAGCACCAGCAGACCATATAAGCCAATCTGCTTGGAGGCAGAGGTTTTCCATTTGTGGGATTCTTGGCCCTAGTGCCACAGCAGCTAGCCTTTAATATCTCTGAAAATATTACCAGAAGAGACTGTAACTCCATGGTGGTGGTAATGCACATTCTTTGCATGCAAAAGATTTTATGCCATTGAATTATTTGAAAGCTTCAACTAAAACAGGATTCGGCAATCTAATAGTCTTCAGATTTCAGGTGATAACTCCCATTACTCAGAGCCAGGAATTATGGGAGTTGTGCAAACAACAAGGTTTTGAGGTTGCTCATAGGAGTGTTTAAAATGGGTAAGAGCTTTTATCTGAAGAAGAAAAAAACATTACAGAGCAACGGTGCTTTAAAATAGTACAGTTTCTTCTATTTTTATGAAAGTAGAACATTCAACATGCCTGTTTTTAAATTGCTTCATATAGCTATGCTTTCTTGCACATAATTTATATCTGATTAGAGATGTCAGAAAAATTTGGGCAGGGATTGTGACACACTTCCAGAAAGGTATTGTCCTAAAACAGCCAAATTGGAAAGGAACGTTCTGTGGCTTTAACAGTTGTGAGGAAGATGGTATGTTTGTTAGATGCAGCTTGTCCTGCATAGACAACAAAAGCTGCTGCCACCAACATTTCTTTGTAAAAGCAGCAATTAAAAATGAAGAAGCCATGTCCTTCTTGTCCAATTCCCATCCTACGTTTCAGAAAATACCGGTACTCTGTTTATAAATAGTGTAGATTGGTGAATGAACAGGACCTGATGTTTTTTGCTGTTGTATAATCAGCAGAAGTCAGCCATATATTTCCCAGGGCCTCAGGGTCCACATTTTAGGATGTTATGGGAGATCTTTGAATCACTAAACGAGCAGAAATGGATGCTGGCACTTGTGGGAGTGGAGAGAAATTTCAATAGTGTACAGATCGGATTGATTTAGACTTTATTTAGCAATAGTAAATGAAGCAATAAGAAGCCAGGGAAGCATTGAGGAATATGTGGGAAGAGCTATGTTCAAAAAGTTAGACAAAAGGCTGCATCTTATGTTAAACACATTTTTTGGGTGGAGGGAGATGTAAGAGGCCTTCTAACAAAATTGCATGAGATCTGATAGTCACTTAATTAAGGAATGTCAAATTTCAAACTGGGCTTAGGACTTTCTGATGTGCAAGAAAGCATAACTATGATGAAATCCAGATTCTTCAAAGCTTCTGTGAACTTCCCGTTGGATGAGCAGGATGTGATAAATACAGTAAACACATTTTTACAGATCTGATGGCCACTGATTCCTGTGGCATGGATTGTTTTAGATATGCATTCATACATTCTTTGATCTTCTTGTTAAGTGGAATCTGTTTCTAGATTTTATTGAATTCTAACTCAGATAAGCCTGACCATAACCTAATGGACAAGGATTATGGGAATTGTAATCCAACATGTTCTGGAATTTCCCCACTTCTGAATATAGTTGCATCTACTCAGAAAGATGAACAAAGAGCTCTTACATTGCCTGTTCTTAAGGAACTGCAATTCTTAAGCAAAGAAAAGTTGGCAGGCCTCAGATTTCCTCAACAGGGTGCTATAGGACAAAAGGAGAGACCCCTATGAGTGTGATTTTTGTTTGAACATCCCAAGAAGGAAGGAAGGAAAGAAAGAAAAAGTTTAAGGAAACACAGCTTTTTCTTTTTAGAGACTGATTTCCCTGCCTCAAGACAGGGAATAGAAGTAGTAGTGTTTGGATCATTTGCTTTTGGCAGGTCGAAGAAGGAAGCATGTGTTTTGAGTTCTAATGCCTTCTTTGGTCATCTTCCTTTTATTTTTGGAATATGCATGCCAGGAAATGGACAAAGAAATATGATAGCCTTGAAAAGATCACTTCCATGGTATGATGTAAGTAATAGCACCTACCTTGTGATAACTCCAATCACATTGTCAGTTAATCTGAAACTCAAGATGAGGGCTTGATGAAATAACATAGGAATAAACTCCAGGGTAATATATGCATGTATCTCATTATTCTTGTCCTTTGTATGAGTGGCTAATTCATTGTTAAATTATGATTTAAAGGAAGTTTATTTCTGGTTTGAATTGGCATTTTAGGACATAATTCTGTGATTGGAAGTCCAAGGAATAACCTTTTGAGGTGTGGGGTTTTTTTGCTTTCATTGAGAGAAGAATGAATGGGTTAAATATATTAGTACATTGTTTCACACTTAGAGGCAGATGGATCTACTTTAATTATGTTTCTTAAATTATTATTTATATCTTCTGAAGGAATTTGAGACATCTCAAATCAAATAATATTCCCTCTCATTTGCATCTTTCCTTTATTTTAGCACAACTTTTCCCACTATTAAACAGATCGTGCTGTACCTGTTGGTTGCATGGTGTTAAATAAGGAAACCTAATAGAAGGACTGGAAGGGAAGATATGACAATCCTAATTTAACAGAAAAGATATTGCTAGACTATTTAAAGCAAAGGGCTCAAAGCCCTTTACTTCCATTGCAGAATCTAGCAATTTAATTTTCTTCTACATTCATTTAAATAAAATCCAAAGGATATTATAGTCTATTATTGATGAATGAAATTGTTACCAGTCTCTACTGGCACCTGGGTTTTTTAATATTGTACTTTTTAAATTAAAACAAAGGTACAGATGTGGCCTCCTACAGTCAATTTCTACGAATCAAGTAGCTAACTATGCTTCATGTACAAAGCAGCTCCTAGCAGCATTTATGCATACAAATCTATTTATTTATTGCAGCCCTCATCCTGATGAGCTAACTTAATTGTGGAACACCTTCTGCCTGTTAGGGCAAATGTTCCCTTAATCTCGTGGGAGCATTTACTCTCCTGGTTTGCTAGATGTAGATCTGTTTTCTCTGTCTTATATTACATACTTACTATGTTGTAATGGTTTATGCAATCATCTGAGAATGAGTGCATTATCCATTGCTCTGTTGGACTGATGTCTGGGGCTTATCATCTCAGAAAATACCAAGGAACTCTTATAGAAAATGCACAACTGGGGAAAATTATTTTAATTGCAAAACTGCCCCTGGGCCTAGGGTGTGTACACACAAAGATTTTTTTCTGAATTTTATTATTTATTTATTATCCTTTTGTGCCTCCATAACATAATTTTTCTGCAGCAGCTTACCACACTCTAAAAATTATTATGAAAAAAAATAAAACGATGAAAAATGTACAACATAAAAACAAAATAGTATGAGCATCAGATAAAGACTGCTTAAGAAAGTGTTGCAGTATAACATTTCAGATATGAATCACATGTATGAAAAAGAATTAAAATATCTTTGCCTTGGGCCAGAAGGATAGTAGGTACCAGGCTTCACTTAGTGGGGAGCCATCCATAGCCTGAAACAACTACTGAGATTCACTGGAATCACTGTAGTGGACATCTGCTAATTGCAGATCAGCATGGCACTGGAGCAGGGCTTTTGAGCATAATCTTACTAGATGAATTGGAATATATGGAAAGAGATTCCTTCAGGCACTGTCACAAACATCTGTAAATGTTTGTGTGAATAGACACCAGCACTTTGAATTGGTACCAGAAACAAGTTATGCCATTCCTTTTACCTAAATACCTTTTTACTACTATTGCTGAACAGTGGCTTGAGAAGAATGTATTTTGATTGAAGAAAAACAGTACAATAATGCAGACGGTCTCCTCCTGTTCTGATCAAAAATCTGATCCTCCTGTTTTGACCCTGTAGCTCCTGGGTTTTAGTATACAGCAGCCATCTCTGAGATGGTGTTTCCAGATATGTGGGAAGTGTGTCTGGCTACGAATTCTGGAATTATAGACCAACTCATTTAGAGGGGAATAGGCTGGGGAAGTTTTTGCTTTTTCGTGTTGTTTTATTAAAGAAGCATATGTGGCAATTTGTCATTATCTGTTTGCATTTACAGATATGTATCTAACCCTTTTCTTCATCATATTTATTTTAGTTGTCTCATGCAATCAGCATTATGCAGATACCTAGATGATTGTGTATGGAGGTTAAGTATTCATGATTTATACCTTGCTTCTCATTTCCAGGTAAGAGTAAAGAGGCTGAAATTAAACGAATTAACAAGGAATTGGCCAATATCCGATCCAAATTTAAGGGTGAGTTCTTGCAGTGTATTTTTCTCCTTCTTCCCTTCTTTCTTTTAATATTTTACAGTACAATCCAGCTTTTTCTCACCACAAATCCCTGCAGCAGTTCTATCAGTGACTCAGTCCAGTTTACTCACTGTCTCCTGTTTTTGTTCTCTCTCTCCCTTGACAACCAGGCTCCTCTCTAGCATGTTTCAGGCTATAATCTTCTATTATACATGTCACTGATGCTTCATAGAAAGCAACTGTGTGTAGCATGTCTGTGGGACTCAAGATTGAAATGCTGAAAAGCTAACCTGTTCCAGCTGGAACAATGAAATAAAGTGAAAAATATCTGATTTTAGGTGGTATTGACTGTAATAAACCACAATGATGTCAAAATGGTGACACACATTTTATAATGTGTTAAGATAATTTGTGTCATACATCTGACAAAAGTAGCTTGTGGATTTTTTGTAATGACATCATTATATATGTGCCATCATTGGTTTGCCTGTGGGTGCCTGTAATTCTAAATCCTCAAATTGACCTAGGGGTTTCTTGTCTCTTCTCTGTCCAGGAGTTGCTTGTGTCAGTACCCTACATAGCACTATAAATTCCTATCTAACGAAACTCAAGAGTTATTTCTCCCAAAAGCCATTTCCATTTAGCCCATTAGATGCAACTCTGTCCCTCCTTGACCTCAATATTAATTTCCATCGATCTGAGACCTTTGCAGCATAATTCATATTGTATGGAGAGGAACAACTTCCTCCTCCATTTCCTTGTTCATCATTCCATATAAAATAAGGCACATGCTTCAGCTTCGATTAGCAGGATTTAACAAGTGTCATTTTGTTACCACTAAGGTCAGGACATTTTTTTTATTATTAAAAAGTTTTAGAAAGTTTTACAAATGTTTTCCCATTCCACCTCCCACCTCCCTCCCCAACCCTCCCCCCCCACTTCCCAAAGCAAAATACAGGGTATAGCATTTAACAATCATATACTAACATGTGCTAACTATCTATAGATCTCTCTATCTCTCTATCTATTTCTCTCTTGTACTTTAACTCCCCTTTTACATGACTAAATTTAAGTACTTTTCTGAAATCTCTTTATTCATTCGTAAGTTATTTGGAACTTTTTAATCCGATATTTGCTTTGAATATAATCAATCCATGTTCTCCATTCCAAAATATATCTTTCATTTGAGTGGTCCTTCAAATATGCTGACATTTTGGCCATCTCTGCTAAATTTACTACTTTTAGTGTCCATTCTTCAATAGTAGGCAAGTCTTCCTTCTTCCAATACCGCGCCACTAAAAGTCTTGCTGCGGTTGTTAAATTTAAAATCAGATTAGTCTCTATAACCGTACAATCTGTAATTATACCCAGCAAGAACACCGGTGGAGTAAACGTTATCTTCTTTTTAAGAATATTTTGCATGATTCACCATATTTTTATCCAAAACGCTTTGATTTTTTTGCATGTCCACCATATATGATAATACGTGGCATCATCACTCTCACATCTCCAACGCTTGGGTTGCAAACTTGGATACATACCAGCTAACTTTTTAGGATCTAGATGCCATCTATAAAACATTTTGTAAAAATTTTCTCTCAAATTTTGGGCTTGCGTAAATTTTACATTTCTAACCCATATTTTTTCCCACGTTTCTATCATTATTGGTTCCTCAATATTTTGTGCCCATTTTATCATACAGTCTTTAACTCCGTTTCTGAATCTATTTCTATCAATGTATTATACAACCTTTTTATATGCATTTGACTCTGGTCTCTGATTTGTTTTACCAAGTTTTCCTCATTTTGTGTGATACTAATTTTCTGATCCTCTTTCCATCTAGCTTGTAGCTGTCTGTACTGAAACCAAGTTTGAATTATCCTTTCTTCTTTTAATACATTCAAAGACTTTAACTGTAATATACCTCTTTCCATATTAAGAAGCTCTTTATATGTAATTACATCTTGTTTTTGTTCTACACTTATATTCTCTATCGCATGTTTGGGTACTGCCCATATAGGTATCTTATTGTTTAATTTATATTGATACTTTTTCCAGACACGCAATAAAGCATTCCTTAATATATGACTTTTAAAAGTCTTGTCCACAGTAGGCATGCCAACCATATATCAAGTCATATCCCTCAATATTCAAAATTCTTTATTCTGTTAAATTGATCCAATCACTGATTGCTGATAGGGCAGCTGCTTCGTAATATAGTCTTAAATTGGGCATTTTGAGACCACCTCTTTCACGTATATCTTGCATTATTTTAAATTTTATTCTCGGTCTTTTCCCTGCCCAAACAAAGTTATTAATACCCTTCTGCCATTCCCCCAAATTTGCATCCTTTTTGAGTATTGGTATCATTTGAAAAAGAAATAAAAACTTAGGCAAAAGATTCATTTTTACTACTGGTATTCTTCCCAACAAAGACAGTTGTAATTTTTTCCAGTTGTCCATCTCTTTCTGTATTTTATGCCATAACGGTTCATAATTATACTTTTATAATTTCACATTTGAAGTTGTAATATAAACCCCTACGTATTTAACCTTTTTTACTATTTCAAATCCTGTTACTCTTTCTAGTTCTTCTTTTTGATTTATAGTCATATTTTTAGTTATTATCTTTGTTTTCCATGTATTTATTTTGAATCCAGATACTTGACCTTATTGATTAATTATATCCATTAAACCTATAGCTGATTGCACTGGTTGGGTTAAAGTTACAACCAAGTCATCTGCAAATGCTCGTAATCTGTAATCATAATGCCTGATTTTAATTCCCTTTATTTTATCTGACTCATGTATTTTATTCAGCAAAAATTCCAAAGTCAAAATAAACAGTAATGGGGACAGGGGACACCCCTGTCTTGTTCCTTTTTCAATTTTAAAGGTTTCTGTTAAGCTTTCATTAATTATTATTTGTGCTGTTTGTTTCTGGTATATTGCCTTAATAGATTGTGTGAAATACTCTCCAAACTGCATCTTTTGTATTATTTTCAGTAAAAAAATGCCAATTCAGTCGATCAAATGCTTTCTCCGCATCCAAAAATATAAGCACTGCAGGGACTTGGTTATTCTTCCCCAAATACTCCAATATATTAACAATTTGCCTTACATTGCTTTTCATTTGTCTCCCATTTACAAATCCAGATTGATCATTGTGAATCATTTGTTGCATAACTAACATTAACCTATTTGCTAATATTTTAGCAAAAATCTTATAGTCTGTGTTAAGTAGCGATATAGGCCTATAGTTTTTTGGCTGACTATGGTCTTGATCCTCCTTCGGGATCAAAGAAATAAAGGCTGTTCTCCAAGATGGGGGTACATCTCCTCCAAATTGTATTTTACTAAATAATTCCTTAAGTGGTTCCACCATTTCTAACTGCAAATTTTTATAATAAACGGCTGTCAATCCATCTGTTCCGGGAGCCTTACCAATTTTAACTGCTTAATTGCCGAGAAAATTTCCTTAGAAGTTATCAGTTGATTCAATCTTTCCCTTTGCTCATCTGTAACTATAGGGATATTATCCTTCTGTAGGTATCTATCTATATCTATACCTTGAATTTTATCACTAGCATACAACCTCGTATAAAATTCTAGAAATGGTTTTTTAATCATATTTTGTTGATGCACCTCTTTACCTTTATATTCTGTTTTCTCTATAGTATGAAACTTTTGTTTTTTCCTCAACAAATATGCTAACCATGGTTTGTTCGCATTGCAAAGGTATTATGTTTAGCATATTGCAAATTAGTTGCAACCTGATCTGCCATCAACATATTAAACTGCCCTCGCAATAAAATAATTGCTTCTTTTATTTTCTTATCTGCTGCATTCAATATTAATGCCTGCTCTTTCTTTTTTATTTCCTCTTCTAATTCTATCTGTTTTTCCCTGTCTGCGTCTATATGTATTGTTCAAATATATTAAAACACCTCTCATGTATTCTTTGCTTGCATCCCAAACCATTTCTATGGGTGTGTCCTTATGCAAAAGAACAAAAATTCTTTCATTAATTTTTTACATTCTTTCACATTTTCCTCATATCTAAATAGATTTTCATTTAACCGCCAAGACCTCCTGAGACCTTTTTCATATTTCAATTCCATCCAAACCGGGCTATGATCTGTTAAAATTCTTGGACATATCTTCTTCTTCACCCTAGAAAGAAAATCATTAGTAATTAATATGAAATCAATTCTAGAAAAGGATTGGTGCCTGTCAGAGAAAAATGTAAAATCTTGTTCTTCAACGTTCTGTTCTCGCCAAATATCTCTCAGTTCCATATCATCCATCATGTCAAAAAAGGATTTAGGCAGTCTAGCACCCATTTGGATGTTTTGCAAGAGCCCTTTTTTGTCTTTTTGGTATCCAATACTCCATTCCAGTCACCCAATAATATACATGATTTATAATCCCATTGTATTAATTTGGTATGCAAAAGCTTATAAAATTTTTCTTGTTGTTGATTAGGTGCATATACTCCAATTAAAAGTATTTTCTTCCCTTCCATTAAAAGTTCGATTGCTATATATCTTCCTTGAGCATCTACTTCAATTAATTTTGCCATTAAGTCTTTAAGTATATAACTATACCATTTTTCTTCTCTGGAGCAGATGCAACAAAGTGTGTTCCCAATCTTGCATTTATCAAATATTTTTGGTCTCTTGTTCTGATATGTGTTTCTTGCAAACAAATTACATGATTTTTAAACTGTTTCAGATAATGAAATATTTTCTTCCTCTTTTGCGGTGAGTTTTAAGCCATTAACATTCCAAGTTAAGAATATAGTTGCCATTCTTGGTACCTTGAAGCTTTTGGAGCACCAGCTGAAAATCCTCCTGGATTTTCTTCTTCGGCCTTGCTCCTCCCACTGCTTCTGTATTTGTAGTTTCTTGAATTATTATCTGGGTTTGCTGTGTCTTTAATTCTTGTTCTTTACGTTTGGCTGCTGCTCGGGTTTGTCTTTGATCCTTTAGTTCTTCTATTTTTTCAAGTAATTCCAAAGCTTGAACAGTACCCGAAAGTTGCAGTAAGTCTTCTTGAGTAATCGAGGCCCCTCCTTGAGCTTGTGCCTGCATACCTTCCTTCTCCCCCTTTCTTGCCTCCTCTACTTCTTTTCTTCTTCTAGCTTCTGGGGATGGTGGGCATCCAGCCTTTAGTACATTGATGTAAAAATCTCTTGCCTTCCAAACTGTATTAAGACAATATCTTTCTCCTGAGTAGTTCACCACTAATCCAGCTGGAGCCTCCCATCTGTACTGCATCTGGCGATTTCTGAGTTCTTCAACTAGAAATGCATAATCCTTTCCAGTTCTCAACATTTTGGGGGGAATTTCTTTTAGTACTAAAACCTCCTGTCCTGCCACTTGGAGTTTATTTTTATAAGAAGCTTGTAAAATTTCATTCCGTGTCCTCCTCATAGTAAAGTAGATTACAATATCTCTTGGTAGTTGTCTCTGTCTGGCAATCCACGAGTTAACACGATAAATTTTATTTATTTGCCATTCAAACTCTGCCTTTGAATCTCCAGTTAGCTGTGCAAAAGCTTCTGCAAAAATCTCTCTCAAGTTCTCTTGATTGTTTTCTCTCAGACCTCTTACTCTCAAGACAAACTCCATCGCTCTATATTGTATCATTGTGATTTCTGTGTCTGCCTTTTCCATTTTAGTTTGAACCTCGCCCATTTTATTCTCCAAATTCACATTGGACTGATTAATTTCTTCCACCCTTTCCTCCAACAATTCGATATAGCCTGCCAGACCCTGAAGCACCAAAACAATGTATTCTCTTATTTCTTTATTTCGAATTTGAATTACCTCCTTAATTTCAGCCATCTCCTCAGACACGTCTTTAATTTTTTCCTCAAAAACGGATGTAATTTTTCCTTCTAAAACAGAGGCTTGCACCTTTAAAGCCTCCTGAAGGGCTTCGAGTGTCAGTATTTGTGTATCCACTGGGGCTGGCAAAGACTGCATTTTAGATGATTGAGTTGGTGATCCCCCAGCACTTTTAGAAACTCTAATTTTTATTTGCTTTGAGGCCATTTTCTAGTTTTCAAATTGCACTTTTTCAACAGCCAAATCAGTAAGTCCAATAAGTCCAATAAATTCTGAATCCTTAGTAAATATTATGATTTGTTAAAAAATCAATACTGTATTCTTTAGTCTTGAAATCTTAATTCTTTTAAGATAAGGTCCATTAATTTTGAACGGGGCTGTCGACGCTAACAAGCACTTTCCGCATAACTTTCACTTTTCCACACCCCTCTAACGTTCCGGCACCATCTTCCTTTCCCTTTTTTTCTCATTCTTAATGATCTCAGAAGGAAGTAATGCTCAATTGGAGTTAAAGTCTAGTACTTGCAATTATAATCACTCCTGCCTTTGCTCTGCTTGCTTTTGAATCCGATGTTTTTTACGAAGTTGTTTGCAGGGGTGGTCACGGCACCTTGTTCTGCCTAAAGCAGAAGCGTCCCGGATCCGGAACTCTGTCGGGCTTCCAGGGAGCTCTCACCCTTCGAGCCCCAGAATTATTCTTGGGGGTCTTGGGGATCTCTACCTTCGCCCGGCTGCTCACCTTCCCCCCTTTTCCTGAGGGGAAAGTATCCAAACCGCTAGACAGCTGATTTGCACTGTCCTGGCGGTTTTAACGCGATCATGGGGCTGGCACTCCCAAGGGAACGTCTTCCAACGCCTGTGGTGCCACCGGAAGTCCTAAGGTCAGGACATTAAATCAGGAAACTGGCTTCTTGGAATGCACACTTCAGTTGCTCATGCCAAAGTCTAGCTCTAGCTAAAAGCAAGAATAAGAGCAACAAGTTCAATTACTTTAGGCAAAATCATCTTATCCAAAGTAGACAGCTGTGCTCTTGAAAACTAGCCCAACACAAAGAGAGCGAAATGATTGGACATACATACATACATATACATACTAATTCAGTCTTCAGATTTTCAAATAACACAATGTCTTTATCCCTCTGTTTGAATCTACTTGACAAGTTTGGATTCAAACATCTGTATCCATAGATGCTCACAAAAAAAATAAAAGAGATTTTAATTCCTGGTTTATGTAGTCCCTCTCTGCAAAACTTCTTCTTCTCTGAAACTGATCATAACTGTGTTGTCGTTATTCTCTTAAAAAAGAGAAAATTTAATAACACATATGGAATGGTTATACCTAAGGAACATTCTGTTGTGGTTGGTAGGCATATAAAAAGCTAAAATTTTGGATTCAAATTACACATGTTGATACATAGAATTTTAAAGATTAATATTCAGTAGAAGACAGACCTTTGATTTTTAGGACCAATGAATGCATACTTTAAAAAAACCTTCCTGAGAATCTATTTCAATATATAACATTGCTGCAAGATTATTATATGCATAAATATGAAATGATTTAACATTTCCCATTGTGGAAGATCGCTTGCTAAAATTCACAAAACTTGCTGAGATAACTAAACTAACTTTTTAATTAGAGAAAGATATTATATTGACATACATCGATGACTGGAAATCTCTTATCAACTGTGTATAAAAAAATGATTTTGTGACTTACGGTTGTGATGATTAAAAAGAACAAGTTGTAGGAAGAAGGGAATTATAATGTAATCTAGAGAAAGATGTTCAATTAAAATTGTATCAATAACTGCCAGGTGTAAAATCAGAAACCACTTCTTTGTATTTTTTTTTCATGTTTCTCTTCTGTTCTTTTACTATATTTACTATAGGTTTTTTTCTTTGAATCTATTTCTTATTATATATAAAAATTCTTTTCATAAGCTTTATTAAAAAAGAAAAGTAATAGTGAATGAAAGGGTGCAAAGAAATAAAGAGAAACAAAAGTGGGGGGAGGGAGGTTATAAAGAAGCATCTTCTGATCTCGTTAACAGCAATTACTTTAGGCATAGAAAGCCAATAACAACTTGTGTAAAAGATCAAAGCAGGTTTTTTAATTATTATTTTTATTATTATAATCTTAGACAAAATCTTGCCAAACTAAAGCATAGTTAAATGCCAAAAAGAAATTAGGGGGATCCTACATAGCATGGATTCAAGGCTAATAATTCCCTTTACTCCCCCATCTCTTAATTCAGCATCAGATTCTACCACAGTCATAAGTACATTTATATTTTATCCTCTCTTTTTCTAAGGCTATGATATAATCTACTTCTTTACATAATCTACACCTTCTAAATCATCAAACTCATAAATTATAAATCCATTTTTTTCTTTTTTCAGTAAAAAGTTTATGAGGGGTTTCCAGTCTCTAATAAATGTAGTTATTGCCCTTTCTCTTATCAGATAAGTTAACTTTTGCCATTTGTGCTAATTCTGTCATCTTCACCAGCCATTCCCGCATTGTGGGTATCATTCACTATGTGTCTTTAAATTCAACATTTTCTGGCTTTTTTACAAGTCTATCAGGCAGGATAAATTAACCCTTCATATTTTCAATATTTTCAACACTGATTTAAAGTACTTTCATACATTCTGGATAATTTTTTGGAGTGTAGAACCAATGCTACATCATAAAAATTATCTTTTAAATCATAACATAATGTAAATCTCAATCCTTTCAGCCACATATTTTCCAATTGTTTCATCAGTATATTATATCCAAAGTTCTTAATCCATTAGGCATCTAAATCATTTCCAAGAAAGAACATCTGGCTGTCATTTTTTTTGGTTGCTTTTGATCCCCAATGCGTCCACTTTTCAGTGTTATGAATGCCAACTTTTCCTGTATGCACAGAAAAAACATTCAGGACAACTGTCAAAATTGCAGGAAAAAAAGTACTATTAGACAGTCATAAGAAAACACAAGAATGATTTCTTGCCCCAAAATTCAAATTAAAGTACATTCATTTTTTTTTTTATTGTAAATCTTTCAATCATTGTTGGAGGTGAAAAATCCAGTTGCTGTCCAAAATTGGTCTGTACATTGCAGTGTGTTTTATAATACTTTCAAATACTATTATTTTCTCATTGGTGTGAACCCATATGAAGGCATTCACTGATGTCTACAGATAGAAGCAAGCACATTTTTTTTCATCAGAATGTAAGTAATTGGAGAAAAATAGAACTCTTTGTTCTTCTCTGCTTCATTGATCAGAGTAGCTGAGAATTGATGGGAAGTGTTAATCAAGGCCTTTGCTATCCCCCATTTGACTTCTGTGGTAAACAGAATTTCTAAACCCATTGGCGGCTCCATTTATGCCATTGAGGTATCTGATGAACTAGCACTCCAATCTAAAGGTGGAGAATCAGAATAGAATATTATGTGGCTTACACCAGCCTCCTTCAAACTGGGTCTAATCTATCAGGGAATTTGGCCACTTAAAAAGGAAAACAGGAAGATATTACCTATGACCTTGACTCCTGCTGACAAAATGGCTTTCTGACTGCTTGTAATAGAAAGTGAGGGTGCTATTGTAGCTGTCCTTTCCCCTCCAAGTTGCCTTGCAGATGCCTCTCTCCTTCCAGCAGGGCAAATGACCTTCCTGCCCCACTCCCCACCTATCACTCTCCCCTCTCAGGAGATAAAGCCTTGGATGGTTACAGCAAGAAGAAATATGTCTGCAAGCTGCTTTTCATCTTCCTGTTGGGCCATGACATCGACTTTGGGCACATGGAGGCAGTCAACTTGCTCAGCTCCAACAAATATACAGAAAAACAAATTGTGAGTAAGCCCAATGGTAGTGGGATCTTTAAAAACAAATCCTGGATTTATTTTGATTTTCCATGTGAAAAGTAAATGACACTAGTGTTCCTGATAGATTTCAGTGGAGAGAAAAGGCTATTAACAATCTGTATTTGGAAGATTCTGATTCTGAATTATATATTATATATAGATTATCTTGTTCACCCTCCAATATTGTTATGCTCAGATTTATTTAATCCCCACAACAAACCTTTCACGTTGAAGAAGAAAGGATAATTGGCACAAGATCAGCCTGGGTTCTACTAAAACTAGTCTGACCTTCTAACTATACACCATGCTAGCTCCAGGAATGTAGTCAAATGGCTGAGTTCATACAGCATGCTATACTTTAAATTGAAGTAAACAAAACATAGTTGCTTGCATATACATTTGCCTAAATAAGAAACCATATCATGAATTAATATGATGGCTTACTTGACATGTACTATGGCAATGCGTTCATCCTGCAAATTACTGAATGCAAAAAAACAAGTTAAAGCACTCAGATGAACAACTCTTTCTAGCATCACTTTCTGCCATCCAGAATCAATGTTCCCACCTTGATTGTTATTTTATGTGAACTAGGCCTCAGTGGAGATTTGAGTATTCCATTCTTCTCCTTTTTCAAATAGTTCACAAGATGCATATTTTTCTTTTTGAATTAGGAGCCATTCTGATAAGATGAGAAGTATTATTATTCCCTAATAAAGCAGTAGCTGAGCTTGTTGAAAGTTGAAAAAAGGACAAAAAATACTCCCCATGTTTTGGAGGAAAATAGTCAGGCAGTTAATGAAAGTGCCAAAGGAAAGGCTTCTGCACACTTGTGTTCCAGAGGGGAAATCAAAATTAATTGACTTAGCATGCTCTTATCACTTTTGGGCATCTGGCCAGCCTTACAACAGCCCTTGTCTGCTGAAAAACAAAGTGATCCTTTGCATGCTGTTAGCCTCACTGAAGCAGGATTATAGGAAATGCAATTGTTCCTAACTACAGTTCCCAGCATTCCTGACCACAGCTATGCTGACTAGGCCTGCTGAGAATTGTGCCTCAAGACTTGGAGGACTATTGATTTTCTATCCCTTCATAAAGGTATGCCTCTGGTTGCCCTACAGTGCTTAATTTATCCTTTCTTCTTTCTGTGCCTTTTGTATCTACTCCTCTAGGGCTACCTGTTCATTTCAGTGCTGGTAAACTCCAATAGTGAGCTGATCCGTCTCATCAACAATGCTATCAAGAATGACCTGGCAAGTCGCAATCCCACCTTCATGTGCCTAGCCCTACATTGCATTGCCAATGTTGGCAGCCGTGAAATGGCTGAGGCCTTTGCTTCCGAGATCCCTCGAATCCTGGTGGCTGGGTAAGATAGAGTCAATACAGGAAGGGCTGACTATATGGAGTAAGATGGGTAATTTTCATTATGGCATTTAGGTATATCAGAAGATAATTTATAACAGAAGAGATTATGTTACTCATCAGCATGGCATTATTTACACCATTCTGATCCCACCCTAATCCCTCTAGTTTCATTGAAGCTAAAATCCCCAGAATTTCCATTGAAAAAGAATGGTGAAAATTCCAAGAATTGTAACCTTGGATATACCCAAAAGGCCTGGGTTTGGGCAGATTTTAGCAATGTTCTGTAATATCTGGAGGTAGGACAACACCAAGTGTCTCTCAATGGAAACGTTTGGAAATATCTGAAGGGTCTCAATTGCTCATACTTCATACTACAAGAAGTTCTCTAATACCTCAAGCAACTAATACCTCTCTATTATCAGCTGCTGATCCTTTTATCTGGTAATGTCAAAGATTGAAACTAAAACTTCCCATTACCAAGGTATAATAATTCCTATAATAAAATATGAACTATCTAATTCATTTGTTTGTTCCTATTACACCTCAGTGATACCATGGACAGTGTGAAGCAGAGTGCTGCTCTCTGCCTCTTGCGCCTCTACAAAACTTCACCTGATTTGGTTCCCATGGGAGAATGGACATCACGTGTGGTGCATCTTCTGAATGACCAGCACATGGTATGTTGTCCCTTTCGAGTTCCATTGTTTGGATATGAAATCATTTGTCACCCTCGCAATAATTTGCATATGGTACATCCTCCCAATTTATTATCATATAGTAGAGTCCCCTCAACATTCAGTTCTTACTCCCTTAAATCCAGGTACCAAGCTATTAAAAGAAGTGTATTCATGCCATATATATGAAACTAAGTGTAACCAATGAAGTTTAATTAATCTTGTTCCTAGATTTGTGATTTATTGTATTCCAAATATCAAGTTTATTTAATCAATGTACAGTATGGCAAACCATATAGTATGGTTACAAAAATGATTTAATTTAATAAGATTAAATTAATAAGAACAGAAGTTATGAGTACTTTTATATTGACCTTCTTCCAACTTGGTACCTTTCAGATGTTTTGGTCATCAGCTGTCATCATTTCTATCCTACCTGGTAGTCTTCACATAATGGTCACAATTGGTTCTGGCAACTCCCTCACTTAGCAATAGGTCACTAAATGAAAAACAAGTGATTCTGCTGGAGTTACTTCACTTCCTTCACAGAAATTAAGCAATTCATCTGTGAGCATTAAGCAAGATATTACATGGCCACAATCTGTGATTTTACTGCCAGTTTCTTCATTGGTTGCTTGTTACAGTTCTTACAGATGTGGTCTCAGTTTTTCCCACCTTTCTCCCTACACCTCCCCACAATACAGGGTGTGGTAACAGCTGCTGTCAGCCTCATTGCTTGCCTCTGCAAAAAAAATCCTGATGACTTCAAGACATGTGTCTCTCTGGCAGTATCCAGGCTCAGCAGGGTGAGTGAAGAAAGGAGAGCCAAAAATCCATTTCTTTGCTTAGTATTATGCACTGCCATGTTTTGTTTCAGCATTTTTTAAACATTTGTGGTAGACCCAACTGGACTTTCTTGTTTTTTTCCTTGAAAATGTTTCACTTATCATCCAAGAAACTTCTTCAGTTCTAACTCGATGGTGGAGAATGGATGGATTTATATTTGTTGCATATTCTTATTAGCACTCTAAAGGTCAGTTGTTAGCTCTCTGAAAGTTGTTGAGGCCACTTGGGTTTTTTTTTTAAAAAAATTATTGAAATTTATTACAGTACAATACAATATAATTCAATCAGTCAGACAGTGTTATTTTTCTACACAAGATAGATTGATTCTTCCTTTATGTTTCATCGTTCCAAATTCCTATATGTATCTTAAAATTTGTATTAACTTTTATCTATTCTTTATTCGGTTATCAATCCACCTGTACCAATCATCCCACACTGTATAATATTCTGAGTCTTCTTTCTCATTTAGTTCTAACGTTAATTTGTTCATTTCAGCACATTCTAAAACTTTCTGAATAATATGTTCCTCTGGTGGTGTATCCTTTCCTTTCCAATATTGGGTGTATGCTATTCTTGCTGCAGTGAGTATATGTATAATTAAATATCTCCTCCCCCCCCGCCCCTGTATTTCGTCTTTAGTATTCCCAGGAGAAATGTTTCAGGTATCAATTCAATTTTTTCATTAGTTGATTCTTTGTAGCCAATTTTTAATTCTTCTCCAATACCTCTTTGCTTCGGGACAGGCCCACCACATATGAAAGAAGATACCTTGGTGACATCCACACTTCCAACATTTGGGGCTTACATTTGGATAAATTTTTGCTAATCTCGTGAGTACTAGGTGCCATCTGTATAACATTTTATATTGGTTTTCTTTGTATGTTACCACTTTTGTTAATTTATAGTTTCTATTCCAAATCGTTTCCCATTCATCCAAATTTATATTATGTCCAATATTTTTGGCCCACGCTATCATTGGCTCTTTTACTACCTCTTCCGCCCTGTCGAATTCTAATAAATAGTTATATAATCTGGATAGTATTTTTTTTTTCTGGGCCTATTTGTAATTTGTCTAATCTATTTGTTTCCACCTCAAAGCCAAATTCTTCCTTATCTTTTTTGTATCTAGATTGAATCTGCAAGTATGGCCACCAGTCAATATATATTCCCTGCTCGCCTCGCTTTTAAGGTTTCCTTGGTTATCTAGAAGCTCTTTATAGCTAATCATTTTATTGATCTCTAATGTATTTTGGTATATCATGGCTTCCATTGTCGATATCCAGTTCGGGATTTTCATATATTGTTTTCTTCTAATTTCCTCCCATACTTGTATTAGTACTTCTCTTATCCTGTGTCTATGAAAATACGTTTTGGTCTTTTTCTTTTTATCCCACAAGAAGGCGTGCCACCCGTTTTGTAGGTCATGCCCTTCCAAAATTAGGATTCTTTTGTTTCTTAGATTAACCCATTCCCTTATCCATACTAGGGTGGCCGCTTTATAGTATACTTCCCACGCTGGGAGTCCAAAACCTCCCTACTTCTGTTGTCTGGTAGTGATCGCAAGTTAATTCTTGTTTTTTTCCTGGCCCAAATGAATTTCCTAATAATTTTGTTAATTTCTGTGAAAAAATTTTTGTCTAAAATGACGGGTATCATTTGGAATAGATATAATAATTTGAGCAGAATATTCATCTTAATTAATGCTATCCTGCCCAGAAGTGATAATTGCAATTTCCCCCATTTTTCCAATCCTGTTTTATTCTTTGAACCAGAGGTGTATAGTTATCTTCTTTCAGAGCTGAGCATCTTGCTGATATCCATATCCCTAAATATTTAATTTTTTAAAAAATTTGTAGGTCTAATTCCTTTTCTAATTCTTTCTTTTGCGTTTCTGTTAAATTTTTGACCAACATTTTGGTTTTCCCTTTATTCAATTTAAATCCAGCTACCTCCCCGTACCTTCCTATTCCCTCCAATATTCTCGGGCCCATTTCTAAAGGTTCCTCTATGATGAGTACTACGTCATCCGCAAAAGCCTGTATGTTATACTCCTCTCCCCTAATCTTTAGTCCTTTTATGTCGCTGTTTTTCCTAATTCTATTTAATAAGGTTTCTAGTGTCAAGATGAATAGCAGTGGTGATAATGGGCACCCTTGTTTTATATCTTTCTTAATTTGAAATGTATTCATCATGTCCCCATTTATTATTATTATTGCCCTTTGTAAGTTATAAATTGTTTCTATCATTTTCTCAAAATTGGTTCCGAATTTCATTATTTTAATTTGTTTGATCATAAATTTCCAATTAAGATTATCAAAAGCTTTTTGGGTGTCCAAAAATACAAGAGCCATTTGCTTCTCCGGGTGGGCTTCATAATATTCGAGAGCATCCACAACTATTCTTATGTTATTCCTTATTTGTCTATCAGGTAAGAAGCCGTTCTGATCCAGGTATATAATGGAATTTAATATTCTTTTTGCAATTATGTTTATGAAAATTTTATAATCTGTGTTTAAAAGGGAGATCGGTCTGTAATTTTTAATTTGTTTTTGGTCTGTACGTTCTTTCGGAAGTAGTGTGATATACGCTTCCCTCTACGATTCTGGTATTTTTGCTTCCAATAGGGCCTCATTACATATCTCCAATAGTTTCGCTGTTATTATTTTGTCAAATTGTTTGTAGATTTCTCCTAGGAGACCATCTGGGCCTGGTGTTTTGTTATTTTTAAGTTTTGAAATTGCCACTCTTAGTTCTTCAATTCTAATTTTTGTTTAGCCTTTCTCTCTCCTCCTCTCCTACTAATGGGACTCTTCCTCCTGTAAATATTCTTCAATCTTTTCTATTAATATATCCTCCTTATTATAAAGCTCTGCGTACTATTCTTGAACAATTTCAATTTTATCCTCTTTATTCTGTAGGTCGTGTCTTCCAGTTGTTGGATGATCCGCCTTTCATATTCTTTCTTTAATTTATAGGCCAACCATCTGCCCGTCTTGTTTGCGTTCTCAAAATAATATTGTTTGGATTGTCTATGTTTATTTGCCGTTTCCTCCTGGTCTAATATGTTCATTTTATGACTCAGAACTGTCAATTTCTCTTTAACCACTTTGTCTCCTGGGCTTAGTTGGAATTTTTTTCCATGTTTCCAATTTCTTCCTGAAAGGATGTTAAGTGCCTTCCATTTTTCTTTATTTTTATGTGCATTATATGTTATTGTTATCCCCCTTAAGTAAACTTTCATCGTATCCCATAGATTCATTCAGGATGTATGTTGCTTTTCGTTTTCTTTAAAAAATAATCCCAGTTCTCCCATTGTCTTTTCTATATAATCTCTCTTAAAACTTGTAAATTTAGTCTCCATCTTCTGATCTTCTTTCTTTTTGGGATCCTCCATTTTACTTCCAGGGATTGTGATCTCCCTATATGTTGGGATTAATTTCTGATGTTTTTATTTCCAATCCTAATTCTTTATTTGCCCACAACATATCTATTCTGGACCATGATGTTTGGGGATTTGAGTAGAAAGTATACTTTCTCTCATTTGGGCGTAGGGTCCTCCAAATATCTATTAAATTTAATTCTTCTATCAAATTGAAGAAGGTTTTAGGTAGTGTGTCCCTTTTTTTAAAATTATCTTTGCCACTTTATAAGAGTCTTTTTCTGTGTCTATTATCCTGTTAAAGTCGCCCACTATACAAATATTTCTGTATTCCATTTTATATATCCGTTCATGTAATTTTTTATAATATTCTCCCTGATTTTTTTTAAAATTTTTATTTTTAAACAAAACATAAAACAACCATCATCCATTACAATTATAGAAAGTGTGTCGATCGGTTACAAATCTTTTGTGCTTAATCCCATATCCAAAATTCTCTTATTTGACAATTTATTATATCCCTTTGTATTAATATTCTCATTTACCAATTATTTAACAGTGGCTTATCTCCCGTAAAAAACCGCTTCATATATTTTATTATTACATTCATTTCATGTTTCATATTTCATTTCCATGCTTTATTATCTAGCCATTGATAAAATAAATCCCATATCAAATAATATTGTTTGTCTTCCTGTTCTCTAATTTCAAATGTCAATTTACTCATTTCAGCACATTCCAAAATTTTCTTAATAACTTCATCATCAGTGGGTATCTTCTCTCCTTTCCAATTTTTAGCAAATACAATTCTAGCCGCTGTTAAAACATTCACAATTAAGTATCTCAGTTCTCTATTATATGTTTCTGGTAAAATCCCTAATAAAATATCTCTGTTTAAAATCAATGTGTTTCTTTGTCATTTTTTCCAACCATGTGTGGATTTTAGTCCAATATCTTTTAGCTTCTGCACATGTCCACCACATATGGTAATATGAACCCGGAGTCTGATGACACTTCCAATACTTCCGATTTATTCTTGAACATTCTGGCTATTCTCGCCGGGGGTAAATGTCACCTCTAAAACATCTTATACAAATTCTCCTTATATGCTGTTGACATTGTCATTTGATAGTTCTGCAACCACGGTTTATGCCATTTCTCTAAATCAATCCCATGACCAAAATTGTTGACCATGCAATCATTGTTTCTTTAACTTGTTGTTCTTCCAGTTTTACTTCTAATAAATAACCATACAATTTTTTAATTACATAGTCATCAGAACGTGTTAAAATTTTATCTAAATTCATCAAATTACTGTAAAAACCCTTTGTCTTAGAATCTGCATCATATCTAGACTGTATTTGCATATATGAAAACCAATCCATTTCTATCTCTTGTTCTTCTAATTTTTGCTTCGATTTAAGTTCACCCTTTTCATTTAATAATTCACAATATCTAACACTTTGTTCCTTTCTAAATGTTATTGAGTATGAGAATGCTTCAATAGAAGATAACCAGACTGGAATTTTTAAATAATGATATCTTTTGATCTTCTCCCAGTTTGATAACAAAGACACTCCTATAATATGTCTTCTAAAATAACCCTGTGTTTTTGTACTCTTATATCATAAGAAAGCATGCCATCCCAACAGCAAGTCATGTCCTTCTAAAGTCAACAATCTACCGTATTTTCTGGCGTATAAGACGACTGGGCGTATAAGACGACCCCCAACTTTTCCTGTTAAAATATAGGGTTTGGGCTATACTCGCCATATAAGACTACCCCTCTTCCAACACAGACCAAATAAAAATTAAAAAACACCAACTGCCTCAACACAATGTAAAAGCAGCTGTGCTAGACCCAGAATGGCCCCTGCAACAAGCAGGAACCTCACACAGCCACAAAAAGCGCAAAAAACAACTTTCACACTTTACATACACACAACACAACACAACACAACTGGCTCATCCACAATGTAAAAGCAGCTGTGCTAGACCCAAAATGGCCCCTGCAACAAGCAGGAACCTCACACAGCCACAAAAAGCGCAAAAAACAACTTTCACACTTTACACACACACAACACAACACAACACAACTGGCTCATCCACAATGTAAAAGCAGCTGTGCTAGACCCAAAATGGCCCCTGCAACAAGCAGGAACCTCACACAGCCACAAAAAGCCCAAAAAAATCAACCTTCACACTTTACACATACAAAATTCCACATACAGCTTTGTGAGATTTTGTGTGTTTGTGTAGTTAGAGTGAAACACTACAGAAACACACCACATCTCAGAAAGCTGCACAAATATTATTTTATTTTTATTTTTATATGAAAACTAAATTTAAAACTTCCTAAACTTTAAATGGCTAGGTCTAAAAAAGAACAACTAAAAAAACCCCAATTAACTATTTTTTTTAAAGCTCCCAAAGGGGAAAAAAACTTACCCAATAGAACAGGGGTCTCCAACCCTGGCAACTTTAAGACTTGTAGACTTCAACTCCCAGAATTCCTCAGCCAGCTTTGTTTTTACTGGCTGAGGAATTCTGGGAGTTGAAGTCCACAACTCCTGCCTGCATGATTGCAGGCAGAGAGTGGCTTGCTGATGGAATGGATTCAGGCAAGCGAAGCAAGGCAAGCGTTGCGATTACCAGCTAAGGTAAGCAAGCTGGAGGGGGAAAACTTTTTTCTTTTTACAGGGCTCTGGGCTCTGGCGATCCCAGCTGAGTTGCCTGATTAGCAGGCAACGCAGCTGGGATCGTCAGAGCTTGGATCGATGGCTCTGGCGATCCCAGCTGCGATGCCCGATTGGCAGGCAACTCAGCTGGGATCGTCAGAGCTTGCAGAGTCACGTAAAATGAAAAAAGTTTTTTCCTTTAACATGGCTCTGGCATCCCAGCTGAGTTGCCTGATTAGCAGGCAAAGCTGGGATCGTCAGAGCTTCGATCGCCAGAGCCATTTAAGGCTCGTTAAAGTCTTTTGGGCTGGTCTGCCTGGTTACAGGAGAACGACACCCGGCGTATAAGACGACCCCCGACTTTGAGATGATTTTCATGTGTTAAAAAGTCGTCTTATACGCCGGAAAATACGGTAATATTTCTTAACATTATCCATTCTTTAATCCACATCAGATTACTACCTTGAGAATGTAATTCCCAATCCGGCAAACCAAAACCTCCTCTTGTTCTGACATCTTGCAACAATTTTAAATTTATCCTTGTCTTTTTTCCCTGCCAAATATATTTTAACACAATTTTATTTAAATCTTCAAAATATTCTTTTCCCAACTTAATTGGGATTGTCTGGAATAAATATAAAATTCTAGGCAATATATTCATTTTAATAGTTGATATTCTTCCTATCAATGATCATTGCAGTTTCTCCCATTTAGCCAGATCGGTCGCTATCTGTTGTTTAAGCTTATTATAATTATTCTTCTTAAGTGTACTACATCTTGCTGTCAAATGTATCCCCAAGTACTTAATCTTGTTCGTGACCTGCATTCTTGATACTTCCGCCAGCTCTTCTTTTTGTTTTTTTAACATATTTTTTGTCAAAATCTTCGTTTTATCTTTATTTATTTTCAGGCTTGCCACCTTACCAAATTCTCCTATTTTATCTATCAGTTTGTTTATTGATTCAAGTGGATCTTCCAGAATAAACACCAGGTCATCCGCAAATGCTTGCAATTTATATTCTTGATTTTGAATTTTCATACCTTTTATTTCTTTTTCTTCTCTAATATTACTATTTGGTACTTCTAGTGTTAACACAAACAACAGTGGTGACAGTGGGCAACCTTGTCTTGTTCCTTTTTGTATTTCAATAGATTCTGTCAATTCTCCATTTATCATTACTTTTGCTATTTGTTTATGGTATATAGCTTCTATGGCTTGAGTAAATTTGCTCCCAAACCCCATCTGTTTCAATTGTAATATCATAAATCGCCAGTTCACATTGTCAAAGGCTTTCTGTGCATCTAAAAACATCAAAGCCATTTGCTTTTCCAGATGTGCCTCATAATATTTCAAAGTGTCCAGAATTATCCTCAAGTGCTCCATGGCATAGGGCCTGGGTACTTACGGGACCGCCTTCTGCCGCCGATAGCCTCCCACCGGCCAGTTCACTCCCACAGAGAGGGACTCCTCAGGGTGCCATCAGCCAGGCAATGTCGGCTGGTGACCCCCCAGGGGGAGGGCCTTCTCTGTGGCAGCACCTGCCCTCTGGAACGACCTGCCCCCGGAGATACGTAGGATACCAGATTTCCATGCTTTTCGCCGTGCCCTCAAAACTTTTCTATTTCATCAAGCTGGGCTAGTGTAACCCCCCCTCCTTTAGATATTTTTAATTGTAAATGGATTTTAGTCGGGAGGTTTTAAATTTTGGGCCAAAATTTGTTTAATTCTTTTAAAATTTAAAATTTTGTATTGGTATGTGTTTTAGTTCTGGCTGTGCACTGCCCTGAGTCCAGTAGAAGCCCTCAGGGGAAGGGTGGTATAAAAATTTAATTAATTAATTAAATAAATAAATAAATAATCTCTGATCTGCCTTTTTGCCAGAAATCCATTTTGATCTGAATGTATAAAGTTATTTAAGTATCTTTTAAGTCTTTCTGCTAATATTGTAGCAAAGATTTTATAATCTGAATTTAGCAGGGATATAGGCCTACAGTTCTTGACTTGTTGTGGGTCAGTGTCTTCCTTTGGGATAAGTGTAATATATGCTTCTAACCAAGATTTATGTATTTCCTTCTTTGACATTACTTCATTCATAACTTCTAACAGTTGGAGACTCAGTGATTCCTGAAAAGTCTTATAATATTTCGCTGGCAACCCATCTGGACCTGGCGCCTTCCCAATCTTTTGTTTTTTAAGTGCTTCAGTCAATTCCGTCATCGTTATATTTCCTTCTAGCATATCTCAGTATCTTTTGAAATCTCTGGTAGATTCGCCTTATGTAAATATTGTTTAACACTTTCCTCTTCTATATTTTCTTTTTCATATAGTTTTTTATAGTTCGTTTATGTTTGTTTATGTTTTATTAAATTAGTATACCGCCCTTCTCCCGAAGGACTCAGGGCGGTGAACAGCCAAAATTAAAATACATACAATAGAAAAATTAAAATAAACGAAAACAGAATTAAATCAGCTTGGCTTTCTTAAATTTTTTAAAACCCTTTACCCATAAAATAGCCCATTAAAATTTTAAATCAGCCCGACTTGCTGGGATAAGAAGGTCTTCAACACTTGGCGGAAAGTATGGAGGTCCGGGATCAGTCATATTCCTGGGGGTAGCTCGTTCCAGAGGGCGGGTGCCCCCACAGAGAAAGCTCTCCCCCTGGGGTCGTCAGTCGACATTGCTTGACCGATGGCACACTGAGGAGACCCTCTCTGTGGGAGCGGATTGGCCGGTTGGAGGTTATCGGTGGCAGAAGGTGGTATCGTAAATATCCGGGCCCTAAGCCATGGAGCGCTTTAAAGATGTGAACCAATACCTTGAAGCGCACCCGGAAGACCACCAGTGCAGCTCACGCAGGAGAGGTGTTACATGGGAGGGCCATGTCACCCCCATAATTACCCACGCGGCTGCATTCTGGATCAGCTGGAGCCTCCGGGTACTCCTCAAGGGGAGTCCCATGTAGAGAGCGTTGCAGTAGTCCAGGCGAGAGGTGACGAGGGCATGAGTGACCGTGCGTAAGAAGTCCCGATCCAGAAAGGGATGCAACTGGCGTATCAGGCGAACCTGATAAAAAGCCCCCTTGGCCACGGCCGTCATATGCTCTTCTAAAGACAGCTGTGCATCCAGGAGGACGCCCAAGTTACGAGCCCTCTCCGTGGGGGCCAATGACTCGCCCCCAATAGCCAGCGATGGCACCAGCTGGCTATATCGGGACGCCGGCAGCCACAGCAACTCTGTCTTGGAGTGGTTGAGTCAGAGCCTATTCCTCCCCATCCAGACCCGCACGGCCTCCAGGCACCGGGACATCACTTCAAGGGCATCGTTGGAGTGGTCTGGGGTGGAGATGTACAGCTGAGTATCATCAGCGTACAGATGGCACCGCACCCCAAATCCACGGATGATCTCACCCAGCGGCTTCACATAAATGTTGAACAGGAGAGGCAAGAGGACTGACCCTTGCGGCACCCCACAAACAAGGTGCCTCAAGGTCGACCTCTGCCCCCCAGCCAACACGGACTGCGACCGGTTGGAGAGATAGGAGGAGAACCACCGTAAAACGGTGCCTCCCACTCCCAACCCCTCCAGCTGGCGCAGCATGATACCATGGTCGATGGTATCAAAAGCCGCTGAGAGATCTAATAGGACCAGAACAGAGGAACATCCCCTGTCCCGAGCCCTCTAGAGATCATCAACCAATGTGACCAATGCCGTTTCCGTGCTGTAGCCAGGACTGAAGCCGGATTGGAACGGATCCAGATAGATAGTTTCATCCTGGTACTGTGGGAGCTGTCGCGCAACCACACTCTCAACAACCTTCGCCACAAAGCGAAGGTTGGAGACAGGATGGTAATTTGCCAAAACAGCCGGATCCAGAGAAGGCTTCTTGAGGAGGGGCCTCACCACCACCTTTTTCAAGGCGGCGGGAGGTAAGAAACCCTCACTCAGAGAAGCGTTTATAATCCTCTGGAGCCAGCCTCGTGTAACCTCCCAGGTAGCCAGCACCAGCCAAGAGGGACACGGGTCCAATAAACGTGGTTGCATTCAACCTCCCCAGCATCCTGTCCACATCCTCGGGAGTCACAGGATCAAACTCCTCCCAGATAACATTCTCAAGACCCGCCTCGGACACCTCGCCTGAACCCACCCAGTCAGAGTCCAGGCCGTCCCGAATTTGAGCGATTTTATCATGCAGATAATGCACAAAATCCTCAGCACGCCCTTGCAAGGGGTCTTCCCACGCTCTCAGATGGAGAAGGGAGCGGGGCACCCTAAACAGGGCAGCTGGGCGATTATCTGCCGACGCGATAAGGGCGGAAAAGTAATTACACTTTGCCACTTTTATCGCCACTAAGTAGGTCTTGATATAAGACCTCACTAGTGCTCGGTCAGATCCAGAACGATTAGCCCTCCAGCTACTCTCTAGGTGTCTTTTCCAGCGCTTCATCTCCCTCAGCTCCTCGGAGACCCAAGGAGTTGGGCCGATTTGGCGCTGGGTCAGAGGCCGCAAAGGCATGACTGGATCTAAAGCACCAGCGACCGCCCTATCTCAAGCGGCCACCAGGTCTTCTGTTGAGTTGTGAGCCAGAGTCTCAGGGAATGGCCCAAGCTCCATTTGGAACCTATCAGGATCTATCAGGCGCCTGGGGCGGAACCACCTAGTCGGTTCCGCCTTCCTGCGGTGGGGTGTAGCAGTCAGGAAGTCAAGTCTAAGGAGAGAATAGTCTGACCATGACAAGGGTTCGATGACTATGTCCCCTGTATCTAGACCGTTCAGCCACTGACCAGAGACAAATACCAAGTCCAGAGTGTGTCCTCCTGTGTGAGTAGGGCCATGAATTAACTGGGTCAGCTCCATGGCTGTCATGGAAGCCATAGTAATCTTGTATAATGTTTTTCTTCTCATCATTCCCAAATCTAATTTATCCTTGTTCATCTAATAATTGTGTTATTTTCCTTGATTCTCTCTCTCTTTTTTCAATTTATATGCTAGCCATCTGCCTGGTTTATTAGCATCTTCAAAGTCATTCTGTTTAGCATTCCTAATTTTTTGTGCTAGATCTTCTTTTTCTATTAATCCCATTTTATGTTTAATTATGTCCATTTTCATTTTAATATCCTTTTTTTGTGGGAACTTCTCTATTTCTTTTTCAAATTCCTTATAATCATCTTCTAACGTTTTATTTATTTATTTATTTATTTATTGGTTCGATTTATATGCCACCCTTCTCCGGAGACTCGGGGCGGCTTACAATGCGTTAAGCAATAGCCTTCATACTTTTGTATATACCTGCTTAATAGGGCTTCCCTCCCCCCCAGCGGTATTCTTTTTTTATACAAAGTCATCTTATTGCCCCCACAAACCGGGTCCTCATTTTACCTACCTTGAAAGGATGGAAGGCTGAGTCAATCTTGAGCCTGGTGAGATTTGAACTTGCAGTAATTGCAGACCGCTAGTGTTACTAAACAGTGCTTTAGTCTGCTGCACTACCAAGACTCTTGTATACACTTGGTTTTTTTTTTTAATATTTCTTTTTCTTGTATAGTCAATTATCAGGCCTCTGGCATAAGCTTTCATAGTGTCCCACAGATTCTGCATTGATGTATCCTGTTTTCTGTTTTCTTTGAGAAAAAAAAGCCAATTCTTTCTCCATTTTCTGTATAAAGTCCTTTTCTTTAATGCTGTAGTATTTAAAGTCCATCTGGACCTTCTCCTTCGTCTTTTCCATCTCACCGTCATTGGATTATGATCTGCCCAAGTATTAGCTTCTATAACAATTTCTTCTATATTCAAAGTCAATTCCATTGTCATCCATATCATATCTATTCTAGACCATAAGTGTCTATTAGAATAAAACATGTATTGTCTATTTTTTGCATTTCTTTCTCTCCATACATCTTTTAAATTTATTTCCTCTATCATCTTAAAGAAGGATTTCTGCAAAATTCTTCTACTTTGTTTTGTTGTCTTTTGTGTGCTATAATCCATTTTCCCATCCACTATTCCATTAAAGTCTCCAATCATGCAAATATTTTCATAGTCCAGCTCAATTAATTTCATGTGTAGTTTTCTATAAAAATCGTCTTGGTTGTCACTTGGAGCATATATCGCTATTAACAATATTTTCCTGTTGTTATCTGTCATTTCCACCATCAAAATTCTTCCGTCTTCATCTGCATAATTTTTTTCCGCTGGTATTATGTCCTTGATATACAAAACCACTCTTTTCTTACATTGTGGCAGTGAGGCAAATAATTTCCCTAGTTTAGGCTGTACCAAAAGTAGTTCATGTTGTTTTTTAATATGCACTTCTTGTAAACAAATTATGTCCAATTTTAATTTCTCCAATTTATGAAATACTTTTCTTCTTTTAATTGCTATATTAAGTCCATTTATATTCATTGTAATCAATTTTTTCTCTTCCATATTTATACTTTATATAAAGGCTTTGCTGATCTCAATGGATCAGCAGTGGATCTCAATTCACGCTGTTCTTTATATTCTTTATATTCTACAATGCCTCCTACTGCCTCCTACTGCGCCTTCTAATACGCTTTCCACCTTTTCAATCATCACTAGATCTTCTTCTTGCAATTGGAGCAATGGCTCTTCCCTTCTTGATTCTGCATCCTTTTCTCTTAAGTATTCTGCATAGAATGCTTTGGCTTTATCAATTGAATCTATTTTAAATCTTTGCAATTGCCATGTAAATACCAAACATTCTGGTATCAGCCATCTGTAATTCACACCTTTCTGGAGCAGTTTTTTTGTCAAAAATTGATATTCTCTTCTCATCTCTCTCATTCTTCTCAGTATTTGCTTCAGAACCACAATTTCCTTGCCCTTGTATTGCAATGTTTTCTCTTTTGTAATCTGCAGTATTTGTGTTTTAATTGATTTCTTAGTAAATCTTATACGAACTTCTCTTGGTAGTTTATTTCTTATTGCATATCTAGTATATACTCGATACATCTCATCAACACTGTCAAACATTTTTTCTTTGGGAATTTCTAGTGCTTCTGCAAGGATTTCTATCATTTTTTCTGCCAAATTTTCTCCTTTTTCTTCTTCCACATTTTGAAATCTTAAGTAAAATTCTGATTTATCCATCTCCCATCCTAAACAGCTTTTATCACATTCAACCTCTTCTAATCTACTGTCCATATCTCTAATTTTTTGTCTCTTTGTTCCTCCTTTTCTTCAATTTTTTCAAGTGTGTCCTCATATTTCTTCATCATCTGTTGTATATTCTCCACTTCTCAAGTATGTACAACTTAATTAATCACTGAACAGATAGTATAGAAGGGGGAGGGGGAGGGGAAAATAGTAAAAGAGAAAGTAATTTATCTTAATAGGTATATTACAAGACACTGTTCAGAGGTTATTCCACGTTGTTATATTAAAGTTTTTTGTTTGCTTGTTTGTTTGTTTTCCAATGTACATACAATAACCTTTTTACACAACTTTAATTCCTTATGTTGTTCCAACTATAATTCTTAAATTTCTACTGTCTTTTTAGATTATTTTCAATGTCCTTCTGTCACCACTTTATCCTCTTGGTTTCCGTTCAAAAATTAGTTCAAGTATGAGTCCAGCTATCTTATAATAGTCCTTTTTTCTTTCACAGTTCTAATATTCAATCCTCTTTCTCTATTTGTAATCTACAATGGCGGCTCTTCCTGTTTCTTTTCTTTTCGGTCCCAACCTTGTCCCCTTCTATCTCTCCACGATGCCAATGCTCCTTCCTCTTTGTTATTTACTCATGGATTCCACCGACTTTTCCTCTCCATGCCTCTGCTGTACGCGTTGTTTCTCTCCGATGTTGTCCTGTCAGTTGAAGTTATTCTGCTGATTCATTCTCCATCCGCCCAGTCGCCGCTCAATCTCCTTCCATGAGTCCTCTAATCTGACAGGACCTATCTCACTTCTCCAAATTTCTGTGCCTTTACGGTGTTCTGGTAAAACTCCACTTCTAACACTATCCGCTCTGATCTTCTTCTCTCCCCGGCTATTTGTCAGCTTATCGCAGCCTCGAGTCTGCCATTTCAAAATGACAGACGCATTCACGCTGGGTTAACAGAGGCGTCCGTTCGAGCGGCAAGCGTTCGCCCCACGCTTTGCTGCTCTCCGGACTTCCTTTCTAGTTCGCAATGCCCTCCAGGCTCTTGCGCCCCTAAGGGTCCTCAAAACACAAAGAAATCCAGGGTTGAAAAGCAGGAATCGCTCTCCTTTCACTGTCTCACCACGAATCACCAACCAGAAGACCACTTGGGGTTTTATCTGTATCCTCAGAGGCACCTGATTCAAAATGCAAATGGGTGTGGAATTTCTTGGGACTACTGAAAGGAATGGAAACAGGAGATAGATGGTGTCAGTATCCCTTCCCCTCTGTTGAGAAAGGGCTTAACATTCAGTAGATGGCTTCTTTGACACCTCTTTCAAACCAGTGGTCCTCTCTGTCTGGAACTCTTCTGTCTTCAAAAGAATGGACTTTGTCTTTCAGATGTAGATGGATTGACAAATCCTATTCTGATGGGTTTGTTCTCCTATGTTGTGCCACATATTTGTGGTTGTTTTTTTTCCCTAATGTACAGATCTGCATATGTCTCACTGCATTGCACTGCATATACCACATTGTTCAGTTTGTCTGGGTGTTTTATACTTGAGGTCGACAAGCTTCTTCCTCAGTGTATTCTTGGTTTAAAGTGTGCACGTATGTTATATTGGTTAAAAATCCTTCTGAGCTTTTCAAATATTCCTGCAACGTATGGAATAACAACATTGCTCCGTTTGATGTTCTCCTCTTTGTCTGTTATATAGGAGTTCCTACTGGATCTTTTGGTAGCTTTGGTGAAAGCCCAGTTGGGATAGCCACAAGTTCTGAGGGCTTCCTTGATGTATTTTTGTTATTTTTCTTTACCCTTTTTGATGATGGGCAAACCTTCAGCTTGATGGTATAGGGTTCTATTCACTCCCAGCTTGTACTCCAGTGTTTGGTGAGAATCAAAATGTAAATATTGACCTGTTTGTGTGTGTGCGTTTTCAGTAAACTTCAGTGTTAAGGTTTCAGTCTTCCATAATACGTACTGCACAGTCCAGGAAGACCATATTCCTTAATATCTTTCCATATGAACTTAATGTTTCTGTCCACAGTGTTGTTGTATTTAGTGAAGGCTTCCACTTTCTATGTTTTAATCTTAACCCAAGTATCATCCACATATCTATATGTGGATGGGTAGAATAACTATAAAGGAGTTTAGGCTTTGTTTTCTACTTCTTTCATGAAGAGATTGGCCACAATGCGGGACCCCATGATGTTCTGATTCAGGTGACTCAGAGGATACAAATAAACTCCCAAGTGGCCTCAAAAATTCTCAGAGAGTTAACAACTGACCCTCAGAGTGCCAGCAACCAGATGACTGCACAAAAATATAAATCCTTCCATTCTCTACCATTCAGTTAGAAGTGAAGAAGCTTCTTGGATGAGAAGTAAAACATTTTCGAGGAAAAAAAGCAAGAAAGTCCAGTTGCCTTTTGAAAAAGCACCTATAGGACAACCATAATCTAGATGACTCAGAATCTCCAAAGACATTTGTGATAGAATTTGTGTTTGTTGGAAAACCATAATGGTCTTGGAATCGATTGTGACTAATTAACAAACAATTCTTTATTTTGGTCATAGTTCAGCAGGAGAATAAAGAAATCACAGTTAACTAAAATAAGATACAAAAGAAGCAAGTCTATAGTGTCAGGTGGAGATTACTGAATAGTACTTGACAGTAGACAGATGGAGTCAGATTGATGTAATAATAGTATTTTAAGATAAATCAGAATAACCAGGTTATTTAATAAAAAGTGGAAACAACAATGCTTGGCATGCTCCTGTGTGACTAATTAAGGAATCTGGGCATGAAGCTGCAACATCTTAATTCTCCAAAGAAAGTACAGTGACTGTTCTTTTTTCCCATTGTGCATTCTATTTTTTTGTTGGGCGTGGATTGTCTGATACAGAAGTTGAGTTTAGATACCCAAAAGAGGGCAATGAGGAGTAACTTGGGTGGATGACAGAGAGAACAGCATCCTAGATGGGGATGTGATAAATGGCTTTGTCCTCCTGTTACTTAATGGTGGAAGGACAAAAGAAGGAAGTGTCAGCATTCCAAGAAATACACCCATAGAAAGCAGATATGGAGTTTTAATCATTTCCTTCTACAGAGCTATGAGCTTACCTCCTTTGAAACAAGTATCCACTTGAGAACAGAACAGTAGTTTGAGAACGTGGAAGTTGCCTATAGGATGTGGAGGAGGATTTTCTGGAGTTTCTCCCATAAACATTTGCCTTTAATGGAAGCTTCTCTTCCTGGTTGATAGCTTCCTCCAGTCCCTCCTGCTCTTTTATTAAGACTGCAAATTGTTCACATGCTGCAATATATGCAATATTTATTCGGACAAAATACAATTTAATGATAGAGCAATAGTGCATATTGATAGATTTAGTTTGTTGTTCCCCAACTTCTTCCTAACATATCTAAAAACCCAGTTCTTTGTCCTTTTGCTGAATGACATAGCTGTCTTCTTTTCTGACCATAATAGAGCTTGGGAAGTTGGGGCCTTGAATTGGGAGTAGAAGTATAAGGGCCATTTATCGTCTTACAGTTTGTCCCTGAGTCTTGTGATATCACTAATTTTACTCAAGAAGTTGCAAACCATGAACTTTTGTGATAATGGAACAGTGATTATTGGGGAATATAATTGTTTTGATAGTCCTCATGTTGAAATTCTGACCAGCTCTCTGGGCTGCCCTGCTTGTGTGCTCTCCTTTCAGATTGTCTCTTCAGCCTCCACAGATCTCCAGGACTACACCTATTACTTTGTGCCAGCCCCTTGGCTCTCAGTCAAGCTCCTGCGGCTGCTGCAGTGTTACCCTCCCCCAGGTAACAAACATGCTCAATAAAGTCAAAGATAGTACTGGAATATGTCAGCTTCCTGTGCTGGAGAATAGTTGCCTGGACTTCTTGCTGATTTGCAGTTCTTTCCTTAGTAAAAGGCATAGAAGCAACAGATTATTATTAATCTGTTTTACATGTTCATCACAATTTTTATTTATAATGCAGGATAATTGACTGCTTTGAATGCATTTTTGGCAAATAGATGGGATGTGAATTTAATAAATAAAAATTAGCTTCTCTTCTTCACCTTTTTCCTAGGAAGTTCCTTTTTCCTCCGCTATTAAAAAGCCTGCACAAATATTATGTCACGCTCTTCCTATTGTCCTCTCCCTCTGCATTTGATGAAGAAAGAGGTCCTGATAATACCTGTAATTTTTGTAGCATTCCAAAAACACTGAGCTTTGGTTGCATTTCTGCATGGAGCCTTTCAGAACAACAGAGAATGGATGGTCCTAAACTTGTGAGAAACTGGAATGAAATATAGATCCTCAGGGGGTGGGGGAGACTGATGTATAACTTATAGGGACTAGGATTTCTACCTGTTAAGCTAACTGGCATCCTTCCAAAGTTGCTACTCTTTGACTCCATACTTCGTTTTCTCTGCAGAAGATGCAGCAGTGAAAGGACGACTGGTTGAATGCTTGGAGACTATCCTCAACAAGGCTCAGGAACCCCCCAAGTCCAAGAAAGTCCAGCACTCCAATGCCAAGAATGCTATCCTTTTTGAAGCCATCAGTCTCATCATTCACTATGACAGGTAAGCATCTAACTTTGTTTTGGGGTTGTTGTTTTTTTTTACTAAAAATCTATTTGATTGGAGCTGGGAAATGCATACTCTTTCAAGGGCATCTACATTGGCAATGATAATCTCTTTTGGAGGTGTGCTCTCAACCATGCACCTCCAGAGCTGTATTCATACCCTGTTCTTCATAATACTCCACTTCTCCTCAAAAATGCTCATCTTGTTGCACAGCTAACTTTTTAAAACCCTCTAGTGATACTTTTTTTTGATTTTTTTTTTTACTTTTAAACAAATAAACATAAAACCATCTTCAATTGCAAACAGTATGTCGGTTGGTTAGAAGTCTTTTGTGCATCATTCACCAAATTCATAACTTACCATTTACAATTTACCTAGATTCTCATATCATCGACCTAATGTATATCTTTATCTTGTTATCCTCATTGATCATTTATTTGACTATGACTTATTTCTTCTCTCATTATTATTCAAAATATTCTAAATTTTGCATTAATTTTTATTATAATATTCATTTCATCCTCCTGTATCTATCCAATAATAATACATCTATATGTTATGTTTCACATAGTTCTGCAATTCTTGTAAGAGTCTCTCTCATATTTTATTTCCATATTTTTTATCTAACCATTGATAGAATAGGTCCCATATCTTATAGTATTGTTCATCTTCTTGTTCTCTAATTTCAAATGTCAATTTGCTCATTTCAGCACATTCCATTATTTTCTTAATGATTTCATCTTGCGTTGGTATTTTCTCATTTTTCCAATTTTTAGCAAACACAATCCTAGCCGCTGTTAATACATTCACAATGAAATATCTCAATTCTTTATTAAATATTTCAGATATAATCCCCAATAAAAAAAATCTCTGGTTTAAAGTCTATGTGTTTTTTTGTCATTATTTCCAACCATGTGTGGATTTTAGTCCAGTATCTTTTGGCTTCTGCACATGTCCCCCACATATGGTAATATGAACCCATATCTGATGACATTTCCAACATTTTTCAGATTTATTCTTGAACATTCTAGCTATTCTCGTTGGGGGTAAATGCCACCTGTAAAACATCTTATACAAATTTTCTTTATATGCAGTTGACATTGTCACTTTTAATGACCACAATTTTTGCCATTTCTCTAAATCAATTCCATGTCCAAAATTTTCCCCCCAAGCAATCACTGTTTCTTTAACTTGATCTTCTTCCAACTTAACCTCTAGTAAATATCCATATAGTTTTTTAATTACGTTTTCATCAGTACCTGTTAAAATTTTATCTAAATTAGTCAGTTTATTATAAAAACCTTCTGTCTTAAAATCTTATCATATCTAGATTGTATTTGCAAATAGGAAAACCAATTCATTTTTATGCCTTGTTCTTCTAATTCTTGCACAGATTTAAGTTCACCCTTTTCATTCAATAATTCATTATATCTAACACTTTATTCCTTCCTAAATGTTATTGAATATGAGAATGCTTCAATAGATGATAACCAGACTGGAATTTTTAAATAGTGTTGTCTTTTGATCTTCTCCCAATTTAATAACAAAGCCTCTCGTATAAAATGTCTTCTAAAATACCCCTGCGTTTTTGTCCCTTATACCATAAAAAAGCATGCCATTCCAAAAATAAATCATGTCCTCCTGTTCTAGAGTCAGTAATCTGGTATTTCTTAACATTATCCATTCCTTGATCCACATCAAACTTGTCGCTTGATAATATAATTCCAATTAGACAAGCCAAATCCTCATCGTATTCTAGCATCTTGCAACAATTTTATTCTCACTTTTTTACCCTGCCAAATATATTTCAACACTATTTTATTTAAATCCTCAAAATACTCTTTCTCCAGCCTAATTGGAATTGTCTGGAACAAGTATAAAATTCTAGGTAATATATTTATCTTAATCGTTGATATTCTCCCAATTAATGATAGTTGTAAATTTTCCCACTTTGCCAAGTCTGTCACTATCTGCTGTTTGAGTTTATTGTAATTATTCTCTTTAAGTGTACTACATCTTGCTGTCAGGTATATCCCCAAGTACTTAACCTTATTTGTGATCTGTATCTTCAAAGCTTCCACCAGCTCTTCTTTTTGTTTTGTTAACATATTTTTTGTCAAAATATTCATTTTGTCTTTATTTATTTTCAAACCTGCTACTTTACCATATTCTCCTATCTTGTCTATCAATTTCATTGCTGATTCTCATGGATCTTCAAGAATAAAAACCAGGTCATCTGCGAAAGCTTGCAATTTGTATTCTTCCTTTTGAATTTTCATTCCTTTTATATCTTTATCTTCTCTAATATTTCTATTTAGGACTTCTAATGTTAACACAAACAACAATGGTGACAGTGGGCAACCTTGCTCGTTCCTTTTTTTTATTTCAATAGACTCTGTCAATTCTCTATCATTACTTTTGCTGTTTGTTTATTGTATATGGCTTCTATGGCTTGAATGAATTTTCTACCAAAGCCCATCTGTTCCAGCTGTAAAAGCATAAATCTTCAATTCACATTATCGAAGGCTTTCTGTGCATCTGAAAACATCAAAGCCATTTGTTTTTCAGGATGTGTTTCATAATATTCCAAAGTGTTCAGAATTATCCTCATGTTATCTTTAATCAGTCTTTTTGGCAGAAACCCATTTTGATCAGAATGTATGATATTATTTAAGTATCTTTTAAGTCTTTCTGCCAACATTGAAGCAAAAATTTTATAGTCTGAATTTAACAGGGATATGGGCCTATAATTCTTGATTTGTTGTGGGTCGGTCTCTTCCTTTGGAACAAGTGTAATATATGCTTCTGACCATGACTTGGGTATTTTTATCTTTAACATAACTTCATTCATGACTTCTAACAATGGGACACTCAACGATTCCTGTAGCGTCTTATAATATTCTACTGGCAGTCCATCCGGGCCTGGTGCCTTCCCATTCTTTTGTTTTTTAAGTGCTTCAGTTAATTCCATCATCGTTATATTTCCTTCTAACATCATTTCAGTTTCTTTGGAAATCTGGGGTAAATTCGCTTTCTGCAGATATTGTTTAACATCTTCCTCAATATTCTCATGTTCATACAATTTCTTATAGTAATCTTGTATAATTTTTTTTCTTCTCTTTATTCCCATATATAATTTGCCCTTGGTCATCTACTAATTGTGTTATTTTTCTTGATTCTCTCTCTTTTTTCAGTTTCTATGCTAACCATCTACCTGGTTTATTTGCGTCTTCAAAATAATTCTGTTTGGCACTTCTAATTTTTTGTGCTAAATCCTCTTTTTCTATTAGTTCTATTTTATGTTTAATTATGTCCATTTTTATTTTAATGTCCTTTTTTTGTGGAGATTTCTATAATTCTTTTTCAAGTTTCTTGTAGTCATCCTAATATTTTATAAGCTTGTCTTTTCTTAATATTTCTTTTCCTTGTATAGTCTATTATCAGACCTCTAGCATAAGCTTTCACTGTATCCCAAAGGTTTTGCATTGATGTGTCCTCTTTTCTATTTTCTTTAAAAAAGAAAGCCAATTCTTTCTCCATTTTCTGTACGAAATCCTTTTCTTTTAATACTGTATTATTTAGAGTCTATCTAGATCTCCTTTGTCCTTTCCATTTCATTGTCATTGGGTTATGATCTTCCCAGGTATTTGCTTCTATGTCAATTTCTTCTATGTTAGAGATATCCATTGTCGTCCATATCATATCTATTCTGGACCAAGATGAATGTCTATTTGAATAAAAAGTATATTGTCTATTTTTTGCATTTCTTTCACTCCATGCATCTTTTAAATTTGTTTCCTCTATCATTTTAAAGAAAGATTTCGGAAGAATCTTTCTATTTTGCTTTATTGTTTTCTGTTTGTTATAATCTAATTTCTCATCTAGTATACCATTGAAGTCTCCCATCATGCAAATGTTATCATAGTCCAATTCAATTATTTTCATATGTAATTTTCTGTAAAAATCATCTTGCTCATCATTTGGTGCATATATTGCTATTAAAAGTATTTTCATATTATTATCTGTCATTTCAACCATCAAAATTCTTCCATCATCATCTTTATAAATTTGCATCACTGAAATTGTGTCTCTAATATATAAACAACTCCTCTTTTCTTGCATTGTGGCAACGAAGTGAATATTTTCCCTAATTTTGGCTGTACCAATATTTTTTCATGTTGCTTTTTAATATGCACTTCTTGTAAACAAATTATATCAAACTTTCGTTTCTCTAATTTGTGAAATATCTTTCTTTTTTTGGTGGCTAAATTAAGTCCATTTATATTTATTGTAATCAATTTTTTCTCGTCCATATTTATATTTTATAAGAAGGATTTATTGCTCTAGTAGATCTCTGTTCACATTGTTCTCTATATTCCGCATTGCCACCCACTGTGCCTTCTTCCTTTTCAATCGTTGCTAAGCATTCCACTTGTAATTCAATCAGTGAATCTTCTCTTCTTGTCTGCACTTCTTTCTCTCTCAAGTATTCTGTACAGAATGCTTTTGCTTTATCAATTGAATCTATCCTATATTTTTGTTGTTGCCATGAAAACACAAGGTCTTCTGGTATCAACCATCTGTAGTTCACTCCTTTCTGTAGTAATATTTTAATCAAGAAATGATATTCTCTTCTCATCTCCCTCACTCTTCTCGGTATTTGCTTCAAGACCACAATTTCTTTATCCTTATATTTCAATGTTTTCTCTCTTGTAATCTGCAGTATTTGCGTTTTGATCGATTTCTTAGTGAATCTTATGTGGACTTCTCTTGGTAGATTATTTCTCATTGCATATCTTGTATAGACTCGAAATATCTTGTCTATGCTATCCATCATCTTTTCTTTAGTAATTTCTAATGCTTCTGCCAAAATTCCTATCATTTTTTCTGCCAAGTTTTCTCCCTTTTCTTCTTCTATATTTTGAAATCTGAGATAAAATTCTGATCTGTCCATCTGCCATCCCAATATTCCACTCTTATCTCATTCAACCTCATCCAATCTACTGTCAATATCTCGAATTTTTTTGTCTCTTTGTTCTTCCTTTTCCTCAATTTTTTGAAGTCTATCCTCATATTTCTTCATTGTATGTTTTCCACCTTTTCATCTGTTTTTTCTGTTCTTTGTTCATATTCTCTACTCTTGTTTGTATTTTTTGAATTCCTTGCCAAATCATCTGTAATGTCACTTCTTTTTCCTTCTCTCATTCCTTTCCTAACCTGTTGTAACATCATCTGTATTGATGGTTGTCCTGAAGATGGTGAAGAGGAAGGGGTCGATGTAAAAGAACCAATAGCTGTTGCCTTTCTGCTCATTTCTGTAAAGTGGTTGCAAAAAATTCAAACAAATAAAAATTCTTCAGGTTCTTCTATACCTTAATCCATTTCTATGTAGGACAAATATTATCTCAAGTAGCAATATGAAAAAGAAAAGCAAGAGAAAACCACAAAAAAAAAGGGGGGAGAAGGTAAAAAAACCTTCAGGCTCTTGTATGCCTTATTCCAATTAAACAGTGGGATATTGGACACATTAACAATCTCCCATCACAGAAGAAGAAAAAGAAAATAAAAAAATCCAAAAAGAAAGAGAGAAAGAAAAAAAAGTAAACCCTAATAAAATATCTATGTATATGTAAAAAGTTAGAAATCTTCCAAAAAATCACAGTTCAGCTAAAAATAATTAAATAGGGGGGAAGTGGAGAAATGACACCAGAAAAAAAAAAGAAGAAAAAATAAACTTTCTGTTTGAAAGGAAAATCCACAACTGCATAATACCCAAAAAGTATTTTGTTAAGTCTCACATAATATTTACAGCTCTCTTTCCAGAGTCACTGCAATCTTCTTCTTTTCAGTCTCAGACTCCTGCCATTAATAGTTTCCCAGAAGACTACCTGAGTAAACAATCCTGTAAACAGTCTTTGATGCTCTTCCCACTATCTTATCTATGAATAAGCTCAGAGTCCTTGAAATGTAGCACAGTTGTACTTTCTTTTACCAGAGAAAAAAACAGATACAATATTTCCAATCCACTAGATGTCAATGTTACTTATTTTCTCCACTCTCCCTTCCCTTCCTGTATCCAATATGCGATAAAATAAAAATGGAGAGAGAAAAAAATAAATAAAAAAATAAAACCAGAGAGAATTCATGCTAAAAAGGCACTAAAAATTTACCAGTTAAGTAAATAAAACAGAAATCTTCAGTCCAATCCAGGCCAGTCCAAGTTAAAGAATAAAATCGTCCATAAACATCCACAAATAGAAGTAAGTTGAAAAATAGGAAAAGCTACCTTAGATTTAGGCTTAATTCCGCCGCTTAACTTCTTATGTCTTCAATTTTAATTAACTTTTCACCTCAGGGTGTTCTTCAAATAATCTATTTAAAAGGTCTCTCACCGAGCCGACACACTTTCTCTCGATCTCTTCCATTCTGGAGCTGTCCCAACTTCAGCAGCTTAATGGCTGCCTCTTCATCGCTGGAAAAAAGGGCTTCTCTTGGATCCCAGAGACTTTGCAATGTCCTGGGATTGACAGGATGTGCCCTCCACTATCACCATCTCTACAGGACGGTGAGGTCCAAAAAGGACCATCCAGCGGCAGAAATATCGACTGCGATTTTGGAGCTACAAGATTGTCCATCATATCATCGCAATGTCAGCTCCTCCCTGCCTCCATTGATACTTTTGATATATTAATACTATTGGAGACTTTTTGAAAACTAAGTTGCAGTGAGATGTTGGGGTGAGGCTATGTGTTTTTGCAACATTTGAGAAGAGGACACGTAGCCAAAAGAATTCTCCTAAATGCTCCTCAACTCAGAATATCTTTTTTATAAAAATAATTTGATTTCAATTAATTATTACAAGGAAGCAGGTTAAAAGGTCTGATCAATTTGAGTTTTCCCAATTTGTGGAGAAGGAACAAGATATGGCTTAGACATCAGTAGGCTAAACAGAAACAAAATAGTCTCTCTTTGGCCCACAGACCCAAAATTCTTCAGTATTGCTTTGATTGATCAAAATCTCTGGGGGGGAAATGTTGTGTGACTTTTAGGATTTTCTATTAAGTATTAGCAGAGCCAGAGAAACAAATATAATCATTAAATTAAATAAAAAGAAGAAATAGTGTTTTTATAGAATTAGATGGATGGCTGGAACACTGGAAAAGTTGAGAGACTCATAGTCAGGCTGAGCTATGTACAGAGTACTCCCTACTGCTCCTACTCTGGAATTAACCCTCACTTCTTGTTCTGCAGTGAACCCAATCTGCTGGTACGTGCATGCAATCAACTAGGCCAATTCCTGCAGCATCGAGAGACCAACCTTAGATATCTAGCCTTGGAGAGCATGTGTACCCTAGCCAGCTCTGAATTCTCACATGAGGCTGTCAAGACCCACATTGAAACAGTCATCAATGCTCTAAAGGTCAGACTCTGAAATGGCATATGCAGAAAAAAGTGACTTTTATGGGGAGTGAGGGTGTAAGACTTAGTGAGAGGGACTTTCCCAAATTTCTCAATTCTGTTTTCTAAAGAAAGTTCCGCTCTGCTAACAAATGTAATTTCCGTTAACAGTAAATGAAACATTTATAGTATATGTCACAATCTTAGCCCCTCATCCCCAGTTGATGGGAGGCAAGATTAAAAGAGATTGCCTCTCCATCCTAGAATTACAGGAAGGAACAAACTGTGAATCATGTGTTGCATAAGGCATTCCAGCCTCCAATTTGGGGGATCAAGATTGTACCACTAAAATTCAATGGCAGAATTTTCAGTCATTCAATTTTTAGCTTTTTTCTCAGCAAATAACAGGTAAAAATGCATCTGTTCTTTAATACTTCTCCAAGCCATCTCAGCCCTACTTTCAACAATGGGCTGAAAATTCTCATGTACTCCCAGTGATTTTGTTGCATCAAAGGGAAATGAGTTCTGTGGCCATTAGAGGCAAATATATATATTTACATGAAAAAAATGTGTCCCAAAGCTTGCTGACCTCTGCTGTAGAGCATTGGGAAGAAATCTAAGAAAGAATTCAATTGAAGTCAGAAGGAAATAGTCAAGGTTATGTAGAATTTACAGTCATTTTGTCAAATATGGCATTTAGATTTAGAAACCTAAAGTTTATACTTTTCATTTTGATCTATTTGATTAAATAAGCATCTTTCTAGCATTATCATTGTCACTTTAATTACTGTACTTCAGTATACATTGATGAAATGTCAAAAGCCTGGCAAAGATCCAAGAATAAATTTACTGTTTTTAGGCTTCAATATCCTGCTAGGTTTTTGCATCTTTCTATAGTTTGAAAAGAAGTTAGACAAATCCTGAAAATATTGGCAATGGCTCAGTTTTTTTAAAAAATGACATGTATGTGGAATTAAATCTTATATACATTTATTTGTCACTTGTTTATTATATGTATATATTGCTGCTGTAATCTACAGGGATTCCTAGAAGTTAACACATAGTTTATATATAATGAAAATTAAAATGTCCACAGTTGCTAAACTAAAACAAATTATAAATTACTTCCCATTAACTAGAGATAGTGTTCTCTAGTTAATCTTCAAATGACTTTGAAGAATTCAATTCTAATCAACTTTGGCAAGATTACCAACTGCTCTAACTTTTAAAGTAAGACTGTTTCACTGCTCATTGGAGTCCAGAGTCATTCGTGTAAAAAACTTTTTGAAAAAAAAGTGGGGGACACTAGCCCCCTTTCCCCTCACAGAAGAACTACCAGTAGCTTTTTCTGGGAGGAATGTATCACAAGTGTTGATTCCAATAAGAGAAGAGTCCTGCAAGTACCTAGCTGCCAAGACATGTAGAACTTCATTGAGGTCCTTTGATTTCACTTAGAAACGTAACTGGAAATCAGTTTGCACAAGTAGTAGAAGAAACAGAATCTTAACAGAAAAAAATTTAGTCTATAGTGAGTGCCGCTGGCAGTGTCCTACAACTACTACTTAAGTCTTCCTGACCAAAATTACTTCCTTACTGAAAATTTTGTTTCATATACAGAATGTACAGTATCTAAATTTTAGGAATCATATTACTGCATTGCCGGAACCTCTGTTCCTTTTGATATATTTTGGGAATTCTTATTAGTTTAATGATCAGAGAGTAATGGACCACAAAACTGAGATAAAGAAAGAAAAGAAGAAAGGGGAAATTCCACTGAAAGGGCAAATATGACATCCTTTTAATTCTTCCTTGTATATCTAATCTTTTGCATTGGTCTCCTTAATACATTTTGCAACTTGTATCTGCTTAAGCTAAATTGGAGGTGTAATTGGCTCTTAATTAATGCTGAAGGTACAAAAGGTTTTGTCTCTATTTAACCACCTATCTCATTCCACAGACGGAACGGGATGTGAGTGTACGCCAGCGAGCTGCCGACCTTCTCTATGCCATGTGTGACCGTACAAATGCCAAGCAAATAGTCTCGGAGATGCTTAGCTATCTGGAAACAGCAGATTACTCAATTCGTGAAGAGATTGTGAGTACGGGTTGCCAACTCATTTGGAAGAGGAACCTGGGTCTTTTCATCTCAGTAGATTGCAGAGAAACATGATGAATGCCTGCCACAACATGAAAACTGGTCTGGAGAGGGCAGACCAGTTAGGAGTTGGCATCCACATTTTCTTTTTCTTCTGTCAGGTACTGAAGGTGGCCATCTTAGCTGAGAAATATGCCGTAGACTATAGTTGGTATGTGGATACCATCCTTAATCTGATCCGCATTGCTGGTGATTATGTGAGTGAGGAGGTGTGGTACCGTGTCATCCAGATTGTCATTAACCGGGATGATGTGCAAGGATATGCAGCCAAGACAGTCTTTGAGGTGAGTGGTCTTCACTTGTGACACTGACTATTCCTTCTTCCAAGGAGAGAGTTTTCTTTTCCCTCCTTTTATGAGTATGTGAGTCTGGCTATGTGAACTAGATGGATTCTCCATTCTTATTTCATTGTTCAAACATATATGGCCATAATAAGAAATAAATATTTTCAGAGGACACTAAAACGGATTTTAGCGTAATGACGATTGAGCATCTTCAGGGTCTACAAAATGTTAAATATTTATTGATGCAAGGGAATAAAATTAAGTGTTATGAAGTAGGTTATGGCTGATTGTGAGGGCAATATTATGAACTTGGATGGTATAACTACTGAGCTCCATACACATATAGTTTTGCAGTATGTCTGATGCTGAATATATCAGATTCTGGAATGTCAGAGGTTGTCAGTCAATCTAAAAGAGTCTAAAAAAACTTGATTCTGTTTAAGCCTTTGATCTCATGGGATTGGTTAGGAAAGGAGCTCAAAAAATATCCAACCTGCCCTTCCTTTTAAGAGCAATGATGTCATAATAAACAAAAACAGGAGCTTATTCTTAAGTTGCATCTACCTAACTGCCCACCAATTTGTTTTACTTTTTCTAGGCTCTTCAGGCACCTGCTTGTCATGAGAACATGGTGAAAGTTGGAGGCTACATCCTTGGGGAATTTGGGAATCTCATTGCTGGGGATCCCCGTTCCAGGTAGATATTATGAGAGAAAATGGCTTGACCTGGAGTAGGGGGTAGGGTGGAGTGGGGTGCGATAAAGCAGCTTCTATGAGGGGGGTGGGATTGTATTGAGACTATAGCATTCAGAATTCCCAACCAGCCTGACTGAAGAAAATTGTAAAAGTTGCAGCCTCAGCACATCTGGAGGGCAACATCATTCTCCTGTTTTACTGATTATGGGGCATTTAAGGAGATTGTCTCATTGTTCTTTTGATGATGTGAGGGAAGCCTGTGAGAATGTTTCCTTCACATTTCCTCAACTGTAGATCTCAGGGGCTCTGACTTGTATTGTTTCCTGTTCTCCTTTCTCCACCAGCCCTTTGGTTCAATTCAACCTTCTCCACTCCAAATTCCACCTCTGCAGTGTTTCCACTCGGGCCCTACTTCTCTCTACCTACATCAAATTCATAAATCTCTTCCCTGAAACAAAGGGCACTATCCAGGAAGTGCTGCGCTCAGACAGCCAGATCCGCAATGCTGATGTGGAACTGCAGCAACGTGCCGTTGAATACCTCAAGCTCAGTTCTATTGCCAGCACCGATGTCCTGGTGAGGGAAGAACTGAGAGGGGGGCACTGATAGCCCCGTCTCTCAGGGAAGATAGATTCTTACTTTTTCTTATTAAAATGTTGCAGCCATAATATGAGAAAAGTTGACTCAGAGAGCATTGGAAGAGAAAATACGAAACTTGTCTTTTTGGTGGAATAGATCAAAGTTTCGTATTTTTGTACTTGGTCCAAAGCCAGTTTTTACCCTTTTATCTGAAAGTGGAATGGGCTAGGGTGGTACTTCAGTTGAATACTAGCCTTTGAGGAGTATACTACAATGATGTCTCCAAATGAAATGGAACTAAAAGTTCTAGTTTATTTGTTTCCTTTAAGGAGCAGGGTTGGGATTGAAATGTGTTACCTAGAATCAATACATACCATCCCAGAAAAGCATAATGCAACTATTTGCAATGTTCGGGGGTTTAAAAAGTGCAAAATAACACTGCTGGAGGGGGGTGTTCTCTAAAAGAGATATGGGGAACTTCCTATAGCTTTCGAGTTACTCTGCATTAGAGAAGTTCCAGGCAGGTGACTTGCAGAGACCAAATATCATAGAGAAAGTGGATGGCTACACAGGGCCAGTAGAATAAAGCAGATAGTTCACATGCAGTAGGTGGTCACATTGTCTTTAGGATTTTTTTATTTTGCAGAACTCATAAGTGCCAGTCTTTTTCCATAATTACAAGGTTGAGTGACAAGGCATATTGGTACTTGTTTCCAATTTTCACCCTTATTGCTTTAGGCTACAGTACTGGAAGAGATGCCACCATTCCCTGAACGTGAATCTTCCATTTTGGCAAAACTGAAGAAAAAAAAGGGTCCCGGGGCTGGCAGCGAGTTAGAAGATGGCAAAAAGGATCCAAATTCTGAAATCAATGGAGGCATGGAGCCCTCAGCCAGCACTGCTGTGAGTGCAAGGGAAAAGAAGAAGGCTGGAAATAGAGAGTGAGGGTCTTGGAAGGCTATAGAAAAAATAGAAAGGACCGGAAGTAACAATTATAAATTCTAATCTCGTACAACCCTGTCAGATTATAAAGCAGGTTTTTTCATGCTCTAATCATTTCCTTTAATGACACCAACATTTTGGTAGGTACGATACGAAATGTTAGTAGATTTCCTTTGTAATATTAATTAATTGTATCACCAATAACAGCATTCTCCTCTACTCCTGGTCTTGGTCTTGGCCAAAAACTAAATTCATATCTCAGAGGGCAGACAGCAAATATATGTGTTATCTTTAATTTCAACTCCAGTTTGCACTTTTATTCTTTTTACTGTTTCCCCTTGCCTTTCATGTCAACTAAGCATGAAACTTTTGCAAACAGTTTAACAGGCTCATCAAATCCCAGAGGAAAGAGCTGTAATGAAACTGATATATATGAAGCCCAACTTCCGGGAATACTTTAACTGCAAATATTTTATCTTTTTTTTTTTGAAAAGTTTTTTTAAAAAGTTTATATGTATTTTCCCCCCTCCCCTCCCCCTCCTGCCCCAACCCTCCCACCCCACCCCCCTTGACTTCCCAGACCAAATACAGGGTATAGCATTTAACAAACATAAAAAAAAACATAAGCTAACTATCTATAGATTTATCTCCCTCTTGCACCTTAACTCCCCTTGTTCATATCTAAATATAACTATTTAAACCAATTATTGCTTGAAAGTAATCAATCCAACTTCATTCTTGTCCATTCTTCAATAATAAGCAAGTCTTCTTTCTTCCAGCATTACACAGTCAAAGCTCAGTTACAGTTAAACATCAGATCTCCAACCCTTACATATATTAACACCTTAACAAAATATTTTAACCAATCTCAAATAAAATATATTGTAGAAACCTTATTTTTACTTTTTACCCCATAAACTTGTATTAATTCTTCTTGAAAACATTCCTTGCTTAGTAGCTTTACATAAACGTATTCATTTTATTCTCTACAAATTCTCTAGGTATAATCAAATAACATCTTCACTGTTTAATATCCATATAAAATATTGTCAAAAACCTTCCCTCAACCCTTGCACCATTTATATTTTCCTCATACCCCACAGGTTTATATTTATTCTTCAACAAAGCATTCTTTAGTATGGTATTAATGTAATTTAAAACAACATATAAAAGTTTAAGTAATATTCTTCTTCTAACCCATAAACTTATATTGAATGATCTACACTGTCCATAATTTTTACATCCACAATATTTTTCTTTTAACCCATAAACTTATATAAATTCTTCACCAATTCATAACAGTTCAACCATTACATTATTTAATGTAACTTTTCAAAGCAAATCATGTCCCTAAATATAGGTAAATCATTCATTTTCCCTATAATATAACTTATACAGGTATAATCATTCTTTTTCACTATTACTATCCTCGCCAAAAAAGAGGATTGTAATTTTTCCTTCTCCATTTTTTCCTGACTTTTTTGCTGAACCTTCTGCTTCAGTCTTTTTCCTCCGCCTTCTTTTATTTTTATAAGTTCTTGGATTTTAAACTGAAGTTGCTGAACTGTTCTCTTCGCAAAGTAATTCCTTTCAGTAAAAACACCTCTTTAACTGCGATTGGGAATCCATTTTTGTAAAGAAAAGTTGTAAAGTTCCATTTCGAATCTTCCTTCTTATATAAGAAATCCCAACGCCTCCTGACAATTTTCCAGTTGTCTGTGTCAAAGCCTCTAAAGAAATGTCTTTCATTATTTCCTGGTTGCGCTCCTTCAAGCCTGTCTGCCTTTCCATCTTAATTTAAAAAGCCTCCATTTCATTTTCCAAAGGCACATTAAACTGGGTTATTTCATCCGCCTCCTCCTTCAGCAACTCCTTGTTGTTTGGCAACTGGAACGATACAGTATCTTCACTTGTATCTTTGTTTTGAATTTGTATAAAGTCCTTCTTGAAAAACTCTTCCATTCTTTCCACTAACGCGGAGGTAAATGATTCTAAAATTTCTTCAAAGAAATCCACAGTCAGTATTTGTGTATTTACTGATGTATGTAATGGTGAGCCTTCATCACTTTCAAAAAAGCCAGCCATTTTTTTCCCCTAATAAGACTTTCACTTTATACTTTCCCAACAACTAAATCAATTATTCCAGTCCTTGAGTGGTACCAGTCTTTTTAAATAAAAGTCCTTTTAAAATAAAATCCTCTTCTTTTAAACAGGGGCTTTCAGCACCACTTGATACTTTGTATCTAACTTTCACTTCTCCATGCCCTCGTTAGAATCAAATGCCATCTTACTTTCCCTTTCTCCCATAGAAAATCAGAGGGAAGTAATAGACTCTTCGGAGTTAAAGTTTAGTACTTGCCATTTTAGTTTCTCCTGTATTTGCTATGCCAGCTTTCAAGTCCAAAATTTTTTTCTTTAAAGTTGAATTGCTGGGATGGTCACGATGCCTAGTTCTGCTTGAAGCAGAAACGTCCCAGGTCCGGAGCAATGACGGGCTACCCGGGGAGCTCTCACCCTTTAAGTCCCAGATTTAAAAAGAAACCTGGGGCTTTTGGGGAGCTCTACCCACACCCGTCGGCTCTCTTTCCCCCCTTCTCCCAGGGGGAAAGTTTTCAAGCCGCTGAACAGCTATTTTCGCTGTTCTAGCGGCTCTAATGGAGTCCTGGGGCTGGCGCTCACAAGGGAGCGTCTTTCGGCATCGGCGGAGCCACCGGAAGTCAACTGCAGATATTTTATCTTGACACAGCACAGAAGTAAACAACTCCAGACCTGATCTTTATTTCTATTCCTAAAGTAGAGATAAATAATTGAGTTCAGTTTCTAAGTTAGGATCATGAAAACAAAAAAAAAATTTTTTGCCTCTGTTTTCTTTCTCTTGCAGTCAACGCCGTCCCCATCTGCCGACTTGTTAGGTCTCCGAGCCACACCAGCGACTGGATCTGGTGCACCTGCCAGCACTGGCAACCTTCTAGTGGATGTTTTCTCTGATAGCCCATCTACCACAACTGGCCTGGCCTCTGGTGCAGAAGAGAATTTCCTAAGGTAATATGGTGACTCAGGTCCAGGCTGTCTTTGCCCCAGCCTTCCTAAGAAAAGAGATTGACACATTGGATCAGTCTAAGCACGTCTTGTAGTCAAGGGAGTACCAGCTTTTTCTAGACAACTGCTGGGAGATCATATAGGATACAAGAGTGATTGCTCTGTTAAGAATGCAGATTCTGATCTACAGCTCTGATGGAGGTTTGTGAGGAATGAGTCATAGTGGCTGAGTGCCTTATTTTATGGAGAAAGTTCCAGCTCAAAGGGTAGATCATCATCTGCCACCTAATCTGACTAGCAGTTGATGGGAGGACTTCTTGTGCTCGAGATCCTCATCCAAGAGTAAGAGGGACAAAGTAGGTAGATATACAAGTCCCTGTTTGTAATAAGAAGATGACCATGTTATACATACATCTTTGTATAGAATAGCCAAGATTGATTTACAGGTGTTTGTTTCCAAGTAGCTTGGGAGTTTTGGGTTTCCTTTCTCTAGATGGGCAATTAGCACAAGTCAGTTCTCAAGGTCTTGTCTTGCTCTCTCTTTGTCTTGGGTGTGAGAGTCTCTTTCTTTCTCTCTCTGTCTTGTCTGTCTGTTGCCTTTTTGGAATGGTTTCCTCTCTCTTTCTCTCTCTCCTTTCACACCTCTTACCTTGGATGAAACAGTGACTTGGAGGCAACTCCTGAGAATCCTGCATCCCTATTGGTGGAGGCTGACCTGCCTGCAGAGTAAGGGGTTCAATCTCTCTCCCTCTCTCTCTCTCTCTCTCTCTCTCCCTCCCTCTCTCCCTCTCTTTCTCTTTCTCTTTCTGTCTGCTATTACAACCTTCCCACCACTATTTGCATTTCATTGGATTTCGCTAAGAGAAGGATCACAGATGTTTGTATGATAACATTGTGAATTCTCAAAAAGTAAAAAGAATGGCAAAGTCACAATGTAACATGTGATGTGTAGAGAGTTTATACAAGAGCTTCTAAATGTGTCCTCTGTAATTTTGTCCCATTTCTGCTCCCTTCGGTGTCGGTGGTCACCCATATGCTTAGAACTACCTCCCAGAATACCTGCTCCATTGCTTGCTTTTTCCCAAATTCTGCATCAGAATCCATTTTTTTAATGAAACATTGGGAACATCTTTATATTCCCCATGTTCAGCTGGAAGTAGCCAAGTAAGCATGCGCTACTCATAATTTTAGCATTTTGCTTCTGTTTACCCCACTGCTATTTCTTGATCTCTATGATTTCCAAGATAAAATCTGAACTTTAAGACTGCAGGAGCAAGAATCTGTCCATCTGGACATTAGAAACTACTATGCACTTATAAAATAATGGTTTCCACAGAAGAGAGGTGAGTACAGGGGTGAAATCCAGCAGGTTTTGACAGGTTCTGAAGAACCGGTAGCGGAAATTTTGAGCAGTTCGGAGAAGCGGTAGCGGAAATTTTGAGAGAACCAGCAAATACCACCTCTGGCTGGCCCCAGAGTGGGGTGGGAATGAAGATTTTGCAAAATCCTTCCCCCAGGAGTGGGGAGGGAATGGGGATTTTGCAGTATCCTTCCCCTGGAGTGGGGTGGGAATGAAGATTTTGCAGTATCCTTCCCCTGCCATGCCCACCAAGCCAGGCCCACCAAGCCACACCATGCCCACAGAACCGGTAATAAAAAAAATGGATTTCACCACTGGATGAGTAGAGAGAAATACACTTTGCTAGAAAGGGGATTCTTGGTGTGTTGCTAGATTAGGAGGAGACAGTCTGGCCATATTCAATACCCAAGTCAACTACAGTTGCCAAAAATCACCAGCAGGTTTCTTCTTAGTTGAGGTGGGAAAAAATGAACATTTTACATAATAGTACTCTTAAAATAATCTTGACATTATTATAGTAACAAAAACAGAACAACCTGAAATTCCTAACAAAACTGTAAAATAAAAAAGAGGCCATAGGCTTGCCTATTTTATGTGACACCTATGCATTTACTAAGTCCTTCCCTGCCTCCCAACTCATTAAGAACAATCCATACCTATTAGAAACATGCTATAGCCTGTAGAGTTGCAATCTACAACCTTTCCGTCATTTGATCTAATCCTGATCCCTAACTGTCTCAAGCTCCTTCTGTGCTTCATATGTTCAAGAACTTCAGAATTCAGAACATGAAAACTAGAAAGTCATACATCTTTGAATGGAAACAAGACAGCCATTGGTTGCTTCAATATGACGTAGGCGGGATAGGGACTTGAAAAGGAGGAATCCTCTTTCAAGGGGCTTGAGTAAGAAAGTAATTCAGAATTGGGTTTCTTAGGGTTGAGAATAAATTGTGGTATTTTAAGATGTCAGGAAATCCAGATTGTACACAGACAGGATTTCTAGATGAGAATCCATTTGAATCAATACCTTAATTAGGTTGGTTCAGAAATGTATGGTTCAGAATATGTACTATATACTGGAAAAAGTCTTAGCTCCCATGAATTTAAGACTTCTTTTCTTTCATTGGCTTTTAAATGTGAGGAATGTGAATTCGTTAGTAAGAATATAAAAACATAACATATAAAAGGCTCTCATCCTCTACAGAGTTTATATGCTCAGGAGTTCAAATGTTTTGGGATTACAGCTTCCATCATCTCCCTAAAATCAGGTCTGGGTTGATGCAAGAAAGAATCAAACAATATCTGAAAAGCTAAGATTTGGAATCTCTCCTTTATAGTATTTTTCAAGAACACTCCAGTTCTCCTTCTGCCTTGGTACCTGCTCTGTGGCATGTTCTCTCTATGTTTAGATGCGTGTGGTTTGATTCCCTCCTCCTTTTCTTTTTCTGATACTAACACGGTGCTATACCAGGTGACTCATCTTTTCTGCTCTTTTTCTTCCCTGCCTCTGTCAACTGCTGGCCCCTTTGCTATGCCTCTTCACCACCACCAGCTCAGGGGCTGCTGCTTCTGTCTCTGAGGACTCTGCTTTGCCTATTGCTGAGGCTGATGAACTGCTTCACAAGTAAGATCCCGGGGTAGGACTGCGGCTCCTGAATGCTAGGATTTAGGGTGGGGGACTGGACTAAGTGCCACTCCCCTTTGACATATGTGTGGGATGGCTTCCTCCAGCCTGAAACACTGAAACCTCAGTCAACATTATTCCCTGTCGCATAATTGCACCTCCAAGAAGTACTCTCCAGATGGAATGGTTGGGAAGAAATTGGCCATCCCAGCATACTAGATAAATTTTAATGTATGATCTTGAGGAGTTAACAGGTTGAGCTCGATATCTTAGTGGGAGGAAGGGATGAGTGGCTTTGTATCAGAATTGGTAAATGTGGGGAAAGTGGCTGGCATTTCCAGTAGAAATGACATGCATGTTTACAAATAATGGGTAGTCTCTGCCTACTTCTAACCAAGCCTTCATACATTATCACAGGTTTGTGTGTAAGAATAATGGGGTACTCTTCGAGAACCAGCTGCTGCAAATTGGGGTGAAGTCAGAATTCCGGCAGAACTTAGGTAAGTGTTTGTAGTAGGTTGAGTGCCATAGGCAAGTTGGGATTTGTTCAAGACTCTGAATAAATCCGACACATCCTGTGTCCTTATATGAGGGTAACCTTTTTTTAAAAAATGAGTACATTGTAGACAGGAAGTGGTCTTTTTTGAGTTGAAGTCTGCAAGACATGTTGTAGGGTTAGGTGGATGTTAGGGTTATATATGCTGGTCTCACCTTAACATTTCCTTGAAGAGCCAATATGAAGTGAACAGTTTTGTGATACCCAGTTTCTATTCCCCACTTACCCATGAAATTTCAAAAACAAAATATTCTGTATTTGCTAAATTGTATGTTCTAGGATAGTGCTGTAAGTGCAGATAGATAGATAGATAGATAGATAGATAGATAGATAGATAGATAAACAGACAGAGAGACAGACAGACAGACACAGACACACAATGTATATGGCTGCCCATACTACTTTATATGTGATTCTGGTAGGCATACACAATTAAAACTAAGTTCAACCATTAAAACCAATTAAATTAATTTAAAACTACAGTTAAAAGCTAAATAGAAAGATAAGGGATAGTGCAATCTAAACTTTTTTTTTGTAAATATTTTTTTATTTTTTTCCAAACATAAACATAAAATATAACTTTCAAGAACAGAGTTTTGATCCAGTCATAGATGGTTAACATGCTTACATTCTTTTAACACGCTCTATTCCACTTTTCCATTACATCTTTTAAAAGTTTAAAACAGAAAAAAAAAACAAATTTAAACATAAAATTCTAACATTTTCATCTAAACAAATCTAATATATCAATACAGTTTTAGCTTCAAATTAAATTTTAACTCATTATCTCTGTATCTATATCTCATCAATATCCAATTAATTGTTAACAATATTCTAGTCTCTTATATATACCTTACAATTTTATCACCAGAATTATCAAGTTCAATTTCAATACAACTCCATTTTGTTAAAATTTATAAAACACAATTTTATCAACATCTTAATTATTTGACCCTTTTTATCAAATCACAGTATCTTAAACTTTCCAATTTAATATCCCACTTATTACACAGTTTTATCACAAGAACATATTACTTATTCTTTTCCAAGTTATCAACTCTTTTGAGATTATTCCCAATATTATCTCCTCCCTATCTCCCCACGTTATAGGCTGATTTCCAGCATATTGTATTTGGCTAGTTTCTAGCATAATCTTCTCCCAGACTCCCTCCATTGTTTGGCTGACTTCCAGCATATTTTATTTGGCTAATTTCTAGCATAGTCTCCTCCAGAGCTCCTTCCGTTATTTGGCTGATTTCCAGCATATTTTTCTCCAACTCTCCTCCTTTTGCTTGGCTGATTTCCAGCATTTTATTGGTTGAATTCCAGCATTTTGTGTTTGGCTGATTTACAGCATAGTCTCCTCCAACTCTCCTACCATTGTTTGGCTGATTTCCAGTGTTTTAATTATTTTCCCACTTATTTCCTCCGAGTCTCTAACTCTTATCTAGTTAGTATCCTTCACCTCATTATTTTAGCTTTCCCTTACATCATAATTATCTATTTGATCTTTATGTCTCAACATATTCATCAAAATTAATTCTTGTTATATTTCATAGTAATCATCATTTCCAATATTTGTTGAATTAAATCACAATTTATCTCTATCATCTGTGTATTTCATAGTTTCATTCAATAATATGTTAATCAACCATAGTCACCAGTCTAACTTTGTTTGCAGAGTATAGCGTATTACAACAAATAATAGGTTTTCTTAAAGTTATCTCACGTTAGTATACACTTCTCATTGTAATTTTTAACCACTTAGTATATAAATCCCTATTTTAATTGCCATTTATTATTTCTTTCTTTATTATTCAAAAAACCTTCCTGTTTTAATCCAAAAAAAGGAAAAATAAAAACCTTTTATTCCTTTAAGCTTTTAAGCATTACATTACAATTTAATTACATTTAGTTTAAATCTATTTTGTTTCTTCTTTTTCCTGCCTGTCCACCTATTCCACTTCAAAGTTCATCTATTCAAATTAAAAGTGCTACATATCACTTTAATTCTCTTAAAATGTCTGCTCCAAGCGTGATGTATCCACTTCCTATCTTGTAATCATGCGCCACACCTTCTTTGCTAAGTCTGTAAATTTCCATTATAGAAAGGGTCCAGGATCTTTCTTCTTTCTTCTTAAAATCACCCAGAACAGAATAAGAATTTCTAAAATCCATTTGTCTAATGTTAATTCCAAAGTAATCATAATAATCCAAAATAGAAAGCCATTTAGACTATTTCTTTTACAAGCAGAAAGTAAAGTCTCTTCAATCAACCCCCCCGCCCCCGCGCCTTTTTCTTGCTAGGCCAGTTAGTTTCAGTTCTAGTAAATCCAGAGTGTTTCTTCTTTCTTCTTTTTAAAACCACCCAGCGACAGAACAGGAATCTTCAAAATCCTTAAATCTAAAGTTAATTTCAAAATAATCCAAAGTAAAACTCCATTCATAGTGTTTCTTTTCCAAATAGAAAGGAAATTTCTTTAATCCACATTCCGCCTAGTCACTGCAGACTCCATAGCTACAATGTAGCCGTTCATCTGCCTTTCTTCATTAACTTTCCAAAGTTGTTAACTCCCCAAAAAAAAGGCACAAAAAAAATGTTTCTCCAATCCATTCCAATTAGAAAAATAGGGAAAATAAAATCCAATTTTCTAATTCAGTAAAAGCCAATTCTTCCGAATCAATTATACTAAAAAATTCTAACATGGGTCATTTATTTCCAGTTAATTATTCCGTGTCAAATTTTCAAGCCCCAAAGCTCTGTAGCCGCTTTTTAAGTTTTGGGTTTTTATTTTTTCTTTAAAAAAAAAATTCTGTTGTTTCTTGCCTGGGTCGGTGTCACTCACCCAGCTTCGAAAAACTCTTCCTTTCCTCTTCTCTCCTGCATATTCTTTTCACGGTCCGCTGCAGCTTTGCGGCAGCCGCCATGGCTGCCTACCCCCACTGCCGACTTCGAGGATTCCCTCTGGCTTCCAAGGAACTTGCCTGTTCCTCTAAGCCTTCCGAGGTGCTCCTCGTCTCCCCCTATCCCTCCAATACAGGGTTGGTCCGATCGATTGGTGGTTTGTCAGTCGGGATTTCCGCGGGCTCGTTAGAGCCTGCCATAGCCCTGACTGTAGTGCTGCGGCGCCGGACCGGAAGTCCAGTGCAATCTAAACTTCTACACAGTGCAACCATTAATAGACTTCACACTTCACAAGCCCAATGACACATCCAAGTTTTGAGTGTATTCTGGAAGGACAGCAGAATTAGGACCTTTCTCGCCTCAGGAGAAATACCGTTCCAAAGGGCAGAAAAAGCTTTCTATTGAGTCCTGCTAAATGAATCTCCTCAGCCAATGGGACTCAAAGCATACTGCTTCTGAGAGGCCTGATGGGATGAGTAGATTAATTGGAAAGGCAGTCCCCTATATTGCTAAGAACACCAATACTTTCCCATTATAAAAAGGTAGAATGGCTCATTGCTAGGTCTGGCTGGGTCTTTACAGCCTTTCTCCAGACTCTATAACTGTACCCCATCTTGTTTAAAAAATTGTTTTAAATCAACTTTGTGTGATTCCTTATCAGATATTTCACTTATAGTTCACTAAAGACAAGGTTTTCTATTCTGCATGTGATACCCATTATCCACAGAAACACACTTAGTCACTGAATTAATGCAGTTGTTTGGATTTGCACAATATATTGAACAGATTGGTTCATACAACTCTCAAAGCCACAAGTAGCAAAAATGAATGAAGCCTAATAGCATTTTAAGGTTTTTATGTCTTAGTGGTTTGTGTGAATCCATAGTCTTTAACAGTTGCAAAAAGAAAAGAAAATGTTGCCTAAATTTCATAATCTTAAGCAAGAAAGTGAGGAAAGGAACTGATAAATAGAAATGACAGTATACAACACAAAGATAGGTGGGGGTAAATGGCAGAGCCCTAATTTGGATGGATTGTGAGGAGGATGTATTCTTTCCAGTCCAAATGTGCTTGAATTATATAAATTGTAACAGTTTGTTTGATTTATTTAAATTAAATTAGGCTATTTGTAAATTACAATTATCACTGAACACAGCAACCTTTTTTTTAAAAAAATAATTTTTATTATAAATTAAAAACAAAAAACAGAAAAATGACTATAACAAGACAAAATCACATACATACAACTGAGGGTGATTCAACCCCCATATATATACAGTTTCTAAATATTACATATCATCATACTACAGATTCGATTAGGTTTATCATATTGCATCTTGCACTTGTTAATCTTCTTATACCTTCTTATATTTAATATTACCTTATTTATATTTAGTTTGCTATTTACATATCTATGCCACATGCTTTCCTAACATCTATCTCATGACATTTTTACTTCTATCCATTGGTACATTTATCCCAGCTTTGATTGAAAGTTGATTCTTGTCTATCTTTAAGAATATATGTTAATCTATCACATTCTGCACACCACAAAATTTTGTAAATAATCATCTGATCCGATGGTACTTCTTTCCCTTTCCAAAGTTGCACATATGCAATTCTAACCGCAGTGGTAATATGTATGAAAAGGTACCAGTCTATTTTCCTTAGGCCCCCAGGGTTTATTTCTAATAAGTAGACCTCTGGTCTCAATTGAAAGCTGACTCCTGTAATCTCCATGAGCCAATCTTTTATCTTGCTCCAATAGTTTTGGGCTTATAGATATGTCCATCATTGGTGGTAAAATGTACCCCTGGCTGACCCACATTTCCAACATTCTGCTGAAGTTCCAGGGAACATCTTTGCAATTCTTGCTGGTGGTATATGCCATCTATATAACATTTTAAATATATTTTCTTTGAAGGACACTGCCATTGTCATTTTTGCATTTCTGTTCCATATTTGTTGCCATTTTTCCAAATCTAATGAATATCCGAAGTTCCTCCCCCAGGCTATCATCGAGTCTTTAACTATTTCATCAGCTACAGATCGGGACAGGAGGAGGTTATATACCTCGGTGATACAACACAGCAACCTTTGATGGCACCACAGAAATATACTTTAATAATGGTTAAAAACTCTGAATAATTAGATTTTTTTTTGGTGAAATGTTTAGTAGTCCCTCAAAATCACACTGTATTGTTTTACGTTTCCTTTGGTTTTGGGGGTTCACTGATTGATATCAAAGACATTGCAATACCAACTATAGACTTGTGTACTGCCTGAATTCAGGCACTTGTAATTAAATAAACTATGGCGCAATGCAAGAAAGTATGGGCCACGGCCATCACATAATATATTTCCATCCTTCTAGGCCGAATGTATCTTTTTTATGGGAACAAAACATCCGTCCAGTTCCAGAGTTTCACCCCAACAGTCAGTTATCCTGGTGACCTGCAGAACCATATCCTTTTATGTATGGTGCTAGTAGTGAGAAAAAGAAGAGTTTGTTTGGGGTGGCTTTCAAGCCCTCGGGTACAGTATTCTGTTTGTGGACTGCTCAGAAGCAGTGATAACCTTTTCCTTAGCCCAGTTCACAGCTCAACATTCAGACGAAAACAGTGGAGCCACTGGTGGAGGGAGGGGCTCAAGTTCAACAGGTCCTGAACATTGAATGCCTGAGTGATTTCACGGAGGCCCCCCTTATCAACATCAAATTCCGGTATTGTTGTTTGATATCTCAGCCTAATCTTCAATTCTAAAGAAGAAAAAGTTTCTATAACTGAGCAATCAAAGGCATTTCAAAGTGGTTGCAGTCGGAGCCTGCATATCCACTTTTGTGTTTGCACAGAGACCACTGAAGAATCAGAATATGAAAAGCTGGAGAGGCTGGGATTCTAACCTTCAGAATTATGGCCAAAACCAAAACCAAATAAGTAGTATTTCTAATAATCACTAATTTGCATTTTAATTTTTGCCTTGACATGTGTTTGCTTTGCGCATCCCTGTCTCCCACATTTCCGTGAGCTGCATTTTGTAAAATCCCATCAGCCATGAATTTATCCTCTTATATCCTACTTCTGCTAATTATTTCAAAATATGTTTGGACTGGTCAATATTCTAGGAAGCCCCCAACAGAAAACAATCCCCAAAACCTGCTTCCACTTTTGATAGTCAGGGGCCTCTTATCCTAGGAAATGGATATGAGCAGTAGTTAACAATAACCTCATTCTTCTTGCCTTTATCCCCCTTTTAAATTGTCAATAATGTTATTAAATAATGCAAACTCATGGGTCTGTTTGTCCTTATTTCTCATTTCTGATAGCTATGGCGGGACATTGCAGAATCTCACTCTCAAATTGCCTATCACTGTCAACAAGTTTTTCCAGGCAACAGAGATGCAGTCGCAAGACTTTTTCCAGCGCTGGAAACAGCTCAGCTTGTAAGTTTGCACAATGTGAAATAACTGGAAATAAGGACTCACAAATCATAGTTTGTATATAGATAGTCCTTGAATTATGACCATAATGGAGTTTGGCCATTATGATCGCAAGTGGTAATGGCCATTAAGCGAGATCTTGCTTAACAAACCTTGTTCTTCCTCATTTGGGAGTTAAATGAATGTGTGGGTTGTTAAGTGAAGCAAGAGGTGCTTTGTGAGTTGATGAGGCCCTGAGAGGCCTAGCGCAGGCTCAAGCCTGCCTGTCCTGTCCTCCCAAGACCTCCCCCATCCTGAAATACCCCATGCTCCATTTCTCACCCTTGAAATTCCCACAATCCTGCTTTGTCTCCCCCCACTCAGTCCTCATAGACCTTTTTTCCCCTAGTCTGGTCCCCACAGGGCTTCCCCCACACCCTGACTGGAAAGTCTATGAAAACTATATTAGGTCAGGCAGCAATGTGGCGTGATTCCAGAAGCAGCTGCCATTTCTTGAGCAACTAGAATTCAATGCAGTCTAGAAAATGGAGGCCACTTCTGAAATTGCACTATGCAGTTATTCATATTGCAGTGCTGCTGAAATCTTCAAAAGGCAAATATGTGATGGGTGATAGGTGCTAGGGATGCAGCCCTAGTCCTACTGGGACTGGGATGGGAAGTGGCCTGTGGGGATCTGGACCTGGAGATAGGTGGGAGGAAGTGTTGCAGCATCCCTGTAGTCGGTTGTAAAGGCAAACGACTTCAGGAGAGCTGCAACAACTGTAATCTCAGAATGGGTCATAAGTAGCTTTTGAAGGATCCACCATAACTTTAAAAAATTACTAAGCAACCCATCATTAAGCAAGGACTTAATGTGAGAGAAAAAGGGACATGGTGGGTTTGTTTTTTCAAAGGGTGGGATATTTAGAATTCTTCAGCCAATCAATCAGTGAATACACATGAATTTGGCAAAGTTCTTCCTTTTTTTAATTTTATCTTTGCCTTTTAAAATTGTCACTGTAACTAAGTAAATGGTTCGACCATCACCATATATGACTGAGGTGCAGAAAGTATGTAACAGGATAGATGACTAAAAAAATAGGGCCTGAATTACTGATCTGATCCTCTTCTGCAGGCCACAACAGGAAGCTCAGAAAATCTTCAAGGCAAACCACCCCATGGATTCAGAAGTGACAAAAGCAAAAGTAAGTTGTTTTGAATGCTACGAAAGACTTGCAAGCTTTTATTTATTTCAGGGCAATTAATTCAGTTATTTTAATTTCAAATCAGGATATGTCTACAGTACTAATTTGCTCAGATGAGTGAAGATTAAAGCTTTGGACATTGTGATTTTCCAGGGCAATTATGGAACACATTTTCTTCAATTGTTTAGTATTAGTTTGGGAATATTAGTGTATTATATTTAGGACTGGTTTTTTTAGGTTTTTTTTTTTTTAATATCAAATCAATGCATGAACAGTGTGGCATCTGGGCATCATACATTCCAACACAAACAAAACTGATCAAATTAAGGATTATTATTATATTCAGTCAATTTATGAAATTCCCATTACAATATACATCTATCTTAGGTTACAGTCTATCATTATTCAATTATTCCACCTATTTCTCATTATTACTTCCATTTTATCAACTAAAAATGTAATACATTAATATTCCCTTTATTTCTCTCTCTTACTCTAGTTTTTAATCATATCAACCTATATTCAAAAGCTTTTTCTTTCTTTTCTGTCTAACTTCTAATCATATCATCTGCCTAAAAGAAAAGAAAAAGAGAACGAGCACAAAGAGGGAGAGGTAGGGAAAGGTAGTTCAAAACAGCAACCAGGAGCAGGAATCATCCTTCCATCATCTCTTGCCTGCTTTATATTTTAATTGCTATGCTTTAAAAAAAGAGAGGTGAAGGGAAAAGCAAGTCAAAGCAGCCATAAAAAAAAGTAATCCTCTACCCATCATCTCTTGCCCTTTGATACTTCAATTGCTATGCTTTTTTTTTTTTTTTTGGCTTGTCTCCCCCATTCCTCTCTTAAGTCTTCATCTATTTCTATTTCTTGGATGTCCCATCTAAGTATTCCTCCCATCTCTATCCTCTTCCACTGCCTATTTTTTAAGATTTTTATTGAGGCCCCTGCTTCCATTTCAGATATATCTTCCAACTCTTTTAATATATTTTTCCCCTGGTTTAATTCATCCATCATTATTATTTTCATTATAATCTCTTCCTTGTCTTCTTCCTTGACTTCTTTCTTCTTTATTTCTTCTTCTAACTCCTCTTTCCTGGGCATCTCGGTCTATAATCATCATCCCTTGTATAGTTTTTTCCATTAGATCCTTAAATCCTTTGTCCATAATGTCTTTTATATTTTGATAAAGTGATCCCATCTCCTGAACAATTCCACTCATTGTATCTTATTTTTTTAAGAAGATTGATTTTTCTCCAACAGTCCAAAAATTATTTCTTTAGACTTCCCTTCAAGGGGTTCAAATGTCTATTTACTTAAATCACTTCTTTGCAGTTTCCTCTTTTGTCAGCAGGTGGCACTCTCCATTTAAATTTCAATCACTAATTTACCAGTGTATTGTCCTTGCGTTGTACAGGAAATACGAAGCAAAGTAAGTTTTTTTTCTTTTTTTTTAATATGTAGATAAATCCAATGTTTAAAAATACCTTCCCAGTAGCGCTTCTTCCCAGTTTAGGAGTCTATTTATTTCATAATCTGTTGTTTATTCTCTTACAGCTTTCATTCCGGTTTGGTATTTACAAACAAAAAACATCCCAAATTGCTTAAGCGCCACTTTAATACTCAGCTCTGGGCAAATAGTTCTGATTATTTCTTGGGATACAATTTAAAACATAAGAAAGATCCTCTCCCCCAGTTCCACCACAGCTCACCTTCTTCTCTCCAGCACCAATCTTAGCTATTATTTTCGATTTGTCCCTGCTTTGTAGCAGCCATCTTTAGGCTGCTGCTTCTTCTTGCCGTGGCTAAGGGGAAATAGAAACCCCAGTCCAGACAGGAGAGCTGCATCTCTCCCCAACTCACAGGGTGCCCCCCCCCTTTACTTCTCCTCCCCTTCAGGGTGGCTTAGGCTCTTTCCAGAACATGAACAATTCAGCACAGGGAACGTGGAGACCTGTTTCTCAATGTCTGTATCACAGGGACGTCAACCCTGCCCCCCTATATTTAGGACGGTTGATTTTTCCATTGATCACCAGATTTTTTTTCTTATGAAAATTGGCATAACATCAAGCTAGAAGAGGCAGCCATTGTATAAATGTCTGCTTTGCAGACTTCTGAAACAGTTTTGCAGGTATAACTTTCTCCCATTATTAGCTTTCTAAGGTGGATGTAATTTGCAGTGAGACCCTTTATTGCAATTGTATAATTCCAATTAAGTTCCAGTCTATTCCTCCAACAGCTGTTAGGTTTTGGCAGTGCACTCCTGGAGAAGGTGGATCCAAACCCTGATAACTACGTAGGAGCTGGAATCATCCAGACAAAAGCACTGCAGGTTGGATGCTTGCTGCGACTGGAACCCAATGCTCAGGCACAGGTGAGAGCTCCTAAGAACTATGGGACTGAAGGCCTGAATTCAGGCATACAAGTTGGCACTGAAATAAAAGCATAAAAATTGAGAAACAGAGACTTCTGGGAGTTCTAAGGAATGGAAATATAGATAAAACTGAAGAAGTGGTGTAGCTGAAAGCTCACCAAACCACCAAACTAATGTGAATAACTGAAGGGACATAATGTTTAAACTAATCTCTTTTAACCATCTTTCCTTTATCCTTCCTGCAGATGTACCGGCTGACCCTTCGTACCAGTAAGGAGTCTGTTTCAAAGCACCTTTGTGAGCTGCTTTCCCAGCAGTTCTGAGGCATCTGCCACATCATAGGAAGGGGAGGCCATTCCTGCATACTAGATGCCTCTGTACATCTCATCCCAACATTCTCCAAACCAGGGGCCTCCAGAGACTGTACTGCTCCCTGCCTGTTGTTGTGATAACCTCTGTGTTCTCATTGCCTAGCCCGGGCCAGCATCAAGAGGGATAAGCGATGGGGGAGCAAAAGTATGGACCCTTGGTTGGACAAAATCAAATTGGGTTAGGGGAGGGATGATGGGTATTGGTGCAGGGCATTCTTTCAGTAGTAATCATCCCCTTGGGCAAAAGGGCAATTTTTGGAAGAAAGCTAGCTTTCGTCCCATGCTATAAACTGGTCCATCTCATTTTGGGATGAGGCTGAAATCTGTGGTCTTAATTCTTCACCCATTACCACTACTTTTATATGATTTAAGCTGGCATTTTAATTTTGTTTACAATATGTACTTTTAGTTTCTCACCCATAGACTTTCTCCTTTCTGCTGTGGAAAGGGATAGCTTCTCTGGCTCCCCTTGAGCTGGCTGGGGGGAAGGAATAGGATTGTGTGGGTCTATGGGGAGGAAGGGGTATTCTTGTAGGCAGTCGTTTTGTGTTTCTTTGCGTTGTGTGTTTTCCCCATGGACAGGGATGTAAATTCTCCTTTTCCTTTGCTATGATCATTCCAGTGTTACAGTTACGTGTATTTGTGGGAACGTAATTTTGACAGCATCCTGCCTCTTTCTTCAGCTCTAGAAGGAAACTACATGAAGATGATAGGAAAAGAGACAATTGCTTTCCTCTTCTGCCTCCCCTCACCATCTTTTCAATTCCCAGGAAGAAGTGCCTCAAGCAGGTACAAGAGTTTGGGAGATGGACTCCGGAATGCTGCCCTCCGTGCATTTTGGAAAAGAGGGGAAGGGTTCAGATCATGCTAATTTGGGGGTGTCCCAGCTTTCCATGCTGGCCCGGGCTCCATGTTACTCTGCTGTGTAGGTGTTAACTAGCGCATCTTAGTTTATCTGGGTTTTGAATGCCTGTATCTATCTCCATGTGACTCTAATAAAACCGTGAGAGTGGGGGAGAGCCAGAATCAAGCCAGGCTGGGTCCACCCCACACCGCTGACTGATTTGTTGCATACTGCTCTTTATATGTGGACAGGGTAGAAATGGATAGAGAACAGTCCCATACCATACAGTGTGCCTGGCATTAGCATTTGCAATAGGATATTCAGCTAAGTTATATAGAACTAGTTACATGTAAGTTTGAGTCTTGCCAGGATTGCTTTCACCATGTAGTGGAAAGCATGGAAGCTCTCTCTTCCTTTATGCAAAGATAGGCAAATATGTATGCAGAAGAAAATAATGTCTTCCTCATTTGATGGGGTCCTCATTTATAAACCACTTATTCAGTGACCATTGAAACTTACAATGACACTGAAAAAGTGGCATTCATGACTGGTCTTTAATTTACAATGTCCTGCAGTCATGCATTTGCCATTTGCAACATTTTGCCAGCTTTCTACAAGCAAAGTCAATGGGGAAGCCAGCAGATGGTGATCATATAACATCCTCACTTCATGATGGCATGAACTTTACTTAACAGTGACAACTAGAGTTGCCAGAATTTTGTTACTAAGCAGTGCAGTCATGATGTCATACTTTACAATTGTTATTGCCTACAAATGTACTCCAGTCCCAATTAATATTGTGAGGGCTGGTAAGTGGAGGAAATCATCTGAAAGGGCTTTTCCCACTCCCACCTGTAGATACAGTTTTAAAAAGTGTGACAATTAAGAAAGTGGAAGACATGCCAATCATTCCAGTTATGTTCCTCATAGGTGTAGAAAGCACAGACTTTGCAAAATTCCACTTTCTCATTGCTTTGCCCTTTGAGATCTCCAAAAGCTAAGCCCAACATAAACAGTGTGTTCCTCATGACCAAAGTCTTTGGAAAAAAAAAATAGTTACTCCTTACTATGATGACTCTCTCCCCCCTCCCACCCCTATGCACGGTCCAAGACTGAAGCAAATGAGTCTCTCCCCTCTGCATCTGGCCTCCTGGCTTGGTTGGTCTAACTCCCTCAAAATTCATGAGAATATTTTAAGGTAAATAGATCAAAATGGCCCTATTCAGTATACTTTTTATTACACAGTAAAAAAAAAAAACCTTGTATATGATCAAGGCTCTTTGCATGTTCTAATGAAACAATGACAGAAGCAAATGCAGAGTGTATAAACAGCTAGCTATAAATAAGGGTAGTATCAATTTCTGTAAACATAACTCTTTTCCCTCTCCTGCACTGATTCATACACAGAGTTATAGGTGAATGCATGAGAGGTAGTTCATGCAGTGGTTGGAATGCAGTGTTGCAGGCTAATTCTGCTGGCTGCCAACAGTTCGATCCTGATCCCTTCAAGGTTGACTCAGCCTTCCATCCTTCTGAGGTCGGTAAAATGAGAACCCAGAATGTTGGGGGCAATATGCTAATTCTGTAAACCACTTAAGAGAGGGCTGTAAAGCACTATGAAGCAGTATATAAACCTAAGTGCTATTGCTACTACTATGCTGAAATGTATTTAAAAGGAAAATTTAGTTCAGCAGTTCTGTCACAGTGCAGCTTCCATATCTATTTATTTATATCCCGCCATTATTATTATTATTATTATTATTATTATTATTATTATTATTATTATTATTGCAAGATGTGAACTTATATTTCTTTCTCTTTTCCTCACAACAACCCTGTGAGGTAGGTTAGGCTGAGAGAGCATAATTGGCCCAAGGTCACCCAGCTGACTTTCATGCCTAAGACAGGACTAGAATTTGCAGTCTCCTGGTTTCTAGCCTGGTGCCTTAACCATTAGATCAAACTGGCTCTCAAGATTAATTGCTTTATTCTACATAATTATATCATGGTTAGGGCTAAGTCTGACCCAAACACCTTAGTGTATAATGTATAATAAGTTACAGGAGACAAAATTGTGTTAGTACATAATGTTCATTAAAATATGGGAGACAAAATTCTTACCGATGTTAAACACATGGAGAATAGAGACCAAAGACTAGTCATCACCTACAGCTGTATTAGCTGTATTACCTCCTACTTACATAAGAGGGTAGAAGAATTGAATTGCATTGAATTATTCACTTTCTCCTGTTTCTGAAAATATTTCCATAAATTCAAAATCCTTCTCTGCAGCCTAAATCATCATTTGCCACAGAGAAAATTTCATTACAACATTTGAATGAAAATATGTCATTCTAACCATACTGAGGGGCTCTAGCTCGCCAGTCCAAATTTCATCATCAAGTTCAACAAGGTAAGTCAAAAGGCAGAATCTTCAGCTGTGAGAGCCTGTAGTGTGCAGGTTGCTAAGGATCGTAAAGCAAAGGTAGGTACATCTGACTTCAAGATTAAGAAGAGCTGGTGCTGCCTCCCATGGATAACGTAGGCTTTGTGCGTAGTATAGACCATATAACAGTGCTGAGGACAGTGGGGAAAACCAGCATGAAAGTCCTCCTGCAGAGGGACTAGAGAAAAGAAGTATTTATGTATTCATTTAATTATATTCTGCCTATATTATTTTTACAAATAATTCAAGATAGTGAAGATATCCAACATATTTTCCTCCTCCTATTTTCCCCACAGTATCCTGTGGGGTCTTTTGATTATGTTCTCCAGGAACCTCTCAGGTTTGGTATAAATGCCCCAAAGAAATGCAACAAAAAGATCAACTCTGGGATGTACTGCTAGATATTAAAGAATGCTGCTATTTACTCTAAAAAGTATTTCAACTTTCAACTATTTTAGTTTTATTAAAGGATATACATGGCCACCAAATTTGTCATGTCCAATTCAAGCACAAATTTGCCTATTGATTCTTTTACTCACACGGGTCTTCTTCCACTTTTTATGAATAGTCAAATGTTTAAAAGCTCAGTGTGCAAATATTTTTCTCAACAGAAAGATGGGAACATACCTGTGTATTCTTCTTGTTTCTCGCAAGGAAAGTATAAGGAAGTAACTAAAGCATAGAAAGAACGGAGGGCACAAAGCCGAATCTTCATGGACATTTCAGATCCTATAAGAAGGAGATTAGGATGAGATTTTAATAGGCCACCCTTTCATATCCCATAAATTGTCAGCATTTTGTGATTTTCATAATTACTAAAATAGAAGGCGTTCCTAATTTGTCTCCTCCTAGTACAAGAATGTATGAGCTATACCTTCAGTTGAAGCTCCATGAGGATGCACCGTAAAGAGGCTTTTCCTTTGGTCTTGATTAATTAGCAGTAACCTGTAAAAGATGAACCATGGCTTATATCTGGGGAAATAATGATAAAAGTACTGCCCCTGAATGTCACAGGAGACTTTAAAAAGAGGACAGAAAGTGGTTTAACAAACACTGAGTCCACATGCTAAATGAAATCAGTTTCTTGGACGACCTAGAAATTTGAAACTCACCCCAGGATACCAGGAGAAAGGACAATACCAGGTTGTAGGCAACTGGCAGAGCCTCTGACAGTTGCCTTCAGCAGATCCAGCAGTGGTTGCCAAAATTGATTAACTAGCTGGGGAAAGAAAGAAAAGTTTCAACAGACATTTGAACTTCAAAGATCAATGGGCATCTTGCTATTTATATACCCCTTAGGCAACTCCAGCACGCTGAAATCATACCACTGAAAGTCAACAGCAAATGGCCACTATTGTTGACTTTTTTTTTTTTTTTTTTACTTCTCTGGACTTTAAAGGGTATGAGTGAGAGCAAAAGCCAGCAAGAAATAAATTGCTCCCATTCCCATCCTTAAAATCTCCAAAGTCAAGTAGAAAATGTTATCACAGCTCTCCACCCAGAAATTTGGGGGGCTGCATTATGGCCACTAATCTGAAGTAGCTGCACACTACTGACTTCAAGCATGCCTCCTTCATTAAACCCATCATGTAAATCAGCAATGGCCAACAAATAAAACAGTAAATTTAACCAACAGATGGACCAGTTCCAAGTGTACTTTAAGAAGGGTGATAAACTGCTCTTCTAGATAAAGAGATCAGATACATTTGAAATACAGCACACTCACCTCATCAGTCAGGCACTGTAAGGAGGGATTAGGCCCACAGAGCAATACTACTTCCATATCAGGCACAAGCTGAAAGGTCAGGAAACGGTGCGGAACCTACTGGAACAAAAGGACAGAGAAAAAATAGAAATATGGACTTACATATCCTCACTTCCTCCTCAAATCTTTAACCTGCTCACCGTGGGACTGCCTTGGGGAAGGTAAACAGGTAGATCACGGGAAGTATGTGGAGGAAGGGAACGTACAAGCCACACCAGCAGCATGGCCTCTGGGGCTGCAAGTTGCCACCACTGTTCAGTTGCACATAAGATATGACTGCCCACAAGCAGGCAACCAAACCGGGATTCTGCTGCAGAGGCAAAAGCTTCTAGGCATTCCTGGAGCAAGAAAGAACAAGACAGCACTAAGATTTGTTTCTAATTCTCAAAATCCCCCTTATCTCTCAATTTGTAACTTTCATTATTATAAGAAGTAAAACAGATGATAAGATGCAACAAATAACTTTAGAGTGGGCACTATCAACACTTCCTTTATTTCCACTTAAATCTTCTTGGCATTGAACAGCTACTGTACAAATCCACAAAAGTAGTTGCTTTGGCAAGGAAGCAACAACAGATGTAAAATGTATGTTCATGCCTGAACTATGTTCATCAGATTTGAAATATTCCAAATTTCTAAGTTAATTTAAAGTAAGTTTTTACTTTAAAAGTTTTTGATGGAGAAATTGTTCATAGATTTATTTTTCCAGAAGTATTTTTCTATCAGCTTCCAAAATCCCAGACTGAAAGACTGAATGTGTTGAGACATATTGAAGGAGGGAAGAGAAAATTAGATGGTCCCACCTGCAGAATTGCTCTGGAGGGCATCACAGCACATTCCACACACTGGGTCAGATCAGCACAGCTATTGCCCGGGTCCAGGAAACTGTCAATCAGTTTATAACATGACTGGAGAATTGTGCAAGAAATAATTAAATGGCAACGGATTAAAATATTCCAAACAACTGGTTTATTAGGCAGTGAAATGAACAGTAAGAATTACCACTAATTCACTTCTTCTATTGCTAGAATTTTTTTATGTAACATAGGCCTGCAGAAGACATAACTGCTGCAAACTAAAGGCAGGTGGTTCCAAGAGCAAAGAGTAGGCATAAAATATTCCTCTATATAAGATTTGATATAAAAGCATCAGCAAGAGTCTCTCAACTGACCAAAGAGTCTGTTATAGCGGGTGGGGCAGGGGAGAGAAACATTTCCTAAAGATGAATCCTTTGTTATCTCCCAAGTAAAAGTTCCTCTGCAGCCCACATTTTTGCCTTCCATTTTCATATGATATACACCTATTCCTCTCTTTACATTTCTAGTGATAGTTAGGGCAGGGACATTACCTTTAGATCCTTTTTGAGACGTTCAATGTTACGAACATGTGTTAGTTCCTCCAAGCCCAGAACTAGTACCTGCATTAAAATACATCATGCCATTCAGATGCAGAAACAAGCCCTTGGGAAATTGGATGTCTTTAGAAGGGAGAACAAGAGCATAGGAAAGATATTTTCATACTTATCCTAAATACTACAAACTTTTCCTGTAAAAGTAGACTAATTGATCTTCTATAAAAAGAACCTCTAGGTTCATCACCATTTATTTCCCCATGATGAGAAAAATCTGGCTTGTATAGGCTCATAGGATTTTTAACCATGTGCATACATATAGTATATATGAACATATAAAATAACTGTTTTACTTGAAATTATTTATTTGCCCAATGGACTAGGTCAGTGATAGAGAACCTCTTAGACAAACTGAGTATGTGCGCATGCCCAAACTGAAAAGTGTGCGTATGAATGTGCACATGCACGGACATGTGAGCACATGCACGGATATATGTGCATGTGTGGACATGCGCGCATGCGCAGCACAGACCCATAGAGCAACTGGCCGGCGGGAGGCAGGGCATCCCAACACCAACATCACGACAAGAGGTAAGATCTTTTTCTTTCGTGAGCTTCTGTTTCATTGTTTTTAGGGAAACAAGCTCATGAAAGAAACACCATAGAGATCTGACCTGGGGTGATGGCGCACATGCCAGCAGAGAGGGCTCTGTGTGCCACCTCTAGTACGTGTGGCATAGGTTCACCATCATGGGACTAGGTTTATCTTCCAATTTCCTTTACAGAGGTCATTTTTGATCACTCACCATGGCATTGAAAACATTGTCAAGAAGCCTTCCAAGACTGAAGTCACTGGCATCATCTTCTGAGGACAAGACAATGAGCGTGATACTGGGAACAACAAAAGAGAAATTGAAGATAGTGTCTGGGTGCAAAATATTTAAAGCAGATAGACAGAAAAACATATTTCCCATATTTTGCAAGTTTTCAAATTATGTAAAAGAAATCCAATATTTCACCAAAGCTTACTGGAACTTGAAAATCATTAAGAATAGATAAAATAGCTGCAAGAGATTGATAATTTCTAGGAATACCCTCAACTCAGCTGGAATGTCCAGTCAGTAGAAACTGCTTTGTGAATACAGAAGTAGGAAAGAGAATTTTGTTAGAAGCTTTCTTATATTTCCCTCTACTCCCTGAGCTGTCTTTATAACAACTCTGTAAATAGGAATTTGTACCTGAAGTTGTTTTTTTCTTCCTTCATTCCAACCTTTTCCCATTTTTATACTGTGTATTTAAGAGCTCTGGAAATCTAGAAATATATATTTAGTTGAAAAGATGAATAAAAACTACTGATGTGGCCCAATCTGCTATGTTAATCTGAAATAGTTGGAATAATTTCTCTACATATAAAATACATTTTGAAGATTAATAGAACTGGAGAATGAAATAAGATTCCCAGTTTACTCGTTTTCAGCTCTTTTTCATTTTAGCCATTCTAGTTTAGAAAAGATGTCAGAAGTCTAAAATAAAGGCAGCATAAATAATGTATCTTGAAATGGCAAGAATAAAGAACAATTTTTTCTTAACCCTAGCCCTTTCTAACTCTTCCTCCTAAACTGAAATAATTGCACTTTGGTGGGAAAAAAATGCAAAATAAACCTCCCTGAACCTAAGCAAGCATGAAGAATGAAAACCTTTTTCTATATTGTCTTAGCATGCAATAAAAGTTATAACAACATAAATATATGTTAGAATGCCTGCTTCAATAAGAAGGCCCAATGTTGTATCATGAATGAATGGGATATCCAAATAAAGAAAATAAAATTGAATTGTGGGTATTTATATATCGATTTTTGATTTTACATTATTCAAGACAGAAGTAGTTATATAATAGACAATATTCCAGAAAATGAATATTGAGTACCAATAGGATCATTTGTTGTTATTCCACATAATTCAGTAGGCATTAACAGCCTACTGAACAGCCAATGGGAAATCAGCAAAAATTAAAACACAGATTGATACAGGCAATTCGTATTTCCGTATCACACAATTTTCTGCTTCAAGAACTTGAACTGGGATGGAGAGGGCTAGAACACTTCATATTAAGAGAAATTCAGGAAACCAGAACCAAAAGGACCAGGGGCAATTAAAAATAGTTGATTTGCATTGGATAGATAGCATTCTGATTATTATCAGAAGGTTCTGGATATCAATATTGCAATTACTGAAGAATTAAATATTTTCAATATTCTAAAATTATTGATGCTAAGGACTTAATTTATAAAACCTGAAAGATCTTTTAATTCTTGAAAAAATTAGCCTATATGCATTAATGCCTACTGAAGAAACAGACCACCAGCTCGCAACATGGCAACTTGGGAACATACATATTCCTGATTCTGCATACCTATTATGAAACACTTTCCACATCACGTGAGTATTCTCTGTACGGGCTGCTATCAGCTGGACATCTAAATTGGAACCAAACATATGAACTCCATTCAGGGAGCCAATTACAGAAAAGGGTAACTGGGAAAGAAGAGATAAACATTAGTGTAATATTCATATAAGAACATATGAAGGTACGATAGACAGCCAGACAATTGAATTATCTATTTAAACTGAAAACAGTTTTCCAGCTGAAAAGTGGTTTTCCTCACTTTTCTTAACAGATAACTTTTAGCAAAATGGATTAAGGCAGAGCACTTGCCAAACCAGATATATCATTTTTCTCACCCTCATAACAACCTGGATAACTAGCATTTTTAATTCTTCTATCATGCTAAACTTTAAAAACTTTAATTTTAAAAAAATCAAAGGAAGTGTTTTAGCACTGTACTATGACTGTTCCCAATTAAATTACACAACAAGTCAATAATTATCCCCTCCTGACATGCAGCATTTTGGCAAGCATATATTTTCAATAGAAGAAAATGTATGTAGCTCAGAGTTGAACTATGGAAGTCCTTGTTGCTCTTTGAGTTTGGTAGTTTGGTTGCCAATGCCATTATCCAACTAGGTAACATCATCAGTGCTAGTAAGCGTGGGGTTTGCTCTCTGTTTATATACAGTAACTTGCCCTGCCAGTGTTGGTGGGGTTATGTTTTTTTTTTCCTTTGATAGTTCTTTGATTAGGATATTGTTTTCTGCTTGGTTGTTTGTCTGATGTTGAGCCCTGCCTATCTGAGTGTTGGCCACTGGAGAACACGAAGCAAACTCCAAATTCATTACTACTGATGATACTTAGTTGGGTAACTGTAAGCAAACAATCTCTCTGCTCAAAAGGCACAGAGACTCCACAAAACAAGTATTTCTTAAAACAAAGTGATTCGCTATCAATTGGAATGAAAAGCAGGATGGGCACCTCTCACCTGCTGCTTTGTAGACCCTCCTCTGCTCCTACAGTATAAGGGCACTCCACTACTGGCCGTAAGGCACAATAAGGTCACGGAATTCTCCGCCTCCTCCAACATTTTGAGCCTGGCAGCCTTTTTCCACACTGGACTGGCAGCGGGAGTAACTCTACCGAACTCAAGACTCCGCTGGTTCTATTCCTTTTGCCTAATATCCCCCACATTTCCACTCTCAGGACTCAGTGCCGCCATATTGAGTAACCCACGGTACGCCGGGATGTAAGCAGAGGCGATGCTATGGTAACAAGTGCAATCATGCCTGATTGGTTCTTTTTTTCTTTGCCCCCTCCCACCGGCCTGTGGTTCGTTCACTCTTCACGGGGAGGAAGGGGGTGAATAAAAGAATTCTTAGTTATCAAGCGAGAACAAAAGATAAATTGATGACTGTTTCCTGCGCGCATGCGTACCGAAGCGGACCCGAAGGAAAGCGTTTCCTGTGGCTATAAAACGAGAGAACTCTAGAAGCCGGATGTCTGTTTCGGGTACGGAGATGGGGGAGTGCAAATGGGAGGGGGAGAGAATCGAAAGTGGGAGAGGCATTTATTGAAGAGTTGAAGGGAGGGTGAAAGAAAATCCGAGTGCGAGGCACAAATAACCTTCCTGCTTCTCCTCCCTCGTCTCATTTCAGCGAAGCCAAAACAACACCCTTCCCATTTCTCCTTCGTGGCTTTGGTTTTAATAAATTAAGCTTTGAGAGTAAAACCAGAGCAAAGAAAGACTAAAATATAGCAACATCTGTTTTTCAGTTTCTTAATTTACGGGATTCATTGTAACAAGAGGCTAGTGATAGCTAATAATCTGGTTAATTTTTTAAAAGGAGGTAGAGCCATGAGCGGCCTTTCTAACAACTAAAGGGCGTGGCAACTAGCTAGTGACTATCAGAATAGCTCTTGATGAGAGTAGTAAAGGTGAAGAATAAGAAGGAAATGCCTTCATCCTAATAGGCTTCCTATAAGTATCTGTTAACTGCTCTGGGAATTAAATGTTGGTCTAAATAAACTTTTCCCAGAACCTCTAGGGCGTGAGGAATACTGGAACTGATTTGTTGGGGTTCTGGCTGTGGAAATTAGACATTATGTTATGGAGAATGAGGTTTTGCAGATATTGCTGAAGTATAATTCTCACTCATGCCTCATAATTTTAGGCTTAGAAGGCTAGTTCTGCTGGGAGTTACAGTAAAGCAACATTTAGAGAGAAAGCTTTGGGTTGCAGGAATCTTTATTTTGAACTAACGGATGTACGGCCCACTGTAGTCCCTTTTGTCTCTTCTTCCCTATACTTTCATTCCACATTTCATTTATTAGTCTCCTACTTTTCTTGTTCTTTCACTTGTCTAATGTAAATAGTTTTCTTATCCAGAAATAGTTCACTTACCGTTACGTTGTAACGGTATTTAGTCCTCTTTTAATACTGAATAAATACTAAGAAGTCATTTATTTCAACTGGTTTTTGTCTTTAATATTTTGTTTTACTACTCTTCTATGTTCTCACCTCATGGTAGCTGAAGGAGATGGTGGTACCAATGTTGGACATGCCTGCTCAACCTATCGGGATGGTTGCTGATGTTGTGTTTGTTATTGAAGGCACTGCCAATCTTGGACCTTACTTTGAATCTTTGCGCAAGCATTACCTTCTTCCTGCAATTGAGTGAGTATTCACAGAGTCAGGATATCATTTGTTTCTCTTGATTTGTCAGTGGAGGCTGTAGGTAGAAAACAATGCTAGTAAAATGTGATTGGCTGTTACTGGGTTTTGCATATACAATTTGCATTCTGACTTTAGTAAGCCTCTGTATCATGATTTGTAGAAACTCTTCTGATGAGATATATATGATGCATTTCTGTGTTGGAGTATTTTGGAACAAAGTTGGTAGTAAAATAGAGGATCTTTTTTTCTTCTAATTGAAGAAAAGTACTTCAAGCATATAGAAAGAATAAACTTGTAGATTCCAAATGGTGGAGTCTCAGAAGAAGATAAATTGCAAATAAAAGGAACATTCCAGATTAAATTAAGAAGCCCAAACTGATGTTTTATTCACAGCATTTAAATTAAATAAAACAATATGTGCAGTGTCAAAATAGTCAGTACCATTAGCCAAAGTGAGTGAGTCTTCTCATGTAGCAGATACATAGAGCTTTCCAGCTATATGCCATGCAAGCTGTTCTAAACCTGTAGCCTAATCTGGGCCAACTATCTTGTTACCAGTGTTAAAGTTTCTCCAATCAACTCCTTCTGTAAAAACTGGGAAGGTGTAATATTGCTTTATACGCCTCAGATAAGAAAACATCTTCAGGTAGCATTAAAAGTTTTTACAATTTATTCTTAATTCTATCAAATTGGTAGATGATAAAATGTATTAAATAACTGAGCCAGAATACCGTTTATGCACTTCAATGATTTCAATATAACCTGAGCAAGATAATAGCAAAAAAATCAGGTATTGGGTTTGGCTAAAAAAAGCCCTGCATGATATAGAGCCAGATTATTGAGGGATTGCCTAGCTCTCTTAAGATCTGCTCAGGGGTGTGCTCTGGGTTGCTTCGATTAAGCAATGATCTCTCAGGATCCCATGAGAGTGCCTTTTATATAGCGGTGCCTGCCCCCTGAAACAGAGATTTGGATTATCCCCTTGAGATCCAAATGGTCCCCACAGCTGTTTGGAAGAGGTGTGAAGATCTGGATCTTCATTCACCCAGATCTTTGGTGAGGGAAAGTAAGACCATATGCTTGTGATGTCTCCCTTGGAGGCCTGCTCCAGAGAGGATGAGCTCATTCCTGGCACATCAGGAACTGGATTAATTAATGACTCTGAACTGCTGGCCGAAAGAGATTTATGGAGGGCTTTGACTGGGGACAGTTTACAGGTCAGTGGAGAGGAGGAGGAAGAGCTGCCTTCCATGTTAGATCCCAACAGCATGCAGAGCAGAGGAAAGACCAAAGGAGATCTGCCAGATTACTCGGGAGAAGGCCCCGCCCATCTTGATGGGCTGCACTGGAAAGCTATTTATCATGGCAGGCAGAGGGAGGCGTTGCCAGGAATAATGTGTTTGGTTTATAGTTGTGTGTGTATTTGTGCTTCCTGCTTGACTTTGTGCCTTGGTCCTTGGAGACTCTGAACTTCTCTTGTCAAGCAAGCTCTCATGGATGTACTTTCAGTTTTGTTTGGTGGCTCTAAGTTTATTTGGTGGACTTGTCGGAGCAACTTTCTATTGTTTTATGGACTATTGGCCATTGCCTTGTGGACTAATCTTGGTCTGCTTGTGGCTGGATTTATTTGGAACAATTCTGAGGCAGGATGAAGGGAACTGCTGGGTAATATTAATAAACTCTCTAAAACGCACATGTATGTGAGTAAGTGGGGCAGCACAATGCTTCATCATGCTTGCTTCCTTTTATCTTTTATGTTTTATTGATTTTGTTGTTATTGTGATCTCCCAGAATCATTGAGAGTTAACCAGTGTACAATTAGTATAGGTCAGTGATGGCAAATGTTTTGGGCTTGTCATGTCAAAAATTCAGAAAATTTCTTCCTTGACTCTGCTGGCATGTTAACCCCCATCTACCACCCTATAGCAAAAAAAAAAAAAAAAAAGGCTTTTCTGTACCTCCTGTCCAGACTTTCTGCTCTCCTCCAGATTCTATGATCCAGAACCTCTGAAAATTGCATGAGAGGCCCCTGCTCTTGCAGGGCCTATGGAGCTGTAGAAAAATCACATGAGAATGCTTGCATGATTTTCAATTGCCTAAGAGACTGCCCAAGAATAAAGTCCTCTTGTGTGACTTCCAGAGAGTTCAGAGGCCTGGCATGTCACCAAACATTGCATGGTATGTCATCAGTGACAGGCATTTTATCAGTTTGCCATCACTTGCTACAGTTACATAAAAATGTTAAATCACAGCTGCAAGTTCTTTAGCTGGTATTGGCCTTCATACACATCACGTTCTCAGAAATTTAGGTTGTAATGTATTGGCATATATATATGCAGATCCAAACAAGCCTTTTGTAGTTGATAGATGGAAATTTTGTCAATTTGCAGATTTTCTGTATACTGCCCAAAATTTTTGGTAAGGCACATATTGTGCCAATAACCACTGAGACAACCACAGTCATTCTTATGCTATAATCTGTCAATTGCAATTTTCAGAACTTGGTATTTTTGATCTTCTTTTTCTTCTACCATTGCCTGGTATTGCCACATTATTGTGGCAAGATTTCCTTCTTTCTAATTACAGTTAAATTTGACATCATGAGCCAAGAGTTTATCAGTTGTATTTAGAAATAACAATTTAACCTGTTCATTTTCTACTACTTTTTAACTCTGTTCCCACCAATTTCTCATTACTGACAGATGGTAATTTTTACAAATGGTCCAGTGAATCATTTTTGCTACTGTCTCATGTTTATAATCAGTTTGTGCAATCTTCTTGTACAAGTTGAATATGATCTACTGTTACTTCTGCCTCTTCACACAATGTGCAGTTTGAATCATTTGACAAATTTTCAATTCTGGCTTTGATTGCATTAATTCATATAATTTGCTTTTAAGCAGCCAGAATCAAGCCTTCCGTTTCTTTTTTTAATCTTCCAGTTGTAAGCCATTGTCAAGTTCATCTGTTTTCCCCTCGATCTTTTGTAGAAAGTGACCATGTAATGTTTTCCCTTGCCAACATTCTGTACTTTTTCATTACATAATTTTGATATTCATATTTTGTTTCCCGCACATTCAGTAAGTTCAGTTTTAACGTGTATCAATGTCTGTTCTTGGTTCTTTTCTAATCAGCTAATACATGCTCTTCTTCTTCAATAGTTTGTTTTGTATCACGGGTTTAGTCCAGATATTAATGGCTTTAATGATGTTTCCACAATTCAATTTTGTTTTTAGCAGTTTTCATGCCCTGGATATATTCTTTACTAAACTTACTTTTAAGTGCCCCATGCTTGATATTATCTAATTATAAAATGTCCAGAAATCTATTGGCTCCTGGTAATTTAGTCATTTGGTATTTCAATTCCATTATTGTTTGCAATTTTACCATGATTTAATATCATCATTGAATTTCTGGTGCCATATTTATTTAGGATAACTTTTCTCTCATTTTGTTTTCTAAGAATTTCTTCTTTTCATTTTCAGGTGCTTTAATGGTGGTCCTCCAGCTGAAACAGACTTTGGAGGAGATGTGAGTGTGAAAATATTTTTGAGATTCTAAACTGAATAAATAGGGAGCTGGAAAGTGCTGTCATGCTAAGCAGAAGATTGGTCTTGAAAAGCCTTTTCCAATTCAATGAGACAGGAAAATGTATTCCCCAGAAAAATAAATAGGGGGAAACAAAGGTCTGAGAATAGCCAATGCCATTTTGGCATACAGTAGGCCTACGCAACCATACATTCATTCTCCAAAAAGTATATGAGAATTGAAACATAGTAACTATATCTAACACCTTGCCAAACAATTCTGTATTTGTATTTCTGCACATTCTAATGCAGTCTTTTGAAAGCAATGTAAATCATAAGTCGTGACATTCATAAAACAGGTCACCACGTGATAGGACCTGTTTTTATGACCATTTTTGCAGTGTTTGTTAAGTGAATGCTATAGCTGAAAAGTGAATCCACAATTGTAAAGTAAACCCATTATTCGCTATGGGCCATTTTTGCAGAAAATCAGAAGCAAATGCCAGGTTTTGGTACAAATATTATAAAACATGATCACATGATCACAGGACCCTGCAAACAGAAGGAAAATAATGTATTATTTCCTGGTATGGGGGAGGTGCTGAAGAGAGAAAATAAATATTCTTTGTCTGGATATGGGAAATTCATTGAGAGTATTCATTTTTTAATGATGGAGATGAAGTTGCTTTGTCCTTTTTTGGAAAGTTTCTGACTAAAAACTGTGTAGGATTTGGAAGCTTTCTGAGGTTTGAGATGATTCAAATCTTGACCTAGAAATATTTGTTTGCAAGAATTTTCTTATATTTTTCACATATGTCTGTTGCAGAAGGAGATAAAAGATAGAAAGGGAATTTTTCAATATATATTACATCTTTGAATAAAATACTGATAGTTTATGTCACTAAATACACAGTGAAGTCATTTTAAATACAGTAATTCCCCTTGTATAACTGAATAAGAAGGAATTTTAAGATCATAATTCTTAGATTATCAGAATTATAAGATCCAGAATATGTTGAACTGCATCCTTACAAATTTACACCATATTCTTGCGATTTGCATGTTGATGCCAGACAGTTGCCAACCTAGACTGGAACCTCTGTTTATGTGAAAATGGTATATTATATAAATAGAAAATGGTCTTCTTGGTTATAGGAAGAACAGCCAAATGTGTAGTCTTGCCATACTTGCTAATGTTGCTTTAAATTTCTGTTTCAATCATAACAACCAACTTTCTCTTTTATGAAGACAAAGAATCAGCACCCAATCTGGGTGAAATTTGAGTCTTGCACATCTAAAGAGCAGCAGGTTATATGTATACTGTAAAAGAAGCCAAAATCCTTAATTAGTAATAGAGTTTAAGCTAGGAAGAGATCATGTTGGTGTTCATGTGAATCAGATTTTTGAAAATATCTCTGCCCAGAAGCCACTTTCTATCCAACCTCTATTTTCCGACCTATTCTACAGTATGGTGGTACCCAATATAGTCTGGTGGTGTTTAATACAGTAGACTGCGCTCCTGAATCATATGTACAGTGCCATGCGCCAACGAGCAGTGCGTATGAGTTTGTCACATGGCTGGACAGCATTCAGTGAGTATAAGACTGTGTTAATGCTGTTTCTTCTTTAGAATACATTTCTTTGGGTGTAAATTTTTAAATGTGGTATCTTACTGAAATGAGAAAAATAATCTTGGTTTGCTAGTAGAACAAATGTTTAGTCAGTGCTGTGCCAGAAGATTTTCTTCTGCTTGTGACATGTTTTAGCCTGTAACCTGTGATAGGTAATATCTTTGGCTAGATAACTGAACAGGATGAATTTAGAAATTCATGTAGATGTCTCAGTCTAGCAAGAAATGGAAAGGAAGATTTTTTTAAAAAAACACCTAAAGTCGAATCATAGCAATTGGATCAGAAGCGAAGATTCCTGGGTTCCCATAAAATATGTGTGTTATAAGGCAAGTGGTAAAATTTACCATTGTACCATCAATGAAGACCACAACATATCTAAGTGGTGCCTCCAGGATTTTGAAATTTAGATCTCATAATTACCACCCTTGGAAGTTCAACTCTAGCTCATTTGGGACACTCAAGTTAAAGGATGTAATTGTGGGGTGGTTTGATGCTGGAATTCAAATACAATAAGTATTATATAATTTTTAAGTTTAAATTCAGATATCTCAGATTAAAAGATTTTAGTTGCAGACCCAACTAAAAAAGGATAAAAAATGGTGTCTGAAGCCTTTGCAGCTCATTGATTTGAAATAAAATGAAGTAAGCTAGATGGCTCAAGAAAGCTAAGGCACAAGACTAGAAATTGAGAGACCATGAATTCTAGCTCCATTTTAGACTCAAAGCCAACTAGGTGCCCTTGAACCAGCTGGTCTTGCTCAGGCCTAGGAAGGAGGCAATGGCAAACCACCTCAAAAAACCTTGTCAAGAAAACTCCAGGAACTAGTCCAGGCAGCTACTAGTCCAGGAACTAGTCAAAACTGATTCAAACAGATACACAGACACAAAACTGGATCAAATGTTGAATCAAATATAATAGCTTTGTTTATGCCAGAATTCTGACCATAGCATAAAAATAGTTTTGTTCAGATTCTTGTAATTCGGTTTACATTCATAAAAGAATTAAACTTGTGGACTCATGTCTGAAAAACAAACCAGGATATAAAATCATTCATCATGGTTTCCTGATTTGGATGTAACTATACTACTGGTTTTAGATAGCCTTTTGGTTTGTTTATTCATTACACTAAGGACTGAGCTAAATTGAATAAGGCTTTGGTCTTCAGCAACTGTTTTCATATCCTTTTTGTCTTCTAGGTTTGTGGGTGGTGGTGGTGAGAGCTGCAGCCTCATCTCAGAAGGTCTCAGTACTGCCCTACAACTCTTTGATGACTTCAAGAAGATGAGAGAGCAAATGTAAGTGATCATGAGGGATGGAGGGTGGATGGTGATGGAACAAAAGGCAGAAAGTGTACAAGTACATTCAGTGAATGTGCTTGAGAGCACCCATCTGTTTTTAATATTAGCACACATGGTCATGACTCATGTTGGGATTGATTTTGTGGCTGTGTAATTTTTATGCATCTGGAATTGTTTTCCACTACCAGGAATTAGATTAAATAAAATGATTTTTATTTTTTTTATTTTTATTGTATCTTTTAGATACATTTACTTCAGTAAATCATGCAGTGTCTAGAAAGGAGAGATTATGGCATAAGAATTTTGCTTCTGCCTATGCTGTAATTTTCCTCATGCAAATTTGTTTTCTTTTAAAGTAATGCTACATACTTCCCATTTCTTTGAAGGGCTTATAGTTTCAGCGGTTGATCCATGAAAATAGGAGCCCTAATATTTGTAATATTTGATCTGTTTACAATTTTAAGGCAGTGAAGAAGTGAAAGTAGATTGATAAAACAGTTGACACAGCTCTTGAAACAATTGTGATACAGGAAAGCTGTGATCAAGTATATTAGCGCTTAAAAGAAAAATTAAAGCAGCTTATTCAACTACCAGTTTGATCAGAGACATGTGGAAAGGAATATTACATTTTTCACACCACTTTATTGTTTAAATGCTCCCTGCTAAAACTGCTGTGAGCTATGAAGCAAGAAAATCCAAATAGTGTGGACATGAAAATCATCCAATATGCAGATAAATTCCATTTCATCCACAATTACACTAAAGAAATAATATGCTTGGTTTGTTAAATCCCTCACTCAGATGGGGTATTTCTTCAGACAAGATAGTCTCATCCACAAACATTAAAATAGAGGGCAAATTTGTGTCAGTATTGCCCATGTAGCTTACTTTCTGCAGTTAATCCTAGATGTTATAAGTGTTCGTTTGAAATTTACAGTGACACTGAAAAAAAAGTGACTTTTAACTGGTCCTCGCACTTATGACTCTTATGACTCTTCATTTTCATGTGATCAAAATTGGCAACCAGCATGTAATTATGACAGTTGCAGCTTCCTGGTCATGTGATCCCCATTTGCAATCTTTCCAGCTGGCTTCTGATAAGCGAAGTTAACAGGGAAAGCCAAATTTATTTAATGATTGCATGATTCATTTGACAATTGCAGTGATTTGTTTAGCAACCATGCCAGTATCAGGCATGACTCACTTAATAACTGCCTTGCTTAGCAAAGAAAATTCTGGTCCCAATTGTGTTTGTAAGTGAAGAGGTACTTATAATAATGTACCGTGTACTGAATGTGTAATTCCCCAATTTTCATTCATTGTATCCTTTTTTGGTGCTCTCTCCCAAACAGAGGCCCCACACATAAAGTCTGCATCCTTATCTGCAACTCACCTCCCTATCTGCTTCCAGCTGTGGAGAGTACCACATATTCAGGCTATACAACAGAAAATCTGGTTCAAAAGATTGGTGAGGTGAGTAGAAAATGTTCGGTAGCCATTGCTCATTTCATTTCAGTAAGACATGTTAATGCTGCCCATCATTCCTCTATCTTAGTGGCCCCCAACCTTTTGGGCACAGGGACTGGTTCCATGGAGAGAGGCTTTTACATGGACCTTGTGTATGTGTGTGGTTTTGAGTCCTGCCTGCATCCCACAGATGGAGCCTTTCTTGTTTGTGCAGACCGGTGTCTGGAAAGTTGGGGACTCCTGCTCTATCTGAGTCATCTCAAATATCAACGCATTGTGGCCTAGAGGAAAATAGATTTCAGCTAGATATAAGAAGAGCTTTTTTATGTTGAAGGAGTATTATGCTGGAATGCCATGTGGTTGGTGGCAAAGAATGGCCAAAGGCTAATGTAACCAGAGATCTCAATCCTCTGACACCCCCTTTTCTCTTTCAAGCCTCAGGGTGAGAAAATGACATATATTGTCTTAGCAGATGTCTGAACTGATCTCCTACAGGGAATTGTCTATCTCTGGTGGCCTCAGTAGCTCTCCTTTTGTCTCTTAATAAGGAATCTAGTATTCCCAGGGAGGAAAGTAAATGAATTGTTGCTAAAATAATATATCCTCAATTGAGAGCATACTTTTACTAATGATACAAATATTTATCTCTTCTTTTCTTATGAAAACATTTTATTTATAAATTTGATTCTTGCATTTCCCATTGTGAACATTTCCTTAATCAAGAAATATTTTATGGTCTTCACCATATTTATACTTCATTGTTAAAACCAAGTCTAGTTCCTCTCCTATAGATCCAAGTTAAATATTATCACATCAGATGACAATAAATCTTCTATAATTAATACAGCCTCCAACATTGTTAGAAAGAGGCTTAAAATTTACTTTGCAATTAAAAATGGCAAACACCCAAATGAGAAGACATTTGAAATAACATTGTAAAATTTTGTGAAATAACTAAGACTAAGGAGGAAGACTAAAGGAAGAAAATGGGAAGGAGTAGACTGTTAGATGTTTTTCTTCAGTTTGCCTAAACTGGGCACACTCCAGGTTGTGGGTATCCAATTCCATAGTTGCCATCCATGGCCTTGGTGGTTGGGTGTGAAAGACTGTGAGAATTAGGCACAGGAGGACAAGGAGTTCAGCAAGTGGGAGAAACAGCACAATGCAGAGTGGGGGCCATTGAAAAGAAACATTTCCCCTTAATTGGTTTGCTACAGTTATTGGAAACTTTTTTCTTTCAAGATTACGTTTTTACCCTTACTAGATAGCTATCCAAAATGTGTGTAATTCTTGCTTCTTGAGTTTGCCAGCCTTATGGCATTGGGGAATTTTGAAATTTGTTTCAAAAATCTAAAGACTATCCAGGTTGGGGAATCAGCAGATTTTTGTACTGTACATGTAGCTTGTCTTTCAACCAATGTTGCTTTCAAGATGGCAGTCTACAATCTGGGAATTAAGCAGATCACTACTAGCTTAGCTTTAACAAAGATGGTACAACAGTGTCTTTACATATCGTCTGCAGTTGTGAGTCACTTTGCAACATGCTAGAAGACTACTGGTAAGTAGAAGTAATGCCCACAGTTTAGGACTCTACCTCAAAACTAAATAGGGAAGAAATGTATTGTATAGTTCTTCTCTCTCTTTATCTACTCTGTTTTTCTTCCCCAGCGGGGAATTCACTTTTCTATTATCTCCCCACGGAAACTGCCAGCTTTGCGCATTCTCTTTGAGAAATCTGTGACAGGGAACATGTTAGAGACTCAGTTGAAAGACTACAGCCAGGACCCCCGGCACATGATCCTTATCCGTGGTATAATGCTTCCAGGTAAGAGCTGGTCTTGGAAATGTGGATGAGGCTAAAATAGATCATACTGGATTGTTACAACTTGTTTAATTTAGAGAAGAATGAAAAGAGTAATACAAGGTGTTTAGTATCTTACAAAGGGAAAGGAAGAGAGGAGAGACAGCAGGGAGATTTTATATTGGTCCTTGGACTTGCCTGACTCTCTCCCTGTTACAACTTGAAATTAACTAAAGGTTCATTAGGTTCATGTTGTAATAATCTGATTAGATTTCTAAGGAGATTCTCAGTCATCCAGGCAATGGTTGTCCCAAAAATGACTTTTTCAAAAGGCAACTGGACTTTGTTTTTCCTTGAAGATATTTCACTACTCGTTCAAGAAGCTTCTTGGATGAGAAGCAAAATGTCTTCAAGGAAAAACAAAAACAAAGTTGCCTTTTGAAAAAAAACTAGCACTGGGACATCTGATTAGATTAAGACTTGTTGTATTTAGATGGGGTTTATTAAAATTAATGGGACTTACAAATCACATCTAATATAACTCCATTTTTTAAAATTGTACCTGTTCCACTTTCTCCTCCTTGAAATTGTTGCGGGGGGAGAAGATATGGGGAGTGCTCTTTGTCATCATCCATGCTGCTTTTTTCCACAGCAAGCATTTCAATTGTCTGCCCTGTCTCCATGGTAGCCCAAATTTGTTTTCCAAATGGATCGTGTCTTCAAAGTCAAGAATTGGGCTTGTTTAGGTTTTTTTTTTGAGGGGGGGGTGGAGAGGAGAGAGATTTTTTTTATAATCCTGAAGTAACTCAAGGGGGAAAAGAATAATGACAAATCGTTTTATATTTCAGTGCCCCAGGAATCTCGGGTTTTTCCTTTTTATCAGAAGTCCAGATTACCAGCTTTTATGGCATCCTGTTTCACTATGCAAAATTCCAAGCAACAAATCCTGGAAAATAGAGGAATAGAAATTGGATTTCAGTGCATTTTTGTTTCTGATTTTTCTTTACTAGGATAAGCAGAAGCAAATTTAAATAGGAGACTGATCAGGCTATAAAAATATGCTTGAACTTAACAAGCCATCAAATTCAGTTATCATAGTAAAAGTATCCATGGCCATCTAGCTAGAAGAAGTAGGAGCTATAGTACTTATTCACCTCTAGCACTTCCATTTAATGCATTCACATACCTATTTTTCCAATATAAAAAATTGGAACCCAGCATTTTACAAATAATGTATTAAATTGTAAAAGTATTACAAGTAATACTGAGCAAGGTTTCAGCTAATTGGGTGCACCTTGTATCCTCATTTTCTTCATTTTAAATCATTTTTAAGTTTAGTGTGCTAGTATGTTTCTATTGGCTACAATGATTGCATTGGAATGGGTAACTTGTTGATGCCAAGAGTGAGCCATATCATTGGGGAGGAGGGGGGGGCGGTGTTTGCAGGACATCTTACAGTACAGCTAGGACTTGCTTATTTTATTTTATTTATACAAATATTGATATAGCAAACTCATCTGAGTGACTGATTTTATCACAACAATGAGAGCCAAAATATGAAAATAGTTCCCATGTATCACCAAGCCATGTAAAAACAATGATCTATGATCAAATTATTTTTTAAAAAGGTATTCTGTAACTTCTATTATTTGTTTCTAGGTTTGTTTGCTTGTCATATTTAAGAACCACTTATTTCCCTCACAGAGGAACTATGAGCGGTGTTCAATAAAATATTAAATGGATATTAAGATTTAAATTAAGGATATTAAGATATTAAATGGATATTAATTTTAAATATATAATTTTATTTATTTGTTTGTTTGTTTGTTTTAATTTGTATACCGCCCTTCTCCAGCAGGACTCAGGGCAGTGAACAGCCAGAATAAAACAGAACATACAAAACATAATTTTAAATGGATATTAAGAATTGATTAAACAGAGGGGAGGCTTTTATGGCACCAGTCAGCCTCTTGGCTGCATGCTTATCTGTGCACCCCAAGCAAGGGTGCACAGCCACGTATTTGCATCTTTATGGAAGCCCAAGAGAAGGCAGCTCACCTCATCTTCAGAGGGGGCAGTGTTCCACAGGGCAGGGGCAACAGCAGAGAAGGCTTTTCTCCTGGATTCCACTAGTTGGAATTCTTCGACTGCCACATACCTTCCCTGCCTGCCTGGGTGGGGCAAGCTGATGTAATGGGATGAAGACAGTTCCCGTATGCCAAACATTTAATGGAATAAAATAATAAAGGATGCATGCTGTGGGTCCTATCAGCCCGATTATTCCAGCTGGTGGGGTCCAGGAGGAGGGCCTTCTCTGCTGTTGCTCCTTTCCTCTGGAACATCTTGTCCCCCGATGCAAGGCCGGCCCCAACACTCCTATCTTTTTGTAAGAGCCTAAAGATATGGCTGTGGCAGTCGCTTGGGGTCTCGGTGGCGGATCAGCACAATGGAGGTGGTTCGTTGAGTAATAACAGATCTCATCTTTCCCCCACTTCACTCCCACCCTCCCCATGTGTCTTTGGTTTTAATGTAAGAGCCTTGGTGGCACAGAAGACTAAAATGCTGTTAAGTAGCACCAGCTGCCTGCAATTACTGCAAGTTCAAATCTCACCAGGGTCAAGGTTGACTCAGCCTTCCATCCTTTCGAGGTAGGTAAAATGAGGACCTGGTTTGTGGGGGCAATAAGCTGACTTTGTATAAAAAAGAACACCGCTTTGTGGGGAGGGGGCGAAAGCCCTACTAAGCAGGTATATACAAAAGTATAAAGGCTATTGCTTAACGCATTGTAAGCCGCCCTGAGTCTCCGGAGAAAGGTGGCATATAAATCGAACCAATAAGTAAATAAATAAATGTTCAATTTTAACTTTTTATGTTTTAGTTTAGATGTAACTGTAACCCAGAGTTACTCTATGGTAAGATGGGTGGCCAATACGTTTTATAAATGAACGAATGAATGAATGAATGAATGACAGCATAACAGAGTTGGAAGGGACCTTGGAGGTCTTCTAGTCCAACCCCCTGCTACAGATTAAACAATCAATAGGTTTCCTGGCAGGATAGGCTTTCTGAACAATAGGGGAGAAATGTTCCATAATGTGGGAGAGCATGATGGAAATAAGGTTTGTGGATTTTCACGCCCCTCACATGCTTGTATTTGTGTATGTATATGAACAAGATGTAATTGGCAGGAGGGAATATGTCCCCTTGTTATGATGAATAATATCGCTTGCAAATCGTGCATATTATTTATTGTGTATACTTAATGTCAACCTCTCTTCTTTGCATGCAGTAGGAGGAGCAGGAGCAACCAATAACAACCTGCAGCCCAAACAACCTGTATCCCAGTCTCCCACAGTTCCTCCTCCACTCCCTCCAGCACAACCACAGGTTCTGCCACAAGTTTCTCAGCCGTATCAGGTACCTCCTTTGCCCTCAAGTAACAAATGGTTTGGGACATTTCCTTTGAAAAATCTCCTGATTACGTCTTTCTGATTTAGGTTACACAACCCACTACTCTTACTGCAGCCCAGGCAGCTGCTCAGTCTGCTGTGGAAGCCGCCAAGAACCAAAAGACCGGTCTAGGCACCCGCTGTGAGTCCCTGGGTGTCTCCCAGGATTGGGGCTAAAAGCAGTGCTTTAAAGTTTAGGCTTGGAGGTGGGGAGGATATTAGAACAGAAAAAAGTATCAGAAGTGGTGATTATGGATGGTGGGTTATACATCCATGTTTTTTTCTTTCTTTCTTTTGAACAGTCCCTTCGTTGAATACCATGCAACCAGCTTTCAGTCAAGCTCCTACGCAGACCCTTCCAACAGGCTCTGTTCCAGCTCTGACTCAAAAGCTCCCTCCCTCGTCTCAGTCTAGTCTGGTCTCCACAGTAACCACGGGCTCTACCCTGATGGTTCAGCCCCCTGTGCAAGCTTCCCCACAATCTGGTGCATCAGCCATGGTACATATGGGCCCTGAGGCAGACACTCACATAAATCTTACCATTTTTTTCCTTCAGGATGTGACTGGCTTGCCAACTGACTTTTGTACGTCTCTTCTTCCTCTACCCAGACTAGTGGTGTGCCTCCCAACAGTATAAATGTGACTCAGCAGACACAGGCACAAATTGGAGCACCCCAGCAATCTATCCCAAACAAAGTGATGGCATGGAGTGGGGTGCTGGAATGGCAGGAGGTGAGAGCTGAATTGTGGAAGAGAAAGAAGAAAGATTCATAGGAGCTCCTTACCCTGATGCATTTTGACCATGTATCCCGTCCTCTTTTCCTAGAAGCCGAAGCCAACTTCTGTGGATTCCAATACTAAGCTCACACGTTCCCTGCCTTGCCAGGTGTATGTCAATCAAGGAGAGAATTTGTGAGTGCCTCTGGATCATTTAACAGAAAAAAGACACATTGTTGATTATTTGAGAGCAGGGAGGCGGAATCAAAACTGGTGTCCTGATACTGGTAGAAACAAGCTGAATTTTGGAGGATTTATGAAGGAAGAAGACATAAATATATCAGAGGTGCAATGAGTAGGAAGTAGTCAATTCTAATACATCACCATCCTTGTCTATTTGGGTAGTTTTTTTACAGACACAGGCTGTCTTTCTAAGTCATAAGGTCTTTTGTGAATACAGAGTCTTAATGGAAATAACAAAGGGAGCGGAACTCACTTTCAAAAGTTGGGAATTGCTGGAGTAAGTTCTGCACCCCCACTCTTGAAAAAAAAAACAACCTAGAAGTCTTACAACTAATCTGGAATAGAACTTTTGGGGGATTATAACTGTGAACCCTCCTCCTCTAAAGACCCTGCCGACTATGTCTCAGATTAAAGTATAGTGGGATGCTGATTTCCCATCCAGGAATCTTTAGGCCAGTGTTTTAAACCAGGCTTTAAATCCCGTACTGGTTGGGGGATTTTGGGAGATGATGTCAACTCATGTTGAAGTTGCTACGATTGAGCTAAAGACTTAAATACTATATGGTGAATACATCATATGCATGCTACCTGCTATTGTATTTCCTACTTTGGTTTTTAATTGCTTCCTAATGTGTGAAAATTATTACTTTTAACTGAACATAGTTTTGAATGTTTTATTAGGCAGTGATTAAATTAGATGAAACAAGTTAGATTTGTAACAAAATGTTGCAGTATTCAATGTCATCAGTGTTTCAGTCAGTCATGTCCGTCTCCGTGATACTCTATCCAATTTCCTCATTTACCTGCATTCCTTCTCACTAAAACACAATCATCATTCCTCAGCTCTTAAGCACATTCAGTCCTCTGAGCTACCTGTCCTCTATAGGGAACAAAGATTTTTTTTGTCATCTGCAGACTAAGACGCTTTTTATGTGATACTATTTTGGAAATACTATTCCTGACCCTGCTTATATTTTCCCAAGGCATTCCTGTGTAGTCCTTAGAAAATTTTTTAAAAAATCTATCTTCCATAAATATTTGTTAATAAACTAACCAATAAGAGTGAAGCATGCAACAACTGTTAAAAGCCATATGTTAATACAATATCTAGAGTACATTAACATTTGGAGAATTGTATTTTCAGTTGTTTATATGTGTTAGATGATAACAATGATTTTAAGCAGAGGTGGGATGAGAAATGCACAGCTTACTCTCCTCTCCTTGCTCTGTTGTAGAAAGGCTGAGCAGTGGCCTCAGAAGCTCATTATGCAGTTAATTCCCCAACAGCTCTTGGTAAGTGAAATGTATGTGATTTCTGAAGGCAAAGTGTGAAATAACACTATTGGAGTTTGCAGCAATCCATCCAGCACACAAGTAAAGAATTCAGCAGGATTCATTTATAAAAGAAACTTCTTTATATACAGTAATATCAAGCATGATGCATTTATACAATATCCATGCAGCAGAAGGCAGAACCAGAAGACAGAAACACAGAAGCTATACATATATATAATAATATATATACATATATATATATAATATATATAATAATATATAATAATAATACAGAGGCTATATTGCAAGGACAAAGCAACTCATATATACAAATCAGTCAAGCTAAGCCACGCCTAGGCTTTGAGCCATCTGGGTCACCAAACAGTCCCCATTGGCTGATCTGTTACCATGTCTATTCCAATTCATGAAGTCTCATACACTGGCAAACACTTCACAGGCATGGGCAACATTTTGCAGAATGAATGGCACCCTGGTATTGCCAAAATCTTTTAAGAGCTGCCCAGGTAAATATAGTGGCACTGGTTAGAACTTTGATCTGTACATGCACATCTATAGGGATCAGTGTGGAGACAAGGTATAAATCAGTGTTTCGCAACTTTAGCAACTTTAAGATATGCAGACTTCAGCTCCCAGAATTTCCTAGTCAGCTATGCTAATCGGAATTCTGCGAGTTGAAACCTACATATCTTCATTGGTCTAAATTCACCCTCACTTAACCTGCCTTGCAGGGTTTGCTGGATGAAGTTAAAATCTTACCCTCATCCCACCAGTCTTTATTCTAATGCCTTTATTATTAAGATCAGCAAAGAAACATTGATATTAAACTCAGCTTTGCAGATGACCTGAGGGGTATTTGAATAAAGAGGCCAGTCTTTAAGATTTTTGGAAATTCAGGGGTGGTAATATTGAGGCTGGGTCTGCCAAATCTGATTTATGCCCTTTATTGGGCTTGCTATTCTTGTTGCTATAGTGATCTTAGTTGTAACTCTGGGTATGGGAACAGCCTTGCCATGCTAAACAATTTTTAGAAGGATTAAACAGTGAAAGATGGTCTGCTTCTACAGGCATGACAGATGCCACACTACTGGTGGGCAGGTTTTTCTTCTGGAAGTCTTATGTACTGTGAAGAAAAAAGGGGTATATTGTTAAATTGATGGAGGTGTCTGAAACTTCTTCCCTGCTTATTTTGAAATCTTGTACTATTATATATAAGTTCTTATATTTTTACAGTAAATCTATAAAATTAATATAGTTTGTCCTTCAGCTTTGTTTTTTAGCATCACTGGATTTCCCAGAAATTTGTCTTAATTGAAATTATTGACAAATTAGCACGGCTTGGCGTATAAACAGATTTGGTTCCACCTGAATTAATCCATTCCTTCTTCACAGACAACTCTGGGTCACCTGTTCCGCAATTCTCGCATGGTGCAGTTCCATTTCACCAATAAGGACTTGGAATCCCTCAAGGGACTGTATCGCATCATGGGCAATGGATTTGTAAGATTCTACAATTGCTAAGATGTGAACATGGTTAAAAGAGATTCAACCAAATTAAAGAAGTAGATGCTTCCAGTTGAGGCTTGGTCATGATGGACAAGTTAAGGCAGTCTATTTTCTTTCCTGTTTGGAAAGCTGCCTGATGAGTAAACTGATACAATAATCAAAGTATCAAGATACATATAACTGTATATACTGGTACTCCAGTACATAAAATTTCTAATATTACTGACACTTTTTATGATAGCCATAGAAAGTGATTTTAATGGAAAATGTCTAAACATGTTGGTGAAGTTACTTGCCTGGGATGTTATAAATCCCAGAATTGAATTCACTTGCTTAGGATAGTATAAATCCTGGAATTGTAAGTGGTAAACCATGATCTTACTGACATATCAGTGGGGTTTCTTACTCTCTCAAGATTGCTAGAAGAGATCCTTTGACAGTAGTGTTGAAGAAGTGGGATGATTAGTGAGGATCTTCTCAGTTTGGGTGACATCATTATAGATGTCCCTGATTTTGGAGATGCATTAGTAGCTCAGTTTTATAAATTGCATTAATATACCTATTTATCTGTGTTCTTCCATTTTTCTTGATGCATTTAGTTTGGGCCAATGTAGGTTTTTTATTTCTTCTTGACTTTTATATCTTTTTCTGATATTAAATGACTTTGTGATCCCTGAGAGAAGAGCAATACAGCATACACGTGTAAATAACAATAAAAGATTTCATCTTGGAAGGACATTTCTCAGAATCCCCCACCCTTTAGCCAATGCACTTTTCTTGTCACATGAGCAGGCTGGCTGTGTCCACTTCCCTCACACAACACCTTGTGAGGTGCGAGTGCTGATGCTGCTTTATTCCTCCAAGAAGAAAATCTTCATGGGGCTCATTCCTTATGACCAGAGTGGTTTTGTCAACGGGATCCGCCAAGTCATCACTAACCATAAACAAGTTCAGCAACAAAAGGTCAGTAACTGATTCTCTTGGTCTTATTTTTTCCCCCTCAGCTGTATGTTCAAGTTTTTCAGCAAACGGAATCTGTTGAATTATAGAGCTACCTCAGGTGTGTTCCCTAAGAGAAATACCAGTTTTGTCTCCAAAATTATAGGCTTCCTTTTACTTTTAATTAGTATATTTTGTGTTTATAATTTGTTAGTAAACTGGGAGATAAGACCTATTGATATTCAGCCATTCTATATCAAATTTCTGCCTTGAATGCTATGCTATGAAAAAAACATAAGGAAAATTTTATAATTGAAAATTACTTCTGAGTGTGTTGAAAAATTACCAGAGATTGTATTGTAAATAGTTCCAAGTTTCATTTAATACATTTCTTACAGTATTTTTTGCTTGGTAATAAATTGAAGCTGTGCCATTTCTAAGCATATAGCACCTTTAGCTTTAATTCCTGAACCAAGATTTTTGTATTTGTACAAAATGTACTTGTGCTTCTGAATGGAAGTACATTCAAAATATTTTGGATTCCGAAACATTTAACACTGGCATTGTATAATAGTAAATAAGGTCTATAGGGTTACAGTTAATTCCGGAAGGCTGTAATTTATTTCTTCTTCATCTCTCTTTGTAGCAGATGGGGGGTTCTCAACCCATGGGGTCCACACCCAACACACAGCCCTTCCTGACAAAGCAGCCTGGCAGTTTGCCAGTAACTCCAGGAGTCCAGCAGCAGGTAAGGCATTAGGCAGAGTCGATTTTGCCCTAACTGTGTTTGGGCAGCAGTCACACAAGACAGAAGAGAGCTATCTATCTCTTGGCAGCATGTCCGGACTTAGAACTGCATTACCTGTCTCCGTGCCTCACTGGCCACTCCTTGTTGGTTTTGCCCTCCCTTTATCTTTTTACAGATGGGTGGGCAACAGGTGAGCCCCGGTATGCCTCAGGTGGGACTCATGGAAGAACGGCAACAGGGTTTGGTGAGTCTCTTGTAGAGGTGGAAGCTGCTGTATGTTTTCGAAGTAGATTCATCCCATCTTAGAATCATTATTTTCTTGCAGCTCCATTTATTTGGTCCTATAAGATGGTGCTCTGGATGGAAAGAGGATGGAGGCTAAGCAAATTTATCTCTTGGTTAATTCAACACTCATTTCATAACTGAGTGGTACACAAGCTAAGATCTCCCATAGCCTCCCATACCCTGCCAAATATTGCCAACAAGCTAAATTTAAGATGATAAGTGGGAAGGATGTTGTTTACAAAAGGATGTCATTTAACTATTAAACAAATTTAATATATTTTTCACTACAGTGTAACTAGCAAGATGGCTTTCAGCATGACATATACAACATCACCCTAAAGGAAAACAGCATTTTGGTTGGAGTCGCCCAGTGCTTGCCTGGCTCTTCATATACAAGCCCTCATTCTTTTTTTCAGTCTATTGATGAATAACACAAAAATGTTCCTATTATGGTTCATTTATTCCAAATATTATTTTGGCTTGAAAGGACTTTCCCATATTTAACTGGCCTTCAGGCAAGGTTTCTTCATAACTTTATATTATTTGGTCACTGCAGAAGTCCTTCAGCTGTACTCCACATAGTGAGATCAGCAAATCCCTGTCAAAAAGTTGCATTCTTTTTGGCACTAGCCCCATGTTTATTGGTGGTTACTTGCAACACCTTTGCAATGGTCTCCAGATTTATGGAAAATATATCAATTGCTGTGTACATTCTTGCAATGAAGTATTTCTTCTCCTTTTCATAGATGCAGCTCCGAGTGCAGCAACCTCAGCCAACTGCCCCACCTACCAACCAACCTCCACAATCACAGGGTCCTCCCCAGGCTGGGCCACAGACCACCCAAGGAGGGGCCATGCTTAGGCCCCAAAACCCAGGAGCCAACCCTCAGCTCCGAAGTCTTCTTCTGAGCCAACAACCGGTGAGTGCTATCTTTTGCTCTCCACAAGCCCCCCCCCCCCCCGCCCCATTTTTTCCAACTTTTTAAAACTGAAGAAGTTTGCTGAAGTGTTAGAGCAGTCCAGCACCGCAGCTCCTTTACTTCTAAGAGCAAAGAGTGGCTGCATTGCTTAGCTTAGCTTAACTGGCACTTGTAATAGTCTGAAAAGAATGCTGTGCTTCCCTCTCTTCTATATACAGCCCCAAACTGGAGTCCCTCAATCCCAGCAGCCCCTTCACCACCTACAGCAAGGGTCTTCAGGAATGTTACCACACCAGTCCATGGGGCAGACTCTTGGGCATCAGCCTCCTGGGCAGCAACAGCTCCAGCTTCCTGGACAACCTCTCATGCACCAAGCTCCTGGGCAACAGTGGCCAGCCCAGATGGCACCACGGCCACAATTGCAAGGTATGGGCGGGCTTGGTTTGAGTTGACCAAAAACAAAAACTGCTACTCCCATCCCAGAAACAGCTGCAAGCGGCCAAGAGTTGGGGTAGGATTTTTGCTTTTGGAGAAAGGAGCTATTTCTTTCAAGGCACATTAATTTGCAGAGGTGGGGGAGATAGATTTGAGAGGAGCATATGTCACTATCTAGTTGAGCAGTTATTATCTATAGAACACGGGCAACACATGTGAAATACAGTAATGTATAGTAAGGTAAGAGCTGTGATGATGCTATTTCCTGATGTTCTGACTATCTTAAGAAGGATTCATTGACTAATGGGAACAATATATTAGCTATTTCTGGGGATGGAAGAGAAATAAAGGCACAAATCTTTTATTAGGATTCCCTTCTGGATCTAGCATTTGTTCGGAATGCCCAGTGGATATAACATTAAGCAGGGCACTATAGCTAATCCTGTAACCAGAGATTCTTCACTGCTGCTGTAAAGCCTCTTGGTGTTGTCCCTTCTCTCCCAGGTCAAATGCTAATGAACGCTGGTCCCCGGGGGCCTGTTTCTCAACCAGGCCTGCAGCAGGTTCCTGCCCCCAGCATCATGGAGGATGACATCCTCAGAGACCTTATCTGAGGACGCAGGATTCTCCTCCAGTGTCACCCAGTGCTGAAATCATCTCTGTAAACTGGGAAGATGCTTCCTTTCCAGAGAATATTCTTTTTTTCTCATTTGTAATTTTTTTTTGTTCCTGTTAAGAAATATTATACACTTTCATTGAAGTTGGTCTTTTCTGAGATTAATTCTGTTTCTCACTCCATCTGCTGCAATTTTAGGAATGTCACCCAATTCTGCTGTATTTTAGGTTACACTAAGAGTTCAGGCCATCTTCCCAAGTTCCCCAGTGGGTTTTCAATTAATTTTGGTATGGAGAGATAATTAAATGAAAGGAGAGGGAAATAAAAGTGATCCTATTGTGAGGTATGCTGTAAAGTTCTGACCCAAGTTCCCATATCTCTCAAAGAGCATATATCTAATGATTTAAAACAGGGGTGTCAAACTGGCGGCCCGCAGGCCGGATCAGTCATGCACAGGCCATGCCCACCACAGCTCTGCCAAGAAAAAAATGTCACGATATGTCACGTGATGGCAACATATGGCAGGTTTGACACCCATGATCTAAAGTCAAATGAGAAAGAGCTATTTTAATAGGTGTACAAGGTGGGGGGAGGCATGGGGAGGGGTTCTTTTCCTCAACCTCTCACATTTGAGATGTGCTGGACTGCACCTCCCATTCTCCTCAGCAGTCAGAAGTTCAAATTCTGACTGGAACCCTAATTCAAATATCTCATTGCTTTCTTCCTTATAAATCCCTACAGCAACCTTCTGGTTTACAACTGCCCAAATTATAGCAGTCCATGTACATTGTATTCAAATTCAGGAGTGGTGCAGTGGCCTAGGGGTGGAGCTCTTGCCTCACAATCAGGACGCTGAGTTCTATCCTAGGTAGAGGCATATATTTCTCTCTTTGGGTACACTGAGAATATATCTGTTGAACAAAACTCCGCATTGGTGACAGGAAGGGCATCCAGCCATTAAAACACCCTGCTAGCTCCATTCAATCCCGCAAGGGATTATGATGATCATTAAAAGATGATACATTGTATACAAATTAGTTTTCCAAATGCATAACGGTTTGGCTTTGCTTTCTAAAACACAGGCTTTCTTAGGGCAGAAGTAAAAATCTAAGACCAGGATGCTACATTTCATTTTAGAGTTTGCACTGTTCTCAGAAGCAGAGATAATATAAGATTATAATCATGGTGGGTTCTTGTAATATATGGTCCTGTTATAAAATGGAAAAGTAGATAGAGTGAGCATGCAAGGACTGGAATGAAGGGTGTCAATAAAGCACTTCTACAAGTATATGCACTATTGTTTGCCTAGCATGGCATTTATTAGTTATTTATTCTTTATTAGGCAAGGCGATTTTGGTTGCTACAGAAGTCGGGCCCAGTGCCCTGAACAGTACAGTCACTGGAATCCATGTTACATAGGTCACAGTGACAACTGAGAGCTACAGGGTAGACGAAAGACGGATCGACATCTGGGGGACAGCCTTGCAGAAGTGCGGTCTCATATTGTACGTCTTTGTAAATGCAGACCTTTTGGCTGAAGGAGGAGAAGATTGGCTTCCACAGCAATTCCTGTAAAAGACATAGAGAGATTGGCTAGACATGACAGCCTTTTTTCCCCTACTGTTTCATGGGGCAGCATCCAAAAATGTCACAGGTGCCACCCTTCTGCCTAGTGTTGGCCTAATTTCTCCTACCTATTTGAGCATGTATGGCTTGCTACTACTCCAAACATGCTGCTACCAGCAATTTCCAGAGGTCCCTTCTCAATGCTATCAAAGCTGGGTAATTGGTTGGGACCTTTGTTGCTTTTGTGGTGAGTAGTAGGAAGATGTAATGGCAAACTGGGCAGAAAAGTGTCGGATAAAAGCAAATAATGAAGAACTAAGGCTTTCCAAGTGACATCTTCTGTCTGGGAAACTAAGGCTGCACAAAGCCTCTTGATAGGAAGAAGTTGCCTGTTCTTCCAGGGTGGAAAGCAAAGCCTGCTAGGCTGTAATATGTATCAGAAAATGCATTGTTCAGGGGTGTCTGTATTTTTCCCCCCAGTAGTAACCAAGCAAGTGAAGAACAATACCTTCTTGAGTCAAGTAATTGGCCCTATTTTATGAAGGTTACAATGTCCTTAATGTTAAGGCCCCAAATTATTAGGAGACTGAGGAGTGGATAGCTGCAAAGCAAGCTCCTCCGAACCCCCTATCTGGGCTAATGCTTAGGTAAACTCCATGCAGGATTCATGCACCCATCAATTGCAGGCAACTCTCAAAGCATCCCCAACAAGACATTTTGTTAGCCACAAATTAACTCACAAAGTAATAGTTCCAATAAACATTACATCTACAAGATTTTACAATTCTCTCCAAAAATCATCAAGGGGAGAAATTTATCAGCTGTAAACCAAGGCCAAATTCCCTTTCCTGGTAGCTTTATCTTATCTGTCCATTATGTCTATGATTGCATAGGAAGCAATCAGTAGCAGCCCCCATTTAGAGAAATTTTGTGTAGCAATGACTGCAGGTTTTTTTTCAAGTCATTGCGTTGCCTTGAAAGGGTGCTGGGATAGAGGGTAGCTTTCTCATCTAGATGCCTTCTAGGCACATTAGCTCACACCAGGCATTATGGCCATCTGCTAGTTTGGGATAAGGAATGTTGTCCTAACGCTTCTCAAGCGTGTTTGGTTGGTGATTCCTCCCTCACCTTGGTCTTACAGTAACCACTACAGATGGTAGTGGTGATGGCCATGCAGACAGGGCAGTCGTCCTTCTCAGCTGAAATGGTAGCATTGACAGGGCGGCAGGCTTGGTTGCTGCTGGCCATGCTACTTTGGTGAATGGCACAGTGAGTGGCAGCCAGGAACAAAAATGTTGCTAGCAACGGATTCTTTACCTGGATGTAAAAGAGGGAAGAAATGAGAAAGATTTCATAGCTTTGGCATCAGTTTCAGAACATAGTTTAGAACATCTAAGGAATGTTGTGCAAATGGGACTGATTGTTGGGCAGCGTGCACATTTAATAAATTATTATAGCTTCAGTAGGTAGTCTTGGTCTGCTGGATCTGCCTTTTATCACTACTGTTTTAAGAGTCACAGTCATAAGAGACAAACATAAATAAAAGACATAATATCTCTGAGCACATTCTGAGCCCAGGAATTTGTTGTCAGCACAAATATTGAACTGCACAGATTACAAGCTTTACAAAAAGTTAATTCACAGTTCCTCCTAAATTTAGCATATAATTTAGATATGCAAATATTTGTACTAATTTCTCTTTAACTATTCATAGTAACTATTTCCGGGTTTCCAATCATTGTCCATTGCCCAATCTCTGCCAACAGATCATGATCTGTTTTACCACAGTCACTGGCATACCTGAAAAATGCTTGGATGCTAAATTGATTTTTTAAAATACTACCAAGTTATTTAATAAATGAACAAAGGTGCCAGAATTGTGTTTATATACCTATAAACACAAGGAGAAAACATTAGGGGAGAAAAGGAGGGGAGGGGTAACTGCAGTCTATTATTTATGAGGGAATTGGGTGCCCTTCCTGAACTAGATCATCCGTTATCTATTATTTAATTTTCAATACCACATAATTGAATTACTGGTAATTTACATGAATCTAAATACATAACACAAAATATCCTTTTTTCTGAAAAGATAAAGATATGGAAACCTTTGAAAAATAACTTTTGTTAATAGTCTCAAGCAGATCCTCAAAAGAGTTCATATACCCAATCCATGCTTGCTAAGTAGTGCCTAGTGAAGCGCCACAGAATACTTCTTTTGACCAAAACATGTAGAGCAACCTTTCCCCAATGTTGATTGTATTTATCACAACTTCAGAATTCCTAACCTGCATGGCTACTTTAGATGTGTCCAGCTCATCCTGAAGGCAGTCAGTTGGAGAAAGCAAACATAAACTTGTTGGATGTGAGAGTTGGAAAGAATTGTTCAATCTCACTCTGTTAGTGAAGACTTATATTTACAGTATCCCTAACAATGCCTAGATTGATCAAAGTGAACCCACCAACTCTTCACGTAGGTAGTCCCTAACCACTGAGAAGCCTCTATTAGCCAACAATTAACTTATTTGCAATGTCCTATTATGCCAAAGCAACATACCTTGATCTGCAACCTCAGTAGATCATGTTAATGTGCAAGAACTATCATTGACCCAGTTATCTGCCGCCTCATTTGTACATACCTGCATTAACTTCATAGCGTCTCTAGGGCTGTCCTCCAATTGTAGTGTATCTGCCTCTCTCTTGCATTTTTATAGGGTTTTCCCCCCTCCCATCATACAGCTGATAAAAAAGACTCAAGGGCAAAAATCTAATTAATAACCAGGATGCAAAAAACAACAAAGGATTTTAACAGCATAGTCACAGCATTGTGTGACGGAACAGCGTTTCCCTCTGGAAATATTGGTTAAGTATTGGCTTCTAGATTAAGGAGCCAACACTTAACCCACTTCTTTTCAATCGGTGTTTCAAGTCTGTCTATTGATGTATCTTCATTTAATCAGAAAGTTGCCCAGCCTGCTGGACTTTCTCACTCCGTCCTACTTACTTCTCCACCTTTGTAACAATACTGTGAAGTGGATATAGTTGAAAGAGACTGAGCCAAGCTCACATTCATAATTGCGGATGGAGAAAACTAAGCTCCCCAATCTGCTATGGGCAGCAACCTGGATACTATATTACAGTAAGGTTACCATATTTGAGCTGCAAAAATCCAGATGATCACCAATTAAATGAAAGGACTTTTCTGTGCTTTTTTGATGCTAGCTAGTGATGATTTATAGTCTGATCACAATGGCTTTTCTAACTAGGATTTATATCTGGCAAGTTTCTTCATTTGATACTATGAAGATTAGACAGAACCCAAGTTTTATGAGCAGGAATTGGGATCAAGGATGGTTAGAACGTGAGGATCAGAACATATGTTTTAATAATAAAAGTCAATGAGTTTCAAGCATAAGGTGTCTTAGACCGAAGAATGCACTGGGAACCCTGAATCCTTTGTTAGTGGAAAGATGAAATGTGAAAATAATAATTATAATAATAATAATAATGAACCAAAGTATAGAAAAATTGCTGCAGGTTGTGAAAACGGAGAACATTATAAAAACAACAGAAACAAAGGCAGGATATAAGGAAAAACAGCTGGATGACAAATTAACTAGATGGAAAACCAAAGATTTGCATGGACAGCACTTGAAAAACATTGAAGGAAAATGTGATGACAACTTTATATGGGCATGGCTGAAGATGGGAACCATCAAGAAAGAAACAGAAGGTTTAATACTCGCTGCTCAAGAACAAGCACAACAAATTAATGCCATGAGAGCAAAGATACAAAAATCCACCGACAATCCAAACTGCCGACTCTGCAATAATGAAGTCGAAACTGTTTCACATTTAATATGTGAATGCAGCAAAATTGCACAAAGCTAAACACAACCAAGTTGCTAAATTAATCCACTGATCATTATGTAAAAAATATGATTTAACTGCAGGGTGGATTTGATTTAGATCAAACTGATTTAAATCACGATTTAAATCACGATTTAAATCACTAGCCAGTAAGACTTGATTTAAATCATAGTTTTCTACATAAAGACTAATTCTTGCTGGCATAACTTTAATATGCAAGTAGATGAAGATTTTTAGAATAACAATTTTTCATATTAGTTTTTTTATCCCCAGTTTAATAGGTTAATCATTCATATTTGGACAACTTTTCTGTTGTACTTAGGAAGGAGAAAAATAATCATTACCTTAATAATAATGATTTAAATAGATTTATTCAACTGAAACAATAACATTACAGCATATGTTATTTGCTTAAACAAACATCCATGTTTGTTAACTAATTTGGCTAAACAATATATATATATATATTAAGAAACTTAGACTGTCAGCCCAGCCTACACATGAAAAATTTAAATACTGTCCTCTGTAGCTCACTTGTCATCTTCATCTTCTTTGTTCATAATCTGGAAAAGAAAAACAAGTTTTCCTGCTTTATCGGGTCCCAAACGATTTCTCAATTTAGAATGAATGAGTCCAAAGGAAGAGAATATTCTTTCAACGCCTGCAGAAGAAGCTACTGCTGTTAAAAGTGAAATCATTACTTGAACAGTCTCTAAATCCAAGTGCTTAAGTGACTTCCACCAGTTCACTGTGTGACTTTCTTTAAAATATCTTCAGCAAACATATATTTCTTGAATGGTTCCCCCTTAGCTTTGAAGTTTATTATAGTTGGCATTACAGATGGATGATTGCTGGATACCCATGTCATAGCTAACTCCTCTTCCTCAGCACTTAAGTTTTGACCCTGATACTGGATATTGACAATATTTGCCAAAAAATGAGCTGGAGACAGTACTTGTTCCATTTGTTCTTTTAATGCTTGTAATTTAATTCTGTCCATGTGTAGTTCTGTTTTTAAGTGTTCACTCAGTTCCTTCCAAATTTCAACAGTATCAGCAATAAAGCAGCTATTTTTCTGTATTTTGTTTAAAGCTTCAGAGATGGGTTTCAGGATGCTCAGCATATGTTCAACATTTCTCTTAAGCCCAATGTTGAGGATTTTGGCCGTGACAGTACCATCTATTTTATCTCAATTTTCTTCACAAACTGTCATCAGAATAGGCCATTCTTGATATACTGCTCAAAACAGTCCACCACAGAGTTCCATCTAACATCTTGTGAGAGCGTTAGCTTGGTTCCACCCATCCTTTTCAGAGCTGCTGCAGCAAAATGATTGTTACAGAAGTGTTTAGCAATTTCAACAACATTAGTCTTTATTTCTGGAACACTTAAGTCTTTGGCTAAGAGATGCAGCAAATGAGCACTGCAACCATATGTTATTAGCTTTGTATTCCCTTCCTGCTCTTCTAAATTTCTTCTCATCTTGGATACATTTGCAGCATTGTCTGTGACCAAACTGCGTACTAGGCATTTGAATTTTTGTTCACATGTTATTATAGCTTTTACTGCCATTTCTTGTAAGTATTCTGCTGTGTGTGCATTTCCTGACGTATTAATTGTTTGTGCAAGGAAGACTTACCCTTCTTCTGTTGTTATACAAGCACATACAATAGGATCATTGTGGACATTACTCCACCCATCAATACTTAGGTTAATAATTCTACCCTCCAGAGCTGTTGCACATTGCTCCACTTCTCTGTCATACACTTTATCCAGCAGTTTCCCTGCAACATCTGCTCTGCTGGGTGGACTGTATCCTGGTCTCAGTGACTGAACCATATTAATGAAATGTGGGTTCTCAGTCAGACGGAAAGAAGAGTTCGTTGCATAAACAAACTGGGCAATTTTTTCATCAATTAACTTTTTTTCTAATCTGCTAGTTTTTATCACAAACTTATCCATGGTGGTTTCAGGAGGGAAGGGTTTTTTCTTTCTTTTAGGTGATAGTGATATGTGGCTGTGGGTGTCCGATGATGGTGATGATGCTAATGAAGCACTATCCTGGATGGATAACTCTGAAACTGTAGAACAGGAGGGTGGTGATCTTGAAGGTGGATAGTTTCCAGAATCCATGAATTCCCCTAAACAATTTCTGCTTATTGTACACAGCACTGCCCCAAAAAGAATATTTGCTTTTCTTCATAACTGTACCAAATGACAGTAACATGCAATAATAATAAGAAATATAATTTTGCTCAAACATGACAGTTCAAGGCAGTCTTTAGAAATATGATTCAATAAAAATGTTTACCAACCTGAAGATCCTGCCTGTTCAAATGTGTTTCTTTGGCCATCTTCATCACAGCACTTCTCATGATGTTGCCTCATTCGGGCCACCAGGCCTTGCATTTCTTTGTTGCAGTGTTTGCAGTTTGCACGCATGCCTGCCTTACCGATAGGTAAAGGAACTTCATTAAAATATTGCCAAACTGGGTCTCTTTTACGGCTTGCTGCCATTATAGGTTTTTTCCTCCAAGGAAAGAATGTGATAAACCTCAGGTCATACACACAAAAAGATCCAAAGACTTGTCTGTCTGTGCCTGTGCAGTATTGTGCTCAGAAAGTTTCATTTTCATTTTGTACTGCTTGTTTGCTTGCCCCTTCCTCCTCACACTTAGTTTCACTTTCTTCTTGTGCAGATCTATTCCACTCCAAACAATCAGAAAAATATTGTTTCTATTCTATTCACTGAACTTCTTGAAACTTAGCACTGAAGGGGTTGATTCTGTATTCATAGGTTTGTAGAACAATAGGATTAAGGTCTTTTTCTCAACTCTGTTCATGTTATATAACATTTGTGTTATATATGCTGTGAAGAAGAGGCATGTGATCTCTGCTGAGTCAAATTCAGTTTTGAGAACTGCAAAAGTAAACCAAGCATCTGTGATAATATCTTGTAGGCGGAAAAACTGCCCAATAATCTTACAAAAACCTCTGGAAGAGCATGACATTGTGAGTGGATTAATGGAATTTATTTACCAAAAAAAAATTAAACATATAAAGCCTCATTTTACATAATTAAAAAACTAATCTTTATTTCATGAAGGAATAACCTTTAGATGGTAATATATTTTCCTCAAAAAGCATTTTATTAAAAAAAAAAATCAAATTTAAATCAAAAAAATCCAATTTAAATCAAAAAAATCTGATTTTTTTATTTTTTAAAAAAAAAATCATTGATTTTTATCCACCCTGCTTACCTGTATCCAAAAGTCATGGGAACCTAAAGTGGAAAAAGTTATAGAAAATGAGAAGGTGAAGTTCTTGTGGGGCTTTCGAATACAGATGGATTGTCATTTGGAACACAACATGCCAGATATCACAGTTGTTGAAAACTGAAACGTACAATTTATTGACATCGCGGTACCAGGAGATGCCAGAGTCAAAGAAGAAGAACTGGAAAAAATCATGAAATATTGTGACCTGGCCATCAAAACTACATGGCTATGGATGAAACATGTAACAGTAATACCCATTGTCATCGGGGCACTTGGTACCATGTCCAAGAATTTTATAAGATACATCAACAAATTGCAGCTTCCTGCAATAATGCCAGCAGAACTGCAAAAAACTGTGCTACTTGGAACATCGTACATCTTAAGAAGGTACTTGATTAATACCTAGGATGCTGGCAGCAACCCATATCAACCATTAGCATCAATCAATGGTATTTGTGATGCATTTTTGAATGTTCAGTTGACTGAGTTTCATGTTTAATGAATAAAGTAAATAATAATGATATGGCAAAGGCAAGCAAGGGTAGTATCAATAGTAATAGGCGCCTTGGGGGCAATCCCAAAACAACTAGAGCACCACTTGAACACTATTGGCATTGACAAATTTGCCATCAGTCAATTGCAGAAGGTGGCTTTATTTGCTTTAGCTTCCATCCTGCGACGATATCTGTAACACCGTCAAACATCCAGATTTGCCTATCCCAGGTGCTTCATAAGGACTTGATAAGTAGACAGAAATGCCAAACCTAGTCTGAACATTTGGCTGACTGTGTGATGATCAGTAATGATAATAAATGATAATGATAACAACAACAACAGTAGTAGTAGTAGTAGTAGTAGTAGTAGTAGTAGTAGTAGTAGTAGTATTTCGTGGTTGGAAATTTTGCATTCTGTTCTTTGAGCATGCTAGGTGAAGGAATAAGAGTATATTGTTCAGGCTGGTGAGGGAAAGATGTTTGACACTAGTTCTTGACTCCATCTACTCTTGATGTAATAAATGCTTAGGTTATGGTTAAGACAGAAATGAGGAAATTAGACACAACAGACCATTTTTACTGAGTTTGGTGAATTAAAGCATCATTTTGCCCTTTAAATTTATTTCCAATGAAAAGAAAAAGAAATTCATATCTGGCCACAGTACACAGGAAGAGGGGTCTAAACTGGTTTCTAAAGAACTGGATGGGACCCATAATTTGCTGCTCCCATTCCCATGGTAGTTGCCTTCTCCTAAGCCTTGTTTGGCAATAGTCTCAGAACCATGCAATATTTTCCATCAATCATGGCTTTTTGCGTCTTCTCCAAGGCCGCTACTCTGGACTACACCAGATGTTGCTAGGTAAGAAATCTCTTTCTGACTTAGTTGCTTTCCACCTGGATTGCTGAAATATGGTGTCCTTGATGCCAAAGTGAGCTTCAAGGACCCAGTGGAATTGGAATCAAGGCTAGCTGAGAGCTGCAGTGGAACTGAGGGACACCAGATTGGGAAATGCTGCCTTAAAGCATTGTGGGAAATTCTCTCCCCCATCCCCCAATAGGAGATTATCTGCCAGATTCCCACATACACACTGGACTTATAAACTTCATACAGTACTTTTATCATTAGTACCACATAACTTTTATTTAGTATATGAGGCAAAGGTAAAGGAGTCCCTGCAGATTTTACTCTGCTAGTCATTGCTGACTATAGAGGATGGTGTTCATCTCCATTTTAAGGCCATTGGGCTAGCGCTGTCCAAAGACATTTCTGTGGTCATGTGGCCAACATGACATCACAGAGCACTGTTACCTTCCCCCCGAAGTGGTACCTATTTATCTACTTGCATTTGCATGCTTTCAAACTCCTAGGTTGGCAGGAACTAGGGCGTGGATCGGAGCTCATCCAGTCACAAGGAGCTTGGATTTCGAACTTGATGACAAGCCCAGCATCTTAACCTCTGAGCCACCACAAAGCTCCTCTGTATATGAGGTTCCGTTTGGATCAGGGGTGTCAAACTGGCGGCCCGTGGGCTGGATGCATCACATGCAGGCCACGCCCACTCAAGCTCATCAAAGGCAAAAAAGTCAAGATAGTTGTGATATGTCACGTGATGCGATCATGTTTGACAACTGGGCTTTGGATTCATTGAGAAAAACAATAGTAATGGAAGGAGATTTTTCTTTCTTTCTAATTGACAACCATTCTTCAGTGTGAGAATTGGCTCAAATTCACAGTTTCCCAGCTGAGAGCCAGGCAAATACTTGTAGAGGACGTAAAATGTCAATCTTACTTCCACAAATGCCCAGAGCATTAATTGTAGGACCTAGGGAAGAGAGGACCTGACTACCAAATCCACTGTATCTGATATTTTTGGCGACCACATGACTCACTCTCAAGGCCTATTTTGGTCCCCATTGTGATTAATTACTTACATATCTCTGAGCAACATGATAACTAAGCTATGGATACAATTCCTCCCATTTTCCTAAACATAGTTTTGCCAGCCATAGTATTGGTTCCTCTGCGGACACCATAACAGTTTTAAAAGTCTGCCATCACAACTAAGTCAAGCCAGCAGGATTTATGAATTGACGTAAGTTAGCCTTGGCTACTTGGTGATTTCTCCCAAGAAAAAACAATACTCCTGTGAAGGTTTGCAGAAAGGTTGCTAGCAGTAATTTCCTACCTACGAGCGGTGGTAGAGGCATTGTTCACGTCAGATGAGTGGGGTAATGGATTTTAAAACTACAGGACAAGCTCCAGATGGTTCCAAGTCCTTCATCTGCTTAGAGATATCTGCCTTGGGGATTACTGTGTAGCCTTGCAAGAGTCCTTCTTCCTATGTAATCCACCTCACAGGGTTATTATGAGGTTAATATGAGCTGTTTACTTTGCTGCTCTGAGGTCTCTGGCAGAAGGTAGAAATGCAAACATGAAGAACAAAATCATGATGATTATCATTAGTCCCTCCTTGCAGACCTCCTGAAAGATAACCTGTGGGATCGATAAGATCAGTTGAAGCTGCAGCTATCAATATTACCAGCACCACCACACATACTCAAGATCTATAATTCTCAAGACTTCCCCTTGGCCCTCTAGGAATAAAATTCTGCAACTATTGTTCTCGTGCTTACTAAAAAAAAGCAGTACATTTATGTCACCAAAATCATTATCTATTTGAGGCAGACAAATCATTCTAATTAATGCCAGGGCCAAATTAAGTCCATAACACTGTTACTTTTATCAGTGCTGCTCAACCATAGCAAATTAAGAGGTGTGGAAAAGCCACCATTCATCCTCAAACAGTATAAAATGGGAAGCTTCATGCAGCCCCAATTAATTTCTTGTTACTTAACTGTTAAAATATTTAAATTTAATAGCTGAAATAATGGGGTTCTACAATGAGCCAGAACACACAATTATAGTTGATTGGTTGGCGAGTGCTGGCTCCTGCATGTGGCAATCTGCACTGTGATTGGTTGCTGTGCGTGTGGAGGGGTTGTTTCCCTTTCCTCCCACCTTTTTCTTTTGCATGCTCTGCGTACGCTGTGATTTACCTCATGCTGCTCCTGTTTGCCTATCTTGCTTGCTGTAAATATAGATGTACAATATATTTATTTATATAAAACTAAAAGTTCATGTCAGGTCTCTGACTTTATTTGGACATCTGCTGTACAATTCCCTGACAGGCCCAAAAATGCCTTGAAGTGCCAATAGTAAATTTCTCTGAGGTAAAAGTTTCTTCGTGATCCTGAAGGAGATTGAAGATGATTGGCTTATAAAGACAGCATGATGCTATCTGTTACAGAAATGGGAGGAGGATTTCCTTTGGCTTGATTTAATGAGACAAATTATCTTAAATGGAGGCTAAAAATGGAGGTGTTTTTGTGGAGGGGGGATTTGTGGACAGTTGTAAGCAATCTTCCAGAACATTTCAAAGAGAAACAGCAAAATGAAAAAGGACTAGCTAGCACAATTTTGTGCTTGGAAGATAGTCAGGTATAATAAATGTGTGTGGGCTAACATCTGCTAGAGAATGCTGACTTGCTGTATGCAGAATCCATGTAAGCGAGACAGCAAGCAGCAAAGTAAGTCTCACCAGAAAACTTTATAGAGCAAGACTAAAGTCTGGAGAAACTTTGTCAGATTACCTCCAGTTCATGAGGAAAGCATTCTTGAATTAGAAGAGTGAGGAGGGTGTTTTCAGAAGTACACAAAGTGTATGCTGTGCTTAGTTCCCTTGATGTTACTTGGGACATGTTAGTATCAAGCCTTGAGTCCATGGAGAAGCATGATTTAACTATGAATTATATAACTGGGAGGCTTTTGCAGCAAGAACAGAAAAGATTTGAGAAAAATGTGCACGAGATAAACTATAGTAATTTACAATTCAGTCAGAAAGGAACTGCATTCAAGAGAAATAACAAGGCGGAAGATAAAGTCTGTGTAATGGAAACACTGCTTTGCATTTGGATCCACTCAACATATTAGAGAAATTGCTCAGTAAGACGATTAAAAGATACAAACAGGAGAGAGACAACACAACAACAGAAGAAGGAAGATACAGATTTCTGTGGGGAAGGCAAACAACAAAGACACTAAAGATATTTGGTTGTTGGACAGTGAGGCAAGCGAGCATATTCTAAATAACCCAGTTCTATTTTCCAGTTTGGGACCAACTGCCCAGGAATATGTAAACCTGGCAAATGATCATCATTCTTTTGTACAGGGGCAATCATCAATATGTATCATGTATTAGTAAGTTGTTTGATAAGGTTTCATGTCTACCAGATTTAGTTCACAATTTGCTGAGTGTGTCTTGTTTAACAATGAAAGGTATGAACTAATTTTTGCAAAGGGTACATGCAAGGTCATAGAGAATAACAGGTTGTGTACACAAGGTTTGAAACTAAACAATTTATATGTTTTGAACCACAAAGAAACTGGTGGCAATATGCAATCTTTTCTAATGAACCAAAGCATAATGGGTGTGCACATTTATTACACAGAATAATAAAGCTTGGGTTATGCAAGCTTTAAAGTATTGCAGAAAATGCCTGACTGTAGGTTTGAATGTAAAATTTGTGACAACTACAAGTAGTCCTTGATTTGCAAAGTTCATTCAGTGAGCGTTCAAAGTTAGAACAGCACTGAAAACGGTGACATGGCTGTTTTTCAAAGTTACAACTTTTGCAGCATCCCTGTGATCATGTAATCAAAATTCAGATGCTTGGCAATTGACACATATTTATGATGGTTGCAGTGTCCTATGGTCATGAATTAACTTTTGCAACCTTCTGACAAGCAAAGAGGGGAAGCCAGATTCCTTTAACAAACATACTATTGCAGTGATTCACTTGACAACAGTGACAAGAAAGGTTGTAAAATGGGGCAAAATTCACTTAACAAATCTTTCACTTAGCAACAAATTTTGGGCTCAATTAGTTGAGGATTACTTGTATTTGGATTATTCAATTTGTAAAGAGACCGAATCAAAGGTACATCCTGTCAGAAAAAGAAGTTATAGGAAATCTGATAGGATTTTTCCGTTACTGCATGCTGATTTAATTGGCCTCTATTTCCATCAATGGGAAGGGCCAAATTTGCTTTGGTAATTGATGATTTCTCAAGATATGGGTTTTGTTATTTTTGTTGTTAGCTGCGAAGTCATGTCCAACCCATCGTGACCCCATGGACATTCCTCCAGGCCTTCCTGTCCTCTACCATCCTCTGGAGTACATTTAAGCTCACTCTGACTGCTTCAGTGATTCCATCCAGCCACCTCATTCTCTGTCGTCCCCTTCTTTTGCCCTCAATCTTTCCCAGCATTAGGCTCTTCTCCAGTGAGTCTTTCCTTCTCATTAGGTGGCCAAAGTATTTGAATTTCATCTTCAGGATCTGGCCTTCTAAAGAGCAGTCAGGGTTGATCTCCTCTAGGACTGACCAATTTGATCACCTTGCAGTCCAAGGGACTCGCAGGAGTCTTCTCCAGCACCATAGTTCAAAGGCCTCAATTATTTGGTCCTCAGCCTTTCTTATGGTGCAACTTTCACAGCCATACATTGCAACTGGGAACACTATAGCCTTGACTATATTCACTTTTGTTGGCAGAGTGATGTCTCTGCTTTTAAGTACAGTATGTTGTCTACATTTGCCATAGCTTTCCTCCCCAGGAACAAGCGTCTTTTAATTTCTTGGCTGCAATCCCCATTTGCGGTGATCTTGGAGCCCAGGAAAATAAAATCTGTCACTATCTACATTTCTTCACCATCTATTTGTCAGGAATTGAGAGGGCCGGATGCCATGATCTTAGTTTTCTTAATGTTGAGTTTCCAGCCAACTTTTGCACTCTCCTTCTTCACCTGCATCAAGAGGCTCTTTACTTCCTCTTCACTTTCTGCCATTAGAGTGATATCATCTGCATATCTGAGGTTGCTGATATTTCTCCCGGCAATCTTAACTCCAACTTTTGATTCATCTAGCCCCGCCTTTCTCATGATGAGCTCTGCATATAAGTTAAATAGGCAGGATGACAGTATATAGCTTTGCCGGACTCCTTTTCCAATTTTGAACTAATCAGTGGTTCGGTGTCCAGTTCTCACTGTTGATTCTTGACCCGCATCTAGGTTTCTCTTAAGGCCCATTTGACTCACATTCTAGGATGTCTGGCTCTAGATCAGTGACCATCCCATCATGGTTATCAGGTACGTTAAGCTCGTTCTTGTATAGTTCTTCTGTGTAATTTTGCCATCTTTTCTTAATCTCTTCTGCTTCTGTTAGGTTCCTGCCATTTTGGTTCATTATCATGCCCATCTTTGCATGAAACATTCCTTCCGTATCTTCAATTTTCATGAAGAGATCTCTGGTCCTCCCTATTCTATTGTTTTCTTCTATTTCTTTGCACTGTTCATTTAAGAAGGCATTCTTATCTCTTCCAACTATTCTCTGGAATTCTGCATTCAGTTGGCTGAATCTTTCTCTTTCTCCCTTGTCTTTTGCTTCCCTTCTTTCCTCAGCTATTTGCCAAGTTTTCTCAGACAGCCATTTTGCTTTCTTGCATTTCTTTTTCTTTGGGATGGTTTTAGTTGCTACCTCTTGTACAATGTTGCGAACCTCCATCCATAGTTCTTCATTGGATATAGCCACTGGGTATACAAAAACGTAAGGATCTTGTGAAACAACTTGGTTTAAATGCTGTCCAGCTATAAATTGGAGGGGCATTAAGATATTTAAATTTAGTAGCTGGACGAGTGGAGCTGTACAATGAGCCTGTTAGGTGTTTGTGCCAGCCATGACAGTTTCTTAAAAGGCCACCAGATGGGAGCAAAGAGGCACCTTTGATCCACTGGTGGGTCAAGAGGCTCCGGCCCCTGCACCCCATTGGGGAGAGTTAATGGCCCTCCAGCCTGCTCACACACATTGGTAAGGGAGGGGCCAGGGGCCCCTATAAGAACCCCTGCACAGGGGCTGCTCTTTGGCTCTTGTTCTAGCTTCCTACGGGACTGATCCATGGGCTCAATCCAGGCATGGATGCCTCCATGCCAGGGAACTCATTTTACCTACTTTATTCCTAAATAAAGATTTAACTTGATTGCATCCTTGCGTGCTGACTTTTCTTGGAAGTGCCCTCAACGAACCATCGATCTTTGTGAGATCCCTCACAGAGCCAGAACACAGTTATCGTTTGGTTGGAGAGTGCTGGCAAACTGCACTGTGATTGGTTGCTGTGGTGCTTTCCCAACTTTTTCTTCAGTGTGCTCTATGATTTACCTCATGATGCTCCTGTTTGTCTATCTTATTTGCTGTAAATATAGATGTAAATATATATTTATTTATAAAACTGCAAATTTGTGTCAGCGACTCTGTCTTCATTTGGACATCTGCTGCACAATTCCCTGATATTTACTATTTTAGGTCTGCAGGTCAAAATTGACGTGACTGTGCACTTGGTGATGCTATGCGTCACCCAGTAAAATCTTCCTGTCACCTTCAAAAATCCCATGTGGATTAAGTGACTCTGCCTTAATTCTCTCTTCTCCCTGCCACAGTGTTATTATCAATAGTTATCACTATTATCACTGCTCTGTGGAAGGAAAGAAAGGGAAAAGATGGGGGAATGAATATTAAGAATCCTCACAGCTGAGAGATTCAACTTATTGCTTGAGGGCAATAAGGCAACTTATTTTTGTAGAGCATGTTAAATGTATCCTTAACTCATATTGGTAAGAGTTGAAGGTGTTTAAAAGATGTCCAATAAGTTTCTTAAACCAAACCTTTTAAAATTCCTCTCTCACTCCCTCCAGCATGGGGAATAATTAGGAGTCTACCTGCTCGTCTGCAAGGTGGTCAGCTGGTAATGTGTGGGTTTTGGCTCTCAGTTTGCAATTCTGTCCAACTACTTTTCTTCCTTTCTTCTGTGGTAGTCCTCTGAGCATAGGTGTGTATAAACTAGAGATCCCCTTCCACCCTTTTGACTTTCTTGGCAGTGGAGCAGTTCCACACTTTTGTACATAGCCTGTGGCTTCTCAGTCCTGGTCTGTTTGGTTAGAATAGGTCTCCATTCATTTTCCCTAAAACTGAGTTTGGCTCCACCATGATCACAGAAACCAAAGAGATTCCAAGACCTTTGGATGAACACAGTAGCTTCATTATCTGGATTATTTTTCCTCATCCCAAGAGAGATAGGAGGATGGCCATTGAGGATATTCTTCTTATAAAGGAGAGATTGCTTAAACTAGCGTTTTTCAAACTTTAAGTTGCATGGATTTCAACTCCTAGAATACCCTAGCGACAGGGGTGGGTTCTACTTACCTTTACTACCGGTTTGCAATGGGATTGCGTGTGCCGTATGAAAACTCCAAACTTAAAGGGCAATTTGAGAGTCTCTTTATCCCTATCTTGCACCAAACTGTGTGTCAAGGTTGATCATTTATATCTGATACCAAAATCTGTTGACCTTGTTTACATGATGTGACCTTAGCTCAGAGGTGGGTTTCAGCAGATTCTGACCAGTTCTGGAGAACTGGTAGCAGAAATTTTGAGTAGTTCAGAGAACCGAAAGTAAAAATTCTGACTGTCCCCACCCCCATCTATTCTCTGCCTCCCAAGTCCCAGCTGATTGGGAGGAAATGGGGATTTTGCAGTAACCTTCCCCTGCCAAGCCCACCAAGCCATGCCACATCCACCAAGCCACACCCACAGAACCGGTAGTAAAAAGTTTTGAAACCCACCACTGCCTTAAATACATGGTATACTTGTTGTTCATCATGCACTGACAGCACCTGGAATATAGACCAAGTGCCTGATAACTGTATAAACAGATGTCAATTTAAGTAATCTTGGGCTTCTCCCTAATGTACTAAAATTTCTCCTTTACCTTATTTGTCAGCAGGAGTGGGAAAAAGCAAGAAAATTTGGGAGGTATCTTAGCTCAGAATGAATCCTAAAGTTCTACAAACTTAATATGAAAGAAAAATTAAAGGATGTTGCTTTGTTGTTTAGTCACTAAGATTACCAACTCTGGTGATCCCATGAACCATAGCACATCAAGCCACTTCCTCTACTCTCTCCCAGTTTGCCCAAATTCATGTTCATTGCATCAATGACAGTATAATGTAAATATTTCATCCTCTGCTGTCCCCTTCTTTTACCTTTTAACCCGTACTTTCCCAACATCAATGAGTCCTCTTTTCCAATGAGTCCTCTTTTCTCATTTGGGGCTAAAGTATTTGAGCTTCAATTTCAGAATCCATTCTTTCAAAGGAGACTTAAGGTTGATTTCCTCTAGGATTGACTGATTTGATCTCCTTGCAGTCCAAGGAACTCTCAAGAATCTTCTCCACAATTCGAAAGCACCAATTCTTCAGCACTCAGCCTTCCTTATGATCCAACTCTCACAATCATATATTACTAATAGGAAAATCATAGCTTTGACTATATGGACCTTTATCAGCAAGGTGATGTCTCTACTTTTTAATATGATATCTAGGTTTGCCATAGCTTTTTTCCCCAAGGAGCAAACATCTTTTAATTTCATGGTTTCTGTCACCATCTGCAGTGATCTTGGAGCCCATGATTTCATTTTTTAAAAATGTTGAGTTTCAAACCATTTTTTTCACTTTCCTCTCATCAAGAGGTTCTTTAGTTCCTTTTCATTTTCTGCCATTTTAGAGTGGTATCGTCTGCATATCTGAGATTGTTGATATTTCCCCAGGCACTCTTAATTCTGGCTTGTGATTCATGCAGCCCAGCATTTTGCATGTTCTCTGCATATAAGTCAAATAAGCAGAGTGATAATATAACCCTTGCATTTTATTCATTTTCCTATTTTGAACCAGTCAATTGTTCAATGTCCAGTTCCAACTATTGCTTCTTGGTCTTCATATAGGCTTCTCAGGTAACATGATCTAGTATTCCCATATCTTTAAGAACTTGCCATAGTTTGTTTTGATCCACACAATCAAAGGCATAGTCAATGAAACAAATAGTTTTTAAAAACGTTGCTATTGTTACATAATCCAGCAAATATTAGCAATTTGATCTCTAGTTCCTCTGGTAGGATTTTGAGCATCACCTTACTAGCGTGCAATGAGCATGAAATGAGTGCAATTGTATGGTAGTTTGAACATTCTTTGGCATTGTCCTTCTTTGGGATTGTAATATAAACTTGACCTTTTCCAATCCTGTGGCCATTGTTGAATTTTTAAAATTTGCTGGCATATTGAGTGCAGCATTTTAACAGCACAATCTTTTAGAATTTTAAATAGATCAATTGGAATACTGTCAACTCTGTTGGCCATGTTGTTGATAATGCTTCATAAGGCCTATTTGACTTCATACTCCAGGATGTCTGGTTCATGATCAGCAATCATACCATTGTGGTTATCAGGGACATTAAGATCTTTCTTGAATAGTTCTTCTGGATATTCTTGCCACTTCTTTTTAATCTCTTCTGCTTCTGTTGGTCTCTACCATTTTTGTCCCTTATCGTGCCCTGTATAGACTTTATAGAGCTTCTCCATCTTTGGCTGCAAAGTACACAATCAATCTGATTTTGGTATTGGTTATCTAGTGATGTCCATGTGAAAATCATCTCTTGGATTGTTGGAAGAGTGTTTGCTACGACCAGTGTGCTCTCTTGACAAAACTCTTATTAGCCTTTGCCCTGTTTCATTTTGTACTCCAAGGCCAAACTTGCCTGTTATTCCAGTTACCTTTTCAATTCTTTCTTCAACACTCCAATCCCCTATGATGAAAATGACATCTATTTTTGTTAGTTCTAGATGTTGTAAGTCTTTATAGAACTAGTCAACTTCAGCATCTTTGGCATCAGTGGTTGGGATGTAGACTTGGATTACTGTGAATAGTTTGTCTTGGATTCAAATCAGAGACTGATTTGAGACTGTCCGCTAGTACAGCTTTCCCACTCTTTTATTGACTATGAAGGCCAGTCCAATCTTCTAAGGGATTCTTGCTCACAGTAGTAGATATAATGGTCATCTGAATTAAATTCATCCTTTCATGTCCTTTAGTTCACTGATTCCCCAGATGTTGATATTCAATCTTGCCATCTCATTTATGACCACATCCAGCTTACCTTGATTCATAGATCTTACATTCCAGATTTTTGTCCAATTGTTCTTTACAGCAGAGTTCCCCAACCATTTCGGCTTCATGGACCAGCAAGGGAGGGGATGAGAGGAGATGGTTCCATGTGTGTGGTGGGCAAGCATATGCACACAGCTCCATTTGCATGATAAGGCATTGATCCATGAAAGTGAGAGGATGTTATTACCCTTCTTGTAATACAAGTAATCTTCCACAATGTCACTACAATGACCTCCGGAGAATTGAATTTTGGCGAATTTGTAGCTGCTTCAATGTTACTTACATCACTGCACTACTGCAGGTAGCTGCAGTGTGCAACCATAATTTCCAATGCTCCTTTACAGTTTCCCACAAGGCAATGGAGAAGACAGCAGAGAGTGTTGCAAGTTCTTTGGGCAAATCTCTCCCACCTATCAGCTTCCAAAACCCCTTTGCTGTCACACCATGAGGGCCACTTGTCCTTCACATTTACCCTTCTTAGCTTGTGCCTCACCACTGCATGCCTTCCCTGAATGACATGGCACCTCTCAGATATTTGGCTATTCCCGCACTACTGCACATCCTTGCCAACTCATGCTGTATTCTCATGTGTCCTCCCCAGTCCATACAACATCTCTCTCACACTCAATAGCCATCCTGATCTGTGCCATACCCTTGCATTTCCTCCTCAGTGCATGAGAGGTGCCATGCAGGAGAGCATTGCAGCATAGGCTATGATGGATGTATAGGAGCATGCAAGAGATGTTGCATAGATTGGGGAGGATGCATATTGGTGTAGCACAGGCTGTAAATTGTACATAGGAGTGTAACATTGGCCAATGCAGCACAAGGACAGGGGGGCTATAAATATTGAATGAGTAGAAGAGAGTTACCAGGGCAACTTTTGACTTTCCTGTTGGGTTCCCCATTGCATTGTGGGAAACTATCAGAACCACTGGAAATATAAATACGTGGTTGTGGCTGACCACAATGGTGTGACAGCATAGCAGACTGAATTGGCCATAAATTTCCCAAATACTAATTCTGCAGGAGCCAGATTTGGGCACATTCTATAAGTTATCTCATTTGGGATATATTGATTCAAAAACTGTTGGCCTATGATATACTGTTTTGCCTAAATCAAGGTTGCAAAAATAAAAAGGCACAAGATTTTTTTTACTAGTATAAAGATATAGATAAGGGGAGTGGGGGAAATGAAAAAAAAATCATAAAGAGCAAGATGACACTCTATCGTCACCTAGGGGCCACAGTTGCAATACCAATTAACAGAGGTACAGATGAAGGCTAGCTGTGGATCTAATTGGTTGATATGGCAACAGTTTGAGAAACTCAGAATCTCTTTCTCAATCTTTATTAAAGCCCTTTAATTTTGCAGACTGAGTGCAAGTGAGCCAATAGAGTCCTGGGCAAAGCTTTTGGGAGTTCTCATAGATGACTGGAATCAGGAGCCATTACCAAGCAGACAGTGGTCGATCTGCTGAAAATGGATGGATGGCACATTGTTCTTTCAAAAATTCAAATCAGAAAAAAAGACTTTGGTTTTATGCATTTGCCTCCTCAATCCAAAAGTTGTAATTGCCATATTATTGCTCTGGACAGAAGAAATATTTGGATGTTATATTTTCTCGAAATTGTAGGGTAGAGAAGGAAGATCTAGGACAATTTGCCGTGGGCAGCTCACCACGACCAAGTTGCCTGTCAGTTTACTGCCACCAAGTTGCTGCAGGACAACTACACATCCATGTCCAATTACCATGGGGATAACTTGACATGGGTAGCCAGAGGGAGAGCCGGGCAGGCAGGCAAGGAAGCAGATGGAGAGCGCAAAGTGGTTGTGGTAGCCGGGGAATTTCCATTTTCACATGTACCCACTGTTGCTGCCAAGCTCTGGCCAAAGAGGCCAGGGACAGTGGTGGCAGCAGCGATAGGTTGGGTGGGTGGGAGGGAGGGAGGTGGTGGCAGTCAGGAGTGTCAGGTTTTCACATACACACCCTGCTGTTGTCCCCACCCTCTTTGGCCAGTAGGCCAGTATGGCAGCAATGGTAGCTGTGGAGTTTGTGAAAATGGGACACTCCAAGCTGCCACCGTCACTCTGTCCACCTGGTTGGTTGTCCGCCTGGCTCTTCATCCAACTACCTGCAGCAAATTGTCCCCTTAGTGAGTTAGCCATGTGATGACTTGGCGGCGAGTTGGCAGAGATGACTTGGCAGTGGCAAGCTGGCAGCAGTGAGCTAGCCTTGCTGAAGTCACCGTGCCAAGTTGCCCTAATCTGGAAAGGGTAGGGGACCAAGAGGAGGGAACAGCCAATATTGAGTACCTAAAAGGACAGAGGGCCAGATAGGAACAACCAACAACTTTATCTATGCATTAAAAGTCACCAGCCTGTAGGAATCAAATATCTGATTTGATTTGATTTGATTTGATTATATTTTTATACTGCCCTTCTCCCGAAGAACTCAGGGCGGTGAACAGCCATAATAAAACAATATACAAGACAAATATAAAAACCATATTAAAATAATTCAATTTTGGTCGAATTTAAAATTCCCATTCTAAAACCCTTATAAAACCATATTAAAAACCCATATTTAAAACCCGAATTAAAATTATCATCCCATCAGACCGGCTTGCTGGAATAACAGGGTCTTCAGCGCACGACGGAAGGCACAGAGGTCAGGGATCCTTCATATATCCGGGGGCAATTTGTTCCATAGGGCAGGAGCCCCCACAGAGAAGACTCTCCCCCTGGGAGTCGAAGGTCGACATTGTTTGGCCGTTGGCACCCTGAGGAGGCCCTCTCTGTGGGAGGGTAATGGTCAGTGGGAGGCAGTCAGTGGCAGCAGGCGGTCCTGTAAATATCCAGGCCCTAAGCCATGGAGTGCTTTAAAGGTGGTAACCAACAACTTGAAACGCACCCGGAAGACCACTGGGAGCCAGTGCAGCTCGCGCAAGAGAGGTGTTACATGGGAGCGACGGGTTGCTCCCATTATCACTCGCACAGCCGCATTCTGGACCAGTTGGAGCTTCCGGGTGCTTCTCAAGGGGACCCCAATGTAGCGAGCATTGCAATAGTCCAGATGGGAAGTGACGAGGGCATGGGTGATTGTGCGCAAGGCATCCCGATCTAGAAAGGGACGCAACTGGGAGATCAGGTGAATCCGATAAAAAGCCCCCTGGCTATGGCCATCATATGATCATCCAATGACAGCCGTGATTCCAGGAGGATGCCCAAGTTGCGAGCCCTCTCTGAGGGGGGTCAGATCTCATCTCCAATAGCCAGTGATAGTTCTAGCTGGCTATATCAAGACGTCGGAAACCACAGCCAGTCAGTCTTGGAGGGGTTGAGTCTGAGCCTGTTCCTCCCCATCCAGATCCGCATGGCCTCCAGGCAATGGGACATCACGTCAAGGGCATCATTGGGGTGGCCTGGGGTTGAAATGTACAACTGCGTGTCATCGGCATACAGTTGACACTTCACCCCAAAGCCACGGATGATATCACCCAGCGGCTTCACATAAATGTTGAACAGGAGGGGTGAGAGGACTGACCCTTGCGGCACCCCACAAGTGAGGAGCCTCGAGGTCGACCTCTGTCCCCCCCGTCAACACAGACCACGAACGGTCAGAGAGGAAGGAGGAGAACCACCGTAACATGGTGTCCCCCACTCCCATCCCCTCCAGCCGACGCAGCATGATACCATGATCAATGGTATCAAAAGCCGCTGAGAGCTCCAGGAGGAGCAGGACAGAGGAACAACCCTGTCCCGGGCCCTCCAGAGATCATCAACCAATGCGATCAATGCCATTTCCGTGCTGTAACCCGGCCTGAAGCCCGACTGGCACGGATGTAGATAGACAGCTTCATCTAGGAATCAAAGAAGTTGTCACACCACAACACTTTCAACAACCTTTGCCGCGAAACGGAGGTTGGAGACAGGATGGTAATTAGCTAATACAGCTGGGTCCAGGAAAGGCTTCTTGAGGAGGGGCCTCACCACCGCCTCTTTTCCAGCACGCTGTTCCTCCAATCCATTGATTGGGAAGCTCTCATCACGTTGCTGGGGAACTGAGTGCAGAATTCTGCTTGGCTGACCACGCCCCCTCTGTGTCACTCCCGTCAGTCTTTCTCACTCAGTGACTGAGGGAACTCGTGCTTCATATAGCTCTTTCAAAAATTATTCAAACTCCTTGGCTGCTTCCTTAATTAATTTTTATTTTAGTTTGTTATTTTTCACCCCTTTTCTGTGTGCTTGGAGCTGCATCGTGGGATTGGTGAGGCTGCTGGAGGAGCGATAACGCGCCTGGGGCTCCAGGCCGTTTCGCTCCTTCCTTTCAATCTACCAGCAAGGCAGCTATCCGGATTCCAACCCAGCTGGGCGGATCCGCGACCACCGTTAGCCGCCGGCGCTTCGTTGGGTTCCTGGCGAGCTGGGATAACCACGAGCGCCTCAGCTCCGAGGTTTTTTGGGCGGCTCCGAAGCGTCTGTCCAGGCTCCGACAGGCTCTGAGGTCCAGGTACCCCCAAGCCGTTAATTGCGTCTCGCCAGCAATCGGAGCTGCCGGCCTCCATTTTGGATCGCCGCCGTCCTTCGTGCCAGGCGTTTTACCGCTGCTTTCATCAAGTTGAATTTGGCGCCCTTAGAAGTAAATCCGCGGAGCCAAAGCCCACGGCAACCTTTGTCAAGCGGCACCCAGCTCGTAAGTGACCAGGGAGGCTGTAAACTGATTGCCTTCACTGCGGTCGCCATTTTGGAGGACGGCGCTTTTGCAGCCGCCATTTTGAATGTGAATCAGAAACGGCAGATTGGGGATAGACTGTTCTGGCGCTGATATAAGTCCAGACTTGTAAGTCCTGGAGTTTAGCTGGACGCAGGGCTTGAAGACCTTTTCCCACCGAGGGGAATATCTGATTACTGGCCCTTATACGTCTGTTTATTGCTAGCTAATTTTACTATTGCTGCTTGGAGGCTCTCCTGCAAATAGTATCATAATGGCGGATTTGGAGTTGTCATCCGACATGGAACAGGATGCTGCTCTGCCTACTGAGGCAAACCAACGCAAACGGGGGAAGAAACGCTCCAAAACCAAACATATTACTTCATCCAAATCATCTCATACCGCACAACTTGGAAGTCGACATAGATCCAAGTTACAGCGTCACAAGGTGCTTGAAAAACAGTTCGCTAAAGCAAAGAAGGCAAGGGACCAGAACACCTGTCCCATGACCTCTGCAGGGTCTGATGTTTACCAGGTCCATTCCAGTGCTTCTTCGGTTTGCTCGGAGACCTTTACGGCTACTGACCATCGCCCATCTACTTCTTCCAATTTAGAAGTGGTGCGTGGGGTTTCTATGTCTTTACCTAACGTATCCTTGGTTCATCAAACGGCCCAACCGGAGCATCCCAGACCAGATCCGTCGGCCACCTTCACCCCGACAGTTGCTGGACTGAGACCAGAGGAACACACTGGCCAAGTAGATTTGCAAGCGATGTTGTCCGACGTGTTGGCCAAAATCTTGGCGGCCGGGTTACAACAAGGCATGGGCACTCTTCAAACAGATCCCAGCTCGTCTAAGCCGCTGACTCAAATTCCTCCTCAGCATAAAGCAAAGGACTTATCTCAGGTCGAATATGCCTCCTCGGAGACGTCTAACCAGGAGGAGGATTGTCCGGAGGACTCAGAATTTTCCGAGGACGAAGGCCTGCCACCAGAGAAGCCATCATTTACCGGACTGTTTCGTCCTTCAGTTTTTAAATCGCTTTTGCACAAAGCCAAGGTGACCACTCAATTTGGACTATTGACAGCCCCTCCATCTGACACAGCTGCTCAATCCTTGTCCACGCACAATGCTTTGTTTCAGGTGGCTAAGCAGGAGAAGGACGCTATTCCTTGTCCACCACTTTTTGCGGACGTTATCCAGAGTGCCTTCGGCCAGCCAGGTTCCTTAACAGCTCCTAGTAACCTAGACAAACGGCTTTACTGAGCGGCGGCAGAGTTGGACAATATCCTAGCCTTACCAACGGTAGACGCACCAGTGGCCAACCTTTCTTCATCCTCAGTAGATTCAGCAGATGCTATGGACGGTTTGAAGGCTGATGAAAGAAAGACTGAAATGGGATTTCGTAAGGCCCATCAGGCGGCTACTTGGGCAATAAAAGCTGCAACAGCGACATCTTTTTTCAATAGAGCAACGTTGATTTGGCTCAAACAGTTACAAGAGCGTCTTCCCACCGTCGACAAACGCGTACATCAGGATATTAACAAGATAGTTGCCGCTACGGAATATTCAGCGGATGCGTCTTTAAACGCTGCAAAATTCGCAGCCCGTGCTCTGGCTTCTAACAGACGTATGTTTTCTCTCCGAAATTGGAAAGCCGATTCGAAGTCAAAGTGGAAGCTAGCTTCGTCAACCTTTAAAGCTCCGGCCTTGTTTGGCGCTGCCTTAGACCCTCTCTTGGTGGAAGATAAAGAAAAACGTAAAGTTCTTCCTTCTTCCTTTCGCAGACCAGAACGCAGGTATACACCGTACAGTAATCGACAAACATTTCGGACCTATTCGGGTTCCAGTGGGTCCTATACCCAGCGACCATTTGGTCACGGCGGTGACCGTTTCCAGGATCGGCAGTCCTTTCGGGACCGACAACGCTCGCAACCTTCTTCCAAGCGTCCTTTCAGAGGTAGCGGATCCCATCCCAACAAACATGGCAAATGACTCACAACATCCAGATGCCATTGGTGGTCGTCTCCAGCTGTTTCATCATCAGTGGCAAATTTCAACGATCGAAGAGTGGATCCGACACACCATTCGTTACGGCCTTTGTCTCGAATTCGTCGGTGTCCCTCCTGGGAGCCCAGCACAGGGAGCCACAGCACCTCAGGAACCACAGGGTCAAATTCCTCCCAGATAATACTCTCAAGACTCATCCCCATCATCCTATCCGAAGCTACCTAGTCGGAGTCCAGACCGTCCCGAATCCGAGCGATTTTATCACGCAGATATTGCACAAAATCCTCAGCTCTACCCTGCAAGGGGTCCTCCCTCGCTCTCACCTGAAGTAGGGAGCGGGTCAGCCTAAAGAGGGCGGTTGGGCGGTTCTCTGCAGATGCAATAAGAGTGGAAAATTTCGCCACTTGTTACTACATGTAATCCTTGATTTACCACCAGTTGCTTAGTGACTGTTCGAAGTCATGACTGACCTGCCTGGAGATACTTATGGCCTGGATTTGAAGTTTCAACTGTCAGGGCTGCCCTAGTCAAGTGACCACATTTCAGGCTCTCAGCAGCTGGGCTGCAATTATAGCAGTTTGCAGCATCCCACGGTCATGAGTGTTTTATGATAGTTTTGCTGAAAATTGGCATTTGGCTTGATTTTCAAAATTGCATCCATATAAACCACTGATTCACTTTATGACTGACCCCACCTACAACTGTGATGGACAGACTCCATTCGAATTTATCTCTACTAAAACTCTCGTGTCTGTAACCTTTAACTGGGCAAAATGGCGCATCATAGTCTAATGATTTTTAAACCAAGGTAATTCAGATGGGCCAACATACAGAATGCGTCAAGAATCTAGGAATGCATGAGTCCTGTAAGACTGAAATTTAGCAATTTGTGGTCACTTCAATGCTGCTGCTTTGTTTGGTCCCACTTACCATATTTTTCCAACTACAAGATGCAGGACTATAAGACGCACCTAAATTTAGAAGAGGAAATCAACAAAATGAGGCTTCCGTGCACCCCATTTTCAGGCCTTTTCCAGCTTTTTTTTTTTGGCCCATTTTTGAAGCTTTTTGGCCCATTTTCATGGCTTTTTTTGGCTTGTTTTCAAGGCTTTTTGGGCCCGTTTTTGAGGCTTGTTTGGCCTGTTTTTGAGGCTTTTTTCAGGGCATTTTTTTCTGAAAAAAATGGCCAAAAAAAGCCTAGAAAACAGGCTGAAAAAAGCCTAGAAAATGGGCCGAAAAAAGCTGAAAAAATGAGCTGAAAAAATGGGCTGAAAAAGCCTTGAAAACAGGCTGACAAAAGCCTAGAAAATGGGCTGAAAAAGCCTTCAAAACAGGCTGAAAGAAGCCGAAAAATCAGGCCAAAAAAACCCTCAAAAATGGGCCAAAAAAAGCCTAGAAAACAGGCCAAAAAAGCCTTGAAAATGGGATGAAAAAGCCTTGAAAACAAGCTGAAAAAAGCCTCAAAAATGGGCCAAAAAAAGGGGCTGAAAAAAGCCTCAAAAACGGGCTGAAAAAGGCCGAAAAAATGCCCGAAAATGGGGTGTGCGGAGGCCAAAAAATGGCTGGTGGATAGGCGGGGCTTCAGCAATATTCAGTCTATAAGACACACAGACATTTTTGTCTTTTGGGAGACAAAAAAGTGGGTCTTATAGTCCGAAAAATATGGTAGCCCTCCAGAGGCAGGTAAATTGGCTTTTCCTTTAGCTTCTGGAGATCAGGTAGATCAATCCTGCCTTAGACTTCTAGAATCAGGATAGACTGGTCCATCACTGGCTGCCAGTGGTCAAATCTACCCAAATCAGCAAGAAATTGGAAGTCACTGATACTCCCATCACTTTTTTTACCTGCCCGTGTCATTATGTTTCTCTGCAATCAAGAGACAGAAATGCAGTAACTAGTTTATGTGATAACAGATAGCCCTCAATTTACAACGTTTATGACAACACTGAAAAAAGTAACTTAGGACCCATACCCTAATTTAGTATTGTAGTATCCCATCACATGATCAAAATTAGGGCACTTGGAAAACATGTATTTACAATGATCATAGCATTTTGGAGTCATGTGATCACCATTTATGACCTCCCTGGATGGCTTCTGACAAGCAAAATCAATGGGGGAAGCCAGATTCCCTTAACAAACATGTGATTCCCTTAACGGTCACCATGATTCACTTAACAACTGCATCAAAAAAGGTCATAAATTAGGCATGACTCAAGAACTGCATCCATTAGCGACAGAAATTATGGTCCCAATTGTGGTTGTAAATCAAGGACTAAAATGCATATTAATAGTGCTTCTGTCTCTCACATATTATTCATACCACAATTGTATAGTGTATTTTTAGAGGATAAGTCACCTTTTGACCATCGTTTAGCAATGGATCTGAATCGGCAAATGCTTTGTCAATCCAAAATTCTAACCCCAGACTATGTGGCCTTCCAGCTGTCATTTATTGACAATGGGGCTGAAGATAAATATAATCTTAAGAGCCATTGGTTCCTCACTTCTGCTGAGAACCCTATATAGCATCTGTTCTGGGCCTTGTATCCAAATATAGAACTGGCTAAAACATCTGCTTAGAACAGTACAATCCATGCTTCTTTCTTCAGATGTGCCACTGTTACTTAAGCAACCCAAGTCACTGTCTCTTTAGCTAACCAACTTCCCAGGTGATATTGAAGAGAAAATAGGAAAATAGGAAACATAGAATATAAATGTGAAAATTATATTAGTTTTATCTTGGGTTAGGTTCAAACAATTGCATTAAGTCATTGTTTGCTTAAACATTATTTAAATAAACATTGGAGGATTTTATGTAACACACCAAGCCAAAATTAGCAATTTCTAGTATAGCAATATATTTCATGCTTCAGGCTATACAAAATGGGATCTGAAGCAGTGGTGAAATCCAATTTTTACTACCAGTTCTGTGGGCATGGCTTGGTGGGCATGGTGTGGCTTGGTGGGTGTGGCAGAAGGATAGTGCAAAATCCCCATTCCCTCCCCACTCCTGGGACCAGCCAGAGGTGGTATTTGCTGGTTCTCCGAACTACCCAAAATTTCCACTACTGGTTCTCCGAACTGCTCAAAATTTCCGCTACCAGTTCTCCAGAACCTGCTGGATTTCACCCCTGGTCTGAAGCAGGCATGATGTAACAAACCTGATTGCTGCCTGAGGACCTATCCATACTTGTGACACCAATGAACTGCATAGCAAAGGCCAATATAGTGGAGCTTGTTTTGTGGGTAACTGAAGCAAATCTCTATGGCTATCAATCCTGAAGCTAGGCCTAGCAAACTGCTAGTTCTTATTTGTTATTCTCTTATGACTTTGTTTTGTTTTGGAATTCAGTGTCACTGTACAGTAGTCCTCGACTTAATGACCATAATGGAGCTTGCCCACTATGTGAGAATCAAAATCAAAACCCACATTAACTGATCCAATTTTATGACTTTTTTGCTGCAATTGTTAAGTAAACACTGTAGTCATTAAGCAAACATTGGGGTGGGGTTTTTTGCCAAAAAGTAGAAACACCAGTTTTTAGAAAAACCTCACATGTTCACATGACTGCAGGATACGGCAAACGGCTGTAGATGTGGGCCAGTTTCTGAACACCCAAAATGCAGTCAATGGCCTGGCCATATAGAACTTTGGAACCAGATTACAAGTAACCCCATGGAAGTCAGTTGTAACGTCAAATGGTTGCTAAGCAACTGGTCTTAAATTGAGGACAAGCTGTAGTTCTAGTGTTGTTATGTATGGAGTGATATTAATCTACTTTATAAGAAGAAAAGAAGGGCAGATTTACCTAACTCCAGAAGTCCCCTCTGGAAATGCTTCTATTTCCTTTATATATAGTACTCAAGAATCAATTCTTGCACATTAATCCTGAACTGGTTTGTTTATTTCTGTGGGCTTAATATGTTTCAAGTGAGTGCAAAACCAGGCACCTTTTTATGTTTGATCTAGTTTGATCATAGCTTTCTGAGGCTAAAATGCTAAGACAGTATATGGCAAAGTATAAGTCAAAACATTCCGATTGTTGAATGTATCTAGAGTTTTTGTTTTTGTTATTTCAACAAAATGATCAAAAGGTTAACATGGTGAAATATATACATATTTCTTTTTGGATGAAGTAGGAGAAAAGAAATAGCGAGGGAGTGCAAATCTCTATCCATCTCACACTGGCATAGGTTTGCCACTTCCATAGCACTTATACTCCGTCTCATACATGTGTGGCACACACATAATTTCCACCACAGGTACCCGGCAGGAAACTGTGGGTGGCCGCTGCACAGGGCAGAAACGGTCCCAGGTGCGCTTGTGGTCATTGAGAAGTTGGTAAGTTTCTTGGGCCAGGCTGAATAAACCTCGGTGAGGTACAGCTGGGTTCAGGATTAGGTGGGGCACCCGGGTAGCCTTTGGAAATATCTGGAGATCCCGCATAGGCCCAGGTACACGAATCAGAGGGTAAGGATCCAAATTGAGAATTTCCTTCCGAGTATATCCTTGAAGTTCTTTCCTATGAGCGAATGGAGACAGAACAAAAAATACCATTTTTTCAGGAAGGTAGACAAAAGCAGGAAATATGTGCAGTATTATGTCAGGAGTGAGATTAAATTACAAGACGGCAAGAAAGGGACATTTATTTATTTATATATATATAAACATCTTATATAGATGCTTCTATTTCCTTTATATATAACAATGGAAGAATCAATTCTGCTCAAGTTTGTATGTGCTGCTTTGAGGGCATTAAATATAGTACTAAACTCAGAATTCAACTTCCTAAGAAGCTTATCTTTAATTTCAAAAAGGAAATATTTTTAGTCCCTACGACTTCAGAAACTTGATGATGTCTACTAAAATTACAGGTATTATGAGCTTTTATGGTAGAAGACAGATTGGGAGCTCCTCACCTTTTCCTAGTAAAATAAATAGGATGAATCAAAACTTATTATGGTTATAGACTAGCATAGATAGGATGAATTCTGCAAAACAAGATACAGGTAGTCCTCAACTTATAACCATTCATTTAGTGACTGTTAAAAATTACAATGGCACTGAAAAAAGTGACCATTTTTCATACTTACTACCAAAATTTGGACGCTTGACAAGTGGCATAACTTTCTGACTGTTGCAATGTCCTTTTCAACTTTCTGACAAGCAACATCAATGGGGAATTCAGATTTACTTAACAATCATGCTACTAATTTAAGAACCATAGCAATTTACTTAACAACTGTAGCAAGAAAGGTCATAAAATAGGGCAAAACTCACTTAACAAATGTCTTGCTTACTTATGGAAATTTTGGGCTCAATTGTGGTGATACTTGTATATTGGATCAAATTAGCATATTTTGCGCAATTGGTAGAATGGAATTTACAGTGATTAAAGTGACACCTGTCTCCATGGGCTAATGAAGAGATTGCCAAAAGTTCAAGTTAGCAAAAATAGAAATATAAAAGTACAGCTTTGTGAATCAAAGCAAAATCCTAGGGAGTCCAGTTTCCTTTTTCCAACTATCTGTTTTAAGATAGTTTAACTGTCGTAAAATATCATACCATACCCTATAGTCTTGTGACCACATTTCAGATGCTTGGTAACCAGCTCTCCTTTATGATGTGTTGTAGATTCAATGGTCATGTGACCACGATTTACAATTTTTTTGTCTATTGTCTGGCAAAAACTCCCAATAGAAAGAATAAGTTTACACTTATTTATGACTATAAAATTTGCTTAACAAGTGCAGCTTAATCACCACTGCAAAAATTGTCATAAAATTGGGTCTGGTCACATAGATGCATCAACTTAATAACGAATGAATTACAACCAAAATCCAGTCCCAATTACAGTTGTGAAATACAGATTCTGAAGGTGATACGAAAACTAGTAGTACCACAGAGACCCTTAAACAACCACAATGACATGGCTGAAATTCTGGCTTTCATTGTGATCTTAAGTTGAGGACTACCTATATGGCACTGAAGGAGTGGGGAAAAGGTACCACAAATGTTCCACTAACTGTGTGAAGATTCGGAAGTCCTGGGCAGTGGTAGATAAGTAGGGTTCGTTAAGCTGGAACACTGCCTTGTCACAGATGTAGAAGGGTCTTCCAGCGAGGTCGTTGTTCTGCGTAGTGGCTACCACCGACTAAAGTGAAAAGAATAAAGACCACTATTGGAGTGGATGTTCTGAATTTGCTAAGCAGCATTTTCTGTGCTCCAGGAGACACCTTTAAGAAGACGACACTTTACCCTAACCCAGCATCAATTAGCAATGTCCTCTAATTCCCTCCCACATGACATCTGCTTTTTAAAATTTTTCACAATTCCTTAGTAGACTTAATACACTATGGGAAATTTAAATAGCTATTTATGGTCCGTGTCTGACAAACTAACAGTCTATTAATGTGCTGCCATCTAGCCTCCTCTGGAAGCTATTCCTCTGTAAATTTGAAGCCATCCCTAACACTAGGGCACTCTTAGTTGTTGGGCCTCCAGTGTACACAAGCTGCAAATAGATCTGGCAAGAGCCTAAAAGACATTAAACATTCATTTGCTCAGTATCAAAACGGTGGAGACACATGTGCAAGCAAACTGCAAAAATATACATAATGAAACATCCTTAATTTGGAGATCCTGACTCTGGCAAGAAAATATGAGTCTTCAGGAAAAAGAAATGTGGGTGTGATGTCCTCCCTTTGTCCCTGGAATTCCAGATACCTTGGATGCTCCATCTACGTGATGAGCTGCCAATCTGAATGGCTGAGGCCCAGCATGAAAGGTCGGGTCATGCGGCAGATTGGGCCAACCACGAAAATTTGCTTGGATCTCACTCTTCTGGTTGCCCATAGTCAAGGGGAACCTCCATGCTCTAAGCTTCAGCTGTTGGTGAAAAGAGCAGGTTGAGAGTCCAGGAAACAGAACATATAGTAGAAAGTAGAAGGGCAGCCAAGTTGTTTTCTGTGGGGAGTTTATCTTAATATCTTTATATTTGTTTGGGGTTGGCTTTCTTCCCTTTCATCTTTTTTATTGTACAGCATCTTTCTCCTCAAACCTACCACCTCTCTCTTTTCTTTCCTTCTTACTTTCTCTTCCTCACCCTCTTCTTCTCCTCCCTACTTCCTCTTCCTTTCTCCTTCTCCTCCTCTCTTCCTCCCTCTCTTACCCTCACTCCTACTCTAATTTCCCTTCCCTTCCTTCATCCCTCTCTATTGCTGTATCCTTTTATGCATATGGACTACTCAGAGGGCTGAAAAAGTTATTTTTGACTGGTCCTCGCACTTTTGACCAGTCCTCGAACTTACGACTGTCCTCACATTTTACGTTTTTGCCCTATCTTGTCACCATGGTGAAGAGAAGCAGTTGTGAAATGAGTGACACATTGTTAAGAATGCTACAATGGGCATAAATGATGACCAGTCATAAGTGCAAAGACCGGTCAAAAGTGCGAGGACCTGTCAGAAATCACTTTTTTCAGCCCTCTGGGTAGTCCTTTTGTGCATATGGACTACTCAGAGGGCTGAAAAAGTTATTTTTGACTGGTCCTCGCACTTTTGACCAGTCCTCGAACTTACGACTGTCCTCACATTTTACGTTTTTGCCCTATCTTGTCACCATGGTGAAGAGAAGCAGTTGTGAAATGAGTGACATGGTTGTTAAGAATGCTGCACAGGCATAAATGTGAGGATGGTCATAAGTGTGAGGACCAGTCAAAAGTGCGAGGACCTGTCAGAAATGACTTTTTTCAGCCCTCTGAGTAGTCCCTATACACATAGCCATGGCCATCCAGTCACATGATCAGCTAGCCACACCCACCCAGTCACATAACCTCCAAGCCATGCCCACAAAATAAGCCACGCTCACAGAACCGGTAGTAAAAAAATTTAGAACCCACCCCTGGTTGGGGGTCACCACAACATGAGGAACTGTATTAAAGGGTCGCGGCATTAGGAAGGTTGAGAACCACTGCTCTACAAAGTGAGGAGCACTGCTGTAGCCTTTGAAAGCCAGCTGAGAGATGATTTCTAGAGAGATGATTACTCTCCCCATATCTTAATCACTTTAAGAAGTACTGGTAATCAATTACATCTGAAGAAAGATTTTCTTCTGCAGTAAAGACTTCTTGTGATGTCTTATCTTTTTTCCAGTCTTCTTTCCAGACTACAGAATACAAGAGAGACTTTGGTTTAAAGATTTATTTGCAAAAAACTAAGGAAGGACTTTCATAAGATTTCAATGGCTAAGGAATGGTCTTTATTTTTTACCGTGCTATTTTTATTTTTGACAAATTAGAGAAAAATGGTAACTACATTTACGGTCAATTAGAAACCATCTATTTTTTTGCCTGAAACTGAAAATATGTATAGGGGATTTGTGGTTTTGATGATTAGAAAAAAAGAATAGAAAAAAGGCGTTTTTTTTTGTAATTACAGTAAGAGAGAATTTTGTAAATGTAGTATTCCTGTAAAAGAAATTGAAAACTTCTTTGTATTTGATCTTTTTGATTCCTTCTTTCTACACTTCCACTTTTTTTATTTTCCTGTTTCTGCATTTTATTAGTTTGTGTTAGTTTTTCATGTTTTGTGAAACTAATTTTAAAAATTATATTAAAAAAGCAGAGAGACAGATGATTGGACTTAATGACAGTTATTACTGTTCCTAAAGCTGGGGAGGGAATGGAGAATTTGCTTATTTTTAAGATTATCCATGTTGATTCTATTCATGTTGAGTGTTGGTTTTCTTAAAATCTTTATTATTCAAAGTAGAAGTTATTAGTGTTATTCACAAATTCCCTCTGTCCCTACAATCAGCTGGTAATTATTTATGAGAGAAGATATTACTTTATTATTGAATATAACATAAAAAGTTATTAAAAAAGAAGGTTGTGAGATGTTCATAAGCCAGAGTAGCCTTGGGTAATTTGCAACTTGATTTATTTATTTATTTATTTATTTTTAATTTTGATTTATATGCCGCCCTTCTCCGGAGACTTAGGGCGGCTTACAATGCGCTAAGCAATAGCCTTCATTCTTTTGTATATTTATACAAAGTCAGCTTATTGCACCCCACAACTGGGTCCTCAATTTACCTACCTTAGAAAGGATGGAAGGCTGAGTCAACCTTGAGCCTTGGCGAGATTCGAACCTGCAGTAATTGCAGGCATCTGGTCTTAATAACAGGGTGCCTTAGACCACTGTACTACCAAGGCTCTTACTTTTTACTTTTGGTGGCAAAATATATTTTGTCTAATGCATATTGTTATTATCACCTGTTCGTCCTGGGTTTCATGGTAATTAAAACAAGATAGACCTCCGTTTTTTTTGTTTTGGAAACTTGAAAAAAAGCATGCAGATAAAATACAGCCAAGCAATATTGAGTATTTTTTAAGTACTGTATTGGTAAAGATGTAGGCTCTGCCTTCAGGCTTGCAATAAAAGAGTCTTGCTCAAAGGAAAAGGGGTCAGGAGGGAAGAGGAAAAAGAAAAGCTAATGATATGTGTTTTTCCTTCTGGGACTGATTGATATCACTATCAGGCTCTTCATCCTGCTGCACTAGAGGTCTTCCTGGGAACCAGATAGGATCTTAACTCTTTAGCAAAATCGGGAATCTGCTTCTTAATGTCTTTTCAAAATACTTTCCGAAGAGCACCTAATTGCCAAAATTCCCCCACAACCACGTACCTTCTCTCTCAAATCTTTATTGTGGTGGACGTCCTGGTGTGAGGCAGCGACAGAGTAGCGGGGCTGAGCTAGCAGTTCCCTATGAGTTTTTATGCAGTGGGCAAGTTGTGCAGTGGTAGCCAGCCGGGGAATGACTTCGTCCCGCCATACTTTCTGGGAGGCAGGTGGCAACGGTTCCTGGATCGTGGACTAATAATGGAAAAGTTTAGGAGGAACAGTGAGTACACAGAAAAAAGTGGGCAATCAAAAAAAGTGGGGACCACGTGGATACAAACAGGATCTGCCTCAAAAGAATCCCTGTCCTGTTTTTTTTTTTTTTTTTTTTTTGGTGTTATTCTGGCCCTCTCGCAGAGAACCCAGGGATCTTAACCTCCTCATCTCTAAACCTTAATGTTTACAAACTATCCGGATTGTACCAGTTACCCCGCTAAAAGTCAGCTTGCTCACTCGCGCATAGGGCGGCGGGAAAGGCAATGGTTGGCTATAATTGAGCCCCACTCCGCTGCTAGTCAGTCTCCAGTCTTGTCGGCGGCTTTCGGGGGGTACCAGCGCGCCGGAGTCCACCTCCCATCCGAAGGGAAATGCGGAGAAAGTGCCTGCCATGTTTGCCCCTTCTTTTTGGACATGGTTGCTAATGGAGTGTTGCCTTAACGGCAGCGGCGAATGCAAGGGGATCACGCAGGGGGCGGGACTTCTAGAATGTTTGTGATAAATGTTGCCCGGGTGATAGAACTGTTTTCAGCCTCACATTTTGCGGCGCTTTCTTTTGATTCATTTGAGGGAAGAGCAGTGGTTAGAAGAAAAAACTGTTCGGTGACCGTTTGAACATATTTGAAAAAAGTAATGTTCGCTTCCGGGATATTTTATCCCTATTCTTTGCCTCCCCGTCCCCTTCCCTTTCTGCAACCATGTTGCTATTTAAATTTATTATTCTTCCGAGAAATTGGATCTGCGATTAAAAGTACCTTGAAGGGCAATCGATTTCTCATTCAGTTACCAGACCTATTACGATGATAGCCCCTTCCCAGCACCCGACTCATTTAATATTCTTCGTTCGCTCTCGGTGCATGTTCCGCAACCCTTCGCCGATTATAAAGACTTGCAATTCCAATGATACCCATTAGATGGCACTTAGGACCAAATAATGCAGTTTTAATCTTGCGTTTATGTGCAAAGCCGCAGAAATGCTGTGTTAGAACCAGTTCCGAATAACCACATGCAAGATTATATTGCAAAATTTAAAAAAAGTTTTAATTGGTGTTCATAACCCAAATTTGGCAAAACAACAATTATCTCAAGTGTCTGGACCAGTGTTTCTCAACTTTGCCATTTTGAAGATGTCGGTACTTCAATTCCCAGAATTCCCTGTCCAGTGAACTCAATGGAAAACGCAATGGAAATGTTATGATAGTGACAACTATGTTGAAGTTTAATGCTATGTTATCCTACATTTAAAACATTTGCTAGTCTTTAAAGTGACTTGAGACACTGTATATTGCCCAAGTCCAAGTGATTGGTTTTTGTCTTAACCATCCCAGTCTTTTTTAAGTACAGTACAGCATTTCTGAGCCAGTAGTGGTTAAGTTAAGGCATCAGTCTAAACCAGAAGAACATGAACTCTAGTTTTGCCTTGGACACATAGCTAGTTTGGTGATCTTCAGCCAGTCATTTCCTCTCATCCTTAGGAAGGAGACAATGACAAATCATTTTTGAAAAACCTTGCCAAGAAAATTGCAGGGACTTTTCCACTATGTCCAGGCAGTCTCTGAAAATTGGACACAATTGAACAGAAGGAAAATAGCTGTATTAGCAACAAAAATGGATCAAGGAAGGCCATAAGAATATATTAAAGGATGTAGTATCTCATTTTTCAATGTCTAAAAGATGTATGCAAATTCATAATGCAAAGTATCGAGAGTCACCTTGTAGGAGGGCATAATGAGTGAATGAATTTATTAATGCAGAAAAATTAATTCAGAAAAATTCTGAATAAATTAGAGATCTGGATGCACAGAAAAATATACTGGGAGGAATGAATTAAGATTATAGCACTGCAACTGGTTCCCTTCCAGATAGAAATTACTATCTGATTATGCCCTTTGTTGATGAGAGCCCACATTGCAGCTTGAAATGATATTTATCTTTGGCTGAAAATGTTTTATGTTGTATAGTCTGAAGGGGGAGTTGTGATTTGATTATCTAAATCAGGGGTGTCAAACTCAAGGCCTGTGGGTCAGATTCAGCCCATGATGTGATTGGTTCTGGCCCGTGGGGCCGCCCTGGAAAGAGCAAAGAACCGGCCCGTGCACGGGTTCCTCAGGCTGGCTGGCCACTGATCTACAACCTGGTGGTGGCCATCCGACCCAGAACATGGTCAGCCTTAGATCCGCAGGGCCGTCCTGGAACTGGCAAGGGACCATCCCCACCAGGGGTGAAATGCTCCCGGTTCAGACCGGATCACCCGATCTGGTAGCAATGGAGGCGTGTGGTTCGGGAAACCAGTAGCAAAAATCCCTGCCCCCCTCCATGCCCAGCTGAGCTGCACAATCATCAGAGGCTTTTTTTTTTACTTTAAAAGCATTTTTCCTATAACGTCTTCGGCCAAAAAAAATGCTTTTAAAAGTAAAAAAAGCCTCTGATGATCGTGCGGCTCAGCTGGGATCATCAAAGGCTTTTAAAAGAAAAAAAACCTTTTTTTCTTTTAAATTCCTCTGACGATCCAAGCTGCGTTGCCTGATCGGCAGAGGCATTTAAAAGAAAAAAAGTCTCTGCCGATCAGGCAACTCAGCTGGGATTGTCAGAGCCTTTTGAAAGCATTTTTTTACAACAGAAAAAATGGTTTTAAAAGTAAAAAAAAAATGGCCATGCCCACCCAGTCACATTACCCCCCCACCAAGCCACGTCCACGGAACCAGTAGTAACAAATTTTAGATTTCACCACTGATCCCCACCCCGCCCATTGGGTCCTTGTATAGGAGGCGGCAAACGCACAGGGTCTGGTGTCCCTGGGGACTGTCTTGCCCCGCAGGCTGACTGCATTCTTTTTTTAAAAAAAAACAAGTTTTATTGTTTTTTTTTCTTTTCTCCTCTCCCATCTTCATCCACATCTTTCTTTCTTTCTTTTTTCTTTTTTCTTTTGAACAGTGTGTTGGTCATTTCTTATCTTATACAATTAGTCAAATTCAAATACATTTTACTCAATTACAATTTTTGTCAATATCGTCTTCCCCCCTTTCCTTTTTTTTGAATATACCTCAGTATTTCTAACTTGCATACATAAACATCTTCATTTATCCCTAAATTCTAACTTTACTATTTATACATATTTGTCCTCTTTTATTCTTAAACAATTCATTCTTTTTCTTAATATATTTATATTTTTGTTCAGTGCTGCCTTTCTTCCACTTCATCTTTTTTTTATTGTACAGCCATCTTTCTCCTCAAACCTAGCCTCTCCCTCGTCTCCTTCCAACTTTCTTTCCCCACCTTCTTCTTCTCTTCTCTACTTCCCCTTTCCTTCTCCTTCTCCTCCTCTCTTCCTCCCTGTCTTACCTTCTCTCCTACTCTACTTTCCCTTCCCTTCCTTCCTCCCTACTCTTCCATCCTTCTCTCTCCTTCCTCCTACCTTCCAATTCCTTCATCTCTCTATTGCTGTATTCATTTTAATGTTTTCCATTGTGGAGTTCAGGCAGCCCCGATCCCTTATCTTTTTAATTATTAACAATATATTTCATCTTGTTCTCTTTTTTCCTTCAAATCTTTACTCAAACACTTTTCTAATCTCTTATCTTTTTTTACTTTTACCAATATATTTTTTTCTGCTTTACTTCTTGCAAATATAACATTTAAATCATTTTTATCATTTCAATTTCATTCAGTTTTACATTCAATTTCAGTCATTAAATATTATTTCTCAAAATATCTTAACGATATATTTCCACTTATTCAAATATATATTTATAAAGCGCATCTTAATCCTTTCTCATTTTACCCAATTCAATTAGTTCTTAAAATATTCTTAAATTGTCTTCTTTTCTCTATTTAATTATGTTTCAAATATATGTTTGAGATATTCCAAATATTACATTTCCCCCAACTGGTTTATTCATTTTGTTAAAATTTATCATTCTATAAACCTCCAATATTATTGAGCATGTGAGATTTTTTACAATGTTACCTTTGTTTATACTTTTCTTTTCCTTTTTTGTATCTTTTCATTATTAATATTTTGTATCTTAAAAATATGAAATCTTTGCCCTTTATTTCCCATTATTTTCCATCCCTTTTTCCCTCTTTCTTATATTTCCACTGTAAATCCCAGTGTAACCATTTATGTTTTTAATATTTTTTCTCCTCCACCCTCTTTTCCTTCTTTGCCTTTTGTTTTCCCTTCTTCCTTTCTTATTTATTTATTTATTTATTTATTTATTTATTTATTTATTTATTTTGATTTGTATACCGCCCTTCTCCTAGTGGACTCAGAGCGGTGCACAGCCAGAACTAAAACACATACCAATACAAAATTTAAAATTATTAAAAGAATTACATAATTTTGGCCCAAATTTAAAACAATTCAAATTAGAACCCATGGACAATTTAAAAGCTAAAAAACTAAAAAAGACTAAAGAAAGGGGGGGGGGAGGTCACGCCAGCCCTGCTTGATGGAAAAGAAAAGTTTTCAGGGCACGGCGAAAGACCCGGAGATCCGATATCCTTCGTATCTCCGGGGGCAAATCGTTCCAGAGGGCAGGAGCTGCCACAGAGAAGGCCCTCCCCCTGGGGGTCGCCAGCCGACATTGCCTGGCTGACGGCACCCTGAGGAGTCCCTCTCTGTGGGAGCGTACTGATCGGTGGGAGGCTATTGGCGGCAGAAGGCGGTCCCGCATGTACCAAGGTCCTATGCCATGGAGCGCTTTAAAGGTGGTAACCAACACCTTGAAGCGCATCCGGAAGACCACTGGAAGCCAATGCAGCTCACGCAGGAGAGGTGTCACATGGGAGCGCCCCCTCGCTCCCATAATCTCCCGCACGGGGGATTTCTATTCTGCCCTATATTTTCCATTGTTTCTCCTTTCTCTTTCTTTTTTTGTGTCTTTTCATTGTTAATCCTAGTATCCTTATTTTGTATTTTAAAATCATAAAATCTTTTATTTTGTTTCTTATTATTTTCCATCTCTTTTCCCTCTTTTTTATCTTTCCACTGTAAATCTCAGTGTAATCATTTAAGTTTTTTATATTTTTCCTGTTCCACCCTCTTTTCCTTCTTTGTTTCTTTTCTTTTTGTCCATACTTAATATTACAATTGTTTAATTTTCCATAGTCAGTCTCTTTGTCTTCTTCATTATTCATCTTTTTTTCTTGTTTCTCATTAGTCATTTCCTTTTCATCTACAGTGCATTCTAGCTCTGTCTTTGCCTCCTCAGATTTTGATTTTCCATGCAAATTTATAATCATTTCTTTTATTTCCAAACACATTGTCTTTATCAGTTCATTAAGTTCCTGTTCCATTTTATTCTTTCCGGGTTGAATTATTCCAGTTTTAAGTCTCATTAAGGTCCCTCTTTTATAATCATCAAAGTCTGTCCTCTTGTAGACAAAACGTATCTTCCTTAATTCTCGCCAGTTATCTTTTTAAAAGTTCAACTTTCTTCAAAAGTTTTCTCAAATAAACAATTCCATGTCATGCTCTTCCTTCTCCTGCAGATGTCTCTCTATAATCCACAGTTTCACTCGACTAATTCACAAATCGCCATTTTATTTGTAATCCACATCCGTGTTTACCGAGTCATAAAAAAGAAAAAAGCCAGTTTTCACATCTTCTTTCACCTTTATATACCACCAATCAGTTTATAATCCAATCCAAATTGAATCCAAGTTCCAGATTTACATTTCCGTTTGTCAATCACTTTTAATTCTTTATTCGGGTTCTTCTATGGCGGGCTTGTCATTCCCACTTTCTCTTTCCATCCACCATCTCCCCCGCCACTATTTAGCCACAATTTCCACACCAGGGTAATTTTAGTAATAGTTCAGTAGTTAAAAATATTTAGAATTTTCTTTTTATTGTTTGTGGGTTAGTCAATCACTCACCCAACATCAGCACTCTATCCAAATCTTCCCTCCTGCACATCGCTTGCTCCAGAAGCTCGAACTTCATGGCGATTCACTCTGATCGCCACCCCCCGTCACCGGCTCAGAGAGAGTTTCTCAGGCTATCCAAGGGACTTCCCTGTTCCTCTTTAGACACCAAGCTGCCTCTCTTTCTTCACTGTCCCTACAGGACAGCTTTGGTCCGAAGACACCCCCCACCCCCAGGGTGACAGTTCGTCTGGTGGATTTTGCCAAGCTCGTTGGAGCCCAGCATTTTCCCAGCCAGTAACGCCACGCCGCTTCCGGATTCTCCTAGCTGATTGCATTCTAAGTGCTTTCCTTTCATCCAGGGCGCCAGCGCTCACACTGCCTTCTGTGCACATGCCCAGGGGGCACGGCCGAGACAGCAGGGTGGCCCCGCACTAGCTCCGGGGTGGGTCAGATCTAAGGCTGACTGCATTCTGGTCCAGATGGCCACCACAAATTGTAGATCAGCACTGCTCCCACCACCAGCACCTCCATGCCCTGCTCACTGGCCAGGCCTTGCAGCCCGCAAGGCTTCCTTTCACCAAGGCACCAGGGTGGCCCATCACTGACTCCAAGATGGTCCCATGGGTCAGTTCTAAGACTGACTGTGTTCCAGCCTGGATGGCTACCACAAACCTCCATGGCCCACTCACCGGCCTGGCCTCGCAGCATCAAGGCTTCCCTTTCACAGGGTCTGCTCCCGCCCACACATGGGAAAGCCACAGCCACTGGTGGCATGGCCACCTGCAGCGCTGCCAATCTCTCTCCTTGTTGCTTCCTGAGTGTGGAGGAAGAAGGAGATGGAAATGAGAAGGAAGGAGGCAGGGAGGGGGGGTAGATGGAAGGGAGAAAGAAGGGAAAAGGGTAGGGATAGGAGGAATAAGGGTGGGGGGAAAGAGGAAAAAGAAGGAGGGGGAAGGAAGGAAGATGGGAATGGGAATGAAGGAAGGAAGGAGAAAAGGAAGGAAGGAAAATAGGACTGAGAAGAAGGTAAGGAAAGAGGGAGGGAATGAGAAGGAGAGAAGGAAGATGGGAATGAGAAGGAAGAAAGGAAGGAAGATTATGAGAGGGATTGAGGGTCTGAGAGAAGTCCTGCCTTAGCACTTGGCCATCAGCAGCCTTGCTGTTCTTTTGCTGTCCCCATGCCACCTCCTCTCCTGGTGGTCTCCCATCCTATAGCTGAGGATGCTTTGTTTACAAAGCCGGGTCTCCTCACAAGGAGAGGAGTGGGCCTTCCTCTGACCCACACTTTGCCCTCCCGCACACATCACGAGCAGCCTGGTCAAGGAGAGCGAAGACAGCAGCAGCAACCTTGAGGTGCTTAAAGCACCAAATAATGGGGCAAATAATGTCTGACTCAAATGAGAAATCAAGAAATCACTCAGTGATATCCAGGAATACTGAAAAGTGGGGAGGTTGTGCATATTGACAGCAGCAACTCTGTTTAGGAACCTATAAGCACAGAATTGGCATGGTCAAGCTGGTAAATACCTTGAACAAGGTTGGGGAGCTAAGTAGGCAAATATGGAGTTAGATAGTTGCATCAAATGAAACTTTTTTGGTCTAATTCAGCATAAAACAATTTTGACTGCCTAGATTTTCCAAAAATTAAATTTTCTACTCTAGCCTGCATAGTATTGAAAAAAAAGCCAACTAAAAATCCAATTATTCACCTTTCTATATAGAAATGTTATTTAAGGAGAAAATATATGTAACTGGCCATACCCGAAAATATTTTGAGTCAAAGAATGGTGCTTTTGTAGTTATTTTGAAGAGTACGGTAGTCCTCAACTTACAACCAGTCACTTGGTAGCCATTCAAAGTTACAAGGGACCACACAAACAATACTAATAACCTAGTTCCAAAGTTCTGACAGCCATCCCCTCCACATGATCATGTGGCTGCATTTCAAGTGTTAGGGACTGACCCACATTTATGGCTCTTTGCAGCATCCTGCAGTCATATGATCACAAATTAAGACTAAAAACTGTAAATTACTTCCACTTTTCAGCAAAAACAGATCATAGCAAATAATGGAGTCACTTAATGCTGTTCATAAAAATGGGTCCAGTCAAATGGTGATCCACTTTACGACCATCATGACTTACAATTGTAATGAGAAAGTTGCATTATGATCAGCGACTACCTATATCAAGTTTATTACCATGTAAGCAATCATTCTTATAATTCCAAAGTGAGTGCCAAGTGCTTGATTTTGGAGTAATCTTCAAATTTATAATAAAGGGAAACTGCATTACAAAGATGTGGAACATACATCTATCCTGTTAGAACTAGACTTGTCCTTAAATGAGTTCATTTCATTTTTTTCCACAGATGCCTCCATTTTACTGGATGTTTTTCTTTCCCTTTTAAAATTTCTTTTCCTCAAGAGTATTTGCAAAATTTGGGGTATTTTCTGAGCTTGTGAAAGCTGAGTTGCTGCTTCTTCAAGGGGGATGCTATTCTGACTATATAACATAATGATCCACACTTATCCTCAGTAGTATTAAGAAAGGAATTTTTATTAAGCCTTTCTAAATCAAATGTCTACAGTACCGCCAATCTTGTATCCTGAGATCCTTTTTAACATTAATATACATGTTTACTTTGTCATTAGGCTGTACTTTCCTCCAGTTTTGTCCATTAACTGTATCCTCTTCTTCTCACTGTTCTTTCCTATTCTATCAACTTATCCCTTTTAAACCCAAATGACATTGAAAGGGTCACAGTTGACACTTGCATTAAATTTTGCTGTTCACAACTATTCGATACAAACGAAAGGTCAAAATCTCCAGTGTCTGTAGGGTACTATGATGTTCAGCTATGATGTTCTATTCGTTGAAGTGTTTTCCTTTGATAGCTTCAACAATTCTTCAGAGTAGGATCCTATAATAATTTGGCGAGATTAAAAATAATCTGTTGCTGTAGAATCTAGTCAGATTAATACTGGACATAAATTCATATATGATTTCTCTTAGGTTTGGTAATGTTGGTTTTAGCCCACAGCATGCACGTAATACTAAAAATATCCATCCATACCTAAACCAGAATGGGCAGCAACATCTAAATTATATGTTTTTTGTACTTCATCTGACAATGATTACTGAAAATTGATAGTTTTGACAGAATGTGTGCAGCTCTCAGTCTCCCTCACTCCCAGAATGTTAAATATAGCACCTGTACAGAGGAAGGTTGTTTACCTTTGAGGGAAGCATCTGGTTGATCTCTAGTTTCAGAAGCTAAGTAGGGTTGAGTCTGGCTAGTACTTTGATGGGAAACTTCTAGAAATCCAAGGGTAGTGTCTATATCAGTGTTTCTCAATCTCGGTTACTTTCAGATGTGTGGACTTCAGTTCCCAGAATTCCCCAACCTAGGAGTTGGTCCATACATCTGAAAGTCACTGAAGTTGAGAAACATGTGTTAGATTTAAAAGTTGAAAGCTATTTCAGAAAGTGGCAACGGCAAATTGCTTCTGTACTGTTTCTAAGAAAATTCTTCGAATGTGTTCATTAAGAAGACTTGATTCCGATTAGGACTCTGCAATGTTATTTTCAGCCTCCAGGTGGCATTGAAGGTCACAGAGCAATCCAAACAGTGATTCAGGACACTGTGGACACTTCAAATGTATTAATAACCAAGTTTTGCTTTCTTGACTATTGGCTCCCTCTGCTCCCTGCCCCCCAGCTCCCAAAAGTAAATATTCATGACAATGGAAAGGAAGTTGAGAACTTTGTTTTTAATCCCTCCAGCCAACACACACACAGACACACAGACACACACTCACACACAAACACACTCACACACACTCCTAGAAATGATTTTCCCACAGAATAAATGCACACAAATAAGTTAATAATATGACAGGATTGTGTCACAGACAAACTCTTAACTGGAGATGCGGCAATAAATAGGAAAAGAGGGATAAACTGGGGGAAAAAAGGAATTCCAGAAGTAAATATTTTCTGCCTAAGAGACTGCTTTTCAAAAATATTCCAAAGGCCTTCAGTGATGAATCAGATGTTTTTTCAAGACATAGCTTGGTAAAGGTGGACGAACCTCCCACAACGTCTTAATTTTCCTTCCAAAGCATTCTCTAAAGTTCTAAGCTGTGTGCACAGAATGGAGGTGAGGCTCAGTAGGTGTGGCTGCTGGCCACACATGTACAGACAATGCACTTTCAAACATGCCCTAAAAAAACTTTTTAATCATGTGCAGGGAATCCTTGGCAGATGTGTGGAAATGGGAAATGTTCCCTGAGGGTAGACATTTTGAAAAACCCTGAGAGTGCACAGAAGGAAAAGCATGGGGGGAGGGGAGGCCCTTGTGGTTTGCAAGGTTCCTGAGGATTGTAGAAAAGAAGGACCTTGATATTCATGCCTGGATCACAAGTAGTAATCACTGAGATCCTCTTGATTGCAAAAGACCCATTAATCTCTTTTGAACTACCAACCAATTTGCATGAATATTGCAGTCCTCCAGCCATAACAATACCTAACTTTCCACAAGTAGGACTTTAAAGTTCCTCTTCTGGCCCTTTGAACAAGAGAAACCATGCTTTCACTTAGGCAGCAAATGCCCAGAGTTTATGGCCATAGTGGCATACTCCCCCCCCCCGCCCCCGGTTTTGCTGCAGGACAAATGGAATCAGCACTGTAGCCCAGGAGCTGTTAATCACTAGAGACCACCCTCTTCTTTTTTCAACACAGGCACATGTACGTGCAAACGCAAACACACACACACACACACACAAAACACACACATATGCTTTGGCCAATGAAAGATGAGTTAAATTTAGGAATTATTCCAATCCATGATTGAACATATTAGAGAGCTGGCCATGCTTTGATTGGCCAAAGTGAGTTCATGATCTATGCCCTTTTCTTTCCTACGTCCGACCAGTGCGTGTGAGTAGGGTGCAGACACAGGAAGTGTCAATCCGGATCCAACGCCAACCAACAATCTTGTCAGAATCCATAGTCAAAGCCCTCACGTAAGATTGTTTAGCCTTGCACTCAGAGATCCAATGGCGTCGATCCACACCCCGGCAGCCACCCACAGTTCCGCCAGCTGGATTACACTTGGTCTCAAAGAAATACTGCCTGAGGGGGCCTGTAAGCGTCTGGACCTCAGACAGCACTGTCACCGTTTTGCCACGGATGTCCACAGCTGTCCGTTTGTCTGTCACCCACACATTAACACTGTCACATACAGACATTTCTCCCCGGCGTAGGGACCCTTCCAATGACCGTTTGGACTTGAATGTTCTATTAGCAGCTTGTCCAGGTTGGGTATTGGAGTCCTCCATGAGGAAAAGCATGGGGGGCTCTTCAGGAGCTTGGTTAGACAGAGTGACACGTGGAGAGAAGAGGTCCCAATCCCTCAGGGGAGTCTCAGCCCAGAGAGTATCAGTGGTGTTAAGGAGGATATAGGTGTTGGGAAGGGGGGCAGCCTGGATGACACAGAGCAATGGGGTGACCATGGCATGGAACAGAATAAGCATCACTCTGCACAGCGGGGACCTATGCAGAAAAAAGAAAGCAACAATAAATTGATATTGATCATCAGCTCTCAGCTCCTTTTTTCTCCTTTTCCATTATCCTCCACTTTTCTAGCTAGGCCAATTCCATTCCATCTCAAGATTGAGAAAACCCTTATCTAAAAGGATCTCATGTTTGGTTTAAGATAGTAGCAGCCATCTTAATTCTTCCCAGAATGCACTGTCTCAGATATTCCATCAAAGCATCTCACTGCAAGCAAAAATAAGCATGGGTAGTTCATTCAGAGGCATACCAGTGACATATTTGCTTTTCTTGTTATGTAAAATCCCTGAGAACAATAGAACTTTCAGTGTGTCATGTTTTCCAGCAAGTGCCCCTTGGTGTTCAGACCGGAGACTCACAGCAAGGATGTCCAGACTGGACTCAGTTTATAAAAGAATCTGATATTATCAGCAAAGGAATCATGAGATTAGCAGACAGTTAGCTAATATTGAGCTAAACAAGCTCAGTATTTCCCGTTCATAGTTGTCAGTAATCAGGTACGAAGTTCTAGAAGTATTAAATGCTGAGATAAAACAGATTAAAGCCAGTCTCACTTATATAAATCTCAGTCTATGCCAGATACCAGTAAACAATGTTTCTTACCATTCCCATAAAAAAGCCCATCAGTAGTTTTTCATCCCCCACAAATTCTCTTTTCATTAGTATAATTATAATAAACACTAAGGCACTGTATACTTCAGAAATGATTCAGAAATCTTCAGACCTCATATAAGTACATCTCTTTGGTATTTATTAAAGAAGCTTTAAGAGTTAAGGATGCACCCTTGAACAATTTGGTTCATTAAACTTTTTAAGTTCAGAAGGTTTTAAAAAAACTCATGCATGCTTTCATGAGAGGCACTGTGCTCATGTGGGATCTGAAGCCATTCTGCATGATGAAAATGAACATCATTTTCAATGTGTGTGCAATTCTAATAAATATTATATATGCTTCCCTCCAAAAGGAAAGGAATCCAGCTTGGTTTAGGAAAGCTGCAATAAAAGCACATAGACAAAAGTGGGTGGGAGGATTACCTGTGGTTCAAGCCTTCCTTCGGCCACAGTCAAGCAGATCCTGGGCTTTATTCATGACCCCCCAGAGTGGGGTCTTGCTTGGATATTTGATGATGCAAGCCAGCCTGTGTTGCAAAGGCAGTCTTTTTGTTGTCGTGTCTCTCACAGGCACTTGTGATTCCTTGCTGTTCATGTGTCTGAAAGATGGGACTTCTCAGGTCCCATCAAATCTCATGCTGCATCCTTGCTTCTGCTGAGATAGCAAAGAGAATGTTCCCTCACCCAGAGGTAAAAAAATTGCCTCACTGTTGATAAGGGATGACAATAGGAAGATGTGGAAGAATATGGATTTGGCTGAGAATTTGATGTCACTCATAGGATCTGGCAAAAGAGGGAAACAACACCCTCTTAATGAAGAGAACATTAAACTACCATTCTGCCCGTACTAGTGTTCCAGCAAAGTCTCCTGTAATCATCTGCCATCTAGATATGTTGGATTATAATTGCTATTTCCCCAATGGATGGGGGGGGAGGTATAGAGGAGAGAGATATACACCAACATCTAGAATACATCAGCTTGTAAAAGTTGCTAAGATGGCAAAAATCCTAAAGTTTTCTAATATTCTACAAAATGTAGCAAGCTAGAAAATCTATATACTTATAAAATCTGGCTGACATATATAGATTGGTCAGACAGAGGTTGGTCCTATAGCTTGAATACATATGAAAAATAATGTAAATTACATTCTTTTACATTGAATTCTACTGGTATGCGAGCTCCAACTGGAACATGCTATTTTAAAATTTCTTATCCAAAACTATGTCCCAGACTTAAATGACCACAATTTAGATCCAGGTTAAACCTGGCTATATTTGTTCCCATTGAAACCATGAATTAATGTTATCTTTTCCAATTATCATCTTTTATAAAACCACTGTCTTCCAGCCCAAAGCATGAAAGTTGCAATTGCTGCATCTGGAAAAGCCAAAGGGGACAGAAATATAAGTTTTTCAGAAAGAATACATTCCACAATCACATCTGAGACAATGGGCCAAGACAAATGGAAATGCTCAAAAGGTGCTGAGAAATATCCTGCAAATATTTAAAGAAACTGCCTTTTACAAGTTGAATTCCTGGCACTGACTGGACATTCGTACAATTGCTATAAAAATATTCCCCACTGAGTCTTTTGTGTGTATGTGCTTTTGAATAAGTGTTGACTCCTGGACAAGTTCCTGAAGTTTTCTTGTTAAGTTTTTTTTGGAAGTAGTTTGCCATTGCTTCCTTCTTAGGAGTGAGAGAAAGTGACTAGTCGAAAGGCACCCAGCTGCTTTTGTGCCTAAGACAGAACTAGAACTCAATCTCTCTCTGATGCCTTAACCATTACATCAAACTGGTTCTCAGAGATTCCCTTGCACTACCCAATTATTTTTTATAACAGTCTCACTAAACTGCCACCTCCAAATATGTTAGATTACAATTCCTGTGTCATGTGCCGCCACCCCCCCACCAACCAAAAGAGGCTTTCAGTATTCTAGCAGGGATGCTGGGTATTACACTCAAACTTTAAAAGGTTCTCCCCCTTCTCCAGTGTGAAAAAGCATTCCAGGAGATTTACCTTTAATCCCCCAATTGGTACTACTTGACTCTCAATATACCTAATCAACAGGACATTAAAGATGAACAAAAACTGGGAGAGCACTAGTGAGAGGAAAGATGTTGCAGAGAGAATAGATTCTTTGAAAAACCTTTCTTGTGCTACAGGTTAAGAATATTCTCTACAAGTCAAGAAGTTGAACAAGCCATGAAGGTAGAGACTCTGCCTAAAAGCATCCCCTCCTACAGCACCTGCCCTCGGCCACTGGAAAAGGAGACTGATAAATCATCTTTTTTACCCACTGCTACCCCATCCCAAGGGCAGCTGGTGATGCCTGCAAATTCTACAGCTGCTGACGGGAGCCACAGGAATGGGATCCAGATGTAGTAACATCTGGAGAGAACTACCACAGGGGGGGATGGGTTTGGAGGGTAGCTAATCCCTCCTGCCTTTGAAACTGACACTGGGTCTACCTCCCCTCCCTTTCTTCTCCCCCCTTCCCACTAGCCTAGGCTAAACTAAACCCATGCAATATGCATCATCACTAATGCTGGAGGGGGAAGAAATAGGATGGTAGGGAATGAGTATGTGGGTACAGAGAAACAAGTTCCCTTATTCCATCTGAATGGCAGGGAGAGAAAAGGAGAGCAGAATAAAGAGAATGTAATACTGTATAAGAAAAAAGAGTTTGTTCTTAGAACATATGCAAGTACATGTCTATCTCTCTGCTTAATTTGCTAAATCTGGTCTCCCAGAAAGAGTGCGAGCTAATGGGAAGAAGAGTGAACAAAAAGGTTGGTAATGAGCAGTCCATATTCCTATTGTGCTTAATGAAGGACAGGATAAAGAAAAAATAAAAGGAGGTCACTGTAGAAAAGTAGCAAAAAAACCTCTAATAGGTAAAGCAGAGAGAGAGAGAGAAAGACAAAATTTCCATTTTTGCTTTCCTTGGTATTAACAAAGGCAGTCTGGGAAAGATCCTAGAATATGTTGTTCTCTGACTTACAAAAGAGTGAGACTTGGACTCTTAGATTTTGTGAAAGAGGAGTGGGCCTAGTGGCTAAGCAAACAGTGTTAAACCTGACCCTTAGGCTATTTGCATACGCATTTTTCCCACAATGCCCAACGCTCATGACCTTGCTCCCTTCCCATGGGAAAGAGGGGGCTGTGGGGGCTGTGATGTGAAGCTGCAGGCACTTAAGGCAGGGGAACCAGCCCCTGCTTCAAGGAGGTATGTGTAGCTTAGTGCTGGGCAGGCTCCAACGTGCTCTTCTGCCGCAATACCATTCAACAAGGAGGGAGCCTTAGCTATGTCAAAGATGTCCACAGTTCTGGCTTGAAGCTCTACAGAAAGTTTTTGGTATTCCATTCATTCTTTCTTTCCTCTTTTTTTCTGTCTGGTAATATGACAGGGAGGGATCATGGCCTTTTTAGATACTTTGGCAATAATTGCATCTTAGATGTGTGAGTTTCTTTCTTTTTGCGGGGAGGGGGTTGTCCTTCCTAGTTACTTCCATTCAATTTTAAGGAGCAAAGCTGCCCAATAGCCAGCTTTGGCGGCAAAATCAACTGTTCATTTGTGGGAGAGAGAAAAAACACCTGCTGCTCAGCACACCACCTCTTTAGCCTATATGGGTTTCTGCCTGAAGGAAACACAGAACTCTGTATAATACAGTCAAGATCCTGCTGTCAGTGTCTTTCATCCCAGCTAATAATGTTTTATTCATTAAATTACAATTGAGTCTTGCCTTGGCTTGGTGGGTAAACCAAACTAACCTTTGCTTAAAAGGAAGTTGAAATTTTAAACATTTAAATTCTATGCCTGATATAATCACTTGAGACATTTGGACATATGATGCATAGACCATGTGGGTATTTATGTAAATAATTATTTGCTTAAATTGGCTATTCACTTAGAACTCAGGTAATCTCTACATAGGATCTATTTATCCTATCCTATTTTTAGCTATCTCTTGTGGGGGCTTCACAAGATTTGCTTTAAAATGTCAAGAATTGGCCATAATAGTGGGATCGAAGCCCACCTTTTTTTTTTACCTGCATTATGATGTACACAAAAACAATTACAATCACACCATTGTTGTCAACCCTTTTATTATTTTTTTTACCATAGCCTGTTGATAGTCCTTTTCAAGTCTCCATCCTGGTTCTATCTACAAATCTCTTTTCCCCTTTACCAACATAGCCTTACGTGACTTTCAGGCATGAGTCATAAAATCTGAGATACCAAAATGAGGTCATATCCACTCCCATTTAATTCTGTACAGCAGGTGTGTCAAACTCAATTTCATTGAAGGCCGCATCAGGGTTGGGTTTGACCTTGGGGGGGCATGGGAGCATGGCCAGGGTGAGCATGGCCAACTTGACATCACTGGTGTGGGGGCGCCTATAGTGGCCCAATGCTTTGTCAGCAAAAATGGAGCTTGGCCCATTTTCGTTTTCACTAGCAGAGGGTTGCAGGAGGCTGTCGCAGCTGAAAACAGAGCTCGGCTGGCAGAGGCACGACAGGCCAGATCTAAGCACCCTGCAGGCTGGATCTGGCCTGCGGGCCTTGAGTTTGACACCCCTGCTATACAGGAATGCTCTGGCTTCCCCCTTTGTAGTAACTCTTGAAATACACCAGTCGAATTGTTCTGTATGCAGATCCTAGGGAATCCTAGAGAATTCATGGTCAGAATTTGGACTGCTTTGAAGCTGACTTTGGGACATAAGGAGTCACTTAAAGAAAGAGTCCAAACCTGTGGATTGCACAACTCAAAATTTTTTGACCAATTAGGGCTAAGATGCAATCTGGATACACAGGATCCAAGAACTGCACTGAAAGTTGACCCCAAGTAACTGCTAGTGGATATCTGGTGTCAGGGTAAATCAGATCAGCAAGAAAGTGCTTTTGGGGTGCTAAGGGCTTCATGATAAGAACACTGATTTTTTTTTACCTTAATTAAGTGGCAGAAATGAAGAAAACAAATGGGTAGCCAATAATGGCCCTTAGGTGAAAGTGATAGTGACCTCAGTTCAATTTTGATATTGAAAATAAAGTCTGAATGTGCACAAAGTTACTCTATTCTTGAATTCTATGTTGTTTGCAACAAGCTCTGATTCTAACAAGTAGAAATTCTAATTAGATTCAACAAGTATTCTTAGTCACACAGTTGGGTTTCTAAGAATAATTAATATTAGTGAAGCTTGAAAATTTGGGCTTATTCAGAAGACCAGCAGGGGTAGGGAATCTAAGAGGTTTTTTTTTCTTTAAGATTCCATTTAAGCAATGATCTAAATCTGGGAACACAAATTAGAAAGAACATAAAAGAACCATATCAACACTTTAAACTTTTGTTTCAGCCATACACAGTTATTCCCATCTATCTTTCTAGCACTATTTATACATTCCAATGATGAATACATATCTCACAAGCACAAACGTACATGTACATTAAAGGAAAAGTCACCAGATGACTTGTATTGAATATGTAATAGATATATTGTAATATCTGTGCCAGACCTGATCAACTATACTTAATAATTAATATGCTATCTACAATTTATATAAACATATTTCATTACAGTATAAATGTATTTCACTGTTACTGACTGGTGTCTTAACTATAAACTACTCTTAAATCTTATGTCCCACCAGTTTTACTAAGAAATTGTTTCAGCTTCACTTAATGTGTTTCAATGAAACGACGTTCTTGGCAACCCAAATTAGAAGATGGGGAAGTAAGAGAATGTGAGTGGATTGATCTCCCCCATATACTTGCTTCCTAAGTAACAAGCTTATTTGGGAGAAGGTCACCCCAAAAAGACTTTTTTTTGATATTTTTTCTTTGTTTTTTATTGTTTTATAGTTTTAGAATTGTAAGCTACCCAGAGTCACTTGACTGAGATGGGTATCTATAGAAATGAAATGAATGATTGAATGAGCACCAGGCCCTATCTCCCTTCATCAAACTCATAAGAATTTCACAGAGTTTGTTTCAGATGCATCATCATATAATACCCAAAGTTTCCAGATAACAAGGGAATTAGTTCTGCTACTTAATTAGAATTGGAAAATTAAAATTCTTTCTCCACACTGAAGAAAATGGGCTTCCAACCTATTTTATCCAACCTATTTTTAACCCCACTTCCAGTCTAGCAATTATAGTGATTTAAGTACAAGATTGTCTTTGTTTCTCATGCTATAGAGGTCAAAATTCTCATCCACCTTTCTCATTAGCATTATGGAAAGCATGTGCATTGTTAGTGTGGCTTGAGTCAAAGCAAAGAGAGGATATTTTGCAGCGGAGAAGCAACCCTGTTTCCTCTAAGTATTAAATTGCTCTCATTGCAAGGGACCCAGAGATCCTGCTTTCCATCACCAGCAGGTAATCCAAAGCAGGCAGGGATATTTCCGCTTTTCTGTTTGTCTCTCCAGCTGGTTTCCATCTAGTCCTGCTCATGGACAAATGTGGGAATGTGTAAGATGGCATATTGATTATGGCTATATCCTTTCCCTCTCCATTTACCTGCAGGTAAGAGGACTAGGATAAATTTTTCTGAGAGAGGAAGGCAGGGCAGCCTCCCAGCAGAAGAGAGAATATTGGGGAGAAGGAAAGTAGCACTTAATCACTTATTAGTGTGCTTTACAGGGAAGTCATTACTAGATGGAGGTACAGGCCTCCTGATGCCCTAAATAGAAAACGGGACTTTTGGCTGGAGAGCACCCGTCTTCCTCAACTTGATGCCCTCTGGAGGAATTGGGCGACAACTGCCCTCATCTTTCAATTAGTTTTCTAACTAGGAATCCCACCCAGGTGGAAGGCACCTAGTCGAGGGAGACGGGTTTCGAGAGTCCCTCTCCGCCGCGACTCGCCTCCTACCTTTAAAGTGCCCCGGACGCCTTCTTCGGGCTTCCAAACAGCAAGAGGAGCTCGGCACCGTCGGGATCCCATTCCCTGCTTTGTAGTTCAGGCGAGCACACTAAAAGCTGCTGGAGTTTGAGGCAGGGGGGTGTGGAAGGCGAGAGTCGGCGGAGGCTCCACTCCCCAGTTGGAGGTGGGGAAGTACGGGAGAGAGAAGAGAATGAAGCGACTCCGCTGCGCGTGGGGGAATGGGAAAGACCCTGATGGAGAAGGACCGGCGGAACTGGTTTGGAGGTGCCGGAGATGGATGGGGAAGGAAGGATCGAGCAGGAGGCATCGGATAGAGAAGGAACGCCAAAGGGGGCGGGCGGAAGGTTGGCTGATGGCGCTGAGGTGGAGAGAGCAAACGTGCAGAAAACGACGAGAGCGACGGACAGGCGGACGTGGAGGTGGACGGCGGGAGAGCCCCTTTCTTTTCCTCCTTCCTAGCCTCTGCCTAGCCTGTCCGCTTCTTCCTTACCTGGCTGAGTCTCTACCGCCGCCTGGCCCGGGGTTTGTCTTGTCGCTGTCACTCTCTGAAAAGGCTTCGCCGCCGTCGCCCCCCTTCCTTCGCCGAAGCCCATACCTGACACACGCCCCACCGGCGTCTTGGAGGTTTGGGGTCGTTGCCCGATCCACTTCAAAAACGCGGGGGGGGGAGGGAGGGGGAGAAGAGAGCTAAGGGCGGTAGTGATTGATGAGGACTAGTCCCCTGCCTTCTGCAATGGAGACCGGCTTCCTCCTTGGGCAAGCAGTTCATCAGGGCCGTTTCCAGCCCAAAACCCGGAACTCCCCCCTTCAGGCTGGGGTTTCCGAGAAGAGACCCGAGGCGATCAGGTTCAAGCTCGTCCCTCTGAAGGGTATGCCCCGGAGCTTTTTTTCTTCTTTTGCCCTGCGCGGAGGTAGAGCTCAGGGCGGGAAAATCGTAAGAAACAGTCTTTGCTATAGTATTCGAAAGAGGCCCTAGCCATCTCCTCCTCCTCCTCCCCTTTGTTCTTCACCACCAACATCAAAAGGAAGAGGAAGATTCATTAAAACAAAATAAGGCACATCCAGAATGAGAATACTTGGAGCATTTATTTAAAAAGGGTTTATATTTAATTTTTTAAAAATACTTTGAGGTCCAAGTGAAATGCCTCTTCTGCCTGTTTCTACACACTGAGTGGTCCTGACACTAGTGGGTTGTAAATGCCAAAGGGTATGGAAAATAAACCTTCTTTAGTTTGAAAATAAACATGCAACAAATCTCATTCATTGGAATCTAAATGGAAAACTAATGAAATTTATTCTGACACAAACTTTTCAAGTAGCCCACTACTTCAGAATATACAGGAAATGCTATCTCTGTGTGGCACTCAGGGAATATAAACACAGGGGCCAAATGGAGAAATGTAATAAATAGAATAAATGACAATTCTCCACTAAAGCTCAAAGGTTATTGCTCTTGCATGATATAGAACTGGGATCCTCCACTCTGAAGTGCAATCCATAGGATTAATGCAAACTAAACCAATGGACCTCTTCAGGAAATTGTTGTATACATTTAGACTTGCCCTGAACTGTCAGAGACATGCCACTTGACCTCACTGATCCCCTTTTCTATCTCCTTCATTTTAAGTGCTAGCCCTCTCTTTGGCTAAGAGGAGGCCCCAAGCTCCTGCTTTTGATTTTCATGACAATGCAAAAAAACTACTCTTTATTTTTGTTTATGAGAATTGCATTTTCCCCTCAAGAAGAGGTGCTCTGGGGTTTTCTGTCCTAGCAAAAAGCATTTGGGGCCTGCCTTTTTAATCCTTATATATTTGGCTCTCAATCCTAATTCCTTTTACCAGTAATTAAAGGTTACTAAACTCAGTCTCAGTTTTAAGCAAACACACCAAATTCTCATTATTTTAAACATGTTTATTCCAAAGTTTGTTCTACCCTATTGATTGACACATTTGTCTTCAGTACTCAGGTATTTAGTACTATAACCTACTTCAGCTGGATATTAAGTGCTAGAAAGTGATTGCTTTGCTTGGTATATATCATAGATGATTCAACCAATTCATGATATGTACCCAATCTCTGGGATTAATTTATGGTTCAGTATATTGTGTGAATCCAGCCAGTGCAATCTGCCTAAATGAGTTTGTACTAGCCCACAAACTTCACTACCTGTCTGCCTGTCCCATCCCACTCACTCCCACCCCAGAATTTGATACCTCTCAGCTTCTGTAATACAAAATAAAGCTGGTATTTGCTACCATGTGCATTTCATTTGAGTGCTTGCTGCAGTTTTGCTTCCAGCAAAAAAAAAAAATCAAGGTGCTTTTACTATTCTGAACAAAAGCTTCTTTACCAAAGTAATGGAAATCAGCCTGAAGTGGTGACAGAAAAATGATTTTTCAAGTGGCTTGCAAACCATCTATAAAATATGTCACACTTTTAAACTTCCTCATCACAGTTTGCCCTCATTCTAACCTACGTGCCATTCTGCCCTTGTCACAAAATGATTTATGGATGATCCCCAATGTGAAACCACCTGCAATGAGGCATCTTCAAATAGAACTGTACCTTTATTCTAACCAGATGGAAGAAATTAGAACACTGGTTTACTGTTTTGTCAATAATTTTAGTTTTCAACCTCTCACCAAATTATTTTTGACTTACTTATTTATTAATACTTCATCTTCCTCCAAAAAGTTTACAGCTGCCCCCATTTTGTAATTTTTTTTTTAAATTTGATTTATAAGCCGCCCTTCTCCAGAGACTCAGGGCGGCTTACAATGCGTTAAGCAATAGCCTTCATACTTTTGTATATTTATACAAAGTCAGCTTATTGCCCCCACAACTGGGTCCTCAATTTACCTAACTTAGAAAGGATGGAAGGCTGAGTCAACCTTGAGCCTGGTGAGATTCGAACTTACAGTAATTGCAGACAGCTGGTGTTAATCACAATGCTATCAGTCTGCTGAGCCACCAAGCCCTTCTCATCGCACAGCAATGATGACTGAGAACGCTCAGCTTCATATCTTAGTTCATCTCTGATGTTCTGATCTAATATTCATCCATCTGGTGCTCTTCAGAAGTGTTAGGCTTTTAACTTCTCCAATGCTGCATGGGAGATTTGGGGCACTGAAATCCAGCATATTTCAACAGTATCAGACTATATCACATCATATTCTGATATTAAAATCTCTCTTATAGTTGTTTCTCCTAGCATTAGATGTAGGATACATCTAACTAAAAGCAGGGTTTGGCTTATCTTAATTGGGTGAAATGAACAAATTCATTTGAAATATACATGAATATATATGATTCAGAAAGAAAATGGGTAGACATGTAAATTATTCTAACTGAGCAAGCTTTGGTATGTGTTTTTTCACAAACAACAAAATGTTATCTTAGCTATGTTTGATCCTTGAAACCTCAACCAACCTTTCCTGCACTGATACTTCTCAGTTATCTTTGGACTACAATTCTCATCAAGCACAATATTAGTTTGACTACTATAGTTTTTGAAAATTTTTAAGTCCTGACATAAAATTAAGAGATCTTAATCTGTAATCAGCAGATATAATAGTAGCAGATATCATAGGATTTCGTATACCTTCAGGATCCCCAGATTGAATAAAAGTTAATAAAATGTCCCAATCATGAGACTGCCAAGCTGCACAAAATTTCAAGCAAACAGCTTCTGATTTATATGCATTTACACACACATTCAGTAGCCCTAGCAAAGGTACCTTTTATATGACTCATATGTTTTTTCAGCCTTTGGATGTTACCTGTAGCTTTTGAGAAAAACTGAACTGACTGCATTCAGTTTTTTGTGAATTGTTGGAAGAAATGTCCATCTGGGTTCAGTTCCAAGTGGGAAAAAAGACACTGGAAACATGGAGACTGCTTGGAAAGATGGTTTAATGGTGGACAGGACCACATGGTTTGAGGTTCTAGGCAAAAAAGAGCACATGGGTGAGAGAGGGAGAGAGATTTATACCCTTTCTTGGGCCCCGTCTTAGAGCTTCATGTTCGTGTGTAAGAAATGTACTCTGATTGGTTGTCAGACTCCCATGGGGCCATTCAGTGGTAACTTTGTAGGTTGTCTTGAGTCCCAGGCCTGGTTGAATCTTGCTGGGTGATGATGTAATGAATGGGTTTTGGGCAATTTCTATTATAGATTAATGGCTTTGTCCTGGTTTGGATCTTGAGTGAGGGCTAATCCTATCATGTCCTGAGGGGGCCATGTCTTTTGTTTTGTAGATAAGCTGTCCCAGCCTTTGTCTTGTAGATAGGGTGACACCAAAATATCTGCTAGTGGGGGCAGGGAGCTGAGGCTCTGAGTTTATGTCTTTAGAAACATGTTTCTCCTTTAGGGAAAATACAGTATTCTGCCTTTTTAATATTTCCTAGAATATTTCATTTTTCTAGGAGGGGGTGGGTGCTAACTTCCTACAATCCCCCCTTTTTGCCAAAATATGTGGTGGAACACATATGTTATTGGCAAAAGATCAAAAATCGATCAGATCAGGGAGACTTGATGGATGCTTTTAATTTTTCTGATGCAAAAGGGAAGGCATTGACAGAGGCAGCAGAAGAAGGATTCCTTCAGTGGCTCCCCAAAAGAGAGCTTTCAATCATGAAAGTTTAGTAGTCAGGGGAAAAGTTCTGGAAAGAAATTTACAATATCCAATTTTCTATGCCAATTATTTTCAGATGTAAGATATCACTTTCTGTGAGCTTCCAGTCAGGTTTCAAGCAGGCAAAAGTCCCAAAATTTTTCACAGCCATGTTTTCCTGTAAATTACAGGCTGCCCATTTCCAAGGGATGGTTACTAAACCTGCCCTAGCTCTTAGTTTCCAGGGTTTGTGAGTCCAAATTGAGGTTAGCCAGTGTGGCTATTTAGTATTTTTTAGTATTTAGTATTTTTTAGTATGACATACAGATGATACCACTCTAAAGGCAGAAAGCGAAAAGGAACTAAAGAGCCTCTTGATCCAGGTGAAGAAGGAGAGTGCAAAAGTTGGCTTGAAACTCAACATTAAGAAAACTAAGATCATGGCAACCAGCCCTCTCAATTCCTGGCAAATAGATGGGAAAGAAATGGAGATAGTGACAGATTTTATTTTCCTCGGCTCCAAGATCATCGCAGACTGCAGCCAAGAATTTAAAAGACACTTGATCCTGGGGAGGAAAGCTATGGCAAATCTAGACAGCATTCTAAAAAGCAGAAACATCACCCTGCCAACAAAAGTGTGTATAGTCAAGGCTATGGTTTTCCCAGTTGCAATGTATGGCTGTGAAAGTTGAACCATAAGAAAGGCTGAGCGCCAAAGAATGGAGGCCTTTGAACTATGGTGCTGGTGAAGACTCCTGCGAGTCCCTTGGACTGCAAGGCGAACAAACCGGTCAGTCCTAGAGGAATCAACCCTGACTGCTCTTTAGAAGGCCAAATCCTGAAGATGAAACTCAAATACTTTGGTCATCTAATGAGAAGGAAAGACTCACTGGAGAAGAGCCTAATGCTAGAAAAAATTGAGGGCAAAAGAAGAAGGGGATGACAGAGAATGAAGTGGCTGGTTGAAGTCAATGATGCAGTAGGTGTGAGTTTAAATGGACTTCAGAGATTGGTAGAGGACTGGAAGGCCTGGAGGAACGTTGTTCATGGGGTCGCAATGGGTTGGACATGGCTTCGCAACTAACAACAAGTATTTTTAAATAGTATCCAGACTATTTAGTATTTTTAAAATTGCGGACAATGACCCTTGGGATTCCTACTCATGAGACCACCAGTGCAACATATCCTGCTTTACTGGGCAACTGGGCAGCATCATTTGTGAGTCACAGTCAGGACTTGGGTTGTGGAGACCTCTTTTCTGCTATCTTCAAGTGAGGGAATTGCTTGAGAGGGATGCCCCTCCCCCATGGAATTAGCAGGGAGATATGACTACTTGGGCCTTAGTGCCACAGAGCAAAAAGGAGAAGCTTTGTGAGGAGGTAGGTGAAGGGGATAACCTCAATCTAATTCTGAATGGTGTGTCTCTGTGTGCCCGCATGTGTCAGGGTCCCAAGTAACACCCCCAATGAAATCAAAGTCCAAGGTTTGAAGTTCCTCAAAGCTAATTTTTATTAGAGATATCATATTGGCACATCTGAGAAAACCCGAATCTGAGAGCTTCCGAGTTTTCTACTCCCAAAAGAAAGTTAAAGATCTTGTCCCTCCCCCACATGTCCACCACATGACCAATCAGGTACCCTCCGGAACAGAAGATATCTCTTCATTCTTCTCAACACAGCTGCAGGGCGCAACGGTCTTGACTTTCTAGAAAGAATTTTATTTTGACTACACATCCTCTTCATTCTATACAATCCCCCTCCCCATTTTCATTGAGCGTGGCGCCAGGGGTCAGGAATGTGTTAACTCTCATCTTATGTCCATGGACCGAGTCTGCAAGCTGTTAAGCTCCTCCTCTTCCTCCTGCTTCCCAGCTTTCAGACTCGGTCTGATTTGGACAGGACACGGATTTCTGAGCTGCCCATTTGTCACCAATTGTTCCAGCATTGGTTGAGCCTTTTTTCTTCCAAACTGCTCCCATTTACCTGGTTGAGCTTGCCAGCATGAAGGGTCTTGTGCCCGAGCCCGCTGAAGGCTGCTTGTCGGCATATCAGGGCTGGGGGCTCCCAGTCTCTGGTAGAGTTTCCCCCTTAACAGCGTGAAGGACTCACGCCTGATACCACTGTAGACCATCGGATTCTTCAGGAGCCTCCCAGCATCGCTGGTGGCAGGCTCCTCTATCGTTCCAGCGGGTCGGTTTGTTTGCCGACTGCCGCCAGCGCCCTTTACCACTGAGGAACGGGGCGGTTACAGGAGCCTCCCAGCATCACTGGTTGCAGGCTCCAATCTTCTCCAGCGGGGTCAGCTTCCTGCTGACTACCACTGAGGGACACATGGCTCAGCACTGTTTCTGTCGGCTGACAGATTTAACGAGTGGCATCTCCTGGGCTTTGCCCACACGCCTGCTGGCTTGTCGGAGTCTTGGAGGCTTCAGACCTCGTTATTTGAAGTGGCCGCCGGAGCGGTGTTCTACCGATCAGCGCTGTGGGGCGGCCACCGACTCTGGTACTGTAGTCTTCCCTTTGGGTATGGGAGATTTAGCTAATTCTTCCTCTCTCTCAGGCAGCCTTGCCTCCAGGCTCTGTTCTCCCCTCAATATCTCCGGCCGCCATTTTGGGCCTGGCCATGTGCACCTTTAGAGGCTTAGCTTGCAGTGCTTTTCCAAGATGGCTGCTTCCAGGCAGTCAAAGGCTCCTAAACATGTTTTGCAAGACAGCGAGCAACCTGGCACTTTGCAATCTGCTCCAGCCAAACAGAGCAAGAAGCCTCACACCCAGTGGTGGGATTCTGCCGGTTCTAGGGGGTTTGGCTGAACCCTTTGTTAAATTGCTGGCTCGCCCCACCCTTTGCCCCTCCCCTCCACACTACTATTTATTGCCAATAAATGGGATGGGCGAGCCAGCAATTTAACAAACGGTTCGGTGTTTTTTTGTAATTTATTGGCCCCGCAGCACACTGAACCGTTTGTTAAATTGCTGGCTTGCCCGCCCCTCACCCTGCCCCGCCTCCCATCCGTGCGGCGTCAGCCTACCCTAACCCAGGGCTGGGCAATTGTGGCTCTTTTACAATGTTTGGACTTCAACTCCCGCCTAGCCCATTCTGGGGAATTGTGGAGAATTCTGGGAGTTGAAGTCCACAAGTCTTAAAGCTGCCAAGGTGGGAGACATCAAGCATGAAGCTGGCCAAGTATCCTCCTTGAAAGACAACAGTTGAACATCAGGAGAGCTGTAAGAGGGCAGGGCTACATTTGGAAATTTTTGCATTTTTGCAGGTGGTGCATTACGATCTGGTGTCTGCAATGGAGAGCAAAATCCAGCATATTTGCGGGACAAGGCAGCCCTCATCTCCTGTCGCTTGGGATTCGGAGCGGTAAACAGCATCTGGTTCGGGGAGCAGCCGGATTTTGCTCTCCATTGCTCTCTCGGCCCCCTGCAAGCTCTCTTCTCTCGAGGAGCGCTCCCTGAAGTGGCACGGGAAACTTTGGTTGAGCTTCTCGAGAGATGAGAGCTTGCAGGGGCCGAGAGAGTAATGGAGAGCAAAATCTGGCTGCTCCCCGAACCAGACGCTGTTTACCGCTCTGAGTCCCAAGTGACAGGAGATGAGGGCTGCCTTGCGCCGCAAATATACCCAGGTGTTTTTTTTGCTCTCCGTTGCAGACACCAGATTGGCCCCCTGCAAGAGAATGAGAGAGAGAGAGTGGGGGGGAGAGAGAGAAAGAGAAAGGGGGGGAGAGAGAAAGAGAATGAGAGAAAGGGGGAGAGAAAGAGAAAGGGGGAGAGAGAAAGAGTCGGGGAGACAGGGAAGGGGGGAGAGAAAGAGAAAGAGAGAGTGGGGGGAGAGAGGGAGAGAAAGGGGGAGAGAGAATGAGAGAGAGAGTGGAGAGAGAGGGAAAGGGGGAGAGAAAGAGAATGAGAGGGAAAGAGTGGGAGAGAGAGGGGGAGAGAGAGAGAAAGAGGGGGAGAGAGAAAGAATGAGAGGGAAAGAGTGGGAGAGAAAGGGGGAGAGAGAGAAAGAGGGGGAGAGAAAGAGAGAATGAGAGGAGGGGAGAGAGAGCGAAAGAGGGGGGGAGAGTGCCTGAAGGACCCTATCCCGTCACTGGGAGTCCAGGTGCTTCAGCAAGCGACACCCTGGATTCGTATTAGTGGTCCACGAAATTTAAAATTATGAACTTGGTGGTCCCTAAGGTCCAAAATGTTGGGGACCCCTGCTCTGGAGGATTTAAGTAGCTTAATTGTGCTTGCTTGCCAATACCAGAATTACAGAGTTGGAAGGGACCTTTGGAGGTCTTCTAGTCCAGAGATCTCCAACCTTGGCAATTTTCTCTGCCTGGGCCTGATGCTTCCTGAGAGGCAGGGGGTCTCTCCGAATGGGTCCCCCTCCCCAAAAGGCTGTCCCCAAAGCCCTAGCTCAGAAGTCTTCAAACTTGGCAGCTTTAAGACTTGTGGACTTCAACTCCCAGAATTCTCTAGCCAGCATAGCTGGCTGGAGAATTCTGGGAGTTGAAGTCTGCCAGACTTAAAGTTGCCAAGGTTGGAGATCTCTGGACTAGGAGATAAATGATGACCGGTCAAAAGTGCGAGGACCTGTCAGAAATCACTTTTTTCAGCCCTCTGAGTAGTCCCTATGTGCATATGGACTACTCAGAGGGCTGAAAAAGTTATTTTTGACCAGTCCTCGCACTTTTGACCAGTCCTTGAACTTACAACTGTCCTCACATTTTACGTTTTGCGCCCTATCTTGTCACCGTGGTGAAGAGAAGTAGTGGTGAAATGATTGACACAGTTGTTAAGAATGCCGCAATGAGTATAAATGTGAGGATGGTCGTAAGTGCAAAGACCAGTCAAAAGTGTGAGGATCAGTCAGAAATGACTTTTTTCAGCCCTCTGAGTAGTCCCTATGCACATACGCATGCCCACCTGGTCACATGATCACCTAGCCACGCCTACCCAGTCACATGACCAGCTAGCCACACCCACCCAGTCACATGACCAGCTAGCCACACCCCCCAACTAAGCCATGCCCACAGAACCGGTTGTTAAAAAAATTGAATCCTACCACTGCTCACACCCCTACTAAAGCGGCCAAATCTAGCACGGGCCTGGCCAAGGAAGAGCTTAGGCTTCAACAGGCCTTAGAGCGGTCCATCCAGAAGGCCCTTAAAGAAGCCTCTGTGAAGGAAATAGATCATCCAGGTCAGAATACTGACCCTGCCACACCTTCACCAGTGGTTGCTCCGGCTCCCCAGGCCTCCACTCCAGCCTTGTCCCCGGATGGGGACCCCTCTTCCTTGGCTGGGCAAGGGGGAGTCAATGAGGATCTATTTAGGCCCCAATCAGAGTCATTCCCACCTAGGGCTCCTTCACCAGAGCCACAGGCAGCTCCAGCTGCAGCTACTTCTTCTCAGGCTTCAAGGGTGGACAGGGCGAGGGCCCTTAATTTCACCGGACCTGGCTAACTATATTCAAGAGGCCATCCAGAAGAGTATTAATTTAGAACTCCAGCGCAGAACCTCCTCTTGGGTGTCAGACTCTGCTAATTCCCAAATTGACATGGAAGAGTCCCACATCAGCTGCTCAGGCCCCTGCTCAGGCCTAAGCACCCTCAATTGGCTCTTCAGGCCAGGATTCCTTAATGAGGGAAGAATTGGGGGTTCAGGATATGTCTGAGGATGAGGATCTGTCCCCAGATCAACTGTCCTTTGTGGGGTTATTTAAACCTCAGCTTTTTCGTTCTTTTACACAAACCCAAAATGACTACTCACCTAGGCCTTGCGTGCCCAACTCCCACCAACCCGGGGGATGAGGTCTCCCCTGCGGTCCCGTTATTTGAGGAACCCACCTTTGAGGTGGAGGAAATCCCGGGTCCTAAACTGTTTTGGGATGTCCTGCAGAGGCAGTAGTCTTCCCCACATCAGGGCCCAACCCAAATAGTTTGGATAGGTGTTTTTACAATCTGGCCCCTGATCCATTGACTCTGCTACAGATGTCATCTGTAGACTCCCTCCCCTCTGGTCGCTCTGTCAGCTCCTTACAATTTAATGGGTCCGCTGGAGGACAGCCTCCGCCCAGAGGATAAAAGACTAGAGCATTCGCTTGTCAAGGCCCAGCAGGCCACAGCTTGATCCGTTTTTTTTTTTTTTTTTTTTAGTTTGATTTATATGCCGCCCTTCTCCGGAGACTCAGGGCGGCTTACAATGCGTTAAGCAATAGCCTTCATTCTTTTGTATATTTTATACAAAGTCAGCTTATTGCCCCCACAAACTGGGTCCTCATTTCACCTACCTTAGAAAGGATGGAAGGCTGAGTCAACCTTGAGCCTTGGAGAGATTCGAACCAGCAGAAATTGCAGGCAGCTGTGTTAATGACAGGGTGCACCAAACCACTGTACTATCAAGTTAAATTGGCCATGGCCGCTTCCTTCTTTAATCGAGCTTCCATTCTCTGGTTACGGCAGCTCCAGGAACGGCTGCCCGTATTGGACACACTGTCCCAGTAAGACATAAATAAGATGTTGGTGGCGTTAGAATATTCTGCTGACACTACTTTAAACACATCACGTTTTGCTGCCAAGGCCATAGGTGATACAGTGGCTGCTCGTCGGTTGCTCTAGCTCCAACAGTGGCAAGCGGACACCAAATCTAAGTGGCATTTGGCCACTTCCCCCTTCAAAGGTGCTAAACTCTTTGCCCCCCACCCCCCGGAGCCACTGTTGGTCAAATCCAGAGATAAATGCCGTATTTTGCCCAACATGTCCTGCAGGTCTGATCAACGTTCCTCTGCCTCCTTTCGTCCCTTTCAGGGTTCAGAGGGCTGGTATTCTCGGCCCAGGTCCCAGAGATATTTCCCATCTCAGCAGTCGCGCCCGTAGGATCGACAAGGCCCTCCAGAGCAGAGGGGACAGTTCAAACATCCCTTTCAGGGCAGCCGGTGTCGTTCCTTCCGCAGGTCCCCTTGACTGCACGTCCTTCCCTCCCATTGGGCTGGCTCTGTTTGCCAGCCAATGGGAGGCGATCTCCTTGGACGCTTGGATCAGGGAGACGGTCAGGTCGCGCCTCTACCTGGAATTCCTCTCCACCCCTCCAGAGCTGTTTCTCCGATGTCCACTCTAGCGGGATCGGTCTGCCCAGCTCCTTGTGGCATCGGCCATTCAATACCTTCTCAATATCCAGGCCATAGAGCCGATGCCACAGGACCAGCATAGACAAGGATTTTATTCTCTCCTGTTCGTGATTCAGAAATCCTCGGGGGGATGGAGAGCAATTCTCAATATCAAGTCCTTGAACCGCTAGGTTATTTACCAGCGGTTCAAGATGCAATCCCTTCAGTCCATCTTGGAGGGCATCAGGGTTGGGGATTACCTCACGTCAGTCGACCTGACGGAGGCTTATCTCCATGTCCCCATTTAGCCGACCTTCTGCAAATTTCTCAGGTTTTGCCATGAGAGTAGTCACTATCAGTACCATGCTCTACCTTTTGGTCTCTCCTCGGCTCCCCGAGTGTTTATCAAATTGATGGCCGCACTAGTGGGCCACCTCCGAACCCTGCCGATAAGGATTCAGTTCTACTTAAACGATCTCCTTATCCAGTCCGATTTGGAGCGGCTAGCGCGTCAAGACCTGGACACAACCCTCCTGGTCTTGAAGGCCCACGGTTTTTCTGTCAATTCGGCCAAGAGCCACGACTCACATTCAACACTTGCGGGGCCATAATCGATAACGGTAGAGAGCAAGGTCTATCTTTCCTAGGACCGCCTGTCCATCTTGCAGTTCCTGGTCAGGTCAGTCATATCGGGGACATCGGTCCCCCTGGCGTCATTCGGTCCCAGCTCCTCGGAAAGATGGTCTCATGTATAGGCATTGTCCCATTGGCTTGTTTCCACTGCAGGGATCTGCAGTGGCTCCTGCTCCCGTATCAGAAACAACAGCTAGGGTCCTCCCGCCGCACAGTCCGTCTTCCTCCCAAGGTCCCTTTCCCTCCGCTGGTGGGTCTCAGAAGCGATTCTCAAGGGGAGGGAGTTCAGGGAACCTCATTGCCTTGTCCTGACCACGGATGCCAGCCTTCACAGTTGGGGGGCTCACCTCGTATCAGCCATGGCACAGGGCCATTGGACCCAGGCCGACCTGGATCACAATATAATTGGTTGGAGGTTCGGGCCATCCATCTGGCCCTCCGGGTATTCCAGGACAAGGTTCAGGACAGATACATCTTTGCCACCTGATTCAACCATCAGATGGTTCTTTTCCAGGTTTCAGGAGCCGGGGGTGGAGGCCGTGGATGCCCTGTACAGCCGTTGGTCTCCGGGCCTCCTGTACGCCTTTCCTCCCCTTCCCTTGATCGCCAAGCTCATCAGGAAACTGTTGGTGGAACGAGCAGAGCTTATCCTGATCGCCCTCCATTGGCCTCGCCACCCCTAGTTTGTGGACCTGCTGGCCTTGTCGGTGCACCGGCCATGGCCCCTCCCTCCGGATAGGGGTCCTTATTCTACCCGGATGCCCGTTCGTTACAGCTGACTGCCTGTCAGGTTGTCCTCGCGGGTCATCACCATCATACAAGCAGCCCACCATCCCTCTACGACCCGGATCTACGATTCCACATGGAGGTCGTTCGTGGGTTGGTGCGACAGACGGGCATCGTGTCTGCTACTGCTTCTACCAAACAAATGCTGGAATTCCTGCAGGTGGAGTTGGCACCCAATACCCTTTGCAGGCAAGTGGTAGCCCTTTCCTCTATCCTATGTTGTGGGGCTCAGGGCTCCCTTTCTGGCCATCCCTTGATCAGACAATTCCTCTGGGGGAGCATCCAACCTTCGCTCTCCCCCAATCCACAGGTACCCTACTTGGGATTTGCCTCGGGTTCTCACTGCATTGACACGAGGGCCATTCGAACCACTCCGAGAGGTTTGTTTAAGATTCCTGTCATACAAGGTGGCCTTTCTGCTGGCCATCACTTCAGCCAGACAAATTTTGGAACTGGCGGCTCTTTCCATCAGAGCTGACCTATGTGTTTTGCATGTGGATAGGGTTGTCCTTAGGTTGGACCCTACCTTCATTCCTAAACTTAACACTTCTTTCCGTAGAGCCCAGGAGTTGATTCTTCCTAACTTCTGCCCTAACCCGTCCCATCTGTTAGAGTGGGCCTGGCACACCTTAGATGTCAGGCGGGCCCTCCGTATCTATCTCCAGAGGACTTTTTCACTGTGACGGATGGAGTCCCTCTTCGTCTCGTTCCAAACTGCGACCATAGGCCAAAAGTTTTCCTCAGCTACCTTGGGACGTTGGCTTCGAGCGACTATCACTAAGGCTTATGAGGCGCAGGCCTTGCTGGTCCCTTGCCGTCTCACAGCCCACTCCACGCAGAGTGCCTCTACCTCGGTGGCTTGAGCTACTCAGGCTTCCTTGGCGGAAGTTTGCAGGGCCACTGCCTGGGCGTCCCCTACCCCGTTTATCCGCCATTATAAACTTGACAGCTATGCCTCGGCAGAGGCGGCCTTTGGCCACCTCATACTTCAACAGGTACACACGGGACAGGTCTCACTGGACCGGGCAGGTCCCTCCCTGTAGGACCTCTGCTTTGGCATGTCCCATTCTTGACCGCTGGCCCCATGCTCAATGAGAAAGGGCGTTGTCTTACCTGACCGCCCGTTCTGATTGGTGTGGGGACAGCATTCAGCCCACCTGGGCGCGTTTCGCCTGTTCCAGTTCGTGGTGTGTGCACTAATGCTATCTTTCAGCTCAGTGTGTCAGTCTGCCGCATCCTTCCTCATCAGAAAGCTGGGAAGCAGGAGGAAGAGGAGGAGCTTAACAGCTTGCAGACTTGGTCCATGGACATCAGATGAGAGTTAACCCATTCCTGACCGCTGTCCCCATGCCAATCAAAATGAGCATTCAGGTAAGAAAACACCCTTTTTGCCACAGTAGAATTTGTGGCAGGTCTGAAGCCTGAAAGCACAAAGGTAGAAAGATGGCTTCCAGTTCTGACAGAGTGTGTGTATGCAGTTACTTTTACAATACAGGCAATACAAACATGTTGGACAAATTTCCTTCTCACCAGACAAAAGTCCAAGATGTTCAGAACTTGCTGTGTCAACCACTCCCAAATACAATCCCCCAGAGTCCATTTAACTGAATACAACATAAATGAGACAAGAAAGAAAACTTTACTATGAATTTCCACCCTCCCCCATAGTCTTTCTAGCTATCTTCTGGGGATTGAAAAGAGTCTTTTAATCTTTTACTTGTCCATCACAGGGTCCTTTCTTTCATGTGTGCTGGGTGACATTAGGCTTGGCTTGGTGATAAGAGTGGTCAGTCAGGCTTGGGAAGGTCTGCTCCACTCTGGTTGCTATGATGACTTTCTTGTGGATGGCTTGACCCGGACCCAAACCCAATTCTCTGACTCAAATGAATGGAAGGTCTCCTCTGGAGGCAGCATCTGGATTCGTGTGCTCTGCTTCCACAGGTTGCAGAGTCATCTGTGCAGGGCTGAAAGAAATGAGAACAAGACCCCCCCCTTTGTGGGTGATCCTCCCAGGAAAGGCATTGTAAGAGGATTAGAGATGGAGTGAGTGGAATGGGGAGAGGGATAGATAGCTTGCAGGCAGAGTTTGAGGGGTTATTTCTACAGTTATTAAACAAGTAAAACAATTATAACAACACAGAGAAATCACAGATGAGGAAGGAAGAAAAACTGGATTCACATGCTTCAGGAAAAGGATTCACAGATGAAATCATTTAAACACACAGTAAATACAAGGATGAAACTTTTCCTGTAAGTGAACTTAAAACATTCCCTCTTAAACTTGGGCTTTTCTTAAAAGTACAGAAAGGAAAGAAAAAAATTCTCTTTACTCTGTTCTGCTGGCCAGACAAAACAGAATGAAGGCTATTTCTTTTTTTTTTTCAGTGCATTTAACTCTTTTCTTACAATTTAAAATCCATATCTCTAGGGATCAGACACATTTAACAGTTCCAATTACCTCAAAAGCACACAGAGACTTAGAAATACACACATACACAAAAACAAGGAGGAAAAAGAGAGGAAAACAGAACTCTCATGCTTACAGACACACTGCTCATTCCCACCATAAATCTCAGTTAAATTAGCGAAGGCACAAATCTTAACAAACAAATCACATAGTTGCATGGAAGACAGAGAGGAAGAGAAACAACAAACAAACAAAAACCCAACATTCCTATTTATAGATTTCCCTTTTTCTTTTAAGTACCTTTATTTAGCCAAATTGGTTTTCCAGCTTCATTTCTGAGCAAAGCCCACTTCTTACACAACATTTTTCTTTTTTCCTTTGTCATGCTCACCTGGACAGGCAACTGCCTCTTTTCGTCCCAGACATCAAGCAAGTCTTTCATTGGGGAGCCTACCATGACCCACGAGCTAGAGAATCCCATATTTCCCCTCCAATGTAGGGATTCAATTTGGCTCTGCCAGGCCCCGGCAAACTGAGTCTCCTAGTGAGACAACCGCACTGCCAGCAGCTTTCGGATAAAAAAAAAAAGAGATCTGGGAGGACTCTGGTTCCTATAGAATATGGACACATCCTGTAGGGATTCTCCTGCTTAGCAGTTTTCAGACCAAAAAGGGGTTTGGGAGGACTGCACTTCTCTCTGCAGTGAGTACGGACATCTCCTGTCACTGGTTTTTCCCTCGCTCACAGTTTTTGGACTCAGGAGAGTCCGGAAGGACCTCTGCTTGCTTCCAGAGGTAAGGCCCCCTTCCTCTCACAGGGCTTTTTTTCAGTGACTTCCCCCTCTGGTTGTCCAAGTTTAACTCTCTCATTCATTATTCCATTCCATTTCCACACACTCTCTCTCCTTTCCCTAACAGGAGATCCTGTGCCCTAACCTGACCTCTTATACCAGTGATGGTTAATATTTTGCCATCGCATGCCAAAAGCGGGGAGGGAGTCATGCAGGCGTGTGCCCACCCCAATAATTCAATGTGCCCCCCTGCCCCCGCACATGTGCACACAATCCCCCACGCTCTCCCCGCTTTTGGCACATGATGGCACGGTGCCCTGGTAGTCCCATTTTTGGTCTCCCCAGGCTCCAGAGGCTTTCTAGGAGCCTGGGGAAGGCGAAAAAAGCCTTCCCCACCCCCCTGGAGGCCCTCTGGAAGCCGGAAACAGCCCGTTTCCTGACTTCTGGTGGGCCCAGAAGACCTGGAAATCAGTTGGCCGGTGTGCACCTGTGCGCTGGGGCTGAACTAAGGCAATGCTTGCGTGCCCACAGATATGGCTCCACGTGCTACCTGTGGCACGCATGCCATAGGTTCCCCATCACAGTCCTATACTTTCCAGGCTCTCTTGCACACACACGCTCTCTAGAACACACAGAGGAAGCAAGATCCTCTGGAGCTCAGAGGAGCTCTGGTGGCTCAGCAGACTAATTAACATCCACTTACATCTGCTGCCTGCAATTACTGCAAGTACAAATCTCACCAAGGCTCAAGGTTGACTCAGCCTTCCATCCTTTCTAAGGTAGGTAAAATGAGGACCCAGATTATGGGGGCAATAAACTGACTTTATATAAAATATACAAAAGTATGAAGGCTATTGCTTAACGCATTGTAAGCCGCCCTGAGTCTCCGGAGAAGGGCGGCATATAAATCAAATTAAAAAAAAAAAATCCAGCTGTGATTGGGAGAAGAATCCCATAACTCATACACACACACACACACACACACAATCACACACAGGCATACACACATTTCCCATGCTTTTCTGTTTGTTTGTTTTTTGAAAAAAGTTTTTTATTTTTATTTCTTATACACATATTGTAAATGTACATTCTCTTATCCATAATTGATCATATATATATATATATATATATACATATTTTTCTAATGAAAGCATAAAAATGAGACATTTTAATTAGATTTGGGGTTGCTCTTCTACCCTCTGTTTTCCCTCTTTTCATAACAAACCTTCTTTTCCTTCTTTCTTTCCCCTCCCTCCCTCCTCTTCTACTTTCTTCCTCCTCCTCTCCTCCCCTACTTCCCTTCCTCTCCCCCACTCCTCCCCTCTTTTCCCCCTTTCTCACCTTCTCTCCTGCTCTTGTTCCCTATCCTTTCTTCCTCTCCTTCCCCTTTCTTCCATTCCTCTCTCCCCCTCTGCTCCTCTATCCCTCTATTCCTCTTTCCTTTCTTTCTCCTTTGTTGTGCAATATTTCCCTTATTTGGTATCCGAGCAACTCCAATTTTCTAATAATATACACTTTTTCAATTTCTTTCCCATTTTACCCAATCTATCATTTCATAATTGTACATTTGTATTTATAATAATCTTTCTCTCCCCATCCCCCATCCTCCTTTTCCATTTACTCTGGTGTCATCTGAGTTTCTATTTCTTTTTTATCTTATCCCTCATTTAACTTTCTATTATCTATATAATTTATCTATCAACTTTTATTCATATTTCTTTTCTATCCATACATAGAATCTTTCCTATGTCTTGAAATACACCGATTCCTCTTTATCTTTTATTCTTTGCGTCAATCTGTTCATGTATGCACAATCTAAAATCTTTTTTATTTTACCTTCTGACAGAATTTTCTCTGTCTTAATTTTATGCAAATACAATTCTTGCTGCTGTTATTGTATGTATAATTAAGTATACTTCTTCTTTGCTATATCTTTCTGGCAAAATACCCAATAGAAAAATATCTGGTTTTAATTCTATAGGTTTATGTAACATTTCCTCTAACCATATCTGTATTCTAGACCAATAGATTTTTGCTTCACCACATATGATAATATGATCCCAGCAAATGCAAACATTTCCAGCATTTAGCTGATTTATCTTTAAACATTTTTGCTAGTCTTTCTGGTGACATATGCCATCTATAAAACATTTTATATAAATTTTCTTTATATGCAGTTGCCATAGTAAATTTATCATTCCTTTCCCATAGTTGTTGCCATTTCTCTAATTCTATTGCATAACCAAAGTTTTGCGCCCATGTTATCATTGTCTCTTTTACTTCTTCATCTTTTAATCTAATCTGCAGTAGATAATTATACAACCTTTTAATCATTTTTTCATCCTTTCCAGTCATTATCTGATCCAACTCTGATTTCCCCAAATTAAAACCATATTGTTTCAAATCTTTATCATATCTTGATTGTATCTGCACTCACGCATACAGTACCAAACAATCTCAATCCCTTGTTTTTCTAAATCTTGCTTCTGTTTTAGTTCTCCCTTCTCTGTTAAAATGTCCTTATATCTAACAATATTGTCCATGTTTATCATATTTGGATGTGTCAACGCTTCTATTGTTGAAAGCCACATTGGTATTTTCATATAATGTTTCTCTTTCACTCTCTCCCATACTGTTAACAAGCTGTTTCTTACACAGTGTCTCTGGAAGTATCCATGTATCCTATTTTTTCTGTACCATAAGAAAGCATGCCAGCCTAGTTGAAAATCATGTCCTTCCAAAGTCAATAGTCTTGTATTTCTCAATAGAATCCATTCTTTAACCCAAGTTAACATCGCCACTTGATGATAAAGTTCCCAATTTGATAGACCAAAACCTCCTCTAGTCCTAGCGTCTTGAAGCAGTTTAATATTAATTCTTGCTTTCTTTCCTTGCCATATATATTTTCACATCATTTTATTCAAACTTTCAAAATATTTTTTCTCCAACTTTATCGGAATTGTTTGAAAAAAGAACAAAATTCTTGGTAGTACATTCATTTTGATTAGCACTATTCTTTAGTGCATTAACAATAGTTGTAGATTTTTCCAAGTCTATTTCAGTTTGATTTCTCAGTTTATAGTAGTTATCTTCCTTCACTGTGATACATTTTGAGGTTAATTGGATGCCCAAGTATTTCACTTTCTTCACTACTTGAATGTCTAATTTCTCCATTAATTGCTTTTTTTGTTTTTCTCATTTTTTTAACTATAATTTTTGTTTTATCTCTATTTTCAATCCAGCTACTTCTCCATACTCCTCTATTTGCTTCATTAGCTTTGGGCCCGTTTCTATAGGTTCCTCCATAATAAATACTAAATCATCCACAAATGCTTGTAGCTTGTATACTTCTCTTTTAATTTTCATTCCTTTTATTTCTTTATCATGCCTTATTTTTCTGTTTAAAATTTCTAGCGTCAAGATAAATAACAGTGGAGATAACAGACACCCTTGTCTAGTTCCTTTTCTGATACCTACTTTCTCTGTCATTTCACCACTTTGCCAATTGGTCTTTGTATATAGTCCTAACCATATTAATGAACCTTATCACCAGAGTCCATCTTTTGTAATTGTATAGTCATAAATTGCCAATTCACATTGTCAAATGCTTTCTGTGCATCTAAAAATAACAATGCAATTTGTTTTTCTGAATGTACCTCATAATATTCCAATGTATCCAATAAAATTCATACATTGTCTGTAATTTGTCTTTTAGGTAAAAAACCATTTTGGTCTGAATGTATGAGTTCATTTAGTAACCTTTTCAATCTTTCCACCATAATTGATGCAAATATTTTGTAGTCTGCATTTAATAGTGAAATTGGACTATAATTTTTATTTGTTGTAAATCTGTTTCTTCTTTTGGTATAAGAGTTATGTATGCCTCCATCCATGGGTTCGGCACCTTGGCTTCTATTAATAATTCATTAAATACTTGTAACATTGTATCACTTAGTACACCTTGCAATTTTTTATATAGCTCTGCTGGTAGTCCATCTGGTCCTGAGGTTTTTCCATTTTTCTGCCTTTTAATTCCCTCCACCAATTCCATCATTGATATCCTTTCTTCTAGTGCTTTTTTGAATTTTTCTGGTATTTTGGGAGTATATTGCTTTTTCAAAATATTGTCCTATTTTCTCTTCTGATATCTGTTCTTGTTGATATAATTTCTTATAATATTCCTCAATTATTTTTTTATTTTCCTCATTTTGATGACATATCTTCCCATCTTGATCAAGTAATTGAGTTATCAGTTTTCTTTCTTTTTCCTTTTTCCTTTTATATGCTAGCCATCTTCCTGGTTTATTTGTATTTTCAAAAAAATTTTGCTTTGTTGATTTTATTTTCCCTGTCAAGTCTTCATTCTCAATTAAGTTCAGTTTATGTTTTTCCAAGTCTATTACATTTTTAATTTTTTTGTCTTGTGGATTTTTTTTGCAGTTATTTCTCTAATTTCTTATATTCTTCTTCCAATTTCTTTTGAGTTTGTCTATTCTGTTTATTTTTTCTCCATGTAAGTCATTATCAAGCCCCTTATATATGATTTACTAGTATCCCATATGTTTTGTAATGCTATATCTTCTTTTCTGTTTTCTTTAAAGAAAAAAGTCAATTCTTTTTCCATATATTGTATAAAGTCTTTCTCATTTAATAAGCTTTGATTTAATGTCCATCTCATTCTTTTTTTTTGTCCTTTCCATATCATCATTATTGGATTGTGATCTGCCCATATATTTGCTTCTATATCAAACTTGTTTATCTTGGATATTAAATCTGTGGACATCCACATCATATCTATTCTTGACCATGACATATGTCTATTTGAATAAAATGTGTACTGTTTTTCCTTTAGGTTTCTTTATCTCCAAGTATCTTGCAGGCTTAGTTCATCTACCATTGTATAGAATGCTTTTGGAAGTGTCTTCCTTGGTTTTTTATTCACTTTTGTAGATTTATAGTCTAACTCATTATCAACAATCGCATTATAATCTCCTATTATGCAAATATCCTCATATTCATGTTCTAGTATTTTCCTGTGTATTTTCACATAAAATTCTTCTTGATTTTCATTCAGAGCATATATACCTACAAGTAATATTATTTATAATATTATAATATTTGTTTGGATTGGATTGTCTGTTTAATGTAAAATGCTACTCCTCTTTTGCTTTGAGAAGCCAATGTTGTGTACAATTTCCCCAATTTTATTTTGTTTGCTCCAAAAGCTTTTTATGTTGCTTTCTAATATGTACTTCTTTTAAGCATATGATTTCTAATTTTAACTTCTCTAATTTGTTGAATATTTTTCTTCTTTTTATTGCCGAGTTTAGTCCATTTATATTCAAAGATATTGTTTTAATTTCTTCTTCCATTTCTTATTTATTTACTTGTTTTTTCGATCTAGTTGTTCTTATCTCTCTTTGTTCTTTAACTTCTTGCCTACAAGAGGTTTGACTTTTGGAGGAATAAAAAAAAATAGAAGGGAACACAATGGAACTTGTATAATTGGAATAATTATTTGACTTGGAGAATGGAAATAAGAGAAATAACTATAATGTTGCATAAAAGACAAAAAGTTGAGGATATCAAAATTGAAATGGAGTATACACGAGTCGACAAGGAAATGAAGATAGAGAAATAAGACATAGAAGTGGAAAATAAAAAAGATAAAGACATTGTGATTAAATATGAATAAATAATTGAACATGTGAATAGTAATAAAAAGGAGGTCTCTAGAGATTATATTGAGATTAACAATTACATAATGATGATTATATTGAGATTAACAATAATATAATGATGATTACATGGGGATTAACAGTGATTGATAAAAAAATAAAAGGTTGGAAAATATTAAGGAAATTAAAAAAGTCCAGAACTTGGATTTATAAAATAACTATACTGAGATTAATAAATATGAGAAGAAATATGTTACAGACATTTAGAAATGAAATAGGGATTGAAGCTAATATATGTAAATTAGACTATATTAAAAGAAAATATAGCAATGGACATAATGAACCAATTTTTTATTAAGATGTTAGAAGGTACTACTTGAGGAAATTGCTGGTTATAATAATTGGGATATTGTTTAAATACCTATAACAATTGTTATAATTTGAATACTTTTAATAACATATTTACAAAAGTTAAAGATGATTATGCTGGGATTAATAGTGACAAAAATAAAGATATTACACTGGCATTAACAATGGAACAAAGACAATTACACTGGAATTAACAGTGAGAAAAATAAAGATGATTACACTGGGGTTAAAAGTGGAACAAAGATGATTACACTGGGATTATCAGTGAGAAAAATAAAGATGATCATACTGGGATTAACTGTGGAATAAAGATGAGTACACTGGGATTAATAGCGGAAAGATAAAAGAAAAGGTTAAATTAGAAAATTGACAGCTACAATAATTGGGATATTGCTTAAATATGTATAACAATTGTAATAATTTGAATATTTTTTACTTAAATAAAAAAGAAAAGAAAATTGAAACAATATATGATTATGGTTTATAAACAAAAATTACTTAATTGGTATTATATAAATGCTGTGGTTTAATAGATAGAATTTGGGATAATTGGGAAATTGCATTAAATAGCATTATTTGAATTAAGAACTATGTTTAAATGTTAAATTGCTATTTTTTAAGATTAAAGATAAGATTTAAATTTGATAAAGTAATAATAGAATAAATATTTAATGAGCATTATGAAATATAAATATGTTTGAATTGTATTGAAATGTATTATGACTTATTAATTGAATTAAGATTTAAGGTGGGTTAATAGAAAGGTAATTGTTTTGATTAAGTAAATATGTGTTGTTGTTTTTTAAGATGGTATTGGTTGAATATGTGATTTAAGATTAAGAAATAAGTGTTATGGCAAAATAGAATAGATAAAATTTTGTTAAAGATGACAAAAATTGAACAAATTGATGACCGGATCAAAGCTCTGTTCTGAAAAGATGTAATTTGTATGTTTGGAAAAAAAAATAAAAAAAAACTTTTTGCAAAAAAAGAGAGAGAGGGGGGAAAGAGGGGGAAAGAAAACAGACAGCCCAGCTTTTCCCTCTTCTGTTACAAAATCACAAGACCACTTCTTATCAAAAACTTCTTGCCAGTTTCCAAAACATTTTCCAAGGTCATTCCACTCTCATCTTCTCCTTTATTCAATAAATTTATTTAGTTTGTTCTGTCACCACTAGATGGCACTGCCATCCACTTAAAATACTTAAAATAGTCTTAAAAACCTTAAAAATATCCATTTACTTTCCTTCTTTCCATTTTGGATTCCCAGTCACAAAACTCAAATTTTTAAAGTACAGTTCATTCACCTCTTTGTCCAATCCACTTTCAATTCATTTAATTTAACTTTTCAGCTTTCATTAATCAGTCTGTATTAATGGCTTCTGCTCCTTCGCCGCTATTCCGGAAGTGGGGAGGTAGCCTTATTCCATTCCCTCCCCTCTCCTCTTTACCAATTCTCTAAAGTAAAATAGTTTTAAAAGTTCAGGAGTTAAATATATAAAGAAATCTTGTTTCCAAGACAACAGTTTCTCATGCAGATGATCACCTCATTCTTTTTTCCTTCTCTTCTTGCATGTGATTGCCTAGCTTTTGGCAGCTCCTAATGGCTGTCTTCCCTTGCCGCTGGGTCGGAGGCTAATGCCGGCACTTCAGGGAACTTGTGACTTCCCTGTTCGTACCAGCCTGTGCCTCCATTCTTCACTGTCCCTACAGGACAGCTATGATCCCTGGGGATTCCCTGAAGTGACTGAGATATCGGCATTTCCTGGACCCCAGAACTTGCCGTACCGCCGCAGTGCTGGCCACACACTCCCTCCAATGCTTTTCTGGACTATAAAATTAAAATTTAAGGGTACTCAGCTTCTTTCCAAGCAGCCTTTGAGCTCAACACTCAAAACCTCTTTGCGGTTTGCTTCTTGCCACCGCCAGACGATCCCTTGGGATCGCCGCCCCATTGCCTGTAAAGAGCCGCCTTTACATCTGAAAGGCGGCTCGAAAAAACTCCATTTCCATGTGGAAATGGAGAGAGAGCCGGCGGGGGCAGGTAGAGCTCTCTGCCTAGCCCCAAAAGTTTTTTTTTTTACTTTTGGGGACGAAGCAGATGAAGCTCCCTATTTCCCTCGCCGTCGCTCCGGGCTTTGGGAGACCTCTGCTTATGCAGAGCTAGGCAACAAGATCAAGCCTACAAAAATTAACAGAACAATTAAAAAGGATATGAGCTGGACCTGTGACCCTGAATTGCAAGTATTTCATCTATTTTATAACAATTATTGAAGAAGGAAAAGGAAAAGGAGAAAAAGAATTTTTAAAAATGGCGACTGCCGAGGCTTGAGAAGGGGCTGAAAGGGAGAGTCCTTCCGTTTTCTATTAAGATACAAAGTAGCGGAATAAATACTTCTGGCTACAATTAAAGATAAAGCTCTACTTTTGTGTTTTGTTCTTCCTGGAGATCTGATATTGATCTTGGTTGGAAAGAAGCTTTTTTTTTTCTTTTTTGCCTCTCTTTTCTTTTTTTTTAAAATAGTTTGTCTGTGTGGCAATATGGCATTAAAGCTTGCAAAGCCGGACAAACAAGCAGTGGGGGGAGGATTCCCCCATTAATAAATTACGTGAACAAGTTCTAAATCTCCAGTCTCAGAAAACTGATTTTAATATAATTGAATTTCTTTTGGAGGAGATTGTAAGAAGGGATGAGATTGTGAAGCAGAACCTTGAAAAATTTAAGCAGGAAATTAAAGAATTAGTGCAATCAAAGTTTGATTTTTTGGACCGAAAGATTATAAAAATGGCTAATGGTTTTGCAGAATTTATGATTAAGTTGGATGCAAATACTAACTTATTAGAGTCTAAAGTGGAAGAAATTGAGGACAATTTGGATAATAGAATACAAAAAAATTGAAAATGATTTGACAAACACTCAAGACAATAGCTCAAGACAAAACCTAAAATGGAGGCTGATCAAAAGACTTGTAATGCAGAAAACATACAACAACGGATTGAAAGAGAAGTTTTAATGATGCAACATAATTTTACTGAATATGCGATTAGACTCAGAGGACTGCAGGAAAATGACAGAGATGATTTAAGGAAAATATCTTCTGAAATTCTGGCTGGGATCCTAAAGGTTCAACCTGAGGAAGTATTTTGTAGGATTGACAGAGTTTATAGAATAAATTCCTGGATTGCAAAGCAAAGGCAATTGCCTAGAGATGTGGTGATTTATTTTACAGATAAAGATATAAGAAATAATATTGTGCAAAATTCTTTTAATTCTACTTTGCAATTGTTTGGAAGAAAGATTTGGATTTACAAAGAGCTCCTGCCTAAGATGTTATTGGAAAGGAAGAAATTTGGTTTTCTGGTGACTGAGTTAAAAAAAAGAAATATTTTATTCAGGTGGGACGCTCCAGCTGGTATAACATTGAGATATCAAGGAGAAAGATACCAACTAAATACTGTTGAAAAAGCGGAAGAATTTTATCAAAAAATTTTGAAAATGAACTTAACATCTCTAGGCACAATACAGGATAAGCAGAAGGAATTGGAAATAAAGGGAAAACATCGAATTATAGAGGCTGCTGTGGACAAATTGCCTTTGGATTGTTTAGACACCTCAGCTGGATTATCTATAAATACGAGAGAAGTGGCATCGGACTCTAACGTGATGATTCATCAAGTCACAGACAAGTATGGAAACCAATTAGCTGATACACAATTGATAAAAAAGAAATATGAGACACGAAAGCAAAACCAACAAGATCAAGTTATAAAGCAGAATGAAAATCGATCAGTTGATATACAATTTATAGAAAGGAAACCAGGATGGAGATCAAACCCACAAAAAGAAAAGAAAAAAAGAAATAGGTCTCACAAAAATAGAAATTTCTAAATTAAGCAACAGTGAAGCCAGTTATTTTAAAAAAATGAATGAATATATGAAAAGATAGTGGAGGCGAAGTATTGGTTAATATTATCCTGAGGAGAGTGACAGACCTCTGCAATGCCGTAATTTTGGGATGTGAAAAGAGCCTTAATTTGTTGGATTTGAATTATCTATTTTAGACTTCTTTCTTTTATTGATAAATATATTATATTCATATTGAGCTATAAGGCAAGAGAGCTACGCTGGGGCACGCAGAAGATCTGGTTGTTACCCATTAGGATGATGGGAATTAATAATCCTGATGAAAGCCACAATTACAATTATATGGAATATAATCATAATGTCACTCGGGTGGTTATTTTTTTCTTTTATATATATATGAGGATATTCATTACTGATGGGGGCAGATGAAGACGGAGGATTTTGAACAAACTGTTGCACCAGGATGCTAGGTTACCCTATTATGGATGATGGACTCAACAATCCAGTGGAAAGACATCAAAGAAGATATTATATGGATTATAAATTTAAAGTCATTGACTTTCTTTTATATAACGGAATATATATATATATATATATATATATATATATATATATATATATATATATATATATATATGTATATATATATATGTATATATATATATGTATATATATGTGTGTGTGTGTGTATATATATATATATATATATATATATATATATATATATATATATATATATGTATATTAGCAGAGTGGGCAGTGGATTAAAGATATTAAGAATTGTTGTGCATGGCAATTTTGCAGGAAAGTGGGTGGAAATAGGTTAGTTTACTGATTGTTTAGTTTAAGAAAAGGGATGTTTAAGTGATATATTTAGGGGAGTGGAGCAAATGGATAGAGTTGAATAAATGTTAAATTAGGATTTATGGGGTAGGCTGCTTTGAAATGTTATATTAACATACACAAAAGATTAAATGTTAAAGTAGGATTTATTATATAGTTTTAAAGTGGAAAGTTGTTTTGAAATGTTGTATTAATATACAGATATAAGTATGGAGGAGGAGAAAAAGGGCAGAATATTGTTAAATTGGGAGTTACAATAATATTACAAGTTATAAATTAGAAGTTATATATTGAAATGTATGGTAAAAGGGGGAAGTAACAATATTAATAATACTATTAGCAAGTAAGGGTCAGTACTTAGAGGAGGGAGTAAGAGTAAGTAAAATATTATATAATCTGTTATGAATTAGGTCTTTGTTGTGAAGAAGTTACAAGGGGGATGGGTGGTGAGGGGGGGTTAGGGTGGAGGGGGGGAAGAAAAATGGGGGAAAAAAATTGTATTCAAAAACTTTTTCAATAAAAAAAAAAACCTCTTTAAAACCTTTGTTCCAAATGGCCTGGTCCAGGAAAACTCATCCACAGACTCAATGGGTGCTAACTTCCTACAGATTACTTAAGTAATAGTCTAGAAGTACACAGGTACCTGTATAAATTGACTTATTAATTTTAATTTGCTAATTTCAATTTCCAATAACACAAATGTACAAGTTTCACCTGATAGCTTGCCTTAATAAATTTAAATAAGTTATCCCTTTCGTTCTTTCTCATAAGTTGTTGTTTAAAGTAATTTAAACTATGGTTTCAGAACAAGCGAGGGTGTTAAATCAATTTCAGAGGATAAAGTTGCTTGACTTTGTCTGCCATATTTAGAGCAAACTAGGCTAAAATTTCATGCCATGGTTTCATATTTTGCCTGCTTTTCAAAACTAACAACCTGTTCGTTTTTTAGTTATTGTTAGATAACAATAATTAATTAAAATTAATTAAAACTTCCAGATAACTGAACCCATTGCATCAGTATTTTTGTATGGTTACCATATCTGAACTGCAAAAACTCAGATGGGCACTGCAGGACAGCAAGGAATTAAATTTAATGCACCTCACTATTGCCATCTGTTGGTTATTATTTGAATTATTGAGCTGTTAGTTTATGACTAACACCAAAATCAGGAAAGCGCTATCCAGCTTTCCTTTTTTTTTTTTCTTTCTCAGAAGACAGCAAAGCCTAAACTCCAATATTATCAGCTTTAACTCAATGGCTGGATACACACAATATGTTAACCTGCTTAGAGAAAAACCTAGCAGATATTGCTGCACATTCTATTAGGCTTGGTTAATGTTAAGCCTGATTAGTTTTTCGTGTCTTAGCATGTTTTGTGAACCCTGCCAGTTCCTGATTGTCATAGTATTTCAACCTTATTTCCTTCTTGCTCCCTGTATAGACAATATATACTGTGTGTGTGTGTATGTCTATATGTATGTATGCAGTGGTGGGATTCTGCCGGTTCTAGGGGGTTCGGCCGAACTGTGTGTTAAATTGCTGGCTCGCCCCTCCCCTTGCCCCTCCCCTCCCCTCCGCACCACTATTTATTACCAATAAATAGTGGTGGGCGAGGGGCGGGTGAGCCAGCAATTTAACAAATGGTTCGGTGTTTTTTTGTAATTTTATTGGCCCGCGGAGCTTCAACATAGGCTAATTAGCCCTTGATTAGGCAAATTAATGGAAATTGGGTGTCTATCTTCTCTATCTCTATAATTTATTTCATTTTTTCGCAAAGGACATAGAGCTATCTCTCCTGTCTCAGAACAATTCTTCTTCTTTTTTATATAAGTTTATTTGCAGTTTTTCTTTAACAACCAACATATTTTTGTGGACAGTGTAATGACTATCTCAGAACAATTCTTATGTCCTCCCTAAACATTTCTGTGTTGGAGATTTTTAGAAATGGCTGGATTTGGATTTAGCTTTGATACTACCTCCATGAGGCACTTCAGTCCAATCTATTCTTACTTTGGGGGAAGCAAAATTTTCTCAGCATTCTTTTTCTGAGCTCTGTCAGAGTACTGGTGGCATTAGTCTCCCCCTCACACTTTTTTTTTTTATGACAACAAAGCCAGCTGCCTCTTTTCAGCACCTCACATCAAACATGGGCCGTGCAGTACAGATCTGAGACCTGTCTCTCTCTGGCTTTTGTTACCATGAATAGACAGTCTTGTCTGCCTCAAAGAGGGATAGAGACAACAGCAATTAACAAAAATGAGTGTCTCTAGTTACCGAGGAAAATACTAAAGGGAGACATATTCCTTGCTTCCCCTTCGTTTTTCAGAAGTGGTTTAATTCCAGATGGAAACAAAAGCTGATTAAAAGAGGGTTAAAAGCCTTTGGAGAGGACATACCTGATGCTTTCTTTTGAAGCAGCCATATATGAACAAAAAACGCTAGACATGACACAAAGCATTTTGTGTGAAAGGAACAGTCTAACAGCCAAAAGCAAGCAGAAATTGCTTTTCATAGGTTTTCTTCTCATTATAATGAGATGGATTCATAGAGAGAAAGAAGAGTTGGAATCTGTCAAATCCAATCTTCAGCTAAAAGCAGAGAGAATCTATTGACCACTTTCTTCATCTCACTTCAGCATACACAATTCAGACAACAGCTTATCACAAACTTTTAGCACTATAGATGCCCTTTAGTGTCAATGAAGATGATGTGGGTTGTGGTCCACCATAAAGCATTTTTCCACGGAACTCCCTTGAACATAGAAACCCTAATAGGTGCAGAATAGAAGTAGAAGACCTTTGGATTTTTTTATTACAAATATTTTAATGTGTAATCACACTGTTTTTTTAACCCCATTTGCCTGAAAATCTACATGCTGACTATCAAATACTTGTTCTCTTCTATTTTGCCACATCTTTTTTCATTTTTTTTCCTTACACCATTAAAAATGACTTTTAAAAAGGAACAACAGAACAGTTTTTGTAGAAATGGATCATTCTTAAGGCAACTCATTTCTTTTTCCAAAAAGATATATTTTTGATAAATGTTTGACAAATTTTTACTATTTGCTTTATGGAATGCAGTTCCCCAACTGATGGAACAGTCAGCATTGGAGGAGAAGACCTGAAGAAAGTAGAGCAATACAAGTACCTTGGCTCCCATATATGCAGCGATGGCAATAGCGCTCTGGATGCCTGTACCCATGTTAACGCCACCTGGATGAAGTAGTACCAGGTGACTGGAGTCCTGTATGATCATCAGATGCACTTATATTTCAAATAAAAGATTTATAGAATGGTAGTGCGCCCAGTTGCCCTCTATGAATCAGAATTCTAGCCAGCAACAGCAAAGCATCAGCAGACTGTACACGTAATGGAAATGCGTATGTTCTGATGGTGTCTTAGATTAACACAATTCGACCATGCCATGAACGACATCTGATGTCGAATGGGAATCATGCCAATCATAGAAAAACTGTGGGAGGAAGATTTAGATTGTATGGACATGTAAGTGATAAAGAGGAATCGGTGATGAGGACAGCTATATATCTGGACCCTGATGGCCAGCGACCCCATGGAAGACCCAAGAAATGTGGATGGATCACATCAAGAATAAGATGAAATTCGTGGGTGTCATCCCTGAAAATGTCCTCGATCGAGCCAAATGGAAACAAATATGCTGACAAACGAAACCTGCCATAGCACAGGAATAATGCTAGGAAGAAAAAGAAGACTTATTGACTTTATATTTAATCAGTTTTTAAATTAAGACTTAAATGTTTTCTAATTGCATTTTAAAAATATTAAACTAGCAATTAACAATTCCAGTATTTAACAGTGTTTAGATATTGTTAATTCCTTAAAAATAGAGATGAGAGAGGCATTCTCTTTGTTGGTTTTTTAAAAAAAAATAAAACTTGAAAACTAAAATTTCAGATCTAAAACCATCTTTTTTTGTAATGTGATTACATAAAGGACTTCCTTTAAAAGCCATCAGGAAATTTCAGTTGGTATTTATTTATTATTTATTTATTAATTTTATTTCTATACCGCCCTTCTCCCGAAGGACTGAGGGCGGTGTACAGCCTGATTAAAAGCACAAAGACAGACAAAATTTAAAAATAATTAAAATTATTAAATGATAGGCTCAATTTAAAACCCCAAATTTAAAATCCCATTTTAAAAAACCCAATTAAAATCTTTACCTTGATAGCCCAGCCTGGCGGTATAAAATTCAGTGGCCTGGATGCTCATGAGTTGTTACCATATATGACATCTGTATTATCAGCCATATAATTGGTTCCTACTAGTTTCCAGGTGAAGATCAAACTGCTATTGTTAGCCTATAAAACATTTTATGCTTGAACACATAGCAGCTGGCCATTATACCAATCATCTATAGAGCATTAGATAGGTCTATCCCATGCCTAGGGTCCCAGGCACAAAGCCAACTTTTCAAGACCTTACAAAAGGACAACAGGGATGAGGCCAATCTAATCTCATGATGTTCCAAGGGTTGGTGCCATGGCAGAAAGGGGTCCTCTGGGCCCTGCCAACTGAGACCTTGTTGGGTAGAAACAATTGGGAAGAGATGGAACTTTAAGTAATCTGGTCCTAAACCTAATTAGTTAATTTGATCATTACAATCATAGCCAAGAGAAGTTTGTTCCCAACTTTCAAGAAGTTTCCTGGAAGCTGACCCCAGGAAATGTTGTTTTTCAGTGGAGAAGTGGTTGATCCTTTGACATCACTTCTCATTTGAGGTTACATCTGCCTCTACGTTGATCACTTTTCAGAAGATATTGAAGATTAAGATCTTCCAGAGGGTGTTTGGATTATGACATTTCTCTAAAATTGTATGTTTTATAGTTGTATGGTCTTTGTATTGCTATATTTCAATTTTATTGTTTTAAAATGTCAGTACCCCACCAAGAGTCTGTTAGATTATGGCAGGATAAAATTTAGATGAGATGGATGGAGATAGATAGATAGATAGATAGATAGATAGATAGATAGATAGACAGACAGACAGACAGACAGACAGACAGACAGACAGACAGACAGACATGATAGATAGGCAGGCAGGCAGACACAGACAGACAGATAGACAGATCAGTTATTCATGGAATTATGGTGTGGAAAAGTATTTTACTGATCATCTAGTCCACATGTTATAGTTAGAGATGGGCTGTGCTAGTGGAGTCTCAGATCTCCTCATCATGCCTTCCCTTGCTTCATCTCCCTGAGATGGCAACATAACTATGTGTTATGTTCTTCCCATTGCTATCCCCCACCCTTTCCTAGAAGAGCAGGCATTCTCTTCTTTAGCTGTAGCTGGTAAGGCAGATGGGATTCTCATAGCTTGAACACAGTAAATTGGAAATTATGATCTATCTATAAGCTATTAAAACTGTCCTGTTTGTCTGCTTGTAATCTTCAACTGGGTCAACTGGTGCATCATAGGGTGGTAATTTTGAACCAATATACCTCAAATTGGCAAACTTAAAAATGTGTTAAAAATCCAGGACTCATTAATCCAATGGGATTAAAATTTGGAAAAATTGCAGCCATTTCAGTGCTGTCACACTTCCAGGATCAGATACAATCATGTGATCATGATTTCCAATACTTCCTGCCAGCTTCCAAAAAGAAAATCAATGGGGAAGCCGGCAGGAAGTCAAAAGTCACTCCCATTCCTTTGGCTTTTTTGCCCATCTATTTTTCTATTTAGTCAAGGAAATGTTTCTGAAACCATGGCCCAATGGGTCAAGAGTTTTTTAGTATAATTATAATTCTTGTAGTGTCATGTTCTGGTATATTAGCTCTAAAGCATGTAGCCAGAGAACCACAACTCCATCTCTTTTTGAAGGGATGAAATAGAAGCGCTGATCTTATAAATCAAACAATTTTATTAAAAATACATTCTTGGAAAAAGAATTTCCTTTTAACTTTGAGATAAAATGCCCAAACAATGTCAACTGAAATAATTAGTCCAACTGATTCAGTTCTCCATCATCATTTTACTAAATAAATAATGAGGTAATAACAATAATCACTGGTGAAAGGAAATCAATTTTTTTCAGGTAGGTGTCCCATTAAATCTCCTCTTAATATCCTAATGATCATGGTTGTATAATTTATTTATTTTTCAGTAAATAGATTTATATGGCTACCCAGATCACACACAGTGACTCTGGATGGGATATAATATTAAAAACCAACAATATAGAAATTCCAGAAACCCCCCACCCAATTTGAATACTGATGGAACATAGCAGAATCTGCTCTTAGAAAAGACCTATTTTGGACTTTTTGAGGCACCCCAATTCCTTTCTGGCAGAATATCATGATAAAAAAAACAAACTGCTGGAAATAGGTCATCAAGAAAGAATCCTTGCTTAAAGTAAGATTAGATCTTAAAGAGAGTTTCCTGAAGTCTGACACAAAAGATGATGTCTTTATGGGATGATACAAACAGGCTGCAGCTGGTAGCATTTTAAATGTCTTGTGTAAACTCTCTGACACAAAAAAGAATACAATGTATCAAAGAAAATACCTTTGATAATGAAGATGAAGCCAGAGGGCATCATTTTTAGCTAGCCATTTCCTGGGGATTCATCAGCTGCTAACTCTCTAATATATTATATATATATATATATTAAAGCATATTGCAGTCTCTTTGGAGGCACAGCTTTTTGCATTTAGATACCACATGTTTGAATATTTTTTCCAGCAGATGGCATTCATCTAATGCCCAATACTACAAATGACAACATCTGAAAGTTTTGTATGCTTCAGTGCACGGTTTTTTCTTGTGGAAGTTTAGATTTCTATAAGATCTTGATGGGATTCTGTAAAATATTGGCAAAACTAAAAATTCATTTGAAACAGTTAATGCTATCATTAGAGCTTTGTCTCTTGATCAAGAATTCTAGATTTATGTTTTAAAAAGTGAAAACTTCTCTCCTAGCACTAGGGGTCTGATTTTCAGATAGGCATATTAAATTGACCTACTTAAGATAAGATTAGATAAAGCTGGACAAACATGCATATCTCAATCACTGAAATGGACATGCTTGAAAACGGCAAGTTACAAATACTGTACATTGTTCTATATCTTGGGATATGGTCTTTGTTCAGAAAAAAAGGATTTTTTTCCTTTAAATTAAGTATCACTGATAGTATATCATGTCCTGAAATGTACTTCAGTACATAAACTTTGTACAAACATTAAAGAGATAAAATGAAATGCTTTATCTGATTCACGTGATCTAAGTAGCTTGTTAGGATCAATACACTAAGTAACAGGGTCTGGGTGTCTATGGGTGGGAAGGTCTTGGAGTGACTTGGAGTTCTTCTTCATTAAGGATTATAAGCATAACTCACTTTTGCTATATCAGTATAATATTTTGCCATTACGGTGATGTGGCTGACTAAATTTCTTGTTCTTGTCATTGAAAGAGAGAAAGGCAAGGAAGAATATTTTGAGAATGCTGATGAAAAACTAATGCATTTCCCCCACTCCCTCCTAGGATATAGACATCTCCCCTTAGAGAACTGCCATAATTGACTGATTCCATTCATTACAGTTACCTGATCTGACTTGTAAAAAAATCCAGAGGCTCCCTGGAGCAATAAAGAGTTAGAGCTTCTGTCTAGTTTTCAGCATATCTAGTAGAAATATTTCTAGTTTTTTAGGTAGCTTACATCCATAACTGAGCCTGGCATTGGCTGCCGTTTTATAGGTCACAATATGACCATGCCCAATTTTACGATTTATTTTGTGGGAATCATTAAGTGAATGATGTGGTCATTAAGCAAACCCTTTAAACCAAATGGGTATCTTTTTGCTGGAAATTGGAAATAAATGCTGGTTTCTGGCAAAAAAACCCCAAACCATTGTAAATCGTCAAGGGATGCTGCAGACAGTCTATTTGCCAAACACTTGTCACCTATCGGGACTGCAAGGGGGCCACTGTCAGAACTTTGAAACTGGGTCATAAGTAGTTCTGTAGAGGTCCATTGTAACTTTGATTGCTAAATGACCAGTCATTAAGTCAAGGACTACCTGTACATATCAAATAGCAATAAATTTGCACATGATATTCTGGCAGGTTAGGTTGGAAAAAAATGATTGCTCTATTCTATTTGAAGGATTGGCACATTTAAATCATGAATTAAGATAAGGCCTGCTCCACAAGGTTCAGTTTGCCAAAACATTCTAATGCCAAAATAAATCAGATATGTAGAAGAAACCTTGCAATAGATTTTCTAGCATTTTTTTTTATGCCAGTGGGAACCCAACCCAACCAAAATGCTTCCACTGGCCACTAAACTAAAATGAGAAATCAACAATAGATCATTCAATGCCAGCTTAGTTATTAAAACAAAATATTGCTGTATTTTACACAGGTCTGCCCTAGATCTTTATATATAACTTTGTTGTAAATTGGATTTCTATCAAGGTCTTCAATGTCAGGAGTCTTGGCACAATGAATGCCAGCCAATGTCTATCCTCAAACCCAATGCCAATTGGTGATCACTAAAAACCTTCTCACTTCTATTCCTTCTTATTTTAGCTGACTGACCAACTGAGATATATAAGCCATTCAATGGTGAGAGGTGATATTGATTAATAACAGGATAAGGTCAGAAAACTGAATTTATAATAGAAGGAATCTAGTAAAAATGAAGGGACCTCAAAGTTTTAAAATTCAAGAAATAAGCCATAGTCTTTCAGTCAGTACAGCAGTTAGGAAAACATTGGATAAGAGATTCAAGAGATTCAAACATTGGATAAGAGATGACGTGTCTATACCTACAAAGATCAATATTGTGTAAGCCAGAGATTCCCTGTGATACTGTATGGAAAAGAAAGTTGGACTTTAAGGAAGCAGGATAGGAAGAGTATTGATGCCTTTGAACTTCAAACAATCAATCAGCTGGAAAGGACCATGGAGGTCTTCTAGTCCAATCCCCTGTGCAAGCAGGAGACCCCATACCATTTCAGATAGGTGGCAGTCTTTTCTTAAAAATCTCCAGTGATGAAGCACCCACAACTTCTGAAGGCAAGATATTCCACCTGTTAATTGTCCTCACTGATAGAAAGTTTCTCCTTAATTCCAGGTTGCTTCTCTCCTTGATTAGCTTCCATCCATTGTTTCTTGTCTGGCCTTCTGGTGTTTTTGAAAATAAGTTGATCTCCCTCCTCTTTGTGGCAATCTCTCAAATACTGGGATACTGCTATCATGTCATCCCTAATCCTTCATTTCTCTAGATTAGTCATACCCAATTCTTTAATCGTTCTTCATATATTTTTGTCCCCAGGTCTTTAATCATCTTAGTTGCTCCTCTTTGCGCTTTTTCCCAAATTCTCAACATCTTTTTTGTAATGTGGTGACCAAAACTGGATCAGTATTCCAGGTGTGGTCTTATTAATATAAAGTAGTACTAATATTTTATGTGATTTTGATTCCATGCCTTTGTTTATTCAACCAAGAATTGTATTAGCTTTTTTGCCTGCTGCTGTACATGGCTGGCTCATGTTTAATTGATTGTCCACTGGGATTCCAAGGTCCCTCTCAAATTTACTGTTTTTGAGCCAGGTTTCACCTAATCTGTACTTGTACGTTTGATTTTTACTGCCTAGGTGTAAAAGTTTTAACTTTGGTGTTGAAGAAGTCTTCTGAGAATACTGTAGACAGCCAGATTTGTTATTTGAGACAAAAGCAATCAGGCTCAAATTATCATTCTTCAGAAACATTATGCAAAGACCCAGTCTCTTAAAAAGGCTACAATTCTAAGAAAAGTAGAGAGAAAGAGAAGAGGATGACCAGCAGCAAGGTGATTGGACTCAGTTGCAGTATCAATGAAACACCATTGGCAGACTTGAAAGAACAGATTAGGGATAAATTGTCATAGAGAAAATCTATCTATATGGTTGATGGCACATAATCAATCAAAATTCTAATAGGATTTCCTGATACCGGCTAAGTGAAAACTTAATCTTATTTTGTCGGCATTTAATCTGCATGACTTTGGCTTTTGGAATAATGATAAAAGCATTAACAAAAGAATTTCAAGGTATCCTAACAGAGGTGAGGAAACTGTGACATTTTCAATGATGTTTAAATACAACCCCAAGCATTCCTCATCATTTGATATGCTGGCTAGGGCTGCTGGGACTTTGTAGTTCAGCAACACCAAGGAGGCTGCTAGTTTTCCAACTCTTGGTTAAAACATCCATTCTTGCCTCCCCAATTCCATATACGAGTCCCTTATTGCTTCTGCTGTAAAACAACTGCAAGGATTAATGAATGCACTCATAGAAACATACCTTCCCCATTGAGCCCTACTCTCACCTAGAAAGTCTGGCTCTGGGTTTGATACTTCTGAATCTATCCTTGGTCATTAATCCACTGTAAATAACTAAGAATTCCATTATCGAGCTGAATATCCTTTGTCCTAAGAACAAACAGAAAGGCACCATTTGGGTAAAGAATGTGTAATAATGTGTCTAATTATAAGTTTTTAAAGGACTCGTTTGAAGGATGGGACAGGAAGGAGATGAATGAGCCAATCAAGACCATTGCAGAAGTGGGAGGAATAGGAAATGGGGGTGGGGGGGTGGGGAGGAGTTGCCCACATTTGGTAAATATTAGTGCCCTAATCCACCAATGCACAGCCATATGAGCTATTCTTTTATTGTTCATTTTATTCTTTTAAAAAGCATTTTCCAAATTAATAAAATTGATGCAGGGAATGGATGTGCTTGAAGGATATGTTTCCGAGTCTTTGAAGTTTCTTCCTACTCTTTTAAAAGGATAGAAGAACGGATGCATGCAGGGAGGGAGGGAGGGAGGGAGGGAGGGAGGAAGGAAGGAAGGAAGGAAGGAAGGAAGGAAGGAAGGAAGGAAATATAAGGATTAAGTAAATTAGAAGTAAGTGATTGTAGGCAAAAAACATGAGTTTGGGTTATGTACATTTAATATGATCAACCGATAAAATCCTAACAAATGTATGAGGCATTGGAACTAATGCAAAGTCTTCACTGCATGTGTTTTGCCTGAGAAGCTCCCATCTTCATGAAAATCTTCTGGTGCTACGCAATATATTCTACTTTCTCTCTTCTTTGTTAAGTGCACTCCCTCTGCCATTTAGCCACATTCTAAACAATTACCGGTAATTCTTTTACCCACTGAATTTAATGCTGGCTAGAGAGCTTTCTTTCCATGGCTTCATCCAAAGATAGAAGTAAATCACTTTCCTTTTGAAAACTATAAACATGTCCATAAAATCACAAGGAAGTAAGCTTGACTTCAAAGAGACTGCCTATTTTATGATTTATGCTACAAGTCAGTATATAATCAGCCACAATATAACAGGAAATAATGATTTGGATTTTATTAAAGTTGAAAATGCCTTAGTAACTGAAAAATTAATAGGGCCAGGCTGATAAAGCCTTCAGGCCTTCATCTCTGTTGCAAATAGTCAATTATCTTACTTTAAGTGCATTTCAGTGTTCATTTGGATATTTAATTGTTCTCATGTTTTATGGAAAAAAATGAATGAACAATACATTCCACAATATAATTCATTGGGTTTTTTTTATTTTACTATCACAAGCATGAGCTGAGCATATACCTAAACAACCTGAAATAAGTAAATATTAAAACCATTTGGCATTTCTTTCTTCTACGCCTAAACTCTTGGGATGAAAACAAATAATTGGGCAAGATTATGAGAATGTTGTAATTATAAATCTTGGAATACTTTTAGAGAAAGATATTGGGAAGCTATTCTGGATTGTTCTTCTCAATTTTTTTCCATATACTTGAAAAGAAAACAGAAGTAGGAAAGCAAGAAATGTTTACAAATGAAAAGCAATGATGCCTAGATCCTATGTAAAATTTATTATGCAATAAGATCTTTGTAGAAAGTGAGGCAGAGTTATTGCACAATAAAATCTCATCTATAAATATCTCTAGGAGAAAGATGGGATGAAACATATAAATAAACAAGCAAATATGCTGCCATATTCAGGGTGAGCAACTTTTCTTATTGAGTGGGATAATTATTTCCAAGATTGCACCCTTGATGCATTTCAAGGCAGTTGCATTGCAGGGATAAAAAAAAAATCCTTAAAACAGCACCCATGTTTGTCTTTTATTGTGTAATATTTGGACAACTTTAGCAATTCAAAAGTGATCACTTAGCAATAAATTTCACGACATTGCTTAGCCAAGGCAATCTAGGCAGTTCTGGTTGTTGTTATAACTTGAAGACGTATAAATTGTTAGGTTGGAAGCAAAAGGAGTCTCAGCTGAGTAGTACTGCAAAGGGTAGGGACACGCCCTGGAAGCCCAACCCAGGCCACACACAAGTTGGCGATGCTGCTGCAGTGTGTTGTGACCTCAGGGAGGCCAGAGAAAGAAGACAGGGCAGTGGTGGGTGTCAAAATTTTTTATTACCAATTCTGTGGGCGGGGCTTGGTGGGCGTGGCATGGCTTGGTGGGTGTGGCTTGGTGGGCATGGCAGGGGAAGGATACTGTAAAATCTCCATTTCCTCCCAATCAGCTGGGACTTGGGAGGCAGAGAATAGATGGGGCCAGTCAGATTTTTTTACTACCGGTTCTCTGAATTACTCAAAAATTCTGCTACTGGTTCTTCAGAACTGGTCAGAACTTGCTGAAACCCACCTCTGCGTGGGGGGCATACGTGCACAGGGAGACTGGGAAAGAGGCATGTGTGTGTGCGAGTGTAGGGAGGCCCAAGGCAGGAGGGTATGATGCATGTATGAATGAAGAAAGGCGGGATGGGAAAAATATTGACTTGTGACCTTCCCTGCCAGCGTCTACACTGACGTTGCTTGGGAGTCAGCAACAGCAATCACATGACTGCAGGATGCTGCAACCTTAAGTGTTACATTAGCTAGTTGTCAAACAATCAAATGTTGTTCATTAGACTTTGGGACATCTGACGTACAACTGGAACTTTGAGGACTTGTCATAAGTCCCTTTGTTCAGTGCCATAATAATTTCAAAAAGTCTTTGAAACAATGGTCATAACTCAAGGGCTACCTTATTAAATCTAGAGTCCCAGAGCATCAACTGGCCCATTCTCTATGGCTATTACATAGTGCTATCATTGGATGGGACAGTAGGGCTGAAGTTTTGAGGCCCACTATTTATTTGGAGAATTGTAAACACACATCAGATTGGAAGAGAATAGCAGATACTTTCATGATATCTGTTTGTAAAAACTCAGAAAATTTCTCTTCTGAAGGTTACTTAATTTTAATACTGCAATTTTGGCAATTTTGAGAATAAAAATAAAAAAGACCCAGGAACATAGACATCCTGTCTAATCCTAAAACCGATATAGTACAGAGCACGATGGTTCACAAGGTTAGGACGCTGGGCTGACAATTGGCAGGTTTGCATTTGAGACCTACTTGCTGCTGCGGTATGGGATGAAATCCCATCATATGATCCAGCTCCTGCCAACCCAGTAGTTTGAAAATGAGCAATCTCGAGTAGATAAATGGGTGCCACTTCAGTGGGCAAGTTAAAACATGAAAGGAGCCTTTAACTGAACATCCCCTGGGCAACAGTGATGTCAATCATTCAATCTTTTTAACCTGGAAGTACTTTGGTTCTCCCAACACAAGTATAGTGGTAGTAGTTGTAGAATACCAGCCTAGTATGGTGGTTATGGGGGGAAATTGAATAAAGAATTGTTAGGAAGTTTTTTGGAAGAAAGGCATGATATAACAAGCAAATATCTCACAGCATAAAAAGCAATAGATTGCCAAAATTCCTAATTCTCAATTGTTTATTGGCAATAGTAGAGAAAAAGTTTTTTCCTAATTTAGGGTGTGAAATTAAGAAAGGCCGTAAAGAATTGGATTTATGTTGGGGGGAAAGAATTTGAGTTGAAATTCCCATCCTGCTTGTGAAAACCAGCTAGCTGAACATGCATGTTGAGAAGCGTGTTCTAAGGCAGAGCACATACAGTACTACCATTTAAGAACAGACAGTATTTCTTTTAGGTTATCCTTACATTATTTCACGAAACAAAAGTACTTTGTTTGGGGAACAAAGTAGTAATATGCAAAACATATGAAGAGCTTGGAAATAGGATATTCTGTATTTATTAGAGAGTGACCTTTGCCTAGAGAGACTCTTTCACCTTTGTTCATCTGAATAAAGACTAGCAGTTTACAATTTATCCACCGTTTTTCTAGAGGTCAATTGATCCGAACTGGTTCTTATTTAATAGTATTTTCTTTTGTTCCTATGCCCTAAAGGAAAAGTGAAAGATCAGGGCCCCCGCCTGATGGGCCTTGAGGTAGGAAGCTAAATAAGCCTCATGATTTGTGAGGGCCTCTGTTCTTTAAGGTTACTATAGAAGGTTGCCTGATGAAACAACAGGATAATGACAGCTCTTGCTAAATAATGCAAACCATCTTTTTCCAAACCCAGAAGTATGGTGGGGTTGGCTAAGGGATAGGAAGTGAGAATGGCAGGATGGAGTAGGAAGCAATCCCAGAATTGCTGGATCCTGACTGTGGGCAATCCCCTAAAACCCACACTCAGTACAGTACAAGCACATATGTAATACAGTTTATGACTTCAGTGGCTAGATAGTTTAGATTTGTGATTTAATGGCTTTAGTTGGAAACAAGTTGGATCCACAGTCACATTGAGGAAAAGCCCACTGAAATCAGTGAGACTTAATTCAGTACTTAGTCACTTGAATTGTGTGAAATTAATAAGCCTATTTATTAACTTGCAGAGTTAGGTAAAGAGTAAAACATTGTGGAAACCTATTATTGCTGAGCTGTCCCTAAATAAGTCTAAGGCTGTCGACAAGAATAAGAAGTAAAAAAGATCAAAGAAGAAAATAATGTATAGTAATGCACTCTTGCCCAGAAAACAAGCTCAACTTGGGGGAGAAATTATTTTTTAGCATCACGTTTATTGTAGTACAAATAGTTCTTGTTTTTCCATCTAAGTTGGACCACAGGTTCCATACAGTGCTTACCCTATGGATAGATTTAATTTATCCCATATCTTGATCTTTTTATAGCCTGGGTACCATGAACATCTGGCTGTATTCTTCTGTATCCTGCATTTTTGATACTCAAGGTGAACAATGTAGGCAGAAGTTAGAATTAGTAAACTGCCTATGAAAAAATTAGGGAGAAATAACTGTTAAGTTGGGCGATTGAGGAGGCAGAAGCAAGGTAGTGACAACAACTCTTTAATATATAGTGAGACTTCAGCAAAGGTTACAGGCAAACAGCTCTCCTTAAATACCCAGCCAGCCGGGGAGCTGACCAATCACAAGTGACCTATTGTGGTTTAAATCTCCCGCCAAAACTATATACATAACACCCTTCCCCTCCCAGAAGGCACTTAGTCTATGCATTTGCATACAAAATCGCGCAGGTGACCAGGGCGTGTCTGGGCCCTAGTTGACCTGCGCAGTTCAGTCTGAGGCGTGGCGTCAAGCCAGTCGGAGGGACCTTTTGTTTCTCTTGGCTCCGCCAATGGCACCTCCTGGATCTCATCGGGAGTGTTGATGTCCTCGGCTGGGAGTGGTGTCTAGCTGGGGCGGTGCTGGATCCCAGATTCTGCAGCTAAGTCTTCCAACATATTCGGGCTTGAACTAGCTGTTGTAGAAAAACTTGGGTAGTCAGGGCTTGGCATGCCTGAGTACATTTCTGGCTGTCTGGCCAACCTCTTTCTAGGTTTATTGATGTGCCTACGCCAGATCCTTCCATCTCCCACGTCTACTGTGTATGATTTTGGGCCCTTGATGTCAGAGATCACCCCAGCCACCCATAAGGGACCATCTGAGTAGTTCCTTGTGAACACTGGTGTTCCTATCTGAAAACCCCGTAACTTCTGGTCGGCCCCTCTAAACCCATCCGGGGAGTAGTTGGGGTGTAATTGGTCCAAGGTACACCTGAGCTTCCTACCCATGAGAAATTTGGCTGGACTGCGCCCCGTGGCTGTACAAGGGCTGGCGTGTTGGACTGCTAGGAATTTGTCTATTTGGGCCTGCCAGTCTCCCACATCCAGCTGTGCCAGTGCCTCTTTGGCCGTTCTCACAAATCTCTCAGCCAATCCATTACTGGCTGGATGAAATGGGGCCGAAAGTGCGTGCCGGATGCCTAATTCTGCCAAGTACCCCTCGAATTGTGTTGGGGTGAATTGGGGTACCCATTATCAGATACTAGGGTATCAGGCAATTCGTGGGTGGCAAAGAGTTTCTGGAGTGCTTTTATAACTGCTTCGGCAGTCGTGGATTGCATGAGAATGATCTCGAGCCATTTTGAGAAGGCTTTGACGATCACTATAAAGATCTGTCCGTGGAATGGCCCTGCAAAATCTACATATATCCTTGACCAGGGGCCCTGGGGATGCTCCCATTCCCTGACTGGTGCAGTGGAGGGATCTGGCCTGGATTCCTGACAGGGGTTATACTTCCCCACCCACTCGGTGATGGCGTTATCCATTTGGGGCCACCATACATAGCTTCTAGCTAGACCCTTCATTCATACAATTCTGGGGTGCCCTTCATGCAACATTTTAAAAACTTTTTCCCTTAAGCATAAGGGCACAATGATGCAGTCACCCCATAATAGACAACCCCCTTGCATAGACAGTTCATTTTTTTTGGTAAAGAATGCTTTGAATTCCCTGCCCTCAGTCTTTGCTAGCCAACCCCTCGTGACCCAACTCATGACAGTTCTCAGCATGTGGTCTTTAGCTGAGGCTCTCGCTACTTCCGTTGAAGTGAGAGGCCCTGACTCCAGAACATCAATAAGGAGAACTGGTGCCTCCAGGGTTGGGTCTTCCAAAAGGTCCAGTAGCAGGCAGTGGCTGAGAGCGTCAGCATGTCCTAAACTCAGTCCCAGTCGATGGACAAGTTGGTAGGAGTAAGCCACCAGGAAGATGGTCCACCGTGTCATGCATGGAGACAAGGCAGTGGGGGTGGCCTGATCCCCAGCCAGGAGGCCCAAAAGGGGTCAATGGTCTGTGACCAATTCAAAGTAGCGCCCAAATAGATATTCATGAAATTTTTTGACCCCTGAGATGGCTGCGAGGGCTTCTCTGTCCAGCTGACTGTAATTCCATTCTGCGCTGAACAAGATTCGTGAGTAATAGGCAATGGGTGCCTCTAGCACGTTCGGTAGTCTATGGCTCAAAATGGCTCCCTCGCCAAAAGGGGATGCGTCGCAGACTAAAACAAGCGGTAGTGTCGCATTATACTGAATCAGGAAACTGTCCTCGGATAAAAGTTTTTTCACTGCATTGAATGCGGCAGCTTCAGCCTCACCCCAGACCCAAGGTGCATTTTTGGCCAATAACCAGTGTAGTGGTTCGGTGACCGTTGCCTTGTCTCTCAGGAAAATGGCGTAAAAGTTGAAGAGACCCAAGAAAGCCTGCAGCTCTGATTTGTTTTTTGGTGTGGGTGTGTTCTGGATGGCCCTTATTTTGCTCTCTGTGTGGTGTATTCCTGATCTGTCCACCTGATACCCCAGAAATTCCACAGAGGGGACTGTGGAATGCACTTATTTCGTTTTACACGAAGTCCAGCCTCCCTAAATTTGCCCAAAACCCGCCCCTAGCTGTTTCTCATCTGTTGCGCTAATGAGTACATCATCAAAGTAGGGCACCACTCCTGGCAGTCTCTGTAACAGATGCTCCGTGGTACTTTGGAAAAGTCTGGTGGCTATGCTGACTCCAAATTGAAGTCTGGTGCATTTGAATGCACCTCTGTGGGTGACAATAGTCTGTGCTTCCTTGGTAGCGCCTGCGCAAGATCGAGTTTTGCGAAGATCTTGCCAGGGCCCAGCAAATGGTGCAAATGGTGCACAATTGGGACGGGGTATGCGCTCTGCTGAAGAGCCTTATTTAATGTGTATTTGTAGTCCGCATAGATGCGCACAGACCCGTCTGATTTGACCGGGGTCACTATTGGGGTCTCTCACTTGATGTGATCCACTGGGACTAACACCCCTTGCTTGATTAGCTTATCCAATTCCAAGTCAATTTTGGGCTTGAGTGCAAACGGCACTCGTCTAACTTTCAGTCTGATTGGAACTACGTTGGGGGTCTAAGTTAAAGAAGATAGGGGTCCCCACACACTTGCCCAGCTGGTCATCGAAGACGTCCTGGAACTCCTGCATGAGGTCATCCTTCAGGGTGCTGCCGCTGGCGCTGTGGATGCCAAGTCCCATTCCTAGGGCCTTGAACCAGTCCAGCCCTAGGAGGCTCGGTAGTGTTTCGCTGACCACGAGGGGTAGCTCCTTCTGGTACTCATCATAGGTGACCTGGAACATGCTGACTCCTACCACAGGAATGCTGTTACCCTGGTAGTCCCGAAGCCGGATTCATTGAATCTGGAGCCGACTTTTTTTTTTTAAATTTGATTTATATGCCGCCCTTCTCTGGAGACTCAGGGTGGCTTACAATGTGTTAAACAATAGCTTTCATACTTTTGTATATTTATATTTATTTTTCTTGACGTTGGGAAGGGCGGCCTTCAGGGTCGCCCAGGACATGATGGACAGGGACGACCCGATGTCGATCTCCATCTCGCAGGGTTGTCCTTCAATCTCGACTGTTGTGTGGACCTTCTTCTCAATGGTCACACTGGCCTGGCTGATCCTGGTGCTGCAGGTCTTGTGGCTTTGAAACTCGCGCCGTTTTCTCTGGTCGCCATCTTTACTGGTCTGCTTGTGCCGCGCTGACTCTGATTGTCTGAAATTGTCTCAGGGCTTGTAGTTGACTGGCAGGCTTGCCCTGCAGTCTCTCACCAAATGCCCCTTCTTCTCGCAACGCCTGCAGATGGCATTCCTGAACTTACAGGTTTGCCTCTGGTGTGCCCCTCCGAGTTCGAGCAGCTTCCGCGTCGCTCTTTCTGTTCCTGTGTCTGTCTCTCCGTTTGAAAGACTTCCTCCTCTGACTCTTCCTCGCTTCTGGTCTGGGTGGCTTCCCGGTGTACTAGCATCAACTTTGGGGTTCCCTTCGGGTTGGCTGGTCATTGCAGTGTCTCCGCAGCCTTGGTTGATGACTCGTAGGGTAGAGTCAGATTCTGCCTTGCGAGCAACTTTCTCGCGATATACGCTTTCTCTGTAGGCGTATATTGCAGGTAGTGATGGGAGCAACATGGTGCTCCCATGTAACACCGCTCCTGCGCGAGCTGCACTGGCTCCCGGTGGTCTTCCGGGTGCGCTTCAAGGTGTTGGTTATCACCTTTAAAGCGCTCCATGGCATAGGGCCTAGCTATCTGCGAGACCGCCTGCTGCTACCGACGACCTCCCATCAACCCGTGCGCTCCCACAGAGAGGGCCTCCTCAGGGTGCCATCAGCCAAACAATGTAGGCTGGTGACCCCAGGGGAGGGCCTTCTCTGTGGGGGCTCCCACCCTCTGGAATCAGTTGCCCCCTGAGATAAGGAGAATCCATGACCTCAATGCCTTCCGTCGTGCCCTTAAAACCCATCTTTTCCAGCAAGCCGGGCTGGCTTAAGAAGAAATTTTTAAATTCTTTTAATCAGTTTGTGGTTTCTTAACTTTCGGGCCAAATTTATATATATATTTTAACTGTTTTTAATATTTGTATTCTATGTTCTTATCTTGGCTGTACACCGCCCTGAGTCCTCAGGGAGAAGGGCGGTATATAAATTGGAAAAAATTAAATTAAATTAAATTAAATTAAATTAAATTAAATTAAATTAAATTAAATTAAATTAAATCTCTTACGCCACAGATTAGTTGCTCTAGGAGCGCATCATCGAGGTCCCGGTACTCGCAGTGCATCGCAGGCTTACACATGGCGGCCATGTACATGCTGATCGGCTCTCCTTCATGCTGTACTTGTTGCCGGAGCTTGTAGCACTGCACAAACTTTGATGGTACCAGGGCGTAGTGTGCCTTGAGTGTGGCTTGTAGCACTTCCCACGAGATGGTCTGGACCGGGGTCGGTTCCAAGAGTAACTCCGCCATGTCGAAGACCTCCAGCCCGCAGTGGCTTAGGAACAGGGCCCTCTTTCAGTTCCCAGGGAGGCCCTGCATGTCGCTGGCTTCCAAGGCACACTCAAACCGGATCATGTACGACCCCCACTTCTCTCTGGCCAGGTTGAAAGACTTTGGCGGTACGAACGCAGACATCGTGGTAGTTCTGCTGTGTACGGCTCGTCAGCCTGGCTGAATCCGCTGAGGGTAGTTCTTCTTCGGCTTGCTCCTCAGTGCCTCAATCCCACCTTCGTCGCCAATGTTAAATTGGGCGATTGAGGAGGCAGAAGCAAGGTAGTGACAACAGCTCTTTAATATATAGTAAGACTTCAGCAAAGGTTACAGGCAAACAGCTCTCCTTAAATACCTGGCCAGCCGGGGAGCTGACCAATCACAAGTGACCTATAGTGGTTTAAATCTCCTGCCAAAACTGTATACATAACAGTAACATTGAATGATTTACATCTTTGCACAAAACATATTACAGTACATAAACTCCAATCCTGTTTTCTTTATACTTGGCTTGGCTGGCTCTCTGGCCTATTGATACCTTCAACCTATCTGTTTGTTGATGTTTTGGTAGAAGGGAATGGAAGAAGCATTTCTAATTTTAAGTTGTCTACTCTGCAGCAGGTATGGATTTCAGGTTGACCTGATTTTACCTCTTACTGCCAAATTATTTAATACCTGTGATATGATAGAAGCAAAGGGGGGAAGTGAAAAGTCCAGAAACTAGCTGATATTCAGTGGAGAGAAGGATAGCAATTGTAATAGCACTTATATACCACCCCATAGTGCTTTATAGCATTCTCTGAGATACCCGAGGATTATTCTTGCATTGGCTGCAAGAATAAACAGACCAGGACAGAAATCCTGGCTATCTGCAATATCTAAGATACTAAATGGTCTTAATGTTAATTTGAGCTCTGCACATTTTTTCCTTACTTCTGGGAATTGAAGTCCATACATCTTAAAAGTACCAAAGTGGAGAAACACTGCATGACACCAAACTAACTCTTTAGAACAGTGTTTCTCAACCTTGGAAGCTTGAAGATGGGTGGACTTCAACTCCCAGAATCCCCCAGCCAGCGCAGCTCGTTGGAGAATTCTGGAAGTTGGAGTCCACCCATCTTCAAGCTACCAAGGTTGAGAAACACTGCTTTAGAGGTATTAGGCTATAATTCCCATTACTCTTCATTTTTGCTTTGTTACTAGTATTTTAACTTTTTTGATTAATAAACATAGTAAAAACTTATACAAGTGGAAGAAAAATAAAAAGAAAAGTTCAGAATGTACAAAAAAAAAAAAGAAAGGAAAAAAGTTGGAGAAAAGAAAAGAGTAACAAAGACAACAGTGAATTAGCTTCCAACTTCATTACACCAAACATATCATAATTTTTTACTTCTTTTAAAAGTTACAATTAAAAAAATTATCTTCATAGTCTTTTCTATCTATATGCAATCCAGAAATTATCTTTTCAAACTTAGGTCAGCAAGAAGCCTTTAAAGAGTTACCAGAGGTATCAAACAAATACTCCAACTTTATATTCCTTCTCTTTGCTCTGCCCAATCTTGACCTTTAAAAAATTCCTATGGCATCCCATTTATCATTCTTTGCATTTAGAGGAGATTTTCAAAGCTTTCACCATCCTATTTTGTAAATCCCATAAAGAGGTATCTGGTATCATCCAGAATTTCTTCTTGCTTCTGATGCATGTCCGGATCCTTTTTTTGATTTGTCTTTTGTGTCCCCATTTTGGTAATCTCAATTTTGTTGTCTTCCATGCCTTTAAGCTCCACAATGTCTATGTCAGCTAAGTTTTTCACATCATCTGTCAAAAATTTATCCACTGCAATTTTTTTCCTAAAACATCTGAAATGTTAATAATATTTCAGACCATGTTTAAAAAAATCTAAGATAAGAAAAAGTGATAGTTGATTTAGCCACTTTAACTCTTTACTGCCTGGCCTTTAGTTCCCTCTAGTGTCCATTTCCAATTTTCATCAAGCTTCAGTTCCTAATATGGTTTTAGTTCCATTTCAGTCATTCAGTCCCACAAGCTTTTTATTTAATTATAATTTATTTTTCAAATCTTACAACAAATACAGAAAATATTCTAAATCTTTCTGAACTTCCAATTGGCTTAAAACTTTCTTACATCAAAACCCTTTTGTGGGGGGTCTTTTTCGTCAATTGTATATTATTTTAAATTTTAAAATTTGTTTAAAATTTCTTAAATCTAAGGAAAGTAATATTCACTATGTGCATCAAATTAAGTTTGCCATTTTGAAGTTGTCTAATATCCATAAAGTGGTCAAACTGGCCATTTCTGAATGCGATTAAAAAGTGAATTTGGCTAAAAGTCTTTATGAAACACTGCTGCTGCTGAGCGTAAAGAATATATCCCTTGGCTCATGGTGTTCAACTTGTAGGCGACTATTATTTTATGGTATCCTCACAAGAGCTGCCATTCAGAGTACTTTGGACAATCTCTCCATCTCGCCTCCTACCCAGAGATCTGAAAGACCAGTTTGGTCTCTGGTCTTTTGTTCTTCGCAGCAGTCCTCATCTCTACTTATGTGGTGCAGTGTCTTCAGTCTGCCATGACTCACATTGGAAGCTTGATCCTAGTAATTATTAATCATTCTCTAATATGATGGAAGAATGCATTTAAGAATATATGGCAACCAATTTAACTCAAACATATTAAAATAAATGAAATATGGAGATCAGCTGTGGGGAACAGAAGAGAGAGTGGGAAACAAGGTATGTGTGGGTATTGTTATGGGAGAAACCATTAGAATTCTTTCATCAGGAATGGCACCATACTGAGAGAGACTACAATGACGACACCCACTCTGTGAGTACCCACTATGAGTGAACAATAATCTTGCTACTCAAGGGAAGAATTCCCCCCCCAGCCAGATGTGTCCTGCATTATAGTTCAAGTCAACCTTATTTTCCCCAGATGCTAGGCAGATGGTCCTTTTGTGTGTGGGGGAGATTGCCATCCCATATTCATTGCATATTTCATTGCAATTTACCTGATTACAAGAGATCAGAAAGTTTGGGTTGGAGTGCTTGGGGTCAATGGTTGTAGGTTTTGGAGTATAGGGTTTTTTTGTCAGAGAAAATTAAAATACCATGCTTGAAAACTACTTCTAACCCTCAGCATGCTTCTGTTTCTGCTGTTGCTTCTTTGCCTGGGGTTTGCAAATTTGTGGCATATGAAGATTAAATATATCCCAGGTGTATTGTTTTAGTAAGAAATAGCATACTAGAAAGTCAGATAATTCTTTATGCTGAAACAGTTGAGTTAAATAGATAATGCCTGCAAGCTTTTGAACTGTGCAGAATTGTCTTGCTACCAACATGAAAAAGCCTCCTGTGGAATTCAAAAGATCTTAGTCTCTTTTGTCTTAGTCTCATATAATAAGGGGCATTTTGGATTCTGACTGTGGATCATCTCAGTTTTCAGATCTTAAATGGAAACAGTTGAAGGAAATTATGCATGGTCCTTGAACAAAGCCATGAGGTAGAACAAATCACTCATGCAAGTACAATTGCCATGCCCTTCTCTAGTAGTATTAGAATATGTGCTTCTTGATGTGGCCCTTCATGGTTCATTTCTGACACTTCTGTCTCTAGCTCTGCGACCTGCAGTTTCTTGGGCCCAAGACAACTAGGTTGCAATTCTGTAATTGAAGATATCTCTTAAGACTTCCAGTAAAATGAGATTATGATCACATATTCCTTCTTCCACATATTTCTCCCGTTTCCTAGGGCAATATTTCTCAATCCAAAGAACTTTAAACAAACTTTAACATGTGTAGACTTTAACTCCCAGAATTTCCCAGCCAGGAGTTGGAGTTCACCTATCTTAAAGTTGCTATGGTTAATTTTAAAGTTTATATTAGTATAAATCCTGAACTCCTAGACATCAAGTTCTATTCAGCTGTCCTTGCTCCATGTTCACAGTTAAAACATCATCCAGGAACTCCAGGCGATTTTCAATGGTGGCTCCTTACAGGGAGTTTTCCTTTGTTCTTGTGATCATGCCGGCAGAAATATTTATTTTGCTCAGCTTTTCCTACTTTATTTTTTCAACGCCTTTTCAACCCAATGGAATTTGCCTTAATCTGTTTTTCCATGCCCTTGTAATTGCTGGTTGAAGTTTTAAATTAATTGTTCTTTTCACTGATGTTCTTATTTTAATTGTTTAATTACTTGTGAGTCATGAATGAAAGAGCTATGCAGATATAGTATATAAATGAATAAGGAGTTGTGACAACCAGCAGAGGTGTGGAACAGAAGGTGTAGTGGCTGCACCTGATTTCTATTCTTGAAAAGTACAGACAAGGCAATAGCTGTGTTCATGTCATGTGCCAAGTCATGGAATGTCCACGGTTTATAGTTTCACATATTGTGAAACTGGGGGCTCATGCAATATATGAAATCATAAACCAGTTTGCTCTAGTGGCTAACTTACCATGCTAGAAAGCAGGACACCATGAGTTCTAGTTCTGCCTTAGACATGAAAAACCAGCTGGGTGGCTTTGGGCCACTCACTCACTCTCTCAGCCCCATCCACCTCACAAAGTGGAGGAGGCAGTTCTGTTGGATGTTTGCCACCTTGAATTATTTTAAAAATACAGTAATAAAGGCAGGATATAAATTAAATAAATAAATAGCTGAAGACCCCAGGACACTTGAATACACTAAAAACCCTAGGAAGGCTCCCCAAAGACCAACAGAAAGTGTTAATAATTAATTTTTCATATGAGAAACGTTTAATATGGAGAAAATAATTAAATACATGACTGGATAGTAATTATATTTAAGTTTAATTTAATATATATCAGAGGTGGGTTTCAGCAAATTCTGACCAGTTCTGGAGAACCGGTAGCGGAAATTTTGAGTAGTTTGGAGAACCGGTAGTAAAAATTCTGACTAGCCCTGCCACCATCTATTCTCTGCCTCTCAAGTCACAGCTGATCAGGAGGAAATGGGGATTTTGCAATAACCTTCTCCTGGAGTGGGGAGCAAATGGAGATTTTATAGTATCCTTCCCCTGCCACGCCCACCAAGCCATGCCACACCCACAGAACCAGTAGTAAAAAATTTTGAAACCCACCACTGATATATATGTATATAAAATTAAATTAAATTTAAAATTAGTGGTTCCAGCCACTAATTCTTGAAGCAAAGCTCTTCTATTATTCCAAAGACAAAAATACAAAATAATAATAATAATCATACATTTGTGCCACAATCATTATTTAGGAAACATCACTGGAAAGGTTAATGTCACAAACAAGTGACCTATTGTGGCTTAGCATACTGTATGAATTTAGTAATGGAAGTGATAATTAAAAGTAAATATCCACCTGCAGTGTGATTAATTATTTCTTTCTTAATCTAACACACTAAATTACTCACCATACCCGGCTTTTAAGGTTACAGAATTGGAGTTAAAATTAAAATAATCTTGGAATTGATCCCATTAAAATTTCCAACAATGGCCAATGCAACATTACTGCAGGATGATATGGGAACAATAAATGGCAGAACCACTTAATGTTTTTTGTGGAGACTACCTTTATTGCCTCTACTCTCAGGAAGGCTAAACAGAATTAATAGAAGACGAAAGAGTAGGTTTGTTAATCACTCAATATATCAAGGTCATGTTGTCATTACTTTTTTGTTTTTTAAGTTTTTTTTAAAATGTCCAAACATATAAAAGAAATTCCAGCAAATTACAAAAAATGTAAAAGCAAAATATAAGTTTTAAAATATATACATTCTCCATAGTGGTGGAGACAGCAGCCAGGCATGGGTTATACTCATCTATTCAGATGAAGGACTGAGTCTGTCAGAGTTGTTAAGTCCTGCCCCTGTTGGTAGGGGCGTCCAGCTTTTGACTTAGTCCTTCATACTGGATGGACATATTGGATTACCTCTCTTCCCTTTCCTAGCTGCTTTTCTCCATTTTTGGTCATATTTGTGGACTATTTCTCCTTGTTATTATTGATTCTGCATAACTGTGAGTAGTACAAAAGTGGCTCCCCTGGCTGGCTGAGCCTCTGGTGGCTCCCTGATAACAGGGCTTCAGCCCTAACATCACCTATTCAGCCCTATTCAAGACACCTGTGGCTTCTCTGACACCTGTTACCTGTGCTCTCCATTAAAATACAATGTTCTGGAATAGCGAAGAGGAGCTTCAGAGGCTGAGGCAAAGTTGCAGGAGCTTCATGCTCCATTTTGATTGCAAACTGCTGTAGGAGCTTCACACTCTCAAAGGGCTGGTTGGGCACCCATTTTGTCCCTCTGGTAGCTGCCCGATATTTCCAACATCCCGAAGCTTAGCTTCTTCTGTCGATCTGACGTTAACAGCCCAGCAGTTCCCGGCCTCAGTGGCAGCATTGTACTCTCCCAGGGAGCTGAGGTCGCATGTTCAGAAGCCACACGCTCCCTCAGTAGCCGGGTCGCCATTTTAGGTGCCTCGTGCACCGCCACCAGCTGAGCTGCGACTGCCAAGAGCTTCGCGTTCCTTTAGTCACTAGGCTACTCATGGGAGTGGGGGGGTGCAGCATAGTGATCGGAGCCTGACAGTCATACTTGCTGCCCCATTGAACAGCAGCAGTTCTAGCAAGGGGATTCCCTTGTTGGCACCATTTTAGCAATAGGAATTCTTGGCCTACATTTCTGAGCCAAATTTCACATGGTTGCCTGTCAGCAGGTACCATATTTGGATTTTCCTGCACTGAGGGCCAGAATATTGTATAGTACGATGCCAAAGGCACTGTGCAAGTCCAAGAGGGGAGCATCTGAGACCGACTGCCTGGACCAGGACCACATGAAGTCCAACCCTGGAACCTCCAAGGCTGCGACCGCGAAGCTATGTCTGGAGGCCAATTGGTGGCCCGGGCTCATTCAAAATCTGATCATCTCTCTATAGCATCCACTCGAAATGAAAGGTGCAGGGATCTGGCCCTGCAAAAGGCCAGTAAGGACAAGGTCCTGCAATTGCCAACTGGGGATGAGTCCGGCATTTTGACCGCTCCAGCCTCTTGTCCCAGGTGCCAGGGATTATCCTGAGCAAGTCTCACTGTGGGACTGCCCCTTGGCTATCCCAACTGACGCCTTATGGGGTCCTTCGTTACCTCCGGTGGCAACATCTACCCAGGCTGCTCCTGTGGCTGCTGACTTGGCACTTACTGTAGGTCAAAGGTTTCCCTTGCCTGACAATTTTCAGGACATGATTGTTAAAGCCATTCAGCAGACCCTTTCAGACGGCTTATATCAACTCGGCCAGGATTCTCCAGCTCTATCCGTGGTATCACGTTCACATCTTGACCCTTGCCTGGAGGACTTTCATTCTTTTTCAGGATCCTGGCTCCCCAGTTTTCTCACAAGACAGCCACCCCTTGCTTGGAGAGGAAGTCAACCCAAAGGAGCAGGATCTATCCAATGATGAAGGATTATTGCCAGAACCACCGGCATTTACCGGTCTTTTTCTGCAGGCAATTCAAATCCTTATTGTTTAAAGCTACCAACACTGCACATCTGAAGTCTTCCCCGGCCAGAGATGAGCCTCAAACTTCCCAGGAGCATTCAGATGCTCTTTTCTCAGAACTGAACAGGGCGGTGGACGTTGTACTGGTGCCTCCCCTGTTTCTTAACGTTGTACCATGACAATGGGTAGCTTCTGGTTCTGCACCACTCCCTTCGTTGACAGATCGTCCTTTTTTCAATGTAGCCCCGGAATTGGTGTTGTTACTCCAAGTTCCCTCAGTGGATGCCCCAATTGCGGCATTGCTCCACTATTCCAGGGGAGCCTGAGGATGGCTTACAGCCTGAGGAACGTTGTTCTGACCAGTCTCTCCAATGGGTCCACCAAGGGGCAGCTTCAGCGATTTGCTCTGCCACTATGGCATCATTTTTTAACTGAGCCACTTTACTTTGGCTTCACTAACTCAGGGATAAGCTGCCAGCGGAGGACGTCCGGCTGCAGCAAGATTTGAATAAAATCATCGCAGTGGTCCAATTTTCGGCGGACGCAACACTGAATTCTGCCCACTTTGCCTCCAAATCTTTGGCCTCTGCAGTGGTGATGCATCGCTTACTTTGGCTGTGACACTGGCCGGCTGATGCCCGCCACAAATGGCATCTGGCTTCCGCACCATTTAAATTATTTGGGCCAACCTTGGATCTGCTGTTAGTTGAAATGAAAGACAAGTGCAAGATCCTGCCAGGTGCTCAACGGAGGAATGATCTCCAATATTCTTCTCCTTACCACAGACCTTAATATCAGGTATCCGAATGGGGTGCGGGACCCTCCCATTTCCAGGGTTCCTTTGGGTCTAGACACAGGGGATAACAGGACAGGCTGCCCCACGGTAGAAATCTCCCAGGTAAACAGTCCTTTCGAGGGGGAGGAAGTTGTTCACTCTGACGTTAACTGCATGTCCGATCCCCTCATCAGCGGCAGGTTAGCTTTCTTTGCCAACTGATGGGACATTCTTACATCGGACACCTGGGTCAGAGATACGTTAAGATCTGGTCTATCCCTAGAATTCTTCTCCACTCCGAGGTTCTTTATCCGCTGCCCTGTCTCCAGAGATAGGTACAAAAAGGTCCTCATGGATTTGGCCATGTAATATCTTCTTGACATTAGAGCTATCCAGAAGGTTCCTGAGGATCAGGCAGGGCAAGGGTTTTACTCCGTTCTATTTCTCATCCCTAAATCCTCAGGCAGATGGAAACCCATTCTTGACCTTAAACTGCTGAGCCAATACATCGTGTCTAAACAGTTCAAAATGCAATCTTTACTATATTCTGGTTGGCGTCAGGAGAGGCAATTTCCTCACCTCTATTGATCTTACTGAAGCATATTTGCATATTCCAACTTTTCCTCCCCAATGTAGATTCCTTAGATTTTGTTATGCCGGTACTCACTATCAGTACCGTACGTTACCCTTTGGCTTTCTTCTGCACCTCACACCTTTACTAAGATGCTAGCCACCTTGGCGGCCCACCTTAAGGCCATACTTGTCCGTGTCCAATGTTACTTGGATGATATTTTAATCCAGTCCTCTTCGAGGCGCCTTTCCATCGAAGATCTCCAAGTAACTATTCGTTGTCTTAAGGAACACAATTTCTCCATTAACATGGAGAAAAGTCACCTGACCCCTTCGACCTGATTGCTCCATCTTGGGGCTGTGATTGATTACCTGGAGGGCAAAATATATTTGTCTCAGGAGCGGCAGGCCAACCTCAGAGAGCTAGTTGGTAAGGTTCAGAACAAATGTAAGGTTTCCTTGGCGCTGCTGACAACACTTCTAGGCAAAATGGTTTCGGCCATTCATATCACCCCATGGGCCCACCTTCATGCAAGAGACCTTCAATGGTTTCTTTTGCTTTTTCAGAAGGCGGGCAAAGACAATTCTCCTGCCAAGGTCCAGAGTCCCTCCACCGTCTGCAGATCTCTCACCTGGTGGAGGTCTCCAGCCATATCCAAAGGGCGGCTGTTCCACAAGCCTCTCCATCTGGTGCTGACGACAGATACCAGCCTCATCGGTTGACGGGGGCGCATCTCCAGACTCAGGTTCTTCAAGGCAGATGGTCGGACTGCAAACTGCAATGAAACATCAATTGGCTGGAGCTGTGAGCAGTCTACTTGACCCTCCTGCACTTTCAGACATTGGTCTCGGACAAACATGTTCTGGTGCTTACAGACAATGTGGCCATGAAAGCACATATAAACCGCCAAGGAGACATCAGGTCCACGGGTCTGATTTTGGGAGCCTCCAGACTAGGCCTCTGGGTGGAGCGACACCTGCACGCCTTGACAGCGGAGCACATCTCTGGGGTATCCAACATGCAGGGGGACTGGCTCAGCTGCACAGTCATCAACCACGTGGAGTGGTGCCTGCACCCATCCCTCTTCTGGGACCAGACAGACCATTTTGCCTCCCGGAGGTGGATTTGTTTGCTACCCCAGAGAATGCACAGTTTTCCAGTGTGCTGCTCCTACAATCCATGGCTGGGTTATTTCAAATGTGTTGCTAGGGAACTGAGTGCAGATTTTTTTATATTTTCTGTTTGACCACGCCTTCTCTGTCATGGCCACATCAGTCTTTTCTCATCAGTAACAGAGGCAGCAATCTGGATTCCGACCCGGATGGGCAGATCCATAAAAGCTTTTAGCCACCAGCGATGTGCTGGTTTTCCAGTGAGCCGGCATAACTGCAGTCACCTCAGCTCCAATCTTCGTGGGTGGCTCCAGAGTCACTGCCCAATTCACAGCAGCATACTCTGATGTCCAGGCTGGCTTCGCAGCACTGTGGAGGATCCTACGCTTCGCGCCATTTGCCGAGGAGCCGCTGAGATAATTGCGGCCGGCCATTCCTGCCATGGCTGCCATTTTGTTGGGACTTGAATAGACTGGTGGCCGCCATTTTGAATTCTGAGCGGTGCGTTTATCATTGGCCTGAGAAGTCTGTTTTGGGAGCTTTGCCGCTTTAATTGACTCCGATGCAGAACTGCGCGGTTGGCCTATTTGAGCCTGCACCCTATTGCCTGGATTGTGACTGCTTTAAGAGTGCTGGGAGAGTGGTGGCTCTCGCGCTGATAGGAGGCAGTGGTTTGTTCAGCCAGTCACTTGTGCCATCATGTAAAGGGTATTTGGAAACACGTTGTGTGACGTTGTAGCCCTTCTTCTGGTTAAATATACCATCACTATTATTACAGTGGCAAGTGTCCAGCAAACTATTTGGCAATTATTTCTCATAAGTCATTATAGTCCTTAAGATGGTGGACTCCTTGCTGTCTTCCGATTTGGAACAAGAGGTCAGCCCTCCTAGAGTACAAAAACAGTGCCTGCCTGCCTCAAAAAAGGCTAAAACCAGAGTTACCAGCAAGGCATCCAAGGCCCATCATTCGTCTTCAAGAGCCTTGGCCCAGGACAAGGCAGATTTGAGATGGCACAAAGCACTGGAAAGGCAGTTCAGGAAGGCCAAAAGGCGTACTACCCAGTCCATGAACTGCAATGATTCTACTGCGGAACCTGGCACATCTGTTCAGAAGGACACTAGTGCAGGACCTTCTCTCTTGCCACGTGACAAGGCTTGTTCTATTGCTGGAGAACCTGGCACTGTTTCTGGCTTAGGACTCTCCAAAGGGATTTTGCTTTCTTTCATGGTTTCTACAGACATCATTGATGGCCTCAAAGCCGAGGACAGGAAGACTGAACTCAGCTTCCGGAAGACGCATCAAGCGGCTGCTTGGGCAATTAAGGCAGCCATGGCCATTTTGTTCTTCAATAGGGCATCTTTGATCTGGCTGCGCCAACTGCAGGAGAGACTTTCTCCTGATGAAACCAGACTACATCAGGATATTAATAAGTTGGTGGTGGCCACGGAGTACTCTGCAGATGCATCCTTGAATGCTGCAAAGTTTGCCTCCTGCGCCCTAGCTTTGACGGTTATGACTCATAGGTTGTTCTGGCTCTGCAACTGGAAAGCAGACACGAAGGCAAAGTGGAAACTTGCCTCAGCACCTTTCAAGGCTCCGGAGCAGTTTTGGAACCCCTGTTAGTCGAGGACAAGGACAAACGTAAAGTCCTCCCTTCATCATATCGCAGGCCAGAGCACAGTATGTTCCTTATTCACAGCAGCAGCCTTTTCGGACCTTCTCCGGACCCAGCGGGTCCTACCCTCAACGTACTTACCCTCAAGGCCATGAACGCAACTCCAACAGGCAGTCCTTTCGAGACCGTGCTTGAACTCAAGACCCATCAAAAGTTCCATTCAGGGGAGGCGGATACAGATCCGTTAGGAGAGGTAAGTGACTCACGGATGTTGGGTCCTATTGGTGGTTATCTCCAGCAATTTAACCGACAATGGGATCTCTCAACGTCCGATGCCTGGATTCGGCGCACGGTGCAGCACGGACTCTGTCTGGAATTTCACACCAGCCCTCCCAGTCGCTTCCTCCACTGCCCTGTTTCCCCACTTTTGGAATGATGGCAGCTGATGGAGGTGGAAATTTCTCATCTGCTTGCAATCAGGGCAATAGAACCGGTACCCAGGGATCAGGAGAAAACAGGGCTCTACTCCATCTTGTTCCTGGTGGCCAAGTCTTCAGGGGGCTGGAGAGGCATCTTGGACCTCAAGCATCTCAACCAATTCATTCTATATCGCAGGTTCAAGATGCAGTCTCTAAGGTCGATTCTGGCATCCGTCAGACACGGGGATCTCTTACAGTCGGTGGACCTATGAGAAGTGTACTTACATGTCCCAATTCACCCAAGTGAATTGGGACATGTCCCAAGTACCTTCACTTTGAATATGCCAACAATCATTTTCAGTACTGTGCAATGTCATTTGGACTTTCCTCAGCCCTCAGAACATTTACCAAATTGGTGGCGGTAATAGCCGCAACAGTCCGGATTCTTCCAGTACGCATTCTTTGTTACCTGGACGATATTCTTGTCCTGTCATCATCCCTACTTCAGGCTGCAAGGGACATCGAAGTGGTGATCCATGTGTTCCAAAAGCACGTTTTCTCCATAAACCTAAGGAAAAGTCACCTAATTCAGACAACCCCTCTTCTACATTTAGGTGCAGTGATCGATTCAAAGAAAGGTCAAGTGTTCCTCTCCCCCGACCGGATTCACAGCATCAGATCCTTGGTGACGCATGTGAAGGCCCAAAGAAGGGTCCCACTTCTTCTACTTTCTCAATTATTAGGGAAGATGGTGTCATGCATAGCCATCGTTACCTGGGCATGCAGACACACTCACCCTTTGCAGTGGTTCCTGCTGCCATTTCAAAAATCAGGACGCAGCAATTCCAGGACTCCGACCTTGTTACCACCTCAAGTTTGCTTGTTCCTCAAGTGGTGGACATCTCCTGAAAGGATGCGTATTGCTCGAGCCCGAACGTCTTGTCCTTACATCGGATGCAAGTATGCATGGATGGGGAGCGCATCTTATGGATCAAGTGACTCAGGGACGATGGTCTCCGACAGAACGGATGAACAGCATCAACTGGCTAGAGTTGAGGGCTGTTCAGCTAGCACTGTGCCATTTTCACCCAATCTTGGAGGGTCAACATGTGTTGATTCTAATGGACAACATGACCACCAAAGCTCATGTAAATCGGGAGGGAGGCACTCGGTCCAAGCCCTTGATGATCAAGGCAGAGAAATTACTGAGCTGGGCGGAACGCCACACTGTGTCACTAAAGGCAGACCACATTTCAGGATTTTCAAATGTTAGTGCGGATTGGTTGAGCAGGGAGAAGCTCGACCCAGCAGAATGGCAGCTTCATCTGAGCATCTTTCTAGAGATATCTCAGAGGTTCGGCTGTCCTCTAGTAGACCTATTCGTGACCCCTCAAAACGCCCAGCTTCTGAGGTTTTATTCGTGTTACCCAAGCACAGGGGCAGAGGGATTCAATGCTCTGCACTGCCCATGGCCACCCGGGCTGCTCTATGCCTTCCTTCCTCTTCCTCTGATCCCGCAGGTCATTCGGAAGCTGCTGGCCGAATGCATGGAGATCCTGCTAGTAGATCCACTTTGGCCGCGCAGACCCTGGTATGCCGACTTGGTGTGTCTATCTGCCTCTCCACCATGGACAATTCCTCAGCACAAGGTCTCTCTCAGCCAGGCGGTCATCGCCCACCCAGAGTCCCAGTGGCTCCAGTTGACCGTCTGGCACTTGAGAGGGTCCTGCTGAGGAAAGATAGACTTTCTGATGAGGTAATCCATGTTATTCAGTCATCTAGGCGTCCATCGATGACTTGTATTTATGAGGCCTTGTGGAGAGCATTTTCGGTTTGGTGTTCAAATCACCATGTTGACCCAACAACAGCCGACATTCCAGATGTCCTTGACTTTTTGCAGGAAGGGTTAGCTAAAGGCCTCGCTCCAACAACTTTGAGGCGTCAGGTAGCAGCACTAGCTACCATACTTACCTGTGAGCCGCAATGCACACTGTCGCAAAATCTGAGGATCCGGTTGTCCATCAATATCCATCCTGGGACCTCCCATTGGTGCTCCAGGCGCTTACATCTGTGCTGTTCGAAACATTAGGCTCCATTTCTCTCAAATTTCTGACTTTCAAACTTGCATTTCTCCTTGCCATAACTTCTGCCAGGAAGATTTCTGAGCTAGCGGCCTTGTCCGTCCGTAAGGACTTCTGCATTTTTCATACCAACAGGGTAGTGATGAGGTTGGACCCTTCCTTCTTGTCTAAGGTGAACTCCTGGTTTCACCAGGCCCAGGAGCTCATCCTACCCGACTTCTGCCTGGCCCCACAGCATCCATGGGAGAAACATTGGCACACAATGGACATACGGAGGGCACTGCCGTTACATCAGATGTACGGCTTCATTTCGTCAGACGGAGGCGTTATTGGTGTCCTTCCAACCTTCCTCCATGGGTAGGAAGGTGTCTTCTTCCACTGTGGGCAGATGGATTAAAGCCTTCATTTCCACTACTTACGAGCTTAAAGCCAAGTCAGTACCTGACAGGATTTTTGGGCATTCTACCCGCAGCGCAGCAACCATAGTGGCATGGGCTACCCAGGCTTCCATAATGGAACATCTGCCGAGTAGCCACATGGTCCTCAGTTTCGTCATTTATACACCATTGCAAGATTGACAGTTATGCCTCGGCTGAAGCTTCATTTGGTCGTAGGGTCCTGCAAAAAGTTCACGCCACTCAGGACTCGGGGAGCAGTCAGCCTCCTGCCCAGGAGGTTTGAGCTTGGGTATATCCCAGCCATGGATTGTAAGAGCAGCGCACTGGAAAACGGACGTTGCCTTACCTGAATGTCCCTTTCCTGGGCGCTGGGACTACAATCCATACCCTCCCTGTTTCGGCTTCCTGCTCTTGATTGGGTGGATTGCCTTGTTCCTTTTGTGTACTTACCTTCTCTTGTAGACTCTTGGATGACTGCACCTTCGTGAGAAAAGCCTGACGTGGCAATGATAAAGGAGGCGTCATCAAACAGAAAGTATAAAAAAATCTGCACTCAGTTCCCTAGCAATACACGTGAAATAATCCAGCCATGGATTGTAGTCGCAACGCCCAGAAAAGGGACGTTCAGGTAAGGCAACGTCTGCTCTCCCGCTTTTATGCCCAATTTCCAGCTCCATGAGCGGAGGGAGTAGATGCTTTCCATAGCCCATGGCCACGGGGGCTCCTTTATGCCTTTCCCCCTCTACCACTCCTTCCCAGGGTGGTGTGAAAGATTCCAGAGGAGTGGGCGGAGGTTGTTCTCCTCGCGCCTCATTGGCCCCGGAGGGCTTGGTTCACCAACCTCAAGACATTATTGGTGGCCTCATTCTGTAGGATCCCTCAGGGCATGGCTTCGCTCAGCCAGGGGGCTTTGGTCCACCTCGACCCACAGAGGCTCCAACTGACCGCCTGGCACTTGAGCGGCACACTCTGAGTGGGACAGCTTCTCTTCCATGGTCATCCGGACCATCCAGGCTTCTTGGCGGCCTTCCACGGAACATATTTATTCTGCCACTTGGTGGACATTTTGTAATTGGTGTGACTAGGTAGGTGTTTCCCCTCTCCAGCCCTCGATAGCCCAGATCCTGGAATTCCTCCAGGACAGACTTGCTAGTGGGCTATCGCCTAACCATTCAGAGGCACATGATGGATCTCTCATCTGTCCTGGTTTGTGGGTCCCTTACTTCCTTAGCGCAGCATCCCACTATACGTCAGTTCCTGAAAGGCACCACTAACTTATGTCCCCCCATGGTGCACAGGTACCCCACCTGGGATCTGAACTCTCTTACTGGAGCCCCGTACAAGCCCTTATGAAGGCGAAGCCCTACCAGCCTCTGCCTTTTGTCATGTAAGGTCGCCTTTTTGGTGGCAATTACCAGGCGGATTTTGGAGATTGTTGCCCTCTCTGTGCGAAGTGACCGCTGTGTTTTTCCACACTGATTGCGTGGTCCTTTGCTTTGATCCCACCTTCGTTCCTAGGTCAATATGACCTTTCATCGGATGCAGGAGCTCATCCTGCCCAATTTATGCCTTGACCCTGCTCACTCTTTGGAACACCGTTGGCATACATTGGATGTCTGGAGGCCTCTTTGGATATACCTTAAGAGAATTGGTGACTTACAAAATATGGTGTCATTCTTGTCTCCTTTATCCCAGTCTCCTTAGGTTACAGGGTGACTCTTTCTACCATTGGCAGATGGATTCGGCAGACAATCGCCATGGCGTATGAGCTACATTCCTTGATGACGCCTGCTCATCTGACGGCGCATTTTACATACAGTGCTGCCACATCAATGGCATGGGCCATGCAAGTCTCCTTGCTTGAAATCTGCAGGGCGGTGACTTGGACTGCCCCTTTGCCTTTTATAAAAGACTATACATTGGACAAATTTGCCTCAGCTGAGGCGGCATTTGGCCTGCAGCGGATCCATACTGGAGGGGAGTCTTCTCACCAGACTGGGCCCACCTGTAGTTAGGGACAGTGAGCTTTGGTATTTAATTTAATTATTTTAATTAATTCAATTTATATGCTGCCCCTCTCTGAAGACTCAGGGCAGCTCACAATATATTTTAAAAAATCATTATAAAAAAAAACATTTTAAAATTAAAAAGATTAAAAACACTAAAAACTCATTCACACCATTCATGGCCAGATCTCGCCAGATCACAAGAGCGAGATCAACGGCCTCAGGCCTGCCGGAAAAGCCAGGTCTTCACCGCTTTTCGGAAGGCCAATAGGATGGGGATGGTCCGGACCTCAGGAGGTACCTGGTTCCAGAGAGCTGGGGCAGCCACAGAGAAGGCCCTCCCCCACAGGCCCGCCAGCCGGCATTGTTTAGCTGACGGGACCCGGAGGAGACCAACTCTGTGAGATCTTACTGGTCGCTGGGAGCTATGCGGCAGAAGGCAGTCTCGAAGATAACCTGGCCCTGAGCCATGTAGGGCTTTAAATGTAATAACCAACACCTTGAATTATGATTGGAGACCAATAGGGAGCCAGTGCAGCTCACGGAGAATTGGTGTAATGTGGGTGTATCTAGGTGCACCCACGACAGCTCGCACAGCTGTGTTCTGCACCAACTGTAGTCTCCGAACACTTTACAAGGGTAGCCCCATGTAGAGCGCGTTGCAATAATCTAACCGTGAGGTGATAAGGGCATGAGTGACTGTGAGGAGAGCCTCCCGATCCAAGTAGGGTCGCAATTGGTGCACCAGGCGAACCTGTGCAAAGGTCCCCCTAGCCACAGCTGTCAGATGTTGCTCTAATCTTAGCTGTGAGTCTAGGAGGACACCGAAATTGCGAGCCCATTCTGAGGGGGACAATTCCCCCCCTCCCCAGAATCAAGAATGGACAATCGACATAGTCTTTAGGAGGCAATACCCACAGCCACTCGGTCTTGTCTGGGTTAAGTCTGAGCCTGTTGACTCCCATCCAGACCCTCACAGCCTCCAGGCACCGGCACATCACATCCACCACATCACTGAATTGATGCGGGGTAGAAATATACAGCTGGGTATCATCCGCGTATTGCTGATACCTCACCCCGTGTCGTCGGATGATCTCACCCAGCGGCTTCATGTAGATGTTAAATAGGAGGGGAGAGAAGACCGAGCCCTGAGGCACCCCGCAAACAGTGACTGACAAGAGAGATAGGAGGAGAACCACTGTAACACGGTGCCTCCCACTCCCAACTCCCTTAGTCATCCCAGAAAGATACCATGGTCAATGGTATTGAAAGCCGCTGAGAGGTCAAGTAGCACCAAGATGGAGGAATGACCCCCATCTTGGGCTCACCAGAGATAATCCATCAGCGTGACCAAAGCAGTTTCCGTGCTGTAACTAGGCCTGAAGCCAGACTGAAAAGGGTCTAGATAATCCGTTTCCTCCAATGACCGCAGGAGCTGAAGTGCCACCACTTTCTCTACAACCTTTCCCACAAAGGGTAGGTTGGAGACTGGACGAAAGTTCTTTAATTCTGCTGGATTCAGGGAAGACTTCTTGAGGAGGGGCCTTACAACCGCTTCCTTTAAGGTTGCGGGAAGGCCCCTTCCCTCAAGGACGCGTTAACTAAAGCCTGGAGCCAGCCTCATGTCACCTCCCTGCTGGCCAAAGCCAGCCAGGAAGGCATGGGTCCAACAAACAAGTGGAGGAACTCATCACTCCTACAGCCTTGCCCACTTCGTCAGGAGTCACAGGCTCAAACTCATCCCACACAATGGGACTAAGACCTGCCCCCATCATCTCGGTCGGAATTGCCCAATCAGAGTCGAAGTCCATCCGAATCTGAGCGACTTTATCCGACAGAAACTGCACAAACTCCTCAGCTCTACCCTGCAAGGGCTCCTCCACTCCCCCTACACTAAGGAGGGAGCGAGTCACCCTAAATAGGGCGGCTGGCCGCGAATCAGCAGATGCAATAAGTGTGGAAAAATGTGAGCATTTTGCTGCCCGTACCACCACTAAATAAGTCCTAATAAAGGCTCTTAAGAATGTTCGGTCAGATTCAGAGTTACTGGTCCTCCAGTGTTACTCTAGATGTCTCTCCTGGCGCTTCATCTCCCAGAGCTCCTCGGTAAACCAGGGAGCTTTCCTGGATCCACTGCCATGGAGCAAAGGCGCAATCCAGTCCAGTGCCCCAGATGCCACCCTATTCCAGGCAGCCATCAGGGATTCAGTCGGACTGTGGACAAGGGAGTCAGGTATCTCCTCAAGCTCCTTCTGGAACCCTTCAGGGTCCACTAGCACCTGGGGTGGAACCACTTAATCGGCTCTGCCTCCCTGCGATGGAGGAATAGCGCCCTGAAGTCTAACCTCAGCAGGAAATGATCTGACCACGACAAGGGAGAAGCATCTATATCCCTTAATTCCAGATCATATCTCCACTGGCCCGAGAGAAACACCAGGTCAAGTGTGTGTCCCCCGCTATGAGTTGGACCCTGAACTACTTGGGTCAGGTCCATGGTTGTCATGGAAGCCATGAACTCCTGAGCTGCATCTGAGGATTCGCCAAGTGACGGCAATTTGAAGTCCCCCAGTACCATAAGCCTGGGGAACTCCACCGCCAGCCCAGCTACTGCCTCTAGCAGCACAGGCAGGACTGTCGTAACACAGCTGGGAGGCAGGTATGTCAACAACAAGCCCAACTGAGCCCTTGAGTCCAACCTCAAGTGGAGAGATTCACACCCAACAATCTCAGGGGCAGGGATCCTGCTAGGGCAAAGACTCTTCTGGACAATAGTTGCCACTCTTCCATCCTTTCCCTGGAATTGTGGCTGATGCAATATCTGGAACCCATCTGGGCACATCTCTGAGAGAGGGACACCCCACTCCTGGCCCAGCCAGGTCTAGTTATGCATGCCAGGTCAGCCCCCCCCTCCAGGATTAAGTCCTGAACGAGGGGGGCCTTGTTAACAACAGACCTAGTTCCCCGAAAGCGTCCTACCCCTCGGCTCCCGCCATAACTACCTCTCCCGGTCATAACCTCAATACTCCGGCTCTCCAACACCCCAGAGATCCCCTCCCACCTCAATGACCCCCCTCCTCCCCGGCAGGCAAGGCACCCCACTCATACCGAGCCGGGGGTCATATCTGAGCACCCATCTGCTTCTGTTTGCACACTTAGCAGAGGGGGCTCCATTCCTTGCCCCCGGCTCCCTCATTCTCCCCAAATTCAGCCACTCCAAACCCACTCCTTCCATCCAATCCATCACAACACCCTCACACATATACACACGCACACCCTCCCCAAGATAAAATTAATGTATTGAGCAAAAAGATCAGGTGAGTTAAAACAAATCTAAAAATGCTCTGGAGACTCCACCGATGGCTTGAGAGGAGCCACATATTGAGGTATCCCAGCAAACAGCGGGTGCCTTCCAGCCATTGAACCTTGGCCCTGTCCAGTCCTTTCCAAAAGCTGATGGCCACTCCACCATCTTGCTTTGGGGACCCCGTGGATTTCACAGAAACCTCCAGTTTTTCCTTCAGATGTTCCTCCTGGTTAAAGTCCTGCTTTCCTCTCCACCAGTACAGTCTAGGGAGCCACGACTTGGCTCTATTTAAAAACATTGCATGTGGAATAAACCTGGTTCCCTCCAAAGAAGGTCTCTGGCCTAGGATGTCTATTTTACCAGAAATGTGGAAAGTAGGGATTAAAGTCAATTAAAGTCAATTTGGCTGAAAATTTTCCCAAAAAGGACTCGCCATTGCAAGAACGCTAATTAACTTAGCAGGTTCCTCTGCATCTACTTTCAGCTTGCTTAGTGATATTTCAGATCCTGAAGTTGCTGACTCATTCTTCAAGTAAACCACAACTCAGCTTGTCCATAGATTAAGGGTCATCCAGGCTTAAGGTTGCTCCGGATGTTAGCTCCTTTCTTCCCTGAGCTGCTCCCCAGCCAGCCAGCCCACCCTAGTGAAGCCGACCTTAGTGATAAGGTCACTAAGGTGATAAGAAGGGCTCTAAGACCCAGGGGAATAAGGGTAGGCAAACTCTGGGAGCCAAACTGCAATTCCTCACACAGCGCAGTCCAAGTTATTTCCTCTTGGTTCTTGTTGTTGTTTGTTTGTTGTTGCTTCAATTGCTTCCTTCGTTTGCCTTCCCCTCCCTTCTCTCCAAACGCTTCGTTGCCTTCCTTCGTTGGGGTAGAAATGTTAAAACAGTTGTTCCCTTCTGAATTGGTAAGCAGAGTCTTCTATCCTAATCAGTGGTGGGTATGTCCCATGCCTGGCTGCTGTCTCCACCACTATGGAGAAGGGGCATTGATCTTACTTGAGAACACTTTCTCATTGGGTGGAGACAGCAGCCAGCCCCATCCTTAGTCAGTCTGGTCTTTATTGCTAACTTTCTCTCTTTTTGTTTCAACACATCAAGTCTGTTTGTCTTCACCAAAAGCTGGAAGCCCCTAGTAACAGGGGTGGGACTTAATAACTCTGACAGACTCAGTCTTTTATCTGAATAGACAAGTACAACCCATGCCTGGCTGCTGTCTTGAATCCGGTCTTTACTATTTGAAATAATAATGCTTTTCCAATTTCTCAAAATAATGCTCTTAGCTATTTTTCCTACATAATATAGCCAACATTTGCAAATTTCTATATTTTTGGAACATAATTGTGTGTGTAGTATGTGTGTGAATATACATATACACCAGTGGTGGGTTTTTACTGGTTCACACTGGTTCGGGTGAACCTGTAGCAGTAATTTGGCCTGGGTCGCCAAACTGGTAGTGACCACTGGCTGGTCACACCGCCGAACCGGTCGCTCGGTCGCCATTCGCTTGCCCCACCCACCTGCATGACTGCTGGGAAGTGTCTGGCAAAGAGGCAGCAGTTGGGAGGCTTCTTGCAGTCGCTTCGAAAAAGAAAAAGCTGCCAAAAACTACCGGAGGTCGCCGAAAAAGCCACTACCGTTGCATCCCATTGCCTGCTGGGTCATGCTTGAATCTCATTGCCTGCTTCATCAGTCCAAGCGCGATGCAGCAGGCAAAGGGATGTGCGTGCACTGCCGTGCAAAGAACAGGGTGGCCATGGCAGTGGCTTTTTTGGTGACCTCCAGTAGTTTTTGGCGGCTTGCGACCAACCACTGCTGCCAGGAAGCAGCTCTCAAAACTAATGAAAACTACTGGAGGTTAGTTTGCCTTCTGAATTCCAGACCAGCCGCCGCGGGAGGAAGGTAAGCCGCCCGAAGAAAGAGGTAGTGGGGGGGAGTAAGCAGGGATAGGGTCGGGGCCACTAAAGGAGGGGAAATGAGGCAATGCATGCATCTGGCAAAGGTAGGGCGGGAAGCATGCAGGAGGAGGCCTTTGATCGATTAGTATTTTCTGGGCAGAAAATACGTAGATAAGTAGAAATTTTAAAAAAATTCCTACCTTTTTCTGTGGGTGTGGCTAGGTGGGGTGATCATGTGACTGAGTGGCTGTGGCCGTGAGTGATGTCAAGATGGCAACACCCACTGTCACATGACCACAGACCATGCCCATCAAGCAAGCCACGCCCACAGAATCGGTAGTAAAAAAATTTGAAACCCACCACTGATATACACATACATACACACATACATACACACACATATATATACTCTCTCTGTGTGTATAGTGTATGTATATGTATATATACACACACTGCACACACATACAGTTACATACACATACAGTATATATACATATATGTATACACACGTGTGCATGCATAATGTATACACACCACACAAACACACAATTATGTTCCAATATGTGTGTGTGTGTTTAATTATGTTCCAAAAATCATATGAATTAATAAACTCTCATATCTTTTATATTTCTGCAGAGAAAATCTGATGTCCTTCCTTTCAAGTACATTCTGTGGGGTATCCAATAAAGTCAAAATAGAATATTTTGATGAATCCATTTTAGTCTTACGTCAGTTAAGCCAATTTAATGTTTTGTAGAATTTGCAATCACTAAAGTTTGATTACTGGATATTCCAATTCTTTGTTCCATATATTAAAAATGACAGTAATTTCAATTTTTAAAATATTCTTTTTTAGTATGTTAATGTCATGTTGGTTTAGCTTTGGAAATGGATTTCTTCAGAAAAATAAAGCATCTCAAGTTTCTTTGAAGCATCTGGTCCATACATGCTTGAGTGAACTGTTGTCATTGTTGTTTACATTACATGCTTATCCACGGTTAATTTAACTGTGGTTTTCTCGTTCCAATTTTCTGGGTTCATCTGACAATAAATTTACCACATGAGCTTGGTTTGCACAACTTATTAAAAAAGTGATTGTCTAGCTTATGGTTCAGGATATTGTTCAAAAACAGCTACAGGATCCTATGAGAAGCTGAATACTAATTTCTTTAACTGTTTCATTGCCTACTTCCTGCATCTGATGTGGAGAGTATGCAACATTTCATGCTACACAGTATAAAACAGATTTTAAAGGCACAACTAAATGTGTCGAATGTCCCTAATAACAAAGAAACAGGGATCCTGGGAATATGACTGAGCTAGTAAAAAACACTAAACTAGAAGGTACTACTAATGCATCCAATATGTTTAGATCAGTGTATTGTGTGAATTGAAAAATTAAAGTAATTATGTAAACCATGGTTAATTATGTAAACAATGGGATAGGATTACATGAGCACAGCTACTTTGCACTGCAAAATGAATGACTTGTTTAGACTTGTTTAGTGTCCCTTATCACTGCTATATCAGAAGTTTGCCTCTTATGATCCTCTTGGCTTTTTTTTTTTTTTGCAAATCGTTGCCTCCAGTTTTGTTGGATCATAATCTACAGGTATCATAGCTATGCTATAGTGGGAGTTATAGTCTAACATATCTGAAGCATGCTACTAAGAAGAGTTGCCAATATGGGTATACTGTATGGGCATACTACTCATGGTGCACATTGTCCAAAGACTTGGGATGTGGTTATGTATGTATGTATGTATGTATGTATGTATGTATGTATCCTGTTTCCCCCCAAATAAGACATCCCCTGATAATAAGACCAATCGGGCTTTTGAGCGCATGGCAATAAGGCCAAGCACTTATTTCAGGGTTCAAAAAAAATATAAGACAAGATTTTATTTTTGGGAAAACACGTTATGTATGTATGTATGTATGTATGTATGTATGTATGTATGTATGTATTTAGCACCTTTATTATTTTGATAAATAACTCAAGGCAGCTAACAGGGCCAGAAAATCCTAAATGTTTCTGGTAAGCAAATCGGTACAGATCTCCTTGGTTCCTCCTAGGAACCAGAGGCAGGGTTCTCAATTCTCCACTAGAGCTTTTGATTAATAACATCTTCTAATAATATATTTTATTGTAATGCCAATAAAACAGTAATGAAGACGCTTTGTATGAATGCCATTAAAAGGCTTAAAGCCACCAATGGGGAAATTGCCTGAGTTGAGGATCATCTATAGTTTCTCCATCCTGCAGTATGACTTTAGACAAGAGAGAATCTCCCTGCCCCCCACCCATTTTAAGTTACTTATAGGGCCTCTTTTAATGTCAGTTTAAATCATTTGCCCAACAAGAAGGGTTTGAAGTAGGGGGGGGGAATTGGCATTCTGGGCAGTAGAATCCAGATACCACAGATATTGCTAAAATGAGTTTTAATTTCTAGAAACAATAGAAAGAAGAAATAGAATTTGTTTACAGTTAATATGGCTAAAGTCAATGTCGACGAACATCTCAGCGAACAGATCAGTGGTGGGTTCCTCCCGGTTCAGTCCGGTTCGGCCGAGCCGGTAGCGGTGACGATATGACACCACCGAACCAGTTCTCCCCCCCACGTTATTCTTACCTTTTATTTGGTCCCACCCCCAATCTGTTGCTGCCTCCTGAGTCCCAGCTGATGACTAGAGGGAAAAAAACTGTTTAAACAAGCCACACCCACAAAATAAGCCACGCCCACAGAACCGGTAGTAAAAAAATTTAGAACCCACCCCTGGAACAGATATTTCCCCTGCTGTAAGCCTTGTATTGGAAAACTAAGGTGGCTGCTAACAAACATATAGTGCAAGATCCATGAAAAAGATCCCTTTTATATAGACAGAGTTCAGATCATTTAGTATAAATCTAGCTGACTGCCTGGATGTTGCTTAGCGACTATTCAAATTTCTAACAAATCTACCAGGATGATACTTATGACCCAGATTCAAAGTTATGGCAGTCAACTCTTATGACCTCACTTCAGGTTCCTGTGAACCAGACTGTATTCACACTTGTTTACTGTGTCCCATGATCATAAGACTATGTTTCATGACAGTTTTGCTAAAAACTACCATTTATTTTCAAGTTTTCACAAAAATATGAAATAGCGATCCATTGGTACTCTTAACAACTGCAGTGATCTACTTAATTACTGCCACAAAAAAGCATAAAATCTATGTTGTATGACCATCACAAGTTATGACCATGATGGGTAGGCTCCATTGTAGTCATAACTGAATGCAGAATTGTTAAACAATATATATGCAAAGTATTTTTTATTTCCTATTGGCTAGACGTAGCTGGTGGATGCAAGCATTTTCTCCTAACGTGGCAACCAAACTCTTTCACAGCATAATTGGGCTCACACATAATGTTGAGCAATAAGAGATTATCTTCAGACCATTATATGGTCTTTTTGTGAAATATGTGAACCCAGCCAATAAAGGGTTTAATTTTTAGGCAAAGGTGGATAACAACCCAGGGCTTCCTTTGTACCATTTTTGCTCCCTACTCCTGAATCTCCCTCTGATGTTGCTGCCAAAGTTTGTGTTGTTCTAAAAGTCAGTATTAAGAATGAAACATGAGGCTGGGGTCTATGCTACCCTACGATAGAGAGTATGCTCCTGGCTCCTCCTTACTCTAGAGTTTTTCTTCTGTCTTGTTTCATCTTCTCTCAGTGCTGCCTGTTGCTACTAGTACCTGATGATGAGAGTAAAATAAGAGTGTTACATACAGTACCTCTTTCTACTCCATCCTACCAAGACCAACACATCCCTTCCTATGCAATTCGGCAGTGATATCAAATTGCTGCCTATTGCTCCCGGGATAAAAGAAAATGCAGGGTATCACAGGTTTCTTTGTCATGTGTAGCAGATTAATATGGCAAAATTAGCAGTTTAAGGTGCAATTATATACCCACTATTGCCATTATGCCGTTATAGTGAATGTAACTTTTGAATGAAATATATAGAATTGTGTTGATTGCATAAAAAATTTCTTGGCTCTCTCCAGACCACCAAGATCTTTAATAAGGAATCTGAAAGCACACTGGAAACGTCCCTGACCTAACCCTGTAGTAGTAGAGAATGTTCCAATGTTTGGTTTTTCCTTATCTTTAAATCATGTATAACCTCCTTCCCTCATGACTGTGCTTCATGCTTACATAATTCAAGATAACAGATTCCTATCTTTGGTAATTCGCAGTCTAAAAGTAACCATAAAAGAAGAAAAGAAAACAAGGGAAGTGGGGAATCCATGCAAACATGCAGCAAATACTATCTTATCAATCCATTCTATAGATATTGCTTGTTCCCATATTAGACCTTCAAAAGAGTAAAATAAAATGTGACAATGGACATTGTATTTATTAAGACTGGTTTAAGAATTACAAAGAAGAAAATAACTTTCAAACCTGGCAGAATATTTTACCCAGCCTACTAAAGAATCTTCTTGTTGTTCAGTCACTAAATTGTGTCTGCACCCCCACCTCTGACTCCATGGACCACAGCACTCCAGGCACCTCTGTCATCCAGTGTCTCCCAGAGCCTGCCCAAACTCATGCCCACCCTTCAGTGATGCCTTCAGCCTTTCCCAAAATCAGTGTTTTTTTCCAATGAGTTTGTTACTAAAGAGACTTAGTGAACCATAAAAGTGTGTGTTCCTTTATGCTCTCTTAGTTGCCTTTTCTCCAGAAAACTGATGACAACATGAGAAGCTACACCTGGCAGAAGCTTTCTCTTCTTTGCAACTTTCAGAGGCATAAGCATTCGCTCCTACAAACGGGGAAATAGCAACCTAGAAGGATAATAATGGCAGAATCCCTATATCAACATACACTTTCCCTCTGCCACCTGGCAGGGGTGCATCTGAGGTTGATTGACAATGCCAGAATTAACCAAACAATAGAAGCAGTGATAAGATCTTGCAGTTGGCCTCATCCTCTCCCTTTTTGGGCCCCAAGGGGATTTGCAAAGTTGGCAAATTTTCTATTCCATCATGAATATGTTCAGGAGAAAAGGATTAATAGAACCATGTGTAAAACCAAGTGTGCATGTTGAGGGCAGAGTAAGGGGGTGGGGTGGGATGAGACAGAAACTAGTTCCACAAAGCATTCAAATGGAAGAATTGAAAACTGGGTATGAATTCCACAAAGCTACATCAAGGTTCTTTGAAAGACCAAAACAGGAGATATTCTGCAATAAAGCACGTTCGTCTTAGAAGACTGATTTAGAATGAATACTAAAAGGTGGAAATAGCATCGGTTCCCACCTGTTTTCTTTCTGTATAATGTGACTCCTCGCTAAAATTAGGTGGTAATGAAGTAACTTAATCTATTGAATTGCTCTTACTCTTAAAAGCACAGAAAAATAAAAGCTGCAGAGAGGAAAGGAGAGGATTTATTTATTTATGCACGTCTCATTTTTCTGGTCAGTAGATGGCTCTCAACGATAGAAAATGCAAATAAAGTGTAAATATTTTAAATATTGATGTAGCTAAATCACATGAAAACACAGCATAACAACCAGCAACTCTCCTTTACCTTAACTTCAATAATCCAAACTCGTCAACATGTTATAAATGTTGCTGAAATAAAAGTGATTGCTTCTGGGAGAAGGAATGGAGCTCAAATGGAGCTGAGCTGAACACATCTTAATTTGGGAAATTCCACACTTTGGAAACAGTGATCCTACTGGACAGAAATGACCAGCTGCAAGAAAGGACTAAATCCAATTGCACAGTTAATTGTAGTTCTTGTTTGTAGGTTTATGGGCCTGTGATGATAGTTTACTCTTTTTTTTCAGTTCTCACAATATCTCAGAATGCTAGGCTAGAGGGGCATTCTAGTAAATTAGAACCTAAATCTAGTAACTGTATCAGAACTGGGTCTGTAGGACCTGAGTTTGTAGCTGCTACACAAGGAATTTGGTGAAGTGATTGGCCTTGATTCCAATCCAATTCAAATCTTTATTGTCAGTGCACAACATATGTACAATGAGATTGGTTGAGCTCCCTCAGTGCACCCCCCCAACACAATACAACTCACAGTGAAGACAGAAAATCCCTAACCCAATAAATCATATTAATAAAACACCCAGTCCTATTGCACCAGTGTGAACATGTTACACGTTGTGCTGGCCCTGCAAGTCCATGATGTTATTTTGCATTCAGAAGTCTGACAGCCCATGGATAAAACTGTTCTTCAGGCTGTTTGTGTGGCTGGCTATACTTCTATACCTCCTTTCTGATGGTAGGAGGATAAAGAAGGTGACTAGGGTGAAAGTTCTCTCTGAGAATTTTCCTCACTCTTCTAAGGGAGCGAGCCCTAGTGATCTCATCTAGTGGTATCGGGACAGTCCACAATGTTTTGTGCTGTGCTCACCACTCTCTGTAATGTTTTTCGATCTGCGGCTGTCAAACCGGCATACCATACCGTGATGCAATAACTGAGGATGCTTTCTATTGTGGACCGGTTAAAGGAGGTCATCAGTTGTTGTTCCACCCTGTTTTTAAGCCAGACCCTAAGGAAATGGAGTCTCTGCTGGGCCTTCCTGGCCACCTGGATGGTGTTGTTTTTCTAGGTGAGGTCTTTGCTGAGATGGACTCCCAGGAATTTAAAGGAGAAAACTCTCTCTACACAGCCCCCCTCGATGTAAAGTGGGGCAGGTTCCTCTCTCTTCCTCTGGATGTTTCACACCATCTCTTTGGTCTTGCTGATGTTCAGGTGCAGGTTGTTTTTTAAGCACCATGTGGATAGTTTTTGAACCTCCCCCCGTATGCTGTTTCATCTCCACCTGTAGTAAGACCCAGTATGGTGGTGTCATCTGTGAACTTAATGATCACAGTGGATGGGATAGATGATACACAATTATGTGTATACAGTGAATACAGGTAGGGACTGAGAACAAAACCCTGTGGGGAGCCAGTGCTAAGCTTCAAGGAGGTGGATATGACAGACCCAATCCTCACTGTTTGTGGCCGGTCCCTCAGAAAATCTTAGATCCAGTCGCAGATGGAAGAGGGAAAATCCAAGCCAGTTGGCTTTTCGATAAGGATGCTCGGCAGAATGGTATTGAAGGCTGAGCTATAATCTATGAAAAGCATCCTGACATAATTCCCGGGTTTCTCCAGATTTCTGGATTGACAAGAAACAATGGTTTTAACAAGATAAGTAGGGGACACAGGGTCATATTTCTCACTTCTACACAGCACATTTTTGTGCATCTGGAATAAATGATGTTCATTAATTTGCCAAAAAATATACTACAAAGTATATTTTCATTCCATTTGTAGACATTGCCCCCTACTGCACACAATAGAAAGTACAACACTTCACTAAGGCTTAAATCTTGCCTTTCTAACACACAGCCACATGGGCTTAGGGTTATCAAAATAGAGAGGAGAGGTGGGAGGAAGAGGAGGAATCGTGTGCTTGTGTAAGAAGCATTACATGATGTCCTACTTAGCCAAAAGGTTCAGCTTTCCTATATAGTATGAAATATTATTCATATTATATAGTATGAATATAGACTATATATAGTATTTTAAAGAGTATAGAGAGTATTAAAGAGTATACAGAAAAAACAGATTATTATAAGGGTTTCTTATTTTGAGTCATCAGAAATTGCTACCTCCTGTTGGCATTCAATTCCACTTTGGGCTTTTCCCATGTCTAAGCCAAGAAGGAGGTAACCCCCATTTCTCTCCTTAGCCCTGTCTTGTGTTTCAGGACAGAGCTATTCTTAGCTACCAGAAGTTGCAGCTTGTTTATGTTGGAGGAATAAGTTTGGCCTCAGCTGACAGGGAACCACATGTGATTCCCTAAACCCAAAGTTAGCACAAGGCATGGCATGGGGTCAGGTAACATCTTGAACTTTCTTTGCTGCCTACAGTGACCTCTCCCTTGTGGATCCACCTATCTCCAGCCCAGTCCATCCATTACTAAAGACCTATGTTGGGCTCTTCCTTGTAGCAGCATTAACATACCTTCCCTCGTGTCCTTCAATTGGCAGAAAAATATGTCAACATACCATCACTTTATCACACCTTGAGAATGTGGTCTGGCAATGCTGCTACCCTTACAAGAAACAATGTGGGACATTTCAGGACAGCAATTCATGCCCTCCTTCTTTTTACCTAGCATCACTTCCTAAAATGGGAAAATCAACCATCAAATACTCTTCATATTGGTGTGTAAGGTGGGATTGAGGGCTTGGGTGCTTCCTCCAGCTTCATCCTGCACTCCTGGTATGCCCTATTTATTACTTATTTTTACTTACTTACTTTTAACACTGACCTATATCAGTGGTGCTTCAAACCACAGTCCCAGAAGGAAGACAACCTCAGCCCACTTAAAAACAAGCAAGCTGTATAAACATGATCCTACTCTCACCTTCTCCTCTCAGAAACCCCATGAGAAATCAACTCTAGAGAACTAAAAGGAAACACTCGTATAGGTCCGCCTAGTTCCCACAGGACTGATATTTCCAATCTCTCCAGTGGAGGCAGGAAATTTATGAGCTGTGCAAGGTTGCGTCAATCTGCCCCCTAGAATTTCCTACCACCTACAAATACATGTATTTTTCTTTTTCAGTTTTTCACATGATATTCATATTATTATGACAATCTCTCAAGAAACTGGTAGACCATTGTTAAAAATCTGTAACATTTAAAATGTGAAAACTGGCACAGAAGTAAAACTGTCTTAAGGAATGATCTCATTCCTGGCAGGACCAGGAAATATTCTGTACATATACTCCTTTTGGAGAACCAGCTGTCTATTTAAATATGAAATATGAGCTACCAGGAAATTAATACATCCATATTTAAAAATAGGATAATTTATACAGAGTAAAACTAATTGTGGAGTTTTAAAAAATATACTGATTGTTGTGGCAGTGTTCTAATTCTGCAGATAATAAATGTTTCCATTAAAAACCAGAAAGAGGAAAGAGGATGCAGAAACCAAGTATACGAACTTTCTCACCATCTGAATAAAATACCTGTAGATGTGGGAAAAGGGAATGCCTTCAGCAGTTTAAGCAGCCAGTAGAGTTGGGCAGATGCCTCTCCTGCCTATGTCCTCTATCAACAAGTCATTGTAGATGGTTTATACAACAAGGCGTGTATCAGAACAAGAGGGGAAGTACCATTTTAATAGGTAAACAACTAAATATGACTTCTGCTTCCCACTGAAGTAGTCTGGGGATGAGATGGAGAAGGTGACATCATGAGGATGTCTCTAAAAAAAGTTAGTGAGGTGTCATACTTTTTTTTTTTTAATTTGATTTATATGCCGCCCTTCTCCGGAGACTCAGGGCGGCTTACAATGCGTTAAGCAATAGCCTTCATTCTTTTGTATATTTTATACAAAGTCAGCTTATTGCCCCCACAAACTGGGTCCTCATTTCACCTACCTTAGAAAGGATGGAAGGCTGAGTCAACCTTGAGCCTTGGAGAGATTCGAACCAGCAGAAATTGCAGGCAGCTGTGTTAATAACAGGGTGCACTAAACCACTGTACTATCAAGGCTCCTATATTATATACTTGTGCTGTGATTAGGACTCATAGATGAGTCCTTCACCTCTAGTATATAATGTATTAGGATAGAGCTACCCTATCTGGTATGTATTATCAGGATGACTACAAGATGGAAGCTAAGTGATAAAATTATAGATATCTCTTAACAGATATCTAATATTTATCTGGATTTTGGTAGCCCAAATATGCTAACCTTACAATCTGCAGTTGTAGTGCAGAATTTCATCATGTTTACCCAAATTTTTAATAAATAACTTGATTTATACCATTATTTTTCTTTAGATATTAGGAAGAATTTCTTGAGGATAACAGCTGTCAACCCCTTCCAATCCTATTATGTTGCCTCACTGTGGGTTGGGTTGGGAGGGGAATTCTTGGGAGGGATAAGCAAACAACATCAGGAGTGTATACTAAGAATATATATTCCTAATAGGGTCACTGAAAGTGTGAAGGTCATCCCAGCTGCCTAGCTAAAGCAAGCAGATACTGGGCAGACATTGGGCAGTAGCAATATAAAAAGATGGTGAGGTTGAGCATTACTTCAAAGGTATCATTTCATATTAGGTAGAATGTGGGAACAATAAACAATTCCTGTATCAATCAAATACCTGTCAACCAGTGAAAATTGTCTCACACCACTTTACAACTAGAGGTCCTCGAAGGAAGGTTAGGTATCTATCTAAAGTGCACCAACAGAACCTGCATTAAGCTGAAGTTCGATTACTTTTGAAGTAGCTTCCAATTCTGATTTGATTATTTATCTCACATTAAATAACTTTGCGCTAGTCCTTGGAATCAGAAAATTGATTGGACTCTGAAATCTAATGGATTTGCAATAGATTAAAAATCTTCTATTCTATTCGATCTAATCTACTAAACTTCAAGAGTTTAATAATAGCAAGTAAAACTACAACTTTGCTGTGGTGGCCTCGGGTCTCAGTGTTATGCCTGAGTATGAATTTGTTGCTTTTGAAATCTTGAAGCAACCATATTGGCCATTTTATAGGACTTTTGTTTTATAATAATTCTGGTGCAAATATATATAAGGGATATATAGTTTATGAGGTGCAATAAATAATTGATCACCCATTCCCCAGTGTTTTACTCTAATCTCCAATAACCAAATGGTGGAGTTCCAGTAAGCAATCCCATGAAGAAGCTGGATTGTCTACACTTGCTCTTAAATAGTACTTGGTGAAAAGCAGCTGAAACAACTAAAGTGGGGCTCATGCTTTTAACATCTTACTGAGAGGCTGAAATCTGGCAGGCATTTTTTCCCCTCATGTGTTAAATTTCTGTATGTCAGCGGGCTGAAGAAAAAGCAAAGATAGAGCCATGGAAGACAGAGTGGGCAGAGATAGATCTATAGAAAAGAAGAAAACCTTCTTTCTAATAATTCCTTATTTTTTCTTCTTCTCACACTTCTTAAACATTTTGATTTTATAGACATGATAAATTGTGAAAAGATTAACATCCTAAGTACAACAAAAAGTCATGATAACAATGTTAATTTTTTGTATGTACACACCTTAACTCAGGTTCAATCACTTCTAGTAGTGCTTTAATACTATATACTTACTATACATATCTGAATTTAAAATTATAACAAGGCCATTTGTGTCCTAACGCAGTGTTCAGCTGATCTCAGCCCAAAGGTTGAATTATTTTGCATTTTGATAAACCTCTTTCCTCTGTAATAAAATGGCAACATTTTAAAAAATACAATGCATGGTTGCCTTGTGATATTAAAAATCTGTAAAGTGAGGCAGATGCCAGATTTTGCCTAGAGACAGGATTAGTTTTGCTAGTCAATTTAAGATCCTCAAGGCCTTAATCCAGGATAATTTTTCATCAATAGTCTATCCAGAAAAATTGTTTTCAATGGAGATGCTCTCATTAGCTATCTGCTCATGCTATCCATACAGTGCTTTTTAATGCCTAAAGCTAACTTCTCTTAACATTTTACTTCTCAGTCATAGTAATGTAGGGTCATTTTTTTTTTTTTGGCTCAAGACTGTCTGGAATTCAAGCTGTTCTAACAGCTTATATTTAAACTTCACTACCTCAGCAGAGCGGAGCAGATGACTCAACCTCCAAGACAGTTTATATCTTGAGAAAAGAAAAGGGAGTTCTTGAGTTTGACTGAAAGAGGTTCATTCTAGGCTGCTCCTGAACTAATCAAAGACCTTGCTATTTGCTCCACCCTCCAAATCAGACACACATTTACACTAACATAGTTTGTTTTGGTTTAGCTTAACATTTCAAGCCAACTGCTGAAAATTATGATTAAGCACACCATAGCCTAATCCTAAAGTAATAGGAGAAAGACTGGATGAGAACAGCAGTTAAACTGTTGGAACAGCACTTGGGAACCCAAGATTCAGTCCAGTCTGCCACAAAAGCAGTTTATCTCTTGGTGTTGAAAAGATGGAGTGTTCTATATGCTCTGAACAAAAAACAAAAACAAAAAACCAAACCAAACCAAACCACAATATGAATCAAGCAAATAAATACTTGGTCATTATATTAGAGAAAACATTCTGCAATCACCCTCTGTTTTTTCAGTAAATAACCATTTACTTGCAATTTATTGTAGATTGATAAAGGAAGCATATCTTCATAACAGCATACATGATGACAGCTAAAAAAATATATGATCCTTTACAGTAAATGGCAAAGTTCTGTAACAATCTGTTTTTGAACATCCAGAATTAAATTCAAAAGCATTGCTGTGTGATTCAGAGATATCTGGTTGGATCTCATTGAGTAGATTTAACATGTAAATCTTCTCTTCTTCAGATAAGGTTATGGCCTAGAAACCAGTTTTGATGAAGAAATTTAGATTAATCCCTGATATTGATGATTCTATTTGTACAAAAAATAATATGTGATCCTCTTTTCTAATTTACCAAATACATTTTCATTTTTTAGAGGAATTTATACAAGAGTTCCTGTTTCTACTCATCAATGGAATTTCAATTTTCATTCCAAAATGGAAGGAAGAAAAAGTCTAAGCTAGATGTGAAAAAGACAGGACAATTTATCAATTTTCTAAAAAAGCAACTGCTAGCTATATAGAAAAGTGTCATTTAACCAACAATATCCTAAAATGACAATGCTTAAGAGACTCTTGCCTAAATATCTGAAGATAAGAAACCTTGCTGGATTACCTCTGCTGGCAAGAGATCAAACTATTTGTAATTAAACACCTTGAAAAGTTGAAGTCTCATTAGAAGCTAAAGGAATTACTGATGAACATCTGATTAAGTGACTAAGTGGTTAAGTAATTTGTGACAAAGAATGATTTAAGGATCCTATTTATTACTGAAATAAGGGATGGGTCAGAATTGAAATTAGTGAAATATCTGGCCCTTTCCCTTTGTTTTCTGTAGGTCCAAGATGTAGAGGGCCAGATTTCAAAAACATATAAGCCACTATTAGAAATATTTTAGAGTAGTTAACAATATAGTGGAATAGCTGCATGGTAATAATAACTTCTTTAAACTTAACAAGAGTTCCACAATCAATCTTTATAACTATATACTTTTACTTTTTTCCTTACTAATATAAACCTGCATTCAGATACTGTCTTCCTGCCTCTACTTACTTGAAACAAATCTCTCTGGGTCCAGTTAAACTACTTCAGATAATAATACTTAACACATCCCTACTGGAACCATTTGAGTACAACAGGATGTATCTTATCTTCATAGTTAAGATTTATTATGTTTAACTTTGAAGAACCCATAACTTAAGCAGCTAATTCTCAGACTTTCAAAAAATTATATAACAGCTCTGCTGGGGATGGGGATCGAGTAGATTTATTAGAATAATTTTTATGGCAGGGAGTGCTTTTTTAAAAAACACAGTTTTTCTGCTTTTTCTCAGTGCTGGGAAAAGCATTGTCTGAATTTCTGATTGTTCTGCAGTTATTAGTTAAAAACTTTAAAAAAATATCAGCCTTATTTAGTAAAATAAGCACTCACTACAGAAGCAGCTTCAGCTATATGCGCCTCTTAGCTCTGAGAATTACTAAAGTTGGTTTCTGCTAAATCAAATTGTTTTTGACACTTTCTAAACCATGCTCAGTTCGATTGACCCAGACTCAAGACACACATAATCCCTGGATCCTACACAGGTGGTTTCTTTAGTAAAAATAAACATATAAAGATAATATGACTGCTTCCTATAGTCTGTCCTATTTATTTATTTTTTTATTGGTTGGTTCGATTTATATGCCGCCTTCTACGTAGACTCAGGGCAGCTTACAATGCATTAAGCAATAACCTTCATACTTTTGTATATACCTGCTTAGTAGGGCTTTTGCCCCCCCCCCCCTTAGCGGTATTCTTTTTTATACAAAGTCAGCTTATTGCCCCCACAATCCGGGTCCTCATTTTACCTACCTCGAAAGGATGGAAGGCTGAGTCAACCTTGAGCCTGGTGAGATTTGAACTTGTAGTAATTGCAGGCAGCTGGTGCTAGTTAACAGCACTTTAGTCTGCTGCGCCACCAAGGCTCCCTCTGGCAATCACTATGTTGTTATTGTTAACTATTATTAAAATTACTGTACTATTACTATTCAATATATTATACTCTATTGTTTTTACCTATTAAAGGTGAAGATTTCCCTGTACAGTTGTTTCCAAATCTCAGGGGTGGTGGTCACCTTTCTGGGCCGAGGGAGCCAGTTTGTCTGAAGACAATTTCCATAGTCCTGCGGCCAGCATGATTATACGCTGAGGTGCATGGAATGCTGTTACCTTCCCACAGAAGTGATACCTATTTATCTACTTGCGTTTGCATGCTTTTGAACTGCTAAGTGGACAGGAGCTGGGGCAAGGAATGGGAACTCACCGTGTTCTGCGGCGCTCAGGTCTCAAGCATGTGTCAACTTTCCAAGTGACAAGCTCAGCGTCTGTAACTGCTGAGGCATTGCATCCCCATTACTTTATTAAAATTACCTATATAGGTAGTCCTCAACTTATGACCACAATTAGAACCAGAATTTCCATTACTAAGGTGACTATTAAGTGAGTTATTCCTAATGTTATAACCTTTTTGCCAGTTTTTAAGTGAATAACTGCAGTTGTTAAGTGAATTGCATGGTCATTTAAAATATTCAGTGTCCCTCGTTGATTTTTCTTGTCGGAAGCTGGCTGGGAAGATTGCAGGTGGTAATCACATGATCCTGGGATACTGCAACCATTATAAATATATGCTGGTTGCCAAGCACCTGATTTTTGACTCTGTCTGTGGGATGCTATGATGGTTGCAAGTATTCGTATCGGTCATAGGTAACTTTTTTCATTTTAATTTGAACAGTTGCTAAACAAATAGTTGTTAATCCAGAACTACCTGTAAACTATGCTCTTCACTATTACTAGTATGCATCTACAATGGCCAGCATGTAGAATATATTTTACCATTTTTTACATTATGCTTTGTCTTGCTGGGCTTCTATACTTTTCTTCTCTTTTGGACCATCCATTCCTTCTGAAGAAAAAAAAAGAGTTTATTTTGTTTGGCTGCTTGTCTAATTGCCATGGTTGCAGAGTTGCAAAACACATGTTCCCTATGCCCCCTTCCCCCACCTGTAACAGAATAACAGAGTTGAAAGGGACCTTGGAGGTCTTCTAGTCCAACCCTCTGCTCTTAGCAGGAACTCTATACCATGTCCAACCACTGGACATGGTTGTCCAATCTTTTCTTAAAAACATCCAGTGTTGGAGCATCTGCAACTTCTGGAGGCAATACTTTCCACTGATTAATTGTTCTATCAGGAAATTTCTCCTTAGTTCTAGACTGCTTCTGTCCTTTATTAGTTTTCATCCATTAATTCTTGTTCTGCTTTAGGTGGCCTTGTCTTTATGGCAGCCCTTTAGATATTGAAACACAGTTATCATGGCACCCCTATTCCTTCTTTTCACTAAACTAGACATACCCAATTCCTGCAACTGTTCTTCATATATTTTAGCCTCCAGTCCCCTAATCATCTTCGTTGCTTTTCTCTGTACTATTTCTAGAGTCTCAACATCTTTTTAATATCATGGCAACCAAACCCAGATGCAATATTCCCAAGTGTGGTCTTACCAAGGCATTATAAAGTGGTACTAACACTTCACATGATTTTGATTCTATCCCTCTGTTAATACAGCCTAGGGCTGCAATGGCTTTTTTGGCAGCAGTTGCACACTGTTGACTTATATATAAGTGATTTTTCACTAGAACTCCAGGATCCCTTTTGTGTATTGAACCAGGGACCATTATTCTATATCTGTGCATTTTATTTTTCTAGACAAAATCTAGAGCCTTATTTTTCTCACCACTTAATTTTATTTTAGATAGAGTCCAGTGTTCAAGTCTGCCAAGATCTTTCTGTATCTTGAGCCTATCTTCTGGAGTGTTGGTTATTCCTGCCAGCTTGGTATTGTCTGCAGATTTAATGAGTTCCCCTCCTATCCCCTCGTTAAAGTTGCAGCTTTACTAGCAACTCTGCCTAGGCCAGATTTCCCAACTTTAGCCAATTTTGGACTTCAATTCCCAGAACAGCATTTTTGGTTGGAGTATTCTGGTAGTTGAAGTCCACTCATCTTAAAATGGCTAAGGAGGAAAAGAGGACAGTACAAGTACTTGCAATGTTGTTCAAGCCACCTCTTCTTCCACATGCTGATGGCTGCAGCACTGCAGGCTTTCAAGCAGGTTTTCCAGCTGCATACAAAGGAATTGAGCTGAGACCTGCCTGAAAGATCCTGGTACCCACTTGCAATATCTATCTATCTATCTATCTATCTATCTATCTATCTATCTATCTATCTATCTATCTATCTATCTATTTTATCATATTTGTATACCGCCCTAATCCCGGAGGACTCAGGGCAGTGAACAGCCAAGATAAAAATACAAAAAACATACAAAAGTTAAAAGCTATTAAAAATAAATTAAATAATTTGGGCTCAAAAAACAAATTTAAAAACATCCAATTTATGTAAAACATTTAAAACCCAATTTAAAAGGGAGAGTTAGGCCAGACCAGCCTGTTGGAATAAAAACATTTTTAGGGCACGGCGGAAGGTGCGCAGATCCGGGATCCTCCGTATCTCCGGGGGGAGCTCATTCCAGATGGTAGGTGCCCCCACAGAGAAGGCTCTCCCCCTGGGGGCCGCCAGTCGACATTGTTTGGCCGACGGCACCCTGTGGAGCCCCTCTCTATGGGAGCGAACTGGTCGGTGAGAGGCTACTGGTGGCAGAAGGTGGTCTCGTAAGTACCCTGGTCCTGAGCCATGGAGTGCTCTAAAGGTGGTAACCAAAACCTTGAAGCGCACCCGGAAGACCACTGGGAGCCAGTGCAGCTCGCGCAGGAAGGGAGTCACATGGGAGCGCCACGTTGCTCCCATCACCACCCGCGCGGCCGCATTCTGGACCAGTTGGAGCCTCCTCAAAGGGAGCCCCATGTAGAGAGCATTGCAGTAGTCCAGGCGTGAGGAGACAAGGGCGTGAGTGACCGTGCGTAATGAGTCCCTATCCAGAAAGGGACGCAACTGGTGAATCAGGCGAACCTGATAAAAAGTCCTCCCGGCCACGGCCGTCATATGCTCTTCTAAAGACAGCCGTGAGTCCAGGAGGACGCCCAAGTTGCGAACTCCATCTGTGGGGGCCAACGACTCGCCCCCAATAGTCAGTGATGGCGCCAACTGACTATATCGGGACGTTGGAAACCACAGCCACTCGGTCTTGGGTGGGTTGAGCCTGAGTCTGTTCCTCCCCATCCAGATCCGTACGGCCTCCAGGCACCAGGACATCACCTCGAAGGCATCATTGGGGTGGTCTGGGGTGGAGATGTACAGCTGGGTGTCATCACCATACTGATGGTACTTCACCCCAAAACCATGGATGATCTCACCCAGCGGCTTCACATAAATGTTGAACAGAAGGGCCGAGAGGACCGATCCTTGCAGCACCCCGCATACAAGGGGCCTCGGGGTCGACCTCTGCCCCCCTGTCAACACAGACTGCGACCGGTCGGAGAGAAAGGAGGAGAACCACTGTAAAACAGTGCCCCCCACCCCTAACCCTTCCAACCGGTGCAGCATGATACCATAGTCGATGGTATCAAAAGCCGCTGAGAGGTCTAATAGGACCAGGACAGAGGAGCAAAACACATGTATAGTTTTAATAGAACATATATAATGCATGATAACATTTGACAGTGATACTGGTGAACCTGCCAATCCATTTTAACCACAGAAACCAAAGAAACTATAGACAATGAAGCATTTACTTTACCATTAACATTTGATTCAAAGCATTATGGAAGAGAAGGTTAGCAAAAACTAGTCCAATATCCTTTTTCCATCAATGCCTAATTATTATTTGCTGGAAAAATTGTGGAAACTTCAACATTGATGGTACTGTGCTGAAAAAGGAGGGGGGAGGAACACTCCCATATTATACTGATGAATGTAAAGTTTATCAGTCTAGAGCAGTGGTTCGCAACATGGGGCCCATGCCCCACAGGGAGGGAATTTGATTTTTAATGGGGGCAATTCGAAAATGAGCTATTAACTGAATTTTTGAAAGCTCGCTAATCGTTCTTATATATTTCATTTACCTATTGTTGTGTTTGTTAAAGTGCATTTCCTAGGGCCTGGTCTGAAAAGGATATCCCAGTTGTGGGGAGGAGGGAACAACTGCCAGCCAATCAAAAGTGTTCCCAGTAAGGATCATGGAACTGGCAGAGTCTCTCTCTCTCTTTTTCCTGTGGGCTTTGCTGCTGGGTGATTGCAGGGAGAGCTGCTCTGTGGGGAGACAGTGGATGGCTGCAGGGGGAAGCCCAGCAGTGAGGATACAGAACCAGGACCCAGGTTTAAGTAAGAAATTGTTAGATTTACAGTTATTTTTAGTCTGTGTTTTCCCAGGCCGTGTTTTACAAGACTTTTCCTCTCAGAGCAATCTGGGGCTGGGCCACGCATGTCCATGCTGGGCCATGCTTGCCAGGCTGTGTGATTCACCTCCACCTGCTGAACTACCAAAGCATTTCCCCACTAAGCTGCAGGTTCAAACTGCGTGGGCGAGTAGGGGGGTCATAGGTTACAACCCCCTTTTGTTCATGACAAGCTTATTATTCATAAATTAAGCTAAGAATGTTTTTTTTTAAATTTTCCTCTTTCTGCACCATCTTCTTTTAATAGTTGTTTCTTATTATCATGGCATAGCTTTGTGATGAGACAGAAACTAAATACCCAAATTCAACCTACTTTGCAAGAAAATTGCTGTTACCATTCCAATCTTCATATTTAGTTGAATGTGGCTTTAGTGCTGTAAATGTTTTGCTATTGAAGAAAAGAAATCGACTGGATATCACAGAATGAGGAGACTTGAGAATGAAGCTGACTAAACTGGAGCCTAATATAAAATCTCTCTGTAGCAGGCATCAAGCACAAGGATCTCACTAACTTAAGTAGACTAAAGCTGCAATCCTACATTTTCCTGGGAGTAAGTCCCATTGAAGACAATGGTACTTACTTCTGAGTAGACATGCATAGGATTGTGTTGTAAATATGATCTTGAGGTGAGTTCAAATTGTATTTTGAATTTATTAGGTACCTTTATTTTAATATGTATAGTAATTAATATGATCAAAGTATTACAGAAAAAGTTTTCATTAAAATTATTTTATATTTACGCATTTCAGTTATATGTTTTGAAACTTTATTTGCTGTTTTTTCATATCCCTTCATACTATTATTTTTAAGTTCCTCAGTACTTCTACTGTCTTTCATTCTTTTATTTTTCTCTTTCATGGATGCCATGTTCTTTGAAACCATGTTTAAACCAAGTTAATGGCCTTTTAGGCTTCCTCCGAGTGAGTAGGAGTTCACTTTTTGAATAGTAAGAATTATATGGGGGGCATCAGGATTTTAGAGATGTTTAGGTGGGGCATGGCCAAAAAAAGGTTGGGAACCACTGGTCTAGAGCAAATGTGGAGCATCCCTAATGACTTTTTGCAAGGCTCATCATGGGGAATGCTGGAAGTTGCCCTTTAGCAATATCAGAAGAGCAACAGATTTCTCAACCCACATCCAACAGATGTTTATAATTACCTCATCATCCAACAAAAGCTGTAGCAGCTTCCATCTGGATCCCAGCTTTGGAATGCTTACATATGTTAATTTCTTCCAAATATTTTCTATGCTTTACTCTAATCCTGTATCCACAATGGTTGAGTAATAAATGCAAATACATTTGTGGATAGTACCATTTATAGATATAGCCACTATGACTGTGCTTAGCAACTATAGTGCAATTGTTTTGGTCATAAATTACACCAGTTACTGAAATTATGCAGATAAATTACATGCTACTCAAAATGTTTTAATTACAGCTGGCCCAGGAAGTACTCTAGTTGTTAAAAGGGATCATTGTCACCTATGTTCCTGGCAAAGGCACTATACTTCTAAACAGTTACATGATCTACAAAGTGTATCCTGTAACTTTAAGATTCCTTCACACAGAGCATTTATGAGCGACAAGGTGGCAATTTTCACCAGACTAATCCTTTTCTTCTTGCACTCACTTTCATTGTTAATAAGCTTGCCTTTGCATAATGCACAGAAGGCGGATAGATGTTTCTTCTCCCCCTCACACACACAATGGTAAAATATGGGGCTACCAGAGAAGTAAACTTGCAGGAAATTTAGGACAAATAAAGTTAATTTCTTAATCTGTAGAATTTCCTCCACAAGATATAATAAAAAGTCCTATTTTAAAAAGAGACACATTTATAAGCAGGGTTCTCTTAGTACATTAAGCCATAGTGTGTTTTATTTGTCTTATTTTTCAGCAACAAACACTATTTACAAACTTTGTTTTAAACATAGCTTGTCAATAAGTTTAAAATTATAATTCTGTAGTGTTTATGCTCTGCCCATTTTTCATGTACTAGTAGAAAACAGGAATTCTTTTTAAAACTCAATTATATCACTCATACCTTACAACTCTATTAAAGAGTTGGTTTACTGCCAAGTCAAGCCTTGCTCAATCAGTTGTATTTTTTGAGACATTGGACATCAACTCCCAAACTTCCCAAGTTTTATGGGAGTCAAAGTCCAACTTACTCAGACAGCACCATTACTGGAAAACAGATACTGGGGTAGATAGATGTTGGTCTGGTCCAGCAGGCTCTTGTTATGTTCACTCTGGTTGACCCATCCATTTCCTGAACCTTCTCCTTCCAAGAGGCAGATGCATGAATCCTGTCTTCTTTTGCACCTCTTCACCCTGCCCTGCCTATTCTTGTTAACAACATATTCTACATAGCATTACTTTGTCATTACATTCCTGATCTAAGAAATGGGCAAAGGGATAATTTAACTGTAGCTATATTTTTTTAAACTTACCACATTATCCACTTGCCAGCCATTTCTATTATATTGCATTTCTGTTGAGATATTTGTAGCCTCAATACTCACTCACACAACTCACATTATTGTTTAGATTCATTTATTCACACACTGTCCTTTAAGCTTGAGCTCAAGAAGCTTTTTTATTTATATAGTTCTTTTTGCCCTACTTTAAGATAAAACAAACATAATTAAGAGAAAGTGCTGTTGTTTGACCAAAAATGTAAACTCTTCCCTTTCTCTCGTTTTAAGACTAGTGTAATACAAATATTATTAAGACAAATAAAAGTGGCTGGGAAATGGGGGTAGAAGAGGTCTTTCTCTTTTTCAGTTTCACTTTCCCCCCAGCTGATGGGTATTTATTGTTAAGACTTTCAGAACCACCCTCACTTCCATTCCCCATGAATATTTCATGAGATAACTAAAACAAGGATTTACCTTTAAAGTTTAACCCAATCATTCCCAGTCTAGTGCCCTCTATAACTATTGGTCTACAGGTTTAAAAATTCCACCCAGAAAGAATGGAGCTGTAATCTAGTGAACATGGAAGAGATCAAGTTGGTATTTTAAAACATATGAAGTAAAAGAAACTGCTTGTGACTAGCTAGCAGAAGGTTAACCTGAATTAAAAGCTAAGGTTTTTAACAGTTAACTGGCTTTTGGTGGGAAAGGTCTATGTTCTCCCTGAATGAACTTTGACAGTGGTTAAAATTGAAGCAAGAGGGTTTTTGTCCCATAAGTATAAAAAGCAATGGAAGATTACAATGGATTGTGCATATTTGTAAGGAAAGACTATTGAGTTGTCCAGGAACAACTCACATTTTTTTGGCACCAAAGGCAAAAGAAAACAATAGTGCTGAATGAGGGATTAAATAATAATCAGTTGCTGCTCTTTAATGGTATTCTAAGGAGAATCAGTTTGTGATTAAAGCACAAGATTAGAAACCAGGAAATTTCTGCCTTAGAGATAAAGCCAATTGGGTGACTTTGGGTTAGTTCTCTCTAACTCCAGGAAGAAGGTAATAGAAAACTACTTCCAAAAATCTTGTCAAAAAAACTGGACAGACTAATCCTAGTAGTTGACATGAGTCAATGCTGTCTCAAAGATATGCTCATGAGCACCCACACAATATCTGTTGCTCAATCTAAGCTCCTTTACCCTGCTTTTTTAAAAGTTGGGCTGGTTTGAAATATACGGTAGTTAACAGGGTTGATCTTGGTTTCAATGTTATATTAACTTATCCCTTTTCTTTGTAGGGGACAAGAATGTGCTGAAAAGAGGGTTGCATTAAATTTCAGAAATAAATAAAGTAGTTTCTAAAATACATTATACAACTACTACAGTTTTGCTATTGCTTAAAAAATGAGCAATTTTCGAAGTAAATTCTCAGAAACATGAAGGCAAATTATCTGTTGTGTAATCTAAGTAAAGAAGTCCTATGTTAGGGAAGTAGGCTGATGAAAAACCTGTAGCAGTAGTAGTAGTAGTAGAAGTAGCAGAAGTAGCAGCAGCAGCAGCAGCAGCAGAACAGCAACAGGCCTTCTAGAGATGTTTTTACAGTTCCTTCTTAATATGATGACAATGTTGCCTGTAATATCCTGAATAAAAATGACTGCCTGATAGCACTTCCTTATTTATCCCCACACTTGCTATTTGGGGTCTGCTTGCCCTGGGTATGTTCCATTGAACGATCCAGCAGATGTAACCCAAGAACACAGTACTGTGGTTTCAGGAAGGCATCTTTGTGCCCTATTGAGTCAAGGATGGTAGATAACAGAGTAAAGGGAAATAAAAGAAATAGAAAGAACCTTTTGTGATGACTAATTGCAACTCCAATTTAGGAAAAAACAATATGGCAGAATATATGTTTGTTCAACTGCCTCTTTGCAATTTAATTCCTTTTTCTTACTATGTAGAGTCTGATCCTTTGGCAGCCCATTGTAATTTGTCCCATTGCAAACCTTCCCCTCTAAATTAATCTCTTAATTACTAGTTTTTAAGCACAACAACAGATCAGACTTCTGGCTCATGGCCTTATTATGCAGAACTTTCAAGTTAAATATGCTGAGATGAAGTAAAGAAAGGCATGTAGCAAACAAGAATTGCTTGGGTGGATGAGATGGTCACACTTGGGTCACAAGACGTTTGTTGGGCAATTCTGAATTGCCTGTAGGCACCATACCATCTAGAAATTCTGAATTGGGTACAATAAGTTCTTTGTCCCCATGTTTCTCTCTATGTAGAGCTTTCTCATGGATATGAGCTTTACTTTGGATGGCAGCAAGTTCTGGGGATGGTGGTGGGGTATATGGGCATGTTGTAATGTGGGTGTATTGACCTTGATCCTCACAATCAGTTTCTCGGTGATAAAAGTAGCTGAAGTTGGAGACAATGACAGGTACTGGAAGCGAGATAGTGAGTACTCCAGCAATGGCACAAAGAGACCCCACAATTTTGCCTCCAATAGTTTCAGGGTACATGTCACCATATCCCACAGTCGTCATGGTAACCACAGCCCACCAGAAGGCAGCAGGGATGCTGGAGAAATTTGTCTGATCATGATCAGCTTCTGCAAAATAGACAGCACTGGAGAACAAGATGACTCCAATGAAGAGGAAGAAGATGAGCAAGCCCAGTTCCCTCATGCTGGCTTTAAGTGTCTGACCTAGGATTTGCAATCCTTTGGAGTGTCTGGAGAGTTTGAAGATTCTAAAGACTCTCACCAACCGGATGACTCTGAGGATAGCCAATGACATGGCAGGTTGGCTTACCCCACGCTGGCGTGCAAACTCTGTACCAAGGGCAACAAAGTAAGGGATGATGGCTATAAAATCAATCATGTTCATGATATTCTTGAAGAAAGCTGGCTTACTTGGGCAGGCAATGAATCGCACCAGGAGTTCAAAGGAGAACCAACAGATGCAAATGGTTTCCACAATGAAGAAAGGATCTTCAGAATGAGACTTTGGTGGCATTGTATGCGGCACACTGCTATTCAAATGATGGTGGACAAGCTGTGGAAAGGAAGAAAGGAAAACAGAATGACTTGATTAATGTGACAATTAATCTGAAGGAGGTGAAAAATGAGTGTTATAGTACAAAACATTGATTTCAATTAGAAGAGATGGGCTAAATTGGTGAGCATATTAAAGCAGTTTTTTTTTCAAACTGGCAACTTAAGATGTGTGAACTTCAATTCCCAGAATTCAGGGAATTCAAATCCAGAAATCTTGAAGTTGCAAAGTCTGAAAAACATTACTAGAGATTACAATGGAAATACACTCAGAAGGCTCTACAATTGAAATGGCTAGGCCACCATATACTCTTCCTGAAAATATCAGTATTCTTCCAAAGACAAATATGTTTGTGTCCATATATTGAAGTATTCACAACTGTCACATTATCATCATAAACACTGCCCTTGAATTATATTTCCATTGTACAGGTAGTCCTTGATTTATGACCACAACTGAGACCAAAATTTATGTTGCTAAGTTAATTTGTTAAGTGAGTTTTGACCCATTTTACAACCTTTCTTGCCACAGTTCTTAAGTGAATCATTGCAATTGTTAAGTTAATAACATGGTTGTTAAGTGAATCTGGCTTCCCCATTGATTCTGCTTGTCAGAAGGTCTCAAAAAGTGATCATATGATCTCAGAGCACTGCAACTGTCATAAATATGAATCATTTGCCAAGCATCTGAATTTTGATTACATGACCATGAGGATGCTGCCATTTTTTTAAGTATGAAAAATGGTCGTAAGCCACTTTTTTCAGTGCTGTTGTAACTTTCAACAATCACTAAACAAACTGTTGTAAGTTGAGAATTACATGTAGCAATTTTCCTAGTTCATTCTCACTAGCAATGCCTGCCCTTTGGTTAGATAATAAAATTAATTTATTGTTACTATGCTCACTGATTTTTCCCCAATTTAGTGTGTAATGATAGGACTGCTTTCTTTATCACTCCCAGCTGCACTTGACAGAAGGAGCCAATTTTACTCCATCTGATAACCTTTCTTGCCACAGTTGTTAAGTGAATCACAATAGTTGTTAAGTTAGTAACATGGTTAAGTGAATCTGTCATATGCAATAGAAATAAGAATAAACAATAACAAACAACAACAATAGAATCTGGTTTCTTCACTGACTTTGCTTGTCAGAAGGTCACAAAAGTGATCCTGGGGTCATTGAAACCATCATAAATTCATGCCAGTTGCCAAGAATCTGACTTTTGATCATGTGACAATGGGGATGCTACAATAGTAGTGTGAAAAATGATTGTAAGTTACTTTTTTCAGTGCCGTAACTTTGAACGATTACTAATTGAATTGTAAATAGAGGACTATCTGTATTTTAGCGTGCCTAAATATCTTGCTTTTATCAAGGACAGGGGGCTGAAATGAAGTCTTTCAAGCATGTACCAAACTATTTGATGTTTGACAGCCATCTGGTATGATTTCTGCAGAAATTAAAAAGCAATCTAATTGTTCTATCAAGGGAGATGTTCAGAGCTCCATTCTGCACAGTGAACAAGAGAATGCCCAAATAAAACAGGACCAGTGTACAATATTGTATTTTCAAAATAAACGGAATATAATATGCTTCAACATTTAAAGAGGGAGGACCCAGAACAACTATCAAATCACCACCACTTCAAACTCTTTCTAATCCCCCATCCAGAGCTATCCCAGACAAATACCTCTATTTCCATTACCCTGCCACATTGATCCTGCATCTAAAGATGAAACCAGAATAGCACAATATTTACATCTCTGACAGAAGGGCTAGCTGAGGTTTGCCATATTGTATTCTCTTCATGGCTGTTCAGAGTTCTGGCTCAGGTGAACAAGGTGAAAGGATGGAGGGTAGGTTAGACATAAAAAAAAAACCCTTTCATTTATCAGAATGGATTTTTGGCCATTGTTGCATACAATATGGTTAGTCTCCTGGCAAAAAGTCTGAATTATGAAACACAGTTCTGCCATTAATTTTAGGAGTAGCCTATACGAACCTGTCTCTTTCCCATCTGCTATGTGGGTGGTGGGGGTAATCATGTAAGACTATTATCAAATTTATAACTAAATCATGCATATGCAACATTCTGAATCCTGTAAAATGCTATACAAATATTAAATAATATTTTTCACTCTATTCACATAAGTTACATATTCTTGTGAGATAAGAGGAAAAAATAATATGAAAACCGATATGCTCCAAACTTAATTCAAGACAACAGATGAGGGGGAAGGGGGGGGATTTGGAAATGGATGGTAGAGAATATGGGATACTATGTTGGTCCAGTTATTTGCAGAAGGAATCAAATTAAAGTGTGCCTAAAGGCTGGAGAAGAGCAGAATGTCAAGGTCAGATGTTTCTCCCATCTCTGTCCTCTGGTCAGCTCTGATTTCTTGCCTCTCTAATTTTGACTTCTGTAGTGGGGCCTGCTTGTTCTGCAAAGGAGGAAAGTACCTGTTAGTTATCTGGAATTTCTAAGAACAACATGGACTTGGAAAAACCCCAGGACTGGGTCTGTCTGTCTGATCTGTTTCTAAAACATGCTGAGAATATTTGTTCAGCACCTCTGCATGTTCATATTCCTAGGCTCAGGATATAAACAAAAGTATTTTTACTTCTTTGCATTTTCCACACAGTCTTTTTTCTTTCATTAGTATTCCCTTCAGGGAGTTCATAGCAAATCCACTGACCTGTCACACAAGCTCTGTTTATTTATTTATTTAGCTCTAGCAAAGGAACTACATTAATTGCCTTCAGTCCGCTCTCTATAGCTCATATCATATTATATCCTATTTTCTATTTAGATATTTATGTAATCAAATTGGCATCATCTATTTAGTAGAGGGAGGTATCAGCAGACTTAGGAAAATGCCAGGCCTTGCAGAAATGCACAAAATCTTCTGTGGGCTGGTGGTGGTCAGAGTCCCCAAGAGTCAGATAGCTCCAATTAGAACTGCATATGTTAAAATGGGGGAAATGTAAAATCCAAAATGCAGGAATGGAATGATATATGCTAGAAAAGAGTGCAATTGCCTGGCATTCTGAACAAGAAAATTCCACACTGCAATATATTCTTACTTTTCATGTCACACAAACATATTTTACATAGTACTTCAAAACTCCCATATTTATTAATTTCTGTACTATACATTTTTACTTTTTGTAGATGATTATTTCTGCCTCCTTGGATCTTTAAAATATATTCCAATATATACTATATAGGCTATATAGTATATATTGGGATAGATCTACTAACTGTAGATGCAACTACTGTACAACTATTTTATCCCTCTTTTTAAATCTGCTTTAGTTATAAGGGACTATGGATGCATTCTTAATTTCTATCTTCTACTATACACTCAAAAAAAAACCAAAAACCTGCAAGCTAAACTTGAAATAAATTATACCGATTTTTATTTTTGTATCCCACTTTTATTATTTTTACAAATGATTCAAGACACTGAACACTTCCACAATTTAAGAATATAAGCAAGAGAGAGAGAAAAAAAATATTTTTACTAAATTTCAAATAGATTAGCTACCTTTAAAAAAAACCATTTATAGTGAACAAAATCTTGAACTCATCAGTTATTTTAAAATGTCACCACTGAAAACAGGCAATTTATTTTGCTGGAAAAATCAGCCACACTCTGAGCAGGATTAGGATTATTATGCAGAGGATTCATTCTCACAGGTACACAAATGTGCTACCCTCCCCTCTTTGATGGAAAAGATTGAAATAACTTATGCTGACCCACAATCTAGCATTACTGTATCTCAGCACAAAGGCCAGGAAATGTAATAAGAGGTCAAGTTAGCAGTGGGCGGTTTTTCAGTTGTCTTTCTTCCTTTCTGCATTTCTTACCATCATGAAAACCAGCGCCTCATTTTTCTGCTGAACATGTGCTGGAGAAGGGCAGCTTGGAGGTGGGGACCATGTGCAGCAACAGTCAGTGGCTTCAAACGGAGGGAGCAACAGGGTGATCAAAACCCCATCTCTGTTTAATACAAATCACATAGATCGCACACACATGTGCTGAACTTCAATGGCCTAGTTCTGCTGGTCGTTTTGAAGCCACTCAGCATCACTGTGGATGTTCCTGGTTGGGCGTTCAAGATGATGAGGATGACTATTATTACTATTATTTTTAATCATCACATGGTCAGCCAGATGTTCAGACTGGATTTGGCATTTTTGTCTATCTATCAAGGCTTTATCAAGTACCTGGATGCTTGACAACGTTACAGATATTATCGCAGGATGAAGCTGTTCCAAGTAAAGCCTAACCTGCAATTGACTGATGGCAAATTTGTCAATGTCTACGGTGTTCAAACGGTGCTCCAGTTGTTTTGAGATTGCTCCCAAGATGCCTATTACTACCTTGGAACTACCATTGCTTGCCTTTGCCATAGTGGTTCTATTTCTATTTATAGGTCTTCGTATTTTGTTATCTTCTCCAGTTCTTTCTCTTCTATTTTGCTGTCTCCAGGCAGAGCCACATCCACCATCCAGACTATTATAATTATATAATATAATATTAATTTAATCTTCAATTCGATTGACAGTTTGAGATTGGTAAAAACTTAATATTTCAAGTTCTAACCAAGAACCTAAAGGCTGTTAAGGTAATGTCTGACTATATAGGAAGTTCTGAGTCAGGTGTTTTTTCGCAAAGTCAGAATATTCAGGTCTGATAAATTCAAAATGTCCATGTATCTAGGCAACCCTTTGGGTATTGCTCCAAAGGCTCCTATTACTATTAGTACAACCATTGATTTCTTCCTCCACAATTGTTCAACTTCATTTTGCAGATTGTAGTATTTTGGTTTGTTTTTTTTTTCTAGTTGTTTCTCTTCAATTTGTGCATCATCTGGTTTTGCAATATGAATGAACAGACTTTTTTCTTTTCCACAATAGTGATGTCAGGCATGTTGTGGGCCAGATGTCTATTTGGATTCCAAAGTCCCACAAGATCTTGATCTGTTCATTTTCAAGAACTTTTATCAATTTGGTGTTCCCAGTAATTTTTGCTGCATTTGAACCCAAACTTCTGGCAAAGCTTCCAATGTATGATTTTGGCAATTCGATCATGATGTTGTAAATAATTAGTTTGTGAGATTTTACTGCAGCCACTGATAAAGTGATCCACTATTTTATCTTTCTTGTTGCTTAAGTGGCATTTGCTGCTGCTGCTGTTTTTGTTGTTGTTGCTGTTGTTACTGACATGTTGAATTTTAGCTTTCATGGAATTGGTTCTGCAGGGCAGCCAAAATGAAGCCTTCAGTTTCTTTCTTCAGCACTCCTATCTCAACCATCTCCTTGTTAGTTTTGTATCTACCTTTCCTTCAGTGACCTTCAGGTATTGACTGCGTATAGGCTTCTTTTTCCAGTTAAAAATTCAATCTGGTTTCATTTTGATATTCTGCTTTCAATTTCACTGTTTTCAAGATATTTCCCTTGTTCACCTCCTTCAGCAGAGGTTCTTTTGCTTGTTTTATGTAGTTATTTAAGCTGTGTTTTTCCACTTCCAGAGTTTGTTTCACCTGTAAGAGTTCTCTGCCACCGTGACATCTAGGCAATTACAATTGATCAATATCAATTTTTGGGTGCAGAATATGATGCTTTGTCATTAGTTTTTTTGTCTTTCAATTTAAGTTATCAAGTTCTAGCTGAGTCCAATCAATTGTTCCAGCTGGGCATCATATTACAGGCACTGCCCAGGTGTTAATTGCCTTTCTGATATTTCCTCCATTTAGCTTTGATCTCAAAACTTTCTGGACTCACTTTATGTGTTTTGTTGAAGTAATTTCCTTGATTTTTTTTTTTTAATTTGATTTATATGCCGCCCTTCTCCGGAGACTCAGGACGGCTTACAATGCGTTAAGCAATAATGAATGATTTGAATGTGCAACAAATAATGATTTGAATGTGCAACAGATCATCTAAAACTCCTAAGTACTTGTACCGTTCTTCTGGTGTTACTGCTTTTATCAACTCTTTATTATCAAGTTTGAATTCATCGTCTTCAACCATTTTTCCTGCCTTAACAGCAATTGTTGCACATTTGTTAATGCCAAATTGCATCTCAATATGCCTACTAAACTCCTCAATGCTTTTCAGCAGTGAGCTCAATTCAGCTTTTGTTTTTGCAAACAGTTTTAAATCATCTGTGTAGAGCCAATGGGAAATTTTCAACCCTTTTTTTTGCCAATTCATAACCACAGTTTGTTTTGTTCAAAATGCTTGCTAGTGACACCATCGAAAGTACAAATGAAAGTACAACAGAGATGACAACGAGTCATTTTGGAAGATTCCTCGTTTGATTTCAGCTTCATCAAGTTCTTCTCCACAAGCCATCAACTTAGTTTGCTATGGATTCATGGAAGTCTTCAGGAATTTCTGGATGTTGCTGCTAATTCCAAAAATGTCTAAGCATTTCTGAATCCAACTGTGTGGACCAGAATCAAATGCTTTCTTATTATCAATCCAGACCATGAACAAATGTGTCTTTTCTTTGAATTCTTCAAACTAGTTTATCATCAGTTGGTCTTTGGTTCCTCTTGAATTTTTACAGCACCCTTTCTGTTCTACAGGTAGCAAGATATCCATAAATTGCTTTGCAATAATGCCTGTACGTAATTTGCATGTTGTTGGCAGGCAAGTGATTGGCCTTTAATTTTCAGATTTATTTCCCTTTTCTACATCCTTCTGAATCAAAAAAGCTCTTCCAGATTTTTTTTATTTTTATTTTATTTGTTAATTAATTAAATAATTTATTATTTATTTAGTTGTTAGCCATTTTTCACTTTCTGGTGTTTCCAAAACTTGACTCATTTGGTTTGCTAATCTTGCATGCAGACTTGTTACTGATTTCAACCAGAATCCATGCAGCTCATCTAAACCAGGGCTACTCTACTCTTTGCTTGTTTTTGCAATATTTCTTTTGTTATGTAATCATCTTCCAGTTACTTTCAATCTGCTTGATCCATTTTGCAGTCCCATTGTGCTTCTTGCTGTTTTCCCAACAAGTTCTTCCAAAATTTCAGGGTATTTTCTTTGTTATGTTTTTCCCCTTGTGGTAGCACTATGTCCACTTTCAAGAGTCTTATAGAAATGATCTGTGAGTTTTGTTGGAACTGCATTATTTGGTTATCATATCGCTTTATTTTCTCTGCAATAACTACAATTCTTTGTTACAGCTCTTCAACCACAACCATCCACTGTTTCATGTTTCTTATTGCATAAGCAGCATTTGCTATTGCTGCTGCTGCTATTGTTATTATTATTGTTGTTGAATCGTGGATGGAGAGATGCACAGGACACATGTAGCAGGCTTAGAACGTTTATTTCAGCTCCAGTACAGCAATGCTAAACCTAGCTTTTTTTAAAAGGGAGCTGTCCGTGGCTTCAGCCACTGACGCATGCTTGATTTTCCCGTTCTGACTCCAGACCCAATGATTGGCTCCTAAGTCAGGCTATTCAATATCTAATACCCCTCCCCTCTGGAAAAAGAATTACCCAATCAGGATTCTTCATGCAACGTAGTCCTGTAAGTAGGCAGGGCACTTGTGGGCACAACCTGACCTAGGCGGCTCGGTGGCTCCAGACAGAGAGGTTGGATTCACTGTCTCTCTTGGTGGAACTCTAGGAATCATCTCAAACCTTACTGGTGGCGCAGCCCTTTCTTTTTGGATTCCTACTGCCTCACCCTCTTGTTGGTGTCTGTGGACTATCTGCAACTTCTGGAACTCGTTGAAGAATCTCAGCTAAGTGATTGCGAGTTCTGTCTGGGTTTGAGTCTAACTGTTGTGTTGGGCCTGGTCTACTTCTAGTGTTTCTCTGTGATTTCTTTCCTCCCACTCTGAGGCCTCTTCTCTTATGTTGTGTTCCTTCCTTATTAACTGGCCTTGGAGCTGGTCTATGTGTCTCTTCCATTCTCTTCCATTGGCCAGGGTGAGTTTGCTGCAAGTTGCCTGCAATGAGTTGGCTGTGGCGAGTTAGCCTTGGTGATTTGACATGGACCCAATAGAAAAGCATGGGGGGGGGGGGGAATAATTTTCCATTTACCATAGGCCTAACCCAGATTGGGGGTCCTTTTACTGCATTTTCCAAGAATAAAAAATGGAATTATTAGGGATAAATATCCTGCTAAAGATATGCCCTTTACTTAATACATTATATAATTTGACCATTCCTGATTATAACGGCCTTCAGACTGGACATGATTGGGCAGAACACCTATATTTCTTTGAACTCTGTTATTTTAAGGTTATAAACGATATTAAAAATGTTTTCAGTGCTGTCTCAGTCATAATAAAAATAATAACATTAGTTCTGTCCACATTTATCCCAGATTAATGCAAGGATGTGTATTAATTCCAAATAATGATTTAATATTTTACATAATGAGATAGATCAATATTTTCTATTCAGTGAATAACAACTGTTAAATACATTATTTTGATAATCTGGTTTCCCCATAAATTCTCATTTGTTACGCAATTATCATTAAAAGGTTTTTATAAATTATATTGAAATAGTAAAAATAAAAAGAAAATAAACATTATGTGCTTCTCTGGGCATCTGACAAGTTTTGAGGGATTTTATTTTAATTCTTTGATTGGGAAAAATAGTATCAAAATTGCATTCATTGGTAATTTGGATAACTAAATAACGTACAAAGTTTTTGCAGCTAAATATGGTAGACAACAAGAGTATTTGTAACATGGGTGAGGAACATGGCTTAGACATAAAAGATTATCGCTTCTAGAAGGCCATGATCTCCAAACTTAAAACTAAACAAGTATTGCAGAATCAAAGTGTTGACTTATCATGGTGGTTGCATATGCAAATACGATTAAGATATGAGAAAGATATCAAGACATATGGCTTTTATAAAGAGAAAACAACATTTGATCAAATAATATTAGTGGTAGATGAAAAGTGAATAAAGAAAATATACAATTTCTTATTAAGTTTAAAAATGGAAGATGAACAGATAAAAGAAACAATTATATAACATGGGCAAAAAACTTTGGATATACTATACATTTAGATAAATGGCAAAAGCTTTGGGAAAGAAATTGTAAATTGACAATGGCAACTACATATAAGGAAAATTCATATAAAATGTTTTATCAGTGGCATTTACCACCGGCAAGATTAGCAAAGATGTTTAAAAGCATGTCTGCCAAATGTTGAAAATGTAACCAGACACCGGGGACATATAATCATATGTGGTGGACGTGTAAAAGCAAAGAAATATTGGGCAAAAATACATACATGGTTGGAGAAAATTTTAAACACCTCCAGAGGATGATGTACAGTATTTTACAGAGTCTAAGACGCACCATAATCTTTGAGGAGGAAAATAGGAAAAAAAAATCTGCCTACCAGGTATTCATCTGGCTAGTCCTTAGCCTGGTCAGCTTCAGCACATTAGTTCGCTTGCTGATTTTGAGGTTGGGACTGGTTGGAGCTAAAAAACAGTTTCTAAAGCACAGCTGATCGTCGGAGGGAGCAGCAATTAGAAAAACAGGCAAAGCACGGAAGATCGCTTAGCTCTGGATGGGGCTGAAAAACAGCTTCAAAAGCACAGCTGATCATTGGAGGGAGCTCCAGTGACTAAAGCAGGCAAAGCATGGAAGGGGTAAAAGTGGTGAAATTCAATTTTTTTTTTACTACCGGTTCTGTGGGCGTGGCTTGGTGGGTGTAGCCTAGCCGTGGCAGGGAAAGGATACTGCAAAATCTCCATTCCCACCCTACTCCAGGGGAAGGATACTGCAAAATCTCCATTCCCACCCCATTCCAGGGGAAGAATATTGCAAAATCTCCATTCCCACCCCATTCTGGGACCAGTCAGAGGAGGTATTTGCCGGTTCTCTGAACTACTCAAAATTTCTGCTACCGGTTCTCCAGAACCTGTTAGAACCTGCTGGATTTCACCCCTGGGTAAAAGAAGGCAGCAGTTGCATTTGGAGGCTGAAAACACGAGGCGCAGAGCCCAAAAACACAAGCCATTGTCGGTGGCAATCTCTGCAGCCGGGAAGAGGACGCACAGAGGCCGAAGGCTGGGGGCTGTTGGGTGGGCGGGATTACATTCACAGTATAAGACGCACCCAAATTTTCAGCCTCTTTTAGAAGGGAAAAAAGCGTCTCTTATGTAATTTAAAAAAAAATTAGATTGTGCAGAAATGCACAGATTAACATTAAAAAGAAAAGAAAAAGAAGATACAGAGTATTTCAACATGGGATTTGTTTTATAAATGGTTGGACAGCAGAGGTAGAAATTAGGAGTGGGAAAAGTATTACTGTATATAAATAAATTGATCCAGACAATACGCTCTTTACTAAACACTTTTGTATGTAATGTGAAAATATATAAATAAACTGTTAATGAAAAGAGTATTTGTTTGGGCTGCAGCCTGAATTATATTAGATTTGAGCTATTTATTATTCAACTGTACTGTTAAACCCCTGGTTCATGCCATCTGTAAATTTAAATAAAATAATATTCTATGTCAGGCTCTGGTTAAAAATGACAGCTTATTGATATTGAAATGAGACCAATATAGTGATCCTGATACTTACCAAAAATACAGTTTAGTATTAGAACACTTGGACCATCATTGTGTTTAGCTCCCTTTTAACCCCAACATACATGTCTATACTAACCAGAGTGTCAGGATATAAAGTTGTAAATAAAAGGCACTTTGGGTCAAACTGTATGAGTCAACAAATTCCTGAGTGAACAGAAGCTGTAACCACCAATACATGGTAAAAAGTTAAACACAAGACCCTTCTGCAAATTCCAATGCATATCACTATGTGCAATAGTTTAAAATTTGAACATAGTAGATGAAAAATATGGATACCCTTTCAGTTAATACTTTGTTACACCCCCTTTGGCAGAAATAACAGCTTTACAATATTTTCTGTAACCTGTTAAATATCTTTCTGTTCTTGCTTTTGGATTTTTCCTCATTCTTCTTTGTAGAGATCTTCTAACTCAAAAAAATTCTTAGGTCTCCATACAAGGACTGTGTTATGAGATCTTTTTTTTTTCTTCAATAGCTTAATTTAATAACATATGGAACACAGATCACGGTCACATAACTATTTTGTTACATAAACATGCGAGACAAAAGTGCATCAAAATTTGGTAAGTTTTTTAGTATTTACATTCCATAATGAATAAAGATGATATTGTAATAAAGATGATATTGTAATTTGTTTTCTTTTGTAATTCCAGTTGTATTGGTCAAAATACATCACGATACAGTTAGACATAGGATTGAATAATGTGGACTGAGTGTGGTAACATTCTTGTATACGTATTCAGAAGAATGTAAAACTATGTAAACTGTTGAAAAAAAATTAAATGCTGTATGCCATCTTTATGTTATGAGATCTTTCAACCGATTTTCAGTAATATTTAAGACTGGAACTATGAAGGCTTTCCATAATTTTTATCTCTCTTTCATGGTTGGTGTGAACATTATTTTAGATTGTTGTTTTGTTGAAATATCCAACTTCTTTTCAGCTCAGTTTCTTGTTTGAAGTAGTTTCAAGACCAAGAAATATCTCTATTTGAATTGTTTGAAAATTGGCCAGATCTGCAAAACAGAACCTACTAATCAATGAAAATGGTCTGCTGAAGGATTTAGCTGACATTGTATCCACAGTTCAGGTACAGCTGTCAGAAGGAAACCATTTTCTTTCTAACTTTATCTCAAAAATCATTTATCTAAAATAAAAAAAAAGGAAAATCTTAATAAACCTGAAATATTTTGGAATGATTTGCTTTGAACTGATAAAACAAAAATTGAACTCTTGAGCACCAGATAAGATTAATTAGGTGGGAAAAATAGGTCAAGCATTTGAAAAAAATAATATTTTGACAATTGTTAAGCATACGGTAGGTGTATCTTGATTTGAAGTAGCAAGACAACCTGTGAAACAGGACACGTTGCACAGATGAAAAAAGAATGTTCAGCTAAATAGCAACATATCCTAGAAACTAATGTCCCATAAGCAGTAAAAAAAGAAGAAGCCGAAAAGAGACTAGAGAACAATGTAAAACATATATCCAAATCAAAGATGAAATACTGCAGGAAAGATAAACGTTATTGACTGCCCCTTAGATTTGAATATATTTAGAAACTCTTTTGGGAGGTCTCAAACTTAAAAAATTATCTGCAATAGAATAATTTTGCAAAGATGATTAGGGGAAAAAATCCAAAGGCAAGAATAGAAAAACTCTTAAGCTAGCTATAGGAAATATTTGGAAGATTTCTGCCAAAGGAAGTGTAATAATTATTGACTACAGTGGCTTCCAAACTTCTGCATCTCGTGTACAGTATTCAGTGTTTACTTATTATGAATCTGAAAACAACTATGCATAGTCACAATTCAAATTTGCAGAAAGAAGTTGTGTTTAACTTTCTTCAAGATAGAAATTGTATTAGCTTCTGTTCACTTAGGGACTCTTCGCAACTTAGAGTTTCCAGTGCACTTAGACTTTGCATCCAAGTGCGTTTTTCTGCACAATCAGCTTTTAGCCAGAACTTCAGAGCAACTTGAGATGCTTCCAACACATATTGAATTGTAACTGACCCAGACTCATTGACTGAGATAAGGGGTGAAGAAAGGAAGGCAGGCTACATTGCTTTTTTATATTTATTGAGCCTCAAACTCAAGGCCCGTGGGCCAGATCCGGCCCACAGAGTGCTTAGATCTGGCCCATGGGGCCACCCAGGAAACAGTGAAGGACCGGCCTGCAGTGCCTCTGCCAGCAAAAACGGAGCTCCATTTTCACAGGCAGAGGGCTGCAGGCCATTGCAGTCGAAAACAGAGTCCAAAAACAGAGCTCTCCCTGGTCTCGCCTTCCTCCACTGGAGACAATGGATCTGCCCATCCCTGCCCGGGCCACCACAGGTGCTCCCGACATGAGTGACATCGAGCTGGCCATGCCCACCTTGGCCACAGCCACCCTGGCCATGGCCACCCAGCCCTCCGAGGTCAAACACAACTCTGATGCGGCCCTCAATGAAATTGACATCTCTGCTATAGAGCTTTGGAACTGTGAGAACTTGAGAGACACATTGGATCAAATCAACTGAAGAGAAATTCCTGGGGAAATACAATTTAAAGTTGAAAGTACCTGTGATATTTTAACAAAATACTACATTTTAAAAAATCTGTTATTTTTTGCAGTATTACAAGCTTCGTGCTGTTAAAAACTGATGTGGCATTAAGTTGTCTATGCAGTAATAAAAATCCAAAGGCTGGTTCTTTTAAGTAAAAAACTTTGGAAAATAAAATCTGTTAAATTTAAAAGTAATTCATGAAAATGGAGTAGACTTTCTTTTTTTGCAAATGCATACCTGGAATATCATTGGGGAAGGGCAGCTGAAGGAAAGCAAACTGCAGAGAATGAGATTGGCCGCACTGAGGGTGTGTGTGTGTGTATGTATGTGTGTGTTCCTCCCAAAAGAAGAAATAATGCCTGTTTCACTATACGTGTGATGCAACCGGCAGGTCTTCTGTGAGTCAAGAATTTTTAAAAAATGCTACAAAGAATTAAAAATATAAAATTAAATTGCTCATTTCCTGCTTTTAGTCAAATCTGGCCATAATGGACTTCTTCCTGACATCTGGCTTTACCATTTGCCTTAAACTCAGACTAGTAAATCTGATGCTGGATCTACCACCAGCTTTGCTTTTCTTGTCATGCTTCAGGTGTGCTAATCTGTAAACCATAATCAACAAACCTCCATGGTTAGTGTTTAGAGAAGCTTAGTAGCTACAACATAGGAAGTATTCCTTCAGAAAGGTATTTCTAAAATTGAAAAAAAAAAAAAGGTTTCAAGAGAGTAACCAGGAAAAAAAGCTGAGAAGAAAGTTATTTTTTTGATTATCACATTACATATGATATGCATACACATCGCATATTTAAAGTACATTTTAAACCATTAAAAAAAAAATATTTTGAACAACAAAACAACAAATAAAATGTTATCAATTTTTAATAATGCTAAAATAATTACTCTAGGTTGAACACTATTATTTGCTCAGCAAGCATGTTTAAGATTAAATGGAGTAATTTCAGTTTTAATATTGTTTTGCTACTAAGGGCATTTTGCTGCCTGAATCAGAGTACAAATCCACTCCTTTGAAAGATATTCTGGTCAAATTGTTTTGCAGTCAAGCAGAAAATTAGACATGCCCACTCTGTAAGTATCTGCTACCTTTTGTCACATAAACTCAGCTGTCAGGCAACTGCCTGCTGGATGAGAATTTTGGCACTCCATACAATTTCCAATTAAGGCAACTTTATTTCACAGCAGAAAAAAATTAACTTGATGCAAAAAGAATCATTACTCAGTTTAACCCCACCGGCTGCGGTCAGGCCATTACATAAAATAACTTGGCTCCCAAGTTCTAAGCAACCCACTGAGGATACTGATGGTTTTCTCTAGATGGGGAGAACAAAATGAGAGGACAGTCTGCAGATTATCTCTGCTTCTCAGTTTCTGAGGGGAGAAGTGCTATAAAGAGACTGAAAATAATATTTTGGAAATGATCTAAGGATTGCAATTTTTTGGGGTGGGGAAGCAGTTATATAGAGTCTGCTCCCTATTTGCACCTTATCACAGGAATAATTCACTCTTTGACTCCAAATGGAAACCTTATACTGTATTACATTTGGAGGGAGAAGGCTTTGATTCTGGTCCCTATGGAACTCTATCTGTACCATCAGTACTGTGGTTGTTTTTTCAATATCATCTTGGAGCTGTTACATAAAAACACAATAGCTGAATTATGATTATATTTGAAGTCCTGTATTGTCTATGTTGTGGGAGACTCCTGACCTTCCTCTATATGAAAAGGCCATGGAAGGGTTTCATGGAACATTAAGTATATAACAATTTTTATTAAAAGCATGTAAATGTACATGAAGAACATTATTCAGTTCTGTGTCGGATTATTTAATGTGAACAACTTGAAATAGCTCAGAGTAAAGATGTGCCTCATTAAGCTTAATTGAGTGACTCACTCATATAATTCATAAATGTTTCTTGCTTTTTCTTTATATAATCTGCATTTCATCTATATTGTCATTAAAAGAATCTGTTTCCCCTTTCTGTCTTACATTTACAGCATTCTTATATTTATGTAAAAAACCAGAAAAGATCCAATAGTCTTTTTGATGTCTCATACAAAAGTTTTAGCTGTTTAGTTTTTTTTCTATCTATAGAAAGTTGCTGCATTACATAAAATCTTGTGTATCAATGAGTAACAACAGTAATCACACAGCAAGGGATCTGGGGCTCAATGAACCATAAAGATCCACAATTTCCTTTATTATGATAATACTGCACTCAATTCCGAATGTATATATAAATATTGCAAAAATGTGGGGTAAGATATTATAGAATATGTTGGCACTTTCTTGAGAATGTTATTGAGCTTAGTAGATCTTCCAGACAGATTTAGATCCAGTTCACAGAGTCAAATAGCCCTGCTTTTGCCTTCCATTGCACTAACAGTTTTCAGCAATTTTTAAATTGTAAACTTAATATGAATTACAGCATAATCTGTACTAAAGTGCCAGATATTATTCCTAATGCAACTGAATCACTCTTATCTCATATTTACTTTAATATTTAATACTGAAATAAAGATCTAGACAACGACAATGGCCCGGTTTACTCAACAATCTAAGAACAAAAACATCTTCAATAATTTTGGCATTGTATATTATATGAACTGGACCATTATATGTTAATGAGAAGAAAATTAACTGATTAATTCAAAATATGGCAAAGCAAATCATAGTGTGGAATAATATGTATGAATTTTATCATTTATTATAAGAATATATGAAGACCAGCAATGTTTCACAAGAGTATTTCTATTATTATTTCAGCACAGTGTCCTATCTTACATCATGTCAAATCAATTATTTAATATTATTAGGTCATTATATTCAAGCTGTATACAAACATTAATAAGGAACAGTGGATAAGACTCTAGTGTTTATGTAAGCTGAAGCAGATGTTAATTAACTGAGTAGCATTTAAAAGAAAATCTAAGTTAGTACAGGAGTACATTACAGTTAAAATAATTATCATTTCTATTGGTTAATAAATGACATAACATAAGAATTTAACTAGCAATGAAGAAACAAAATCACTTGGTTGAGACATTGTTCAGTGTCATAATACACTTTTGTTTGGTTTCTGGTTCAGACATATTGTGCAATGTCATAATACACTATGGTTTAGTTTAAGTTTAGTGTTAAATTCTAAACTCGGTTTTTGTCAGTTTATTGTGACTTATTGACAACCATGTCAGTCAACCCAGTCAATCGAAATAGATTAAATAAAGTTTAATTGTTCCCCAAAAATTGTATTTCTCGTATTATTAGTATAGAAAGGGTATCTTGTTAAAATTTATTTATTTATTTTATTTATTTTATTTAAATTTGTATACCGCCCTTCTCCTGGTGGACTCAGGGCGGTGCACAGCCAAGTAAAAAAATCCAATACAAAATTTAAAAAATTAAAAGAATTATACCCTTTGGCCGAAAATTAAGAACCTTAAAATTATCTGTTATCTGTACACTACTAGCTCACTTAATATGGGTACTGATGCTCACAAAAGTTTTAATATCTGTGGAAGAAGTCATGATGAGCATCACTTGTATAGGATACAAAATATTGATCTGGCTAGGAAAACAATGCATGCCTCCTTGAATCTGATGGAGATGGCAGAGGCAAGGAAATCTAGGTAGTTAGGCAGATTGATAATCAAAATGTAGTGGAATTTTAAAAAAAGGAACATGGAGGAAGGCAGAAGTTTGCTAAGAAATGTAAGATTTCTTAATGTCAGATTATCATTGCCCAAAAGACCCATGTAGCAGAAAAATGAATAATGAAGATGGGTCAGAACAGAGAAGTACTATACAGTTTTAAAAAATTGTCACTGGACATAGAGATAGATGATATAATTGGTAAGAAATGGACATTGCAATCCTGGAAACCTAAATTAGTATACCAGCAAAATACTGTACCGTAGATATATAGTAGTACATTTGGATTTCAATAAGGCATTTGACAAAGTAGACCACAGTCTACTTCTTGGTAAGCTAGAAAAATGGTTAGATAGCATCAGCACCATATAGATTTGTAGATGGCTGACAAACTGTACTCAATGTGTATTCTTTAACGGAACTACATCTACATGAGGGAAGGAAGCAGTGGAGTACCCCAAGCTCCTGTTTTAAGCCCAGTACTCTCCAATACAGTATTTTCATAAATGGTTTAGATGAGGGAGTAGAAGGGGAATTCATCAAATTTGCAGGTGACACCAAGCTGTTAAGAATAGCTAATGTCTCAGAAGATAGGTTCAAAATCCAGATGAATCTTTACAGATTTGAACACTGGGCCCTATCTAACAAAATGAAATTCAATCTAGAGAAAAGTAAGGTTTTACATGTAGACAAGAAAAGTCAAATGTACAAGTACAAATTAGATGATAGCAATAACTGCGAGAGGGATTTTGGAGTCATAGTGGATAATCACTTAAATATGAACCATCAGGGTGCTACAGCTGCCAAAAAAGCTAATGCAATTCTTAGCTACATTAACAGAGGGACAAAATCAAGATCAAATGATGTGTTAGTACTGCTTTATAAGGACTTGGTAAGACCACACTTACGATACTGCATCCAGGTTTGGTTGCCACAATATAAAAAAGATGTTGGAAAAAGTGCAGAGAAGAGCAACAAAGATGATCAGAGGGCTAGAGGCTAAAACGTAAAGAATGTGTAATCTAATAAAAAAAAAAGGAGTAGGGGAAACATGACAGCAGTGTTCCAACATTTAAAATGCTGACACAAAGAGGGAGGGGTGTGAATCTATTTTCTAAAATACCAGGAGGAGAAATTTTCTGATAGTTAGAACAATAAGCCAGTAGAACGCCATGCCATTAAAAGTTATGGGTGCTTCATCACTGAAAGCTTTCAAAAAGCTTTCAAGAGCCTTGATAGTACAGTGGTTTACGCACCCTGTTATTAACACAGCTGCCTGCAATTTACTGCTGGTTCGAATCTCTCCAAGGCTCAAGGTTGACTCAGCCTTCCATCCTTTCTAAGGTAGGTGAAATGAGGACCCAGTTTGTGGGGGCAATAAGCTGACTTTGTATAAATATACAAAAGTATGAAGGCTATTGCTTAACGCATTGTAAGCCGCCCTGAGTCTCCGGAGAAGGGCGGCATATAAATCAAATAAAAAAAAAATAAAAATAAAAAAAATAAATAATAATAAAAAAAAAGAGACTGGACAGCCATCTGTCTGAAATGGTATAGGGCAGTGTTGGCGAACCTTTTTGGCACTGAATGCCAAAATGAGAGTGAGCGTGTGTGCATGCACACCAGCCACCTGGTCTTCCAGTTTCTGGTGTGCATGTGTATGTGAAGACCAGGTGGCCAGTACACATGCATGCACCAGAAACCAGAACAGCATCCGCCAGGTACACATGCACGCCAGAAACTGGAAGACCAAGTGGCAGGTGTGCATCAGGGATGGGTTCCAAATTCCGTTGCTACCAGTTTGTGGGTGCACACATGCAGAAGTGTCTGGGCGGAGCCTACCACCGCCACTACCAGTTCACTTTGGACTAGAAAACCTCCAAGATCCCTTCCAACTCTGTTATTCTGTTAAACCTGAGTTAAAATTTCCAACAGGAAGGATGGAAAAGAAATTTGCCTTCAATATAATTCTGTGCATATTAATTCAACTGCAAACTCAGTTATTTCCTGGGAATTTACTATGTGAATGAGTAGTTTTTTTCCTAAATGGCAAATTTAGGTGAGATTGGCCCTTGTTGAAATTAGATTCTGATTCTAATTTCTGATTCAGATTTCTGATTCTTACATAGTCATGCATAGGATTATAATAATGCTATCATTTTGGATTAATCATTAAAGGGAAAAAAAATAAGTTATAACTTCAAAACTAGATTTTACAACAAAGTTTATAAACAGACCATGCTTTATAGGAGAAAAATGAGTTGGCTTCACAAAAAAGAGTTGGAGTGTAGTAGTAGACCTACTCCACTTTCATGCGCATACATAGCTGGATGGCTGCACCGAGACTGGAATGATGAAGACGGAGGGGAAATTTTATGTGTGACAGAGAGCACAGGATAGAAAGGAATGGGAAGGTCTCTATGTAAATGTGCCCCAGAGGGAATGCCCTGTTGTTTTCAAAAGGTTCTTCTAGCCTTTAGAACATTATATTAGTTACCCTCTTTTTCTGCTGCCATCAGGATCTCTAGTTGGTGAACCCTGCAGTATGGAAGATATTAATCCTGTTCATCTGCTTGCTCCAGCCAAGCTAGTGGATAATTAGCACCAGTTGCCAGCAGGAAAGCAGACGCCAAAGAAATCTTGTTGGACAGAATCTGTATAAGCTATTTTGGATGAGTAAAGATCTGCAAGGTTTGAGTACAAGCTATTCAGGAAGTATGTGGGGATATACAGGATAGCGCTGACCAGGAAATTCCTTACACCAGCTTTTCCTGATAGGTTAAAATTTTCATCATTCCTAGTCAGTACTCTCCTGATATTTGGAGGGCACAAGCTTCAAAAAGATGCACTAGCACCTCTATCCTGAGTACTGTAAACCCCAAATCAAGTCATCAGATGCCAGGTTGTTATTTCTTACTAGACAAATTTGGTTCAACATTCCTTGGAAACATAGCAAGAACTTCATTTTAGTGAAGTTCTAAACTTCTTTCACAGAGTAGAACTGTATTTTTTGAAATACGACTTTTTGCATGATCATCAGATACTCCTAAATATGAAGACAGATAGAAATTACCCTACACATCACAGTAGGAAGTGAAAGGGAAAAGCTCTGCTTTTGAGAAACTGATTAATAGAATAGTGCAACATGAAGAATAAGGTGAAAAACTAGGTTTTTTAAAAAATGAGTAATGTCTAGAGTGATTACAATTGTGAAACATTTCATTTTATTACTGTGATGTCATGCAAGTGGAGTCCACTTTCATTGAAGTTGAAGGAGTCCTACCCGATTCCCCAAAAATTTCCCCTTATTTTGATACCTGAAAAAAATACAGGACAGGTTAAATTAAAATGAAAGAAAGAACAGAATTGTAGCTCTTATTCTCCTTTATATTCCTATTGCTTAGCTTTGTGGTTCTCAGAATTTTGGACGAGTGGCATTGGTAGTGAAGACAATGGGCACAGGTCCAGGTTCCCACAGCTTGAGTGCCTCCTTCTTCACCCCAGCTGAGACAGTGGTCACATCTTTTTTCTTTGTAAATCTCCCATGGAACAAATACACTGGTAGAGGGAAGCTCTAGGAAAATGCGGTAGTGCAACCGCCCAGGCTCTTCTTGACCTCTCAGCAGCCTTCAATACCATCAAGCTATCCTTTGGAGATTAGGATTGAGCGGCAGAGTTCTGTGCTGGTTTATCTCCTTTCTCAAAGTCTGTTCCCAATCAATGTTGATAGGGAGTGAGAGCTCCAGCCCCAGGCCACTCCCTCACATCATACCACAAGGCTCGCAAATTTTTCTGCTTTCCACTCCTGGAGCTTCAAGATCCAGATCTCTGACATCTTTAGTTCTAGATGGAGTTGAAGTACCTAGTTCTGGCCCAGTTCACAACTTAGAGGTTCCTTGCACAGCTTTGGTTATCGCACCAACTGTAACCTTTCCTAGATCAGGACTCCTTGTGCTCAGTCACTTAAGTCCTAGTCATATGTCTTCTGAATTATCACAATGCGCTTTACATGGAGCTATCTTTGAAATGCATTTGGAAGCTTCAACTGGTACAAGGTGCAGCAGCATGAGCAGCCTTTGGGGCCCACAGAATGAACCATGATATATCACTGCTTCACAAGCTACATTGACTGCAGATTTGCTTCTGGGTGCAATTCAAGATATTGGTTATGACCTTTAAATCTCTTCATGACAGGTCCAGACCACTTTCTGAACCAATTCATCCCACTTGTGCTCTACTCATGCCAGCAGAGGAGACCTGCTTAGGATCCTGTCAGTCAAGGAACTCTGCTGGGATCTCATCATCAACTCTGACGGGATCCAGGAGAAGAGCCTTTTCTGGTATAGCACCAGCCCTCTGGAATATCCTACCTCCCTCATCCTCCAAGTTGCACTCATTCGCTTCATTTTCCAAAAATGTAGGAGTTCTGTAAAATGTGTTTTAAGAAAAAAAAAAGGGGGGGGATGTCTATCGATTCCATAAGAAATAGTGAAGGATGGAAAAAAGATAGGCTTGAGTCAAAATGGGTTAACTTGCCACGAGATAACTTGATGTAAGACAATTCAACAAATACAAAAGTTAAATTAATTTCAGTGGAACTTTGAACAACAATAATAAAATAAAGTCAATCTAGAAATACAAGAGTTACAATAATTTTGATGAAAAGGTGGTCACCAATAATAAAAGTAACTGAATGAAACTATTAATACATTGAATTGAATTGAATTGTCCCACAGTGAGTATTCCCATGGCAAATTGGCTGTAGCAAGTTGGCCATGGCAAGTTGTCCTAGACCTGGCTCAAGTTACTATCAACTTCTGGACAGATCTCGTGCATTTTTTATACCAATATGGAATTGTTACTTCAAGGATTTTTCCCCAATCTACAGCCATAGATTTTAAAGTAATAACCAGATCTGATTCTACTTAACTTTTTCAAGATCAGCCAAGGTTGGCTAGTGCAGAACCTGCTGTGAATGGAACAAAGAGGGAGCTGAGAAACAAATATATATATATATATATTTGTTCCATTTGAGAAAAGAGAAGAAATTATCTTTTCTTTTCAAATGGAGGGAGCAATCACTGTGTGTGAAAGGACAGACACAGTGGTGATATGTGTTTACACTGTAGACTGATTAAGATTTCTGATTGCCTTTTCTTCTGATGAAAATTGCAACTCCTGAAAGTTCCAATTCACATAGATAAGCCAAAGAAGAGGTCAAGCTTTTCCTTGGAGATGTCCATAGGCGGTGTTAGGAAAATGATAAAAAAAGAAACAAAAACCCACAACAGGAAGGTAATGGAAGGAGCAGGACCAATAACTATAGCAATTTTGATTGTGACGTGGCAGGAATTTATTGAGAGGCAACAGCATAGAATTGTAGAGATGTGGAGCTGGATCAGATCACAAAAATAGTTTAATCCAGCCTGCTATAATGTGTAGAAAAACTAAAGAGCCTTGGTGGTGCAGCAGACTAAAGCACTGTTAAGTAACACCAGCTGCCTGCAATTACTGCAAGTTCAAATCTCACCAGGCTCAAGGTTGATTCAGCCTTCCATCCTTTCGAGGTAGGTAAAATGAGGACCCGGTTTGTAGGGGCAATAAGCTGACTTTGTATGGGGGAGGGCGAAAGCCCTACTAAGCAGGTATATACAAAAGTATGAAGGCTATTGCTTAACACATTGTAAGCCGCCCTGAGTCTCTGGAAAAGGGTGGCATATAAATTGAACCAATAATAATAATAATAATAATAATAATAATAATAATAATAATAATAATAATAATAATAATATAATAAATAATAATAATAATATCATCCTCCGACGATACCTTAACAGTTCCTAGGTCCTTGGTTAGGACTCGAGCTGCTGAGCTATTAACCAGCCTCAAAGGCTGTGAATCTCACTAAAGATTAACCAATAATAATAATAATAATAATAATCCAACCATCTTGAGGGGTCGACCCATTTTCTTCTTAAAAGTCTCTAGAATTGGAAAACTGATGAATTCTGTAGGTAATGCTGCTTGTATAAGGAGATGACTGACTTATCCCAAGGAAGAGGTCAAATGTGTCATCAATCTTGAATCCCTTTGTGCCCACAAGAGTTCTAATTCCAGCCCATCTTTCTTTATCAACTGCCTATTAGCTTTGACTGTAAGTAGTTCAGATTCTTGTAGAGATCTATCATGGAATAAACTTGTACTCATTTAAGCAGCCTTGGTTCCTGGTTTTTTAAGCCTGATAGTTCCACTATTGTACAGCTCTTTTTGTCAGACGTTTTTCCTTATATTTAAATCAAATATGGGTAATTGTTGATACTAGTCTCTCCACAGTCTTCTTTTTTCAATGTGCATTTCCCAATTTTCTTCCATCTATCCTTACGAAGAATATCCCTGTATCATATTTGCTCCAATGTAGTGCTTCCAAGCTATGAATGTGTAGCCTGTATTTTTCCTCCCTAAATGGAGTATCTTATATTTCTATTAATTGAAAGGCATCTTGTCCTCTGAGCCCAATTTTCCAATCTGTCTTGATTAGATTGCAATTTTTTGTTTTCTTATATATTGCCAAACCTTCCAATTTTATGTGTCCTCCATAAATCTGATAAGCAACCTAGCAATCCCATTATACAGATCATCTGTAAAAATGTTGAATAATATTAACTCAAAGATAGACATGGCAGGAGCCCTTGGGTACAGCTCTTCAACTTAATGTAAAGCTATGAATGCCAAATTTCTGAATGCAGATAGCCAGCCTGTTGCAGATAACAACTGCCTTGAGTCTTCGGAGAAAGGCGACATACAAGTTGAACAAACAAACAAACAAATAAATAAATAAATAAACAATGCTTCAACCTGTGCCTCTCTAAGAACAAAATATTCTCATAGTGCTTTTGTTGCATTAGGAACTATCCAGCTGAAAACATGTAGGATGACCATTTCCTGTAAATTATATTGCTTCGAAAGGAAAAAGAAGAAGCTGTTTAATACATGCCCTTCCTCAAAAAATTCAAGGCAACATATATGCAAAGGTGGGGAATAGCTTTTATATTCCTACAACAATTATGTGAGAAGTTGAGCTAAGAGATATTGAGTGATCAAAGATCACCCAATGAGCTCCATAGTTAAGCAAAAACTTATATCTCCCCAGTCGCTCTCTAGACACAATAACAAACTGGTTCTGAGTTAAATAGAAGGAGCGAATTTTTAATATTCTTCTTTGCAACTGACTTTTTGCTACAACTTTTCCTGGCTGAACTACTATTCCTCTTTTAAGTGTCCCAGTTTCTTATTTCCAAAAGTATGAAACTCCAAAATGAAGCAGCTCAACAAGTGAAGTATCTAGAAACCGACCCTTTTGAGTGCTCTTCTTTTATAACCTGGAGGTTAGAATTACAAATTTCACTAGCCAAGATGGAGTATTTCCAGAGATTATTCAGTGAAAGGAAAGTTTAGGCTTTTCCTCCATATGTTGAATTTTCCCCTGAAAAATGTTCCCTTCCCACTTGAGGAAAACTTAATTTCAGAGCTGGTTGGGAATTAGACAAAGGACAATGTAAATTAACCACTGGAGAAAGCATTGTATGAAGAGAAGAATTATATATTTATTTTATTTCATTTCTATTCCTTTACTTCCGTACAAGTATTTTACCTCACTTTTTTTCTATCTAACCCTCTGTACAAAGTCTCAATATTCCCAGTGTGCATGGGGAATGATGGGAGTTGAAGCTCAACATATTTTCAAGCTGTATTATTTGCACATTGATGATAGATGATCTATTGGGGACTCCATGATATGTACAGTCTCTGGGGGCATTTTTTGTGGCAGACAGAAAGACAAAGGCAAAATCAGAGTTCAGGTACTCACTGGGTCCAATATGTCCTATGTGTTATATCCTTACAGCCTCCTCTCCCAACTGTGATTTTTTTTTCCAGTTGTCCTTGGATTAAACCCCCTGATCATTAACCATGTTCACAGGAAATGACAAGCACATTTTCATCTAATCTCATTTAATGGCTCTTGGCTGGATGGAGTATTCTATGGTTTTCTAAATTTTACCAACTTCTTCAATATTCAATGGCACAATTGTATTTAGTATGATTGAAGCATTCCAAAGATAATAGAGACAAATGAAATGACATTGGCTGCAGAAGGCACATGGTGAATGAAGGCATTCTCAGACAAACCCAAAACATACTTTTAGCTGAAAGCACTCAATCTCAATGTGAAAGATACATGAGCAAGGAATATGTAAAAGTTGCTATATATGTTGACACTGTAGCAAAGAAAGAAATTGCATGAATTTTATGTTACAATTTCATCTATCCCATTATTGACTATCTAGAGGTGCTGAATCGTTATTTCCCCAACTTTTAAAATCTGGGATTTGCAATCAAAACACATCTGGAGAATATTACATGAATGAAAGCTGGTTTAGAAGTTGACACTGAAAGTCAAACAAATCTGTCTATCTTGCTTTTGTTTTGTTCCTTTTTGAATTCCAAGGTTCTGCAAGGCAACTACAGTATACAGTTTTTTAGGATTATATTTCCTGCTGAATCAACTAGCAACACAATCAGTCAATCCATTAGGACAAAGGATTTCAACTTTTTGTTTGGGGGACATGTTTGAGAGGGCTGAAAACCACAGAGGCTAACCATTACAACATGGCAGCAGGTGGGGGAAGAATCAAAACACAGAATAATTAGCATTGAAAGAAAAATGTTGATTTATGAGGGAATATTACCTTGCTGAGAATTATTTTTGTCATTATTATTATTTCAACAATTTTCAGTCCCAGTGCCTAACTTTATTCCCACCCCATCACACAATACTGTAGAACATAAGGAGGCTCTGAAAGCCATGTGGAGCAGCAGTTGGTAAAAAGAACATTGATTTTTGAGTAACATTATTCAAGACCATAGTTGGAGATACCCTCATTCTTTATGGCCTATGATACAATAATAGACACATGTTGTCTTGTGGAGAACAGAAGCATTACTATTTCAACTCATTCATTGGTGATTATGTTCACAATCAACTATAAAGTTCCTGCATTTAAAAGTATGGTCCACTGTGGTTAGAGAATTGATATTAAATAAATGATACCAGTAATCAAGATGGCATTGAGTTTTCAGATGAAGGCCAATAAGGTAAAGAAATGGTTGCAACATTAAGCTACTAATTTTTAAAAAGAATTAGAAATTAAAATTCATATCTGATCTTTGCAAATATCAGATTTGGAATGACATTCTTAAAAGAGTAAGGATATCAGAATGATAAACTCTAACTCTTGAATGGCAAAATACTGGTAACAATACTGCTGTTTGTATTATAGAAATAGAGGTTTATCTGAAGCAATAAGAGAATATTATATCAGAAATTCCCAAAACAATTTAAATTCTAATTTGGCATTAGAGTAATTGCCCTAAAAGCTAGAATTCTACATTTATTGGATTAAAATTCTCATTATCATTAGACAAAACAGCTTCTCTTTTCTAAGACATCTGGATACCAATTTGGGAAGGGGATTTTGAAGCAAAGTATATTCTGAAATATCAATAATCATCATTCAGAGAAAGGAGAACAAAGAAAACAATGTAATCAGTTACAGAAAAAAAATCAATATAGCCTTCATTACTTACCGGCAAAGACATGTCGCTCTCATCCCGAAACTCAGGTAAAGTCTCCAGGCAAAAAATCACAATGGAGATAAGAATGACCATAACTGAAATGATTGCAATGATGCGGGCAGCCTGAGAGCTCTCTGGATGTTCAAAGAGCAGCCACACTTGTTTGAGGAATTCTCTCTCAGGCATGGGCTGGTCTTCTTCCTTGATGAATCCTTCATCATCACGAAATTTAGTGAGAGCTTCTTCACCGAGCTGATAGAATTTGAGTTCCTCCAAAAAAACATCAAGAGGTACATTGATTGGCCTTCGAAGCCGTCCTCCAGATTGGTAATAATACAGAATAGAGTCAAAGGAAGGCCTGTTGCGATCAAAGAAGTATTCATTACGCAATGGGTCGTAATATTTCAAACGCCGCAGAGGATCACCCAGTAAAGTATCGGGGAATTGCCTTAAGGTCTTTACTTGTGTCTCAAATCGTAGGCCAGAAACATTTATCACCACCCGCTCACAACAGTCCTTGTGGGAATGTCCCGCACAGTGGACAATGGGCTCACTTTCCCCTGCAGTCAGTGGCAATAGCTTCTCCATGGTAGAGCTGGCAGCTACAGAGAGCTTGAAATGATGTAGGTGGTCATGATTCAAAGTTCACCCAAATGCTGAGGCCTTCTCCAGAGAACTCCCAGTTCAGATATTCTATCCTGTATCCTTTCCAATATTCACACTATTCTTTCCAATATTCACACTATTTGTATCTCAGCTGGCATCTTTTCTTCTAATTCTCCTTCATCTATTTTGACTCATTCACTTTCTGCTTTAAACATATCTGCTCTAGTTTCTAATTTACTTCTCTCCTCCCCCTCCTTTTGCTATATTATTTCCTTAGTTCATGCCATCTCCTTTCTTTTCCTGCCTTTCTTTTAAAGCTGAGTCTTTAACCCTGGATAATCATTCTATCATCTCGACACTACTCTCAAAATTGCTTTGGTATTTCCAAAGGGGTTATAGCCACAACTTAGATTCCCCCTCCCCAACTGTCCTTCTCTATGTCCCCTTTCTGAGAACACCCCTGTCTTCCAGTGCCAGCGTCAAGGTTTCTGCCTGTAAACACTTTCCCTAGACCTAGGGATATCAGGTTGCCCCAGGACGTTACAGACTCTTAGCCCCCTTGCCAAAATCTCAGCACCGCCTCCAACTCCATGCCTAAAAGCAATCCCAACAGCACTCTGATCAGAAGAGGAAAGAGCTAAAAATAACTGAGAGTGACATAGGGGCAGGCAGAATGCCCAGGGAAGAGAAAAAGGTGGGCAGGACACCTTCAGGAGAATACAGAAGACTGCCAGTGAGAACTTTTATGCTCCCCTATAAAGAGAAGTAGTGCTTGAACCTGGACATCCCAGTCTTTCAAAGGAGGCTAGGGTCTCATGAATAATATACAAGAGTAAGCAAAGATTGAATGCGGACTCAAATGATACTCTGAATCATAAATTAGAGTTGAGAAGATGACAAACTAAAGCAAATTTAGGCTCTATCCTTTCCAGAAACTATCGTCCTTTCTGAGTTGTGGTTTCAAGTCTTGAGAGATCAGAGGCAACACAAATGTTCCTCCCGTCCACTGTATTGCTTAACAAGATTCCTTGTATTATCTAAACTTATATTTGTTCCTTCTTATCTGTCTTCATTGTCATATTTTTCTTTGGATTTTCCCTTTCTTCAATGCTAAACATCTTACAAAAACCTGATTCTGTTGTGTTCTCACCTCCCCCCATATTAAGTATGCCTTATACACAGGCTGTATAACTAAGGCAATACAGTACAGTATGCTGTTTACATACATCAGAGAAAATTTAGGAAAAATAAATACAAAATAAGCAAACATATATTTCACAGTACTGATATAGTCATCTATTGTTCAGCCTGCTGTTCGAGTACTGACTTGAATGTGAGTAATATCAAGGTGTTTACTTTCCTTTTTTATACTTCTCTAATTTTAAATTGGATTTTGACAGAGTAGCTTTTCAAGAAATTATTTCCTGAAATAGAGGGTTGCTCTTGAATATGCTTTTAGATAAAGGATTTCCCCTGCAGGACATGTAACAACTGTGCTCAGAATTGTTTTTGCTTCCTTTAGATATTTAACTGGTCTCTTCTTTGACCTGCTTTAAGATCTGATCAAAAACACATTTCTCTTGCTTTTCTTTCAGGATGTTCTCTTTGGTTCCTTTGATCATCGTCTTCCTGTGCTAGCATGATAATTGCATCTTTGGCTTTCCATTTAGCTTATTACAAAGTTGGCCCCAAACTTCTAACATCTCCCTTTTTCTCTCAAATTTGTTTGACTATAAAAACATACATGGCGTCTGTTCACATTTGTTCACATTATCCAATATAATTTTACATTATTTTATCATTAAGATGTAGCAACCTGATATATACTTCAAGTATTTTTTTCCTCATTCTAAAATGTTCTATAATATTAAAAAGAAAGCCTCCCACCCTCCAAAAGATATAAAGCAAAGCCTTATGTTTTGAATTGAAAAGAGAGTTTATGGAACCAGATTATGAATCAGATCATTTTCTTGATTTGATCTATGTGAACATCTATTTCTCCATTTAAAGTATTTTGTATTTTTAAAAAAGATTTAGCTCCTTTCTCTAATCTCATGCCTTCTACTCTTTATGTGTCTGGGATTCAAGATTCTTTGTTCTAACCCGGGAGAAAAAGAGGGGGGGGGGGAAGAGAAAGAGAGATGAGAAAATGATGGAGGGAGAAATTAAAGAGAGGGGAAAGAGAGAAACAAATGAGAGAGAGAGAGAGAAGAATGGGAAGAGGGAGAGAGAAATGAGAGAGCGCTGGAGGGAGAGAATGAGAGAGGAAAAAGAGGAAAACATGAGAGAGATAAGGGGAGAGAAAGAAAAGAGAAAGAAAGAGGGGGGAGAGGGAAAGGAAAAAGAGAGAAAAACAAATGAGAGGAAGAGAAAGAGAAATGAGAGAGAAAAGGGAAGAGAAAGAGAGAGAGAAATGAGAAAATGATGGAGGGAGAATGAGAGAGAAGAAAAAGAGAAAGAAACAATTGAGAGGGAGAGAAAAATGAGAGCGAGCTGGAGGGAGAGGATGAGAGAGAGGGAAAAGGGAAACAAATGAGAGAGAAGGGGAGAGAAAGGAAGAAAAAGAAAGAAAAGAAAGAAAGAAGAGAGGGAGAGGGAGAGGAAAAAGAGAGAAAAACAGAAATGGGGAGGGAGGGAGAGAGAGAGAGACCCATTTCCCACAGAAAACACCAGGAGCCACAAAACCTGGGTAGGCGTGGCTGGGGGGGTGTCATGTGACAAGATGGGAGTGCTGTTGAATTGGCCACACCCACCCAGGTTTTTTGGCTCCCAGTGTTTTCTGTGGGAAATGGGTCCAAATGGCTTTGAGTGTTTAAGGTTGCAGACCGCTGTTCTAGCCCATCTTTTTCACATTGATTTGGAACAAAAGGCCAAACTAGGTTTAATGATATTGTGCTAGTATTCCACAGATAAGAAATGTGCAGCTTATTTTCCTGTAGGGTCAGGAACTAAGACTAGTCTACCATAACTGATCTTCTGAACAACTGCTAAGTGCCATCTGGTATTTATCCAGAATTTTGCAGTCCATGTATGGTAGTTCTTGGCTTTTGAGTTGTGTGCTAGAGGTCATACTCCATAACATTGTCAGGATCTGGATAAAAACTTTAAATTAACTAATTACAACTAATTAAGCAGAGCTTATATATTTTTTATTTGTTGGATGATTTTATGAAATAAATTAAAGAAGCAACAGACAATGGTGTATTTTTCCACTCAGACTCCTAAGATATATTAGCAAAAACAATTTTCTATCAACTTACAGTAGACTGGCAAAGATATGCAAAAATTCAGAGAACGGTATGCCGTAAGCATTCAGTGGAAATCTTTTCACCATTACTAATCATAAAGACAAAAATAAATATCTCAGAAAACTTATATTTGGAGTAGAGTTTAAAAATTATTGCCCTAGCTAATTTTAAGAGGCCCAATATTACTAAAATATTTCATTCTGCTTACTGTATTACAGAAGCTAAAAGAAAAAGTTAGTTGAGACCAAATCTGTAGCCAGAAAATGTACGGGCAGATGACCTTCGTGCAAATGGAACAGCACTCTGTGTGTGTGTGTGTGTGTGTGTGTGTGTGTGTGTTTTGTGTGAGTGTATTTTAGGTGATGCTGTTCCATTTGAACGTAAGGCCCTGCTTTAGATTTTTTTTTTCAATTTGTACATATTAACACACACGTATAGGTGTTTATGTGAGATTGTGCACATGTGTATATGCTTGTGTCTTTCAAATTGAAAAAAATTGAAAAAAATGGAGTAAATTAAAAATAAATTGGCTCAATACACCTTTAGTCTCCATGCATGAATGTCTATGGAATGAAAGCTTGGATGTTTGAAATTTCGCAGAGGCCTTTTGAGATTGACCTGACTTCATGATCCTGCTTTGTGTAACTGCTTGACACCATCACCAATCTTCCAAGGAAATGCCTTTACCTGGTGTTTCCCCCATTAATGTGAAAGAATAGGATTTCCACAACCTTAACAGTACTGGTAAATAAGGAAGATGATAAAGAAATGAAACCTGTGCAATCAGATTTTTTTAAAAAGGAAAAGAGAAAATCTCAAATTACTTTTTCAGAATTTTTATTTTATTTTAAATATTTAGTAGTAATAGTTGTAAGAAAATATTTGATGGTAAAAGTGAGAATTTAGTATACACAAGTTCAAATCATCAGTTTATAAGAATACTACAAAGGAGGACTTCCGGTTTCCCTCCCTTCGGCGACGACGGTGCCTTTTGAAGCACCGCCAGCCCAGCCGCTTGTAGAGCCGCTTCGCGATCGAGAAGCGGCTTGAAAACTTCAAAATCCTTAGGATTCTTGGAGGAGAGGCAGCAGGACACAGGTCGAGCCCCTGCAACCCCCCAGGGAATTGTTTCTGGGGAGGAAACAGGAGTGGCTCCCTCCCAACCTGCTGAGACTCCGGGCGGCGTGGGACGATTCTGCTTTTGCAGAACAAGCCGGCTGCAGGAAGCATTAAAAGAGAAAGGAAATAAACTAAACAAGCAGCGGAAATCCACCTGAACCCTGAAACTCGGAATTGCAAGTATTAGCGCTTTGCTGATTTCTTAACTTGAGAAAAAAAAATGCGAATGAGTGAGTGACTTGAAAAAATATGGCGCTCAGCATTAGAGTGAACGAGCTAGCGAGTGTGGATTGGTGAAGTCATCTTGCTTTGTTACAAAGTTATTAAGTTGCTATAAAGTTGCTTCGTTTGTAACAACAGAAACAAGAGAAAAATTTCTCCCTTTTTAATACTTGACTTTGCATCACCTCAGTTTTGATTTGATTAAATCTGGGGGACTTTTTCAGAAGTCTTTGTGGAGGTGGGAGAGGAAAAGGAACTTCCCTCTTCAGAAAAACCAGCATACATGGCAGGATGGCCTCAAAGAAGCAGGAAGGGAAGGCACCAGGGGGGGGGATCCCCCACACGTAAACATGAAACGCAGATTCCTCCTGCTCAACAGTTACAAATTCAGAAAAAAGATTTTGATATGGGAGATTTAAAAGAATTTATTTCAAAAATTTTGGATGATAAATTTCAAAAATCCCAACAGGAAATAGATGATAAACTTCAAAAGTCTCAACAGGAAATTATGCAGGAAATTAAACAGAATCAAAAAAGGGTGACCAAAAAATATCAGATGTGGCGTCTGGCCTGGCAGAATTTATTATTAAAGTTGATTCAAAAGTGGATGAATTTAAATCAGAAGTCAATGTTAAGATGAAAGATAAAGATCACAAATTTTTTGATGTTGATGATAAAATGCAGAGAGTTGAAAATGAAATTGTTATGATGCAATTCAGGGCAATGGAATTCGCTATACGGCTTCAAGGAATTAGAGAAGAGGACAGACAGGATTTGAGACAGGTCTGTGCTGAGGCTTTGGCTTTGATTCTAAAAATTAATCTTGATATGGTTTTTTACAAAATAGACAAAATTTACAGAGTGAATTCCTGGGTGGCCAGACAAAGACAATTGCCTAGAGATGTGGTCATATATTTTACGGATAGAGCAATAAGAAATGATATCCTGCAAAAATCTTTTCATACCTCTGTGCAAGTAGGGGGTTCGCAAATTACAGTCTACAAAGAGTTACCACCTAAAATGCTGAAAACCAGAAAAGACTTTGGCTTTCTTGTTAAAGAATTGCAACACCAACAGATACCATTTCGGTGGGATGCTCCAACTGGTATAATTCTGAGATATAAGGGAGAAAGATATCGTTTGAATACTGTGGAGAAGGCGGAGCATTTTTACACTACCATCTTTAAAGAAAGAACACCATCTCCACGTACATCTACAGTTTTGGAGATTAAGGAGAGTGATAAGAAGCAACTTCAACAAGAATCGCAAGAACAGTCTAAGCAGGAATCAGAGGAAATGAAGGGCGCTGAAGGAGGTTTTTTGGATGAGCCTTTGTTGGAATCTTCTCCAATTCTGGACCTGGTCTGGATGGCTGAAGTTAAGGATCAGCGTATAACCCGAGCAAAATCCAAGCAACTCAAAGAAAAACAACAACAGGAAAGACAAGAGAAAAAGGGAGCTAAGAGTACTACACAAGAGACTGGAGACATGGGGAATGCAGGATCGAAGATTCCGGGAGACATCCGGTTATTCTGCTCTTTGCTCCAGAAAGATAATGATGATGATTAAATGTTTATCTTGGAATGTGAATGGGTTGAATTCAGCACAAAAAAGGAAGAAATTATTTGCATATTTGAGACAATTTAATAATGACATAATTTGTTTACAAGAAACGCATATTACAGTTCAAGATCAAAATTATTTGAAAAATTCCAAATTAGGAACACACTTTATATCTTCAACTAACCAAAAAAAGAATAGTGTGGTTATTTATGTAAATAAAAAATTAACAGCCAAAGTTATAGAAGCAGATCAAGATGGTAGGTTTGTAGCAATTGAACTACTTACAGCAAATGGCCAAATTCTTTTGATTGGAATTTATGCTCCCAATCAACAACAGGACCACTTCTACAAAATGTTACATACTAAAATACTACAATGGGATTACAGATCTATTTTAATTATGGGAGACTGGAATGGAGTAATTGATTCTAAATTAGATAAAAAGAGTTTGGCGAAGTCAAGGATTAGACTACCACAGACTTTTTTTGATATGAAAGAAGATTTGGAAATAAAAGATATTTGGAGAATACATAATCCAAAAGAATTGGACTATACTTTTTTTCTGATAGACATAGATCCTTCTCTAGGATTGTTGTCAGATGATTTACTTGTCAGGACAAAAAGAACAAAGATTTTACCAAGAACTTTGACTGACCATAGCCCAGTATGGATAGAAATTGAGATAAGTAAGACTGAGAGACGCTCTTGGAGATTAAATGAAAACTTGTTCAGATATGAAAAAAATATAATAGAACTTAAAAAGTACTTGAAAGAGTTTTTTGAAATGAATTTGAATAAAGGCACCCCAATGGAAATTGTGTGGGATGCAAGCAAGGCTTATATGAGAGGGGTGCTTATTTATATGAACTCTAAACACAGATTGATTCGACAAAAGAAAAGACTTGAATTGGAAGCAGAAATAAAGAATAAAGAACAGTTACTTATTAAAAATCCAACAGATGAAAGAATACGTGGTGTTATAAAACTTTTGAAAGATCAATTCCAAATGCTTATGGCGGAACAAGTTGCAACAAATTTACAATATGCGAAGCACAATACATTCTGTAATGCCAATAAACCAGGCAGATGGTTGACCTATACACTGAGGAAAAAACAGAGTATACGGACTATTGATAGTATCGATATTGGAGGGAAAGAAATTTTTCAACAAAAATTAATTAAAGAAGCTTTTGTGGACTACTACACTAAATTATATGCTAAAGATGAGGTGCAGAATGGACTTATAGAAAAATACTTAGATAATAAAAGAGTTATAAAAATTACTGACCAACAAAAGGAAAGAATGAATTATCCTATAACAGAGGAGGAGATAATAGTAGCAATCAAACAACTAAAAACAGCGAAAGCCCCTGGAACGGATGGTCTGACTGCAGTGTATTATAAAACTTTGCAAGCAGAAATGGTGGAACAACTCAGAGACTTATTTTGTAATATACAACAAAGGGGAAAAATACCCCCATCATGGACAACAGCTTATATTTCTTTGATACCAAAAGAGCAAACAGGTCCTAAAAAACCGGAGAATTACAGACCAATATCTCTTCTGAATACGGATTATAAAATTTATGCCAAAGTATTAGCCAACAGGTTGATGCCAGTAATTCAAAAGGTGATTCATGATGATCAAGCGGGATTTATCGAGGGTAGATACATGAAGGACAATGTAAGGCAAGTAATAGATTTATTGGAATATCTTGAGAAGAATAAACAGATCCCTGCAGTGCTGGTTTTCTTGGATGCAGAGAAGGCCTTTGATAGAGTGGATTGGAATTTTCTATTAAAGACTTTAAAAAAGATGGACTTTGGGGACCAATTTATACAGGCGGTCTCAGCAATTTATCAAGAGCAAAAGGCACAGATTATTATCAATGGAAGTTTGACAACAGAGTTTAAAATTGAAAAAGGAACAAGACAGGGATGTCCGCTGTCCCCACTTCTATTTATTTTAACATTAGAAGTCTTGTTAAATACAATACGGGACTCTAATATCTTGAAAGGTATAATGATAAGGCAAGAGGACTACAGAATAAAGGCATTCGCAGATGATCTGGTTGTTACCCTAACACATCCAATGGAATCAATATTCCAGATGAAGGACATTATACAAGACTATGGTAAAGTTTCAGGTTTTAGACTGAATCAGAAAAAAACAAAGATGATAGTCAAAAATATGACTCAAGATCGTAAACATGAGCTTGAAAGAAGGGCAGGTTTTGAGATTGTACCAAAGGTAAAATATCTAGGAGTTCAGGTTGCAGAATCAAACACAAAATTGTTTCAAAATAACTATGAGGTGTTGTGGCGAGAGGTGCAGAAAGATATGGAGACTTGGAAAAAACTGCAGCTGTCACTATTTGGAAGAATAGCAGCAATTAAGATGAATATTTTGCCAAGATTTCTTTTTTTGTTTCAAATGATTCCGGTGCTTAATAGTGATAAACAATTGAAATTGTGGCAAACTGGAGTGAATAAGTTTGTCTGGAACGAGAAAAAGCCGAGAGTGAAAATGAAAATTATGCAAGATGTTCCAGAAAGGGGAGGTCTTAAACTTCCAAACCTACAGTTATATTATGATGCAGCAGCTTTGACCTTAACAAGTGATTGGTTTGGAGGAAAAAAGACTGGAATATTGAATGCAGAAAGTTTTGATTTGGAATTTGGATGGCATGCCTACTTATTTTATGATAACAAAGTGGATAAAGTATTTAAAAGCCATATACTTAGAGATTCTTTGATGAGAGTTTGGAAGAAGCACCGATTCAGATGGGATTATAAAATACCATTATGGCTGGATCTTGGTCATACTTTGTGGAATACAAATATAATGTCACTCGGGGGGGTTTTATACAAAGAGGTTCTTTTTACAGATGCGGGCAGATGGCAGCTGAAGACATTACAGACATTGTTGGCTGAAGGGATTAATTTAACTTGGTTACAATATAATCAATTGCAATTGAGATGGAAAGAGGACCAAAAAACTGGTATTATGATGCATGAGGAAGAATTGGTTAGACATATAAAAGAGAAAGGTCCAATGCATATTAAAAGACTTTATAATGTTTTGTTAGAAAGGGATTCAGAAACTGAATTAGTTAAAGATTGTATGATTAAGTGGGCACAAAATTTTGGGGAACCAGTGATGTTGGAAACATGGGAAAAAATTTGGGTTCAGAATGTTAAATTTAGTCGCAGAATTTGAGGGAAAATTTTTATAAAATGTTTTATAGATGGCATTTAGACCCCAAAAAATTGTCGTGTATGTACCCTAATGTTCAGCCTAAATGTTGGAGATGTGATTGTTTAGATGCTACATATTATCATGTTTGGTGGACATGTAGGAAAGTCAAGGCTTTTTGGATAAAAATTTGGTGGGTCATGCAGAATGTTTTGAAGAAAAAAATTCAATTTTCTCCACAATTGTTTTTATTGGGTATAGTTAAGGGTTTTACATTGGGTGAAACAAAATTGATATTGTACATGATAACAGCAGCAAATCTGTAGCCAGAAAATGTACGGGCAGATGACCTTCGTGCAAATGGAACAGCACTCTGTGTGTGTGTGTGTGTGTGTGTGTGTGTGTGTGTGTGTTTTGTGTGAGTGTATTTTAGGTGATGCTGTTCCATTTGAACGTAAGGCCCTGCTTTAGATTTTTTTTTTCAATTTGTACATATTAACACACACGTATAGGTGTTTATGTGAGATTGTGCACATGTGTATATGCTTGTGTCTTTCAAATTGAAAAAAATTGAAAAAAATGGAGTAAATTAAAAATAAATTGGCTCAATACACCTTTAGTCTCCATGCATGAATGTCTATGGAATGAAAGCTTGGATGTTTGAAATTTCGCAGAGGCCTTTTGAGATTGACCTGACTTCATGATCCTGCTTTGTGTAACTGCTTGACACCATCACCAATCTTCCAAGGAAATGCCTTTACCTGGTGTTTCCCCCATTAATGTGAAAGAATAGGATTTCCACAACCTTAACAGTACTGGTAAATAAGGAAGATGATAAAGAAATGAAACCTGTGCAATCAGATTTTTTTAAAAAGGAAAAGAGAAAATCTCAAATTACTTTTTCAGAATTTTTATTTTATTTTAAATATTTAGTAGTAATAGTTGTAAGAAAATATTTGATGGTAAAAGTGAGAATTTAGTATACACAAGTTCAAATCATCAGTTTATAAGAATACTACAAAGGATAAGATAAGGTTCAGGGCAAGTTACAACAATGTTGTCAGAAAAGATAGAAAAAGTCAACATGATGATTGTAGCAATGTGACTAACACACAGTCCCTTTATATGCAGATGTAGAAAAGGGATAGGACTTTGATCATGCTGTTACCACCCCCTTGATCTTTTTGTTACCCCAACAGCGACTGCTAGACCTCAAAATGATAAAGCTCCTTCTTAAGTTAACTCCTTAAAGTTAACTTTGATGTAAAATAAGTGCCAAGTTCCAGAAAAAAACCTAACAATTTAGTCAGCATGCACAAAGACTGTAAATATCGGAAACAATATAGCATTAATTAGCAGGCACAGAAAATTAAGCTTAGCACTGCTCTTTGCTATTTTTTCTATTTTACTAAAGAACAGACAGCCTTTGAATCAGAGGTGCTTTTACCAATTTTGTTACCTGAAAACTCTTGCATCCTGCAAATTCAATCTTAATCTGAGGCCGAGCAAAAATATTAAATCCTAAATTTTCCATCTTCTCATCCAGTAATTTCTATCTGGTTTTAAAAGAAAAGCCCCTTTTTCTCCAAGAGAAAGTAAGTTAGGGAAATCTCCTTGCTGTTTTTCTTCTGCTTGAGACTGAGAGAAATTGCTGGAAGCTTGAGTCACAATAGGTATGCTTCAGTTATGGAATTATATTCAGAAATGTTTATAGTTAATTAGATATCAATTTACTCAGGACATTTCCTCTGAATGGGGAAAAACCTCTCCTCTTTAGACACCTGGGCCTTTTCCAACTTTTTGCTTCCAATGTGAGAATTTAATGAAAAAATATTTCTCCAATGAAAGACCATAGAGCAACAGAAATGGGGCGTTGGTCCTACTTGAGATGCTCCTTCTCATAGTAGGAGAACATTATCCACTAATGGGTTGTAACTCTGCTTCTCTGTCTGGAGACCAAGTCATCTTTTTTCGGCCATACCTCTTCTGACTGGTTTCTTCCCAGTTCGATGAAGGCGTAGCGATGATGAGACTTGTGTCCTAATGAGACTTGTATCCTGTGAAAATAGAAGCCCCTACCGGACTATGGACCGTCAGATGTTCACTAGGGTGGGACTGGAAAATCTTCCCCTACTATGAGAAGGAGCATCTCAGGTAGGACCAACACCCCTTTTCCATAGTGGAGGGAAAGATTATCCAGGAATGGGATTTACCAAAGCTGGTCTGTCTTGCGGTTGGGAAGCAGTCTGGTCTCTAGTCCCTAGCTCCATGTGGACCCTCTGAAGGACCCAATGGCCAAAGGCCACTTCCGCTGAAGCATATGTGTCCAACTTGTAATGATGGATGAATGGAGATGGAGAGGACCAGTTTGCTGCTCGACAGACCTCTATAGAGGCCTGTGTCGCCTGTGCCGCTGTCGGGGCCGTGCTTCTAGTGGAGTGGGCCATGATATTCCGAGGCTTCAGAAGAGCCTGGAGCTCATAGGCCGTGCTGATACACGTCCAGATCCACCGTCCCACTGTGGATGAGCTGATCTTGCTGCCCATAGAAGAAGGCTGGAAAGAAAGAAAGAGGGACTCCGTCCTCTGAAAGGAGGAGTTCCTTTTGATGTAAACTCAGAGAGCCCTCCGGACATCCAAGGTGTGCCACTTCTGTTCAAGGGCATGAGTAGGCCCCGGACAGAGGTTGGGCAGTATGATCTCCTGAGTCTGATGGAACCAGGAGTTTACCTTGGGGATGAAGGAGGGATCCAGTTGTAGAACCACCCTGTTGGGTGAAAGATGCATAAGTCCTCCCTCACTGAGAGCGCCGCAAGGTCCGATATCCTTCTGGCTGAAGTGGTGGTCATGAGGAATGTCACCTTGTAAGTCAGCGCAAGCTTGCAGTTCTCAAGGGTTTGAAGGGACTTCCTGTGAGAGTGTGCAACACCTTTGACAGGTCCCAGGTAGGGTACCTGTGTACTACTGGTGGTTTTGAGTTTGTTGTGCCCGAGTAATCGATGGACCACGTGATGTTGGGAAAGGGGTTCTCTCACTCCATACGACAGGACTGAAGACAGGGCCGCTACCTGCCTGCAGATGGTGTTGGACATCAAACCATTGTCCAGTTCATCCTGGAGAAACTCCAGGATTTGAGCCACTGACCCCGAATAAAGGTCAATGTCTTTTTGAGAGCACCAGCTGCAAAAGGTAATCCAGGTTGAATTGTAAATCCTGTCAGTGGAAGGCCTCCTAGAAACCTTTATTGTTCTGATTACCCTGGAGGAGAAATTGTCCTGACTTAGGACTCTCCATTCAAATGGTCAACTGAAGCCACTGCGGGTCTGGATGTACCAAGACCCCCTGGCTGAAGGAGATCATGTCCTGAGGTATCCTCCAGGGTTGCGCCACCAACAGGCTCATCAGATCGGCGAACCATGGTCTCCTGGGCCAATAAGGGAGGGGCCAGTAAAATTATCTGGACCTTCTCCTCCAGAACCTTCCTGACTATTCCCAGAATTAGAGGAAGTGAAGGAAAGGCATAAAGGAGACCCTGAGGCCATGGACTGCAGAGGGTGTCTATCCCTTCTGCCCCTGGTGCTGGGTACCTGGAAAAAAACCTGGGCAGCTGGCTGTTGTCTGGGATGGCAAAGAGGTCCAGAACTATCAGTTCCAGGAACAATGATGGGTGCAGGTGCCACTCTGACTGGTCCACGGGGGTCCAGCTGAGCCAATCCTCCTGCACGTTGCTCACCCGAGATATGATCTGCCCTGAGGGACAGAAGATGTCTTTCTGCCCATAGGCCCAGTGATTCTGCCTCCTGCATGAGGGACTGGGAGGGGGTACCCCCGATGGTTTATGTGGTCTTTGCAGATACATTGTCTGTCAAGATTAGGATGTGATGTCCAGCTACAAAATCTTGGAATTTCTTTAGCGCTAAATGCACGGCCCTTAACTCTATCCAATTGATGTTGTGGGTCAAGTCCGATTGAGTCCACTGGCTCCGAGCTATCAACGTCTGGAAATGGCCCCCCCATCCAAGAAGACTGGCATCTGTCATGATAGTAAGTCATCTGGGCGTCCTGAATGAACATCCCCTGGCGATGGCCTGCAACATTCACCATCTGAGTGACAGCAGTACCTATTGAGGAAGCCGGACTCTGATTGGCAAGTGGCTCCTGCCAGACCTCTGATAAGGCAGAAGAAACCACTGGAGAGCCCTGGTGTGAGACAAGCCCATGGTACAATTGCTATGCATGATACCATCTTTCCCAGGAGCTGTGAAAGGAGAGCCAGGGTGGCTACTCCTTCGTCCAGAATGTGCCCTGCCAATGCCTGCAGACTGGGCTGCCTTTCCGGGAAAAGATATACCATGCACGCCGAAGAGTCAATGACTGCCCCCAAGTAAAGCAATTTGGTGGTGGGTGAAAAATGGCTCTTCTCATCATTAATCGAGAAGTCATGTTCCTAAAGCACCTGAATGGTTACTCTCAGGTCCTCCCTAGCCTGAGATTTAGAAGAAGACTGAATTAAAATGTATCCAGGTAAGCCTGCATCCGGAGTAGCAATGCCCTAAGACAGGCCATGAAGGCTGCCAATAGTTTGGTAAATGTCCGGGGCAATGACCAAAGGCCGAATGGCGTGGCCTTATATTGAAAATGTCTGTTGGCATAGCAGAAACAAAGAAAACATTGGTGTTCTGGCAAGATAGGAATGTGTAAGTAAGCCTCTGTTAGGTCAATAGCGGTCAGGGAGTTGCCCTCCCGAATACCCTGCAGAATAGAACTGAGCGAGTGTATTTTAAAGCACTTGTACGTGATATATTTGTTCAGTCTCTTGGGATCCAGGATAAGCCTTAAGCCCCCGAGCTCTTTGGGACCATGAATATGATAGAATAAAATCCCTGCCCTTGCTGCTCATGAGGGACCGGTTGAATGGCCTGAATGACCAGCAGATCCTGAATAGCTGACTCCATCAGTCCCCATTTAGTCGTGTCCCCAGACACAGGGCATCTTATGAAGAAACTCAGGGGAGGGGCCACAAACTCAAGAGACAGATCGAATCTCACGGTATTAATAACCCAAGCATTAGATGACGTGGTCTCCCATTGTTGGGCAAAAAGACCTAAGTGCCCCCAGTGGGAGTGTCAGTCCTATCCTTAGCGGGACCGATGAAAGGGGTGACCTCCTGATCCACGAAAGGAGCGCTTATCTTGCTGCTGTTGTCTATTCCTAAAGTCAGACCTGTCTGTTGCCTTCCTTGTCTGCCCAGAAATGGCTTCTGGGGTTGGTTGAACTCCAACCTTACCTCTGAGGCCCGAAAGGATTGCTTCTGGGAGGTAAGGCAAGTAACGACATTCACCACAACAAAATAAGGGGGGCATGGTCTTGCCCCTGTCCTTAGTATCTACTAGGACAGGGTCCAGAGCTTCTCCAAAGAGATTAGAGCCCTTGAATGGAGCGGATGCCAGTTTCCATTTACTCTTGACGTCCGCCTGCCAATGGAAAAGCCATAACAGGCGACGAGCCGTTACAGAGGAAGCAATTGAGTGTGACGCATATTTTGCTGCATTTAGGGTAGCATCTGATGTAAACTCGGTGGCAGCTATTAACTTGTTAAGATCCTGATGGGATCACGCATCCTCGGAAGGGATCCTCGTTTGCATCTGTCGGAGCCAGAGCAAGGAGGTCCGAGTAAAAAAGGATGCTGCTGTTGAGGGCTTAATAGACCAAGCAGCTGATTGGTGTACCCTGTGTAGCACCATCTCAGCTCTGGTGCTCTGGTTTAAGATTGTCAATAAGATCTGAAGCCAATGGGGAGGCAGAAGTTAATGCTGCCACTGGGGTATCCACCATCGGAGTTTGCAGCAGGTCTGAGGCAACGTTATACAACTTCCGTTCAGTGCCCGTGGGAGAGGGTCCCATACCAGGAGTGGCCCACTGCCTCTGAACAGTGTCTAGAAACAGCTTGGGCGATGGCACAATCTCAGTCTGAATTATGGGTTCGGTAAAGAGCATCTGGCTAGAATCCAATGGCTCCACAGATGTCTCTGAGCTGAGGTCTGGTCCAAGGTTGGCCTTGCACAGTAGGGTCTTAAACAAATCAGGGCGAAATAACACTTTGAAGAGGGAGGAGTCAGGGGCAGTGCACTCATCATCAGACCAGGCTAGCAACTAGTTCTTCCCTTCTGAGGAATCCCCACTCTGGCTACTAGGACCTGGAGGAGGTAGATTTTGAGCCTCCATCCATGAACCCTGAGACATAGGTGCCAGGGGCGGAGACTGTAATTGTGGGAAACCTTGAGGCAGCATGGGAGGATGAGACCTCTGCTGCAAACCTGTTGCTATTCCATGCGAAATAGCCTGTGCAATTAATGCCTGCAGTTGATCAGACAGCACTGGCTTGGGCCCCTCTCTGGCATGGAGCCAACCACTGTGGGTGTAAAGTTGGCTTCAGGTATAGGTCTGGTCCCACCTGTCTGAAATGGCCCACTCTGACCCGGAGACAGATAAATTGGAATCAGAGGTAGAAACAGGCACTTCTCTGACAAGGCTACCTGTTAGAGCTAGGGTAAACTACTCCCCAGCGCCATCCAGTGGTGAAATCTAAATTTTTTTGCCACTGGTTCTGTGGGCATGGCTTGGTGGTGGTCATGTGACTGGGTGGGCGTCACCCATTATTTTTTTACTTTTTAAAGCATTTTTAACTAGTAAAAAAAGTAAAAAGAAGGTTTCAATGATCAGCACCTGATCAGCCTGACCCCCCTCGCCAAGCCAGACCCAACACCTCCTAGCCCCGAAGATTGCCCGCCATTCTACTTCGGCCACCCAGTCTGGGAGATGACGGAGGGGGGAAGAGAGAGAGAAACAAAGTGCTCGGCTGCTCCCCCTTTTCACTCACCCCGAGCTTCCTGCTACTGATTTTCATGCCTTGCTTCACATGCCCGGGATCATCGCCCTCATCTTCTTCCTCCTCTTCTCCGTCTTCCAAATGTAAAAATGGCAGGAGAAAATACAAAAATACACGCTTGCTCCTGGTGTTTTACCATTTGTAGGAAGCTTTTGTATCTATGAAGGCAAGTCTGGCTTCCTGCGCTGCTCACTAAAAACCTCACCAGTACCGCTGTGTGTGCGGGTTGTGTGTGTGTGTGTTTGTGTTGCTCTGTGATCTTTCACAGCAGCCCGTGTCCAACGTCCTGTCCCCAGCTGGCTGAACTGGAGTTGGGGAATTCACCTCTTCGGGCCTTGCCCGGGCCAAACTGGCTGAAGCCGCCCCCAGATTGTGCTCCTTGGGTGTTGGGTCCGCTCGGGGGACCTGCCTTGAGGGCTGCACAGCATGACAGCAGATTTCCGATGCTTTTAAAGGCCCTGAAGCAGATCCAGGCACTGTCATTCCAAGCCTGCCAGGGGCAACCACTGGCTCACCTGTTGTGCCGCCCGGGCAGGCCGTTTAGAGGTCTCCCAGATGGCTGGAGCAGCTGAGGCGCCTGCTCCCCTTCCCAGGGTGAGGCGCCTTTAAGACGAGCTGTCGGGGACAGGACATCGGGCATGGGCTGCTGCGAAAGACCAGGAGCAAAGACACACACACACAGAGGCTTGGAATGGCAACACCCTGATCTGCTCCGGGGCCTTTAAGAGGAGCAGAAATCGGCCATCACGCCGCGCAACACACACACACCCCTGAGTGGACCCACTGCCCCAGAGTGGATCCAATTTTTTACTACCGGTTTGGGCGAACCGGCCCAAATCAGTAGCATTTCACCCCTGGCGCCATACGGTAACCAGGCCCTGGGACTAGCTGAATGGAAAGCAGTGGAACCTGAATGGGAGAGAGGCTGCTGATCACCAAAGGGATGGGAAATCTCAGACTCATTCTGTGGGGAGGGGCTGCTCCTGTCCTTTAACCTAGCAGTCTTCTCAATCTTGGCCATTTCCTTTTCCAAGGCTTTTTGCCGGCATTTAGCATCTTTTTCAGCCACCTTAGAAACCTTTTCTGGTTTAGGGTTGTGGCAGAACGGCTAGAGGAAGATCCTTTAGCAGCCTTCTTCCTGTTAGAGGGGCACCGAGAGATTGCTGTGGCTATCAGGGGAAATTCCTGAGGTTCCCCATTGCCCTCTCACCTCTTGTGACTGTGAGAGGGATCAGTTGCCATGCTAGAGGGAGTTGCTGGGCAGATTAAATTGACAGGAGCTGAAACTGCTTCTCTTTTATCCCACTGTGCTCCTGTTGCTAGGCAGACTGGCAGGCAGAAAAAAACTGCCGCCCGAGTTCAAAGGGGGGCCTTCTATCAGGTTCCCCTGATTCGCCAGTTGCGTCCCTTTCTGTACCGGGACTCCTTGCGCAAGGTCACTTATGCCCTTGTCACTTCCCACCTGGACTACTATAATGCTCTCTACATGGGGCTCCCCTTGAAGAGCACTGGAGGTTCCAACTGGTCCAGAATGCAGCCGCGCGGGTGATTGTGGGAGCGACAAGGCGCTCCCATGTAACACCTCTCCTGCGCGAGCTGCACTGGCTTCCGGTGGTCTTCCCGGTGCGATTCAAGGAGCTGGTTACCATCTTCAGAGCGCTCCATGGCTTAGGACCTGGGTACTTACAAGACTGCCTGCTGCTACCAATAGCCTCCCACCGGCCAGTATGCTCCCACAGAGAGGGGCTCCTCCGGGTGCCGTCGGTCAAACAATATCGATTGGCGACCCCCAGGGGGAGAGCCTTCTCTGTGGGGGCACCTGACCTCTGGAATGAACTGCCCCCCGGGATAAGGAGGATTCCCGACTTGCGCACCTTTCGCCGTGCCCTCAAAATGTTTTTATTCCAACAAGTCGGGCTGGCCAAATTTTTTAACTTTTTTCATTTTTTAAAATTTTAAAACGGGTGTTTTATTTGAATAGCTGGGCCAAATTATTTAATATGCTTTTAAATCGTTTTTAAATTTTATATTTGTGTGCTTTTACTTTTGGTTGTACACCGCCCTGAGTCCTTTGGAAGAAGGGCGGTATATAAATTGAAATAATAAATAAATAATAAATAAATAAACAGTGCAAGGCGCACCAAAACTCGCAGGGAGAAAACGAAGGCAGACTGGCTCGCAATGAGCATGGCTGCCAAGCATTCAAATCTGAGTTGGGAACCTCCCACAATCTTCAGGCAAAGGCAGACTGGCTTTTCCAAAAAAGCAGCTGATGCCATGGCTCACTTTGCGCTGAGCTCCACCGAACCGCACGGAAGGCAAACAGGCTCATGAAGAGCACTCTTGCTGCAGTTTCCTCCTCCTGAAGAGGAGCGCACCAGGCGCTGTCAGTTTGCCTGGCAAAACCAGGCAGTGACTGAGCCCCTCTTTCCAGGGAGAGTCTAGCCCAGGGCAGCTCAGTCCAAAGGGATGCCCCCACCACTGGTCGTGGGACCGGCAGGGGCCTCGGCTGCGATCCCCGCCAGAAGGGTGGCTTACAGGCAGACCATAAACCTCCCAGATCACTACAGATAATCCCCGATCCTTTCAAAGGCAAAAAAAAAAAAATCGCCTGACAATTAAGAATATCCAGGAATGTCTTGAACTCTGAATCTCTGTCTGTACTCGACGGAAGACCAAGTCGGAACTGGGAAGGAACTAGTCAGAGGAGATGTGGCCAAAAAAAGATGACTCGGTCTCTAGACAGAGAAGCAGAGTTACAACCCATTCCTGGATAATCTTCCCCTCCACTATGGAGAAAGGAATATTATAGTGCATTTCACTGTTTCTGAAAATGAGCTTAGTATCTGGTAGTTACAGGTATTTTTACCAGCTGATGCCGATTTGTAAAATACAATGCTATTTGGATAAAACAGGCCTTGCATGAAATTTAACTCTAAATTTTTAAATCTTTTTCTACATTTGATGTTCTTTTTTCTTTTTTACAGAAGAATCTTTAATTTTTACTACAGGATGATAATCAGGATGCTATGTAGTGTGTCACTACATGGCTTTTCAAGGTTCTGTATCAGACTTAAATTTAGTACCTTGTGGATGACTATACAACAATCTAGGCTGTCGTATTTACACTGCAAAATCTGGATGATCTCTAAATGATAGCAGAGACAGAAACTCTCATTCTTGCCATTTAAAAATTATCTGGCTATTTCCAGTGCCTAATTACATGTCCATTATTCCCAGTCATCATATCAAAAGAAGAAATTTGTACCTTACCTGGATGTCCCATTCCTGGATTTTCTGCAAGGTGAAAATATTTTATTAAAGACATTGACAAGCTTTTGCTTGTGTTCATTGCAGCTATTTTTAAAAATAATTCTGCCCTTGCTCCCCGTTGGTTTCAGAATAACCTACATTTGAGGCAGGGGCGGGTTCTACATCCCGTTGCTACCAGTTCGCGCACACAGGGCGCTTCTGCAAATACACAGAAGTGTCCAGGTGGGTGGCTGGAGCCTCCTGCTACTGCCACCACTACCGGTTCGCCCGATCCAGTGCAAACCAGTAGCAACCCACCACTGATTTGAGGGAACTGTAAAGTATAATTTACATTATTCATGATTTCAAATGAGGAACATTGTACACACTCTGGAGTCTATCTATGCTTTCTGACTACTTGCTATAATGGAAGGAAGGTTTATCTGCTGGTGTTGCTTCTTTGTGCAACGTGTGAAATATCTTGGTTTATTAAATCATATCAACTGTGAAACCTATGTTGTAGTTCATGCCCACTTCCAAATTTCTTTAAATTATGCTCTTCATGGAATTCCTATTCACATAAAATCTCAGTGTGTTGTTGGGTTCACAATTGTGACTTGTACACACTTTCAATTCTTAACATTCCATGTTAAAGTGGCACGTTTAATTATCAGAGGATTGTGTTCTGATTTGGCAATTTATGAAGTATTTTTGCCTGGTATGACCCAAGACAGTATTTAATTTGTATAAAGGGTTTTAAAGAGATAAATAGTATCTCAATATTATTTTTATAATTTTGCCAGGAAAGCAGATCTTTCATATCCTCATTAGAATCTGAAAAGCAAGTGTGCTTTTCCCTCACACACGTTCCCAAACAAATCTTTTCCTGCTAGTTGACCAATAGTGCCACCTATTGCCAGGCAATTCACTTAAAAAAACTCTTTCTTAATATACCGGTATATGGTTTTGTTTATACATCACATTTAGAAATTGTCCATCTCCCTCACAGAGCGACTCTGGGCACTATACAAGTAAAAACATAAAAGCTACACATATATTTGGAGGCAATTAAGAATAGAATAATTAAAATTAAAAATACAAAAGAAAGAATTCAATATGCTAACCAGTCCCATAGTTGTATGCTGCTCTGTGGGTCCCAAATATGTCAACAGAGCTAAGTTTTCAGATATTCTTGAAGGCCAGGAGTGTGGGGGGCCATCTCACCTCTGGAGGACAATGTTTCAAAGGGCAGGGGCAATGGCAGGGAAGCCTCTCAGTCCAACATTCTAAATGTGATATATAAAAAATAAATATTGTTTTATGCAGTTAATAACGTTTCTGTGAGCTAAGATATCAACAAGAAGTATCAAGTCAATAGGCTTGATTGAGAAACTGAAAGCAAATACAAAAAATGGCAAACCATGAGTATCCATGAAATCAAGAAGGGTTTTGACTTGAAAGAAATTTTATTTTTCTAACTGGTATTCTAAAAAACCTGTATGCAGCCTTTCCTCTTTTCTTCTTTTTATTTTTGCGATAATAACAAGAAGTGTTATTCTTGTTTTTATATAGGAGGTTTATAAGTAGAACTCTAAATGACTCACTATAAAATCTTATCAATGGAGTGAGATATTGTCATAATACAAACCTGAATGGATTACTGAAGGTTATTCTGTCTGTAGTTGTTTTCATGGTGATATCTATTTCACTTCTTGTATTCTCTTCCATACCTCCTTTGATATTTTTTCTCTAAATAGAATGTACAATTGACAAATTTACAGAGTTGATTTTTTAATATCCATTTCTTTACAGAACACAGCATTTACACAGAGTTCTAAATATTTGGGAGAATTTTTCAATGACAACTATTCCCTGCTTATAAAAATGGTATGTGAAAGCACATCATATAGATAGTCCTTGACTTACAACTACAATTGAGCCCAGAATTTCTGTTGCTAAGCAAGACAGTTGTTAGATGAGGTTGGCCCCATTTTATGACTTTTTTTGCCACAGTTAAGGAAATCACTGTAGTTGTTAAGTAAAATCCTGGTGTTATAAGCAAATTTGACTTCACCCATTGACTTTTCTTGTCAGAAACTAGCTGCAAAGGTTACAAATGGGGATCACATGACATAGGGATAGTGCAACTGTCATAAATGCAAGCCAGTTGCCTGAATTTTGATCACTTGACCATGGGGATGCTGCTGCAGTTGTGTTAAAATTGGTCATAAAATTCTTTTTCTGTGCCACCGTAACTTCAAATGGTCACTAAATGAACAGTTGTAAATTGAGGACTATCTGTATTACTAGTATTACATTCTGAAATAACAAATTTGGTCTTACTAAAGGGATACTTCTACACTCGGCATATATTTTTTTTCCTAATCAGTTAAGTACCAACTTTTAAGCTTCTTCACCCCACTTTCTATAAGCAAGAGGGAGATTGAAAAACATTTTGCTATATTGTATATATACAGTCTTGACACAAGCTGCTACAGTAGCCCCTGCTTCCTCATACTACAGTAATTTAATGGGAAAGTGGCAGATATTTGCCTCAAATTTGCCTCAAATCCTGTCATTCAAGGCAAAATTGATTCGGTTTCTTCCTTTGGGCAAAGACAACCAATGCTGCCACTAACTATAACCATAACTGAGCTCTCCCTGAATAAGTCACTTAATTCAGTTACCTAAATCACTTAAGTTAATTCACACAAAACTAGAGAAGGCAGGAGTAATGCTGTTCCAGATTCTGCCACAAGGGAATAAAGAATAAGCAAACTAGATATACATGTTCGGAAACAGATCATTGCAAGAACTGGCAAGCTTTTAGACCTGAACCTTGATGTGGAACAATCCAAGGCAACCTTCCGTAACTGGCTGGATATCCGGGATCCAATACTACGGGAGAACACCGGGTCAGAGGAGGCTTTCCATTCCTTGACCATTTATTACAGAAATACTAACGCAGATTTATACTCCTATAGCATTTTAGCTAGGACTGTTAATAAGGTAATTTAGCAATTTAGCTTTTCTCTTGGACCAACGTAACTTTTTTTCTAGAAGCCTCAATAATAATAAATTAAAATGGGTTTTATTGATTTGGTTGCAAGCTACAAATCAAATATCGGGAAAGTCGCACAGGATTTCCCGTTGCCATTACTGAATCAGTGCCCAATTCTGACAGCTCGGATCAATCCTTTACCACCACGGACTGGCGTACACGTTTACCTCTATAGACCAATACAGTGTACTGGGAAAGACTACTTTCTTCCCCACCGCCCTTGCGCGGATTGATCAGGTGACGGCGACGAATCAAGAGCCGACGCGTAAGGATTCAATGGTGGTGATGGGGCATCAATCCAAGCATGCGCAGGGTGTGCGCCCAGTAGGCCCAGCCTGAGGCGGCGAGAGGCGCCGAACAGCGGACGGAGATAATCGAGGGTCGCGACGGCTAGTGAGACCCAAAGTGCGTCCAGGAAGCGCGTCTAGAGTATTGTTTCGTGAGAACCGGGACAAGGCCCCTTTCTGGCTCAATCATACGGAATGGAGATGAGGGGTTGCTTGGGAATAATAAAGCCGGAGCGGGGGGTGGGGAGGGTTGTTGTTGCTGATAGCGAGAGATCTGAGGGCAGTGATTTTGCGCAGCATTTCCTAGGGAGAGGGGGAAGGCCTGCTACCGAAGAGAAGAGGAGGAGGGAGTGAGACGAGGTTGTGGGTTGAGGGAGGGGAGGCGAAGTATTTGCGCGCGCACGTTAGAGCAAGTGAGAGGTCCAAGGGGCTGCTGGGATAACAACGGCAGCAGCCGCACGCGCGGTGCTTGAGTTCCAAAGCTGCTCGCGCACGTTGTCTTCTTGCAACGGCAGATGTCGTGGGTTTGACACTCCTTCCCCCTCCCCCCCCCCGTTACCGCTGCGGGTCGGTCGCTAGCGAGAAAGGGGTGTTCAGCAAAGACGAGTTGGCCCATGACGTGGAAGCAGAGCTTGAATACTGAGGTGGTATAGTGGTTTGTACCAATTCCTACTCTAGGAGGACAGTAGACAGCTTAAAAACTGTCCAATTGCACTGTAGAGGATAGTCTGATTTGCACCATCCTTCTGGGATTTTTTTTCATCTCAAAATAGTACATACCATGGAGTACTGAAGAAAAACAATTTTCCACTTGCCATTTCGAAAAATACTTTAAGGGTACTACAGTATCTACTGTGTGAATAGCAACAAAGTTCAAACTGGAGATATCCCACAAAATACGTCAGTCAAGTTCACTGTTTTTACCCTGTTTTTTTGGCTTGATCCATAGAGTAGTTGCTGTCATTCTTTTTTCAAACTTACTGAATTTTTTTTCTTTTTACATGACAGGTATTTCAAGATGACGCAGTTCCTGCCCCCAAATTTGTTAGCACTATTTGCGCCCCGTGATCCTATACCCTATCTGCCTCCTTTAGAAAAATTGCCCCATGAGAAACATCATAATCAGCCATACAGTGGTATTGCTCCCTACATCCGTGAGTTTGAGGTAAGTCCAGTAATATTGGTCTTTTTGACTACCTTTGGCTTGTTGTTATTGGAATATTGGCTAATGCTTGTGGGGTCAGAATGACTGCTGTGGCAATTACTTCCCTAGCATCTTGTCTTTTAATTAAATATTCAGAATTCTTATAAAAGTGCTTCTCTTTTAGGACCCACGTGATGCTCCCCCACCAACTCGTGCAGAGACACGGGAGGAACGGATGGAACGGAAGGTATGTACAGCACACAGTTAAATGTGAAGTATATCAATATTTGCTTTGATCCAAGTTCCGAAAATAGAATTAAGTAGAAGGATGTTGAACAGTTAAACCTTGAAGGATTCAGTTATCCTTCATGAGAATAGACTGAAAAACAAGATAAGCATTCCATATGTTTTCTTGGTCCTTTCATTGCAGAGGCGAGAGAAGATTGAACGCCGACAGCAGGAGGTTGAAAGTGAATTAAAGATGTGTAAGTAAGACACAGTAGAAAGTTATTAAAAGGAATACATACTTTTTATTATTAACTTAAAGCTATTAGCTTTTCCCTTTAGCAGTCCCTTTAATTAAAGATGAGACCTGGCACTTCTGAAAAAAAAGATAAGTAGAAGTATATTTTTCTCATTTCTCCTCTAATTTGATTCATTATCTTTTCATTTAGGGGATCCGCATAACGATCCCAATGCTCAAGGAGATGCCTTCAAGACACTTTTTGTGGCCAGAGTTGTAAGTTATTTCTTTTTCCTTCTATCAGTGCCTGGATTAAAATACATATAAACAACTTGCTGCTTGCACTCTTGGTGTTCTTCGGAGCTCCAAATATCGTTACTCAATTGCAATTACTAGATTGCAGAACCATGCAATTTAGCTGATAGCTTGTCAGGAAATGGGGAAAGGTCAGTTGGTTTGTCACTATTTGGAAACCAATCCAGCTGAGATTGGTCAAGGACAGGATAGGTTTAATCTTACTATTTCCCCAATTCCATTCCCAAATTTGTCAACTTTCCAAAAAAAAAAAAATTGGTAGTGGTGGGGGAAGTAATTTCTGGGGTGAAGAGGGGCTTCTTTCTATTCCAGTTGGTAGAAAATATAATGCTGAGGTTTGCCATACATTGTTTATTGTATAAACTGACAGTGTTGTTCACAAGAGCTGTTGAGGTACTAGATGAATTAGTTAGCTTCTTTAATAATCCTAGAGAGGTATCTTTGGTTTTCCATAAATTTTATCTCTGCCCTTCCTACTTATTTTCCAGAATTACGATACTACAGAGTCCAAATTGAGGCGGGAGTTTGAAGTCTATGGGCCCATCAAAAGAGTGAGTAATTTAGATCAGTCCTCCGGAAGACACATATCTTCACAATGGAAAAAAGGGGGGGTATCCTATGTTCTGAGCATCTTTTGTATTCATAGTGCAGGTTAAGATAATATTCCTGTTTACCATCTAACATTCCTGTTTTTGCTCTCTTAAGAGAAGGAATTTATTTTCTTTTCATATGGCAGTTTTCATATAAAAATATAAAAGAATTTCTGAAGAAATGTAAAGTAAGGGGATACAGTATAGTTTTTGGGTTCTTATCTCAAAAATCTAAAATTTGCAAAGGCAATACCAGCTGAAGTTTCAGACAACATAAGCAAAACTAAGGAAAAGGAAGCAACCAACTATCATAAGGAATCTTCCTGTGGAAATACCCAGATAAATCAGAATAATAATAATAAACAAGAATAGCTTACCCAGATAAATAATAATAATAATAATAATAATAATAATAATAATAATAATAATAATAATAAGACACGACAGAAGAAGAAGAAGACACAACCGAGTTGCTAAATTAGTCCACTGGTCATTATGTAAAAAATACGACTTTCCTGTATCAAAAAAGTCATGGGAACATAAAGTGAAAAGGTTATAGAAAATGAGAAGGTGAAGATCTTGTGGGACTTTCGAATACAGACAGATCATCACTTGAAACACAATACACCAGATATCACAGTTGTTGAAAACCGAAACATAAAATTTATTGGCATCGTGGTAGAGATGCCAGAGTCGAAGAAAAAGAACTGGAAAAAAATCATGAAATATCGTGACCTGGCCATCGAAACTACAAGGCTATGGATGAAACATGTAACAGTGATATCCATTGTCATCGGAGCACTTGGTACCATGTCCAAGAATTTTAAAACATACATCAGAAAATTGCAGCTTCCTGCAATAACACCAGCAGAACTGCAAAAAACTGCACTACTTGGAACATCATACATCTTAAGAAGATACTTGGTTGATACCTAGGATGCTGGCAGCAATCCGTATCAACCATTAGCACCAGTCAATGGTATTTGTGATCCATTTTTGAATTTTGTTGACAGTTTCATATTTAATTAATAATAATAATAACAACAACAACAACAATAATAAGGACGCTGGCAGCAATCCGTATCAACCATTAGCACCAGTCAATGGTATTTGTGACACATTTTTAAATGCTCAGTTGACTGAGTTTCATTTTTAATAAATAAAAGAGAATAATAATAATAATAATATACCATAAAAGGGAATGCTGTTCTTTTTTCCAGCATTATCTAGTAATCTCTAAAGTGATGGGATTCTTCAAAGTGTTATTTTTTTGGAATGCAAATGGAGATTAATAGAAGGTGTCAGACAGGGATATAAAGCTTCAGGTTCGATGGGTGGATTTTTTTAAATATTTGTGCATGGCTGAGAAGCAAAATTGGGTGTGAGTTGTGTGTATATACAGACCCAAACACACAGAAGACATTTAAAGTAATCAGTTTGCCTCTATTAATATCTTCAGACCCTTAAAAACATTTTGTAGCACTTTGCTGTGGCAGAACCCTGCAAAACTGTCGAAATGTAAATAATAAATATATAAGAAGTAAAAGATGTTGGAAAATTGGTAAAATTTTCAGTGAACCACTTGAAAATTGACCTTCAATATGACCTTCATGTTGAAAGAAAGACTGCTGTCATATGGTCTTCATTGAGCTTATATGTCTGCTTAATTATTCCTTACTAGATCTACATGGTATACAATAAGCATTCCGGCAAGCCACGTGGCTACGCCTTCATTGAATATGAACATGAACGTGACATGCACTGTAAGTCCTTTTATGGGATAATTTAAACCTTTTCTATATAAATATTTTAAACTAAATTATTATAAAAGCATGTGTTTTTTTAAACATTGTTAACTATTTTAAGCCCTTAAGTTATTTGAGGGCCTGGGTTTCCCCCAACAGGTAAGTACAAAATGGGGGAGCCTAGTTTGGTTTGGCGAGCACCCAAGTTCCGTTAATGTCATTCAGATAGTATTTCAAGGGATCTTTATGAACAAATCAACAAAGTAATCTAAAAGGAAGGAAGGAAGTTTTATCCCCTTCTCAACAGATTTCATAATTCTTGGATGATACTGTATTAGATCTCTCTTGTTGTAGGTAAGCTATTTCTCTTGGAAACATCCCTTTAATTCCTTATTTAGATTTGGAAAAATCAAATTAACGTAGCTGGGGTGCCGCAAATTTGTTTGCTAAAGTAACAGGCAACAGTTCCTCTCCTTATCTTCTAAATTCCTACGTATTTGGGATGGATAAGGGTGGGCAACTAGTCATGTCAACATCTTCTGGGACAGTCTAGAGTTACTGCTTGCATTATGGTCCCAGGAAAAGTTGCCCCTGCGTTCTGAACTGTTGCCCATTCTTTTATGTTTTTTTTTAATTTTTAAAGAGAGAGAATGAATGCTATGAAGAAGTTCTTCTTCTGAAGCAAGTGTAACTTTGACCTGAAGTTGTGTTTTGAAAAGATGCTTTTGTTGAGAGGCTGTTGTGAGCGGGTTGTATTAATTCTGTGTTCTTATTGTCACTGCAGCCACCTTTCTGATGGCTATTGCCACTGCTGGCTTGCAGCTGATCCTTATGCTTCCCCTTTACAACATCTCATTGTATGGTTGGTATAAGGGTTTGTATAATTGGTAAGAACCTCAGTACCCAACACACTTCTATACACAAGCCAGGTCAAAGGCAGATGCTAGATAATATGGTTGAGATGGGGGTGGAGGGAAGGAAGGAATCTATTTCTCTTTTGGTTTTGTACAACTCTCTTGCTGAATAGAAAGAGAAAAAGAAATAGGTTCCTCATGGTTAATGTTAGTTATACATTGTCCAGCCTGGATTAAAAGAAGAGGGAGGGAACAACAGGACCAGCCATTTTTAGCACAACTCAAATATCCTGAGTGAATCCTCCCTTCTTAAGTCACACATGTGCCATTTTATACTCTTTATAATCTATAAATTATAGATTATAGACTATAGATTGGAGAGAGAAATAGGCAGAATCTGTTTCAAAGGAATCAAAATGCTTTTTTTGTGTGTGACATGAAACTGGTAAGAGTAACAGATATATTTCGTATTGCCTAATCCAAAATAAATATTTCTTCTTAATCAGAAATTCTAATTGGATTGTATCCATGTTAAACTAGGTAAATCCATAGTTTGCCATGCCATCCAAAGATCTAATGTAAGGTCCACAAAATAAACAGAGTTCCTATCTGACTGAGTTAGTGTAGCTTGGAAAAACACAGACAAAACTAAAATGTTGCTAATTACTCCAAAGCACATAAAATATGTGTTTAATTTAACATTATTAATTACCTGGTCGTTAAAAGTCACTGAGGGTATATCTTCATAGAAAGAAATAGCAGCATTTGCACAATTTCTATAGTGCTTTCTTGATTAACATAAATATTTTGTTGTCTACTTGCACAAAACAAAAATCTTTAATGCTGTCATTTTAAAAACAAGGCAAACTATGGAGTTTGTGCATCTTGCTGTTAATTTTACTATTCTCGTAGAAACACTAATTACCTGGGATGAATGACTAATATAGCTGGGTTTGAAGGACAGAGATGAATTTAAATGGAAGTTGGCAGTCATCTATGAGTGTTTATTTGTACACTGTATGATACCTAGCTTGAGTGAGCATGTTCCTAGAATCTGTTTTTGAGTTAAAGTTGCATTTAAATAATAAAAACATTCTTTTCAGTTGCTAGATTATTTGCACGTGAGATAATAGAAGATCTAGTTGCATATTTTAGCATTTGAATTCTCTATTCAGAAAATTCATTATCTCTCTATTCAGATATTTTAGAGTAGATGCAACCTATTTTTTGGTTAAACTTGGGATAGATAAACTCAAAAAGTCATAAAATACACAGATCAGCTAATATGTGTTTCTTAGGAGGGAGTGCATATTTTTGCATGCAATTTTCAGTTGATTTGAACTAGTACTAAGGATATTTGAGTTATGCTTTTAGTTAGTAAATTAATGGGCAATTGTACTTTTAGTCTAACTTGGGGCACAAAGCTAAGTAAGTGGAATTTCTTTAGCTACCCCCTGGTATGGCTTGTCAAGGCCATAATGAACCTTTAAGTGGGACATGGTTGGGATGTCTGCCTCAACAGAGATTCAAACTCATTGTTCCCTTAAATAAGGGTTTCCACACAAAAGCAGGCAACTATACTACTGTTGCTGGGTTCCTGGATAATGGTAGAGAGGGCATTTCAGACACAACACACATTTCTTGCTGTTTTTTCTTGTATCTTTTTTTCTGTCTGGCTTCTTTAGCTTAGCTCTTTTAATTGTGTAGCATTCCGAGCTTTCCATTCTGCCTGAAGGAGGCTACAGCTAGGAATGTTAAGAAAGCTCATGGCTAATATTCAGGACTTATTTGGCCTCCCTGAATTTGTAGTTGTAAGGGTGTCTTCTGTTAGATATATTCAGTCACTGGAATTGGGATTTTAAAATGTAGGAATTAAATGCGGCCATTATCAGCTTAACTTTTCCAAATCAAAACTGTATCTAGAAATGCCTTTCCCAGCCTTATTAAGTCTTCTGGATATATAAGATTACAATTCTTATTATTCCCAGAGTATTCTCTTTGGGAATTATTCTAGTCCCTATTGTTAGGAACTATTTGGAAAGACTGACCAAAGCAAAGACGACAAAATGATGAACTCTTTACTGACAAACATTCTTTATCTTAGTTTTGAATTAAGATACTATTGAGTTGTTAAGATAAACAGTCCCAACTTTATCTATGAAAATTAGTTGCTGGCCCCTGAATCCAGGAAAAAATTATAAGTTTTATTCTCGAGCCCCCCCCGCCTCCCCCCCCGGCACGCGCACACATACCAAACTATTTGTGATTTCAATATTGAGCTGTAAATCATATGGTGTGATCAGTTTACGTTGGTCCCTTGAGGGACTATCTAAAAATTAAGTCCTCATGGATCCTTTCAATTCTATAGTTTTCCTTATTCAGAACAGATAACCAACTGGGGTAATTCTGAAAAATATGTAAATTGTCATGTAACAATCTCCCTAAAAAGATCATGTACTTCTTGCATATTTATTTGTTTTCATAAAATATGCCTTCCAATAAAACACATGAAAGAAGTGGAAATCAAATGTCTCTTCCCTTGTTATTTCTCCCCCTTGATGCTTACATATAAGCATATGGAAATTGGAAGAATTACAATAATTTCTTTTTTGAGGATGAGATTTAAAAGTGAATGTTCCATCTCATCTTTTGGAAGTCAGGTAGCTGATAATTTGAGGTTCCAATTTGGTATTCAGAACCTTAGAATCATAAATTTACTGTCTTCAGTAGAATGTAAGGGCTTTGAAAATAACTTTTCAGGCCTAATTGTATGTAAATCAGAATAGTTCCTCATTAGTTGCCCCTTTCATCCCACTTAGTATTGTTCATATCCATCAGAAGTCTTTGAAGCTCTGAAAAAAATCAGAGGAGGTTTTTATGATAGGCCTGTTCTGCTTTATGTAAAATGTTCTAGAAGGTAAGATTCAGTACAGAGGGTGGTTTCAGGTAAGCATGCTGCAATTCTTCTTGCCTCGGAATGACCTCTTCATTGGAAAAGGCCCAGCTTCGTCTCCTTTCTACAATAAAATGGTGGTGAATTAGTGATTCTGGTCTATTGGCTTCCTTATCTGGAGAGGAGCCATGAACTTTGTTTGCAACAGATGATGGTGTGTCATCGTGTCCAACATCAAACTTGACTGACTGATTCTCAGCCTGATGAGTGTCTTCAAAATGCAGAATGACCTCTTAATTATGGGAAACAGTTTGGTGATGACAATTCAGTCAAGTTCCATATTTCAAAATTCTCTTTTTTTAATGGTGGAGGGAGGATGGCAGATTGTTGGAAAATTGATTTCTCATCAAAGCTTGTCTGAGTAAACTAGACAAGGTGAAAATGTTCTCGGGTAAGATGTTAGAGTTAGTATTTATTTTCATAAAGGATTTTGCCCAAAGCTATTAGTTTTTCAACATTTTTCTGAAGTAATATTTTTCTGACTGTATGCTAGAATCCATTTCTTTGAGAATTGCCATCCCCCAAGAGGAAATGGGGAAAAGCATTTCTGCATTGTTTCTATGTGAACACTTCAGAGAAGAAAAAATTCTTTGTATTTCATTTATATGTCCCATGAGTTCATTTTCCTTCAGTATGTGTATAACTTTGCAAACTTTATTACTTTTAAAAATTTGTGAGTTTTTAAACCCAACCACAAATATTTCCCTTGCAATTTTGTATAAACACTTTTCTTTCTAGTCTCAGACATTTTAATTAAGCCATTACATTTTAATAAATATCCCCCACCAAAAAAAAAAGTTAATGAATCATTATGGTTATTTCTCAAGGCTACAAGTAGTTTGGTAGCCAAACATTATTGGTACATTTTCTTAATCATCTGAAGTTGAAAGCTATTTTTTTTTCCTTAAAAGGAAATATTTCTGAAATGTCTAGGTTGGATATTTAACTTTAGCACCTAATTGTGTGGCTTCTGTCGTACTTACAATTCATTGCCACATATAAATGGCTTCTGTAGGTTTGGAGCTGTAGGGTGAGAGTCCCAAGGCTTGTGAGGACCCCTAAAGGATGAAATGTGCCTAAGCTCTTAAAAGATTTTATCTAGTTGGGAAATGAATTGAGAATGGGGGAATTGGGCATGGGTTGGCATGGGTGGGGATCTGAGTGTCCGACTTCTGCTGCTGAGACAGGTAAGGCAGGGAAGGTCGGCTCAGCAGCTAAAATGCAAAACCCAAAATACCGCCCCAGCCGGGGGCGCCCGGGAAGGGGGGAGCTGCGCCTCGGGCCCCAGCGCTAGCAGCCCGATGCAGTGAGTTTGAGGAGTTAAAAGTTGCAATGGTTTTGTAAGTAGTTTCTCCAGGTAAATGCTTTTATTTCCTTATTACATATTAGCTGTTCTCGCCCTACCCTTCCTTTAGCAAGTTGCTTCAGAATATTTCCCTTCCCTAAAAAATAACCTAGAGATTTGCAACTGGGTGATAGTGACAAGGGTGGTATAGAAGGATAAAGTGGGTTGGATCTCTTAAGGGAGGGTACCAGCCAGTTCCTGTAGAGGATTCTTACTCTAATTCTTTGGTGCATATTTTTTTCCAGTCAAACCTTCCACTACCTCTGTAACAGAAGAAAAATCTATTTCCCTTTTCACTTCCCCTTTTCCTTAAGCTATTGTTTAGCTGTTGTTGTTCTGTTAACCACAGAAGCTCTCGCTTTGAGTGAGTGATTTGGCCTAGGTTTTTTGGGACTGGCTGGTTGGGGATACTATTAAAAGAACAGTAGATCCTGGCCCACCCTAAAGTGAGCTGGAAGGATTGGATGAAGGAATTGTTTTTACCCAGACTTTTTTCCTCTGGGCAAATTATGAATGTAATGTGAATGTCTTGACTGCTCAATAACATTTCCTTTTTTTGCAGCAGTAGAATGGGGTGAGGGCTTGCGTTATGGGATGGAACTGGGCTTGCTCCACAATCTGAAGGATTTATAGCTGTTGTGGCCAGTTTACTCTTGAAATATGCTCTCTGCTTCCATTATTCTGCAGTAATGTAGATTTTGTTCCCGGCAAGCACTCTGTTTAGGTTTCCTAGAAACTTTAGGCAAAATCTCCCAAAGCAGGTGTGGAGCAATCCCTTATCCAAGGAATCTGGAGCCATAGGAGCTACCTCTCCAAATCCTTTTCATATGATTAGTTTTGGGGGAGGGTGGGCTTGTTTATGTGCATTGTAGATAATGGCAATTCCATTTGCCCTTCCCTTTCCCCTGGATATTCCTCCTAATCTATTGCAGCGGCTTACAAGCACGCCGATGGGAAAAAAATTGATGGCAGGCGAGTACTGGTGGATGTAGAGAGAGGACGGACGGTGAAAGGATGGCGCCCACGTAGACTTGGTAAGCATATGGAAAAGCATTACATCAAAGACATATGCAGTCTTAATTGGTTCCAAATGCCATCTTTTTTAAAATTCTAAAAAATATATTGGAATACTGTGTGTAGTTCAGCCTCCCACATTAAGTTGTTCATATTTACTAAAGGTGGAGCAAGTCTAGAAAATGGTAAATAAAGTTCAGTACAATGCAGGGCAAGGAAATTAGTATTTTTTTTTCTAAAAAGAAAACTTGAATAGCATTATCAACAGATTCAACCCAAGTAAATGATGTAGCCTAAATAGGCTTTTTTTAAGCTATATTAAGATACTTTGTGATGCTTTCAGACAACATTAAGCCATAGTTTGGACTATGCTTTGTTGAATAAATTGTAATACTCTGGGTTTTACTTACTCCAAGCCATGAGTTGGCTGGCACTTCATAGTAAGCAAAACCAAACTTTATTATGGCTTACCATTAAATGTTAATCATTATTAACAAAATATTATTTTCCTCTTGATTCTTCTGCATTAAATAGGATTCCCTTTTCTTAACTTTTTCTCCTGCTTCCAAGATGACTTATTTTATTGTATATATAATTCAGATGTTTTGAGTAGGTTAAATTTGAATTTCTGATAAGGCTGTTTTCACAAAATGTCTAAATTAAACTAAACTGAGTAAGGACTCCTGCATGAGAATATGTTTTCTACTAATTCTATCAAATTTTAACGAGGTCAGCTTCCAAAAAGAGAATACAACTGGAAACAACTTTTATGTTTTTTTCATATGTAGGTGGCGGTCTCGGTGGTACTCGACGGGGAGGTGCTGACGTAAATATAAGACATTCAGGTCGAGATGACACTTCTCGGTATGATGAACGGTAAGTCAGAATGTATTGGGATAAAATAGGATGGTGTTTCTGCCATCATTCCTGATCTTAAGAGTGTTAACTGTTTCCTTGTGAAAGCAACAGAAGAAAAAACAATCTATTTGGTGTAGTGGTTAAGGTACCAGATTAGAAAACAGGAAAATTGCATTCTAATCCCACCATAGGTATGAAAGCTGGCTGGATGACTAGGCCAATCACTCTCAATCAATCAATCAATTATCTGTTGGCTGTTCACCGCCCCGAGTCCTTCGGGAGAAGGGCGGTATATAAATCAATCAATCAATCAGTCTATATCTTAAGGTTGTTGTGGGGAAAATAGAAGGAAGGTATTAGGTATGTTCACCGCCTGGAGTTATTTATAAAAATAATAAAAGCAAGATAAAAAATTGAATAACTGATGATTGCTCTTTTTCAAAATCTTATGTAATTCCAGCTGCATGTTAAGAAGGTCCACTAAGCTGATAGCGAGAAGGAATCATCTGATATTTAAAATTTGAAGATTCTTAATTGAAGCAAGAAGTCTTTTATTTGGTTAAAAAAAATAACATCATTTACAGATTACATAGTATTTTTTAAGGTTAGGGTTAGCTTTACTTTTTCTTAATGAAGAAACTAGATTGTATTGCTGATATTGTGTGCCCAGCCTGATAGCTTTTTCATTATACTTGGCTGATGCTTATTTTACCTTGGTTCTCTCAGGGATAGGGACCGTGAACGTGAACGTGATCGCCGAGACCGCAGCCGAGACCGGGACAAGGAGCGGGAACGCCGTCGCAGCAGATCCCGGGAACGCAGGAGGCGAACACGGAGCCGAGAGAAAGAGGAGCGGAAACGCAGCCGGGAACGGAGCAAGGATAAAGACCGTGAACGCAAACGTCGAAGTCGTTCTAGAGATCGCAAACGAGATCGGGACCGGGACAGAGAAAAGAAGGAGGAAGTGCCAGAAGTGGGAGAGGCCCAGCCTGATGAGGCTGCTCTTGGCGAGATAGGAGTAGATGGGGTAGAGGCGAAGCCTGAAGGGGAAGAGAAAGGGAGAGAGAGGGAGAGGGATAGGGAGAGAGAGAGGGACCGCCGACGTGGTCATCGTGACAAAGACAGAGACAGGGATCGTGATAGAGAGCGCCGTCGTGAAAGGGATCGAGATAGAGACCGTGATCGCGAGCACAAGCGTGAGAGGGCTGAGCGGGGTGGAGAAAAACGGGAGGAGAGGGGGCAGGACAATGGGATGGGAGGAGCATTGGAGGAAACCAGTCAGGATATGTTCCTGGACCAAGAATCCATACAATCAGCTGATGGCTACTTATCTACTGAAAATGGATACATAATGGAGCCCCCGCTGGAATGATGAATGGAGACTCTTCCTTGTCCAGCTAGGTGAGGCTCTGCTTCCCAGGCTGCTAGCCAATGAGGCCCTGTCAACCAGTTGAGGTAACTTGATTTTAACTGGTTTTGTTTAGAAGGGTAAGTGTTTCAGGTCTGTTTGTCCCATTCCATTTCTTCTTAACATGTAACTTTCCACCAATCCCTTGTGTATTTGGATATTTTTGTTTAAACAAGAATAAAGTGTTAAAATGTTTTCTTTTTCATGTGCAATGTATATGATATTGGGATAATAGCAGAGGTGCTTTGCTGATTCTCGATTACTAGTAAGTGGGAGATCTGTTAGAGATATTTAGTTATATGCCAAACTGCTGTTGAAAATACTGATAATCAGTGATCCAGGGTTTTGCTTGTGGTGCTTTGGGAGAGAGGGAGGTTGGAGCAGGAAGCAGCAAGTAAAAAAGCATCAAAAGGTAATGAAAAAGTTCAATTGTGTGCCATTACTACCTGGGAGCAGAAAGACTAAATGCTATAAATAGAGTTCAAGTCTTTGTTCTCTTATCAATAGAGAACAACTTTGTGGTTTTAGCAAACTTCAACAAGATGCACTGAGATCAGCCTGGTTTACTTGCATTTGACCGATGTGGGAAATGACACTAAAGGGAATATTTAGTCGAAATTACATTTATACAGAGAAGAGAGAATAATTTCAAAGTGAGTAATACAATTGGAAGGTTGCACCTCACAATTTAAGCACATTTTTAGAGCTTATTTCATCTAATTCTGCATTTTAAAACCTATTTTACCTTGCTCAATCTAAATACTTAGGAAAGGATTGCACAAGAAATTAGGATACTAAATATTTATTTTCAATTACTGGGCATGGTTCACTATGCTTTTGGCATGTAAGATTTTGCATTGTATCGCTGTATTTTCAATCACATGGTTGAAGTCACAAAGCCTAGAAGCTTGTTTTTTAATTATGAAGTGAAAGATTCTACAGGGAACAAAACTGCACTAAACACCTTATTGAATATAAAATGCCTTTGAGTCAATCTTGACTCCTGGGTAGTACTATGAGCAAGAACACTTTAGCATTTTGGCAATGTTTTTTGGATATCTTGGCTCTCAGGAAATACACAACTTTCCATGAACCTATTATATTGGTAGTTAAAAACTAAAATGTATTTATATATTTATTTTGTCGCATTTCTATGCCGACAAAACCAACTAAAACCTACTAAAATGTAGGTTTTAGTTGGTACAAAATTGCCTCGAAAATTGTCAGGATTGAATTACAACAATAGAAAACCAGAAGCAAAATATTTTTTTTTCATTGAAGGCAAGAGTATAAAGTGATGCTCAACTGAGATGTTTCCAGGCCTTCAGCTTCTCTGCTTCCACTTATATAACACCCAATACCGAAAGGGAGTCCATGTTTATTTCACAAAACAGTCACCCCAATATGATTTAAATGATGGGCAAGTTCTTGCAAGCAAATATAGCAAACAAAATACAGCAATTGTATTTGGGCCTGAAAGGGAAAAAATGAGAACAAAATAGTATGTTAAGAAACATATGCAGGAACTGATGGGAAGATCTTTGTTGGTTTACACCTGAACTTTTTTCATAGTAGGGTTAGATTTTTAAACAAATTTACTGGATTAAAGTTATCAACTCGTTGGAGAATTGAATCCAATTCTGTGACCTCCATCACTACACCACAGGAATATTTTATCATTTGATTTGTTTGCCCATCCATACTTTTGTATGATATGCAAATGCATTTTTACATGATTAAACTGTAGTCTTTGCTATATGATAGTAATGTTCTATTAACCACAAGAGTCTTCTTCAAATAGAGTGTGACTCCTGGTGAATTGGGAACACATGTTCAGTTTTTCTGGTATGATTACAAGAAGTGGTTTACTATTGCTTTCTTAAATCTGTGTATATGCTTGTTTTAAACTTCTCAGTATAGTCCCTTTCCATTTCTAATTGAGCTGCTTCGCTGTCAAAGCCAAATAAGCTTGGCCAAGTGCTGTTCTTTACTGAGATAGTTTTGCAAAACAGTGTACTGTTGCATAATTAAATCACAAGCAATGAAAATATTTGCTTACAAGTCACAGCAGGTTCTTCGGATATTCATTTAGGTAGCAGGAGTTGTTGGAAACAAGCTTCCAGTATAACTAAAGTCCTTTAGACCTCTCAATTAAAATAAAAATTTGTACAAGAGACCAATTTATACCAGAAAGTCTTGCAAATTCTTCCTGAGTACAGAAATGAGGTTAACTGGCTGCTATGCCTGCGAAATAAAAAGGCTTGGCTGGTTTGATGTGGGGAAGACAAGGCACGATGGGTACACTTTGCTTATGTAAAGATTCATCCAGCGATTCCAGGCACGTTCGACGAGAATCCATCTTACATTTAAGGGAAAATTCGCCACTTGCTGCTTATGCACTGTCGGCTCTAGGCCAAATTATGGAGGAGGCTTAGATTTAGCATCTAAGCGTTGAATTTCCAGCTACCGGTTATCGGACTTCATAGCGCCTTTCTTTTTCTGGGCAACAGAAGAGGATCCTACCTGACCTCAGTAGCGCCTGGGAAACAGGGTCCTCAAAACACGTGCCCAAGCAGACACGCGCATCAGTAGCCCGGAGGCAGGGCTGCGTGCCGGTTTGCAAAATCCTACACGCACTTCCCACCCTTCCGCTTTGACGTGCGAGGCGGCGGTGGGGTTCTCGGACGTGAAGATGGCAGCGCTGGCAGAGCCTCTAGGGCTGGAGAGAGGTAAGGATGGAGATGGCTTTGCCTCGGAACGGAGGTTCGCGTCAAATGTGCCTGGTGAACCGGAGAGAAATTGCAGGGCAGCCTCGAGCGAGGGAGGGGATTTGATCATAGCTGGAATCTAACAGCCCCGACTGGCGAGAGAGAGGACGGAGTATCTGCAGACTTCTGGGGAGGGCTGGTGACATAAGAGTCGCCGTGGGTTCGGCGGCAGAGTAGCGTGGATGGGAAGGTGAGGACATGCGGTACTCCCTGCCAGAATATGGTGGAAACTGCTGCTGGATTTCCTTTCTGGTCAGGGCCCCGGTCAAGAAGACCCGAGTCGGGTTCTCTTCATTTCTCCCCTTCCTGTAGGAGGTAAAGAAGCAGCGCCCCGGAACGGCGAAGCCAGAACCTGGCCGTGGCTAGATTACACTCTTCCTCCACTCGCCTTCAGTTCGGTCCCAATTGCCCTCTAGGACTCCCGGATCTCTGTTTCTTTTATTATTATATTATTTTTGTAGATGTGGCTCGAGCGGTCGAATTGCTGGAGAGGCTGCAACGCAGTGGGGAGGTGCCCCCCCAGAAATTGCAAGCCCTTCAGAGGGTGCTACAGAGCAAATTCTGCTGTGCCATTCGGGAGGTGAGACTGAGAAGTTTGTCCTATTTAAGTTGCCCCTCCTTCCTTCTCCTATCTTCCATATTTCAGTTTGTGTTTAACCTTTTCCCCCCACTTTAGGGATGAGCTTCTTTAGAAAGATGTTTGTGAGTAGGGGAGGCGGAGTTAAAGATGATGTGCCAGTTTTGCAAAATGTATTTAGTGTAAGTGCTGACTGGTTTCTGCATTGTGCTTAGGCTGGGGTAAAAGATGGTTGGAAAATTTTGTTGAAACCTAGTCTTCATCTTATTGCTTATGAACCAGGCCCATGTTAAGAGGCAGAATGTATCTGATTTGTCTGGGTATAAATGACTACATTACAAAACTCACAGCATTTGTTCTGAAGGTCCTCTCCTCCTTTCTCAGCACCCAGTCACAATTCTTCATCACCTCCTAACATGTAATTTCTGGTAATTGCACAGTTGGTGTAATGAGTATCATGATAGGATTCTCCTTTCAATCCACCCCCACCACCATTTCAACCTTTTACTCTGCATTAGATTCTCTCCAAGAATTGCATTTAATCTCTTCCTTTTCTGTCTGTTATTTCTGATTTTCTGATTCCTTTAGACTCCTTTTTCCTTTTATTACCAATGGCACCTACCCTGGATCTTGAATTTTGCAGTCTTGCCATTGGAAAACAACCTCCTTATCCTCTCTTGTATTTCTGGACAGGTTTATGAGCAGCTGTATGACACTTTGGATATCTCGGGAAGTGCTGAGATCCGGGCACATGCTACTGCTAAGGTAATTCAACAAGCTTGTTATGGTGCTACTACTGATAGTACTGAAGAAGTCTGTATCAGGGGTGGGTTCTACTTACCTTTACTACCGGTTCGCAGTGGGAGTGCGCATGCACGTTTGCTTAACTCGTGCGTGCACGCTTCTGTGCATTCGCAGATCGTTCATTATGATATCCAGGTAGGTGGATGGAGCCTTCTGCCACTTTTACTACCGGTTCACAAGAACCGGACAGAACAGGGAACAACCCAGCACTGGTCTGTATCTGTGTCTTGCCCTCTGCAAATCTAGAAAAAAAAACAACTCTTTAAAGTTGTTACTGACAAGTGCCATAAGCACATCCATGTGCTTTCCAAATCATATTTTCCCCTTCAAATCCGCATCTCTTCTCACCCTATTAACCTTTGATTTGCATTCTCTAATTTTCCAGAATGGTAAGCAATCCAGTGCTCTCCAGATACCCCATCCATTGATCTCCTTTTAAGGATTCAGGATCTACTAGGATTGTGTAAAGAATTGGATTTGAATGTATGGAGGCAGTCAGTAATAAGTATCTACCCTCCACAGCTGCAACACAACCTGAAATATGATGTATTTGATTTCAGACATGTGCTATGTGCCTACACCTAGTGGGTGTGGGTGGTCAGGGGTAATGCCATAATTTTGCATTTTCTTCCAAAAGGAAATTCATCTGGCATTAATATCTCTGTAAGATATTTGCTTATGACTTAATTTTTAAAGCATTTGGAATGCAAACAATGTTGTACCTGCTTTATATTATTGTTATTTTTTTCCCTTTTGGTTTTCTAATCATTACTTCATTTTGTTCAGTATAATTAATATTTATTCATGTTTGGTCAAATATTTTGGGATTCATTAGAATGAAAGGTGGGTTAGGAATTTTTGAAACAATTATTTTAAACGCTGGGAGAATGTGGTGAACAAAATAAAATGATGGCTACCTATAAATGTCATTGAATATCAGAGAAGTAAGTCATTGGTAGTAACTCAACCTGCTGGTATATGTATTCTTTGGATTCAAGGCTAAAAACCTTTCAGTATGACTAAAGAAAAAATAGAAATATACCATACCTGTTGTGGGAAACAGTCTCACATTCCTTAAAACTTCTGAAATGGAAAGGGATACAAAATATCCCCTTTATAGTCACTTATTTATAGGCTCCCCTGCTCTTCTACCAAAAACATTCTCTGAGGCGTTACATAAAATCAATAAAAAATAATCCTAAAATAAGTGTCTTTCAGATTCAAAATTAAGGGATATGACTGAGCAATGATTGTAGGATGAGAAATAAAAGTTTTTAAAATATCAAATTGATACAAATTTATTATCCATCATACTGACTTTTTAATGTTACAGTAAATGAATGCTTTGCCTTTTTCCTAACATTTGGCAAACTGTTACCTAATGCTTGTAATTTATAAATTCTCTTTTTTTTTTTTTCCTTTGTGTTTCTCTTCTCCTTCCTTGCTTTCTGGTCTTCCTCCTCCTCCGCTTTCTGCTTCTCCTGAAAAATAAAATAAAGCAGATATGGTGGCAGCAACCATGCAATTAAAACCTCACTGCTTTTTAAAGTATATTGCACTTGCGACACACATTAAAAAGAAGGCAGAACTTTGATTGTGTGATTGCAGCTGCCACCTTCACTCTTCCTACCATACCTCTATATCTGAAGCAAAGGGAATTGGGAGGAAGAGGAAAATGAGGTTAGAAGTTTACACAGGTTACATGTGTGGAAGAAACTCATATAGTTGCTACTTGGTATTGATTTTCTTTTCAGAATTTAAGCTCCCTTTTTGTTTTTAAACAAATTCCCAAAACCAACATATGTAGAACAATTTTAATTCATCTAATTTGGATTACAAAAGGAGTTATTGGAAATAAAGAATTGAAAGAAACTATGTAATTTCAATATAGACTGAAAAATGAATGGAGCTGGGTATCTAGCCTAAAACAGGAATGGCCATGTTTTAAATTTATTATCTCTACAATATTTGTCATTAGATGCTCAATTTCCACTAACAGTTGTGCTGCAAAGCTATGTGCCAAATTGTGATAACAGGACATAAAAGTAACATCAAATACAATTTCTACCCAGAAATTTGTTTACAGTATCAGAACTAGAATTTCTTTAAAGTTTGTACTGTTTGGTATGTTGTGATTGTTGACTTGGAGTCTCCTGATCTTTCCCTTGTGTATGCAGGCAACAGTGGCGGCCTTTGCAGCTAGTGAGGGCCACGCGCACCCCCGGGTGGTGGAACTGCCAAAGACAGATGAGGGCCTAGGCTTTAACATCATGGGAGGCAAGGAGCAAAACTCTCCCATCTATATTTCTCGCATCATCCCAGGAGGTGTTGCTGATCGCCATGGTGGGCTGAAGCGTGGAGATCAACTGCTGTCTGTCAATGGTGTGGTAGGTATTGTGTGAGGGGAGACATGTCACCTTCTATGTCTGTATGGCAAAGATGTTGAGATGTGCATGGTATTTTTGGCCACTGATTGACAACTTCCTGATTCCGGTGAAGAACAAGTGTGTTAGGCAGGCACAAAATATCTTTCAGCAAATAGTGGGGAAGAATCTGTTGCAGAGTTGAGGGGAAGACAGAAAAGATTGGCTAACCTTGAATTGCTGATGTAGAGCAAGAGGCTGAAGGGTGATTGTTCCTAAACGTTCACATGGTTTTATCCAGTAATATCTACAACAAGTGCCTTAGTTTGGCAAAATTCCTGTCAATAGGTGAAGTAGCAATAAACATATCCCTCTGCATCATTTCTGGTTCTTGTGCCTGAAATGGAGAGGTGTCTACCTTCTGCCAGTCTTATCTAGTATCAGGCAGCCTGGGAATAGGGAAATTTTAATTTACTATCATTCTTCCAGAATTGCTCCAGGCCACTGTGGAAAACGATAAGCTTCCATTTTAATTTCACATAATACTTTGGCATAATGCTTCATTGAGCAAACAGAAAGGCAACTCTCCCAGATCCAGCTTCTCTTCACCCTTAGAACGTTGGAAAAAATACTTAAAGCTCAGAATAGGCATGGGGTATTGGGATTTGCTGTGCTGAAAAGTGCTCGAAGTGTCCTCTGCTTACACTAGGCTTGGGATTTAATAGGCTGGTTAAGGATTTGAGAGCATTTGAATGAGCAAAACCTTCATTTTGGATAAATAACTTTTAAAAGTTACTGTATTTTTAGCAATTATTAAAGTTTATAGCAATTTATGCATGAGGAAAATAATTTATGGCATGAAGTAAATTCACATATTGATTATGTAAGACATCAGTCTGTATTACAGGATATGTGGTAGCTGAGATAATCCTCTATTCTGTCTTCCCTTAAACTGGCATTCTCCTAAAACCTAAACTGGTACAATTCTCTGAACTACAGTCCCAATATCTAGAGGGCATCCATTGTAGGAGAAGCTATACATTAACTGCAAATCTTTATGAAGCCGAAACAAAATAATGCATACTCTTAATAGAATGCATTCATTGGGATATGAGTCCAAAAACATCTTTTTGTGAAAAGGGACACTACTATAAGTTGTAGCAGAACCTTCCCTCATAAATTGCAGCTCAGTGATGAGGACCATGCTCATTACCAAAGAAATACAGGCCAAATATGGAAAAAATGGTTTGAATGATCTTTTTAGAGGTATTATTGCCTGGAAATCTGAATGTCCACACTCGCTTCTCCATAGCATTTTTGTCTGAGGTACTACTTGCATAAATTTATAGTTTAAGGTAGAAAATGTGGCAGTTCCTCACCAACCCCACCAGTGATGAGTAGGGTGGGACAAGAGTTGTCTTTTTCTGTGGGCAGGATTATAAATGGAACAGCCCCCCTCCCCACCTCCCGATCACCCTGCCTTTTTGTCTCCCATCTTTTAGAGCGTGGAGGGTGAGCAACATGAACGGGCAGTGGAACTTCTGAAAGCAGCACAAGGCACAGTGAAACTGGTTGTGCGCTACACACCCAAAGTACTTGAAGAGATGGAGGCACGCTTTGAGAAGATGAGGACAGCACGGCGCCGGCAGCAGCACAACAGTTACTCGTAAGAATAGACTCTGAAATGGGTATTGAGAATTACAGGTACCCAGCAGGTTGCCAGCTTTTGTTTCAGAGGCAAGAGAAGGAGTTGGTGGCTTTAAGGAATCCTCCCCCCTAGAACTCCCCCATCCCTGAAAACAGCAGCTTCTGCTTGTACCTTAGAGCAGCAGTCCCCAGCCTGTCTGGCACCAAGGACCAGTTTCGGAAGAAAAACTGTCTTCCACAAACTGGGCTGGATGGTTTCTCATCCAACCTGTTCATGTATAGATGAAGCTTCACTCACTCACCGCTTCTGTGGCCTGGTTCCTCACGGGCCATGGACTGGTATTGGTCTACAGCCCAGGAGTTGAGGACTGCTGCCTTAGAGGATTATGATGTCTTCTAAGGCAGAAATATTATGGAGTGGATGATTAATTTTGTGAATATTTAAAACATATTCAAAAGAGAGTGATATTTGTAATATATCTTTTAGTGAAGCAGTTCAGGAAGACGGTTTTAAGTTCATTGGGAAATCTAAGAAAAAAGCTCATTCATTCATTCATTCATTCTATTTGCTACCTATCTCCATAGGCCTACTGTGGGCGGCTTACAACAATAAAATGGAAAAATGAGAAAAAAATAACAATAATAAAGAAGTACAACAATATGGAATTAAAAAGATGAGTAGAGGGGAGGGAGTGCAGAGGGGAGGTAGGGTCAGCAAGGTAGTCCAGCAGCCACTTCCTATATTTTACTCCCCTATTGGATCCCCAGACCAACCGGCAGAGCCAAGTCTTCAAATCTGCTGAAGGATAGGAGAGTGGGGGTAAACCTTATTCAGGGAGTGAAGGGGGAGGAAGTTCCAGAGGCCCAGCATTATAACAGAGAAGGCTCTTCTCATGGATTCCATTGTTCAGAGTTCCTTGACTGACGGGATCTTCAACAGGCCTCCTTTGCCAGTATGAGTAGGGTGGGCTTGTCTTAGAGGAACAAGACAGTTCATCAGGTAGTCTGGACCTATGCCATGGAGGGCTTTAAAGGTCATAACCATAACTTGAACTGCACATGGAAACAAGTGGCAGCTATGCTGCTTGTGAAGCAGTGGTGTAACATGGATCATTCTACAGGCCCCAAAGACTGCTTATGATGCTGCATCTTATATCAATAGAAGCTTCCAAATGCATTTCAAAAGTTGCCCGAGGTAAAGTTCATTGCATTAATCCAGATGAGAAATGACTAGAGCTTGGGTGACCAAGTACATGGAGTCCAGATTCAGAGCTATCTGGACTATTGAGGATCTGGATAGCTATTGAGCTATCCAGATCCTATCCAGGAGCCTGGATAGCTCAACAGACTAAGCACTGTAATTTAACACCAGCTGTCTGCAATTAAAGTAAGATTGAATCTCGCCAGGCTGAAGGTTGACTCAGCCTTCCATCCTTTCTAAGGTAGGTAAATTGAGGACCCAGTTTGTGGGGGCAATAAACTGACTTTGTATAAAAATATACAAAAGTATGAAGGCTATTGCTTAATGCACTGTAAGCCGCCCTGAGTCTCCAGAGAAGGGCGGCATATAAATCAAATTAAAAAAAAAAAAGATCACAGTTGGTGGATTGGTCAAAGCTGTGCAAAGACTCTTCTAAACACAGCCGCACCTGATCTTCAAGCAGAAGTTGCAAGTTCAGGAGAACTCCTAACTGGTTTAGGGGTTGCGAACTGGATCTGAATGGGGTACTGCAACTCCGTCCAGAATTAAAGATGCCGAAGACCTGCATCTAGAAGTTCCATGCACACAAAGCTACCGTCTTGCCATGGTTCAGCGATAACACGTCCCCCATCCAGACCCCTACAGCTTCCAAGCAGCGTAGAGCAGGGGTGTCAAACTCAAGGACCCGCCTGCGAGATGCTTAGATCTGGCCCGGGGGGCCACCCTGGAAACAATGAAGCACCAGCCCGTGGTGTCTCTGCCAGAGAAAATGGAGTTTGGGAGGGCCATGTGCGGCCTTTCCAAGCTCCGTTTTCACTGGCAGAGGTTGCAGGAGGCTGTCGCATTTTCTCTGGCACAGTGCTCAGGCCACCACAGGCACCTCTGACAGGAGTGATGTTAAGCTGGCCACGCCCACTCCACTCCCCCGAGGTCAAACACAACCCTGATGCAGCCCTCATTGAAATTGATTTTGACACCCCTGCCGTAGAGCTACCCTTATCAACAGGTTACCAGATGGATATATATAATTGAGTATCATCAGCTTATTGATGATATTTCAATCCATGGTGATGGATGATCTTACCCAGCGGCTTCGTATAGATGTCAAAAATGAGTGCAGTGAGTACCGAGCCCTGTAGTAAGAGAGGCTGGATCTCTCGCTCCCTATCAATACTGATTGAGACCAAACTTGGAGAAAGGACAAAAGTATGTTGCCAAGTCCTAAGCTATGTAGCAGGCCCACAGGATATCCTGGTCAATGGTTTTGAAGGCTGCTGAGAGGTCAAAGAGAGCCAGGATGGTTGCACTACCCCCATCTTGCTCTCACCAGAGTTCATTCACATGTGTCATCAATGCAGTCTGTCTGAATAGCTGGGCCTGAAATCAGCCTGAAATGCTGAGCATTGTTTTCAGAGGTTCTTCTTGATACAGAGGTTGTTATTTGGGAGCACATTTCCTCTTTTCGATTAATTCAATTGGAACCATGATTTGGGTTGGGATTGTAATACAAGATGGGGAATGGAGCCTATTTGCTCCAAGCCAGCATCTGAATTTAAGTTATCCCTTCTTTACATATCTGTGATTTTTTTAAAAACAAACCTGACACACTATTGCCAATTTTGCCAATTGTGTGTCTAGTTTGGCTCTCAGTGGCATTATCAGCCAAGCATTCAGCTGGGGACTAAAACAAATTCTTTGCAATCCAAATGCTGTAATCGCTTAAATCCGTGTTTCTCTGCAACTTTAAGGGTGTAGGCTTCAATTCCCCAAATCCCCTAGCTAGCCTGCTAGGTGGGGAATTCTGGGAGTTGAAGGTATCTTAAAATTTGTTGAGATGGAGAAACACTGATTTAAGCTACAGTGAATAAATCTAGCTTCAAGTTCCAGCAAATCTGAAGTGTGGGTTTTCATATATTCTAACCATTAGATATTCTTGTGAAAATCTAAATTTTTGACTCAGACTTGAGAATTTTGGCTGTAAATTTCAGATATCTATTTGCTTAGAGACTTCTGAAGCCGGTGCTTGATACTTCCAAGTATTGCCTTGTCATTGCTGCAGAATTGAAGGGGCTGGGCTAGGTATATGGAAGACCAGATGTTTGAGTCCATCAAATTTATATGCTCTGAATAGGGAGCACTTAATATTGGTTCCTGCTTGACTAGACATAGAATCCATACTATATTGCTGTCACAAATTTGGGTTTTTTTCTCTTTCATTCCTGCAGATCCTTGGAGTCCCGGGGATAAATTTGCACAAGAATTAATTGGGCAGCTGATGGACCAACCATCCTCCCTATCCTTTGGAATGGTCTTATCTGTAGAGCGGAGACATATTTATCTAGTCCCCTTCCCTGAGTTGGGAGGTGGGCTTCAGTGTACAGTATTTATTCTTTACATTCCTCTTATTTAAAAAGATGTTTGGTGTAAAACTATTCTATATGTTTGTGCAACACCTTATCCTTTGTGAAGCTGCAGACAAAGCTACAAAACTACCAAGAGAATCATCCAAGCCTCTGATATATAGAGCTATGAAAGAAAAATATACTCTTCCATGAGAAAAACCTTAGAGGTCCTTTCACTGCTATAGGCAAAGAAACTACCATTTATCCAATTTTCCCCCAGTTCCCAACACCATTGCTGCACTTTTGGTATAGGAAAGGTTTTTAATGTTAAATAAGCAGCCCTAATGAGACGTAATTCTAGATAAAGCATTAGACGTATTCTGTATTCATAACATTATTAGGTGTTCATATTGTTCTTTCAGTCTCGCTTCCATGACAAGATGATTGTGACGAAAAAATAACAAACATGTTGTATGTTTGGTGCACTAATTGGGAGAGGCTGGTAGTAACAATAGCAACAACTTGGGAGAGAGAAGATAATCTGAGGTTGTTAAGATGATATAGTTAATCAAAACAATTTTCTTTAGTCCGCATTAGAACATGATCAGCATTTACAGGAGACAAATATGGGGAACACCCGTTTCAGCCCACTTGATTGTCCCTCGGTCTCCTGGTCTATAAAATAAAGATACAATTGCCCAGGAGCTAAAAGAGGTAGAGTAAAATTCCATGGAGGAAGGAATTATAGAGTATTTCAGAAATGCAAAATACTACAGGTATATGCATAAATGTATTCCATTGTGGTATGAAAAAGCAGAGAAGTTGCCACTCCTCCAGTGACATCAGAATAGAATATATAGTATGTTTCTTTTTATCAGCTGTTTCCAGCAGGGTTTCTCATCCTTGGGCAGCTTGAAGATGTGTGGATGTCAACTCCCAGAATTCCCTAGCCAAAATGTTATTCTAATCTGGTATTTATCTGGAAGCAAATTTCTTGGGGACCACAAGCAAGATGTAAGTGGTAACTTCTTATTTTTTTATCCCTTTGTGTCACCCCACTTTTCAGTGCCTCCAATTTATTTTCTTCCTTTGACCCCCTCCTTTCTACCTCCCCAGTTGGTGGCCAAAGGAAAGGAACATTCTTCTCAACAGCAGCATGAACAAGGTGCTTGCAGAGAGCTTTTTTATCAGGTTGAGCGCTGGAGATTTTCTGCCCCTCTTCCTTTTTCATGACAGAGCAGCAAAGCATGGAGCAAGGGGGAAATAGTGTAGGAGGGAATGCGGTAGTTTTTAATCTGTCTACCAGCAGGGGGGGATATTACTACAGTGATGAGCTAAAAACCATCCTAGTTTTATTCAGCAAGCTAGATTCTACAACACACACACACAATCGAGTTCTTATCCATTGTCTCTGCTTGCACTATTGAACACCAAGCCAATAAATTAAGCCATGAAAAACTAACCAAGAGGAACACTAATCAAGCTGCATGTGTAAACGCAACTGCTAGATCTTTAACTCACCTGGGTCAAGCAGGTGTACAAACATAATCAAAGAATTTTAGGCTGTGGTAGCCATTGCTGGGAAGTTGGCATGAAATTGATCAAGATTCAAAGCCTTTAAATGGTCATGGAATGCAATAGGGAAGGGCTGAGGCAGAGTCAGTGTACTGGCATGACCAAGACCTCTGATTCACTCTGATTTTTATGGAGGAGCATGTCACAGGTGTGGTCGTCAACTCCACTTATGTGATCCTTGGCCCAGTACAGGTAGTCTTCAACTTAAACCATTTGTTTACTGACAGTTTGGAGTTAACAGCTGTACTAAAAAAGAAGCACGATTGGCCCTTGTGTCTATGACTGTTGCAGCATTTCTGAATTCAGGTGATCAAAATTTGGGTGCTTGGCAACTGGCATGAATTTACAATGGTTGCAATGTCCCAGGGTCATGTGATCACCATTTGTGACCTTCCCAGTCAGCTTCCAATAAGCAAAGACAGAGAGGCCAGAGGAGGTGGGGAGAGCAGATTTGATTAACAGTCACATTTCACCCAACACCTACAATGATTTGCTTAACCATTATAGGGAAAAAGGTCCTAAAATTGGGTCTGAGTCACTTAACAATCTAACTTTTGCTTAGCAACAGAAAATCTGATCCCAATTATGGTTGTAAATTGAGGCATGCCTGTACTGCTGTCACAACAACACCTACTTATTTGGCTGCCAAACCTTGGTTGTGTAGTCACAGACTTTTAGCAGTGCATTTTTTTCTCTTTTGTCCAAGATAAGCCCATTTCTTATCAACATGGAAAATAACTAAAAGAGTCCTAGCCCAGTACATGGCTTGGCAGCTTTTTAACTCAAAATGCAATATATAACAGAGGTCTCCAAACTTTCTTAGTTTATGGCATCCTTTGTGGCTTTGTAATTTTTTCATAATGCTCAGAGGCCAAAACTGTGGACTATCTTAAACTAATAGTTTGCATGCTGTCTGACAGATGTCAAATATCACTGTGTTTTCCTTAAAAATTAAAATATTCCATGGTGCCCTTGTGACTTCGTTGCCGCATCCTAGGATAGAGATAAAAGTTCAGACCTAACCTTATATTTAATTCTAGAGGAATTCTGCTTCTAAAAAAATAAATCATAAAACTTTGGGAGAAGTTGAAACTGTATTCCAATAAATCTGTTTGCATTCTTCAAAAGCCCTGTGAGGAAAAAAAAATGTTGTTCGATCTAATTTTGGAATTTCATAACAATGTATGAAGGAAGGACTGGCATCACCAAAAATGAATTGATGCAGGGAGTGGGGGGGGGGCATATTTCTGATAGAAATCCTTTAGATCCTTACTCTGCATGTAGTGTTTCTCCATGCTGGTGTTAGTTGTGTTGTTTTTCCCTGCCCTGTGATATGGTTCATATGCAAGCAGCATGATCAGAAGAAGTAGGCATAGTTTTCAGTATGTTGGCCTAGAACTTAAGCAATCGCTAGAAAGCTTGATATTTAAAAGTTTTGAACTTGTAAAAATACTTGTTATCATATTGTACCTTTGGTAGGCAATTAAGTCCCAGGAAATGTAGAGGACTCCTGGACATTAGTACTGTACCTCATTATTTAACTCTTTCCTCTCAGGGGCTATCCTAATGAAACCTCCACTACTAAAAGTGCATTGGTTGGGAATACCAAGAGTATGCTTCCTCACCATCCAATCAAATAATAGCTTTGGCTCTTTTTTTTGGGGGGGGGGATAGAAAGTGGGGAGGCACTAACACTCTGTTCTTGCTAATTATCTGTCTACCAGTTGATGCTATTTGTGCGTTTTAAATCCTTGTTTTATCCAAAGATGCACTTAATTAGTTTAGCCCTGACAAGGTTTCATGAGCACTTGATTATTTAAAACCTCACCCAGAATTAGGCTACGGCTGATGTTTAATTATTATAGCCTGCCCTATGTTAGCATAATAAGCATCACTAAGAAGGATTCAGAATGCAAAGAGGCACTTTAGAGTTACTGTCTTTCAAGATCTCCACCTGCCTATGGGGCTTGTATTTATTATATCATTATATGGCTTGTCTTTAAATCTTCCTTTGTCCTGTCCTATTTGGGAAGAGCTCTTCTTCACGCTGTTGTTGACACTGGTACTTGTCAACAACCTCATCATAGAGCTGCTTGCAAGTAACCACCTTATTGTCATTGTCCCTGACAGACATACTGTACATTAAATTAAAAAAGGACCAGGAAATTATTTGGCTGGAACACACTACGACCTGATCCTAAGGATCACCTGATAACCGAATTAGGTAGTCTTTGTCATTGTTGGAGTGAAGAGGTGCCAGAGATCTTTGTGAAATTGCAACAAATTAAAGATGTGTGTGTAAATACATTAGTAAACGAAGCATGGTATTTAAGAGACCTGGCTTGAAATGGAGTATAGCAATATTTCTGGCATCTTTTCTCCTCATGTTGAAAATATTGTGGAGGCAAGTGTTGGCATGCCAACTAGAGAATTATGATACAAATGTATGTACCAATGCTTGAAAAGCAACTTATGTCCAGGGCTTTGTCTGGTCAAAGCAAGGTAAAATTATTGTCATTTACATAGAAATATACTCTTGTGTTACATTACAGGCTGGTCAATTCTTCTACAGCAGGAAGGCAAGTGAAGAGAAAAAATGAAAATGAAATCTAAGAAAATGAAATTCTGTCTCTATGGGAGCATGACATAAGTGTGACACATGGTGATGTTCCTAGAAGTAAGGCTAGAAATGGGTGACTTATTGTACTAGTTGTATTATTTCGAGAGTTTTGTAATGAACTGCATGTAGAGATGTGATAGCAGTGGCTTGTGTTCCTGTTGGTTCCCACTTATTTTACTCCAGATAAATCCATACATCACTTATTTGCCAGGAAGAAAGTAAGTGGCAACTCCTTTCTGCAAGTGGCTTGATGTGTCAGGGAGATGTGTGTTCTCACTGTGAGCACCAAAGGTTCAGTAAGAATTTAAAATTGTTCTGTATAGTAAGCTCAGAGATTTAGAAGAAAGTGAAAAGAAAGGAGAAGGACTGAAGATTCCTTTTTTGAATAGGTTGATTTCAGACACCTTCAGCTCAAGAACAATAATTGCTCTCTCAGTGAGGCTATCACTTAAATACACATTTACAGAACATGTCTACCCAGTCCAGATCTCATTCCTTAAAACAGTATATTGCAACAAGTTTCCCTGTCCTCATTTTGCTATTGAAATCCATTTGATTTTAGCCCACTGGCTGTTGGTTGAAGCTCTGCCCTTAACTTTAAAGGGGAAACACAAAAGACCAGAACACCAAAATAGGGGCCATTATGAAAACTCACCTGAAAGGGAAATCCACCCCCCTGTTTGGCTCCTTAATGTTTGAATTTCATACAGGCTTCTGTATTCTCTGCCCATTATCAATCATCTGGGATTGACAGGTCAGCTACCTTTCCTTTATGTTATGAATTCAAGCCGTTGAGTTAATTGAGAAAAAAATATATAATAAAATTAGCGTTGAGTAAATGCATCCTGTATTCACAGAATTGCTTCTAAATCTGGATATGTTAAGACATTACATAGTTGGGGATTTTTTCCAGTGCCTTTTTCCCCCACCAAAAACTACAAATATGATCAATTGGAAATGTCAGATAGCCTTTTGCCCATGTTAAAGGAAGTTTTTAAAGCATGGCTTGCCTGATCATGAGTGTTTTGGTTGTAAATTTCAAAGGAGACATACCCTCTTTTCCAATCATTTAGAGCTCTGGTGAGATCATGGTTGCAGCAATGTAGTCAGACAGTTTTTATACCTATTTTTTCCTTGGGAATTGTTTTTCAAGAACCACTGCAATCTGGGTTGCTGTTTGGGAAACACTGTTTCAAATTTTAAAGCCATTGAATAGGCTTTCTATTAGATAGTGATATATTTACATCAATATAAATGTTTGCCTCACGCTGACTTGTGATTGTGTATGTGCATACATGCCTACATACCGGTAGTTAACATAATGGTTAAGATGTTAAACTGAGACCCCCAGTTTGAGTTCAGTCTTATTCCTCTGAATTCACTTGAGTGACTTTGGTCTAACCCTCTTCACAGAGCGGAAATAAATAAATACGAAATAAAATGAGAGGAAGCCCCCCAGGTATACCATGTTGAATTCTCAGAGAAAGGCAAGATAGAAGTGCAATAAATAAATAAATAATGTCTTATGCATGCAGTGGAAGTTTTCAATGGTATATATACCTGTTAGGATGATCTAATGTTAGCGTTTGCCCAGCAACAAGAAGTTTATAAAATTTATAAACTTGATAAAATTTTGCCCCATCATTTCTGCCAGAAAACAATCCAGTTTGAACAATTCAATCCAAATATGCCATTTCATCATGAACACAGCTCAAACTGCTGGAAGTAGGATCTTAACAATACAATGAATTTTAACATAAGAGAAAAATAACTGTGTATTTTTTTTTTACTACTTACCATCTATTTTATATATGCTGTATCTGTTAGAAAATTTTTTTAAAAAAAATTATCCCTTCAGAAGAACATTAAGCATGAAACAATAATGAGAACAAAAGAAAATCCTATAAATATGCCCAGATGATTAAATCAGTTAAACAAGTAACTGAGGCTACTTTAAAAATTAAGATAAAAGCATCTAACAAAACAGAAGCAATCTTCCAAACCAGGAGAAGAAACAATTCATTTTCATCCAAGTCTGAAAGGATTAAGGGCTCAAGTAGCTACCACAGAGAAGGTGCCATTCTTAAAGGCCCCCTTTTATAGGCCATTAATCCTCCAAGTGATGTTCATGTTGTGTGCTGCTCATTTTCTTGAGCAATAAGAAATTTCAGAAGCAACAATAATAGGCTGATTTTCTTTTGGATGGGAGAGAGAAGACCAGAGGCTTACGCCTGTCTAGTTGATTTATGATCATGGCACAAACAGCAGAAGCAGAGGTTAGCAGGTACTCCTAAAAGGCAAAATATCAGTGGAAAATAATTTGGCAATGAGTTCTCCTAAACTGCACACTGATCAGAACTCCTATCTCTGTGCCTCTAAAAGAACTGCCATTTGCATATTTCACACAGATTGGCTCACAATATATATTAAAGCTAAATTTAAATTCGAGGTAATAAAACAAAATTGTTTGCATACCATGGTATGCCTAAATACATGGATAGTACTATGGTTTAACCTATAATTTGGTTTACCAACACATTAAGGCAATGGCTGTGTCCTCAGAATTCCAGTTTAGCCTAGCCTTGCGGGTTACCTGGGTCTGGTTGCAAAAATCCTTGCAAGCATCTCTATAATGAGCATCTTCTCCAAACTGGTACCCTCCAGATGTATGTTGAATAACTCCCAGAACTCCCTACTCCATGCTCTATAGAAATGTTGAATGAGCACTACTATCACCTCCAACCAACGTAGCCAACCATGTTTTTGATTGTATAATGGGTCTTTAATTTTATATAAGATTTTCTGCAGAAAAGCTCAAGCTCTCAGAAAAACTGAGATATCTGGCTTTAATAGCCCTCCTCTCTCAATTTACCTACTGGTCTTCAAAGGCCAATCCACATTTTCTGCTTGACCCATTGTCAATATGGGTAACTCCTCAGCTCTTGAGTGCAGAAACATACAGTTAATCCTCAATTTATAACAGTTTGCTTCATGACCATTACAACGGCATTGAAAAAAGTAACTCATGACCATTTTTCACACGTATGACCATTGCAGCATCCCCATGATCATGTGATTTATATTTGGATGCTTGACAACTGACTCACATTTATGACGGTTGCTGTGTCCTGGGGTCATTGATCCCCTTTTGCAACCTTTTGACAAGCAAGGTCAATGAGGAAACCAGATTCACTTAACAACCATGTTACTAATTTATCAACTGCAATGATTACTTAACAAATGTGGCAAGAAAAGTTCTAAAATGGGGCAAAATTCACTTAACAATTTTCTCAGTTAGCAACATAAATTTTGGGCTCAATTATAGTCATAAATTGAGGACTACTTGTTCTTCCCACTCCCAGCTCATTGCAAGTGCACTCTTCTCCTGTATTTTCCAGATCTGATAATGGAAACAGCTGTTTTCCAACCTGAGTTATCTTAAGTCCTTCAGCATACTTTGTATCATGAGCTTTGTTCAATTCTAGAATAACAACATAGTTCTGATTTATATCCATGGTCTAGTCTACTTCCTTCCTTCTTTTGGCTGGGCAATATGGCTATATGTTCTCCTCTAGGCAACAGTTTATTTTTTGCTTCGTTTGGAATAATATCTTATAATTGATCTAACAATGACCCATTAAGTCCTATCCTGAGCCCTGGAAGCTCAGGCTCCACTCAGTCCTTACTTCTCCCTGTAAGTACTGGTTCCATTTCTGTTCAGGTTTAGCAAAGCCTGCTTCCCTTGCTTTCCCATTGCCTTTATTTTATATTTGTTAATATCTCTAAGTTTTAATTTGGGAACATTTCTACTCTATTTTTATTAAGCTGACCTATCAGTTCTTCCTTGTTTCACATTTTTCATGGACCTACCAAAGTGAAAGAACAACTTGTTCCTACTGCTTTAGTTATCATAGCAATAGTACCATGGTACCATAAGGAAAAAAAGAAAAAAAGGGTTTGTTATAGAGTCCAACAAAATATGTGGGAAAAGAGGTGTAAAGAAGTGTTTGTGAAGATCTGGAAAAGCAAAAGAAAGGCATGGAGATTGTGAGGAGAAAATAAGTCCCTAAAAAGAAAACAACAGATTTTGGTAGCTTCTCCATACAGGACCAAACAAGATAGGATTGACTTCCCTGTAGAGAGGGAATGGGAAAGAAGCAGGGGAATGACCAATCAGGTCTTGTGGTGGCTTTAGACCAGATTGGGCACCAGCCCAACCCCCCTGCCAACTCATTGCAATTCTCACGGGAATTTCTGAAGTTGGCTTAAGAAACTGATGCAGTATGGGAGTCCTCCAGCAGCTTAGGATGTAGTGCAGAATGGCAGGAAGAATCAAAAAGACCATTGACTATTTGGTTTGATAGACTTCAGGTTCTGAATAGGCTGTTAAACTGAAACACCCTCCCCTCCCGCATTCTGTAAATTTTCCTGCTTTCATCTGCACCACTCCCACCCCAAGAAAGATCATGACAATACAACAAGTCTGAGCTGGTTCTGTGGAAGCTGCATCACTTGAAAATGACAACTTAGGCATTTGGATGTCCAGCACCACACCCCTTGCTTTCATTCATATTCTAAACCTCACTTACTTCCTAGACCAAAGAAGACAGCAGAAGTCAAATTCTGCTCTGCCCTGGGTTTGCCACTTAGATATTGAAATCTCACATCAGAGGAAAAAAATCTAAACCAGAATGAAGACTGCTCCCTGCCCAGCAGCTGCATGACTCACCTCTTCTCTCCTTCCCAAGTTGGTTGAACCAGTTGGGTTGCTCTTTATAGACTTCTCCATTAGTAGGAATGGTGAGAAGGGAGGAGCCATGGGGATCTTAATGGGGATCTTACAGAAAAGCTTTTGAATTTTTGCTGGGCTCAGTTGAATTTCTGCTCCTCTGTATCACAGCTTTAGCATGCTGCCTTTTTATTTGTACTACAGTAGCTTTTTAAAAAAATAGGTCTTGTATGAACCAGAATGCAGGAATCTCATGGACGTCTTACAATAGGCTTTGATATTCAAATCCAGCATTAGGTTTGGCAGGGATAGTGTGGATGGGGATTTATCTGTTTATTAAATTGATAAGACAGCCCTTATCAATCCCAAAGATTAATTCATTAATAAGGAAAAAAATTACAATTGTGTCAAATTTTATGCTACATTGAATTCTGACTTTTAGAGGATTAGATCCAGGTAATCCTTGATTTACAACCACATTGGACAGAATTATTGTTATTAAGCAAGGTGGTTGTTAAATGACTCATGCCCGATTTTGATCATGTGACTCTAAGGCTACTATGACAATTATAGGCAATTTTTTCAGTGCCATTGTAACTCTGAACAGTCGTTAAATGAATGGTTGTAAATTGAGGAGTAACTGTACTTGCAAGAACTGTGATAAAGCCATAAAAAGTTAGACCACCACCTGATCTTCTGGGATTTTTTTTTTTACATGAAAGAAGAAAAATATATTTAAATATTCTTTGAGTACAGCTCAAATACTGGTGACTTCGTGGATAGAGACATGTAGTTTTCTCAACTACATGACATGATTTGTTCCCCAATATGTTGTTTTTTTTAATTGGCCTAAACCCTACAACTATCTGGTAGTCTTTCTTCCAAATACAAAGGCAGCCCATTCCTGTTTCAGTCAGCCAGGGCCTTAATCTTTATTTATACCAGAAATACAATATATAAAATATCGTCTATTAGATACAAATAGAATAGAATAAAAAGAATAGAATAAAATACCATATTCTATATATAGAATTTATATAGAATAGAATGGTTTATATAGAGAATAGAATAGATGGATTGAGAATAGAAGGGGAACTCATCAAACTTGCAGATGACACCAACCTGGTAGGAATAGCTAACCCCAGAAGATAGGTTCAAGATCCAAATGGATCTCAACAGACCTGAACACTAAAATGGAATTCAATGTAGAGAAAAATAAGGTTTTACAATTAGGCAAGAAAAATCAAATGTACAGGTACAAATTAAGTGAAACTTAATAGCAGTAATGTGAGATATTTCTTGGAGTCTAGTGGACAGTCATTTAAATATATGCCAGCAGTGTGTGCAGCAGTTGCCAAAAAAGCCAATGTAATCCTAGGCTTTATTAACAGGGATAGACTCAAGATCACATGAAATGTTACTACCACTTTATAATGGCTTGGTAAGACCATGATTGCCACAATATAAAAAAGATGTTGAGACTCTGGAAAGAGTACAGAGAAGAGCAACAAAGATGACTAAGGGCTGGAGGCTAAAACTTGAAGAATAGTTGAAGGAATTGGCTAAGTGTCTAGGGAAAAGAAAGACTGGGTTGACATGATAGCAGTGTTTCGATATCTGAGGGGCTGCCACAAAGAAGAGGGGGTCAATGTATTTTCCAAAGCACCAGAAGCAAGATAAGAAGTAATGGATGGAAAGTAAACAAGGAGAGGACCAACCTAGAGCTAAGGAGAAATTTCCTGTGTGCGCATGTGTGTGATTATATATCTCCATAAAGTTCAACATAATATAAAAATAATGATATAAATAGTACAAATAATATCTCCAGGATCAATATTTTCTTCAGTCATAACTGGGATGAATAGAATAAATAGAGGCACAGAATAAACCAATCTGGTCTGACATTAAAAAATGACAAATACCGGTAAGCTTTGTACTTTCATTTTTTGCTTTTTCTGTCCGACTAGGGCAAAAATCCAGGAATAAGTCTTCCAAATAAATATTTAAGAAATATGAAATCTAATTTCAGAAAACACAAGAGCAAGGAGTTGCCAATTTATATATTCCTCATCTGAGACTAAATTAAAGGTGAAAGGTTGTGGTAAGACTTATTGAAGTGATGGCACATTGAAAAAGGTGGTTTATATGTTAAATGAGACAGTTGAACTTTAAAGGGTCTTTATTACCTTTCAGAATGCAGTTTTCCCAAGATCTGAATTTAGAGTTCAGTTCTGAAATTATTCTAAAGTATGTGAAATCCTAAAGATATTTTGAGGCCCCATCTAATTGTGTTTTGTTTTTTTGCTAAGAACTATGTTGGGTATTGATGAGACAGCATAAATGGGGTACCATTGGGAGTAGAAAACTTTCTTAAAGGAACTGAATTTGCCAGAGGGAGATTTAGTTCATAGCTGAACAAAGTATTTGAAATTGGCACATCCTGTTATTTTTCTTCCCATGCAACAAAACGGTTTTTTGGTTTAGATATTATAATCCTTTTATCTTATGCTTTGTCAACAAAATTTGTTTGGAATATAGTTTGTTATATGATCTGTTCAACTGTGGGCAGATGGCTTTGTTTGTTTTTAACCTTTGCAAGCTTTAACACTTTGGGATCAACATTCTCAAAAGTCAATTAAAATTATATCTTTTTAATGAGAAATTAAAGTAAGTCTACCCCTTTGCACATTCACACTGCTTCCAAATACAATGATGCATTTTCTTTATCTCACTATCTGATGTTGTTCACATCAAACTTCCCAGGTAACTTCAAGATGAAAGAGTGGAAATGCCTCATCCTCCAGTCAACTACTTCCTCAGAGATTCTGGTTTAAGTAGCCCACATAATTTTTGATCGATTAGATCTTTAACTCTTTTCCTTTTTATTGTTCTCCCTTTCTTTTAGCATTCCCTGTGTGACACCCACAATTTCCTGGTACCTCCTAAACTAGCCTTTTGGTACTAAGACACACCCTGCTCAGCTGGCAGTGAGGTTCTCTCGTGCTTCTCCTCAAAATAGTTGCTGTCAACTCTACCTTTAAGCATTTTAATGGCAATGAGAGTATTTGAGCTGACTTGGCATCATCTTTGCTTAATTACTACTCATTTATATGTTAGTTCATACTCCTATTTCTGTATGAGAGAGATTGTGGAGAAGTTATTGTGAAAATAATGGAAGGAATGTTAGATATAAACAACCAAGAGACAGAATAAGAGCCTGTTGGTAGTTTAACCCTTAAATAGCAACTGAGTCCAGGTGGTAAGAAATCTCAGAAGAAATATTCCAAAATGTTTCAAAATTTTTGCATTATATGAATTTGTTAATAAATGAGACTAGAAAATTCCTGCTCCAGTTTTTAATATTCTGTATTTATCCTAAGATTAATATTAAAGACATCTTACTGAAGTTTGTATAATTCTTACCTCCTTAATCTTGTACAAATCTGTCTTATCTTTCTTTTTTGTTTTAATATAATTTGGGTTCAGTTGTTATGACACTTCTACATTCTTAATTCAATCAAACAGTCCAAATAAATACTGCAGAATATTAGAACAAATACAAATTTGTGAGCCTATATGTTTATTTCCCTTTGGTAAACCACAGCACAGAATTATTAGAAATGCACAAGCAAACAAAAACACTAAGTATTCCATCAGTCTGTCATTCTCCTTGGTAACTAACATCTAGTCACAATTCCTTATTTATATTTACCATTTTTATTGAACAAGTCAGAAACAACCTTAAAGAAAAACAACCTTAAAGTTTATATTGAAAGATGAAAGAATGGCTAATTTCTAAATTGTTCTCTTTATGTTGCTACTCTTTTCTTGTTTCTCTGCAAGCTTCTTTGCAAGCTAAAAACAAGTCAAGTCCACTAACAAAACTATCACCACCACAGATAGTTAGCTCAGATGAAGAACGGAACACCACTCTTAAGTACTTACCTTGGACCAAAATCACGCATTGGTTTTCAAATTGATATGCTCCTTTGCCCTTTTTTTAAAAGGTCTACCCTAAGATTCTTGAGTGAAGATTTGAAAAATTCCCATCTTCCCCATCATCACAAGAAACAATAATCCAGGAAGTGATTTTGACATTATAGAATGATTGTTGTGTGCACTATCTAAAATTAAACTACTGCTACTATGGAGACTGGGTGTGGAATAAAAAGGACATTTAAAAAAATATTCAGATATGTACAGAAATAGAATTCAGCATGAAGTCTCTGGAAAAATAACAGAAGCTTGAAATTGGAAGGGGCTAATATGACTGTCCAATGGTGCCTTCTGCTCGAAGCTGCCAACTATAGCATTTCATACAATTGGCTATCCATCCTCTGTCTGTTTGAATCTCTAGATAATTGGCTCCATTATTGAGCTGCTTTTCCTACTAGAGTTCCTCCCACCCAACCCCCAAATTAAATTGAAACCTGCCTCCTTCTACTTTAAATCCATTATTATATGTCCCTCACTCTGGAAGAAGAGAGACATATAGAGAAAAGCTTGTAACATCCTTTCAGATCTATGCCTCCTCCCCAATTTTTCTTCTCAGTCCCTTCAGTTTTATTTTAATGGATTCAATTTCCAGTCTTCTGATCATCCTCTGAGATGCAGGAATGATCAGATAAAGAAGTTGCAGAAGGATTCAGATGTCATTTCCGATATCTCCAGGCAAGGCTAGAATAATCCTTTACTGCCAATGGACCAATGGCTTTATCCATTATAAGACCATTCTAATATTTCCTACTTGGTACATATAAACAAACCTAAGAAGCAGAATATTCTTCCATACTGAGGATTGAGACAGAAAGACTGGTAAAGTCAATGAAGGCAGGACAAGCAGCCATTTTCTCAATTCGAGGAAGCAGCTTGGCAAGTCAACCTATCTCTTTGGACTGGCCCTTCCTGTTCTGGCAAGCTCAAACTGGAGAGACCGGAGATCAAATAGAGTATATTATTGCTTCAGCATGCAAAGCATACATTATAGTGTGATAATGCAGGAAGAATATGCATTGAATTGCAAACAGGATATGCATTTGAAGAGACATTTCTTATGATTTGTGATTTCCCCCAGAAAATTACATGAGTATCAACCATGTGCAGCAGAGGTTTTCCTCAAAAATTACCTCAGTAGGGGAAAAAAAACAAGCTAGGTAGTACTGGGAAAAAACTGCCTCCTTCCCAGTAGCATTTTGTTTGCCAATGGATAAAATTTGGTTTAGACTAAGGAGGGGTGTGTGGGGTGGGGTGTTCTGTTTTGCTGATGGCAAAATTCATAATCATTTTTTGGAGATTAAACTGTAGGCCATAAAAAAGCAGGTTTGAAGGAAGCAGCCTAAGTCAGACCCCAGGCGAGTTTTGGCCAACTTTTCTCTCTTTGATACCTCTCCTCCTTTCTCTTTCTTCTCCTGATGACTTCTTTCCTTTCTCTTTATTCTCCACATAGAATGCTATCTGCTTGGGAATAGGTGAATCACTTTTGCTGGAAGGCTAAACCGATTGCTTAGATGATACTAAGACAATAGTTGAGTTCCTGTAACCAGCTGAATCAAACACTATTCACCAAGGCCTATTTTAGCATAGTCCAATACATAAATATAGCCATTAAGTGTCATCGCTCTCCTCTTTTCATTACATTCTCAGCAATAAAGCATAGAGGACTAAAAGTGGAACACTCGTTCTTTCAAATCAAGAAAGCAAAAGAAATCAGACAAGTCCTCTATGCTGTAGAAATAATTGGGGCACTAAAACCCCCATGCTCGCTGAGGAAGAGGAGAGCTATAGTCCATGGGTCTTAAAGACAATTGCTTATGGCATTTACTGCCTAGAAACAGACCAAGTGCAAAAAGAATGGTCTATCTCTTGCAGCTTTACTTTATCTATGATTGTAATACTTCATAGGTTTCACTTTCCACAGATTCAAACAATTTATCTCAAGATGACAGGATTTTACAGCTCAACTCTATAGCTTGCAGATGTTGATTATAAGGTTCCTTCTTTAATTAACACACTCCCAGCAGCTCAGAGTCTGTATGAAGAATGGAATATAGTGAGAGTATAAAGTAATTATTTATACATACATACATACTCATTATGCTATTCACATTTCAGCAAGCAATGTTGTAGAGCACAGAAAAGAAATAGCAAGTTAAAGAAATTAAAGACTAATATTTTAAAAAATCACTATACCTCTTTTTTATTTTCTATCCTTGCAAATCACTCTTACTTCTTTCACATTTATGCATGGCTTCATACATTGCCTTTCTTCCTTAAAATTTTCATCTTTGTTTTCTTGAGGATGTTATCAATTCTACCCAACCACACTCTTGACTTTTCATTTGTATACATACATTTTTTGCAGTTGAATCATTCTTTCTCTCCATATTACCAAACCAGCTCAATACATTTCTTTCATACTAGTCATTTTGCATACTGGTCTCATACTCAGCTCCCATCCTTCGGTAAAAAAATGAGCAGAAGCAAACTCTTTTACAACCCTTTTTTGACAAATAATATCTACATACTACTCATTACCTTTCTGCAAGCATTTGTGTGTCTGAAAATCTCTCCATCTATTCATCTGCCTTTAGGAAATCAAGATGTACAAATTAATATAATTATTCCAAGGATTCTTTGTGCCATATATGCATAATTTGTAATTGTTTGCTCCATTTCCCATATATATTTTTTTTCTCTCTGTACACACACACACACACACACACACACACACACACACACACACAAAACTTTCTCATATTAACATATTTGTTAAAGAGAAAAAAAATGTATTGCAATTCTTGTCTGGGACTTCTCAAACTGTCATAGTTATCTTCGGTATTCTTTAAGGCAGAATTCTGCTAAACACTTTTCCAGGTATGTTTACCAAACTATTTCCCTTTTCTAGTACCGTAGTTCTTGCATTCATTCTTGCTATCTTTCTCCTTATACACAGAAACAATAACATATTCTTTCAATATTAGGCACAGATGCACTCTTCATACATATTAACTAATTGTCCATTCTGCAGGTAAATGAGATCAATTTTATAGTATTCTTCCAGTCATACCAGCTACATAGGCAGCCTTTTCATTTTTCAACTTCTTCACAGCACTTATTACTTTTTCATAACTTTTCCTTCAATACCAATATGTAGCATAGCATAGCATAGCATAGCATAGCATAGCATAAGTTTGTGATGTTGTATATTTCCACTATTCAACATATACCCTCACTTTAGTTTCATTCCAAACCATTTCATTCCTTTCATTTTTAATCCCATTCACTCTGCTGGAGGTTCTTTGTTTAGCACCTTTATCTATTTCCAAAGCAAATATTATTTCCATCAATATTGCTCTGCATTTTTTCTGTCCTTAATTTTTCTTCTCAATCTCTTTGATTATATTGCAATTGTTTTCTTCTCTCTGAGTAGAATATATACTTTTATCTCTTTCTCATGTTTTCTCTTACACAAGATCTTCATCTTTTAGGCTTTTTATCCAATCCACAGCTTCCTTCACTGCCAATGTATTTTTTTAAAAAATATGTTCTTAAATTTCAAAAACATAGAGTAAAATATAAACAAGAAAAAAAGAGACTTGAAAAGAAAGCAAAGTCAAACAGAAAGCAAGATAGAAGTGTAATAAGAGAAAGAAAAGAAAAATTGCATTAAAAAAACCCCAGTTTTCTTCAGTACATATATACATAAAGACATTCATCTCTTACTCTAATATTAACAATAATCTACATTATTTCTATAATAACATATTCCAATTATCTTTCACTGGCAAAGCAGACCAGGCTTAATTTTTCTTAAAGATTTGACATAGAAGAAAAAATATCCCATAAAATATGGTGCCTCTATAAGGTTTGCCACTTATTATGTCCTTGCAACTTTTAACACAAGATGGTTTAAGGGTATCATGAGCCCCAGCTGAAGGATCTTATCACCTTTCAAGTTGCCCTAAGTGACAGGTCATTGCTATGGAAATGTTCCATAAGCGCTGATCATTTGCACTATTGCTAAACTTGAATCTGGTGCTTGTCTAGAAAAGTGTTATAGAGATATATTCTTAAAAAATAAAGCAGCATGGCTGATTGGCCATCATTTAGACCCAGGATTGTGCAGAAGAAAAATATTTGATAAATACTACTAAGCATACAGTACTGCTGGCCATGGACAACAGAACATAGAAATGTTTGTGTCTGTGTCTCTCTCTCTGTAGTAGTTGTTATATTTTCTTAGTTTAATATAAGATTTTTAACTTTCCCCTTTTTATTATATAGCTTTTCAGTGGTAGGTTAGATTTCTTTTTTAACTTATACAGTTCTCTCATACAATAGTAACATAAAACAGCAGTTGTTATGTTTAGTTGTGTTTTCTAAAAGAAAATTAGTTGCAATGTTTTTGAAGTTTAATCAATTTTTTTAATAAAAAGTGAAAACAGGCATGTCTGAAGCAGGCTAAGATGGTCAATAAAGCTGAGCAGATCCTACACCCAGAGCCACATCATCAGCATCCCCTACAATGAACATTCATCCAGCAAGACTTGGATTGGGAGAAAGTAATGAGAGTATTCAAACACTGAAGGCTGCCTCTGCAGTGGCCTGGGATAAGACAAAAATGGTATCATGTAGACATATATTGTTAAAATAGTTTCAGTGGCATCCTTGTGCTTTAATTGGTGGGACATGGGATGAATCCTTGGGTGTACAGCTACTATATGCACTTTAAGCCCATTCTGGCCATTATTTATTTATTTATTTATTTATTTATTTATTTATTTATTTTTCATATTTGTATACCGCCCTACTCCCAAAGGACTCAGGGCGGTGAACAGCCATAATAAATACAAATACATATAGAAGTTAAAAATTATTAAGAAACAGATTAAGTAATTTAGGCTCAAAGATTAAGAACATCCAAATTTATCTAAAGAGGTTTAAAACCCAGTTTAAAAGCAAATTTAAAAGCCAATTAAAAAGGGAGAGTTAGGCCAGACCAGCTTGTTGGAATAGAAATGTTTTCAGGGCACGGCGGAATATGCGTAAGTCTTGGATGTTTCGTAACTCCGGGGGAAGCCCATTCCAGATGGTAGGTGCCCCCACAGAAAAGGCTCTCCCCCTGGGGGCCGTCAGTCGACATTGTTTGGCCGACGGCACCCTGAGGAGTCCCTTTCTATGGGAGCAAACTGGTCGGTGAGAGGCTATTGGTGGCAGGAGGCGGTCTCGTAAGTACCCTGGTCCTGAGCCATGGAGCGCTCTAAAGATAGTAACCAAAACCTTGAAGCGCACCCGGAAGATCACTGGGAGCCAGTGCAGCTCGCGCAGGAGGGGGGTTACATGAGAGCGCCACATTGCTCCCATTACCACCCGCGCGGCCGCATTCTGGACCAGTTGGAGCCTTCGGGTGCTTCTCAAGGGGAGCCCCATGTAGAGAGCATTACAATAATCCAGGCGTGAGGTGACAAGGGCGTGAGTGACCGTGCATAACGAGTCCCGATCCAGAAAGGGATGCAACTGGCGAATCAGGCGAACCTGATAAAAAGTCCTCCTGGCTACGGCCGTCATATGCTCTTCAAAAGACAGTCGTGAGTCCAGGAGGATGCCCAAGTTGCGAACCCCATCTGTGGGGGCCAACGACTCGCCCCCAATAGTCAGAGATGGCGCCAACTGACTATATCGGGACGACGGAAACCACAGCCACTCGGTCTTGGATGGGTTGAGTCTGAGTTTGTTCCTCCCCATCCAGATCCGTACGGCCTCCAGGCACCGGGACATCACCTCGAGGGCATCATTGGGGTGGTCTGGGGTGGAGATGTACAGCTGGGTGTCATCAGCATACTGATGGTACTTCACCCCAAAACCACGGATGATCTCACCCAGCGGCTTCACATAAATGTTGAATAGAAGGGGCGAGAGGACCGATCCTTGTGGCACCCCACATATAAGGGGCCTCGGGGTCGACCTCTGCCCCCCTGTCAACACAGACTGCGACCGGTCAGAGAGAAAGGAGGAGAACCACTGTAGAACAGTGCCCCCCACCCCCAACCCTTCCAACCGGTGCAGCATGATATCATGATCGATGGTATCAAAAGCCGCTGAGAGGTCTAGTAGGACCAGGACAGAGGAGCAACCCCTGTCCCGAGCCCTCCAGAGATCATCAACCAATGCGACCAATGCTGTCTCTGTGCTGTACCCGGGCCTGAATCCTGACTGGAACGGATCTAGATAATTATGCCACAAACACAATCAAAACTTGATTTATTTCAAGCAGTACCCTCTATCTTGCAAGCCAATGCATTGTTGCTTACTTCCCACTAACAATGAGGAAGACAAGTTGTTCTGACACACAACATATGGGATGTACAATCTTCCAGAATTAACTCTATCTGGATGTCCAAAGGCCCCTTTTCCTTGGCTTGGTTCAGTTTTGGAAATGTGCTTATGGTATCAGCAATGTGCTATTAATTAATTAGACTTCCTTTTATAGAGGCAGTACACTTTAGCTTAATTTATACACATTCTAAAAAAAAATGAGGCCCTCTCTCCTCTCCTTTCCTGGCAAACTTCTTATAAGAGCTTGTCTGTTTTCAGCCACTATGATGGACTAGGTCAAGGTGATATTCTTTTTCCCTGTCAAGTGTGCAGTAGAAGAAAAACTGCATTTCCATCCAAAATTTTCCTTCCTCCCTTTTATAGATGAGGGAAAAGGCAGGACAAATTTGGGGGGACAAAAGTTAAAAGAGAAGTCAAGAAGCTGCAAGAGTGGTCAAGAGGCCTCTAGAGGGAATTCTAGTTGGATTGATGAACACTTTATGGTGGACACATTCCCATCAGAGAGGAAATCAACTTCCTCTGGAATGCTCCTTTATTATGAAAACAGCCAATACATGTTTGAGAAATATATGCATTGTTACCCAATTGTTTACAAAATTTTCTTATCTTCTTATAATAATAGGAGAGTGGATCCAGATTTCAGTAGATCGATTCTAAAGAATAACTTTCAACATTTATGTCAGTCCTGGAAGCCATCTTTTACTTTGGATCTTCTGGGCTGCCGCATTTAGTGCTGTGGGAAATTGGGAGAGGGTGTTGTATGGAGTTGGGGAGATATCTAGCCATAATAATATTCTTTTCTCTGAGAGTCAAGGACATCCTGCCCTGCACCTGGAGTGGTATGATTGGGAGGCATGTCCAGTTGGGATGGTGCATGGATAGGACCATGTGATGGACATGTGGGCACTGTGGCAGGGACTTGGACTTTCTTTTGGGTGGGGAAAACCTGGAAGCTTTCAGATTTGGTTTTCCCAGATGTGCCAATATGACATCTCTAATAAAATGGAAGTTTGAGGAACTTCTAACCTTGGAGTCTTCTTTCGTTGGGGGTGTTACTTGGAACACTGACAATTTACGCACTGCCAATCTCCTTAGCCCTCTGGGAATTTTATAAATGCATGAATCCAAGGTGTGTATATAGTCCCTAGAACAGTGATGGCTAACCTTTTTACCGTCGCATGCCAAAAGTGGGGGGAGTGCAGGGGGGTTGTGTCCGTGTTTGCCCACACCCATAATTCAATGTGCCCCCCCCACGTATGCCTGCGTGACCCCCCTGCACTCTCCCTGCTTTTGACATGTGATGGCACAGTGGGCCCGGTAGGCCTGTTTTTTGCCCTCCCAAGGCTCCAGAGGCTTTCTTGGAGCCTGGGGAGGGCAAAAACGGCCTTTCCCCCCCACAGAGCCTGGAAACAACTCGTTTCCCAACTTCCAGTGGGACCAGAAGGCCCAAAAATCAGCGCTGGAGCTGAGCTAGGGCAATGCTTGCGTGCCCACAGATATAGCTCCATGTGCCACCTGTGACACACGTGCCATAGGTTCGCCATCACGGCCCTAGAATATTTTGCTGTTGTTTTATTGTATAAGATTGTATAAGGGGCTGCAGATTATTTTTATGACCACTTGCACAATATATGGCATTAATATATGTGTTTTCTCAGTTTTTCTGTACCTGTAATTGAAATTTTAGGGAAAGGTGTATTTTATTTTGTTGCTATGTCACTGTCTCTGGCCACACATTACAAATGAAGTTTTCTGTTCTTTCCTAGGTTTATTTTCCTATATGGAATTATCCTTTTGAACTCTGCTGTTTAATACATTTGTTTGTGAATTAATATTTACTGAGGTTTCCTGGCATGCTTTGTTTATCATACTGTTTTTGCTTGCATGTGTTAACATAGCTTGGATAGTTACAACCTTGTTGATTATTATCTTGGAATTTTTGCAGACTCTATTAAAAGTGTAAGTCGTTATTTAGTCATCTCTCCTCTAAATTGCATTTCCTTTAAAGGGGAACCATGTAGCACCCACCCTTAAACCCACTACTGCATCCTCATGCTGTCTTCTAATGCCACCAAGGTCTGTGGCTGCATAAGTACTGTACCCAATTGGCTTGTAGCCATGCACCACTGAATTTTAACGAAACAATTACATTTAAAAAGCTGAGTACATACCAAACCGTTTAAAGACAACATTCAACATAATACACTTGTCCTTTTGCAGTATTGTCCTGTCATTTGTTGCCTGTTTTGCATTGTCTCTTTAAAAACATTTAATGAAGGAAGAAAGTGCACATTTGTCCCATTTTTAAAGAAAATGTCAGGAAAATTAACCTCTCTGGTCTTCCAGAGCATTTATGTGGGGAGAACGTAGTGTGCTCTACTGCTGTTGATTCAGCGCTAGCATTTATATAGCACCAAAAATAAAATGTGTTATTCCCCTCCACCTCACCATCTGGAAAGGACTTTAATGATGCATGTGCTGCCTCTCCATCCCTGGATTGTCTTCTGTGTTGCATTGATTTGCAGTTCTTTGGCTTCATGCATTGATTTTTGCACTTTCCCCTACAGCATCTCTTGACATATTTCCATTTCTGGGCTGGTTTCCCTAAACTAGCACATTTCATCCACAGTGCCAGCAAAGAACACCTTCCCTTCCAGGGCAATAGGTTCATTTTTTGTTCTTGAGAAGATTGCTATATTTTCCTGCATGAATTTTCTTCCAGAAGATGAAGAAACATGTTCCCTGAGCTAATTCCTTCTCTCCATCCATCCATGCTTTTCTCAGAGAATCCTCTTCTTTTCTGAGGTATATGTATAGGACTTCCACTTGGTTAAACAGACTGATGCATCATTTTCTTTCATAGTGGGCGGCTTGATTAATTTCTCTTGATGTCGCATGGACTGGTGCATTTCCTCGATTGCTGCTTCCCTCTTCATAATACATGCATGAAACGATCCTCTTTTTGGGGTGGAGTTGTGCATCTTTAGGATAAAGTAATGTGCTTGATGCTTTCTTCAAACTGCTGCATTTTCGCAGGTTCAGGTGTTTTTCCAGGTAATGCAAGTAGCCAGACCCTTCCTCGATTGTATTTTTTATGCCAATGGAAGTATTTGGTGCATTTTGTACACTTGTCGACGTCTCTTTCTTTTTATCTCACGACCGGATTCCTTTCGATTAGTTAACAAGCACTGGGATGTTTGTTTGGACCAGGACCCAAAGACTGCTTGCTTTTTTTGTTACTTCCCTTACCGGTTTTACCTGCGATGCATCTGATTTTTCTTCTCCTCCTCTTCCCCCCACCCTCTTTTTTCCTGAAGAACCACTGAATGACATCATCCTAAAAGTCAGCCCCGCCCTCAGGTTTCCCCAATTGGTTTCTCGTGTTCCCCTCCCGCCCACTAGCTCCTCCATCCATTGGTTTGGTTTCCTTGCCACTCGGGGTATGGCTTCCCCTCCCAACTCCACGAGTGGGCCGTAACTCAGGGTCTCCCCCGAACTATGCGGGTAGCTCGTTGGGCAGAGTACACGTCAGTCAGGACTTTCTTAAAGGGGCAGGGGCACCGTAGCTTTGCATTGGGCAAAGGGGCGGGATTGTCGCCTCCTTTTGCTCTCTGGATCTGCTTGGGCGGGCTAGAGGGGGGCGCCAGGCGGTGGCCGACCGGCCGGCCGGGAGGGAGGGATGCCGGAGCTGGGGAGTGGATTCTCCTGGGGGGACGGGTTCCATCCCTGAAAGCCGGGAGAGGGGGCTAGGCATCAGCCCCCTCCCCCCCGGCTGTCTCCTGCATCCCTCTTGAATCAGCACCATCACCAGCAGAAGCAGCGCCGCCTCCCCCGCCTGCTGCAAAGGCAGGTAAGAACCGGGCTTGGGAGCTCCCATCTCCACCCTGGAAACCTGCGCTGTTCCCCGCTGCTTCCGTCCTCTCTGTCCTTTCTTTGGATGCCTCACCTCCTCTAGTACCGGCTGTTCCCTGGCTGCCGCTGAAACCTCTGCTCCTTCTCCCTTTCGCAGCAGCGCTATCCGAAATCGTCCGGCTCCGCATCTCTGCTTCCCTCCCCCTCCCTTAGCTCGTTTGCCTCAATGTCTCACTGGTTTCCGCATCCCCGGGCTCCCGACGGCTTCCATTGCTCTCCACCCGCTTCGCTTCGCTCTCATCCCTCTTGCTTTGCACCTAGAGCACCTGCGTCTTTCCCACGCACTCTGCACTGAGCCTCAGAAAGACCCCCAATATACAGAGGAGATCCCCTAAGCCATAGCATCCATAATATGTATTTCCCCCCCCCCCCCGTCAGCTATCCGGATTCTCCAGCAGGCTCTGGGCATTTCCATTTTCCTATCCAATCAACCACTAAGGATTCTGAGCCCGTTCCCATGAGATTGCTTCTTGTTTATTCTCCTTTGCTTAACCTGCCCTCCCCCAGCCACGTTGTCTGTTACCCCTCCTATCCTTTTCTGGGTGCCCCCGCTCCCAAACAGCTCCCAACATCTGTTTCCCTGGAAGCTTCTAAAACCCTAGCACCTAACCCAGCCTCATTTTCCTCTTTACCTCTCTGTCTACCCAGGCCCTCTATTCCTAAAACGGATGCTGACTAGCTTGGACTCAGGGGCCCAAACAGGTCAGTTCCATGAGGCCCTCTATGGGAGGGGGCTTCTGCCGCTGGCAGCCCTTTGAATCATCATCCGAAGTGCCATACACCCACCCATTTGCCTCATGTCATTAGCTCAGCAAAAGTCCTCTGTCTTTCACAGCAGCCTTTCACTTTCCACATCCCCTTAGCTCTACCTGTAGTCTCCAATCCATGAGAAAAGAAGGCTTTTTCAGTTCACCATCTTCTCACTGGCCTTGCCTGTGTTCTGCTCAGTTGTCAACCCCTAAGCTCTTACCTACCTCCATAGAGAACTTTTGGTTTCTACCCTGCAACTGCATTCCCCAATAGCACTCCCCTTTTCTGATGTCATCTTATCTGGGTCTCCAAAGCCTCCCAGATGGAAAGGTATATCCAAGTTTTAGCCTCATACTTATCCATTACTTATACTTTGTCTCCCACTTTAGCCAACATCTCCTTACTTTCCTACCTCCATTTGGCTTCAGTTGCAACACCCACATTTATGCCTTAGGAGTCTCTGTGTCCTTTGCCAAAGGGTCTGCCATCTATTTCATTTTACACCTTCTTACACATATAATCTCCAAGTCCAAGTGATATTGCACTCGTAGCACATCCCAGGTTTTCATGATGGTCTTACTCCATTATTCCTGTCTATTTCAGCAACTTTTTTCTAAGTACTCCACAATTACTAACACTACTTGTTTCCCAAGATTATATCCATTCAAGATATATAGCCCTAGATGCTCCTGCCTTCTACCCCAGGGCAGGATATATACACCACATTAAGCAATTATATGATTTGCTTGGTTGACCTTAGTCTGTTGGATGAATGCAAACATTATAATTTGTAAGCCATATTTATGATTTGCTGTGTTGCTTGGTGAATGTTATATAAGTCAATAACTACTTTTATAATAAACCATGGTTAATTATAGTGTAGTGTGATGTGTGATGTATGATTATGGGGACGCGGTGGCTTAGTGGCTAAGACACTGAGCTTGTTGATCGAAAGGTCGGCAGTTCAGCGGTTTGAATCCCTAGTGCCGCGTAATGGGGTGAGCTCCCATTACTTGTCCCAGCTTCTGCCAACCTAGCAGTTCGAAAGCACGTAAAAAATGCAAGTAGAAAAATAGGGACCACCTTTGGTGGGAAGGTAACAGTGTTCCGTGCGCCTTTAGCATTTAGTCATGCTGGTCACATGACCATAGAGACGTCTTTGGACAGTGCTGGCTCTTCAGCTTTGAAAAGGAGATGAGCACCGCCCCCTAGAGTCGGGAACCACTATCATGTATGTGCCAGGGGAACCTTTACCTTTACCTATGATGTGTGAACATAATTTAACTTTTGATTCCACATCCATACTTGTATCTAATTTCTTCTAAAAAATAGCTTCTGTTTCCAGCTCAACATCCACCCACTAGTTCATTTTTCTCTTCTTCTTTTGGCTCTCCATATGTACTGAATCAGATCAATATTTTGGTCATTCATTCATTCATTTTGCCTATTCATGTTTTCATCTCTCAAACATCTGCATTGAATTCTTTTCAGATGTCATTCCCATTTCCCAGATGTCTGCCTGGAAAACCCTTTCTTGCATCCACAAACCAGACAATGTGTTTGTTGGATCAGCTGCTTCTGCTAAGACTCCTTCTTGCTATATATCAGGCTGTTGTACCATAATATATAGAAAAAAAGAATATGTATGATGCTTTGATAGCACAAAATATTATGGGGTCTTTATTAAAACTCAAAATATCTAGTAGCAGCCAATAGATTACAATCTTTTATCTAAAGCCTACAATTCTTTATATGAAGTTAATAGTTGGAGTATCTCCTTTTGTGGTCTCAGGGAGTTACATTTTTATCCTCATTGCATGCCTATTGGAAGAGGATGGATTTGCTGTCTGCTTCCTATTTTTGCAGGCAAAGATTTGACAGCCTTCCATAGTTATTTTTGATAAACTCATAAGACCCAAATGAAGATACCGTGTAGTTTAGACACTTGCAGACAGATGCATAAGCAAACTTCGTGCATCACCTCTTTTTGGCAACTGTGTTCATGCAAGTTGTTAATAATAAATATTTCTAGGGGAGTTTTTCAGCTCTTCCCATAGAAATGTTTATGTGAATTATAGATGCAGGGAGGGCATTTTTCTATTTTGTGGGCAGAATACACACACACTGACACAGATTCAAACTTACGTACAACAGTGACATACAACAGTATTGTACAATAACACAATAATATTGCATAAATGTTTGAATGTGTATCTCTGAACAGAAGAACTATTCCTTTATATACTTGCAAACAGTGAAATGTACATATCCATTTACCAAAATGTTGGAGATGATATGGTAGGGGTAGACCTCTGTTATAACATGTAGGAGCAGTAGTATTGGAAAATATTTAAAAAATACAGTCAGTATTAGGAGTTCAAAGCTCTTTCCTGTGCATATTTGTCCTGGAATATACATGTTTACAGATGTATGTCCATATTAGGTGTGACATGCATCTTACTAATATGTCCAGATGCATGTAATTGAATGATATTTGGTTCTGAACAATTGGTCATGAAATCAAAACGTTTCTTGCATTTGTCTAGAATTACAGCAATGGATAGATTCTCCTATAATAAATATACTACATAAAATAAATTAACTATATAAAATAGTTTTCATGTTTTACTTCTATATCAAAAGTGTAGTTAAACTATGAAGTTCATTGCCATCATCTATGGTTATGGCTTTTAAAGGAGACTTGACAATTTCATGGAGGAGATTTACACAACTAGTAATCTTCAAGACTGTTATACCACTTCTTAAAGCACCAGAGAAATATATTTAAGAATAGCTGTTGGAGACCATGGAATCATGAAGAAGATTGCTTTGTGGTCCTACTTCTGATCTTCTCCAGTCCACTAGCTTAGCCCTTGGGTGGCACACAATATTGAACTAAAATGTGCTCTTGGCCGGACCCACCTGGATTCTTCTGTTGTTATACCTCTGCACTGACCCCTCACTGACCACTGACATGCTCCAAGACATGCTTCACCAAACTCACAAATAAATATGAAGACTGTTCCTGGGTTTCACAGATGTTATCTTTGTTCTGCTACATATGGCTATGAATCTAACCTATACTATGACAGCAAAGATGTTCTGATGGAGACAAATGAAAGTTGGCATTAATGCACAAAATCAGAAGACCTCCATTCCTGTCCCAAACTTAGCAGTGCTTTTATAGGCTAAATGTGACTATGATGAAATTGTATATTAAGCTTCAAATATATTGAAGTTTTTCACTCACAATAAACTCATATTATTTTGCTTTTATATTAGATTACCATGGTTTAGGTTGATTTTACTGCTTTCCCCCCTTATAATTCCATAGGAAAAAGTCTAGATTTTGCCAGGGTGGATTGACAAACAAGAAGATGCAGTTACTGAGTGAATGAATGCTGTGCAAGAATAATTTTATTAGCTAAGTAATGTTCTCTCTATTTCTTGAATCTTTCTTATAAAGTCAAGAAGATTAAAAAAATTGTTGATTTTGGAATAAAAATGAGAGAGAGATTACCTGAATGTCCCCTTTCATATTTCAAGTATAATTCTAAGTTTTTCAATCTATTGTCATACTAGCATACATTTACTATTGATAATGATTTGGCTTTCAGAACTTTTGTTATCCTCTTTTGCTTATTGTCTGCAAGTCTGAAGAAGGGGGACTATGTGAATCATCTTGCCAGGTCTTCCCCATTGGTTGCAATTGCCACAGTTTTGCGCATACAGTCCTATTGTGGAGTCCTTGGTCCTCTTAGAGCTTGCCAACTGAGCTCAGAGAGCATCAAGGATTCACAATTCAACCCTAAAACACAAATATTCTCTTCTATTGAAAGTTGCTATTTTTAGATTTTTTAAAACCCCACCTTTATTATTTTTATAAATAACTCAAAGCAGTGAACATTCCTGATACCTCTTTCTCCTATTTTCTCCACAACAACCATCCTATCAGGTGAGTTGGATTGACTTTCTCACCTGGTTGGCTTTCGTGCCTAAAGCAGGATTAGATCTCACAGTCTCTTGGTTCTAACCTGGAGCTTTAACCACTAGACAAAGCTGCCTCTCTTATTACTCTATTTTACTCTATTACACACCCACACAAACATCCATCTTGATTTTGTGGGTATCTATCTATCTATCTATCTATCTATCTATCTATCTATCTATCTATTTATCTATCTAATCATTTTGGTTCTTGTATGCCAAATACATAATGTCCCTGTGATATGTCCTAATGGGCATTGTGGTTTCACCTCCTTGATTGTTTGAAGTAGGCAACTGATGTGTCTCATTTGTAGATTGCTATAGCTGCTTCATGGATTCTTAATGTTGGATGAGAAGAAGGGGGACTATGCAACGAGACTTGGTATGCAACAAGATACTATAAAGTTTCAGTATCCCCAACTTTCTTTGGTGAACTCTTTCCTTGGCTTGTGGTAAAGTACAACCAATGAGACTCACTTTTGATTTGTACTGCTTTCCACTTCTCTTTTGATGGGGTTTGCCCTTGGTTTCCTCTGAGCTCAGCTTCAGTATGATTTATAGTAGGAACTGGCCTTGAATAGCTGAAGTATCCTTTACTAAAACAAATGCATTCCCTTCTGAGTTCTGCCTGTATTTTTTTTTCAGGCAGGTTTGGAAGATCATAAAATAGAATCTTGTTATTTCAAGGAAACCAAATATCTCCAGCAACATGCATCATACCAAAAGAAGATTGGATCCCTAATTAGGAACTAAGTATTAGGAACTAAATCTTATAACTCTTTTGGCCAGCTGGAGATAGGCAGATCACCTTTCTCTCACCTGGAGTAGATTTCTGAGCAACAGTGATTTATAGAAAGGGTCTTTAGATCAAGGAAGGGTTGATTATGAATATCTTCTTGCAATATATGGTATGTGTGAGTATTAAATTTTAATTCTCACGCAATACTGATCAATATTCAATATTCAATACTGTTCAATATTGGGTATTGAACAAAGATGTGTTGAAGAGAGGTTGATGGAGGGACAGCGGGATCTGCTAAACTCCATACTATTTATTGTATTGCACTGTATTATCCTTTAATTTTATATGGAGCTCTTTTTTTTTTTTTTGGTCCGCTTAAAACCCTAAAGCTGGCTTTGCACAACATACTAGTCTAAGCTAACATTGAGTAGTATAGTTTATGATTCAGCATGCTGTGGGAATCAGGCCATCCATTCAGCCATAGTATTTGGAGACTGAAAGCTTATAAAACACATAACAGTTGTGTTTTGTTAACCTGGTTTTAGTGTGCTATGTGACCCCATCCATTCTGTGACTGAAGGCGGGAGGAATAAATGAACCTGCTATTCCACAGAGTCATCCTTGCTCTGTTTATTGCACTATAGTTTATATCTACAGCTCTGTGTATACGTATAAAGCTTTATATTTACAGCTGTGTCCTTCTCTTATTTCCCAGAGCCCCTGTCCCCATTAGCTATCTGACTCCCCGTTCTGCTTTATCATGTCCTACCTACAAGGATAAGGGTTTAACCTGTTCAATGAATCCAGCCGGGATCTACCTCTGGAAACAGCTGCTTAATATTTTTGTCTCCATTATTCTAGAAAAATATTCTGCTTGGGGTCAGCATTTATGTGCATGCATACTCTCGTGTCTTTGCAAAAAAGATCACAAAAATGCACTCATGTCTTTCTGCCTAACTAAGGCTGTGGGGCTTGGCCTGAAATTACCTAGCTGGTCCAGTTGAAGTAATATTTGAATCAAAAGCTTTTCATGGAAGCAAACAAAACAAAAGGAAAAGATATGAAGACATAATTTCTGCATTAGTTCAGGTATGTTTTGTGGAAGACACAGGTTTTGGGAAGGGCCTGAATATGGAGGCTGTTCCAGACATAGAGCTTAGCTTGGCAGAAGGGAAAGAAGCAGGAATATCATAGCAATGGTGCTGGAGAAAATGTGTGAATTGACAAAATGGGAGGTATTGTAAGACAAAGACTCAATTCAACATCGACAGATATTTTTTAGAAGAAGTGCCATGCTTACAATGAATTAGGTTCTCTATCCAGAGTGCCAATGATCCCATAAATAAAAGGAAAAGGAGGATACTGATAACAAGAGGCCATGTGTCCTAATTCACAAAAGACAGTTATCTTTTTCAAGAATTGTTGGTCCCAACCTGGTTGCACATGGAAAGATTTGTACGAAAATAAAAGCCTTGAAGCTGCCATTACTAGCACTTGGATACTTTCCTCAATGAACTTTCTCTTTCCCATGGTGTCAAGATGCCTTGTATGTTTATTTAAATTATACCAATTCTTTTTAGATTGCATTTAGAAGATGTTAGTAATTGAATAGTTTGTTCTATTTTATGATGTGTCTCCTTCCTTTTGTAGGATATAAGCATCAGTCTTCTTGAAGAGAAGATAAAGGGCAGAAATAAAGGAATTTATTGTGTGGCAGAGGAAATGATTTAGGAAGATGTGACAGATGAGAGTTAGTCCTTTCATCTCTCCCCTTATCTTGACTGAGTTTACATAAGCATGTTATATGACTGCAAACATTGGATTTGGAAAACATAGCTATTACTTGTTAATAATTTCTCTGACCCGCCCAGTAATTGAAGTTTCTTTGGTTTAATTGTTATGTGCAAGCTCATTCTGAATCCACTTCCTACATTGTAAGGGACTGTGGTAAAGGAAAGTAAGAATATTAAAGTTTATGACACGTAATAAGACAATTGCCTTAACACTCTACCCCAACCTACTTTCTTCCAGAGGAGTTAGATTTCAGTCCCCAAAATGGCCAATCAACTTTTGGAGGCCATCCGGTGCGTATGTTTGTGTGAAAATTATGTTGGATTATTTGCTGGTATAATTCATTATAATCAGAAGTAGACATATTTTATGCTTTAATAACTTCTTTTTGGCTTGTACATTTTACTATAAAAATCCATTGATTAAAGACTGACTAAAAATTAGATTTCAGGAGGAAAATAAAAGGCATAGTGAGGTTTACAGGTAGTCCTTGCTTAGCTACTAGTCACATAGTAACAATTCAAAGTTATAATGGGTCCTAAAAAAGTAGTTCTGAAATTCTGATGGCTGTATATTGCCCCCCTACAATCATAGTCACATGATTGTACTTTGAGTACGTGGTAATTGGCTCGTATATAGGCCAACACATAATCATGATTTTTGCTGCTTTTTGCTGTTTTCCATTGTTTCTAGTTTCCAGCAAAAAACTCCTATTGAATAAAATAGATTTGTTTAACTATTTCAGTGTTTTTTAATAACTACCAAAAAAATGGTTAAAATCAGACAGTCATATGGTGACCTGCTTAACGACTGCCACAATTTATAACCATAATTCCATGCTCAATTATAGCTGTAAATCAAGGACTACTTGTATTCTATTTTACTACTTTTGTGTGTGATCTAAATTACATCTAAATTATATAGACTGGGGGATTTGAGCACAAGACTCCCCTAATCTTTAGTAGAATTTCAAAAATAACTTAAATAGTACTTTTAGTATCTTTAGTAATATAGGATTAACATAAAACTACATTTTACAGGTTTTAGTGTATGTTGTTTAATTTTCCATTTTACTTGCTTTTGTTAAACTGCTGATAAATCAAAAACTTTGCTGATCTACTGCATATCATCCAAATACCTACCAGTAAATCCTGTTCTACCTTCTGTGCATATTTGATCTATGTTACTGGTACTAACACAGAGAACAGGAATGACAGCTTTCAACCCAAGTAATTGGCACAGGATTAAATTGTACAAACCTTTGAATCAACAATATGCCACAGTGCTACACTGTTCCTGGAAACTTCCCTATACCCTCATAGGTGTCTCTTCTGTCTGTATTGAAAATATTGCACCAGAGACCACATGGAGATCCTTGTAATTTTCAGCCATTCCTTTTTCCACGTTCCTTGTTTCTACTATTTACTTATAGGTGTGTTCACACAATAGACACTATCCACAATTAACTTGTCCATGATTTATCAGATTTTGATAAGTTTGAATTTACATGGTCCATGGTACATAGAGTCATAAATTAACTAGATGGTTGAATTTGCTGCACATGGTTGATTAAAGTGAGTTTATGGTTCTATGAGTTGTATGAACACAGCCTTTACTTTCTACAATAGCTGAAACAATTTTACAATTTCAGGGTTACGTTAACATTTTTGTTCATCTTAGCATTTGAAAGCTTATGAATTATTTTTTATTGTTGTTCTATTTGTAACAGGTATTGCATTTTAATTTTTTAATTTTAAAATATACAAAGCCTAGAAATCTGATATGGAGTAAATATTTTAAATACATAAATATTAAGGTATAAAATGGTAAAAACTCAATAGAAAAAAACAAATGAGATTAAATTATGTAGCACGTAAATCAGCAAATAATAGCAATCCTCTTAAAAACCCAGCTCAATTTTATAAGAGAAGACATATTTCTGGTTCTTTCTTATTAACTAAAAGATATCAGTCCTCCAATCAAAATAATGTGCAGTGCTTGTTGCAATGTTTTGCACAATCTAGTATATTAGAATAAATTTAAGATTAAGTAAGGATAAAACCTGTTTGATGGATAATAAGTAAGCATCTTGCACAATATTTATTACTCAGTACAAAATTTACAACTCTATAGTATGCTAAACAAAAAAGTTCAATTCCTTGACCATCTTATTTGGCTTTCTAAACTATTATCCTATAGAAAGGCACAATTATTACTATTATAAAACATACATCATGTTTTGAATATTAAAAAGACCTATATGAATCCTAAGCAATACACCAGTTTAATAGACAGGGAGGGAGTGTTTGGTTTGTTATTTGTTTTAACCTTACTTTGCTGAACTAAGATATGAATTTAGAGCTACTGGGCTATATTTCTAGAAGTGAAGGAGTGGCTGTATAACTCCTGGAAATTGGCTAATTTGTGACACACAGAATTGAGGCTATATTAGCTCTAGGACACTTCTCCAATCAATTGCCTCCATCTATTTTAGATTACAAAACCAATCTTCTCCTAGGTATTATAGCCAATGGTTAGTAGTGATAAAAATTGCTGTTCAAAGCCATCTGCACAGTACGGAAAGATGGGTCTAGAGATTGACTTGCCCTGAAATGGGGTTGGAAATCAAGGCGGGGGTGAGCCTGGACTGGTTTCTGGCATCTCTAGTTCCCGAACTGGCTGAACTTCATGCCTGTCATGTGATTTTCTGCCTCTCTCCATCTGCCTACAAAGTCATTTCAAGCTCTCTTAACCTTCCATTCTTCTTCTCCATTAGCAGCTCAGTGTTGAAGAGGAACTGATATTTTTACTTGGGAAGTGGTGACAAAAGTGCAGCACTGACTGTGGTAACATCCCTGATCCCATTATTCCCATTTGTATTAAATTAGCAGAAATATGTGTGTTGTCTTGTCTGCTGATTCCAGACCCTGTGGCTGTAAGCTCCTTTTCCATCTCCCCCCGCCCCCCAGCTGTACTTCTAAACTTGAATTTATAGCTGTCTGAGTTCAATTTATCTTGCCACGTCAAATGCTTGAAGCTATGGTTGGTTTTGGCAACAGGCTTCAAGCCTTCCTCTTTTTAAGGTCCTTAACCCTTCTTCCTATTCCCTAAAATATCCTCTGAGTATCTACTTACCGCTTTAGGATTCTGCTACCTGCATCAGCTCAGACTATCCTAATACAGCCAGGCAATGATCTGAATTTAAGGGGTTTCCTCTAAATTCAGATTGGACAGAAAGGCCCATCTGCCTTTATTATCATATTGTCAGCAAATCCAAGACAATTCTCATGTTAACAGTGAATTATTTGGGAAAATCATTGAATCTTCCATTCAAGAGGTGCTGAGAAGTTTTTGGTGTAAACCAGAGAGGAAATCATATGGCCTGTTTTATTTTGTTCAGTTTCAACTTCCAGTGGTTCTCATTAGCTTGACGAACAGTGAAGAATGCTGGAAATTGTAGGTTACATTTGGAGAAGTCCCCTTACAGTTTTTATACCTCAACTTGGTCAATGTAATTGTCCCAAATGGCAATAATAGCCCATGGTTTTAAGGAATGGCTTCTTCCATTAGTTTCTATTCTGTTAGTCTTTTTAATCAAATAACCTGCAATTAAACTTGGGACTCTCATTGTGCAAAGTAAATATTCTTATTTTAAACTATTATTCCATCAGTGGCTATCTGAAATCAACATTCTGGTTTGACTCTTTTCCTACAGATTCTCAGTTTCCCAAGTGATATTTGATATTTTTTATTTTCTTTTTTCAGAATATAGAGGTACTCTTCTGTTCCTTCTAGAGGAGCCCTCAGGGCATCCCTCCCCACTTTACTTGGCATGATGATGTGCGAAGTGATGCCAACCATTAATGAGGACAACCGCCGTGGCTCGGCCTACGGGGCTGATGATGCCAATTTCGAGCAACTCATGGTCAACATGTTGAATGAGCGAGAACGGCTACTGGAGACTTTGCGTGACACCCAGGAAAGTTTGGCTACCTCCCAACTCCGCCTGCGTGAATTGGGCCATGAGAAGGAGTCACTTCAGCGTCAGCTCAACATTGCCCTCCCACAGGTCAGGAATGGGGATGTGAGAATAAAAGCTGGAAGGCTACAAGGCCCCTACTGAGTGGTAGGGGTCTCAAAATCTTTGCTGGCTGGAAAAACTGGCATCCAGTGGGTGGGCTGAATGTACAGCGTTTCTGAGGTTCTTTTATAGATTTGGCAAAATGTAATTTGGTGCTTGCATTAAGTAATTCATTCAGTTATTAATTTGAAATATTTTATCCTGCTTTTTACTGGATAAGGCTCCTAGAGTGACATAGAAAATTATAATATAATAATAAATAAAAGTATAATAATAATGTGCCATTAGTATAGTCATAAAAACAATGACAATGATGTTTGTCCTTCCTGCCTTTCTCATTGGATAGTGGATCATAATGGCCTTCAAGAGGAGAAACAAGCCTGCTTGGTGATGGAGGGGAGAGGAGAGGAGAGGAGAAGAGAAATAGAGCCCTATTTTGCACATTCCTAAGAGAAGGCAATGAGGGCAGTTTACTGCATTGGCTCAGAAGTCTTTGGAGGAAGATAGAATTACTCTGGGCAATTAGTCAGTGGCGACTCCCTCCAAAATATGGTTCAATATTAGGAAAAATCAGATAAATCAAAGTGAAATAAGAGGCCAGAACTTTTCACTTGAGGCAGAAAATCTTCTATTGAATCAGTTGAAATGTAATTTCCAAGAATTATTTCTACACATTGGAATTTCCCACCTTTACAGCTTATTTTGTCATTGATTTCAATGGAAAAAAACAATGAAAATATATTACTTGGATATAAGATTTGGTTAGAAAAAGTGGGGTAATGTTTTATGAACATTCTCTCTCCACTACCTTGTAAAGATTTTGTGCTGGCTTTTTATTTTCCAGTGCCTCTGCTGATTTCAGTGGAGGGCAGAGAATGGTCTTGTTGAATAGCAAAAGAGGAAAGCAGTTTGTGACTGTTCTCCTCCCTGACACACGAAGATCAGTAGATCTGAGACATTTGTATAATTTAGATTTGGAAAGCCACTATAAGGATTTTATTTTCCTTTTGTTAAGATGTGACCTGTTCTCAGAAACTGACTGAACAAATCCCAGTAGTTTTCTTGGGAGGGTTTTTCAGAAGTGGTTTGCCATTACCTCCTTCCTACACTGAGAGAGAGTGATTGGCCCAAGGTCTCTTAGCAGATTTTGTGCCCAAGACAGGAGTAGAACTCATAGTCTCCCAGTTTCTAACCTGATGCCTTAACCACTACTGGTATCAAACTGCCACTCATTGTAAGAGTAGCTAATGACAATTACCCGGTGTCAGAGGAAAAAAGATCGAAAAAAATACTGTAGGTGACAAGTATTTTTTTTGTTGTTGTTGTTTATTTGGGGGCTCCAGTTATAAGTGGTAAGAAAGATAAAAATCAGTGTTTGAATTACAGTGATGTCTTTGTTCTATCAGAGGATGTAGTTCAAAACTACAAAAGTGCAAATCTGTTCTCCTTGGGCTAAGTATACTCTATATTCATATTGTACTTTTGTTTAGAGTAAATTTAAGAATATTTAATTTTCGAAAACATCCCTTTGGGTATTCTGTCTGATGACACATATGGGCACATATTGGATTGTGCAAATAAACTGCGCAACAGCTTTTTTTCTTTTAAAATAATTCATGTATTGATAACTTCTTTTTCATATCTTCTTTTCTTTTGATATCTTCTTTTCCTGTTAAGGACCTACACTGCAGTTCCTAGCAATTAGACAGAATTAATACATGAAATTATTTTAGAAGGAAACAAAGGAAATGTAACAGCCAGCAGTTTCAAAGCAGTAACATTCAGAAAATGCTTCACAAAATAAGAATACTGTGATATTATGCTTTGAAACTAGGGTGCCAGATACTTGATCATGCAAAGGAAAAGACAAGACAATTGGACAAGAGGTTAAAGGTGGGGTTGGGGGTAAGATGAGGAGACACTAATTTCTTTAGTTTCTTTAGAAACAAAAATTACAATGAAACACTTCAAAAAATGTACCTACAGTAGGTCTGCAATCTACATTTATAGGATATTATTTTTTCCAGCATCAAAAAGACTAGTTTTTCAGTCACAATTTTCCAACAAATGTTTATTTTCAAGATCATTCTATATTACTGATTCTATATTAATATAGAATAGACAATGATGCACTTTCCAAATTTCATCATAGAAATGTATGGTAAATCATGTGATCTACAGACTATAGTGATCATAGATTTGAAAGGGCTGGACTGAAGCCAATTTCTGGAATCAGGAAATAAGTAATGTAAATCTAAGCTGTCAAGTCTATCGATGTACGATGGAAACAAATAGACAATTTACAGAGCCATAGTATGAAAAAAATTGAATGACTACTGTAGAATCCTTTTCAAAAGACACTCAAAATTTACGTTGACAATTGATTTTAATGATGTGGCTGTGGGACAAAAGACCTGAGGACAGAAAATAGGATATGTTCTCCTTTTGCTGAATATCTGGCAGTGGTGGGCTCAGGACTGCTGCTAGCTCAGGTGAACTGGTATTTCTGACAAATGGCTAGGCCCGCCACCCGTCCTGGCGCTATCACGTCCTATATAATCACCAGTTTTTCGATGCCACGCCCGCTCACATTTTTGGTTCTTGGTGCACTGGTTGTTTACAATATGTGACGCCCACCTCTGATATCTGGTAAGTTTACTTGAAACCAACAGCAAAGAAAACTGGCACATTTCTGACAGAAAGTAGTTCCCCACCTATGGCCCCCTGCTTTATATAATGGCTATTTTTAATTGGCTTATAATGAACTAGGAGTATCTCTGATTACTATAATTCATGGTGGATTTATATCTTCTGGCTATAAATACCAATATCTATCCACATACAAATGGAGATGGAGAATGATAGAACTTGAAATTAACAGTTATGGAAGTCTGCAGGCTTCACATCTCTTGACAAACAGGTAATCCTCAATTTAACAACCACTTATTCAGTGAGTGAAGGTACAATGGCACCGAATGAAGGAACTTACAACCAGTAAATAACGTAATGAAGTTATGTGATCAAAATTCAGGCGCTTGGCAACCTGCCTGAATTTTGCCTTGGCAACCTAAACTGCAGAGGCGCTTTAATTCTCCTCATTGGCCTATGTCCCCCACCCATCCCACATCTGTGCTCCCTGACCTTCAACTTCTTGCTTTTGCTGCTGACCAAAAAGCTTCTGGCCACCCAAGCTGTTTTCCCAAGATCACACATGGCAGTTTCCTTGTGAGATCATGGGAAGATGGCCTCACGTGACAGCTGGTTACCTCATGAAGGACTGTGGCGGGATTGCCTCGGCAGCAGCAGAAGCACAAAAATGATGAAAATGAGCTGGAGCAGAAGAGTGCAGTACAGCAGGGGTCTCAGACTGCATGGAAACAAGGGCCACTGCGGCTGGGACTGGGCTGGGCTTGCTTCCTAGGATTCAGTGACTGTTAAATAGTTTGCGTCCCCAGTTGTCAGGGCCGCCGAACACAACAGTGACTTTTGTGCCACACTGCTGGGCCGGGCTTGAACTGGGTTTCATGTGGTGCAAAAGGCCTTCCTGGTGTGCTGCAACTCTAGCCTTTCCTCATAGTGCAAGGGGGCTTTGTGGTGCACTGTGACTTTGGAGTTGCAAAAAGCTTGTAACCCCAAAGCCAAAGCATGCCAAGAAACCTCTGAGCCCCAGCATATACTTTCTCCAGCTTTTCTGGGCTTCCACTATACCACGGCACCAGGGGAGGGTTCTACTTACCTTTACTACCGGTCCACAGCAGGGCCGCATGCATGCATTCGCTTTGTTCTCGCACGTGCTCTTTTGCACATGCGCAGAAGCATTTTGGTGATGTCGGGGTCGGTGGGCAGGGCCTCCCGCCAGTTTTACTATAGGTTCTATAGAACCGGTGAGAACCGGGGACAACCCACCACTGCATGGCACCCTGTGTGGCCCAGCCCAGGCCTCCCTCACCCCTCCATATCCTCCCATTTTCTTTACTTGGGATTCTTGCCTCTTGCTGCTTAATGTCCTGTGGGTCTTTGGATTACATTGGCAACCGGAATGCCTAATTTGCCATAGATAAGCAATGCTGTCATGTGACTATGCAGTTTACAATCACATTGCTTAGCAACGAAATTCTGGTCCCAATTGTGTTGTAAATCGAGCACTACCAGTAAATTTTGATGATATGTGGGAAACTGGATTAAGAGAAAAGAAAAAGGTCAGATCAGAGACAGCACAGTCTGCAACTGGATAGTGGAGGGGCAAGAGGCTCAGATACGTTTTGGGGGCTGTAAAGGAGATGGCGGGATAGAGATATACTTTCATTCTTGCTTTACAATAAAGTAGAATTATCTTGTCTGTTTGTGATTCCTATTTGGTTTACCCCATTAGGTCGACAATAATGGATTGGCATTGATAATAACTTTTATTTACATAATACTGAGAAATAAAAATGTATGCAGATGAAATGGAATTGGTCCAATAGGATTTGAAAAGTGGAAACACAAATATTCTGGATAATTTAATTTATTAAACTTGAATGTTGCCTGATTCTCAACAACAATGATCTATTGCATTTTGCACTCTTCTGCCCTGCCCTCTTTAGTTCTATATCACTTTTGAGGAGAGTTCTGCATGCAAAGAAATGTGATAATCAGGGGATACAACTAAGGCCATTGGTAGTTCTGAGGTCCTTTTACTCTTACATTTTATTCTCAAGACTAGAAGTTTAGAAAATGTAAATTCATCATTTGGACACAAATTGTTATTCAAACAATGATTCTCTAAATATCTTGCAGATTTAATATTTATATATATGATGCAAATGTGAGCTTACCCAATTTTAATGCGACTATTCACATTTCTTTTCAAAAATATATTTTTAAGAGATAAGCAGATACTTATTGCTACAATATGGCATTTTGTAATTGTCCAGTCACTATTCCCTGCTGTAGGACTGCTGCCATATTTTAAATATTTATTTATTATTTATTTTATTTTATTTTATCATATTTGTATACCGCCCTACTCCTGAAGACTCAGGGCGGTGAACAGCCAAAATAAAATACAAAGACATACAAAAGTTAAAAAACTATTAAAAACAGATTAAATAATTTAGGGTCAAAAAACAAAACATCCAATTTATCTAAAAAACATTTAAAAGCCAATTTAAAAGCCAATTTAAAAGGGAGAGTTAGGCCAGACCAGCCTGTTGGAATAAAAACGTTTTTAGGGCGCGGCGGAAGATGCGTAAGTCTTGGATCCTTCGTATCTCTGGGGGGAGCTCGTTCCAGATGGCAGGTGCCCCCACAGAGAAGGCTCTCCCCCTTTAATAACATTAAAGATGAAATCATTTACAAAGTTTTAAAAAACAAGACTTTGTTAAGATCCTGTATAAGTGAGTACACATTGCCATGTGTATTTTTTTATATAAGGAACAATATTTTTCTGTTTTATGTTCCTTTTTTGTTTTTTGTGCAATTGAGAAGAAAAAGGTGATAAGGGGTGTTATGAAATCATTATTAGTTTAGAATATATATGCATTTTTTCCTGGAATTGTAGCATAAGAATAGGCTGTCTGGTATGGTACCTTAGCCGTCCTCATTCAGTTAAAGGAATTGTGAGAATTAGCACCTAAAACATCTGGATGACACCTGACTGCCTACTATTATCAACATACATTATAATAACATAAATATAGTGATATTAGCCATAAGGGTCCTGAAAATCTACAAAGCTGCCATTTTGACATGTGGTCCCCAACATCTAAGATGGAAATGAGTGGCTTGACTGGAATTTTGAGAATGTCAGGCTGAGCCCTCCCCCCTCCTCAATTTCTCCTCACCACCACATGCCTTGCTCCAAATTAAATCCAAACATTCCGGATATGGAAGAGACTTCGGAAGCTTTTGCTAAGAAAAAAATAATAATGTAAAGATGAAAATCTGGCTGTAGGATTTAAGATTTCTATTTCTGAGCTTTTAAACATTGGAATAATTATGAAAAGCATAATTTAAAGCACACTATACAATGGTCCTCACATTTGCTGGATTTGACTTGTTTGGATAGCAGTTTTTTACTCATAAAAAAAATAAAGCAAAGCATTTCATTGTAACTGACTTTGGCTGTTGCCTTCAGTACAAATGCAGAGTTTCAATTTTATATAGTACATTTTTTATATAGTAAAAATAAAATAGTTTTAATATTTAATCAGCTTTTGAATCAATATATGTTCAAAAGGTATCAAAGTGGTTAAAGAATTGTCAGATCTGCAGTAAGGTTATAATAAAAAAAACTTGGAGAAAATTTCATGCATTTATTTAAATTTATGCTGTATTGCATTTAAATAATATTAAATTGGCTTAAAATAGTTCTAATATATACAATACACATATCTCTATATAAATTGACATAGATATCCCTGTTGACTAAAACAATAAAAACAGTAAACCTGATAATGTCAATCATTTATACAAAAAGAAATAATTTAATATTAATAATAGCAGGTTAACTGCACTTTATTTCTTACCACTCTCTTTGCATCCTTCCACATGAAAGGTTCTGTGTGATGCTAAATCATGCATGTCAAACTAAATAGGGAAAGGAAATAAAAAAATAATGCAAAATAATCTCTTTGCAGTGGAGAAATGGATTGGTAATAACATGAGTGAAATTCAGCCATAATAAACATTAAATGTCACAGACAATGCAGAATCAATTAACATGTGAGGGGTAAACAGGCAAGCCATGATAAGAAGGGATACAAAGCTAGATTATTTTTTAAAAAGAATTGTTGAATATATGAATTGTATATAAATCAGTATGGAACAAATCACAAAACATCTTGTTTGAACTTTCTTTCTTTATTCTATCCATAGTTTAAAAACATGCCTTTTTGAAATGAAAAAAATCAGAGTGATATTTGAATTACATAACAAGCGAATTCTGGCTATCTTCAAATGAAACAGATTAATATATATTCATAGCCAAACCAAAAAAAGGAACAACCAGTGATTTAGACTCAGTAGGTTTAGCTGGTATAGAGAGTCAGTATTGTTGAATTATTTTGTGATATTAACAGCAGTGTATTAAAGATGTGATAGTCTGATAGGGGTATCTGCAAGGAAGAATTTTTAAAAAGTCAATATAGCAGCTCCATGATCAATAGAGCAGGGCTTCATTCACACAATTGCAGCTGCCATCTTGATTTTTTTTACCAACTCTGAGGAACTTCTTAGTAATACTTACTTTACTTCAAAAGAGAAGTTTCTGAAGAACAACATTGCACATTAGTGCAAAGATGGAAGCTACTGCCGGAAGCCCCAGAGGAGGTCTATATGGCTAAACGGTATAGGCAGTCTTTGAGTTATGACCAAAATTGAGCCTAGAATTTCTGTTGCTAAGCAAGGTGGATGCTAAGTGAGTTGCACCTGATTTTATAGACTTTCTTGTCACAGCTGTTAAATGAATCATTGTAGTTGCTAAGTGAATCATGGTCATTAAGCTAATCCAATGGTGAAATTCAAAAATTTCCCCTACCTGTTCTGTGCGTGGCTTGGTGGGCATGGCTTGGTAGTCATGTGACTGGCTGGGCATGGCTTGGTCATGTGACTGGCTGGACGTGGCTTGTGGTCATGTGACTGGCTAGGTGTGGCTTGGTGGCCATGTGACTGGCTGGGCGTGGCTTGGTGCTCATGTGACTGGGAAAACCAACTATCACACTTTACACAAAAATGCAAAAGCAGACTCGCACACAATGCAAAAGCAGCTGGACTTCACACAAAATGGCCCCTGCAACAAGCAGGAACCTCACAGAGTCACAGAGAGCTCACAAACCAACTATTACACTTTACACAAAAAAACGGTTCGGGTAATAGGTAGTAAAAAATGCTACCACTTTTTAAACTTTTTTAAAAAAAATTTTTAAAACATTTAAAAAGCATTTTTTTTAAAATGAATGATTGTAAATTAAGGACTACCTGCAGGCAGGTAAAAAGGAATGAGGAAAGGAGGAAAAGAAAAGAAAAGAAAGAAAGAAAGACAAAGAAAGAAAGAAGAAAAAGAAAGAAAGAGAAGGAAGGAAGGAAAGAAAAAGAAAGAAAAGAAAGAAAGAAAGGGAAAGAAAGAAAGAAAGAAAGAACGAAGAACATGAGTATCTCAGTTTGGAGAAACATCATATTTATATTTGTAGTATAATTTGACATAGATCATCTGCAACCTATTACACTGCAGAGCTTCCTCACTCAAACACTTTTTAATTTTTAAAAATGATGAGCAAAATAAATGAAATAAACATAATAGTGTTTATAAACATAAAACAAAATAAACAAGTGAAGATGCTAAAGTGCTCTGGGATGTGGAATTCAAGCAATTAAATATTTGTCACACAACAATTTTTGATAAGAAAGACAATGTCTGGTGGACATGGCAGTACCTGGAGGCAGTAAAATAGAAGAGAAAGAGCTGGAGAAGATGGCAAAATACAAAGAAATACAAATAGAAATAGAACAACTATGGCAAAAGAAAGCAAAGGTAGCAATAATTGTAATAGGCATCTTGAGTGCTGTCCCCAAACTGGAGTACCTTGAATCCCATTGGCACTGACAAAATCCCCATCAATCAATTACAAAAGACAGCTTTACTTAGAACAGCTTACATCCTGCAATGATACTATTAACATTATCAAACAACATCTGCCTATCTTGTGTCTTTGGGAAAGATTTGATAGGTGGACAAAAATACCAAATCCAGCCTAAACTATAATAATATGCATTTATTAATTCCTTCAGTCACTGAAACAGTTGCAAGTTATACTTTGTAAAAGAGCAGGTGATCTCTAGGAAGAAAGGATGTGCAAATGAGTACATCAGTATATGAATACTCTGTAAATGACATTTGTCTGTGTATCCAAAGGCATAAGGGGCAGAAGAGAGATTGGACTCTTCATGAAGGGGACAGAAATTCTGTTTTAAAGTACACCAGTATGAACAATCAGATCTTAGCACTGCAAGCAAGTAATTACCAAGATGTTAATAGAAAATTCTGGAAACATTGAAGTTAAACATGTCCAAAGAAAATGAATTGAAGCAATACTTCTTTTCTTCAGTAATGTGTAAAGATGATCCTGTTATATTTAACAACCTGACTACAATGCCAGCATGCTTGTCTTTGGGAAATAGACTAACATTTAGTCTGATGGTTCTTCTATTCTACTAAAACTTCTAAAGGGCTATAATACATTTATTTGAAATAACTAGCTTCTGCAACCTGGTGCCCTCCAAATACACTGAACTACAGCTATTATTTCTGGTTGAGAAGGGAAAGAAACTAAAGACAGCATTCTATTTTATGGTACCTTCATTACATAATAGCCCAGAACAGATCGAGCAGAAGACCATGATTAGATCTGACTTTTAAAAAGACTAAGCAGTGACTTAAGGGTAATTCTATTTAATCTTTTCTCTCACTATTGCTGTCTCAGATCTGTCTTTCCAGAACTAAACACTACTTACGTTTTGGCTTTGCTTGGAAAAAATATGTATAATACAGGTATCAGTCATTATGCTATGAGCATTGTAGTTTTACTTTATATGAAAGCAAAGAAGACAAAATTTTGGTTTGTTACAATAATACTTGATAAAAAAAACATACATTTTGATACTCCAATTTGACTTTTCTCTCATTTTTTTTGCCTGGGTTGCTTTAATAGATGGATTCACACACTATGCTTAAACCCATGAAAAATGGTTGGGCATATCTTTGAACTCAGCTACTGCAGTTAGAAAACTCAACTGTCGGTATGCAGGATATTGTTAAGTATCATTTTGTATAGAGTCCAGGATTTCAAAACAAAACAAACGCCTTTGTTCATTCTGTTCAACCATCTAATGTTGGATGTACATGCCACTTTCCTTGAACTGCTATATAGGTAATCCTTCAATTACAATCATTCGTTTAGAAACTATTCGAAGTTATAACATCACTGAAAAAAGCGACTTTACAACTGATCCTCGTACTTAACAATTGTTGAAGCATCTTCATAAACAGGTGATCAAAATTCGGGCGCTTGGCAACCAACCTGAATTTTTGACTTTTGCAGCATCTGAGGGTCACATGATCACAATTTCTGATCTGAGATGACAAGCAAAGTCAATGGAAGAAGCCAGATTCACTTAATAACCACATGACTCACTTAATAACTGCAGTGATTCATTAAACAACCATGGCCAGCAAAAAAAAGTAAAATCAGGCACAATTCATTTAACAATGCCTTACTTAGCAATTGAAATTCTGGTCTCAATTCTGATTGTAAATTGAGTACTACCTGTGAATGTGATCATTAGATTCCTATGCATTTTTGTTTAGAGTTTTTTCCATTGTTAAGTAGTTCTGCATTATGGAACATTTTGCTTTTTTATTCTTTGTACTCACTTCAGATCTTTGACTTACTCACTGGTCCTATTTTCATTTCCTAGTTAAACTGTAAGTTTATAATCAAGGCCAAGTTGCTTAAACCGAGTTCCAAAGCTGTGTGTACTTCCAGAGTATGACTCTCAAGAGAATTCCAAAAGCTGCCAGCAAATTGTATTATAGAACAGGCCAGAAAAATAAAAATAGGATATTTTCTCAATGTTCCAGGAAATCAATATACCGTAACATATACAATCAATGCATGAAATGAGAGTCTCTGTCTCCCTTTCAATGCTTCTCTTTACCATGACTCTGTTTTTTCTACTAGGAATTTGCAGCACTTACTAAGGAGTTGAATTTATGTAGGGAACAACTGTCAGAGCGTGAGGAGGAGATCTCAGAACTAAAGGCAGAACGGAACAACACACGGGTAAGATCTACAAAGAATACAAAATGCTGTCTTTCCAATTTTATTTTGAACTCTAGAATTTTCCAAATTCTAGTATATGTATTGGTAATATTAAATGATAGCTTTCCCCAAACTCACTGCTCACTACTACTTTCATATAACTATTATATTTATTGATAAAAAAACACTTTTCCTCAAAATGGATTGTTGACATATTCTATTTATTTTATAAGATTACTTTGGTGTGCTATATTATTGATACAAACATACGGTATATGATCCTAAACACCACTCTAAATACTGGACTAAAGCCTTGTACACAGTCAATTTTCCTTTCTCATTATGTTATTTCATTATATATAATTGTGCACTGGTAAAATGCTACACAAAAATATTTTTGATGCAGATGTTTGTACAGGCAAAAGGAGATTTTGTAATTATTAATGTCTATTATTTATTTTACTTATTAGTTATTCGTTAAATTTGTCTGTTTCTTTAATTTTCATTAAAAAATTGTCTTCTTGTTTCCTCCCCATTCCTAGTCTCCCATCAGAGTAGAACTTAACTCCTTCTGCTTCCAAAAGCTGTCCCCCCCGCCCCCCGCCCCAGGGGAGCTTCCATCAGTATCTGAAAGCAAAACTGCCTTTCTGTCCTTGCTGTTTGAAAATGCCACCATCTTGGTCCTAATTTATCTACTTATGGAAATGGATGTTTGAAAAGAGGGAAGACTGCAAAACAAATGAACGTTTGTGCAGAGTCCTGCAACTCTGATGATTTTGGCATTTGCTATCCTTCCAGTGACTGTCCTATCCCAGGACACAAATACATGAAGGGGTAGTTTTGTTCTTTACTAAATGAGGCTTGCAAACATGTGCTTGCACTATAGAGACAAATTCTCCCCAAGAGTTCCAAATCAAAAGCTTTCAAGAAATCCAAATGAATGTGGCACACAGGAGAACAGTCAAGTAGAATCTGAGGTCAGAGCTTGTAGCAGATTTGTCAGCTGGCCAGGTTCAATGTCAGGATTGGGAGGTTCATTAGTCAAGGTGCACAGAGTGGGAGTTAATGGGTAGTAGTTGTCAATGGAAAACTTGTGCTTTTACAGTAGTAGAAGCAATCCAAGTGGGGCTGAGACTCTTTCTGTGCAAGCAGTCTTGCAGCACACCTCTTTGCAGCCTGCGAAGGTCTTTTTTGGAACTTGGCAGGCTTTGGGGGAGCAGTAATTCTGTACCCTCATCATCAGAGTGCGATGGCAGTTTGTCTGCTGAGGTTGGCCCACCTCCTTTGCCTTTTCAAACAGCAATCTGACTGGTGGAAGTGGAGCTGGCTGCTTCTCTCACTTCGGGAGCTGACTATGGAGCTGACTTCTTGTTGTGGGTTCCCTCTTCTGACTCTGAGTCTGAATCCACTGTGACAGAATTGTATCTTCCTCAGTCTTTCATCTTCTTCATCTGTCTGCTTCTCCTTAGCTGCTGCTGGAACATCTAGAATGCCTAGTATCACGACACGAGCGTTCCCTTCGCATGACTGTAGTGAAACGACAAGCTCAGTCCCCAGCTGGAGTCTCCAGTGAGGTGGAGGTGCTGAAGGCTCTCAAGTCACTCTTTGAACATCACAAAGCTCTGGATGAGAAGGTGAAAAAATTATTGACTGGGCGAACTGGGAGTGACTAGCTTTTGGAGACAGGGAGCTTTACCTGTACTGTCCTGAATATTTCCTTCATCATCAGCGAGATTATTGCTGGCTAAAATTCATGTAGAAGCCCTCACTATGTGTAGTAGCACATACAGGGTTAATTATTTTGAATTGTTCTCGAGATGCAAAACTGAATTGGCTGAAGAATCAAGCAGAGGCACAAGGCACAAGGCAGAGACAATCAAGCCTAGGACACAAAGGCATAACTATTCCTTTCTTTCTTTTTTAAAAAAATGCTTATTAAAAAGTTTTACAGTACCGAAGGATAATATTAACTGAAATCAGAAAGAAAAGAGTGGAAAGAAATGTAAATTCAAAATGCGAAAGAAAAAGAAAAAAGTAGCAGAGGAAAGAAAAGAGATAGAAAAAATATGGAAAGAAGTGATTCCCAGTCTTTCTTGCAACCAGTACAAGCAAATTAATATTTCTCGATCTCCTATGAGGTTACATACATAATTCACTTCTTCCCAAATCCCACCTTACCCATTCAGAAATCTAAAAATCATTATAGTTTATATCCAAATGTTGATAAAAGTCCATATAGGGTTTCTAGAATTTTATAGAAATAATTCTCATTTTAACTTTGATCAAGTCAACTTTATATTCTGTTCTAACAATGTTAATCTTTAATTCATCAAGTTGTTATTGTGGGGTTAAATCTTCATTCAAGCTTTTCTTCCTCTTCAAGGCTTTTTAGGAACTTTTTTTAATATCCAGCAATGTCCTTCCACAGGTCATTTTTCAATTTTTTTTTAATAATTTTTAATTCCACTCTGATTATCATCTGTTTTGTATTCCTTTTTTTAAATTTTCCAATATTTCTACATCAGATAGAATTTGTTTCACTTCTTCATCCTGTCTGTCTATAAATTCTTCCATCTAGTTCTCTTTCACATCTTTTACTTTTCTTTAGAATCTTCTTCAAAAATTTCATTTACAAATGCAGAAAATATTGCTGTCAGTTTAGTTTCTTTTGAAGCTCTTCAAAGATCACTTGAAATGTCTCAAGTATCATACCTTTGTCATTTTGTAAATTTCACTTTTTCTTTTTCCTGCTTGGAATTTTAGTTCCCACTACTGCCTGTTTCTGTATTCATAAAGCCTCATGCTTCTTTGATCCTACTTTCAACATTCCGCCAATGATCTCTTTCCTAGTAGATTAAACAACTCATGTTCTCACAAAAATATTTTTTGTGTACTCAGCTTTTGAAAAAACTTAGCAAAAGTCCTAATACAGGTAGTCCTTGACTTACAATCATTCATTTAGTGACCATTCAGAGTTACAATATCACTGAAAAAAATAATGAACGTTTTCCACTCTTATGACCATTGCAGCATTCCCATGGTCATATGATCAAAATTTGGACACTTGGTAACTAACTCATATTTATGAAGGTTTCAGTGTCCTGGAGTCACGTGATCACCTTTTGCGAACTTCTGACAAACAAAGTAATTTGGGAAGCCAGATTCACTTAACAATCATGTTACTAATTTAACAACTGCAGTGATTCACGTAACAACTGTGGCAAAAAAAAAGTTGTCAAACGGGGTAAAATTCACTTAACAACTCCTATGTCTTACATAGCAACATAAATTTTGGCTTCAATTGTAATCATAAATTGAGGACTATTTGGATTCCAATTTTATGTAGTCCCTTAATTCATTTAAACTGAGCTGTGATGGCGCAGTGGTTAGAATGCAGTACCACAGGCTACTTCTGCTGCCTGTTGCCTGCTACCTGCCTGCAATTTAGCAATTCGAATCTCACCAGGCTCAAGGTTGACTCAGCCTTCCATCCTTCTGAGATTGGTAAAATGAGGACCCAGATTATTGGGGGCAATACGCTGACTCTGTGAACCGCTTAGAGAGGGCTGTAAAGCACTATGAAGCAGTATATAAGTCTAAGTGCTATTGCTAAAACTTCCTTAAATTACATTTTCACTTAACTTTTTGATTTATTTGTTATACTCTAAACTGTTTAATCTGTTCATTAATTCTTCTTCTTTTTGGGGATGAAGTATAATTAAGTTAGGTTATATTCACCATATAGCTTTTCAAACTTTTTGTTTGGAAGACATCTTTTAACTATGAAATCATTGTAAATCCAAAAGTGAGGTTAGACAAACCCAGTATCCTTAAAAAGGCTGCACCAGAGTTTAATGGCTTTCCTTGTCTCTCAGTGCTCAGACCTGCAGGATGAATGCTGTCTGTGTTCTTTGAAAGCAGCTATGTGGAACTCAAGAGGGTAATTTCTTGTCCTTTCCTTGTTTGGAGAGGTTCTGTTGGATTGAGCCAGTCCATAAATTGTCACTACAGTGGCATCTCTGGTGTTTCAGATATCTAGTTCACCATTTTCTCACCTGGAAGTTCAGCTATTCCTGTATTACTTCATTAATTGTAACTATCTCTGATTCATGGCAGGTTCGAGAACGGCTACGAGTGGCATTAGAGCGTGTTGCAGTATTAGAGGAGGAGCTGGAAATGTCTAATCAAGAGGTAAGAAAGAGGTCTTGCTTCTATCTTCAGGGATATTATGGGCACCTAAACAGTCTCCAGAAATACTTTGTCATACAAATGTAATCTGGGGAGTCTTTGAATATCAATAATTTCCCATGAGAAATCAGTGATTTCACAATAGAATAGAATAGAATAGAATAGAATAGAATAGAATAGAATAGAATAGAATAGAATAGAATAGAATAATAGAATAGAATTTTTTATTGGCCAAGTGTGATTGGACACACAAGGAATTTGTCTTGGTCCATATGCTCTCAGTGTACATAAAAGAAAAGATATGTTCATCAAGAATCATAAGGTACAACACAATGATAGTTGTAGGGTACAAATGATACAAGCAACAACATTACAGTCATAAGTGGAAGGAGATGGGTGGTGGGAACGATGAGAAGATTAATAGTCGTGCAGACTTAGTAAATAGTTTGACAGTGTTGAGGGAATTATTTGTTTAGCAGAGTGATGGCGTTCGGGAAAAAAACTGTTCTTGTGTCTAGTTGTTCTGGTGTGCAGTGCTCTATAGCATCTTTTTGAGGGTAGGAGTTGAAACAGTTTATGTCCAGGATGCGAGGGGTCTGTAAATATTTTCACAGCCCTCTTTTTTGACTCATTCAGTATACAGGTTCTCATTGGAAGGCAGGTTGGTAGCAATTATTTTTTCTGCAGTACTAATTATCCTCTGAAGTTGGTGTCTGCTTGTTGGGTTGAAGAGACAAACCAGACAGTTATAGAAGTGTAGATGACAGACTCAATATTTCCTCTGTAGAACTAGATCAGCAGCTCATGGGGCAGTTTGAGTTTTCTGAGTTGGCGCAGAAAGAACATTCTTTGTGCTTTTTTGATGACATTTTTGGTGTTAGCTGTCTATTTTAGATCTTACGATATGGTAGAACCTAGAAATTTGAAGGTCTCTACTGTTTATTATTATTATTATTATTATTATTTATTAGTTCAATTTATATGCTGCACTTCTCCGAAGACTCAGGGCGGCTTACAATGCACTTATAGCAATAGCAATGTTGATACTGTGTTGTCTAGTATTGTGAGAGGTGGAAGTATGGAAGGGTTTCTCCTAAAGTCTACCACCATTTCTACAATTTAGAGTGTATAATTCCAGATTGTTCCGGTGACACCACAAGGTTGGTTGTTCAACCTCCCGTCTGTATGCGGATTCATCATTGTCTTGAATGAGACCGATCACTGTTGTGTTATCTGCGAACTTCAGTAGTTTAACAGATGGATGGTTAGAGATGCAGTCATTGGTTTACAGAGAGAAGTGGGGAGAGCACACAGCCTTGGGGGGGCCCTGTGCTAATTGTACAGGTATCTGATGTGATTCTGCTTAGCTTCACTTGCTGCTTCCTGTTTGTTAGGAAGCTTATGATCCACTTGCGAGTGTGTTCAGGCATCTGTAGCTGGTTTAGCTTAGTTAGAACTGTGTCTGGAATGATGGTGTTGAATGCTGAACTAAAGTCTACAAAGAGGACCTTTGCATAGGTCTTTGGAGATTCAAGATATTGTAGGATGTAGTGCAGAGCCATATTAACAGCATCATCTGTTGATCTATTTGCTCGGTATGCAAATTGCAAGGGGTCTAACAGTGGATCCGTGATGGTTTTCAAGTGGGACAGCATTAGCCTTTCAAAGGTTTTCATGAGTACAGATGTTAGAACAACTGGTTTGTAGTCATTCAGTTCCTTGATGGTGGGCTTCTTCAGCACTGGGATGATAGTAGAGCGTTTGAAGCAAGAAGGAACATAGCACATCTTTAGTGATTTATTGAAGATACGGGTGAAGATGGGGCCAATTGGTCAGCACAGACTTTTAAGCAAGAAGGAGTTATCTTGTCTGGGCCTGGAACTTTTCCTGGTTTTTGTCTGTGAAATAGGTCTTGCACTTCCTTTTCTGTGATCACTAGGGGTTGGGAACCCAATGGGATGGGGTCAGGAGGCTTGGCTGTTGTTGGTGTGTCTGAGATGGGGTTGTGAAGATAGGTGGCTGTAATTTCCTTTCAAACCTGCAGTAAAACACGTTCAGGTCATCTGCCAGTTGCTGATTTTCTTCAGCCTGGGAAGGAGGTTTGCCATAGCCTGTGATATTTTTAAGAGTTTTCCACATGTTTGCTGGTTCATTTGTTGAGAACTGATTCCTTAGCTTCTTTTTGCTGCTCTGATCTCCCTTGTTAATACATTTCTGGCCTGATTGTACAGCATTTTATCACCTTTTCTGTAGGCTTCCACTTTGGAACAACATAACTGCTTAAGTTTAGCTGTGAACCAAGGTTTGTTGTTACTGTATATTCGCAAGTTCCTGATGGGTACACATAGGTCTTCACAGAAGCTGACATATGATATTACAGTCTCTGTGAGTTCATCTAAGTCTGCAGAGGAATGTTTCAAAAACATTCCAATCAGTGCAGTCAAGGCAGGCCTGTAGCTTTAACTTTGCCTCCTCCCTCCAGTCTTCACTGATTTAATTGTTGGTTTTGTAGTTTTAAGTCTTTGCCTGTAAGCAGGTACAAGGTGAATCATGCAATGATCAGAGTGTCCCACAGCTGCTCATAGTAAGAAATTGTGTCTTTGGAGATTTTGTTGTGAATATAGTGGAAGGCAAGGTAGCACATAAATGTAAGTTGGGCTATTGCTTGAAAACAAATTATTTAATATATTTGCGACTTTTTCCAGAGGTCCAAATTTAATACTCCAGATATCTACTCTTTGAACTTGCATTTCTGTGTCGGCTTGTGAGGTTGAGATGCTTTGTTTAAAAAAATATCAACGGCTGTTAAAGATGTTTATTTATTCCAGTCAACTTCTACAGAGTATCTGATAGCCAGATCTTTACTTTTATACTTACAGCTCCAGATCTGCATTTTCCCAAACATTCACTTCAGTGACCTATCTCATCCCTAAAGCCATAATTCAAGTAGCTATTGTGAAATACAGTCTATAGACTTTAGAGGACAGCTCATTTCGTACACTAAGCCAGCAGCGTCAAACTCAAGGCCCGGGGACCAGATCCAGCCCGCAGGGAGCTTAGATCTGGTCTGCAGGGCCTCCCTGGAAACAGTGAAGAACCAATCTATGGTGCCTCTGCCAGCAAAAATGGAGCTTATTTTCACTGGCAGAGGTTTGCAGGAGGCTATCGCAGCCAAAAACGGAACTCGCAAGGGCCATAAGCTGTATTCCCAAGCTCCATTTTTGCTAGCAGTTGCAGGAGGCTGTCACAGCAAAAAAAAGCTCAGGAGCCCATTTTTGCTGGCAGAGTGCTCGGGCCACCACAGGCGCCCTGACATGAGTGACGTCGAACTAGTCATGCCCACCCTGGCCATGCCCCCACCCTTCCCCACAAGGTCAAACACAACCCTGATGCGGCCCTCAATGTAATTGAGTTTGACACCCCTGCACTAAGCTATAATGTGGTTTGGGTTTAGCTTAGAATCTTATTGAAACCTACTCAGAAGCTAACCTGATATACTTTGTTGAAATATGAGTAGAGCAGAGATAGAGTTGTACAGCTGATTCAGCTGTGATTCTTTGAATTCTCAGTGCAGCATCTATCCAGATGTGAGTGCTGAGAGCAGGGAAGGTACTATGGGCCAGGAGATTGGTATCTTGCTTCCTAGAAAGATTCCCCAACCTGAGAAAGATTCTAAGACCTTTTTGGTTAAGGAGGCAGGCTAAGGGTACTGTTGGTAAGCCACCATCCTGCTGTGCTGCAGCTTCATTGGAAGTAGTCTCGATATGAAGTTGGAAAACTCTAGGGCAGTATCTTGGAGGATTTTAGCAATCACCCTAAAATACTTTGCACAAGGCTAACTCAAAGTTTCATGATCTCAGTGACAATTTCTATCTGAGTCTATCTCAAACTGTTATTAGACTTAAGACATAAAATGAGGTACATTGTGACTTAGGTTTTATCTCTCCTTGAGAGAGATGCAGCCAGGATATTAGTATGTTGAGTTATAGTTATCCTTTGTCATGGCCACATCATCATCTGGTGAATATGGTCACATTTTGTCATGCTTTCTGTTGCATGGTCTTTTCTTGAAAATATAACATTCACATGGAATTTGAGACTTGGGAATAAAGACAAGATGTATCATTGTTTAGCCTTCTACATGAGCTCTTGATCATTGCTTATCTTGGCTTATTTGGAAGAACTGAAGGGACAAGTGAATGCATTTTTGTGTGATAGACTGGGGCTGTGGGGGCAATCATCTGCCCATTCCAGAAGAATCCACCTTTGAATATTCATACTTTAGGTAACAACTGTTCAGTCACAAATAGCCTTTTTGAGCAAGGTGCTTGAGAGATTGGAATTTGTGCAGCTGCAGATATTTTTGGAGGATATTAATTATCTTGGCCTTTTTCAGTTTAGTTCGTCAGTTTTGAGATAGATAGGTAGATACTGTATTTTTCGGAGTATAAGACGCACCTTAGTTTTTGGGGAGGAAAATAAGAAAAAAGCTGATTGGCAGGTAGATCAGCCAACTAGAATACCCCCAATCAGCTGTTCCCAGAGGTGAATTTTAGCGATAGGTTCCTTGGTTGTGAGCTCTGTGCCTTGCTGTTTTGTTGTTGTTTTTTTTTTTGCTTTTTTTTCTGCCTCTGAAACTTATGAAATTCCGTTTCAGAAAAAACTTTTTTTCCTGCCTCTGAAAGCCTCCGAAACAGCTTCAGAAAAAAAGTCTCTGAAGCTCTGTTTGGGAACTTCTTTTCTGAAGCTTCATTTCTGATGCTTTTACCAGCCTCTGAAACCTCTGTTTGAGAAGCCGGGTGGGGCTACATTCAGAGTATAAGACACACCCAGATTTTCACCCTCTTTTTTGGGGGAAAAAGGTGTGTCTTATACTCTGAAAAGTACGCTAATCCTTTACAGAAAAAAGACAGAAGGAATGCAACTTCCCTGATCCTGCTTGATCTCTTAGGGGCTTTTTATTTCCACTACATATTGAACTTGATATTCTTGTAGACCATCTCTGGGAATTGTTTTAAAGTAGTTATACTGCAACTTTCAGGAAGATTTCATAGGGTATTGGATTATGATACTATTACAAAGCCTGATAGTTATATCATGGGTGCCAGAAGGCACTAGTTTATTTCTTGTGGGAACTGACCACATTGACTTGTTGAACAAATCATGGTTACATAAAATCTTGACATGGTCCTATGGATGAACACAGTCAGAGAATATAGATGAAAATTCATGATAATGAAGCAGTGTGGACATAACATTTTATGCTGGAGCATATGGGTAGTAATCAGTATGTAATGTTGGTAATATATCCTCCATATTAAAAGAATCTTCACTGCTGCTGAAAGGACTGTCCTGGTTGTCATCTATTCCTTATTCATTAAAATTAATTGTATGTCATTTTACAGATCTCACTTTTAAAAATTTCACTACCTCTTTCCAATCTGCAGTCCCTTTCCCTTCGAGAGCAGCTTGCCCGACGCCGATCTGGCCTAGATGATTCCAGCAAAGAAGGAGATGCCCAATTATGTGTAAGTGGATCTGGAAGGCAAATTTGAGAGAAAGCAGAAAAGGATAGTAGAAAGAATGGTAAATGGTTTAGGGCTTCCTGCTGAAATGGTTTAGGGCTTCCTGCCTGAGCAGAGGGTTGAACTAGAAGATCTCCAAGGTCCCTTCCCAACTTTGTTATTCTGTTAAAGTATAGAGTGGTACTTTAAAAAGTTGGTTAGATCAAGCACACATATTCATTGTGCCCTTCTACGGAGACATTTTTAATTTTTATTGGGTTATGAAAACTTCTTATATAGCACTTGTGAGGTATTCTGTTTTTTGAATGTCCCTAATTGCTCTGGACATTTTTCTATTTAAGTTCCTTCTTGTTCTTTATGCAGCCTTCTTCCCTCCTAACATCATGTTTCACTAATAGTGAATCATTAGGGCTCCAGGAATTGGAAAAAGACCTTGAGGATTACCCTTAGCTTTAAGGGATCTTAGTTTTTAGTATGCTTCATGTGGGAAAGTCAAAAGGAGATTATAAAATGTGAGTTTAACATGTGAATCAGACTGTGTGTAGATAATGTGGCAGTGTTGTTTCTGCCAACACCAATCTAATCATATAAATGAGATTTTTTTTAAAAAATCCCTCTACCTCCACAGAAATGTCACTGATTTAAGCTAGGATTTTTTTCTTTCTTTCTTTCTTTTCTTTCTTTCTTTCTTTCTTTCTTTCTTTCTTTCTTTCTTTCTTTCTTTCTTTCTTTCTTTGCATACAGAGCATGATCATTATATGTAATTTATAGGCCTCACTTATGCAGTGAAAATGAAGAGTCGGGGGAGGAGGGAAACCTAATGTTCATATCGAGCAGGATTAATTTATAATACATGAATCTCTTTTTATTTACTTTATTCTTTAGGCTAATGGATCTGGGGCTCTTGATTTGGGGCGTGGGGGTCGGGAATCTGAGCTAGAAGAGGTTTTGGAGCGCCAGAGAGGAGAACTATCCCAGTTGAAAGAAAGACTTACCATGCTCTGTCGGCAGATGGCAGAACTGGAGGAAGAGTTAGCCACTGCCCAACGAGATCTTATTAAGTCTGAAGAAATTAATGCCAAGCTACAAAGAGATCTCAAGGAGGTAAAAGGCAATAATTGGTATTCCATTGTACTTTATGACAGGTTACCTCTTATCTAGATCAAGTGTTTAATCTGACCTCTTCTGGGTATGCTGAAAGTTCATCTTCCCAGTTAACATGATCAAAGAGTAAGACCTTTGGGAATTGCAATCTAAACCTATCAAGTGGGCATTAGGATAGACAGGTCTGCAATAAATAAATACTCAAATGTCTCAGCTTATGAAATTCAGAAGATGGGAATCGTTTGGAGAGAGTTTTTCAGGAAAACATCTTACTCAACTGGTGAATTTCTACAGTGGTAATGGGTTGTGAAAATGGAGGAGGCCAATATAGTAATCAGGAGTTTTTCAGAAGGGATTGGTGTTATATAGCCAATAATGTAAGGCTATATATGAAGCTAAGTGGCATCCATATGTAAAATACAAGACAACCCCATGAATAAAGGTGAATATATGTGTCCTAGGATAATGTTGCAGGATTCAATCTGGGTCAGCCACCAGGACCAGAAGTTTTGTCTTCCGAGCTTTTGGACTCGTACTAGAGAGAAGTTCTCTGAAGATGCGCTCCAATTCAAGTCCAAAAGCTCATAGAACCGATGACCCACTGGGCCATTATTTCAGAGATTCCTCAATGCCTTCAACAATAGCAGATCTCTAATGCATTCGAAAAATTCTTTAAAATTCAGAAATATATTCACCTTGAAATAGCCCATATTGAACTATATAGCACAGTCAAACATTAGCAATGGAGTACAGGAAATGCTTTATGACATTTCGGATTATATCACAAAATACTTTATGATAATTTTTATGTCATAAAACATTTTATAAAATTTGCCAAATTTTAATAGCATGGAGTCACAGGTTCTAGATCTTTGACGCATTTTATAAGTTAGCCCATTTGAAGTACTTTGATTGCCCCATGGTGGATCTTTTCACCCAGTTAATGGTTACAGATGCAAGAGTTTTAGTAGTATATAGATCAGAGGTGAAATCTAAATTTTTTTGCTACTGGTTCTGTGGGCGTGGCTTAATTAGTGGGTGGGGCTTGATGGTAAGGTGACTGGGTGGGCATGGCCAAGTCAATGTCACTTCTTTGCCCTTTTTTAACCTACAAAACACAACACAACACAACTGGCTCACCCACAATATAAAAGCAGCTGTGCTAGACCCAAAATGGCCCCGCAACAAGCAGGAACCTCACACAGCCACAAAAAGCCCAAAAAACCAACTTTCACACTTTACACACACACAACACAACACAACACAATTGGCTCACCCATAATGGCAACAAGCAGGAACTTCATGCAGCCACAAAAAGCCCCAAAAACCAACTTTCACACTTTACACACACAAAATTCCACATACAGCTTTGTGAGATTTTGTGTGTTTGTGTAGTTAGAGTGAAACACTACAAAAACACACTAAATCTCAGAAAGCTGCACAAATATTATTTTATTTTTATTTATTTTTATTTTTATATAAAAGCAGCTAAATTTAAAACTTCCTAAACTTTAAATGGCTAGGTCTAAAAAAAGAACAACAACAAAAAAAACCCAATTAACTATTTTTTTAAAGCTCCCAAAGGGGGAAAAAACTTACCCAATAGAACAGGGGTCTCCAACCTTGGCAACTTTAAGACTTGTGGACTTCAACTCTCAGAATTCCTCAGCCAGCTTTGCTGGGAGTTGAAGTCCACAAGTCTTAAAGTTGCAGATAGAGTTGCTCACCGATGAGCTTGATTGCAGGCAGGGAGATTCAATTGCTTGCTGATGCAATGGATTGCAGGTATTACAGCGTTGTGACCAGTAGCTAAGGTAAGCAAGCTGGAGCCTGGGGGGTGGGGGGGGAGGAGAAAAAAGATTTTTTTTTCTTTTACATGGCTCTGGGGATCCAAGCTGAGTTGCCTGATTTGCAGACAACTCAGCTGGGATCGTAGAGCTTGGCTCGTCAGAGCCATTTTAAAGGAAAAAAAGGCTCTGATGATCGTGCAGCTCAGCTGGGCATGGGGGGGGCGGGGGCAGGGATTTTTGCTACCAGTTCTCCGAACTGCCCGCCGCCATCGCTATCTACTTGCCCGAGCAGGTCCGAACCAGGAGCATTTCACCCCTGATATAGATGGAATCATGAAGAGTTTTAGAGAAAGCAGAGAAAACATAGTAGACATGATCAAGAGATGGATGGATTTACTTAATGATTGCATGAGTCACTTAACAACTGCAGTGATTTGCTTAACAACTCTGGCAAAAAGATCATCAAATTGAGCACAATTCACTTAACCAACACCTTGCTTAGCAATGGAAATTCTTATTGCAATTGTGGTCATAATTTGAGGACTGCCTGTATGCTAAGTGGCTTCATGTCATGAAATGTATAGCTTTTGCATGTAATAGGAAAATTAACTGAAAAGTGATAGAATCTGTAAGAATATAATCTACAGATTATAAAATATAATCTTAATTTCATTCATAATTAATAAGTGAAGAATCTCAGCAGAGATTTCTTACATTTCCAGACAATTGGAGACAGTATGGCTCTATCCATCTCCTACCATTTTTAACAGCAATAGCACTTAGTGCTTAGACTTATATACCACTTCATAGTGCTGTACAGCCCTGACTAAGCAGTTTACAGAATCAGCATATTGCCCCCATATGGTCCTCATTTTATTGACCTCGAAAGAATGGAAGACTTGAGTCAACCTTCAGCTGATGAGAATCAAACTGCTGAACTGCTGGGAATCGACAGTCAGCAGAATTAGCCTGCAATGCTGCATTTTAACCATTGCGCCACCAAGGCTCTTATCCTTTCCTTCTCTCATGTGGTATGGGTAACAGGCATTAGCTCAACGAGAAGACATGGAGGAACGAATTACCACATTAGAAAAACGTTACTTAAGTGCTCAGCGGGAGGCAACATCCCTTCATGATGTCAATGACAAACTGGAAAATGAGTTGGCCAGTAAGGAATCCCTCTACAGACAAGTGAGTTCCTACTTTTGCCTTTTCGTCATTCTATTTATTACTATTATTGGCTCCACTATTTCCCTGTTAATGTCTGGCTGACCTTAATGTGCACATTCTGCATATCCTGAAGATAAGTTGGTAGTTGCCCATTTTCCTCCCTGCTTCTCCATGCATACTGCTAGTGGGTAATACTTAGTTACTTACATGATGATTCACCTTGCAGGGTTTTGTTTCTTGACAACTTCTTAAAAGTATTTATTTATCTGTGTAGAGTGAAGAAAAAAATAGGCAGCTACAAGACTGGCTGGAAGATGCCAAGCAGAAACTTCAGCAGACTCTTCAGAAGGCTGAGACTTTACCTGAGATAGAGGCCCAGTTGGCACAGAGAGTAGCTGCCCTTAACAAGGTACTGTGCAAAACAGGGAAGAAATTGAACGTGCCATCAAGAAATGTAGGGAGGCAATGGCTAATGGAAGACTGATTGCTGGTGTTGGAGGACAAGTGGAAATTGGAGAAGTGGGAGGGTTTTGAATGCTAAGAGAAACAAAATATGGCTTAATTCTCTCATTTACTTTCTTATCTAGGCAGAGGAGAGGCATGGCAATTTTGAAGAGCGTTTGCGTCAACTTGAAGCCCAACTGGAAGAGAAGAATCAAGAGCTCCAGAGGGTGAGGGCATGAGTAAAAAACTGGGTAGAATTAGATGGGTACTGGAAGCGCCAGACCATTGCTGATGCACTATGGTTCTGTGCACATGGACATGCCTTGCATGAAAAAATGTTCCAATTTAATCTCATGTCTGACTGAAAACAATGGAGATTTCTACAAATCCTGGAGAACTGTTCCCAGTCGATATTGACAATAATATGCTAGATGGACAAATGGTCTCTCTTGGTGCAAGACAGCTTCCAATCTTCTATTTCGTATGCATAGGGAGCATAACTGAAATGTATATGGAAAAAAGGGATCCTAGGTGATATGAAACTGGAATCGTTGATTATAGGCAAGAAGGTAAGATAGTAGAATGGAGGAATGACTTCCAGATAATCATTTTACTTTTGTTCTCTCTTTTGGAAAAATAGGCACGCCAAAGGGAGAAAATGAATGATGAACATAACAAGCGCCTCTCAGAAACAGTAGATAAACTACTATCTGAATCTAATGAACGTCTCCAGTTGCATCTGAAAGAAAGAATGGGGGCACTGGAGGAGAAGGTACATGTTTTTGTAGGCATGAATTAGATTTGTGATGTGGGAATCAGCTGTTCTATATCTGTAAATAAGCTGAGTGAAAATCCAACTGAAGGAACTGCCAGAGGACAGGAATATCATACCTTGAAACACAAAATAGTAACCACAATCTTTATTTTTCTAAAATAAAATGTACTGGATGTTTTGGATCTGAGTTATTATGGTAAAAGCATAGTAACTGCTGTTAAAAACAAAACAAAATCTCATAACGGCCATTATGGATGTTTTTTGTTTTGTTTAGTCATAAAGGTGATAGCCATTATTCTAGCTGCTAAAGAAACTGACCATCCAAGTTCTTGAATAAAAGGAGCCCCAGGAGTCTGTTTTGAGAACCAGCAACTGATGCTGCTTAGAGACCATTGATTGTCAGTTGAGAATTCTAATCGTAGGTGGGATTTGATTTGTGCGTGGTACTTATGACAGAAGAAGAGGCAGAAATGGTCATAAAGCAAAAGCTCAAATACCGGTAGAAAAAAATCTGAAATTATCCTTCATTTCATAGCCTGCTCTAACACAAGTTGGTTCTTTCTTGACGAATAGTGGAAATATATTGCATCTGTAGAGAGGAAGGTATGTTGAGTTGCATGTAAGAAATTTACTATGTGTTTACTCTGATTAAATTCTTTTTCTCATTTTATCCCCCTTAAGAATACACTAAGTGAGGAAATTGCCAACATGAAGAAAGTACAGGATGAGCTACTGGCAAACAAGGTGAGGCAGATGGCAACTGAGAATTGAACTTTGTGTGTGTTTTAGGAATCTCTAAGTGCAAAATTGGAGAGAAACATGTTGAATTTAAGGGATATGGGGTTGGGTTAATAATGAGGAAAGTTTCCAAGTTATTTAAAGGATGTGATGGAAGGTCAGTTAGATTGCTTTCCAGAACTGATCTCCTCCTTTGACCATGTCCTGCAGGAGCAACTATTGGCTGAGATTGAGAGGATGCAAATGGAGATAGATCAATTACGTGGACGCCCAGTCTCTACCTATTCTCGGTAAGGAGGCTTCATGCTTTCAGAAATCAAGCAGTGCTCATTTTCAATATCCAAGTTCTCAAACCCTGCTAGATAATTGCTGGATTCCCACAACATGCTGAACCACTAATTCTCAGCCCATTCTAAACTAATTTTTAGTGTTGCAAATCCAGCCAATTATTTTAGTATTATTGTTAGTTAAAGCTAGCAAAAGTGTTCTATATCTAGAACATGCTTTTTGTAATATGTTTGGCTTACTCCTTTACACTTCCTCTCATACCCATAGTTTCATGATCTTCTGTGCCATGATTACAACATTTCAGACTTCTTGAAGGATGGGAATAGTCTTTGTTGGTGGAACCATGTATAGAAAAAGAGCTGAAGGTTTGATTAAAATGGGAGCTCTAGAACTTGAATGGAATAGATCTTTTCTTCTTCCTCCCTGATTATTCTTGCTCACAGTTCTTTTTCCCTGTTCCACGGAGGTCTCTGCCAGGTAGCGTGCTGGAGTTGCGTTACTCCCAAGCATCCACGCTGCCGGTAGGGGCCCACGTGGACCATTACAGCAGTGCTGGTGTGGCAAGACGTTCAAAGAAGGGACGCTGGACTGTCAAGGATGAGGCTACCAAGGTATGGATTGTCTGCTGACAAATTGATAAGTTTATGAAAAAAGCTGAACCAAAATTAAAGGGATCATCAGGGAGTTTTGAAATGGTATTAGTGAGATGTTATATGTTTGTTCAGAGCAGCCTTCCCTAGCCTGAATTCCTCCAAATGTGAAGAGATTATTTTATATAAATTTCCAGCCACTGCATTTGCTGGAAAATTTGAGAGTAGTTATTCCAACATATCTAGTTAAGTTAATGTAGGAAGTCCTCATCTTACGACCATAGTTGAGCCCAAACTTCTGTTGCTAAGTGAGTCAGTTAAGTGAATGTTGCCCTATTTTATGACTTTTCTCCCATAGTTATTAAGTAAATCACTGCAGTTGTTAAGTTAGTAACATGGTTGTTAAGTGAATCTGGCTTCCCTATTAACTTTGCTTGTCAAAAGGTCACAAAACGTGATCATATGATCCAGGACACAGCAACCATTATAAATATGAGTCAGTTGCCAAGTGTCTGAATTTTGATCACATGGCCATGTGGATGATGCAACCCTCATCCTACACCCAAGCTAAGATATTTGCCACTATTGCAAATGAAGTAATTGTCTTTTATAAGACTTGGCCATGGTCTATTCTGACCTTCATTATCCATTTAAAGTGGGACCTGAAAAGAGGCATATTATTTGGCCTGTAACCTAAAGGTGCTTTGCAGAGGATGTTTCTATGCTATCCTTGAAAATACATAATAAGCAAATGAAACATTTAACGTTCTATATTTACCAGATCATCACCTTGCTGTTAATCTGGAAAAGGACAGCTGACAGTTATGGCTCACACTACAGCAGAATCCATATGTCAGAGAACATCTTTTATTACAGTTCCTTCTAGAATATTTCAACAACTCTCTTCCCTACAATTCTTGGCCACAGTCATTCTGAATTTTTAGCAATCCAACTTTTTCAGCGAATACTCCCCATTGCCTTCTGCCAGTTCATGACTCTAAAACAGATATCTCCTTTAGATGTGTTGCAATAAAACCCCTATAAGCCCCCAGCAGCATCTGGAAAGCATTGAAATGATGAAAGGAAAGATTCAGCAAGGCTGGGAATTAAATCTGTCTCAACCCTCCTCTCTTATATTTATTCTGTCAGTTGCATTTAATGCCCAATGAAATCAGTGGAACTTGAGAAGTAATTATTTTGTCATTGATTTCATTGAGATTTGTACAACTAATGTCTAGGTCGAGTACACTCGCTGCAATAGAATATGGGAAGATGATGGATGAAGAATAAGAAAAGGCTCTTACTGGAGGCATCTCAGGAATCTGCATGTCTTTTCTGCATTTTAGACACATAAGAATTCCTTATACTTTTGGAACATTGAGTATAGCTTTTGTTCCATCATGGAGGTAAAAATGTATTTGGGGGTTCCCAGATGCTCTTTCCAGCTAGGAATCAATCAGGCAATCTACTGCACATTATGGTGATATTAGCTGTATTGCTGTGTTGCATACTCTGCAATTAAATATTTATTTTTTTCCATATGGAGTGTAATTAAATTGAAATATATATGGGTATCCAATCTCCTATAACCCATAATTATACGAACATTTTATATGGTCCTGTAGAATATCAAACCCTTCATATATGTGTAGAATATTGATTGGGGGTTTCATGTTGCTTGTCTAAGTAGAGAATACCTAATTGCAAATAACAGCTGATTTATGGGCCACTGATGATGTAGTAAATGTATTAAACTGAAAAAGAAATAATTAAAGCTGTTAAAACAGGGAAACAAAGAAAGAATGTTATGGAATTACTGAGCTTTCTTTCCATGGTTCAGTGATAGGCTCTGTTGTTTAGAAGTAGTCATAGATTCCAGAGGAAATGATATCGATTTAATTGAATGGGTAGTACAGCTAGAGAAGATAGTACCAAATCTAAGTATGTAGATATTGCTTTTATAGGACAATGTGCACAGAGCATAGCAATGATTGTAATATTTTGCTTTCCATTTCCCATTATGTACTCATTGTTATTTTGTTTCTGTTACTTTTTTTTTTTTTGTATTCCATCTGCCACTGGACATACACCTGGTAAGTATCTTCTGATGTCACTTTAGAGAAATGGGTAGCAAAACAGTACTGGCAATTTGGAAGAGGGTAATCATGTCTCTTATGGCAGGGGCCTCCAACCCCTAGTTCGTGAATTGGCACCAGGCTGCAGCATGCCAGAAACTGGGCTGTGTAAACAAGCAAAGCCCTATCCGTCAGATACAGGCGGCATGCGAACTACATCCCCCCAGTCCATGGGAAAACCTGTCCCCACAGAACTGGTTCATGGTGCCCAAAAAGTTGTGGGCCACTGTTTTATGGACATGTTGCTATCTACTGAAGCTGGGTAGCCTTTATCAATGATTTTCATATCTGTATAGTAGGAATTGTCAACCTTTTCAAGCCCTGGATACCTGTCCTTCTGAGGTTTTTTCCAAAGTGTCTAAGCTCACGTGATGTTGCTAAATTTCATAAGGTCTTGTACTAGCATCATGCATTATAATTGGCAGATGATACAAAAGGGTGTAAAATAGGGTGTAAGTTAGAAAATAGAAGCTGAATTCAAAATTTTCTTTGTATGTTAGAAAGGTGGGCTGAAAAATAAAATAAAAGGGAGAGGGTTGGGGAGGGGAGAACAGAGGAGAGGAGAGCAGAGCAGAGGAGAGAGACAAATGTAAAGTTCTATCCTTTGGGAAAAGCAACCAAAAGCACAAGAGATAGAAATAGGAATGAAATGTACAAATGAAGACCTTCTTAGAGTTATAAGTGATCACAAGTTGAATGTGAGTCAGCACTGTGACACAACTGCCAAAAAAAGGTAAACACAGTTTTAGACTGCATTAATAAAGTTTACATTTTAAATCAGAGGCAAATAGACTAATAGTCCTATTGCATCTGCGTCAGTCTCAAATACTGCATGCAGTTCTGGTCACCAAATTTTGAGAAAGATTCAGAGAAGCCTTATAGTGAAATAAAAGAAGATATGCAGGGCTATGATAGCATTTTTCAAGTCCATGAAAATGTGTCATAAGTAAATTCAAAATCATTCCTCTGTATTGCTGTACTACAGAAGATGGAATAACACAAAGCAAGTCATGGTTCAAGATCATGTTCTGAAAGCTCTTGAGAGTGGAATTGTACAATTTCATGTAATCTCATGAAGTGTGGTTTTTAATTTTGGGTGGGATGGGAGACTTCAGTGCATTCTTAAGATTCAGTGAGCATCCTTGGTTCTTGTGGGTGTCCTTTTGTGATTCCTGCTTTCTATTAACTAAGAAAGGTGGGATTAGACTTTCTCTTACTATCTGTTTTTCTTTCTTGACAGGCCTTTTCCCCACAATTCAGGAGTGGGAGAGGGCTCAGCAGGCAGCTGGAGGCTCCTTTGAGGGTGGGCTGGATGGTTCGGATGAGGATGAACGTGATCCTCTCTTCAGCTCAGCCGATCTGCTGTCTCCCAGTGGACAGGCTGATGTACAGACCTTGGCCATCATGCTACAAGAGCAGCTGGAAGCCATTAACAAAGAGATCAAGTGAGTTGTTCTGGCCAGACATAGAGCAGCACGCATGTGCAACTTTCTTCCTGACCCTGACTCCTGCTTGCTTGACCCAGATGTTTTTGTTTTCTCTTGAAACTATTTCACCGTTTTAAGGCTTTCCCTAAGTACAATGCCCTGTGTTTTCAGCACATGTCCCAATGCCCAGTGTAGGAAATCTATATATGAGAAACATATCAAGAGAGTTCTGATTTAGTCCCTGAACAGACCAATTTTTTTTGCTTTTAAATGATCCATTTTCTTTAGGTGATATGATAGCCAGCACTCTACACTGCAACCAAAGGGAGGGTCTTTTTCCATCTAGCCATGTATTGATTGTGTTGGAGCAGGAGTGTCAAACTCATGTCACGGCGGCATCACGTGACATATCGGGGTTTTTTCCCCTTTTGCTAAACTGGGTGTGGGCGTGGCCAGCCCATGGTGCATCTGGCCCATGGGTCTGGAGTTTGATAGCCCTGTGCTAGAGGAATATCAAAAGCAATATCCTTTATATATATAGGATATGGAAGTGTTTCTCAACTTTAGCAATTTTAAGATATCTTATGTTATTACAAATACAGTGTTTCCCCGAAAATAAGATCATGTCTTATATTTTTTTGAACCCTGAAATAAGCGCTTGGCTTTATTGCCATATGCTCAAAAGCCTGAGTAGGCTTATTATCAGGGGATGTCTTATTTTGGGGGAAACAGTGTATTACTTACAATTATTATTTACAATTATTTTATATATTGCTCTACATCACAAGGGCAAATAACCAGTGGATTATGGACTAAACAAAGCACAGTAATTCCATTTAATTTCATGCCTGTAGATTATATTGCATGTATAATTTATAAAAGAGAAGGTAAAACACATTATGCTGATGACCCACTTATCATATTTTTTCTTTGCTGGCTATACAAGGCTGATCCAAGAGGAGAAAGAATCCACTGAACAGCGAGCAGAGGAGATTGAGAGCCGAGTAACCAGTGCCAGTCTGGATGGATCCTTGGGGCGCTACCGTTCAGGCACTTCCATTCCTCCCTCTGTCACCAGTTCAACTCTTGCCAGCCCTTCTCCCCCCAGCAGTGGCCATTCTACACCTCGCTTGGCACCTCACAGTCCTGCTCGTGATGGAGAAAAAATGGTACATTTTAAATGGATCTGGGCAAGAGATGCATGTAGCTGTATTTATACAGTTGTTTCATTGCAGAAACATTGATGTTAATCACCAAAGAGTTAAGAGATGGTTGATGCAATGGTTAAGAGATTCAACTAGGACTGTAAAAGCCCAGGTTCCATCTTCAGCTATGGAGTCCCAAGTCACTATTTCTCAGTCTCACAGGATTGTTGTTATGAAGAAAAAGGGAGAAGGGAGCCATAACACAAGCACATCCTTCCTTTCACTCACATATCAAATATTTTATCCACTTCACATCTCTCTTCCTCTTCCAAGCCTACTGCAGATATGTAGGAGCAAGAAGGTAGTGATCTATGCCCCAGCAGTTGGTTGATTATCTTCTGATGGAGCCAATATGTTTATCACGGTGAGCCATGGTGGCGCAATCATTAGAGTGCAGTACTGCAGACTACTTCTGCTGACTGCTGGCTGCCTGCAATTTGGCAGTTCAAATCTCAGCAGGCTCAAGGTTGACTCAGCCTTCTATCCTTCTGAGGTGGGTAAAATGAGGACCCAAATTGTTGGGGGCAATATGCTGACTCTGCAAACCGCTTAGAGAGGGCTGTAAAAGCACTGTGAAGCAGCATATAAAGTCTATTGCTATTGCTATCAATAGTAAAAGAAAATACTGGTTTACTTCTGGTTGCTCCTTTTATCTTGTTCATCCACTCTCCACTAGAAAACTGGCTAGGACTCTCTCTATTCCCAGAATACACATATTTTGTTTTCAAGGTCTGCATGTGGTCTCCAGTTGACAGGTTGTCCATTTGGGATTATGCAGTGCAGTCCCAGTTCTTCAAGAATACAGAGATCTTTCCCCATCCTATTATATAGGGTCCAGATATTGGTTTTGAAGGCAATAATAAAAGTTTACCTGACATCTAAAGTGGCCATTATTAGAAACAGTAGGGATTAGATGGGCCTTTGGCTTGCTTTGTTCAGCCTTCTCCTCTTGTGGGCAAATGTCACTTGTTTAAAACAAAATCTTTTTTTAATCGTTCAGTTACTTGTGATGCATGTGTGTTTAGAGCTTATTGTCATTGTTTTTGCAATAATCTGAAGGACATCAAAGAGAGGTATATAAAAGAGATACCTAATTTATGAACAGTTAGTTGAGCTAAATTACTTTTAATTTACTTTTGAAGGTAGCCCAGGGTTGGCTAAATTTATGCTTCTTATATTAGTAAGGATTTTGTGCAGGACATAGAAATAAGGAATAAGGTTTCCCTCAACACATGCTCAATCTATAAAATGATCTAATTGCAGAATTAATTTTCTGGTTTTCTGGCTGTAAGTCTTGATTTTCTCATAAACTTCAGCAGCAGCCAATTTTAGAGCAATACTCTCAAATTCTTGTTGAAGTTGTTAAGGAATCAAAACCATCTGCAGTATTGCCACAATTTACAAAGAGTTTTTAAAATGAGACACTATGTTGCACAATTTTAGTCCCAAAGGTTTGTGACCTTCACTCCTATGCAGCTTGAGAAGCTCCCAGAGAGCAGCATCTTCCTCCCCATCTGACAACAGTGACAAATAGATTGGTTTTGTACCATTTTCTCCTCCCGGCAGAATCATGTTGCCAAGGAAGAGATGCGAAGCTCTGAGGAGAAGGCCTTAGCATTATGTGAACCCCCAACACCCGCAACCCCCCGTACAATGCGTCTTGAACGTATGACTCAAGCATTAGCTCTACAGGCTGGAGCACTGGAAGATGGCAGGGACCTGAGAACCAGGTAATTGCAAAACCCTAGTGGGCCTTGTGGTGAGGAATGGGAGAACTGAGGTAGAGCATTCAGTGCAGGGGTTGGCATTTTATGTTTTAAGGATGTGACAGAAAGGAACAAGCAGGCCAGAAAGTCAGGTATCCTGCCTCAAAGAGGCCCACACTGGATTTATTTCAATTGTACCTAGTTGGGCTTAATTATATTAGAACAAAATTTCAAATTCCAACTTCTAGGCTCAAAACTGTTGCTCTATTAGAATTGCAAAGCTCAACCAAAATAAAGGTGCATTGGATGTGTTCCCCACCATGAGTTATTTGTAAAAATAATAAAGGCAAAATACAAATAAATACATAAAAATATAGTGTTGTGGAATAGCAGACTTACAATGAACAAGAATAATGCTAGGTTAGAATCAAGCTTATAGTCATTTTTTTTAATTATTTATCATAGTTAAGAACTGCCCATCTCCCTCACAGAGGTCAGTGTACGATAACAAATTAAAAGTATAAAACATTATATAAAATTTAAAAGAGACAACGAATGTTAGAAATTAATCTGTCTAGAAATTAAAAGGTGGGGGAAGGACTTTCAGGGCACTAACCAGTCCCATGACTACATGCTCTACTGTTCGCTCCATCTATGGTCTTCCAGTTTCCTTGCCTGGCTGGCCACATATGAATGCAAACGCTCAAGAGTCAACCTGGGGACAGTGGTGAGTCCCATAATGCTTCAGTTCTCACTCTCAGCCCAATGGAGACCCAACCACTAATCCCCTTCATCAAACTGTATGCTCCTCTCTGGACATTCCCACTGACCAGTGGCAGCGGCACCAGACTCACTACCCTCTTTTCCTGACTCTCACTCAGGAAAAGTGTGACTATGCATACAACTAACCACACATGCAGCGACACTGACTCTTGTCCCTCTCCCTTGAGAGGAAGACCCACCATTAATGCACCGGAGGGACCTCCTGGACTACTCTGCTTCCCACCAGGAGCATGGAATCTGCATTCTAGTCCGATTGGTAGGAGAGCTTTGGTAACAGTCCTTAATGGAGGCTGGTGTGGGTCCATCCACCAACTGAGTTTCTGTAGTCTGATACTGGCCCAAAGTCATTTGTTCAGCTGCTTTCCAAAGTGCTTGCAGCAGTGAAGCAGTTTCTATGTCTGGCTGCCTAGCTATCCGTTGGGCCTCAGTTGCTCTTAGCTGTATATCAGGCTGGCTACTTTACTGTTCTTTGAGCTGACCCTCATCTGCTTCTCCAGCAGGCTACTCAGCTGATTTGCAGGCCATCCACCATCAGCTTTGCTCCTTGCTTACCTATGCTAAGTCACTGAACTCCCTAGCCGCTGCTCATCTGTTCAATGAATTCTTCCAGGGGTCAGACAGTTATCTAGGTCTTCCTCTGGATAGTCAGTAATTCAGTTTGTTCCCCAGCTGATCTTGGGCCTCAGTCTGTCAACTTGTTTCCCTGTTAGTCTGCCATCCAGCTGATTGCTGCCACCACTACTGAGCTACTTCTGATGGCTCTGATATTCCTTGGCATTTCCTGGTGGCTCATCAGCTGAACTTGATAATAAGGTTCCTCAGGGGTCTCAAACCCCAGGACCTCAGACAAACAGTTGTTCCTCTATTCCACTAGCACCTAGTCGATCATAATTGTTGCTGCTGCTGCTCAGCTGTTTCCGGCAGGTTTGTTGCTCCTGGCATCTTATGGATAGGGCTTCTTGGCTTGATAGATCACTATTTCTAGCCAGTTTGATTCTTAGTTCTTCCATGCATCTTATCCTAGAGCCCGGGAGACCCAGGAAAAACTCTGCTCATAAAGCAAGCACAACAAGCAGGCTCCCCACAAAGTAGGTAGCCAGGCAGGCAACATTCCACATAAAAATCTATTTCTGGTTTTTCCACTGCCTACTTATATTTCATTGAATTCTGCACAGAACCTTTGAATTGAACCTATAAAAACTATACATTAAAGGAAGGAAGGAATGACTGAACATACATTCATACATGAATTACTATGTATCTATTTTTCTTGGTTTCAGCTGCCTGATTTGGGGCTTTCAAAACAAATTGTTTTTATTTTTCTAAAAGTTTGATATTGGAAATCCTTGGCTGACCTACTAGAGACCTCCCTAAATTCTAATACTAGATACCAGCCAGCTGCTTCTGACAATGTAGTATGGCTGAAATTGTGCTGAGAGTTTCAGGAAGAGATCTGTTTTGAAGAAAGAATTAGTTGCTAGAGAAAAAGAGCTATAAAGTGCAGTTTTGAGTAAAAAATTGGGGGTACAATGACAAAGCGGAACTTTTAAGGTCTGAGTTCACTCAAGACACTTACGTGCAGACTTTAGTTTATATACCATACTATGGCCAAATAAATAAACCTGATTATGGTGTCATCGTATATGCTTAGATCTTAGTTGAGTCTCCAAGCACACTAACCTACCTATTTTGTCTTAGAATAATATGTTATTCCAACTCAATCCAGGAGGCAGTTTTAATATTGGGAAAATTTATTGCTGTCCTTTTTCATATACCTTCCATATAGTATTTCTAACTCTGATTTTTTTCCTTTGTCACAGTCTTGGGACAGATGGCACGAACAGCAGTCAGGATTCCCTACACAAATCCACCAAGAAGAAAAGCATCAAATCTTCCATTGGGCGTCTCTTCGGCAAGAAAGAGAAAGGGAGGCTGGGGCAGTTGGGCCGTGAGTCCCCCTCACTTGGTATGCTTTCCCCACCCACAGACTCAGTTTGATCTTTTTTTCTCCCACTAAAACAAGCCCCACTCCTTCCCTGTAAATGTAATTCTATATCTATATCCTTGCGACCAAGGGCTCTGTTTGGAATTATAATCCAGCACATCTGGAGCACATCAAGTTCAGAAAGACTGCTCATAACTTGGCTTTTCTGTCTCTTGTCAAAAACACTCTATAACAATTAGGGGAAAAAACAACCTCTTGCCTTTCTTGAGGAACTCCCCCGCCCCAGCTCCCTTTAACTTTTGGTTGCACTGGAATGAGCAACATGGCTGCTGCCCAAAGATTAGTCTCTGCTATCTCCAGTCTGTGATTTTCACCATATGGAGAAGTAGCTGTGTAGGAATTCTCTCTTGAAAGTTAAGACAGCCAATGGCGGCCATCGTGTGTTTCTATTTCTCCCTGTTTAACTGCCCATCTTTCTTGACAGCTGGGACTCCATCTGATGAGATGTCACCTGCAGACCCCCTGGGCCTTTCCAAACTCTCGGGACCTGTGGACAAGGATCGTAGGAACAAAAAGAAGTAAGAACGGGGATGAAGAGGGCTGATAGAGATTCCATAGATTTTCACCTGCAAGACTCCAAAACTAGCTTGGCTTGTGAAGTCACTGGGTGGTACCCAGAGTAAGCAGTACTGCACTTCGAGTAGCCCCACACTTGCTAAATGGAAATAACTACATGTAGAATTATAATATTGAATGTTAAACTGGTTGACATGCAGGCACCTATTTATTTAGTATATGGTATATCATACATGGACTTGCAATATATATTAACATTTCATCTAGATTAATAAATCACAATAAAATATAAATGTTAAAAATATCTATATTCAAATACCAATGTCTAGGCCATTTAACCATTGAAGTGCGGCATTATTTATATGAAAAAAATCAGATATAGGACCAGTATATGCTCTCAGCTTATAGCTGTTCACAATGTGATATACAGTTTGATGTGGGACCCCGCAATCACACTGAGGAGAGGATACTATGCTCCATTTATATAATGGGTCCTGGCAGATGCCGTGTGAGGTACAAATCCTATTCAGGATTGTCCATTGCTGGCATGGTAGTTTCAAAGCTTGGCAGCTTTTTTTGTGGAGTCATTTATATGTCATCCTTTGTTCGGACTTTCAGAAACCCATTTGGCTTTCTATTGGGAATCAGTGTTAAATGTCTATGGAGATTCTTGGTCATCCAGGTCATGGTTTTCCCAAAGGTGCTTTTTTGGGAGGCAGCTGGATTTTCTGGTTTTTATTTAACGACATTTCGCTTCTCTGGTTCTTCAAAGAAAAACCAGAAAGTCCAGTTGCCTCTCAAAAAAGCACCTTTGGGACAATTGGTGTTAAAGTTGTTGAGTAAATGTTGTAGAAGTGCCAGTGGGGCTTCCTGGATTTGAGTCTTCCTGCTGATAAATGAGGAAGGTCAGCATGCGCCAGTAGGAGTGAGTTCTTCATATTTTTTCTGTATTCTCTCTTGCCTTCGTAAAGCTGGCAGTGCTATATGGCTCAGAACAGGAAGGCAGCAAGTTAGAGAGGTTTTAATACATCCACTTCTAATCCTCATGGTGTCTTTGAGTCTGGCGTCCAACTTACTAGTGTGGCAGCTGTTAAACTATAAAGGGGCACAGTATTCTGCTGTGGAATAGACCAGCCCTAGGGCTAATGACCCTGAGAGTGGCAGCTGAAGCTCACCATTTAGTTCTGCATAATTTCTGAAGTATATTGTTCCTAGTATTGATTTTTGCTACCATATTCTCTAGATCTGGGGTGTCAGACTCGCGGCCCGCAACAATACAGCTTTTTAAACTTAGCACCTGATCCACATAGCTCTGGTTTTGTTGGAAACCAGCTTGGTCCATGGGCAGTTGTTCATCTGTTATAGGACTATCCTGTTTAATCTTTCCAGGAGTTTGTAACAGAAGCTCAAAAGGACAATTGGGCGGTAGTTTACAACTCTCCCTTGTGGTTTGTCATGTTTTAGAAGTGATATTATTTTAGTTTTTTTCAACTCTGCTGACAAGCAAACTACTTGAAAACTACATCTGAGAGGAATTTATCAATCCAATTCCATGTATGACTCCTGCTATCAATGGCAGTTTCAATTTCTTTTATAGAGAAGGGACAAGAGTACTTAGAATGCGTTCAGCCCAACCACTGAAAAGCTGAAAGTGCTTTCTTGATGAGAGTGGAGTGTCCTTTCACCTTTGCTGCTTTGGAGAGAGATACAACTTGAGAGGCTATTAGATCAGACATTACAATTGGGTGTTTGTTGTGCAGGTTATCTAATTCCACTCAGTTTCCTTAATAGGCTCCAAGCTTTCCTGTTGCTGAAATTTAGTGATTTTGTGTATTGTTTCCACATCTTACATTGAGTTGTATCTAAGCGGTGTAAGAGATCATTAGGGATCTCCAGATCACTGCTGTGTAGTAAGGTCTGATAGAATGCTTTAGACTCTTCATTCCATCCTGGGATTTACTGTCCTCTGAATCCTCAAATTATATGTCTTTTTGTCAGGACAGGCATAGGAAATTTGAGGATCAGAAGGAAAAACGATCTTGGGATTTTCAGAAGTTATTTCTTCCCCCCCCACCCCTCAATCCTCTTTGTTTCTGTATTTCCTGTGCCCAGGCATGAGCTGTTGGAAGAAGCTTGTCGACAAGGATTGCCTTTTGCTGCCTGGGATGGACCTACTGTTGTCTCATGGCTGGAGGTAAACAGTGGCTGAAAAGTCAGGTTCTGGTTACTGTCATCACAGTCATACTAAGTCTGTACCATGAGCAAATTACAGAAGCTCACTTTGTAGTTTGTGTAGCATAATATATAAATGAGATTCCCTGATCTTATTATTTAAAATAAGCCAAGAATTCAAAGCCAAGATTAAATCTTGACTTTTAGCTGTGGTTTAATAGCAGGGGAACCTATTAAAACCCCCTAGTTTATATGACAAGTTCAATAAATAATGGAAGATGCATCTCAGATTGGTTTAGCTGTGTCCCCTGGCACAAGCCATATAGGACCAGTTGTGCTGTGCTTTCCATTAAAAAAAACAAAAATCCTTAAGAATTTGTTTTAACATCATGCATGAATCAGCAATTTTTATTGCAAAAAATCTAAAACTGCACCTTGTGTCAGCATAGAATCTTCCCACTGTTTGTAAAGTAACAGGGGAGAAAGGCTCTCACAGATTTGGACTGGATTGAAATTCAATGAATGGGGTTTTTTTTAATTCTGCCGCCTTCTTTCTATTCATTTTCTATTCATGCTTCCACTTGAGCCTAAAAATGTTAATGGTTGCTTCAATAGAGCAGAGGTTTTATTCTGCTGCAGTTTTTTTCAAATACTTTTTGAAGCAAGCACGAGTTTCAGAGAAAAAGATTGCTTTTTTATTACATGCAGTATCTCATTATGATTAAAGAATGCATGGAACACGGAGTGGTGAACTTCTTCCCACCCCAGCAGAGGCAGTGAACATTAAATCTCACCTGTTAACAATGGATTAAAGGGCAACATTTGCTCATCCAAGAACCAACAATTGCATGGAAATTCCACCAGGGCTAAATGAGACCCATGGGTTAGGGATTGATTTCCTTCAGAGCTGCATAAGTATTTACTTAACCTCTCTTCCCATTTACTCTGGCAGCTGTGGGTGGGCATGCCAGCCTGGTATGTGGCTGCTTGCCGTGCCAACGTCAAGAGTGGTGCCATTATGGCCAACCTGTCTGACACAGAAATCCAGCGAGAAATTGGCATCAGTAATCCTTTGCACCGGCTTAAGTTGCGTCTTGCTATTCAGGAGATGGTTTCCTTGACTAGTCCTTCAGCCCCTGCTACTTCACGTACAGTAAGTGATGGGCTCTTTATGCACTACCCTTTGCTGGGCCTTCTCTTGACTAGCAGGGAATCTGACAGCTTTCTGCTTTCTCTACATGTTAAGATTCACAACTGCTTCCTTCCTCTCCTCTTTTTTCCCACTTTACTATTCTTGCTAGTCTACTGGAAATGTGTGGATGACACATGAAGAGATGGAATCTCTCACAGCCACAACAAAGCCAGTAAGTGTTATTGCTATGAGTCCTGTCTCTCAAATCAGCTGCCTTTCCTCTTGGGCTCCATGTTGTGGCTGTTTCCAGGATCTTATATTGCAGTTTCCTCTGTGTGATTCTACATGTATGCATGATTAGAAGATTAGATGGCACTATCTTTGTGTGCATCTTGTCAGTAGTTTTCCTATCAAAGTTTAGAGTTTTCTTCCTATTATTGATTTGGCAGGAAATCCATGCTTAGGGACAACACTTGGTGAAAGCATTCAAATTTCTTTTTATATTTGGAAGGACTAGTAAAAAGCATTAATTCAATGTAGGCCAGCCTTTTCTGACTAGTGCCCTATCTTGAACTAATCCAATGTTTTTCAATCTCAGCAACTTTAAGATCTGTGAACTTCAACTTCATGCTGGCTGGGGAATTCTGGGAATTGAAGTTCACATATTTTAAAGTTGCTGAGGTTGAGAAACACCAAACTAATCTATCATTCTGTGTCCCCATGGGAATTCCTTAAAAGCTGCAGTGGGACTGTGGGATCTGTACAGTTGCCAAATTTAAAAACAAACAACCTATCATTGAGTGAAACCATTTGAAGTGATGTGCTTGGTCTATTACCTGAAAACAAGAATGGCAACATAAGTAATTTATAGAGCAGAGTAGAGTAGTCACTCTTTTCTTGAGCTCATGTGATTGGTTCCTTTAATCCTAATTTCCTTGGGGACTCTGCAAATGCTTCTGTTTGGAGACTGGATCTCCAGATGCAGCAAAATGAATCAATGGAGATGATTATACTGGTTATACTCCTACATTGTAGGAGACCTTTTTATTGGAAGAGAGTAGGAAAAAACAGTTTAGTCCAATTCTCTCCCTGTGATGCTAGGTTTTTTTCTTAAAACTCTCATTTTTTTTTTTTGCATGCCAATAGTTGGGTTCATTGGTTAATATAATGGGATCCATACCCCTCACCCCTCTCTTTTTATTGCATGTGTAGATTTATTTAAGACCAACTGAAATTGCTTACCACAATGGAGATATTTCCATTAGCTTTGAGCTACTGTGATGTGTGTTTGTGAAAAAAAGTACATCTGAAGATTGCCTTAATGATTACTTTCTACTTTCCTTCTTCCTTTCCATTTAATCACTATACAGGAGACAAAGGAAATCAGCTGGGAGCAGGTATGGGCGGGATTCACATGCTGACTCTCTTAATTTGTGTGTGTTTCTATGTATTTATTTCCTTTTATGGTAGAGAGCAGGACTGAAGCTAAAAGCACTTGTACTTCATTAAGTGAATGGATAATATAATCAAAATATTATATGTAGCTAAATGAATAAAAGTGAAGAGAAAATACATGTTTCAAAAACATGCTTCTTACAAATTGGTCTTAAATCAGTGCTGAAATTCATAACTTAAATTCAGTAGAATTCTCCTTTTAGCTCTAATATGTGTATTTGTTGTATTGGTTATTTAAAGAAATTCTATATAAATATTTGTTTAAATAGAATTATTTACTCAGGCGCATCTGATATTTCATTACAGTAATCAGAGATTGTGGCAATGTTGGAAGAGAAAAACAATTATATGAATCTTTTAGATTCCCTCCCTCTTTTTTTGTCCTATTATGGTTATCTATCCCCTGTTTCTGGTTATTATGGTTATCTATCCCCTGCTTCTGCATTTTCTCATGGCCAGCTGTGATTAGGTGAGGAAGAATCTAGTCTGAAGACAGCTGCATAAATTAACTAGAAGAAGATTTCTTGTTCTATAAATAAGCAAAGAGGAAAAGGATATCTTGAAATCTCTCATGTGCTGGTTGGAAAACAATATTCTTCACTGGCTATACCTTAAATTTTGAATACCTATAATTTAAGAAGGTTTTGAAGAAACTATAACTGATTCAGAGAAGTAAAGCGAAGATCAATTAAAAAACTGGAAATTAAATCTTGCTAAGAGAAATTAGAGAAATATAACATCCTTCAAGTAGCTAAAGGACTGCTAGCTAAAATCTATTCTCTTTTGTGTAAAGATACAGAATAGTGGTTTTAAATTAGAAGGAGGGGATCTGTCTGAATGTAAGGAAAAGATCCTAGCGAGAAAAGCAGTTCAACAATAGATCCAATTATTTAGGGATGTGATGATTTCCCTTCCCTGGATAGATATACAGTATGCACATGGTTAGGGTTAGGGTTGACACCCTTTCTGATGCTTTTAGTTTGTATTCATCTTCTGAGCAAAGGGTTGGATTCACTGTTTCCTACCTCTATGCTTCTGTTATTACAGCCTTCATAGCTTGTGACCTCCATCTAGAGGCAGCTGCTTCCCATAGTAAGATTTCAGACTAAGAAAAAATGTTAGAGCTTCATAAAAAAAGAATTTCATATCAGATACCAAATTAGAAAATTATTCAGTACTGGATCCTGACTGGAAACTTGTTCTCTCAACTAAGCTGCTTTTTTCTGCTTTTATTTAAGATTTCTGCTTTGTTCAGCAAAGCCCACAACGTTTTTTACACTACTGTTCTGTGACTCTCTGTTGGGATTTTACAAAGTAATAAAACATAATTTTAACTGTGATTTGTTGGATAAACAATTCCTGAATTTTCTCAATGTATTAAACTAGGATAGTTTCCAAGCCCCAATGACTGGGTTCACATGGCACAAAATTGAACAACATTTGATAGAGCAGAGTATCCCGAGCCTGCTGCTGAGTCAGATCCACAGTCCATTTGCGTCAATACCATCTGGATTGCAGACAGCAGCAACATTTTAGGATTTCTTGTATCCACAATAAAGGGTACTGAATTTAAAAATAATCCTCCAATTCCCCAAATATATTTTAAAAGAAGCATTTATCAGGCAACAGCTAACAGCTAAATTGTTATGCTGATGAAACGGAATAATTTTAACTCATTTGGAATACAAAAACAATAAGAAAAAAACTGTTTTTGGAAGGTATATTGCATTTGGAATGCCATTAAGGAAAGATTCTATGATGGACTACTTCTAATAAGAGAAAATTTGGAACAGTCTTCCCAGTTACACTTCCTTATTTCCCATAGCTGGGAGAAAGAATTGTCATGTATTGTATCTAGAAAAGGCTGCCTTAATGTGAAAGTGTCTACAGCAAGACAGAAAACACAGGCAAGTTCACACAGTAAAGAAAGAGAGCCATAAATATACACTAAGTCCAAAGTCATTTCCATTTTATCCTCATAACAGTCCTATGAGACATTGACTTGCCACAAGTTCGCAGAAAGATATTTGGGCTAATATCAGGTTAGTTACTGATAGTATCTGAAGCAAATATTGCAAATTAATGGATATGGATTTATAGCAGATGCTCAAATATTGCAAGAGCAAGAAAATGGAAAGAACTACAGTGCAGATCTTCAGTATATGGAAGGAAAGAGAGCACATATTTTATCACTCAGATGTTTTGTTAACCTAAGATGCTTTTCCAGATCAGATGCATTTAAATAGCACACTAAGCTTGGTTACTGTACACTTTGGCCCGTTCCTTGGTGGTTTATACCTTGTGAATCCCTCAAAAATAGGCTAATTCAGTGATTGGATTAGGTTTATTATACAAACATAGTCCTTCAGAGTGTCCCTTTTCTGCTTTTTCAGATCCTGGCATATGGAGATATGAACCATGAGTGGGTGGGAAATGATTGGCTGCCCAGCCTGGGCTTGCCTCAGTACCGCAGTTACTTCATGGAGTCTCTAGTTGATGCCCGGATGTTAGACCACCTCAACAAGAAGGAACTACGGGGCCAGCTCAAGATGGTGGACAGCTTCCATAGGTGAGAAGAGCAAATGGCTTGGGCCTTCCATGTGAAGGAATAGATTCATGTTACTGACATAATTTACAGCACTGTGTTTGTGAGTCATGCATCCATATATGTGTGTGCAAAGTCTGTAATTTCAACCAAATATAACATTTATTAATGTTCGCCCACTTACAAAAGATTCTGGAATTGCAGTTTCATGTGGATATTAAGATTAAGGCTGGGAGAAGTTGTCTTGAATATCACCTGCTCTTCTTAGCCATAAAACGGAATACTTAGAACTGAAATCTTCAAGGAAAAGCTCGGTATGAACAACATGGGAACTGAAAATTTACCAGGACTCCCTCCGTTACTTAACCTGGATCCATCATCATTATCATCATACTGTTGGGCATCTGTTTTGCAATCCTGTTTGTTTTTTTTTTTAGCAACATCATTCTCAATGGTGCAGTAGAAATGTATAGTTGACAATGGATATAAAGATCTTGCCAGGAACACTCTTTAGATAGAAATATATATATATTATATATATATAAATATATAAAAAATTGATTGCTTCAGAATACGGTATGTCAACTTGCTCTATTTTGTGGTCTTTCTGTTCAGTGGAGGCCTGGATTTTGTCCCAAAGTCCTGCCCTACTACACTTCCAATCAATGCTGGAACTGAGGGAAAGCATTTCGATTTCTACCCAGTGCTCAAAGAAGTGTCTGCTGAATGTGGAGTTTTCGTCAAAATGTGCAGAGTGGCATTGCAATGCAAGCTCCACCTCTTATATACATGTGTGCAATATCACAGTGCATGTACAGAAGGGGTAGAGTTTGCGTCGCAATGTTGCAACACACGTTTCATCATTTGACTCCCTTCCCCCAACAAGTCGATGCCTCTTTTTAGGAAATTGAATGGGAACTCCAACTCCATGATCAAGCTATCCAGCATTAATTACTACTACTGCTGCAACTCCACCAGCCCTTGCGAACTTAGTAGATGATCCAGAGTGAGCCATTTACCATTTCTCTGGTGTAATTTATGATATATCTTCCAAGGGTGAGCCTTCATTATGGAATCATGTGCCTGAAACGTCTTAACTATGACCGAAAGGAACTGGAAAGAAGACGAGAGGAGAGTCAGAACCAAAACAAAGGTAGATATAAATGAGAAAAGATAAGAGCAAAGGTTGCCATTGAGCAGCATCTATAAATCTGAATTGGGGAAAGTAAATAATGAAATTACTAGAATTGGTGGATCATAGGATTGAATTTGGTGCTAAGCTTGTCTTTTCCCTTCCCCTCCCCATCCCTTTCTAGATGTGATGGTGTGGTCCAACGAGCGTGTGATGTGCTGGGTACAAATGATTGGGCTGAAAGAGTTTGCCAACAACTTAGTTGAAAGCGGGGTGCACGGAGCCCTCCTGGCCCTGGACGACACCTTTGATTGCAATGACTTGGCCTTGCTGCTGCAGATCCCAACCCAAAACACACAGGTCAGGAGTAAGCATAGGGAAGCTGGATAGCGGAGGGGGGGAAGAGAATCAAGCAGTCATGAGCTGTGATAATGCTTCCATGAGAAGAATAAGGGAATCTAGAGCCTTTTTTCAGTGTAGCAATAACCTTCTAGGTTTTAATGCTTTTAGTATGAGAAGTAGGCCTCTTTGACCTCAGTCATAAACTCAAAGTCTCCTAAATTTTTCTTTCTGAATTCTTGATTGACATCTTATGAGATGTTTGTGATTGGTCAGTTGGGGGAGCATGTACACATTTCCAATTTTTGTTCATTATTCAATTGCTTTGATTTTTATTTAATTGGAATTTAATTGTCATTATGTTACCAATGCATATTCCTAAATCGCACTACACTGTCCTAGCAATTGCACCCCAAGGCCCTTTTTCTCCATTCCTTAATATTTTTGGAGAAAGGAAAAAGTGGAGGACCGAAGGAAACACTGCACTTTACAAAACAACAAAGGAATGGAAAGGAAGATTAAAATAATCTACTTTTTTAAAAAACTCCTAGGCTCGGCAGATTTTAGAAAAAGAATTTGGGAACCTCATCACCATGGGAACAGACCGGCGACTGGATGAGGTAAATTCTCGTTTCACCAGGGTCTCTAACCTTGAGAGACATCCTCACGCTTTGCTGTTCGCCCATATTTGTTGCACTTTTGTCTCTAGGATAGTGCCAAGACCTTTAGTCGTTCCCCATCTTGGCGGAAGATGTTCCGGGAGAAAGACCTCCGTGGTGTTAGCCCTGACTCAGCCGAGATGTTGCCGGCCAATTTCCGCACAGCCTCCGTGGCCTCCATTACCTCACCCGGGGTGCAGCTTCGTAAGATGCAGCCAGAGGGTATATAGGCACAACTCTAAGGCTACTTAGGCCTATGTTCTGAACCAGAGTACCCAATGGGGGGGTTGGGTGGGGGAATCATATTTCTTTAACTTCCATTTATTTATCAAAATATTCTTTAGGCAACTTATCCAATACAAGCATAAAGTCTCTTTAATGTCAAGCTTAGTGGACAAATTTATATGATTTTCCTAATAATTATATAGAAATAGTTTGTTTGCTTTTTCTCCCAGGAATTTTTTTTCAATTTTTCAATCTAGTTTACAGCTCTGGGATTCTCTGAAAGTCATCCCTCCAAATATTGAACTGGCCTGGCCCTGCTTAGCTTTCAAATCCAGACAATGACAGTTAAGTGCTGCCATCTGGTGAAGCTGCTTATAAAAAAAAAATAAAAGAATAAAACATAAAATTAGAAGCTTCCTGCTGTCAGGAAAGTATGTTATTTTTTACCCCCACTCTCTATCCCTAAGCTAATAAGGAATAGAGTGTTCTCTTTTTCTGGAACTTATTCCTTTTTAATTGAGATTATAAAATACGGATGAAAATAAAAGTAATAGGAAAATGGAGAATGAGAAGATAAGGAAAAGAATAGCCTCAAATTTTTAATTTAATAATTTGACAAGAAAGCTTTTTCTATAACAACAGTTTAATCAGCAAAACCCAAAGTGAAGATTTTATTTTTTTTCTATCTCAACCACTAAGTCCAGAACCAGTTTCCTGGTAGAAACAAAACTGAATATATTTTTTTCTCTTATTAAAACACTCAATTTTGTCACCTCTGCTAGCTCTATCACATTTTCCATCCATTCCTCTATTGTGGGAGTTGATGTATCCTTCAATTACTATGCACAAAGAATTCTCATTGTGATCAGGAACAAAAGTTCAGCTACACATATTTCTTTCTCATTATCATACAAATTAATCTGGGGGATGGGAATTTGTGATTCTACTACACACAACAGTCTTCTTTAGTGTAGCAATTGGTAACAGATGCTGGGAATTCTCATTAACAAAAGTCTGCAGATTCTTCAATTTTTTTGTATATACTTGTGAAAAAGGCATTTGTTATCTGTACTGCATTATACTGTCAAGACCACTGTCTTTGACAAGAACCATTGTGGGACTCTTGTAGCATAAAACAGTTAGGATAAACCTTTTAGTTGTTGAAAGAAGCAGTTTATAGACTAGAATAGAGTAGAATTTTTTATTGGCCAAGTGTGATTGGACACACATGGAATTTGTCTTGGTGCATATGCTCTCAGTATACATAAAAGAAAAGATACGTTCATCAAGAATCATAAGGTACAACACTTAATGATAGTTGTAGGGGACAAATGATACAAGCAACAAAATTACAGTTATACAGTCATCTTCCTGGAGAGCCTACCAATCCCATTTGCTTGAACAATGACACCAAATGAGTGGAGCTGCTTTTTTCTCTTATGTTTACAGAGAGGAGCCAATGTTTAAAAAGCAGTGTTAGTCCTTATATTTCAATATTTGTGTCTATCTTAATACAGAACAATGAGAAAGGATGAGACTTGTCAACAATAATGTCCAGGCTGAGGACCACAAGATGTGAGGGTGCATGTTATCTATGGGTTAGGAAGAAAAAACATGTAGACTGTTCTTTGGCCCACACATGGGCTAAGACATTAAAAGTTCAGGACACCTTTGGTCAAGAAGTATTTTTTAAAGCTGTAGTGGATATATTTATGAATGCCTTCCTCTCCTTTTTTTTTCTCCTCAGGGAACTCATTAGGTAGCCAACGGACAGACAGTATGTCAGTGAGAACGTATTCCTGTTAATTCCAAGACGGAGGAGGTAGGCTACTGCTTAATAGGACATAGGACACTCTACAAACATACAATGCAAAATACATCCAGATGATATGATTATGTCCAAAGGATGGATTAGCGTAGTTTGAATTCTGATCTTTCTTTTTTATTTAGAACAGTTGAACAATATATAGATAAAACAACCTAGAAGTCATCTGGCCAAAAAGGTTTTGGTAGAATGTTTGTCAGTAAGAAAATGCAATAACCAGAACCAAATAATTGACATGTATCATTGTTATTAGGATTCTGTTATGAGTCAGTTTTTTCAAATAAAGGACACACCCTCAAAATGAAGAAAAACTTGTTCATTTATACTGGGAACAATCCACATTTAAGTTAGACAATAATCCATTGGATCTAGCCCACTTTTGATGACTACATGAACATATCTGTGTTGCTTTCTTGACATCAATATGATCGTGTTTGTTGTTGCTGTGTTCTGGGATTTTTAATCTGATGGAATCTATATCTTTAGGATTTCCTGATTTCCTGCCACATTATTATTATTATTATTATTATTATTGTTGTTGTTGTTGTTGTTGTTGTTGTTATTATTATTATTATTAGTTAATCTTTAGTGAGATTCACAGCCTTTGAGGCTGGTTAATAGCTCAGCAGCTCAAGTCCTAACCAAGGACCTAGGAACTGTTAAGGTATCGTCGGAGGATGTAAGCTGTTCCGAGTAAGGTGGTTTTTTGTAGAGTCAAAATGTTCAAGTCCGGCAAATTTAGAATTTCTAAATAGCGGGGTAGCCCTTTGGGTATTGCTCCAAGGGCTCCAATTACAATCGGGACAACGATGATGATGATGATGATGATGATTATTATTATTATTATTATTATTATTATTATTATTAATGTTTTATTTGCAGTTTTCCTTTAACAGCCAACATATTTTGTGGACAGCAAAATGACTGGGTCAATACATTTTTTACACAGTGCTAACAGTAATAATACAATTACATATACATAGTTTTTATCTTCCAACTTCTAACCTTAATATGCTCATTATAATTTTAATATATTATTTTATGTATCAATATGTATAATACTACTTTCCCAATTTGTACTTATTTTTCCCCCCACTTGTTGGGGTTGTTCCATATTTACCTCTTTATCTTTAAACGGTACTATTCTCTCTTTAAGATACTTTATCACTTTCTCAAAAATATATTTAAACATCAATTACATTTCTTAATACAATTTGTTGTATGTGTTTGTTGACCCCTGTTAAGTCACCAATATTTTAATATTTTAAGTATTAATCAAGTTCCACCATATTTCCAATATCTCAGTTTTCTATAAACACAAATTAAACCAATTATTAATAAAATTTAATCGATCCTGGGATTATATCTCTAATTCCCCTGAATTTGTAGTCCTTAAAAGCTAAAGATTCCATTATATTTTTTGCACACTGTTAATCATAATAATACATTTAGATAATACATTTAAATATGCCTAATCACAGTCTTCCATCTCCTAACCTTAGTATATTTGTGCTTATAATAAATTTTATTATATATCTATATTTGTGTTACTATTTTTCCAATTTATACTTTCTATTTGTTTCTGTTAGCTTTTAATACAATCACAGTATTACAAAATATTATGACTCTATCTGTCATCTCAGCCTTTTTTGAATTTCATCATTTATTGACATTTTGGTGATTCTTTTATATTTCTTTCTAACATTTTTACATGGATTGAATGTTCCCTCTGCCTTACCCCTTATCTTCTTCTGCTGCATCATTTGGATACCCATCCATAATCCTTTCATTATTTTTGGGACATAAAATCAAGGTCACATAATCTTCCAGGTGTTGTTTACTTTCTCTCCTTTTATCACTTTCATTCAAATTTCCTACATTGCAGTAATCTTCTTCCTCCAGTAGATGGCTCCCCTGCTCCAAATTCCAGCATTCAAAACAGCTGACTGCCACCCATTGGGGGGCGGGGGCTAAAGATAAAGTTTAGAAAAGCAATTTCTCCCAATAATCACTTTTCACAACATTATTTGACTTTTTCCAGGCTTTCTATGGTTTAAAACATCCTTTAAATATTTCTTTGTGTCTGAATATTTCATCTTTAGTCTTTCTCTTTGATTTTTAGTCTTTAATCCTTCTCCATAAATCCAATCGCCACTTTCTAATTATTTGGAGATTATTTTTTATAACTTTTAACTTTGGTTAAATCTTTGGGGTAAAAGTTGGAAGTTATCTTACCCAGTTTCAGTGCTCTGTCCATGCACCACTCCACCACAAGATCTTAGTATCCCAGTTGTCCCAGCTGATGACAGACCAAAATGGCCGTCCCTGCTGCCATTCGGGAGAGCTTTCTTTGGATCAGTGAGGAAATTGCAGTTTCCTTGTGATCAACAAAGCACCTCTCCTTTTTACACCACCCCTCCAGGGCAGCTTAACCCCGTAAGATCTCCTGGCAAGAAGTTGCCGGCTGCATTTCACGGAGCTCGGCACAGCTTCATTATTTTCCAGTTGGCCCTGCCAACATAAACCGTAAGTCCTGCCATCCATTGATTAATCAGGTCTGACTCTTCCTAGTTTTTTAAAGCTCTACCAAAGTTAATTAGGTGCTGCCCTGTGCTGATACTATTGCTGTTGGATAGCAGAGACCTTTTCAGTGAGGAATCAACAAATAGAAATAATCTAATTTTTTTCATTTAGTTTTCTAATAATTTTGTAAGTTATTTGCTTCCCAGTTTTCAGGTTCTCATTGCCACATTCCAGCCTCTGCCAGTCATGAGTAAGAGAATGGTAGTATACTCAATCTTGTATGGTAGTTGTGAATTATGGGATGGTTCAGCTCCAGTTGCTGGGTAGCAATTTGGGATTGTTGATTTTGAATCTTGGCATTGAAAGTCATTGTTGCTATTGAAAAGAGTAGATTGCATTGTCTCTCACCACTATTTGTTGTATATAATCTTCATTAAAACTTTTAAACAAGAAGATAAAACTAACACAAACTAATGTAAAATAAGGAAAAAAGAAAGACATTAAAGAAGCAAAAAGTACAAAGAAAAAAATAGAAAAATAGAAAAGAAAGAAAAATAATATAACAAGGTTTCTTCTGATATTCTTCACAACATTTATAAGTACAAATATATTTTAACCTCTCTGAATTACATCATATTACTTTTCTTTCTATAATATATTTTGTCTAATCATCAAAACCATGAATCACAGATTTTTATTTTTATGTGGGAAAAGTCCATAAGTAGCCTCCAATCATCAATAAATGTAGATTTTTTTCTCTAAACAAATCTATTTATCTGTCTCTCAACACCATTTATAATGATGATAACAAACAAGCATACAATTCTAGATGATAAAAGCTGCAGATTAAAAATGAATAGTTTTTTTATCATAGAGCAAACAATCCCAAAATATTTTTTGGCTTTTTTGACAAAAATTGCTAATGTTGCCCATGAATTTCACCTATGGTAACAGGCAGAATAGGCACTTACTGCTTCTGTTTTCACAGTTGCGGGTAGCAACCATTATATTTTATCCCTTAAGGATAGGGGTACTTTAATGTCAGTAATACCTCTCATTATCAGTTGCATATAGCTGACAGCCCCTACCCTGAGCATGGCTGCTAACTGTACGCCTCAAAGCTGGAAAAAAAACTGGTTAGGTTTTTGGACCTTTGGGTTTTTCCCCATCCTATATTTTTGTAACTTTTTGCTTAAGGAACTGAAAACTTACAAACTTTTTCAGAGCATTTTGATTGGTTCCCATAATGGTGTTGTCCAAATGATTTTCTTTTTTTGAAAGCAACATTCACATACAGGATATGAGCATGTAACTCACCATCTACATTCACACAATAGGTCAACCAAATCAGTTAAATAGCTCATAGCTACAATTGCACAGCTTGCTAACATTGGTTAGTGTGTTTCTCCATGGCTTACACCATTCTATGAATCCAACCCAGTTGGTTAGTTGATGGAAATGAATTAATTTAGTAGCCAGGCTAAGCATCCCGTATGTATTAATGTAACAATGCAACTCAGCTAGCTATGTTATGCCCTAGTATAAATAGGAAAATAAAAGGAGAAGGAAGTTTTCTGCAAAATGAATCAAAGGATGGGGCAGGGTTTATTTTTATTTTTTGCTTTTGTTTTCCCAACTAAAATCTAATATAGAAACAGGACTAAAAGAAGTTTGGCACTAAGTAATGCCGATGCAACCATAACTCAGGACATCCCAGGATTATTTTTGGTTTACATTTATTGATTGATTGATTGATTTGATTTGATTTATATGCCGCCCTTTTCCGGAGACTCAGGGCGGCTTACAATGCATTAAGCAATAGCCTTCATACTTTTGTATATACCTGCTTAGTAGGGCTTTCAGCTTAGTAGGGCTTTAGTCTCCTTCCCTAACATTCTGGCTTGGGAATTCTAGGAGTTGAAGATCACACAGCTTAAAATTGTTGAGGTTGAGAAACACTGGTATGGAGTCACATGTCTGGGGGAAATTAGGATTAAAAATGAAACAAACATCTTTTCAGAACTGTTGAAGTGGCCTGAAATGCATTTTTTTCTTACTCTTCTTTCTCTTTTTCTTGCAAGCTGCTGTCCCAGTTATGTCTGACCTCCCTGCCTTGGGCAGGAAGACCTTCTGCTGCTGCTGCCGCCGCCGCTGCCTCTCCTTCTCCATCATGTGCTCACATGAGGGTATGAAGAGCTGCTGCTGCTGCTGCTGCTAGCACCATCGCCGCTGCTGCCACTGTTGCCAAGAAAAAATATGGATGCTTGTGGGAGATGCTGGACAGACCAACAAATCAACTAACCAACCAACCAACCATGTTCCTCCCCACTGCCCTCTTCCTAGTAGCAGCAGTGGCCGATGGTCAATGATGAACTCAAGGGACTGAAGCCAAGGAGGGGTTCCTTCCCCAGAGCGGCAGAGGGAAACAGCCTTCCACCTTGGCCTCTATTTATTGTTGTTGTTTGTTCCGGGCAGGGACCTAAGAATGTGAATGAGAAAATGTGGTTGCCCACATATCCTATCCCGCTGCTGTGCCACCAGATCTTTCTGGTGGAGCAGGGGGAGGAGAAGTGAGGGGATGCCTCTATTTCCTGTTGCCATGTGCCACATATTGGACCAAGCAGCCCATCTTGGCCAGTTCCCCTTCCCTGCCCTGCCATAGGTGCTAAATGTTCCGCCAGCACTTTTCCTTTCCTTTTCTTTGCATTGCTGCTATGAAGGGGTCCCATTTCACCTCCTGATGACAAAAGAAGAGGTGGTTATTCAGAGGCCAGTTCTTCCCTCCCCCCCAGCTCTTTCCCATCCCTCTTCTCAGCAAGGGGAGAGCATTGAAGCCAGGAGGAACAAAGCCGGTGTACCTCCCTCTGCTCACACCCACCCCAAATAGCAAGTTGCCCCTAGGCCTGATACACAGAACTTCAAATTTTGGATGCCTGAATATAAAGGTTCTTCTGTCCAGAAGCAGCTGCTTCTTGGCACAAGTCAACAAATAAAAAGAGTTCCCTCTTTCTCTTCTTTTCCCCTTGCCTTTACAGCTCCCTGTTCCTCCAGATGAGAGAATGCCTGAGGAGGAAGGAGGAGGAAAGCAGACTAGAAGTTGTCACCCAAACTCTCTTGGTGCTGGCATGAAGCAGTCCCAGTAGATAGGTGGTCCATCTGGTGTAATGGAGCATCAGATTTTTTCTTTTCTTTTTTCTTCTTCATTTTTTTTTTTATGAGAGCAGAGAGTGGGGAATTCAAGTCCAAGATGCTCAAACTGGAAAGAGTAGACCTCAGCCTGTGATGGTCACTGGAGATAGAACTCTGGACTTTATTGATATGGCACACAGATCTCCCTTCCTCCAAGACTATTGTAATATAAGAGTTGTATTTTCTGTGTATATCTGTGCTGTGGAATCTCGTGTAAATTGAATTTCTTTTTCGACCGCCATTACAGGTTCTCTGTTAATTTAATAATGTGTCCTGCTACCCCTCTGCCCTGCACGCCAATAATCTTTATTTGATGTTTATATATTTTCACCTTTTTTTAAACATTTTATTTCAGTTGTTCCTTCCAGGGAGAATGTAGGTGTGAGGGGCAAAGCAAAGGGGTAGTTTTGCATGAAAAAAATGGGTAGGGGAGGAAAAAAAAATTCAATCTTGGAAATCAAATCTGTCAGGGAGATTGTGAGGGGTAAGCAGGAAGCTGAGGTACTGGAGAAGCTATCTTCTTCTGGTCCCCTTCGTTCCCGTTTGCTTCCAGGGAAGGCAGAGAGGGAGGGTTACAAGGGGAGTGAGCTAAGAAATGTTTTTAAAGAAAAAAGAAAAAAAGTTTGAAAACGTTTTCTAGGATCTGCAGATTTTTCTTTATGAGCAAGGTACAGAATTGACAAAAGGATCTCTGTCTGCTTTCTGTGAGGCAGTTCCTGACATTCTTTGCTTCTACTGTATTCTAGCCTTTAAGAGCCCACCATTCTTCTAACAGAACGAGAGGTTGGAGTGAGATTACAATGCTCTCTTGCTCAGCCCAGCACTGCTTGTTTTCAGATCCTGCACCCAGAGCCTTGCCTATGGCACTGCAATACCGTAAACTACTTTCAATATAACCAGCATTTAAAAGTTAACATAGCAGTGGGAAGGATAAGGCTTATGGATACATACATTGCTTTTATGGTAGATAAAGGAAACTAATAATGTGGAGCAGCTACCACAGATCCAGAAATGCAGGCTGCATTACATAATAGTGCCAGAATTTAAACCTTAGGTCTTTTTCTTCCACTTTTATTTGGTAACATACTTCTTGTCCCTTATTTCTTGGCCTTCAAAGGGAAGGGCACCAGAACCACATCCTGTTCTGGTCTTTAGAATCTTGTTTTATCTTGCTAGCATTACCCTTTCTACCTGGCATGCCACCACACTACTGATAATATGGTGCTTATTCTGATGTAATCTCAATATTGATACAAAAGGACTGGGAGCACCAAGGTTCCTACTTGGTAATGGAGTTCACTGGGTGACTTGGGGCTACTTGCCATTTCAACCCAAACAAACTTATATTGTAGCAATAAAAGAGTGTGTGTTGCCCACCTCTTTCCTGTCAGCAACTCTCCACATGGCATATTTCAAGAGCTCCCATCTCCAATTGTCTCTTCCACTTTTAATACTCCCATAGTTTTATTTTTCCATCTCTTCTCCTACCTTCCACCACTAATGTCTCAATGCATTCTGTCTGCTCACCTGATTTTCCTAGGACCTTTCCTTCCCTGCCTCAGCTGGCGCCTCAGTGCCACATCTCCCATTCAGAAGGCCTTGTCTGTTAAATCCAAAGTCTATTAAAATTGAAATCCATTGAACAGTGGGTAAGTAAGCACAGAAGCACCCAGAATGTGGAATTTAGAGTCTTTCCAGACTAAGCAATTTTTAAGCAATCACCTTTACTTTTTCTGAAGCAATCAACTAATGCTAATGAATTTCATATGTTGTTCAGATGATTATTCCTCTATTTCTAAAACTCCCATAGTTTTATTTTTTTCTTTTTACCAGGATGCATGGTTCCACAAGACCATTGGATTTCTTGTGGGGGAGCCATCCATCTAGAAATGCCCTAGTTAATAATCTACCTCTCCAAACTAACATAATTGGAGCAATAAGACGACCAGGTTTGGGTTTTTATTTTTTTCCTCCTGGCATCTGGTTAATACTTTGTGTGTTCATTGAATTCTTTGAAAACAGGATACATAGAGGTCAAAAGCCTTTCATCCAAAGGCTTTGGGTTTTGCCAGCCTCTCTTGATGTCCAAGACTCAACCCACTGCTTTCTTCACCTCTTCAATGACAGCTACTTTCCTCTTATATTGGAGGGGGGAAAAGAGATGTCCAAGAAAACACAGACTTGGTTCTATTATCACTGGACACCAATATGTTTAAGCCCCTTCCTCCCCATAATCAACTCCCCTCATGGTCTCTACAACTCTCTTTCTATAAATACATTGCTCCTTTCATAATAAGGATGAGCCTTGTGTTAGCTTTCCTATTAGCATCTCCACATCTGGTCTCATCAGATCATAGGTCTGCATTAGTGCCCAGATTGTGTATTCTGGTAACTTGGTACCATCCGCTGAATGATCTATTGTAGATATATCAGATATAGGCTGCAAAATGAAGAGTGTGCAGTATCTTCTTACTGCCATCCTATGGTTGTAAGGATCTGCCTAGCTGTAAAAGTCCTCATCCAATGTCAACTTAGTGTACTAACTTCAGAAACCCACATTGGAAGCAAATTTATTTTAAAACACATTTAATGGTCAACACTCACCAAAAAGGTGCCACTCTTAACAGAATTTTAAAGGATAAAGGGTGACTTTCTTTTCCTTATGCAATACAGAGGATCCAAGAAGAACTAATCAAGGACAAAAGGCATAGAAATAAGACATTGCCCTATTCTTCATGGCATCCCAAAGGTTTCCTTCATTTAATGAGGAAAAAATATATGCCCTTTCCCAATTCCTTGATCTCCTAGGATGACCAAATTCCTTAAGGCCACTTCATCAAAGTGAAGGCTATGGAGAAAACACGCAGCAAGTTTAGAAGCAAGTTTTAAAGTTTATTGTTCATGAAAACTAGACAAAGTGAAGGCTATAAATTAAGTTTTAAAAGTCTGGAGAAGAGCATCCATCATTGGAGTGGAGAGAGAAGATGACTTTTATTTGAACCAAAGCAGGTGAGTCTCAAAATCTGAGGTCACAAGGAAGTTCAGATTTGAGCTTTGAGTCTATCTAGCACATTTGTTTTCAGATTCTATTCACACTGTTTACTTCTTGAAGCAGTAGGCTCTATCAACAACCCCTGACCAAATTCTTTCTTTCTTGTGTTTTAATCTTGTTCAAAAATCTACATCTGAACAAGTGAGACAAACCATTAATTACCCTCAGCCAACTTGTTTGCAATTTATCCTCACTCTGAGTCTATGAGATCTAGTCTTCAGCTGGAGTTCCCTGTTTGGTTTAATATATCCAGTTTTTGGCTTCCTGAGATTCAGTGCAATGGCCAGACCTCAGATGCAGAAAAATGGTATGATGCAGGAAGAGAAAAGATGATACAACAGATCATTTGTAATATTTGTCAAGGGAGGGATGCTAGCTAATATATAAGCAAAAATGGCTGAGAATGGAATATAATGGGGCTTGTAAAATGACTCAGTTCTTAGCACCTGGTTAAGAAGAATTCATAAAATACTTTAATATTTTTTTGGGGGAGGGGTAGAATAGGGTATATAGCCTATGGATGAGCCTATGAAAAAAGAAAGGTTACTTCTGGGTCAGCATTTTTATTCTGCATGACTTTGCCTGAAGCACAGAATGTTAATGGTGACTTAAATAGCAACGTCTTTTCAACTCCTGTCTTTTCTTTGTACAATTATGCAAGAAGAAATGGATCTGATATCTTGAAAGTGGTAGCTCTAGAAACCTAGTTCCTGAAAGTACTATAACCAGTTTAGCTGTGATAGCATTCCAGAAAAGATTCTCTGGCTGGTGTCATAGTGCCAGTATATTGGGAAGATCCCAGGATATGAGGAAATGGTTGTCTGTATCAGATTCTTTGGTATCTTCATAAAATCTACAAATGTTCAGAGTTTCTTGGGCAAAGGACAGAAATCATACGATACCAATACAGTTTTATGTTATCAGTTTTGCCTTTTGTTATTCTATGAATAAGCCATGAAAATAGTAGTTTTCCAAAGAACTGATAGACCAGAAAGAGTTGGGAAAGGAGATATTACTAGGATGGGGTTTTAGGCAAGCTACTTAGAATCATTGCTATTAAGTAGCAAACAAACTTGTAAAATACCGGTAAATAATAAATAAAATATTAAAATGGTTGTGCAGAGTAGAAAGCCGGCTTAGGTAGTCCTATAATTTTTGATGAAGGCTGCTTCCAGTGTTCCTATCCCAAAAGAATTATCACAGATCAGACACTGAGGATCTTATGGGCAGAATGACAGGCTAAGTAAATATTGTAAAATTGAATGTGATTTAATTCAAATAGATCCAACTTTCATTAGAGTGTTGGACAGGATATTTTTCACTGAACCTAATCACAATTCAGAAACAAATATTGATGCAAATTCACACTAGCATGAATCATCTCCTATTCTAGCTCATTCACTAAGACTGACTTCCTCTATTTGGTACTTTCCAGAGGTGGCAGTTTGATTCCTCTTGTAGCTGACATTGAAGTTGTACTCCAACAGATCTGAAGGTCATGAGTGAGGGAAAACAACTACAGCACAAGTAGTTGACCTATTGCTCAGAAGTAAGCTGCAAGTGTGATGAGGTTCTCAAACATTTAATAGCCAAGGAAATGCAATAGACAATTCATATTCCTTAACGCAAGGTGAAATGTCTTGTTTAAAGTTTGATCTCACTTAACATGCCCTGGCTTGCATAGGACAATCTCCCTACCCAAATAAAAACCGAATTGCTCACAAGACAATAATTCTATGAGTCTTCATCCCAGTAGGAAATGTATTATTATTATTATTTTAATCTGAAGAAAGATAGAAAAACCCTTTTTGTCTCCCCTCCCCAATCTTAGGAAGCTTTTTGCAAAGATGAGGAAGAGAAAAACATTGCTGAAAATAACAGCCATATATTTGCCCTTGTTTATAGTTTGGCTCTAAAAGTCAAGGTGTCATCATCTCCCCTAATTTTGGCTTATCCAGCAGAGGGCGCTTCAGTGTTCCTGCTGCTCAAATATGGTAGTGATTGTCCTGCAAAAGGAAAGAAGATTATTTTGTTCTTGATGGTGGTAATTTCCCACTGCATTGTTATTACTGTAATTTTACATGATTTTATTATAATGTAGCAATGACTGCTTAAATTTACATCCTGTTCCTCCTCCTAGAAATCATCAGAGCAACACTCAGGTATAGGAACATTAGTTATCATATTTCAAGGTTGACCAAAGTTCTAAATGGAAAGGTTGTTTAAAATCAACTAAAACTGAGGCTGCAAAATCAGATCTGAAAGGAAAAAAAGGACTTTGTGCTACTATGGAAGGAGGAAGTTTTCACTTACTGAAATAAGGCTCCAGATAATTCATCTACGATGCTTCCTGCATAAAATAGAACAGAATAGAATAAAATAGAATCAGAGGTTCATGTTTCTACAACAAATTCAGGAAGATAAGAAGATTGATACTTAATTTGCATCATCTTGTCTCCAAAAAGCATATATAGGCTGGTTTCATACATCACCACCAAACCTTACTATAGTTCATTGAATAAACTACAATTGAATGAGTTTGCATAACAGACAACTGTTAGCCATCATTCAGAAACTGCAATGGCTGCAATCATGCAAGATACTAAGCTAAATAAAATGTATGGCTTAGTGTGATACAGTATGTGAATTCAATTATGGAGACATCTGAGGTAGGAAGGCTCCCTGTTTCTTCTCAATGACTTGAGAGATGGCAACTCAACTGAACCAGTCAATATTTGAACTCAGGTTTACTTTATACCCTGACTGGATTTGACATCGTGTCCACTAAACAAACAAAAAAGTAACCTACTGCTCACCTGGTGCACAGGCTGTCTCGCACACAGGACAAATGTAGCAGTAATGACAATACTGTGTGAAGAAAAGAACACAAGTGTGATAAGATTACTGAACATTCATAAAGCCAGACTTGCAGGAGAAGAAAGAGAAGAGATGATGGAGGCAGAGAAACTGAAATACCAACCTGGCAGCTCATACAGTAGTCACTGCTGTCCCCATCTTTACAAGGGCACTTGTCACACTCCCCACAATGCTGAAAAAAAGAAAGGGGAGGAAGAAAAGAGGTAATAGGATGCTTAGCTGGGGGAAAATGAAATGTCGAAATGTTTGCAAAGATCACCCCAAACCCAGCAAGGATTATAGATAACCTTCATCCCTTCATCCTGAAAGACGAATTGAAAAGAAAATGGGTGGAGCAATGCTCAAAATAACAAAATAACAGAGTTCAAAGTGACCTTGGAGGTTTTCTAATCCAACCTTCTGCTCAAGCAGGTGACCTACACCATTTTAGACAAATGGCTGTCAAGTCTCTTCTTAAAATCCTCCAGTGCTGGAGCTCTCACAACTTCTGAAGGCAAGCTGTTCCACTGGTTGATTGCTCTTAATGTCAGGAAATTTCTCCTTAGTTCTAGGTTGCATATTTTTGTTTTTTTCAATTTCCATCCATTGCTTCTTATCTTGCCTTCTGGTGCTTTGGAAAATAGGTTGACGGCCTCTTCTTTATGGCAGGCTGCAGAGACTGCTGCATAAGAGGGCAGCAGTATTGATGTATTAATTATTTCAGCTTATGTATTGCTTCATTTGCCAAGACTCTGAGCAGCTTACAGTAAATAACACAAAATCAAAGCATAGGAAATCAATAACATAACTATAATACTAGAAAAATTTAGGTTTCAGAATAGGCACTTACTGCTGTAATGTTTGAACTTCAATCGTATAAGCATTTGTTGAGGAGTAGGGCTTGGGACCAGCAGTTCACTATTATAATATTGTATATTTGAACATGTGTATATACACACATACAAATAAATACTCTAAATTTAGATATGCTAGTGCTTTAGCACATATGTATACTAAAAAAAAGAAATATCTTTAAAAGCCATATCCAACAGATCTATCCGAATTGCAGGTACATATTAAGGGTCTGCAATGATCAAGTTGCACCCATTGGCAATGCCTTAAGGAAGCTGCATTTTTTCTTGGTCTCACATCTGATTTAAAGAGGCGCTGACATGCTCAGCCATATGCATGCTGAATAATCTTTTCTTCATCAAATCCAGCCTGATATATAGCCCAAAGTTTCTGTCTCTCTTGCTCTTTTGCTCTCTATCTCTCTGCTGTATCTGTCATCTACCATCTCTCTCCCTAATCAATATATTTATATCCATACACATATACACACATATACTCACATGTAATCTGTTAGTAAATAATGTAAGTGAAAAATTAATACATAATTTGAATAAAACAATCTTGAACTGAAGGATTTTTCAAGTTTCTTTACTGTTCTTTTCCTGATGATGCTATTTAATACCCTTTTAAATAGCATCAATAAATACCAAAGATTTTCAGTAGCTTTCTAGAATAAATCTGAAGCTAAGAGAGGGAGCGGGGTGGGGAAACAAGCTAATTTGCTGGGGTTGCAACAGTTTAACGATCTTAGGAAATATGGACAGTAAATCTGTGCCGGATGAATTAACAGAAAATGTTGCGTATATGCGGGTATACACAGACATATAAGACTATTTTATTGTTTTTTCAGACAAGATTCTGAGCTCATCTACTTCGTATATGCGTACTATATAAGCAGAAACAGAGTGCATATGGCAAGGGAAGGGCAAGCTACACTTGCCACATTCCTGTGTGACTTGATCTCTGCCTGCCAAATTACTGTCTCTGAACCAGAATGTTTAGATGAGGAGTAGACCTTCTTTGTTGATAAGAAGCAAATAAAATAGATTTTCAGCAAGACCTAACCAGCAATAAAGAGAGAAAGTGGGGAGAAGAATCCATGCCCCAGTGCAGTCCCCAGTGCATTGGTGGAAAGATAGAGGCACAAGAGGCATCCTTGTGAAGTGTTTGTTATGTAATGTTCCCAAATTAGTTTAATGTGAATGAAAAGCCATACCACTTTGGGATTAGAATAAGAATAAAGAACCAGTGATCCTTCAGAATTTGCTGAATGAGAACTTTTACCAGCTCTCACCATGGGCTATATTAGTGGAGACAATACAAATCAGCAACCTATAGTAGGTTCCAAACTAGGAATAATAAACTATCAAAATCACATGCAAAGGTTTTCCTGCGTTACCTTGCAGAAGGCACAGTAGTGGCAAACAGAACCTGCTTCATACTCATTATCTTCATCTTCTTCTTCCTCTTCATCCTCATCCTCATCTTCAAATAAAAAGAGACACAGAGACAGCTCCATTATGGTTGTTCTCTGATTTATTTATTTTTTTGGTAGTTTGGTAGTTCTAGAGAGCATAAACTCTAGAAGTTTAGAGTAGGAAATGGGACCCACAGAGTAGGGACTGAACAGGAGATGGTTGGATTTTTGAGTTTTCTAAAGAAAGTATAAACTTCATTTGTTCTGAAAAGAGGCTGGAAGCCAAGAACAAAAGCATTAGGTTATTTACCTCACCTTACCAGAGTACTGTAGTAGATCTAATTTATATTATTTACAGATCGTGTGACCTTTGAATTATAGCAGTGCTATAATTCCATGCTATAACTCAGTTCAAGTATAATTAAATTATAGCATGTCTACAATTGCTACAATTATAGCAATTATAAATATGATAGCAGTGCTCCAATATTTGAGGGGCGGCCACAAAGAAGAGGGGGTCAACTTGTCTTCCAAAGCACCAGAAGGCAAGATAAGAAACAATGCATGAAAACTTAATCAAGGAGAGAAGCAACATGGAATTAAGGAGAAATTTCCTAACAGTGAGAACAGTTAACAAGTGAAATGAGTTGCCTTCTGAAATTGGGGTATTCCATCACTGGAGACTTTTAAAAAGACACTAGACAGCCACTTGTCTGGAATGGTATAGGACATCCTGCTTAAGGAGTGGGTTGGATTAGAAGACCTCCAAGGTCTTTTCCAACTTTGTTATTCTGTAATTGTTATGGGTGCTGTAGTCCTATACACTTGGGTTGAGGGGGGAAAAGCTGAAATAGGGTTTTGGAGATTGGATTGATTGGAACAAAATATTCAGGTTCTCTGAGAAAGGAGGCTAAGATTGCAACAGAAGTATGTATTGCTGGCTTTTCTCATTATATCTGCTTTTCCCAACACATTTTACCCCTACCAGCTGTTTTCCAGATGTAGATATCAAATTTCTTTTTCTATGATGGCTTGAGAGAAGGTTGGACAAGATTTCCCCCATTAATCATATACCTCCCCACAATATTCACACATTTCTCACCTTCTTCCTCTCTATGGTGCTTTTTGGCTTTTTCATGGGTCTCATGTTTGTGATGCTTTTCTCTATGTCGGTCATGCTTATGCTCATCTTCCTCCATAGAAGGTACTTTATCAGACTCTTCTTCTTTATCATCATATTTCCGATGGTGATGATGGCTACTTTGGTGATGCGATTTGTGAACTGTATCTTCATCATCCTCATCTTCACTACTATCATTGCTTTCTTCCTCCTCTTCTTCTTCTTCTTCTTCTTCTTCTTCTTCTTCTTCTTCTTCTTCGTGATGGTGATGCTTATCGTCATCATCAGCATGCTTTTGGTGATGGTGTTGATGATGACGAACATCATCATCATCATCATCATCATCATCATCATCATCATCTCCATGATCTCCATGATGTCTATGATGGTGGTGTTGGTGTTCATTATCATTATTGTCATCACTGTCATCATCTTTATGGTATTGGTGGTGGCCATGATGGTCATGATGTGACTGACTGTCATCATCATCTTTATCATCATCATCGTCATCGTCATCGTCGTCGTCATCATCATCATGGCTTTGATGATGGCGTTCATCATCATCTTCATCTTCATCATCATCATCGTTGTCTTCTTGATGCTGATGGTCTCCATGATGGTGTGTCTCTTTCTCACTGTGGTGATGGTGGTCTTCATGATGTCCCTGATGATAATGGTCATCATCATCATCATCATGGTGATGATTTCCATGATCTTTATCCTGATGATGCTTGTCATGGCTGTCATCATCATCATCATTACTATCATCATGGTGGTGATGGTCAATGTGGTGATCAGGACTATGAGAATGATGGTGTTCCTCTTCATTGTCATCATTTTTATGTTGAGAATGATGACTTCCTTGATAATGTCCAGCATCCTTATCCTGAGTAGCATAATGGTGAGCATGGCTATCATCATCACCATCATCTTCTGTATGTTGATAATGGTGTGCATCATGGTGATGCTCTTTGGGATGATGATGTTCATTTCCATGGTATTCTACATCGCTGTGGTGATGGTGTTGTTGACCCTGTGTTCTAGGAAGCTGGAATGAACAGAGGAGGACCAGAAGAAGGCCAAGCATACAGACTTTCCAAGAAGCCATGGTAAAAGCCCTGTTGCTTGCACCCAGAATTCTTAGTGGAGATCCCAAAGACAGGCAATCAGGAAAAACAGACAGCACACAAGGAGAACTCAGGGGTAGAATACTGTTTCCAGTTATGGCTTATTTGAGTGACGTTTGCAGCTGGCCTAGATTAGCCCTTCCGCTCACAGCCAATGGCTGCCTGGCCCGGCCTCCGGGATAGATGAGAAAATCAAGCCATGGGCTTCCTGCCATGCCCTTATATGACAACACTGGGCTGGAATGAGTTGGGAAGCAACATTAGCAAACTAAACTCTTTGCCATACTGCCATGCTATTATTAGCTGCTCAGAGCAACTGCACATTAGTCCCTCAAAGTAGAAGCCAACAAGTTTTAGTGCAATGAGAAATATGAGCTACAGCTCCTAGGTGGGTATCAGACTGAGAAGTGTGTAATCTAGCAGAATCCTGGTTTCTTTGATTGTCTGGGATTAGACGAAGGGAATCTGTCCTTGAAAGGAGAAAAGGACCTTGTTGATTTAGAGCCGATAGCGGAATTTCATTAAACCAAATAGTCTAAAAATTGGACTGGAAAAGATGATAAAAGAATAGCAATAACAAGTAGCTTATTGTAAGTGCTATTGTGTATATGTATAATTATTTTCATTGAAATGCTGGAACATGTCCATTTTAGTTAAGCTTGCACTAAAATAAAACAACATAGATACATTGTCAACATTTCCTTCTTTGATTTACTGGTGTTGGACGAAGTGCAAGGCTGGACAGACTGAAAGGCATGTTTGTGAGTATCAAAATAGTGAAGTGCATGAATAAGGAAAAGACTGGAGTATGGCGTAAAAAGATTTGGAGGGTGAGGTTGAAGTGAATTATGTGGTCAGAAGTTAAAGAGATGGTCCAGAGTATTTAAAGAGGGAGAGAGTGACCTGGAAGGGACACACATTCTCAGCAGCCTCAGGAATGTGCTGATGGGTCCTGGGAGCTGAAACCAAATCCAAAGTGCCGAATGAGATCTATAAATACCTGTGCAGCTCTACCACACTCCTACTGATCTTGGTGTTCTGTTCTCTGTATGACAGTGGAAGAAGGGCCCATAACAGATTGTGTTGAGCCAATCAGACTCTTGAACACCACCAGACTCTAGGAGAGATTTAAATGTAATGTCTCTTAGGCTTAGGCATGGGGAGAAACTACTCAGGTGTAGATGCTATACCCAAATATCAACACAAAGCACAAACCAAAATTCATGCAACAGGACCTGATGAATGGTCTACTCTTTTCCACAACCTGCTACTCTTCAGATGTCTTTGGAACATTGCTCCCACATTATCCCAAAGGTGCCTTTTTCAAAAGGCAACTGGACTTTGTTTTTCCTTGAAGATGTTTCATTTCTTATCCAAGAAGCTTCTTCAGTTCTGACTGAAAGATGAGAAGTGAAATACCTTCAAGAAAAAACAAAGTCCAGTTGCCTTTGAAAAAGCATCATTGGGGCAACCATGACATGGGTGACTGAGAATCTCCATAGATACTCTCCCATTATTTAGCTAAATGGGTTCCCAGCATATATAGAAGGCACCCAGATTAGGGAAAACTGATTTGTGAAAGGATCTGCTTCTCCTTTCCTTTTGCTCTTTTCCTTTTTGCTCATTTCTGAATGTGTGATTCAGATTCAGACTTTCTGAATGTGAAAGTCTGTGCTTGCTTCATCAGAGAATTCTATTTCTTTGGAACCTTGTGAGACCCTATCTTAACTCCTATTCTACTAAAAGTAGGAATTTTTAATCTTTGGGAATTTAGACCAGGCCCACCTAATAAGCAGCTACTCAGGCTAAAATTCAATATCCTCAAAAGAGACAATCAAAAAGATCCAAACACTCTTCACTTTGTGTAAAAGAGAACCAATCAACACCCAGATGAGCAGAGATTAACACAAAGATGAATACTAGACCAAGAATCAAGAAGTAAACAATATCCCAATCAAGGAACTATCAACAAAACAAACAAACTAACAGCCTAATCAAGGAATCACCAAGAACACTCCCACCTACAATGATAGGGCAGGTCACTAGTATATAAAAATAAGAGCAAACCCCACTCCCTCCTAGCACTGATGATGTTGCCTTGTTTGGTAATGAAATATCTGCAAGAAAATCACCAAGCTCATTGAGTACCAAGGACTTGTCAAGACCTGGAATTTAAGATCTCTTTGAAGGTACAAAAGGGAAAGCACTAACTGCCAACAGGTCCCACTCTGCAAATAATCTAAGGATCCCTAATTCTGAATAATTCTAGCTACAATTTGTAGTTTATGTGTCAATGATCTGGTTCTTAGTTAGCTTTGGCATCTCTGCTAATCACATGCAAAGCAGGATGTTTAGGATTAAGTTTGAACCAAGGATTCCTGAACCAAGGTATGAATAAGAGACAGGAAAGAATCAAACTTTTAGTTCAAATCAATGTTCTTCATCAAAATGGAAACATTATTGAAGCAACAAATCCCTTCGAGTTTTTCAAATGGCGAATTTTATTTTTATTTAAAATGTATATTTTTCCCCACAACAAATAATACACAGTCTTTCAAAGTGGGACTGCTGAGTGCCATTAAATACAAGAATTAAAATAAATGAGTTGCCCCAGTGATGGTACCAAAAGAGGAAAATCTTAAGAACATGATTTTTAGTGGCCTGGGATACATTTGGTCTTTAGATCAGGGGTGTCAAACTTGTGTTGTCATGGAGTTGTCACATGACATATCATGACTCCCCCCCCTTTGCTAAATCAGGCATGGGCGTGGCCAGCATGTGACGCATCTGGCCTGCAGGCTGCGAGTTTAACACCCTGTTTTAGATTTACACTGGAAAGTGTGCTAAAAACTTACCAAATCTGGGCAAAAGTGAAATTTGATTTAGTTAATATGATCATTCATATGTTAGCCCTGCAAGTTAGTTCAGACAAGAAGCACAACCAGGAGTACTAGTTCTATCTTTATTGTAAAATTAACTGAATTTTGCAAGATTGAAAGTATTTCTTCCTCTCTCTCATTTTACTCTCCAGAAAACTAGAGAAGATCCTTTCTAAACTAGAGTGGGACAACAGTCATTCGTTTCATTTGAGATGATGAGGAATCTGCATACAGATGGGAAGCCCTGTGGTGCAGCTGGAACAATATGGAGTGAACACAAAAGAGCAGAGATAGTAATAGATTTTAGGAGGTGCCTCCTATTCTACCACCTCTTACAATATTACATAATACCGCATCAACAATAGAGACCTTCAACAATAGACAACTTTCTGAGTTCTATAATCTCTCAGGACTTGAAATGGACACCTAATTCCACTCCACTCCACTCCACTCTTCTGAAACATTTCACACACCCTCCCTTCTTCAGTGGACTGAGAAAGCTTTTACACACTGGTTGTCCATTCTACAGCTCTCCCTGCAGTCTCCCAGGGTCATTCCAGCATGCTATTACACCATATATTGGTGTAGAAATTATTAATTTCTTCCTTTTACCACATTTTAAAATATGAAAAGTATTCTTTTATAGGGAAAATATTTTAAAATCAAATTAACTCTATTTCTGCACTGTCGTTAATTTTCCCTTAATCATTAACAAAATCCACAATTGATAAGATTGGAAGCTATGTTGCAAGCAAAGATAAATACCAATAAAGGAAAATACTGTAGTTTAGGGTGAAATGAAGGCTGATATCAAGTTTGGGTAATGAAATGTTCCCAAGAAAACAACCAAGTTCAGAGAGCATCAAGGATCCTTCAAACGTAAATACACCGTTGCAAAAGATTGCTGAGTCTGGCCTAAGAAATTGACAGCAGAGCTAATACTGATTGGATCAAGTAAAAGTATCAGAGAAAATCCTTTACACAAATTTTCTTGAACTCACAAATGAGTTACCCCAACTTAATCCACACACCAAAGAAAAATATCTGTGAGCACAAGAAAAGTCAATTAAATTTTTTACTCACCAAAGTTACATGTTCACCAAATTAAATATCATCTAAGACACATATACACCAGTGGTAGTATTCAGCCGGTTCTATCCGATTCAGACAAACCGGTAGCGGCGGCTCCGCCCACCCACCTGGACTTCATCACATCCCATTTTTGATGCTCTGGACATGAGCAGAAGGTGTTATGCATGTGTGGAGGTGGCACATTTGCGGAGGCGGCATGTCTGCTTACATTTGTGAACCGGTAGCAAAAGTAAGTGAATACCATCCCAATACACACTCATATACTACGCCTCCATAAAGATCACCTTCCCTATAAATATTTCTAGAGTCTGTACCCCCATTTGTAGCCACCTTTCAAGGGCAGATTCCTTTCTCTTGAAATGAACTACCTTCTGTCCACGTAGCGTGTTTAGCATTCTTCTTGTGAAACTTCAGCTCGGAGTTTCTCTTGACAACATTATCAAGACAAAAGGTTACAATGTGTCTGCAAATCCTACCCCAAAGAATTTATTTTATTTATTTATTTGTCGAGTAGGTATTAGATAATATATATAAGTATAAGCATGAATTGAATACATAAAATGAATACAACTAAAGGGAACATTAGGACAGGGACGGTAGGCATGATGGTGCTCTTAAGATTAAATTTCAATTTTTTCAATTTGAATCTGAATTTCAAATTCAATTTCATGAATTGCAGTTGTGCCTTATTTCTTTGGAAGATGCTTCTTCAAATGAGAATTTGCAACAGAAGACAGTGGCCACTTGAAATAACCCGCAGTATCAGATAGCAGTGGCACGCAGTGGATATGCTTGGAAGTATTGCTTTTGTACACCTTCATGTCTTCTCAAACTATAATTGTTTCCTGTGAGGTCATTAAAGCTGAAGTTTATCAGTGACATAAGCATCAAGGAAATGCTAGGGGCTAAGTAAAAGCTGTACTTCCATTCATGCTTAATTTGAAATAGATCCTATCAAGACCAATTAGATTGGCTTCTAACTAGAGATGTGCAGAACTGAGAGATGGGCATCTCCAAGCATTCTTGGCAGTGGAACAAAATGCTTTTTTCGTAGCCTGACCGACACCCCTGATTTAAAGATAAACTCACACTGCCTGCCTGAAATAAAACAAAACCACAGGAATGCTCCAGGGAAAATTTCTCCCAGTGTTGCCAATCAAAATACACTGAGGAGCTATGCTAGTCTTCCCACTTACAATAATAAGAAATAAAATGGAATAATTGGGAAAACGAGGAAGGATACAAATGAAAGATGATCGTGTCTTATCTCACTAGCCCAGTGTATCTCAGACTCAGCAAGATTTCTGATGTGCAGAGTTAATCCTCATAATGGATGGCTGGGAATTCTGGGAGTTGGAGTCCACATATCTTACACCTGCTGAGTCTGAGAAACATTGCTCTGGCCTTTCCTGGTCATAATATTTCAGGAGCAGAGCATAGTGATTGTTATGTCCTTATAAGGACATCCGCCCGGATTGGCTGCCAGCCACCGGGCGGGAAAGTTTGAATCCCTGTCAGGGGGCGGTGCGTCTGCCGGAGGGAATATAAGGAGAGCTCCGGCAGCGCACGCCAGTCTTGCTACTGTTGCTGTTCTAATAAAGTTACTTATGTAACGAGCTGGTCACGTCTTCATTCCTGCGCCGATCTAACACTGGCGACGAAGGACTAGAGAGAAGAACGAACCTCGCGGCACCAAGCCAACAACACCAAGACTCCGGCACCGGGAACTACAGTAGGCATTTCCGTAGGCATGGCATCCGCTGAAGTCACTTTGCCAGCCCTTGCTCCTTTCCGGCCAGGGAAGGACAAGTGGAAATCCTACGTAGTGAAATTCCGGCAATACCTGAGAGGCAACAACATCAGGGATGCCGATGATGACCGGAAAAAGGGCATTTTCCTGGCCAACTGCGGCTCCGAGGTCCTCGACATGGCAATCGATCTCGTAGCACCACGAGACATCGAAGAAGTGCCATGGACAGACCTGCTGCAGATCCTGGAAGACCACTATGCCCCAACAGGAACACCGGTGGCGAACCGGTTCACCTTCCACCAAAGGGACCAGAAGGAAGGTGAGACGATCAAGGAATTCGTGGCCACCCTACGCCAGATCGCAGCCAGCTGTGAGTTCGACCACGTGGACAATGCCATCGCTGACCGCGTGGTTTTCGGCATGAGGGACAGAGGCCTGCAAAAGAAATTCCTGAGCAGGAAGAAACTCGTGCTCAAGGATGTGGTGGAGGAAGCCACCGCATCCGAAATCTCGGAGAAAGCAGCCGCCGCAGTAAGCAGAGCAAAGGGAATCCACAAGATTCGCTCCACAGCGCAATCGTCAACAGAGGATTCCACAGCCGGATCCGAGTCAGAGGGGGAAGCCACCGTCCACAAGGTTTCCAGACCCCCAAGGCGGGAAGCCGCCCAACGGAACTACAAGGGGGAGCGCTGCGCCAGCTGCAGAGGGGACCATGCCAGAGCAACCTGCAAGTGGAGAGATGCGACCTGCCGACGCTGCAACAGAAGGGGTCACATCGCCGAAGCTTGCAGAGCTGAGAAGCCAGCCCCAGAGCCCTCCAGCCACCGTCCCCGCGAGAATCGGAAGGATTACCAGAGATCATCCAAACGGTCCTCTGGCCCTTCCAGACGCAGAGACGACGAATTTCCCCGGAGCGGAGCGGTCCACCAGACGACCATCGCACACACGACCTCAGACAATGCCACCAAGTTCCACGTGACCATCCACGTGGAGGGGGCACCCTGCAAAATGGAGGTAGACTCGGGCTCGGTCTACTCCATCATAGACTGGCAGCAGTTGAAGCGCCTGCAACCCAGCATCACCAAGCGAGAGCTGAAGCCACTACACTCCAAGCTCGTCGACTTTGGGGGAAACCCCATCGGAGTGTTAGGGAGAGCCGACATCCGGGTCACCTACAAGGAGTTCGAAGGCAAGCTCCCCATCACCGTCGTGAAGGACAGCCGACCGAACCTGCTAGGAGTGGAGTGGTTCAAGCCGCTGGGGCTTTCAATCGAAGGCATCAACCAAATTCGCAGGGACGGACTCGACAACCTCATCGAAGAGTTCAAGGAAGTCTTCGATGGTAAGCTGGGGAAATTTGTGGGGAGGCCAATCTCTTTCAATCTGGACAAGGGAATCACCCCAATTAGGCTCAAGCCCCGCCGAGTTCTGTTTGCCCTGCGGCCAAAAGTAGACGAGCAGCTGGATAAGCTGATCGCCCAGGGCGTCCTGGAACCGATCGATCATGCTTCATGGGAGACCCCCATTGTGACCCCACTGAAGCATGATGGGTCGGTGCGCATCTGCGCCGACTACCGTTGTACCATCAACAAGGCGTTGGCACAGAGCGCATACCCAGTCCCAGTGGTGCAACACCTGCTGCATTCCCTGGGATCTGGATCAATCTTCGCGAAACTGGACCTGGCCAGGCTTACCACCAACTGCCAGTAGACGAAAAAACGGCGGAGGCTCAAACAATTGTCACGCACAGGGGGGCATTCAAATGTAACCGCCTCCAATTTGGAGTCAGCGCTGCCCCCGGCATCTTCCAATCCATGATGGAACGCCTTCTCCAAGGCGTTCCAGGGGTGGTGCCTTACTTTGACGATGTGCTCATCTCCGGTGACTCAAGAGCTCAACTCCTTGAAAGGCTCAGGCTTGTCCTGCAGCGATTCAAGGCCAAGGGCTTGAGGGTCAGGCGGGACAAGTGCATCATAGGAGTACAGGAAGTCGAGTTCCTGGGCTACCTCATTGATAGCATAGGCATCCACCCCACCAAATCAAAAGTAGAGGCAATCCATGAAGCTCCAAGCCCAAAAAACAAAACGGAGCTTCAGGCATTCCTTGGGTTGCTCAACTTTTATGCAATCTTTCTAAAACAGAAAGCCACAGTTGCTGAGCCACTTCACCGCCTGCTGGGGAAATCGGCATCCTGGAAGTGGGGCCAGGAAGAGGAAGCGGCATTCCGAGCCATAAAAGGACTATTGACATCCAAAAGCGTCCTCATCCAATACAGCGAAACGCTCCCCATCAAGCTGACCTGTGATGCGTCGCCCTACAGGGTGGGGGCAGTCCTCAGCCACGAACTGCCCAACGGCACCGAAGCCCCGATCGCATATTTCTTGAAGACCATGTCCGGAGCAGAACGGAACTACAGTCAGCTGGACAAAGAAGCCTTGGCCATCGTGGCAGGAGTGAAGCGCTTCCACGAATATCTCTATGGAAGACGCTTCACCATAGTCACCGATCACAAGCCACTCCTGGGGCTCCTCGCAGGCGACCAACCCACCCCGACCTTCATGTCCCCGCGGATGATGAGATGGGCCATCTTCCTGGCCGGCTACTCCTATAGGCTCGTGCACCAGCCAGGCACAGCCATCGGAAACGCCGACGCACTCAGCAGGTGCCCATCGAAGAACCCGGTGGAAGACCCAGCCCCCACGCTCCATCTATTCCACATAGATGACGATGCCAGCTGTCCAGTCTCCTCCGCAGATGTGGCCGCGCACACCCAGAGAGACCCCACCCTCCGCCAAGTAAGGTCCTGGATCCTCAGGGGGTGGCCATCGAAACAGACGGAAGAGAGGTTCAGCCCGTTCACCAGGAAACAGACGGAGCTGTCCACCATAAAGGGCTGTCTGCTATGGGGAGACAGGGTGCTGATCCCAAGCACTCTACAACGGCGGACGCTGGAGACACTGCACAACGGGCACCCGGGCATCGTCCGCATGAAGGCCCTGGCACGGAGTTACGTCTGGTGGCCCTCACTGGACAGAGACATCGAACAATGGGTCTCCAGATGTGACCCGTGCCAAGAAGTCTGCCCCGCGCCGCCGCAATCTGAAGTCACAAACTGGGAGACCCCCAGCAACCCCTGGTCGAGGGTCCACATCGACTTCGTGGGCCCGATGCAGGGACGACACCTCCTCATCGTGGTAGATGCCTTCTCCAAGTGGCTTGAGGTGATACCCATGGCATCTACCACAACAGAAGCGACGATCCGAGCCCTGCGCCGCCTGTTTGCCACACACGGACTACCGGACGTGCTGGTCTCGGATAACGGCCCCCAGCTCACAGCCCTGGCCATGGAGTCCTTCCTGGCAGGACTGGGCATCCGCCATGCCCTCTCCGCTCCGTACAGGCCGGCCGGAAACGGACAAGCGGAACGGATGGTCCGGCTCACAAAAGAAGCCCTCACCAAGATGGGCCCGGGAGACTGGCAAGAACGCATCGACAACTTCCTCCTCACCCAGCACATCACGCCGCATGCCACCACCCACAAGAGCCCGGCCGAACTCCTCATGGGCAGAAGGTTGAGGTCACCCTTAGACCGGCTGCACCCCCAATACAGCCCGGAAGTGACCGCAACCGTCAGCCGGCCGCTTCGCGCCTTCAGCAAAGGAAATTCAGTTTTCGCGCTGAATTTCAACGGCTCTCCTAAGTGGCTGAAAGGGAAGATTGCCAGCACAACCGGCCCCAAATCCTACACCGTCGAGTTGGAAGATGGACAGGTCGTGAGACGTCACATCGACCAACTCCGGAAAAGGTGGGGGGGAGCACACGAAAAGCAGCCTGACGAGGGAGGCCTACAACACCCAGACGAGGTAGGCTTACAACACCCCAGCGAGGTAGACCTACCATACCCAGACGAGGTAGGCCCACCACACCCCTACGAGGCAGAGCAACGCCATCCCGACGAGGTCGGCCCAGCACACTACCAGGCACTGTCACGTCGGCAGTGCAGCGAGGTAGACCGGGGCCAACCGCACGGGGGATGGCAACACCAACCCGGCCAGGTGGGCACCCGGCACAACAGGCCCAGGGACCCCCGACCCAGCCCGCAGGTAGACCAGGACCTGCCCAGAAGGGAAGCACCGCACCCCACCAGCGAAGGCAACCCACGGCAGCCCTACCAGGGAGACCTCAACGCAAGGCGAGTAGACCGGGGACCATCGCAGATGGGCACACCACAGCACATGGGCGAGGGTGGCACACGACTCCCCGGCGAGAGGGACCCCCGCCCAACGCAAGAAACAACCCGGCAACAACAACCCAACCCAGACGACCCCAACCACCAACTGGCGGTAGACCAGGGACTAGGGGGAAGGGAAAGCCGACAACAACCCGGCCAGGGAGGCCTGCGCCAACCCGGCAGGGGAGACCTCCACCGACCCAAGGAGGCAGCCCCACAACGACACCCCGACCAGGTCAACCACCACCAACCCGACGGGGAAGACCAACGCCTGCCCGGCCAAGGAGACCTGCGCCAACCCTGCAAGGTCGAACACCGCTACCCGAGCCAACACCACCCACAGCGGGCAGACCGGACCCAAGGGCACCGGACCGAACCACCCTCCAGACCACAGCGGGCCGGGCGACAGCAGAACCGCAGCCACCGGGAGACCGAGGAAGAGCAAGTGACAGCCGGGGTCTTACCGAGACTCAGACGCTCTTCCCGGGTCGGAACTGAACAGCACCGCCGAGGCGAAAGATCCACAGGCCAGGAGGAAGACCACCAGAACCAGCCATTCCAGGTCTGCGGTCCGGCCGGAGGCGCTGAGGGTGACCCCGCACACTCGCCAGCCGAACCGAGCCCGGTTCCGGGGAAGGATCCAGGAGCCACAGAAACCCCGTCCGTCCAGGGCGGGGACACGGGAGAAATGAGACTGCGCAGGTCAAGTAGGGTGCCTAGGCGTCCTACGTACCTGCAGGACTATGTCACGTTTATTGACGAACACTGAACGTTTTTTTTCTTGGACTAGGGGGGAGGAGTGTTATGTCCTTATAAGGACATCCGCCCGGATTGGCTGCCAGCCACCGGGCGGGAAAGTTTGAATCCCTGTCAGGGGGCGGTGCGTCTGCCGGAGGAAATATAAGGAGAGCTCCGGCAGCGCACGCCAGTCTTGCTACTGTTGCTGTTCTAATAAAGTTACTTATGTAACGAGCTGGTCACGTCTTCATTCCTGCGCCGATCTAACAGTGATTATCCAGTAATAATTCCCCTTGGGAAGTTTCACAAGAGAAATATATTCTCTGATAACCAGAATAGCCCTGCGCTAGGCTACACAAGGGATGTGGTGCAGTGGTGAAATGTAAAATTTGTTACTACTGGTTCTGTGGGCATGGTTTTGTGTGGGGATAATGTGATTGGGTGGGTGTGGCCAACTTTTTTTTAAAGCATTTTTTTACAACCTATTCGGGTGAATAGGTTGTAAAAAAATGCTTTTAAAAGATAAAAAAATGCTCTGACAATCATAGCTATGGCACACAATCATCAGAGCCTTTTTTTTAACCTTTTAAAAGCAGGAAGTAATGACACCCAGGCAGATGGGCGGAGCCTCGTGCCACCATCGCTGCCATTTCTCCAAACCACTTGCCACAATCACTACTGGATCGCCCAATCCGGTCCGAACCAGGAGCATTTCACCCCTGACGTGGTGGCTCAGTAGCTAAGACACTGAGTTTGTCGATCGAAAGGTTGGCAGTTCAGCGGGTCGAATCTCTAGTGCCACGTAATGGGGTGAGCTCGCGTTACTTGTCCCAGCTTCTGCCAACCTAGCAGTTCAAAAACACGTAAAAAATGCAAATAGAAAAATAGGAACCACCTTTGGTGGGAAGGTAACAGTGTTCTGTGCACCTTTGGCATTTAGTCATGCTGGCCACATGACCATGGAGATGTCCTCGGACAGCACAAGCTCTTCGGTTTTGAAACGGAGATGAGCACCGCCCCCTAGAGTCGGGAACGACTAGCACATATGTGCGAGGGGAACCTTTATCTTCACCTTTAGGCTACACAGCAACATAACATAACTTTCAGTGCTGCCATATTGCAAAAATATTAATCCATCAAGTTTGGTGAGGAAAAGAAAAATATGCAGATGATTTATCAGATTGATTAAAAGCAGTTTTAAGAGAAGAATTGCTCAAATTAGAGTGGCAGGTGTTACTTGAGAAGCACCAAACAACCTGTACATTTCTAATTTCCAATCCTCAAATCTTTCTCCCAGCTTTGGCAAATGGTTAAAAAAATGGTAAAAAATAGTAAGATAAATTTAAAAAAATAACCCAGCAGCTCTATTACCTGATATTCTGAGGCAGGAAACTTGTAAATACTGTAGCTTTATCCCAAGCACAAACATTAAAATAATAAAATAAAATAAAATAAAATAAAATAAAATAATAAAATAAAATAAAATAAAATAAAATAAAATAAAATAAAATAAAATAAAATAAAATAAAATAAAATAATAAAATAAAATAAAATAAAATAATATAATAAAATAAAATAAAATAAAATAAAATAAAATAAAATAAAATAAAATAAAATAAAATAAAATAATAAAATAAAATAAAATAAAATAAAATAAAATAAAATAATAAAATAAAATAAAATAAAATAGACAAGTACAAACCTTAAGGAAGAAAAAAATCTGAAAAATTCTGACTTTACCCATGGCTTTTCCGCATCATACCTCCCTCAAAATAAATGGCAAATGGTGGCACACTTATTACTAGAGGGCCCAGAATTGGAATCTCTTGTAACTCTTTGCTGCCATCTAGTGATCATTGGATTCTTACAGCCCTCATATGGATAGTCTCTTAATTATAAATTCATGTACATATACAGGTAGCGCTTGCTTAATGATTTAGTGATCATTTGAAGTTATGACCATGCTGAAAAAATAACTTTAAGATTGATCCTTGCATTTATGACCATTGCAAGAACTCTGCAGTCATGTGATTGAGATTTAGGCGTTTCACAATGGAAGGACACTTATAACTGCATAAAAAGTTAGCACCCACTCCTCTCCTAGAAGAATGAAATATTTTGGGAAATATTAAAAAAGCCAGAATATTATATTTCTCTGGATGATAAAAGAAGAAACATGTTTTAAAGACAGAAAGCAGCTCCCTACCCCCAGGAGATATTTGGTGCCCATTAAGAAAGACTGGGCCAGCCTATCTACAAGACAAAAGATCTCCAGCTCCAGGATGATGGGATTAAGACATGACCATCCAGGATATAATAGGATTAACCCATCTAGCAGCAAAGTTCAGCACATGGCACAATCTCCTAAAGACAATGCATCAGCAGTGCAAACTTCAACCAATCTTAGCTCAGACAAGGCCCCATGGGAGTCTGACAATAGCCAATAGAATACATCTACAGGAACAGGAAACTGAAGTGCAAAGCCCAAGAGAAGGTATAAAAGCCCTCCCATTCTCAACTCAATGTGTTCAGCTGCAGCAGAACCACAAACATATGCTTCTGTTTATCAATAAATGGACACTCTTTCCAATCAGTTTCCAGCCTCCATTTTGTCTCCAGTGCCTTTCTCCCAGCTTGGAACTGAACCAGATGGATATTTTTTCCAACAACTGCTACAATATCCTGCAGTTCACAAAAATAACAAATAGAGAGAAAATGAAATTGATATATGGTCCATTTCTATTGTCTGTGATATTTTATTATCCAGTCAATGGCATCCCTTCCCCCCTGAACACACACCAAATCCCCCAGTCACATGCCCAAATTCATACAACAACCTGCAGTGCTAAAGCAGAGGTGATATTCAGCAGGTTCTGACCAGTTCTGGAGAACCGGTAGCAAAAATTTTGAATAGTTCAGAGAACCAGTAAATACTACCTCTGACTGGTCCGCCCCCATCTATTCTCTGCCTCCCGAGTCCCAGTTGATCAGGAGGGAATCGGGATTTTGTAGTATCCTTCCCCTGGAATGGAATGGGAATGGAGATTTTACAGTATCTTTCCCCTGCCATGCCCACCAAGCCAAGGCCACCAAGCCAGACCATGCCCACAGAACCAGTAGTAGAAAATTTTTAATCCCACCACTGTAAAGCTGAAAACACTCCAATGGAATTGCAGTTAATCATTTTAACTGATTTTCTCCAGGGAAATAAAGCTCTCTGCAGGCAGAAAAATAGCATATAAATGCTATTAAAATATATTTATTAAAATATATTTCCCCCACTTCTCTTAAAACTTTTAATATAGGAGAGTGTTTAAAAATATGATTCCCCCCGTACAAAATTCTCACCACATTCTGCTGAATGTATAGGCTCAGTATTCTGTTTCTGGCTGCAGCTGTTATGGTCCAAGGACCAAACTACACAATACATCAAATATTTATTATGCTGCTGTTTATTTTTTAAACTATACTAGGACAACCAACTTATTGTTTGAATGGTACAAATACATACAGCTGCCCAACTATTTTATTTCAATTATATCCTCTCTTTCTCCCAGGAACTAAAAATGATTTTACATTTCTTTTCCTCTTATTTTCCTCCATAACAACAACCCAGTTGAATAATTTGAGGAGGGAGGGAGGGAGGGAGGGAGAGACAGAGGGAGATGGAGGGAGAAAAAGAGAGAGGGATGGAAAGAGAGGGGGGAGAGGGGGAGAGAGACAGAGACAGAGAGGAGGGAAGAGAGAGAGAGTCTCACCTAAAGTCACCAAATCAGTGTCAATGGCCAAGAGCAGATTAGAACCTACTTCTCTCTGCCGTGTGAGGTCAGCACTTTAATCGCAGTACAGTTTTGTCTTTGGGCAATAGAAAAAAAGAGGCTGAAAAATCTCCCCAACCATTCCTGTTGAATAGCTGCTTGGAAAATTGGCAATTTCTCCATTTTGAGCCCCTCTCCTTCCTCCCAGTCATATGATGCTGAGCAGCATGTATTCAGCCCTAACCCATGTCTTCCATTCAAACAAATGGCTACTCTTAGTTCAATATATGTAAGACATTGTCACTTAAAAATTAGCTAGATCTTGATTGGTAATCAATCTATATTCCACAACTGGGAGCTGGGAGAGGAAAAGGCTCTTGGGTGACTGCAAATGGGCTATTAAAAAGTCTCTGGCGTAACGAATGGACATCATAGAATCTACAGTACATGGGTCTGACAGATACTAACCTATTTTACATAGAGAAATAAGAGAAATGAAGATATTGGATCATCTGGTATGTTTAATCCAAAAAGATTACCAAACCAAATGCATGAAGCATTGGGCCTCAGCTAACAGCCTCCAGAGTTCAGGGCCATGTTGGTACAGTTCTGTTGCGCAAATATACTATCAACTTTCTCTTGACAAATAAAAGGGTGATGATTATATGTGCAACTAGAATCCATCCATGACCCCTTAGATCCATGATGGCGAACCTATGGCATGCGTGTCAGAAGTAGCATGCAGAGCCATTTCTCCGGGCACGCAGAGCCATCACCCGTTACTCTTCCGGGTTCTGGTGCGCTGGGCAGCTGGTTTTCGTGTGCACAGGCATGCCGGAAACCGGAAGAGCAGCTACCCATTGAGCATGTGCGTTCCAGGAAGATTATCTTCCTGTTTCCAGAGTGCGCATGTGCACCGGCCACCTGGTCTGGTTTCTGGTGTGCATGTGTGCACAAAGAGCAGCAACAGGCGCACGTGCCAAAAGACGCAAAGAGGGGATCCCGGTGGTCACTTCCTAAGGGAGCAGAGCAAGGTAAGTTGGGACTTCCCTCCATCTCTGCCTGCACAAGCTTCTTGCGTGGTCCCAGGCGGTCCAGAGCACCAGTGGACCAGCAACTGGTGAGGGTGGGGTGGTGATGGTGGGCTGCCTGCACAGATGACTCCATGGCCTGGGCTCCTCCCTGCTGGGAGCCGCCCTGCCACCTGGCCGGGGAAGCTCCAAACATGTGGCCTTGCCTAGGCTCCTCCCCACTGGGAGCCGCTATTCCCTTGGCAGTGCCATGTGCTGGCCGGGGAAGCTCCGAACATGTAGACTTGTCTGGGGTCCTCCCGCTGGGAGCCGCAGGCCGAGCAGGTGCAGCTGGTGAGGCTTTGGCGGACCAGCAATCTGTGAGGGAGGGATGGTGGTGGGCTGCCTGAGTAGATGATCCCGTGGCTGCCATCAAAGCAGGGCCGAGGCGCCTCACTTGCTCCACCAGCCATGTGGATCGGATTGGCTGCGTTCCTTCTGCGCAGCTGCACCGCCCCAGAAGAGCAGCAGCAGTGGAAGCTGCAGGGGGAAGGGCAAGAGTGACCAGCCGGCTCAGGTGCATGGGGCAGCATTTGCTGGCAGGGTGGGTGGTTGCCCCACCTGCGGCTCCTTCCCTGGCATATGGCCAGGCTTGGCTGGCGGTGCAGCGGCAGGGGTCGGGTAGGGGTACTATGCTGCCTGCAGTTGGGCCCGTCAGCCAACCCCCACCATGGCCACTGCCACCCGAAAACACTATTGCTGCAATCTCAGCTGCCTGGAGATCTCCACTGCCTCCCCGATTCCAAATACGGGTCATGCGGAGGCAAAATAAGAGCATCACGGTTTCGGGCACTGTGCAGGAGGTGTAAGGCAAGGCCTTAAGCTGCTCTGCCTGACTCTTCTCCAGACGACCCAGGCGGAGGGTGGTCGGCTTCTGCTCTTGGCCCAGGAGGAAAGAGAAGGTGAGTCTGTGGAGGAGGAGGAGGAGGGCATGAGGCTCTGCAATGTGCATCAGGGAGCCAGGGAGGAAAGTGTTTTCTGGTGACAATGCTGGCTGGAACCAGCCACCGCCTGAAACGCAATCCACTTTGTTAGCTTCCACAAGCCCTATTTTTGGATTTGGGGAGGGGATTGCAGTGCTGTCGCCCAAAAACGCTTTCTTCCCTTGTTCCCAAGGAATGCCGGCCCTCTTGGCAAAAGTGGGGGTGCATGCGTGGGGGAGCGCGCATGAGCAGTGAGGGTGCATGCACAGTGCTGGATGCATGTGTGCATGTGCAGTGCAGGGTATATGCACAGGGGGAGCGTGTTGGGGGTCATGCACGGATGCACAAATGGGGGCCCGCATTGCATTATGGATGCTGGCACGTGCGAACGCAAGAGTGCTCACACACTCTGACTTTTGGCACGCAACGCCAAAAAGGTTTGTCATCACTGCCTTAGGTCATCCTTTCGGAGATATTTCCTTATCAGATTCTTTATTACCTTTAATAATGACACAGATTGTAATGCATAGCCTTCACTGGAAAGATTGCGATATATTCAGGGATGTATCTGCCTTGAAAATAGCAGGCGTTGATATGTATACTACAGTCAAACATCAGCATAGGATATGTTGTATTATATCATAAACTATTTTATGATAATATTGGTGTCATAATTTTTTTTATTTGTCTAATTTTAATCCCACAGGAATCACGGGTCCCAGATTTTGGGTGCATTCTGTTAGTCCATTGGAAGTACTTTGGTTCAAAAGGTTTTGCCCTATGGTGCATTGTTTCACTGGTTAATGGTTATATTAACCAGGTGAAACCAGGTTATATTATATTTAATTTCGTTTTAATGTATTTTAATATTTGTATTGTGTGTTTTTAATTTTGGCTGCTCACCGCCCCGAGTCCTTCGGGAGAGGGGGCGGTAAAAAAATTTAAATAAATAAATAATAAATAAATAAATAAATACGTAAATAAGTCAATAAATAAATAAATAGGAACCTGAGTTTTAGTAGTACATAGATTAGACAACCCATGTTTCAGAGACATTTCTTTAACAGATTACTAAATGCTTTCAATAATGACAGAACTTCTAGTGTACAATACTCACTGAAAATTCTGAGATATATCTACCTTATCTATCTAAAATAGCCCATGTTAAACTGTAGAGGACAGTGAGCAGAGTATATTTATTTATTTATTTTATTTTATTTATAACTTTTATATAGCCATACATCTTTCAACCAACTCTAAATGGCTCCCAATCAAGAATTAAAAGATGTATAAAATCATTTAAAAACAACCAATTAAAACATAAAACATTAAAATAACAAAAACATGGGGTCAATCCATGATAAAGGGCCACCATTTAATCTTCTCTCAGGAAATGTTTTATGACATTTTGCATCATGTCACAAACTGCTTTATGATAATATTTATGTCATAAAATGTTTTGTAAAATTTGACACATTTCAATTTCTTGGCAGTCATAGATCCTTGATTTTGGACACATTCTATAAATTAACCCATTTAAGGCACCTTGGTTCAAAATGTTTTGGCTTATGGTCCATTGTTTCACCCAGTTAAGGGTTTCAGGAATTACAGTAGTATATAGATAGATAATATCTATTTCTTTCCCCTCATATTTAAATGTATCTGTAAACCTGGAATCATCCAAAGATGAGTAAGTTGGGCGGGAATTGCTTTGCTTAAGAGCTTCCTTTCCCTGGCCTGTTTCACCTGTATTGGAAAGAATTCCAAAAGCCAAGTTCTGCATGTTTTCCATAACTTCTCAGAAAGGAAAAACAAAACAAAACATGCCTGATCGCTGTTTCAGAGGTGAGATGAATGAGATTCAAAGGTGAGATGAATAAAGGTTTTAGAGTAAGAACTCAATCCTGTATTATGTGGAGCTGAAGCCTTTTCCTCCAGATTTTGGTATGCATTTGCCCTGACTTTAATTAATAACTGAGCATTTAATAACCAAGAATTTTTGTAGGACAGGATAGTTTATTGAAAGCATTTCCTCTTTATAGTGTTCATATATTTCCTAAAACGTCACCTCTGTTGTTAACCTTTCATCCTACATATTTTTTAAAAATGGAGTGGAGAATGGAGGATCATCTTATCCTGATAAGGCTGCTAATACTCCTTGTCAGGGTAGGTGCATGTTAATACCAGATTGTGGATAATCTTCTTGGGGATCTCAAATAGTCACTTTCGAGTTGTGTATTTGAAGAGTCCCCACTTCAAGGCTGGGATTTGAAGAAGAGAAATTTAGAACTTCCCAGTTGACATTGCAAAGGGAATCCATCAAAAATCAAAGTGAACTGGGCACCTGTTTACAGCTTTCAAAATGATGGGGAACTGTGTTTTATTTCTACTCAAATTATATAGCGGTTATTTCTTGTTTACATATCTATTCATTTAAATAGGTACGTATGCATAAGATCAGTGCTTGAGTTGGGGAAAAGAAAGAAGATGAAAGAAGAGGAGAGGGAGGAGGAGAAAGAGAATAAGAACAGGAAGGAAGGAAGGAGGAAGGAGAAAGGAAGGAAGGGAGGAAGGGAGGGAGGAAGGAAGGAAGGAAGGAAGGAAGGAAGGAAGAAAGAAAGAAAGAAAGAAAGAAAGAAAGAAAGAAAGAAAGAAAGAAAGAAAGAAGTAAATAGAAATATGCTGGCTGGGAAAGTCCACACATCATACAATTGCCAGGTTGAGAAATACTGCCCTGAAGTGATTGTAATCGATTAATAAATAAATAAAGCCCAACCCTTGCTATAAACTGTTGTCCTTTTCCAATTGCAATAACAATGTGATATGCTGCAAATGTCTTCCACCCTCAGAGGAATTAGAAATGACAGCAGAAAGAGAGAAAACCTCCAAAATGAACCAACTCGCCTCAGTTCTCCACCCATTAATAGCTCAACACTCCATGTCCAATTAAGCAAATTACAGGATTTGATTGTTTTAAATGCAGGAGGGAAAAAAAAACACTTCCAGACTTTCAAGCACATCTGTTGCCTGTACAAAAAGAAGCTGATTAACATATTTTTTAGTTTTTTTTAATTTCCACCCTTATTATTTTTATAAATAACTCAAGGCAGTGAGCATACCTAATGCTCCTTTCATCCTCCTATTATGAATATGAAAATTGAAGATCGCAGAGTGAATGCATGAACTGGATAATATTGAGAGGACTCTGGAGTAGATTTCACTGTTGAACATCTCAGTGCACACACACCCTGACAAACACACAGACTTACCAATAATACAAATATTGCTAGGCAGATAACTGTTGAAAATCTAGCTCTTGGGGAATTTCATTCTACCCACTGGATAGTGTTTATCCAGTTCAACAAGTTCCTGTTTAGGGTGCGGTGCTGCTGCCAAGAGGCTGGATTTTGAAACTGTTCTTCCTGCTTGTTCTCTCACTTATGCACAGTAGATTAAAGAGTAGGCACTGTGGTTTGAGACTTCTGCTCCAAGCAACCTGTGGCCGTGACTGATTGCTCTGCTCCATGGCCACTTCTGATCCAAAAGATCAGGTATTGGGTCTTCAATCAGATGTTTGCTGTGGACTGGGTTACCTAAACCTCTGGAAGATGCTGATAATAACTGTGATTTATTTCCAGGCATGGATCCCCAAATATTTCAGGAAGAAAGTCTGCACAACTTTCATTGAGCAACCTAGTGATACAGGGTGAGTAAAGCTTGATTTTTTTTTCTCTGCTGTTTGAAATATATGTAAGCAGGCACGTCTAGCTCCCTCTGAGGCTCATTTACAGTTTAGCATTTCTCTGAAATTTTTCTCTGAAATCTGCCCTCTGATCCCCATGTGAGACTTAAGCTTCACTCACGCTAACTATATTTTACATTTCAGCACTGCTAAACTCTGGGTAGAACATTTGGCTCAATGTATGCTGGGCATCCTCCGTGCCATGCTTTATTCCAGTAATTTCCTCTTTCTCACCGTTGGTTTAGTCATCTTTGGAATTAAAGCATTGCCTCAGGATCTGGCTAGTGGGCTGTGAGAGAACGTTAGCTGCTATTTCCCTGGGCATCCCTCTATTTTGTAAAACAGAATTGTAGGTGGCCTGAATCCTTATATTGGCTTCCCAAACAATCAGCTTTAGTCAGATGACATGGAGAATGATTTTTGTTGATACAGAAACAAGATGCAAATTAAATTCCATCAATTTTTAAATGGGTATGTGGAATGGCAACTTGTCGTCTTATCTTTTGATAATAAAATTCTTTTTCTAACCAGTCTTCCACACAGATTCCCTCTGCTTTGCTCCCTCTTGTTCTCTCTGTCTCCTACCCACCTCCACTCTCCCATGGCTTCAATTCATAGTACCTTTTTTGTTTCTTTATCCATGACTCTGTTTCACCTCTGTCCTTGTTCTAATGCTTTAACTCCATCCCTTCTCTTTTTGAAGTTGTTGAATTACATTTTAAAATTCATGGACACTTCTGAAAGATTCTAGAAGTTGTAGTAACATTCAAAACTATTTGTATTTGGCAACAATTATCCTATCCAATAAACACCATTACATTGCATAGCTCCCTAAATATGTATTTTGTGTATTTTTGTTTTTTAAATTGTTCATATGCCAAACATCACTTTCTGAGCATGGCTACCAGGAGTCTTCATTTTCTGAAGTTAAACATACATTGTTCCTTCAAATTTCAAATTTCCCCAAATTCTTTGTCCTTCCTGAATCTCTTTCAGTTTGCTTATATCAAGAATGAGGGATTTGTTCACCTTCACAAATTCTGGACTCCAACTTCTTTCAGTGTCAGCCATTTTGGCCAGCAGCCAGAGATGACAGGAACTAGAATCAAACATCTACAGAGCCATAGGTTTATTCTATATCCTTCTTCAGGCCACACTCAAATTGAACACACTATGCCTAGTGCAAAATAACTGATTCAGTGCAGATTGTTCCAGAAGTTTTCCCTTATATATATTCCCCCCTGACTATTGCTAGGAGTTAACTATATCTGAACATATCTGAATATTACTGAATTACTGAGCATACTGGAAAGCCAGTTTGTAATAGTAGTTAAGACACCAGGCTAGAAACTGGGAGATCGTGAGTTTTAGTCCTATCTTTGGCCCAAAACCAGCTGAATAAGCTTGAGCCAGTCATTCTCTCTCAGCCTTAAGAAGGAGGCAATGGCAAACAAGTTCCAAAATCTTGCCAAGAAAATTGCAGGGGTTAGTCTGTACAGTTGTCAGGAATCAACATTGACCCAAAGGACTATCCCCCCCCAAAAAAAACCCTCACTCCACTGAGCATTAAAATATGTAAAAGATAAAAGAAAATTTGTTCATTTATTGATAATTCATATTTCTAATCCACCTATCTCCCTCAAATTGTTATACTGGATCTCAGAGTTATAGGTGTTCTGATCCCTTCCCCATCATTCTGTTTCATAGTGCCTCCAATTTCTGCCAGTGTGGCAGTCCTCGCAAAAACCATACGTCAGTAGCCATAGAAGATGCTTTTGGAGCAGCCATTGTCAGCAAATGGGACTCAGCGCAACATACCACAGAAAGTCCAACTGATGCATATGGGGAGGTGGAATTTCTAGGCACTAGCCGTAGACCGAGCAAGGTGAGCTTGTGATAGGACAAGAGCTAAGCTAAGGATTCCAGACAATAAAGTCAGGATTATGGTTGAAGACTAAGGGGCTAAAGACAAAGCAACTATTTCCAACCCTAAATGTAATGACAAGAAGGAGGGCATATGTAGTCAGGGATGACTCAATCAGTGGTGGGTTACTCCCGGTTCGGACCGGTTTGCAAGAACCGGTAGTAAAACCAGCAGGAGATCCCATCCACCACACCAGATGTCATCATCAGTGCTATGCGCATGTGCAGAAGCAAGTGCGCATGTGCAATCCCGTTGCGAACCGGTAGTGAAGGTAAGTAGAACCCACCCCTGGACCCAATGATGGGATATTGGAGGATAAGCCAGGAGCAGCTCAGAAGGACATGTGTCTGAAGTAGGATGAAGGTCCATGATTCTCTTCATTGTTTCCTCCTGCCAAATGTACCCTTGTATTGACCATATTTTCTGTCTGGCTATTGAACTGGCCACTTTCTAGATAGCTGTTTGAATGGGTACTCATAGCAATGAATTGCCATTCTGGCTATCTTTGCAGGTAAGTACTCCAGACCTCTTAAAAAGGAACACCTGGAAAAGTCTCTCAAAGTGGCCCATATAGGACAACAGTTATGTGGGAAGAAAGATGATGAGTCCAGAGAGTAAGATGCCTGAAGTGTAACAAAAATGGATGACTCTAGATAAAACTATTCAGGGCTTGTCTCTTTGGTCTAATCCTTTTTTCTCCCTTGCAGTTCATTCGCCTCTCTGACTCATCTGATCCTCGAACTGCTTATAATTTAGTAACGCATCACTGGAAAATCCCACATCCCAACTTGGTGGTGTCAGTGGTGGGAGGCGAAGGTGAGGGGCCCGTAAGGGCCTGGCTCAAAGATGTGCTGAGAAAGGGGCTGGTTAAAGCAGCTCAGAGCACAGGTAATCTCTTCCTGCGGTTTGCTTTAATTTTACTAACCATTTTAAAACATTACTGCAGAACAAGGGGTTGAAGCTTTTGAAGGAAGGGCTAGGAAGCCACAGCTAGTTTGATGTGAGATACATTTGAATAACAATGATTGGGCATGCTGGCATATCTTTGCTATTGGAACAGTAGGGAAGAAATGCTTTCTTGAAAGTTATTGAAAGATATGTGTGCATATTACATAGCAACTAGGTAAACCTATGTAAACATGCTTCTTAGTTTAGGTTCCTTGAATATAAAAAGAATAGGAATATCGAGCATGTTTTATAGTAGTGTATTTTCAATGATGTGCAAACCTGACTTGTTCTGTTCTACTGCATAGTTTTTAAATCACATTTGGAAATTGCATTAGAAATCTTCAGAAATATAAGTTTTATAGCACTGGGTGAATTTCCTTCTTTTTCTTTTTCTTTTTTTTAGCAAAAGAAGTTTTAAAATACAAATTTAAGGATTTAAAATCTTGTTTTAGACACAGCCAAAGGGCGATTAGAATGTTGACTTTGTAAACTTGCAAATGCAATAAGGATCCAGGTGGCTTTGAAATAAGATTTTGAAATTACTTTTAAGAATCTTTCCTGTAGGAAAGTGCTGTTGTTTTCTATTTTTAAAGAATGATAGGATGGGAAGGTTGAACACTTGAGGGAAGGTGAAGAAACTAAAGATTACTCTTAAAGGAGAAGAAAACTTAAATTTGACTTACTAATGCAGAATGAAACAAAATACTTAACACAAGACATATTGAAGGATATTTTGAACAATGGACCCAGAAGTTGATTTTAAGAATGTCACCGTTATAGATAATCTTTAAAAGATATTATGGAAGAGGAAAAAGATTCACCGGACAAGATTGAAACTGATCTGAAAGTGGTTTTAAAAATGAAAGACTATAAGAATATATGCAAAAAGGTGCTACACTGAATATATAAAGAAAATTAGCTGATGTTTTAATAATTAAAAGGAATATGCTAATAACAAACTAAAGGAGTGATGTGGATAGCTTTCTTACAAAAGAGTTAAAATTTTGAAGACTTTTGTGAGTAGGGATAAAGAAAAAATGAATAAAAACCAAGTTCTAAGACATTGCGTAATACAGAATTTAATTCATGAATTTTATATACTGCTGGTAACAATAAAGTCTTCAGTTGCTGAGTAGTGAATTATGTCTGCTTAATCTAGCTGCTTCTACTAACAAGATATGCAGGGAAAATACTGAAACCTTTGTTCCATGCTTGGCAAATTGTATATATTTGACCAAGTCTTTTCTGATACAACCTATTGCATGAGTAAAGAAAGGTGTGGAGGGATAGTGTAATTATTCAGCAAGGAGCACGCTTGCATGGACAAATTCTCCCTTCCTTAAGGGTGCCTTTTTTTAAAAAAAAAATGCTGACTTTAAATGCATAATAGAGGAGTTTCTGGTTGTGTAATAGCAATCATGTTTGAAAAGATAGCACTGAATCTATGGATGGGTGGATGCTGAAAAGGTTGATTCTAACTTGATTGATCCTTTAATAGGTACCTTTTTGAGATAAGAGTTTATACTGTAACATGTACTAAGATTGCAGTTTGCTTAATGGTCATACATGGCCATTTTTCAGTCATGTGAGCTATTATAACAGATCTAGTTGTGTGATAGTAATAAGGAAATGGGTGTCATTCTGATAACTTGGCTTAGGATTTCACAGTGTGGTCAAAAGTCTGATCATGTTTTTCATCATGATTTCTTAAACTCTCTTGTGATCATTTAAACAAACTGAATAATACTTAATTTATTTAACTTCAATGTTCATATGATTTCCCAAATATTGAAATACCATGAATAGCCCATATACTTATATAGTTTTTACTGTACTTATTACTCGTATGCAGGTGCCTGGATTATGACAAGTGGTCTCCAAGCTGGTGTGGGCCGGTATGTGGGGGAAGCAGTGAGAGACCACGCTATGGCCAGTACCAGCCGCAGCACTCATGTTGTAGCAATGGGCATTGCTCCATGGGGTATTGTTGAGCAGAACCATTGTCTTGTCAACCCCAAGGTAGGAGGGCTGGAGAAAGGAAATGCTAACAGAGATAATGAATTAAGGCTGGGAAGTTTAACACAGAGTTACAGATGAGGTCCTAAGACCATAGATACCCCCTGGAACCTATAGAAATGGTCCATATGAGCTCAAGTTTAATATCCGTATTAAATCCATATCCATATTAATGGTCTATATTAAACTCAAGTTTAATATCTAAAATGGGAAAATAATACATGAAGTGTGAGCTACTTTAACTGTATTTGAATAATTTGATTAAATTAATTCAATTAATTATTACAGTGCTGGCTTTACCCATTTCTTTTCCCTTGCACTGTATGCTCTATATTTCCCAGTTCGCCACTTAATTCTTGATCTCTCAAAAGCTGAGTTCCTAATTTAGTTTAAAGTAACAAAAGGCAATAATGCCTGTCTTTACTTCGTTTGATTAATTTGCTTCTTTTCTTATCCTAAAGGGTTCCTTCCCAGCACGTTACCCCAGGACAAACCCTGTGAGTCCTTACTGCCCTCTAGATTCCAACCATTCCACCTTCTTCTTGGTGGACAATGGGACACTGGGCAGAGCAGGCGGAGAGACTGCCTTCCGAACCCGTTTGGAACGCTACATTGCCCAGCAGAAAGTGGGAGCTGGAGGTGAGGAATTTCTTATATAGACAGGAACATAAAACATGGAACAGGAAGTTACCCTGTTTATTATGCTCCCTGCAACAGACTAATAGTATTTTCTTATCTCCAGATATGTCAGACTTCAGCTTCTATAATCCTTAGATAGCGAAATCTAAAGAACATATGAACTGCAATTTAATATATTTGGAAGTCACCAGATTTCTGTGTTCTGGTCTACATCCCTTAAAATGTGGCCCAAAAGCTAGCTTTCTCAGGGTGCGGTATAAGCTCTGTGTTCAGGGGTGCCTGCCTGGAGGTGAGGGTTCATCCAGACTCACAACTTTTATACTCTCCTCTGGTTCTATTTCCTTCATTTCTGCATCTTTACTTTATGAGAAGAAACACCACCTGTTTTGTAAATCTTTGGCTCTAATCTGCGTGCTGACTCCACTGTGTCTACAACAATAGTTTATCTCTCCTTTTGATCACAGGATACTCTTTCCTCCAATTCTTTAAGAAATACAATGTTCTGGCAAGCCTCATTACAGACACTTTGCACCTAAATATTAATTCTGATAATTACTCCCAAGCCAGACCACAACCAGAGAGCTATGCTGGTTAATCAATATTTACTCAGAATTATATGGATCACTCTCTTATACTTTTACGCCCCAGATTAACTTTTTTTCATAGAAATTTCTTTTCTTCTGCACTGAGCTTGAAAAGCTAGGCAGGTTTGAACCTAGATGATACTTACATGAGGAAAGGAAAGGAGTCCCTGCAGATTTTACTCCACTAATCAGCACTGACTACATTTTATTTATTTATTTATTATTGCGATTTATATGCCGCCTTTCTCCCTGGGGACTCAAAGCAGCTTACAAAATGACAAATTACAAAATGACAAATTCCAATACAAATCACAATGAAATAAAATTAAAATCAGCAACCCTATTAAAACAGTTTAAAATTATGACAGTGTACCCCCAAACGGATCAGTTGAGGCCATGCTCATCTCTGTTTCAAGTCCATTGAGCCAGGGCTATCCGAAGATGTTTCTGTGACCAGTGTAACATCACGGAGAGCTGTTTCTCCCCAAGTACCTATTTATCTACTTGCATTTGCGTGTTTTTGAACTGCTAGGTGGGCAGGAGCTACGTGAAAATGGGTGCTCACTTTGTTCCTCAATGTTTGGGTCTCGAACCTGGGCTGTAGGCTTTTCAGATGAGCCATTGCGCCAACACTTATACGAGAGAGTCTAAAAAATCCCTTTGTTGTAAGTAAGACTGAAAAAGTAGGAAAAAAGTACCCCGATAGAACGTAGTGACAAATCACTTTCATACTAGAGCCAAGAAAACAATATGACAATATGATGTATCTATGCCATTCATCATCTTAGCTCAAATTCAACTTAGTTTGAGGGGATCATTATCTTGACCTTATTTTCTTCCCAGAATGGCAGCAAAAAATGTTTGCCTTTGGTCTTCCTATTATTATTATTATTATTATTATTATTATTATTATTATTATTATTATTATTATTATTATTATTATTATATTAATTAAAACAATACAATACACAACATATATAATATTTAAACGTAATGATTTATTTCTTAAGATAGTACATCGGTATATTACGTTCCTCAATATCTATATCCACATCTTACTTTGTATAACGATATTTTTTAAAGTTCTATTTTAACTCTAATATGTCTCATTTGGTACACAAATTGGTTCAAATCTTTTAGGATCATCTTTTATTTGGTTTTCCTTTTCTCCAGCCATTGATACCACTTATGCCAAACCTGGTAGTATTCAGATTCTTCCTTTTCTTGAATTTCTTTAGTGAGTTTGTCCATCTCGGCACATTCCATTACTTTCGATATTATTTTATCTTGAGTTAGGATTTCTTCTGATTTCCAGTTTTGTGCGAAAATGATTCTCGCTGCAGTCAAAATATGTGTAATTAAATATATTGTTCTTTTTTCATAGTTGTTTGTGAATATACCTAATAAATATGTTTCTGGTCTTAATGGTATTTTTTGTGCTGTTCTTTCTTCCAATTAGGTTTTGATTTTATTCCAAAATTGTTTTGCTTTTGGGCATAACCACCACATGTGGTAGTATGTCCCTTTTTGTTTTTTATATTTCCAACAGAGTGGAGAAGTGTTGGGAAATATTTTTGAAATCTGGGCAGGGGGAAGATGCCATCTATAAAACATCTTGTAGGCATTTTCTTTATATGATACTAATAGTTCAATTTACTGTTGATTTTTCATAATTTTCCCCATTTGGTTAATTCAATACTGTACCCAAAGTTCTTCGCCCATGTAATCATATTCTCTTTTACTATTTCTTCCTCTAATTTGTATGCAAGTAAAAAATTGTAAATTTTGGTTATTAATTTCTCATTTGGGCCCAATAGTATTTTATCCAATTGATTTGGTTCTTTTTGAATCCCATACTTCTCCATGTCCATTTTGTATCTGGATTTTAATTGTAGGTATGGCCACCAGTCAATTTCCACACCTTGTTCTTTTAATTCTTCTCTGGTTTTTAATTTCCCTTCATCATTTAAGAGTTCTTGATACTCTTTCATTTTATTTGTATCTATAGTGTTTGGATATATTTGTGCTTCCATTGTTGAAATCCACCGTGGGATTCTATCATAATGCAGGTAAAATGATGTTGGAAGACCAAAGGCATATTATGATATGTCTTTGGTCTTCCAACATCATTTTACCTGCATTTGGTTTGGCCACTGTTCCCTTAACAAATTTTTCCCCATTTTGCCATTCTTCCACCCTATAGGTGAAGGGAGTATTGAGATTCCTGTGTTGCTGCTGCTCATCAGTGGGGATGCAGCCATATTCAAGGTAAAGGAATTGAGGTGTTGTGGAAGAAGATGAAGTGTCCTTGAACAGAAATAATTTCACCATCAGACTTTAGGGAAGTGGTCCATAGTTCCATTCTAAGTATAACAGGATTAAGCTACCACATTTGGGTGTGAAGGCATGTAACCCTCTTTTTCCAGTGAAAGAGTGCTCCATAAAATTTTTTGGAGAGAAAACAAAATTGATTTGAAGAGAAAGCAATAACAAGATTATTAAGTCCAAAATTGCAGTTACCGGTACCTAAATCTGCTGTGGGCTTAGGAAGACAAAGAAGAAACACAGAACTGAAGAAGTGAATAGACCAAGATGGAAACTTGGTCCAAAATACATAAATGGGGAAAATATGTAAAATCTATGATTTAATTCATTTGTGTTCGGGAGTGGGGGTGTGGGGGGGAAGAAAGAGGAAGGAAAGATCTGACAACAGAATATAGACAAGGCATTCTAGAATCAAACTAAGAGATGGAGAGATGGATCATGAAATGTGAGAAAGCAATTATCCTTATGGAAGAAAGTGTGAGGAGTTTTGAATTCTTAAAGATAGGTGGGATGATAATGAGAGGAGAGAGTTAAAGATGTGAGATCATGGGAGTTGAGAACAGTAGTGAACCTGATCAGACATGAACAAATTTAAAATTCAGAGGTCAAAGAGGAAAAGAAAGACAATGAGGAATGATAAATTGGGGATGATGAAGCTGGTTGCGGATGATGAGAGATGAAACACACGATTGAGGAAAGCTGTCTTTGTAGCTCATTCCTGAGTGCTCATTACTCATACCAGTTGCTTCTGCCTTGTTCATTTCCTAAGCGAGTATCAGAGGCTGTACATGCCTCCATTCCCTGCCTCCTTATAGCTGGATCTGGGGGAGCAGCAGACTGCTTGGCTGAATTGTTGGAAGAGACACAACCTGGGGAGTCCCTGAAAACTCTGGCAATGAAGAAAATGCAAGGAAAATTCCCAGACAATGACTTGGAGGAGTTGGCTGAGCAGGTAGGACCTAATATGTAACACCTTTCCATCTCTCCTTTCTTTTTATATCACTCAGAACTACATTCCTATTTCCTCCTATTCTAGACTACATTTCAGAACTCAAAAATCCAAAAGATATTGGCCCTGGAGAAATCTCTCTGTCTCTCTCTGTCTCTGTCTCTCTCTCTATATATATGATTTTTCCAAGATAAGTGTATGACTTGTCTACATGTCTTCTTTTCAGGTGGAAAGCATTGGGAATCTGAGGGAATTGGTGACCATCTATTCAGACCAAGAAGGTTTGGAAGAGTTTGAGACTGTCCTGCTTAAAGCTCTAGTGAAAGGTAATTAAATCAAAGCTAGGCAGCCTTTTCACATAATAGCGATGGATACAAATATGCAATCTCAAACGGTATTGTGGACACTTTTAGATTAAATTGAAAAGAGAAAAAAACTTATATCACCAAAAGGTTTTAGCAGACTTATGGCCGGGATCTTATTGAATAACTGAATTCATACAAGGCTTGATTTTATTTATGTATGTGTTTCTATAATGTGTTAGCTTAACATATCGTATCCAAGAGCCATACTTCATTAGTTCACTTGATTTCCCATTTTTATCAAACCTTCTCTATCTTTTTAAAAAAACATTACATATAGGGATAGAATCAAGGTGACGTGAAGTGTTAATACCATTTTATAATGCCTTGGTAAGGCCACACTTGGAATACTGCATCCAGTTTTGGTCACCATGATGTAAAAAAGATGTTGAGACTCTAGAAAGAGTGCAGAGAAGAGCAACAAAGATGATTTAGGGGAGGCTAAAACATATAAAGAACAGTTGCCGGAATTGGGTATGTCTGGTTTAATGAAAAGAAGGACTGGGGTGACATGATAGCAGTATTCCAATATCTAAGGGGCTGCCACAGAGAAGACAAAATCAAGCTATTCTCCAAAGCACCTGAGGGTAGGACAAGAAGCAATGGGTGGAAACTAATCAAGGAGAGAAGCAACTTAGAACTAAGAAGAAATATCCTGACAGTTAGATTAAGCAATGGAACAATTTGCCTCCAGAGATTGTGAATGCTCCAACACTGGAAATTTTTAAGATGTTGGATAACCACTTGTCTGAAGAGGTGTAGGGTTTCCTGCCTAAGCAGGGGGTTGGACTAGAAGACCTCCAAGGTCCCTTCCAAATCTGTTATTCTGTTCTGTTATATCCCATATTTCAGAATTCAGATCCCATGAAGACACTTTATAGATGCCATCATAATTTATAAATATAAACGAAATACAGTAAATAATCTTGTTTATATTTAAAAAGAAAAGCAAGTTATAACTCACTCAAATCAGGGAGGCACTCTAAGAAGGGAGCAATATTAGTTTAAGATGACACAAAATCAGAAGGAGCACCTTTTCTAACCAACATATTTTTATTAAAAGACTTAAGCTTTTATGTGCAGCTCAGAAAAGTCTAATTCTAATTTTAAATCAGGGGAAATGATTGTGAGCTTCATTCTGTGTACAGGTAGTCCTCGACTTGCAACAGTTTGTTTAGTGACCGTTCAAAGTTACAGTGGCACTGAAAAAAGTGACTCATGACTGGTTTTCATGGTTACAACCTTTGTAGCATCTCCATGGTCAAGTGATCAAAATTCAGATGATTGGCAACTGGTTCATATTTATGATGGTTGCAGAATCTCAAGGTCATGTGACCACCTTTTGTGACCCTCTGTCAAATGGGGAAGCCAGTTTCACTTAACAACCAGGCTACTGACTTATCAACTGCAGCGATTCACTTAACAACTGGGGCAAGAAATGTCATAAAATGGGGCAAAACTCACTTAACAAATGTCTCACTTAACAACAGAAATTTTTGGCTCAGTTAAGGTCATACATCGAGGACTACCTGTACTGTGTTCTGGCATGAAGCTACTGTAGTTTCTAAGCTGACCATAACCAGAAAGCATTCAGTTTCTTGATTTTAAAGGAATATACCATGCCCTCCTCCACATATTATTTGGCATATGGGTAGATCAGGTAAATTGGGGGCTTCAGTAAAAAAAATATGATTACCCCTTCTTTTAAATAAACAAACTCAGTTCCAATAAGTTATGCTTTTTTAGGATTAGGAGACAGTAATTATGTCTTCTTATTTTAATATAATGGAAGTTATGTTATATGGAATATTTAGACATGAAAGTTTTTTTAGTGGAGCCTGGTCCCCAAAGGGTGTCTGCTGGATTCACTAAAATTCCAGTTCCCAGAATTGCTGTCCTAACTACATAAGAAATATCACAAACATCCTAAGATGATGGAACTCCATAAGAAATCTTCCTGACAACTCCATTTTATCTAACATGTATTGCCAATACATGTTATTGCCAATACATTTGGCAACGACATGTATTTGTTATTTGTTAAGAACCATGGTGGTTCACTGGTTAGAATGCAGTACTGCAGGTTATTTCTGCTGACTTCCGATTACTAGCAGTTTGGCAATTTGAATCTCACCAGGCTCCAGGTTGATTCAGCTTTCCATCTTCTGAGGTCGGTAAAATGAGGACCCAGATTGTTGGAGGCAATATGCTGACTCTGTAAATGCTTAGAGAGGGCTGTAAAGCACTGTGAAGCATTATAAGTCTAAGTGCTATTGCTATTTGCAAATCAGTGGCACAGCCATGAACACACATGGTTCCTAAATATGCAAACATCTTTATGCTGTCTTAGAAAACAATTTTCTCAACTCCCATTCATGAAGCCCCTCCTTTATTTGAGATTAATTGATGAGATAGCGTAATATAAACCCATCAAAATCATTCTGGCGTAACATCCTATTATGATTTCAACAGTTTGGTTAGACATTCCTAAATGACTAGACAGTGACTATGTTATGACACACCTTTGACAGTGGGAGATTTGGAGAATGTACTAGCAATAAAAGAAAGGAAATCTTGGAGGTGATCTCATGCATAGATTACATCAGATGCAGGCACCCGTTCCTATCTCTTTCTCACTGAAGATATAGATAATCCTCATTTTATGATCCTGATGAACGATCATAAGCTACTCATTGTGGTCATAATTGACCAACCTGATTTTACAACTTTTTTTGTGACAACTGATAAGCGAATCCAGCGGTTACTAAGCAAACCAGTTCAGTAAGGACCAGTTCCATCGAAAACAAGTAATTGCCAGTTTTTGACAAAAACAACATGGTGTCATGTGACTGTGGGATGCTGCAAACAACCATAAATGCAGGTCAGTTGTTGTGTATCCCAAATGTGGTCATGTGACTGTGGGTGAGTGGCTGTTGGAATTTCAGAACTGGGTTGTAATTATCCATCACTAAGCATTGTAAAGTTGTAAGTTGAGAACTACCTATAAACATTGCAAAAATTGACTTAAAATTGCAGTGACTGTTTTATCGATAGTGAACCAGGCAGAAAAATAACTGACATTTAAATTATAACAAAACTATGAACAATGATGGCTATACTTTTTTTCTCTCCTCCTGGCAGGATGTAAGCGGTCAAGCAAGGCCACCTGTTATCTGGATGAGCTACGTCTGGCAGTAGCCTGGAATCGGGTGGACATTGCCAGCACAGAATTGTTCCGTGGGGACATTGTCTGGGAGGTGGGTTGGCAGACTTGTTTTAGCTTTTAATCCTTTACTAGAACATACAAAAAGAAAGTGTGTGAGGAACATGGAATAAAGAACAATAGCCTTGAATTAAGTTGTTTTGGATATATAAAGAGCCTTTCCTATGTTTGCCTTTAGTGGACTCTGGCTTTCATAACCTCAAAGTAGAGAATAGAATAGAATAGAATAGAATAGAATAGAATAGAATAGAATAGAATAGAATAGAATAGAATAGAATAGAATAGAATAACAGAGTGGGAAGGGACCTTGGAGGTCTTCTAGTCCAACCCCCTGCCCAGGCAAGAAACCCTACACCACTTCAGACAAGTGGTTATCCAACATCTTCTTAAAAATTTCCAGTGTTGAGGCATTCACAACTTCTGCAGGCAAGTTTTTCCACTTATTGTTCTAACTGTCAGGAAAGTTCTCCTTAGTTCTAAGTTGCTTCTCTCCTTGATTAGTTTCCACCCATTGCTTCTTGTTCTACCCTCAGGTGCTTTGAAGAATAGTTTGACTCTTTCTTCTTTGTGGCAACCCCTGAGATATTGGAACACTGCTATCATGTCTCCCCTAGTCCTTCTCTTCATCAAACTAGACATACCCAGTTCCTACAACCGTTCTTCATATGTTTTAGCCTCCAGTCCCCTAATCATCTTTGTTGCTCTTCTCTGCACTTTCTTTTTTACATTGTGGTGACCAAAACTGAATGCAATATTCCAAGTGTGGCCTTACCAAGGCATTATAAAGTGGTATTAACACTTCACGTGATCTTGATTCTATTCCTCTGTTTATACAGCCCAGAACTGTGTTGGCTTTTTTGGCAGCTGCTGCACACTGCTGGCTCATATCTAAATGGTTGTCCACTAGGACTCCAAGATCCCTCTCACAGTTACTACTATTGAGCAAAGTACCACATATATGGTACCTGTGCATGTTGCTTTTCTTCCCTAAATGTAGAACCTTGCTTTTTTCACCATTGAATTTCATTTTGTTAGATAGCGCCCAATGTTCAAGTCTGTCAAGATCCTTCTGTATCTTGAGCCTATCTTCTGGAGTGTTGGCTATTCCTGCCAGCTTGGTGTCATCTTCAAATTTGATGAGTTCCCCATCTATCCCCTCATCCAAGTCATTGATGAAGATGTTGAAGAGCACTGGGCCTAAAACAGAACCCTGGGGTACTCCACTGTATATATCCCTCCATGTAGATGCAGTTCCATTAAGGACTACATGTTTAATGCGGTTGGTCAGCCAGTTACGAATCTATCTGGTGGTGATGCTATCTAGCCCACATTTTTCTACTTTATCTAGTAGTATGTTATGATCTACTTTATCAAATGCTTTACTAAATTCCAAGTAAATTATATCAACAGCATTCCTCTGGTCCACTAATTTTGTCACTTTGTCAAAGAATGTAATAAGATTAGTCAGGCCTGATCTGTTTTTGACAAACCCATGTTGGCTTTTGGTTAAGGCTTGAGCAGATGCATATGAGTTAAGCAGATGCATATGGGATCGTTTGATTGTGGAAGGTTGGCTGGAGGTGTGCATAGCTCATGCCAATGTACACCAGACCTACTCTGAAATATTTTTAGTGCTCATAAAAAATTGGTCCTGTACTTTCAGAAAATCAAGATGAGCCTGGTAGCACTTTCTTAGATTCCCAATTTTTTAAAAAAGACAAAAGCTTTCATCAGCTAATAGTATGTAGCTCAAAAAAAGTATGTGCCAGTTAATAAAATCTATGAGTCTGGAAAAGTGCTAGTAGGCTCCTCCTGATTTTGGACTATTATAGTACAGACTATCATGGCTCTCCTCCCACGTCTATATCTGCAAGATAATATTTTCTTTAAAGTACAGTGATGCCATTCAATTATTTTAAACTTCAGACCTAATGTTTTCTTCCTTCAATAAATCCTGTGCTTCAGTAAGCCACTGCTGCTGCATTTGGAAGTCTCTGCCCATTTTATGTAGGGATCCTTGGATTCCTTCTCAAACTTATGCTGGGGTGATGAGGCTATATTAAGTAACAGGAAGAGTTAAAGACTAGCCACAAATTATTTGGGAAGAAGCAGAATGTGGAGAGAATAGCAATACAAGGTAATCAAATCCTTTATTTGAGAGGCAGAATATGGACATTGTTCAGCCCAAAACCTTTCCAGGATGGTGTTCTGACCTAGGCTTCCTGAGTCCGTAAAACACACGAGTAGTCCAAAAACTTGTTTTATTTTAACAGCTGTGAATTCTGTTCATTCACAGATGAGTCCCAAATAGTTGTAAAGAGTCCTTCGGGATAAGGCTAATAATCACCCACCTTTATTACCCTTGACACGCTGCCAAAGACCTAATTGGCAAAGTCACACGGAGTCCAGAATCAAACAAATCTTCAGATTTTAAACTGCACAGAATTAACAATGTTGCTTCCTGCAAAGGCCCACGGGCCTTTGCTCTTCTTTTAAGTCTGATGGGAGGGGCCAATCATCTCCAACCCCTACTCCCAAGTCATCCCTTTTGTTTTAACTGTTCTTGCCTTCTGGCAGCTCTGCGCATGTGCGCACTGGGAACAGCCTCCCCCTGTTCCTATGCCTCACTGAGGTCTGACTCTGGAGTCTCCGGAGGTAGCACGTACCACCCAGATGGCCCTTTCTCTGCCTCCAATGCAGAGCCCTTGTCCGAACCTTTCACAGACTTCAGGACTGGCCCATGTTCCTTCCCAGGAACATGTCTCACTGTCTGACTCTGCTGCCAGCTTCGCAGACTGCTGGCAGACCACAACAGATGATTAAAGTGTGATGATTGCTCTGTCAAAAGTCTTACTGACTTCAAGAATGACAAATTGCCAAGGATCATCAGGGTTGCATCAACAAATGTTGCTGGCTAAGGTGAAAGATGGAATGGTACCCAGAAACAAAACTGGCTGAACTTATCTCAGTCCTGGTAACGGAATAATGTCCTCCAGCACAGCTGAAGGAACAGCCTATTAAGTGCTGTGTGAGAAGACTGTTCTCCGACAGAAGAGAGCAATCATGGATTCATGGAAGAATAACTTGTTCTACTCATATCCCTGCAAGTTGTTGTTATCACACTTTAGCTAATGGAGTACCCACTTTGATCTCTAAGTAGTTGCAAACATCTACTCTCTTGAGACATAAATATTTTATTCTTCTTCTTCTTCTATCATTTCTTGCAGCCCAACCTGCTGGAGAACCCAATGCATGATGCATTGCTAGGTAATCGAACTGACTTAGTGCGCCTCTTTGTGGAGAATGGCTTGGATGTAGGACAGTTCCTGAAATGGGGAAAGCTGGAACAGTTGTATGCTGGGTCCCCCAAGGCCTCGCTGCTGCACAAGCTTTTGGAGGGATACCAAAAGACAGGCTCTGAGCCACCCACTCCTCCTGAAGACTTCCTGCTGGAACGGTCTTTGCCCGATTGCCATTTATCTCATGTGACTCTTATTCTGCACGAGCTACTAGGGGATGTCTGTGCTCCTTTTTATGCAGGACTATACCCTACTGGCCACAGAGGGATAGGGGTAAGTGGTAATATTCTATGTACATTCGATTAGGGAGGGAGTACATGAAGACAAAGAGGATGCTTTGAGAACTGGGAAGCATGAACACCAAGGCACTCTAGTTGTTAAGATATTGGACTGAAAACAGACCACGCAATTCACTAGTTGTCTCACTCAGTCCAGCATATCTCACAGGTTTGTTGTTGTGAGGATAATACGTACGGAGTTTATACTCTGCTCATTTCTCAGCTTGACTCTCTGAGGGAAAATAGGAGATAAACTAAATAAATATGGTTGTTTTATGGTTGCTGCTTTGAGACTATTTTTCTTTAGAAGAGGGCAACATTTTAAATACCCTGTTTCTCCAAAAATAAGACATCCCCTGATAATAAGCCCAATCGGACTTTTGAGTGCATGTGCTGAAATAAGCCCCCCCTGAAAATAAGCCCTCCCTGAAAATATTTAACTGCATGTGCAGCTGGTCCCTGCCATTTCCCCTGATTAGGGTTAGGGAGACAGAGCTGGAAATCAGGTAAGATGGCAAGAGGAGCCCCTTCTTGCTCCATGTACCCCAAAATAATAAGACTTCCCCAAAAATAAGGCCAAGCGCTTATTTCAGGGTTCAAAAAATATAAGACAGGTCTTATTTTCAGGGAAACATGGGTAAAATAATTTCAAAAAATGGGAAAGGAACCTTTGTGGTTACCCAAGAATCAAATTTCAAGAAATCTTTCCAGTTTCCATTTCCTTCCTACAACCTGCTTCCTATCAATAAAAGGATGAAAATGCTCCTAAAAGGGTTGGCTTACCCTGGCTGCATTGGAGAGGCATTTAACACTTTGAACTTAAATGACACACATTGTTTCAAAAATCACTTATGATGCTGCATTATTATTCCAAGTATTTACTAAAATAATTATTGATTTTAAAAATCGAAAAACAGATCTATTTTATAATCTTATCTTTAGTAATAGTAGAAATTCAAGGCTCTATAATTCACAATGCTTGTTGTGGCTGAAACAAATTCTTAATATCAGATTTTGTGAGTTTTAAAAGTAGTTTCCAGTTTCATTGTGATGAAATGTTTTAAAAAGAAACAGGCAATGTTTTAAAAACAGATTTAGTGCCTGAGAGATTTGGAACATATTAAATTTACCACAAAAAGTATCTCTGTGGATTTCTGATGTTGTTAAGGGTAAAGTCTGAGTTAAGTTTTTGTTTCAATTTTGATAATGAATTTTGATTAATATATGAAACCAACCCAAGACAAGAATGTGTGTCTGTGAATGTTTTCTTTCTCATGTTGATCAAGATGCCTTCTCTGCCTAGAAAAAAGGATTATTACGAATTGGAGATTCCACATACCAAAATGAGCGGTCACCAAATCCATGGACTGATCTATTTATCTGGGCAGTATTGATGAATCGAAAAGAGATGGCAATTTACTTCTGGGAAATGGTCTGTATTTTGAAATGAATCTAGCAATAATATTTAGCAATATCTCTTATAGAATATCGTAGAAACATTATGTTGCAAATGCATAGAAAGGATGATATAACTGCTGTGAATTCTTCTGCCATCAAAGAACCTGATTGAAACTTGATGGCTAGCTCAGCCATCAAGAATGTGATTACTTGTCTTAAGTAATCACATCAGTGCTTTCCCTCCAATTTAAATTCAAAAGAAGTTAAGCGAAATAATTGGTGGGCTTTCTTTAATAGAAGGTGCAGTGAGATTAGGAATCTAAGCAGGAATCCTTGTGCTTGATCAACTGTCAACTTGCCTGATTAACAGACACTATGGGCCCTCCATGCCGGTGCTTGACCTGTCAATCAGCCTATTTCTGAATATGAGTTTAGTACTCTTTTAAAAGAGCGTTAAACTTTAAATATAAGGCTGTCTGGCAGGTTGCATATATGGAGAAAGAACAAGAGATGAAGCAACAAGAAGCTCTTACCATCTTTTCCTGATCATAAAGTTGTTTTCCTGATGATAAGTGTGTTCTACACCTGTGATTTGTGAGCTTGGTAAGGGTAAAGCAAAAGGGTCAATCAGTATCAAACATGTTCTAATTTCTTTCCTTAATTAATGTTGTAAAGAAATGGCAATGCATTGCAACAGCAAATGATAACACCAAAAGCAGCCATAGAATAGGTAAAATAACAGGACTATCCTTTCCTAAAATAATAAAAATTGTGAATACTATGACTGTATGAAATCCTTTGTCAGCAGAAGCAGAAGAAAATCTGTTTACACACTTACTGGTTTGCTGGTTTGTACTGTAATAAAAATTCATTGAACACACTTACTGGTGGCAACAGCATGTAGCTAGCAGAACCCAGCTCCTACTTCCATTTAAGTTGACTTTCCTGTGCAGTGCAGGACTACTGGACACAGGTCTAGTGCTCTTTCAAAAAACACAAAACTCATATCTCAAAAGCGCTTTTCCAAAAGGCAACTGGACGTTTTCAGTTCTGAAGCTTCTTAAACGAGAAGTGAAACATTTTCAAGGAAAATCAAGAAAGTCCAGTTGCCTTTTGGAAAAGCATCTTTGGGATAACCATGATGTGGATGATTGGGAATCTCCATAGACACTAAAGCCATGTATATAAAGAGCCTATATATTTATATATGCATATATAAAGACTTCACAAGCATTTTGAAAAGCATCAGGCAAGCATTAGGGACAGAATCTACCATGAAAGCTAGGTGTCTGGTTTCTCCAGTAGCCAAAAAAAAAATCATCCTGGAGAATAGCACCCAATGTCTAGAGGAGGAGGTCACTCTAGGAGTCAATAGGAGCAGAGGAGATCCTAACCCTTGACCACATCATCAGCTACATTGTTGATGAAGCATTCTAGATAACACCCATGGCAAAAGCCATATCACAGGAGAAGAGGGAAAGTGCTACAATAAAAATGGATTAACTTTTAGACAAGTTTAAGATGCTTCTATTGTGGGCTAGGGATGAGAAAAAATCAATGTCATTGGGACATCCATTTTAAAATGTCCCAAATTGTTTAATGAGGCACGTGGATGCTGTGGCTAGAAGGAAATAGGGATGGCAGTCATTCATCTCATACTGAAACAAGCCCACCCACAATTGTCATAGTGCTGATGGAATAACAATGGATGGGGATGAAATGACGGGCAATGGATGGTAATGGGTAATGATGGGAGAGAGTTGAATCCAGAAGCCACAAAACAAGTAGATATTTCCAACAGTGGGAAACTCCCTACCCTACACCTCCAGAAGAATTGTTGCAAAATTTCTTCCCTTCTCAAGGCTCATCCAAAACTTTAGCATTGTGGAGACATAGAAACACATTGCGAGATCCAAATTAGCATGGCAGTGATGTGTAGATGAGTGAAACAAATTCAGGAAAACACTCCTAATTATCTCCCTTCCTCTGTCTCTTTCTGTCTCTCTCTCTCTTTTTAAAAAGAGTTTCTGCAGCTCCATCATCAAATAGTAATCAGAGGGTGGGGGAGTAAGTCAAATCTAGGAATGGTACAGAAGAAAAGAGAAAAAGCCTATTTGCTAGTGAATTAATTTGGCTGCTCTTACCTTTAAAAATGTGTCTGCTTTAACTATGACTCTGTGGGTCTCATCTATTTGCCGTCTTGGGAGCAGAGTGGATGGAATAGGGGAGAAAGCAGAAGAATATGCTTAAAATGAAAGTCAAGGAATTATTTTCTATGCCAATATTGTCTATGCTTCTTAACAGAAACATTGCACAGAAGGATGTATGAGGTTTTGCAGTAGTGATAATTTTCCAAACTGAAATTGCTGCTCAGTAAGCAAGTGCAAATAAAATAAAAACACCTTGTAATTGTCAAAGGAATAGAAAATGCTAAAAGAACAATGTGTTTTGGTGACTAATAACATTGCAGTGGCAGAATTCTGTTGCTGGTATATTTGCCCCATTATTTTTACCAACTTTCCTGTCTGCAATTATAGGCAAACTCGAATAATCATTTTTTTTTCTCAGCATTTATTGCAGTTTATTTTACAGACATAAAAGTTCCTGAAGGAAGAAAAGACTGGGGGCAAGTCCCTCCAACTGTTTCTTTGGTACTTTGACCATTCTTCAGTCACAATTAGATGAAACCTAATATTACTCAATTTCTGAAATCTTGGTCAGCTTCACAGTGTTGATTATATTTTTTGCTTGTTTTTCTTTGTTTCTTTGTTCCTAGCTACTGTGCATTTCTTCTAAAAAATATTTTACATATATCACAGCTTTGAAACAGTGTTTCACAGTACAGGGATGCCACAATTGCCCAAAACACTTCCTGTAAACATAGTTAGAAAAATAAATATTCGGCAAGAAGATTATGTTGGAACATGTTGGAACATGTGTTTTGGGTCAAAGAAGATATCACATTGATGGGTTACAATGCAATCCATGCAAATCTTGCAACTTCTCCAGGAATTTTCTTTTTCTTTCAACCCCAGGCACCTGATGCAGTGGCTGGGGCATTGGCAGCAGCAAAAATACTGCGGGAACTTTCACATCACGAGACAGAGACAGAGGAAGTGGCAGCCATGAAGGATTTAGCAATGCACTTTGAAAACCTGGCCATAGGTGAGAGATGAAAAAAAGGGTGATGGGAGAAATGACTGCTTAAGAGAAAGGGGCTGATTTTTGACATAACTGAAGCTTAGTAACTTTAGGATGTTTGGACTTCAACTTCAAAAATTCAGTTTAATTCCACATACCTTAAAATTTCTGAGGTTGACAAACGCTGCTCTAGAACAACCAGTCTAGATATACTGACATATTGTCCCATCATGACAACAGGCATAGAATGAGAATTGACTTCCAAGCCATCCAAAGGGCATAATAGGATGGAATCTACCCTATTTTCCCGAAAATAAGACATCTCCTGATAATAAGCCCAATTGGGCTTTTTTGAGTGCATGCATTAAAATAAGCCTCCCCCCAAAAATAAGCCTTCCCTGAAAATATTTAAATGCAGAGCTGCAAATCAGGTAAGATGGCAAGAGGAGCCCTATGTTGCTCCATGCACCCCAAAATAATAAGACCTCCCCGAAAATAAAGCCAAGCGCTTATTTTGAGGTTCAGAAAAATATAAGACAGGGTCTTATTTTCGGGAAAACACGGTATCTTAGTGGAAGAGATTATTGGTAACATGCACTTCTTCATACAGGGGAATATAGAAAGAGGAAAGAGTTACAACAGAGAAGGAAAAAAAGTAGGTTGTAATGCTCATGAAATGAAAGACTTTGTGGAGAAACCCTGTGATAGATTCCCAGGTTTTCCTGAGAATTCTACAATTTGGCATTTAGTTGAAATAGATTTTTAAATCCCTTATTATTCAAATATAGATTTGCTGGCTAGTCTCGGATGATTAAATTTTACACTGACAGTCTCCATTCATTTGTAAAATGGATGTAAATGGACAAATTTTGGAATTGGTGAGAACAGAGAAAAGTATTTTTCACACTTCAGGTTTCTTTTTTAGTCCACCAATAGAAGGCCCTATTTTCTGACGGGTAGAATGATATCCAAGCTGTTCCATCTCCAATCCAGTGTTTCTTAGCCCCCTATCATGTTTACTGTTTTAAAAGAAAACCCTTTTCTAGTTTATAGGCACCCTAACAAATCCATGTTTTCCATAGGAACAATTTCTTACCATAACCTCCCACTTCCTGACTTAGCTTTAGCAATTCATTTTTTCAGAAAAGAGGTAAAGTATAGCATTTTTACAACTGATTCATTTCCTTACTTTCACCACGTGAAATAACTTGTATGTGAAGGTATGATGTCGTGTTTGAAGTTACTTGGGAAAACTTTAATGAAAAGTTACTCGTAGAATTTTTGAACGAAGCTTTGGTGTCGAATTGTCTACTTGACAATAATTTTTGAGTTTAAGATAATTCCTACATTATCATGGAGCTGCCATATCCATGGGGTTGCAATATTTATTTTTATAATTAATTTTTCATTGCCTTCATTTCTAAGTTTCTTAGATGGTTGCAAGTAAAGGTGGACAAATATATAGGAATGTGTGTATTGGAGTATTGTGTAACAATGATTTTACATCATTTTTGTGGAATTGAAGACTCAAACAGTTCTTGTTAGCATGCAGAACATTTTAGTAAGTACAAAGGACTTACTAAATCTGACCTATTTAGGAGCAAGGGGAAAACTTCTGATTTTGATCTTCTCTATGAGCTCTAAATTAGCAAAAGGATAGATTTTACCAATATAAATATCAGTATGAATATGGGAAAGATCCAAAGATAGCTCAGAATTATTACCAATTAATGTGGACATAAATTGCAAAGTCTTAGCAAACTGATAGTTTGGTTGTTTGGAAGTCTGTGAGTGTTGTATTAATATTAATCTTGCTGTATTATTAACGATTCCTTAAATTAAGGAGAGTTGTGAATTGTGCAAATGTTTGTAATTCCTTGACTTTTTATACTCAAATATCTCTCTCCTCCCTCTTAACTCCACAATTCTAGGAGTATTCAGTGAATGCTACCGTAATAGTGAGCCACGAGCCTACAAGCTACTGGTTCGCTGTTCCCACCTCTGGGGTGGAGCCACTATCCTCCAGCTGGCTCACCAAGCTGATGCCCGTCTCTTTTTTGCACAGGATGGTGTGCAGGTATGGCCATACAGAGATTCACTGAGCTAGGTTCCAAAAGTGCTTGGTGTTTAAGGATGAATATTGTCACTGGATTCCATCTTGTATTTGATCTGGATATGCAGATCACTCTTAAAGAGTGTGTTCAGAAGGGAATTATGGCCCCCAGAAATTGGTGAATAATTAAGGATGCAAAAAGCATAGGTTCCTATCCCAAATAACACAATAGTATGATTGTGTTCATTAGAATTTATCCGCCTGGGATCAAGCTTTCATGGAATAACATTTATATAAGCCTAGGGAAGTAATCACTTTAGAAAACCAACCAAAATATTATACAACTGAAAACTTCAGGCTAACTATTACAGGAGAGTAGGAGCTATAGTATTCCTTACATAACAACCATGATTGAGACTGGCAATTTCATTGCTAAGGTTGTTAATGAGATATCATGTGACTATAACAAACTTACAACTTCAGTTCTACCATGGTCATTATGAGTCACCATGGGTTGTTTAAGTGACTGGCAATTTTACTGTCCTCTTTTAACTCTACTTGTTGGAAACCATTTGTGAAGTATACAAATGACAATAATGTAACCATGGGACAATGTGATGGTCATAAACACGTGCTGATTGCAAAGTGCCCAAATCCTCATCATGTCACTGCAGGGACAAAGAGGGTGCTGAAAAGTTTTTGTAAAGGCAAAAACTGGTCACAAAATTACTTTTTCGGCACCCTCGCAACAAAAAAGGTCACTAACAGGGCAGTCATTAAGGGAGAATTACCTATATGTATTCAAGGCTTGAATTGTCCAGATGAAGGCAGCCAAGAGAGTAAGATCAATGCCTGAGAAATAGATTTCAACAAAATTAGGCTAGAATACAGATAGATGTTTGAAGCCTGGCAGGATTGCTCTCCTCAAATATTTGAAGGAATATCACGTACAGGGTGATGGCCATTCAGGCAAGATATGAACAAAACTGAAATCCAGCAATTTCACAATATGGAAAGAATATAACAGTTGAACATTAAAATAATCTGGTGGCACGTGGAACAAGGCAATGGAGGGTTGTTTTTTTTCATCAGAGGTTTTAAAATCAAAATTGGATGGGTAATTATTATGTATGCTATAATATTTGACTATGTTGTAGCAATAAACTAAATCACCATTGAGGTTTTTCCAGTTCTACAATACTCTGAATCCTGGATTCATTCTACCAGCTGTTTAAGGAAGCTCCGGCCTTAGGCTGAACCAGTAGTGGGATTCAATTTTTGTAACAACCGGTTCTGTGGGCGTGGCTTATTTGGATGGGCCTGGTCATGTGACTGGGTGGGCATGGCTTGGTGGTCATGTGACCGGATATAGGGACTACTCAGAGGGCTGAAAAAAGTCATTTCTGACCGGTCCTCACACTTTTGACTGGTCCTCACACTTATGTCCATCCTCACATTTATGCCCATTGCAGCATTCGTAACAACTGTGTCACTCATTTCATAACTGGTTCTCTTCACCATGGTGACAAAATAGGGCGAAAAACATAAAATGTGAGGACAGTCATAAGTGCAAAGACTGGTCAAAAGTGCGAGGACCAGTCAAAAATAATTTTTTCAGCCCTCTGAGTAGTCCCTATGCACATAGGGACTACCCAGAGGGCTGAAAAAAGTGATTTCTGACAGGTCCTCGCACTTTTGACTGGTCCTCACACTTATGACCATCCTCACATTTATGCCCATTGCAGCATTCGTAACAACCGTGTCACTCATTTCATAACTGCTTCTCTTCACCATGGTGACAAAATAGGGCGAAAAACATAAAATGTGAGGACAGTCATAAGTGCAAAGACTGGTCAAAAGTGCGAGGACCAGTCAAAAATAATTTTTTCAGCCCTCTGAGTAGTCCCTATGCACATAGGGACTACCCAGAGGGCTGAAAAAAGTGATTTCTGACAGGTCCTCGCACTTTTGACTGGTCCACGCACTTATGACTGGTCATCATTTATGCCTGTTGCAGCATTCTTAATAACCGTGTCACTCATTTCACAACTGTGGTGCTTCATGTGACTGGGTGGCCGTGGCCAGGTGGTCATGTGGCATAGCTTCTTTGCCCTAATGACAGTTTGCTGCAATGGTCATAAGTGTGAAAAACAGTCATAAGTCACTTTTTCCAGTGCCATTGTAACTGTTGTAAATCAAAGATTACCTGTACAAAAATACAAAAAGCTTCTTTGCTTGCAAAAAGCTGCCCTAAATTCCAATCATTAGATTAGAAATACCTACAAACTGGAGTTACAAATCAGGCAGGGTGCCAGAGCACCTTGAGGAATTAAAATAGTTAAAATGCAATGATAACTATCAGCAGCCAACTCTTGCTCATAAAGTGAAACCCTTTAGCAGAGAGGTCATTTAAGCTTTCCAGAATGAAGCAAAGGAGCAAACAGAGTATCTGTTGCTTGTTAAACCAATGGCTAGAACAAACAGACACAGAACTAGTCAGATTTCCGAAGCTGCTTCTTTTCAGGAACAGAGATTAACATTTTTCCTTCCAAACAAAGCTGAATAGGGAAAATTATCTCATCACTAAACACAGGATTAAACATCACCAAGCACAGAATTCAACTTCACCAAAAACCAATTTTAGACCAAAAGTCAGAAAGGGTATGTAAACTCATGTTTGAATGCCAATCTTTCTAGCTAGCCAATAAGCCTTACTGAATGTCACTCATCTTGGTTCCTTGCCATTAAAAGCTTCTGCTTCGTTATTCAATTATTTCTTCAAAGTGCTGATCATTGCACCCTGGCTGGAAGAACTCCAACAGGGGAGTATTTCCTCCCAACAGGGATGTAAAAAGCTTAAAACAACCCTTCCCCTTTAAGGAAGTCAAGCAAAAAAAAAAAAAAAAAAAAACCTCCGAGAACCTCCAGAACAGGAAGCAACAGTAAGTCTAGGTGTACTGCCAAGAATGTAATAAGGGTTAATGGAGAGGCAGTTTCTGTAAACAGGGCAATAAAGATTAGGCTAGGAAACAACACCGAATGTTGTAATTCCTTACAGGACTAATCCTGTAAAGTGGAAAAAAGCAAAAGGAGATTTCTTTTAACAATCGGTTCTCTGAACTGCTTAAGTATTAACTACTTAACAACTGGTTCCACCGAACTGGTGCGAACCAGAAGAATCCCACCACTGGGCTGAACCTACTTCCCATTGATGATTATGAGTTGGGTGTCCTTAGGTTGTGGATGCTTAGATTTATAAACTGCAGGACACACGCATTGTTAAGCACTACATGTAATGCTAATAATGTTGGGGTGAGGATAGTAGAATGTAAGCAAATAAAATCAATAAAACCAGTGGTCATATAACATAGGAATGGCATAAAATAGAATAACATAGCAATAAAGCAATAAATAGTAAAATATAAATAGTAAAATATAAAACCATACTATAGAGATCAATAGAGGGAACTTGGCCTTAGCTTAAAAATGAGAGGGAATTTTGGAAATTGTGGCTAGTGGTATTTCCACACACAATACCTTGTTCATATAGATATCTCAATCCAAAATTGGACCAATATTTTTCCTCCATTTATAGCTGCCCACATACTGAGCTAGCAACAGTCTCTACTGGATTAAGCATATTTCCAGATGGCCAGGTGTCTCAAAATCTGAGTCTCAGCAACTGATTATAATTCCTGGTGGATCCCCAGGAAAAGAGTAGACTCTTTTCAGAAATAGATAAAGCCAGTGGTGAAATCCAGCAGATTCTGACAGGTTTTGGAGAACCGGTAGCGGAAATTTTGAGTAGTTCGGAGAACTGGCACATACCACCTCTGGCTGGCCCCAGAGTGGGGTGGGGATGGAGATTTTGCAATATCCTTCCCCCAGGAGTGGGGAGGGAATGGGGATTTTGTAGTATCTTTCCCCTGCCACACCCACCAAACCACACCACGCCCACCAAGCCACGCCCATAGAACCGGTAGTAAAAAAAAGTGGGATTTCACCACTGGATAAAACATGTGTTGAATCTCTGAACTGGAAACAAAGCATAACATACTCAATCTTTTAAAAGGGCAGCTAACAGGAACCTCCTAATTACCACCCAATTAATCTGCTAGACATTTCTTCTAAGCTCTGTGTTAGGCATTTTCTAAAACCAGAAGATTGGGAAGGAGAAATAAAACTTTTTCTTCAGACCAGATAGGATTTCCAAAAGGACATTGCACTACTTTGAAGGCCCTTATTCAAAATTATAACAATAGGCATACAAAACACCTCTTTGTCAGTTTTATTGATCATATCCCTGCCTTTAGCTCAATTGACAAGCCTTGACTAGGGGAGAAACCAACTAGTACAAACATTAATAAGCACCTTCATAAGCTAATTATTCAATTACATACAGTACTGACATTGTGGCTCGTCTCTATATTTTTCAGTGCTGCCTTTCTCTTGTGTTTTTCTATAGTCCCTGCTTACCCAAAACTGGTGGGGAGAAATGGACCGAAGTACCTCTGTCTGGAAGCTACTTCTCACATTTTTTTGCCCCCCTCTCATCTTTACTAAACTCATTACATTCAGGTGGGTGTACTGGCCATGGTTTGATTTACATTTAATAGTGTGGCAGAGAGGGAGGAGCTGTGCATTGCTGGCAGCCTACAGTGTAGTTACTGTAGTTATTTAGTAACTACAATTCCTGAATATCAAAAGTACTGAGTGTTTCTTTATATAACAAGAGCATGAATAAGTATATTTTCCTTAGCTCCAGGGCAACCATTCTCTTTTGAGCAGTCCTTTCAAATTCTGCAGTCCACCTGCCAGAACAAGTAGAACAAATACATTCAAATCTTAAATCTTTGTCCCTAGAATTTCTAGCAGTAAATTTTATGGCTAAATTTTAGCACCTGCATTTAAAATGTGGTCAGGTGGTCATTCTGATCTGTAATGTGATCTTTAATAGGAACATGGATGATGATCTGCGGCTGGATTCCTTGGAACAGTTTGAACTGGACAGTCTTGATACAGATGTGAAAAGTACCATCGGAGACATGTTGTCTGAGTAGGGGGAATGGTCATGATCTTGGGAACATGGGCCTGTGGGAGGGTGGAAGTATGGGCTATCATAAATGAGGCTGTTGATGCAGTGGGGCTGATGGGTGGCCTGGATCTCTTCAGGATATTCTAGGGTTTTTTCCCTGTGAATATACAGCTTTTATCAAAAAGTAATATAAAATCATGGAGTGGAAACCACAGTGGAAACTGTGGTCCTTGAAATGTAGGTGAACTACAACTTCTAGCATTCCCCACTGCCTAGGAATTGGTGGAAGCTTAAAGCTTTTTTTTTTTAAAGCACACTTCTTATTTATTTAAATTGCCCCTTTTCAGAAGAGACATTTTGAAGTTGCTCACAAACATTTATTCATATGCCTATATATTTTATTTAATGAATTAATTACTGGAAGCAATAGAGTCAATTTATTGGTGGAACTCAAACATTTCTTCCTTCTTTTCCTTTTCATATCTTGATTCAGAAGTTTGAAACCTCCCTCCCCTCTTTCTGCTCGACAACTCTGGTTACAACAGTGGCATCAATTCTGGGTGGCACCAGTGACAGCATTCCTGGGCAATGTGGTGATGTACTTGCTCTTCCTCTTCCTCTTCTCCTATGTTCTGCTGCTGGATTTTGACCCTCCACCTCCCAAAGGTCCATCTGGCACTGAGATAGCTCTATACATCTGGATCTTCACACTAGTTTGTGAAGAGGTGCGTCAAGGATGTTTTGTGGGTTCCCGTCCTTTGTTGCAGAGAATACGAAGATATATCCTGGACACATGGAACCAGTTTGATATCACGGCCCTGCTACTCTTCATGGTAGGGCTAGTATGCAGGTAAGTGCTCTTCTGTATTGTAGAGATTTCCATTCATTTACTCTGAAGCTTTTGAATGAGCTGGTGAGGTCAGTGATTAATACCACTGGAGATAAAAAGGAATGGTTATACAGTTTAGAATCGGTTTCTTTTTTTCTTTATACCACTGTCTACATCACAGGCTGTTTCCTTCGTCATATGAATCAGGACGCACCATTCTGTGCCTGGATTTCATGATCTTCACCCTTCGTCTCATCCATATCTTTGCAGTAAACAAACAGTTGGGGCCCAAGATGATTATCGTTGGCAAGATGGTGAGAAGATGCATTTTTGATGCACATGGAATAATACACAGAACGAGGATTGTTGAATACGCACGGACACTGTCCAACGAAATTTAAGCCAAGCACAAATGAAATAGAGATGCAAAAGCTATATGGGCTGCATACAATATATATATATATATATATATATATATATATATATATATATATATATATATATATATATATATATATATATATATATATATATTATTTTTTATTCTTCTATTATTTTATTTTTCCATTGTTTAAATTTCCTTTTTATTTCTTTGATTTTTATGGTTGTGATCTGCCTAGAATAGCCCATGGTAAGATAGGCAGCAAACAGATTTAACAACAACAACAATATAGTAAATATGACTAAAAAAAAAATCACATAATAATGTTAAAAGTCTATGATCTTGTGGGGCTGCAAATTGGACATGCCTTTTTAAAATGTTTTATCTTGTTGCTTTTATTTGATTGCAAGTAACCTAGAATTGTCTCTAGGTGAGATGGGTAGCATAATTTCCTCTCCTTCTTCTCTTCCTAGATGAAGGATGTATTTCTCTTTCTCTTCTTCCTTGGGGTATGGCTGGTAGCCTATGGGGTCACGACTGAGGGTCTCCTTCTCCCCCACGATCGAAGAATCCCTTGGATATTTCGACGTGTTTTCTACCGACCTTACTTGCAAATTTTTGGACAGATCCCACTCAGTGAAATTGATGGTGTGTATTTGGGGGCTGCTTGCTGACTTTTCTTATTCTCATCTAGTTTGGCCTGCTGAAACCCATGAAGAGTAGTGCAGATTTATGGATAGAGCACCAAATAGGCAATTGCCTTCTGAGGATTGTTAAACAACTCCTTTATTTCTTATTTATTTACAAAGACTCATTTGATTTGATTTCTGTGCTGAATGCAGAAAAAAGACTCTTCTGAAAGTCTGCTTCTGCATGGAATGTCTGGTTATCTACGGTAACTAAGCTACTCCTCAAATATATGACAGAGATAGTCTATATTTTCTAGAATGGAAAATATAAAAAGCAAGACAATTATAATATTAAAAGTGTTAATTTAAAAAAATAAGATGGAAACAATAAAATTAAGGGTAGGCTTTTGAAGAGGCATAAAGAAACAGTTTTTCGTATCATGCATTATGAACATAAGGGATTCATTAACTATGAAACATTGGCCAATTATTTAATCACCTTAGAATGAGATTGGACAAGAGCTATTAGCCATGACAATTTAGTAGTCTCTGCAAGCTTAAAGCTGTACAAACCTGTGGAGACAAAAAGGAAATGATTGGAAATATTTTTAATTTTTTTCTTTTTTTCCCCTTCCCTCTAAACCAGTGCTGTCAAACTCGCTGGCGACGCCCACACCTGGGGAAAAAGTCACGATACATCACGTGACGCTGCTGTGATGACATGAGTTTGACATCCCTGCTCTAGGCCTTCATATTTTTATACAAGCTTAGTAGTATATTTCAGAATATCAAATGCTAGTTGGGAAATAAGGAGAGATGGTATTACCTTTATGAAGAGGTCTGTTTGAGAAACCTATAACTCGTGTAAATTATTTGGATGGCCACTGATACGAATGGGATTCTGCATTCATCAAACTAATCTGATCCAGTAGATAATTTTTAGGATTTTACCTTTTATTCCAGAACAGCCTCTTCAAACCAAAACTTTTGGGCCACAACTCCCATCAGTCCCAACCAATATAGCCACGGTCCAGGATTGATGAGAACTGTAAAACCAATACAATAATCTGTAAACCCAAAGAACTGAAGGAAACCAAATCTGGAGAAAGATAATTAAACTCTAAACTATCTAGGGCTAAAACAATCTTATCCAAGAATTCTGTGCACTCTTTACTACTACTTAGTCCTCGAAGGTAGTAGTAAAACCTTCTTCAATCTATGACTTTCATCTCATTTTTTCCCTTTGATTTTCTTCCCTAGCTGCCCAGTTTACAGCCTCGAATTGCACCTATGACCCTATAGCCATCTTGATGGAGGACGCGAACCCTTGTACCAATACCTATGCTAACTGGCTGGTGCTCATTCTCCTAGTAATCTTCCTGTTGGTAGCCAATATTCTGCTCCTCAATTTGCTGATTGCAATGTTCAGGTACCACTACCTCAATTCTACCAAGGCAGGATAAAATAAATAAGTAAATAAATAAAAAATTTACACAAAGCTCCATAGTAAAAATACTAATAATAATAAAATTGGAATAAGATTTATGGTCCAAACCTAGTTCAATAGGACATTATACTTTTCAAAAGTAAATTTAGATGGTATCTATTTTAGCCATTTCAAGTTCAGTTTTCAACAAAATATTTTAAAAAAATATTTGAAGAATATGATCAGTTGAATTAATTATATGACCATACTTCACATGTGGCAGTGTCATAAATCTGTGAAAATACATTCACAATATTTTTACAGCTTTTTCCATGGTTCAAATTCAGGGGAAAGTTGAAAAATATTTACTGCTAAGCAGGGGTGGGTTCTAAAAATTTTTACTACCGATTCTGTAGGCGTGGCTTATTTTGTGGGTGTGGTGTGGTGGTGGGGATGTGACTGGGTAGGCGTGGCCAGCCTTTTTTTTTAACTTTTAAAAGCATTTTTTCTACAACCTTAAGAGGTTGCAGAAAAAAATGCTTTTAGAAGCCTCTGACAATCAGGCAACTCAGCTGGGCTCATAGAGGCTTTTAAAGGCATTTTTTTTCCTACAATCTCTTTGGCCGAAGAGGTTGCAGAAAAAAATGCTTTTAAAAGCCTCTGACTATCTCAGCTGAGCCGCGCAATTATCAGAAGCTTTTTTAAAAAAACTTTTAAAAGCATTTTTTCGGCTGAAGAGGTTGTAGAAAAAATGCTTTTAAAAGTAAAAAAAAAAAGGCCTCTGATGAGTGGGTGGGGTAAGCAAGCGGCGATCGGGCCAGGGACCGGTTCGGGGGCGTGGCCAGCCAATGTTATTACTGGTTTTCTGAACTACTACAAATTTTTACTACCAGTTCTTGTGAAGCAGTGCGAACCGGGAGCAACCCACCACTGCTGCTAAGCAAATATAATGCCCATGGATGATGGAATAGGAGGGCTGCACTCAGCGTGAAATGCTATTGGTTTGGACTGGTTCAGCTGAAATGGTAGCGATGGCGGCAGGTGGTTCAGAGAACCGGTAGCGACCGCAGTGCGAGGCTCCGCCCACCTGCCTGGTCATTGTTACTTTCTGGTTTTAACCAGGAAGTAACCTATTTTTTACCCTCTGTGCATGCATAGAAGGGTTTGCCCATGTGCAGAGGGTCCGCCCGCACAGATGACATGCACACGGTGCACGCACTTCCGAACCGGTAGGGAAGGTAAGTAGATTTCACCCCTAGCTGCACCTCTACATTTTCTTTAGCCCACCCTTAATTGTTCTGATTAAACAGTATGGTCCCCAACTCTTTTGTTGAGATTTTCATGTTGAAAAGGAAATGTAGAAATACAGCCTATGTTAGCTAATGTTTCTTTTCCATCCATATGCTGTCTATGATTGTGTCATAGGGATGAGGCATTCAGTTTGAAGTTGACTCCTCCAATTTGGAGAAAGGTGGGACTAACATATTGTTTCCCCTGCTAATAGTTACACGTTCTCCAAAGTGCAAGGCAACAGTGATATCTACTGGAAATCACAGCGTTACAGCCTTATCTTGGAATATCATAGCCGGCCTGCATTGGCTCCACCCTTCATCCTGATCAGCCACCTACATCTTTTGTTCAAGCGTCATATCAGCAAAGTGCAGTCAGCAAAGAGACGTGACTTCTGTGAGTGCTATAGGCAATTTTGGGATATTTAAGAGATAACCTGCTGTGGAATGCCAGAACTCTTGGTGTTAACCAACCTAGAGAACATCAAATATGGGAAGGTTGTTCAACATCATTCATTCATTCGTTCATTTGTTGTCTTTATATTTTGCCATTCAACTGAAAGCTCAAGATGGCATAAATGAGATTTTCCTATGTTCACCTCCACAAAATAGATTTACAGATGAGGAGCAAGTAACTAGTTCTTCACTATGTAGTAAATTCTCTAATTGAGGGAGCTGGGCCTCCACAGTCCAAGCATAATGCTGAAATCACTTTTCTACATCAGCTCTTTGTGAATATCAAAAAAGATTAATTCTAAGTCTATGTCATTAACAATCATTATCTCCTTTGTTCTATACCTAATGTGTTGTCAGACTTTTGGCTGCCTCTCAAGTTTTCCACTTCTTCCAAGCAAGATTCTCACTCTGTGAGAATCATTAATAAGGTTTACTGAGATGACAAAGATATGGAACCATTTCCGATTTATAACTAATTGATCCATTAATACATTATGGCAGAGACTTGTATTTCACATCAATTGGGAGGAACAATTATCATTTTGTGAACCAATAATTAATCTATTTTGGACAGTGCTAGAACTCTCTGAGATCCAAAATAGGCGACTACTGACGTGGGAATCGGTACAGAAAGAAAATTACTTAGTAACACAGGCTCGACAGAAACGTGACAGTGACACTGAGCGACTCCGGAGAACTTCCCAAAAGTAAGAATGGGGAATAGAAGACAATAAAGAGAAAGGAGGAGGTTGAGATTATGGAAGGACTGATCAGTTTAAATCCAATTTGAATCAGTTTTCTGTTAATTATGGTTTTTTCATACTTAAAATTTTTTAAAGTTTGTGAAAATTGCATTAAAATATGTATTTTAATATTTTCTTTAAAATGCAATTTAATCATTTAATTTCAAAACATGCATTTTAAAATGTATTGAATCATGAATATTTCATTGAATGCAAAGAAATGCAAAATCCAAAATATAAGTGCATTTACAATCCCACCATATTTGATCAGAATGTGCAGATCAAATCAGTTTACACTGAAATTTGAGATCAAATTTCATACCCATCTTTAATTGGCACAGATTAGCATATTATAGACAGATTTCCTAAACCTGATTTCTTTTAGATATTTTGGGTAGCTTCTTTCAGAGATATTGCTTGGGAAATGAGAACAAAAAGTTTATATGCATGCCGCATCTGCAGAATCTTTCCTGTTTATTGATTAACTGTTCCTAAAATTAACAACAGCATGGTAAAATGCACTCCAGCCTTTCTTGGAGGTGCCTTAGGCTCCATTCAGAACCATCACGGAGTTGTTACAAGTATTTTTTGTTTGTGTGTGTTCAGGGATGGGGGCTGTTGCTTTGCAGACTTTCTGGATGGTGCATTTTTCTGTTAAGTAAGAACACTTTCTTCACCTTGCCTGTGTTCCAGATATAATATGGAAATTCCCATATTTAGGAAGAAATCCTATAAGCCATAGAATTCACATTAGTTATTACTAGTTTGTCCTATTCATTTCAATGGCTCTAGGTATGAACTATTAACACTGATGCATGCATTAACCAATTTCTTTACTCAATACTGAGATATGCTTTAGAAAGTGTTCACCCTTCCTTCTAAAAAAGCCTCTCTACAAATTCCTAAAATCCAATCTTTCTGCCTAGATGTATTAGAACAGGTTTTCCAGGTTATTGAAACATTTCTAGAATCCTTATGTGGGGAAAATGAGAGCTTTGGAATCAAATGTATGGAACTATCAGAGAGGATAGAAGATTGTCTCATGCCCCCTATAAAGGAAAAAGAAGGTTGAATGTTTCTTTCTTTGTAACTGTCTCACACCTCTAATTCTGCAGAGTCGATCAGGTATTAAAGCAGCTTTCTGATATCAAAGAATCAGAGAGACGTCTGAAGACCCTTGAGATGCAGGTATGGGAACAGCAATGGATCCTTTGAAATGGGAAATGGGAGGAAAATAGAATCCTTTGGGAACTGATAGGACAAAGGCTTCACAAGTAGTAGCAAAGGTGAAAAGTAACAGCAGTAGATGAAAAAAGGCCTGTCATATTAAGAGAGAAAATTCGGGGATGGGAGAACCTTTGGCCTTCCTCATATTGTTGGCTTTTCCTCCCCAGCACCTATACCAACCAGAACTGTTGGATGTTGTAGTTCACCAACCACAGATTTCTCCTCTAAGATTGCATTTTTTCACTAAATGGATTAAATACATCTAAAGAAATCACAACTGTTTTCAACAATGTTGTATTTTTTTTTAAAAGACACACTAGTATGCTAAGCCAGCAACAAGGAAATCACAATATGGCATAATATGACAACTGTTTCCCATAAACCTTCAAAAACACTACCTCCCAAATACGTTTCTTTCATTTACTCCCATTAGATGGAGTACTGTACCAGTGCCTTGTCTTGGATAGTAAATATCTTGGCCCAGAGTGACATAGCAAAAGGAAAACAAGTTCCACCTATTCAGAAAAAAGGTTAGTAGACGGGAAAATTCAGAAATATTTAAGAATATGTATATTCTGAAGTAAAGAATAGCATTTATCTGTGTAGATCTCTCAATGTGCATGTTTGCATGAATTTACATGTAGTCTATATGCAAAGTTTGCCATGAATGAACATGTGGGGAATGAAACTACAGAAAAGTTGGCAAATTGCTGAAGAAAATCTTCCTAGGCATGAGGATACTTCGTTCCTTTTCATATTTCCATCTAGAGGGCAAAAAATTGGAGAACAGTGATCCAAGGCTTCTCTAGATTTGATGAGGCTGCCATGCAAGAGAATCTCTTGCAAGAGAATTAGAAGCCAAGATGCTAATTTTCACACCCCTCTCAAGTTAAATTTATTTTCAAGTTAAATGAACCCCTCTCAAATTCCTTGTGTGTCCAATCATACCTGGCCAATAAAGAATTCTGTTCTATTCTATTATGCAAAATATGTTGGGTTCAATAAATACATTCCTCTGGAAAGCTTCCTTATTGGGTAAGGGTGGTGAAATCCAGAGCTGAAGGAAGTTAGTATTATACCAAAGCCCCATCATACTGAGACCAACAAAACAGACAGGAAAGAATAGAGCATCTTATTTTCTTTTGTTGGGTTAGGCTAAGTTGTTCCAGAACGTTCACTGATGTCATTATATTTATTTGCATCCCTCATCCTTTCTTATTATCAGAAAGGTGTGTCACAGTAGCTATAGATTTACATGATTTACAACTTCTTTTGGGACACCTCCTACACAGCTTCTTTTTGGGCTCTTTATGCCAGAATTAATTCCAAAATTCTGACAGTGATAAAGAACCACTATGGGTCTTCCCACAGTCATTGTGAACCCAGAGAGGTTAAAACTCCCTTTCTGAAGTAGTCTTCTTTCACAGCTATTGCAAGAAAAGAATGAATGAGTGAAAAAATAATCTGGAGCATGACATGCTACATTGATTTAGAGATAGTTTTACTTCAACCTGCTCTTCACTTCTAAAAAAGTGTTACTATTTTAAAAAATCCCAATTATACATTAAAAAACAGTGCTTTAATTGTTCATTCAATTGATGTTATTTACATAATTTCTATACTATCACAATTCACATTCTTGACATTATGTTCAGTAGAGCTTGAAATACAGGTTTAAGAAAATTATCTCCTTTTTTTAGTTAACCCCACCTACACTGGGGATGTAGATGGCATATACTCTTGATTAACTAGACTTTCTAGTATCACTGGACAATTTGAGTTCCATTTTAAGAATGTGACAGATTATAACTATATTACTAAAGTTCCTGAAGGGAACAATAATTAGATGCAATGGCACCCCAAATCTTCCTGGTCCTTAGTCCTCTTTATTTCTCACACAAGTTCTTTTTGGTAAAGACCAAGTAACATCAGTTGGAAGGAGTGGAAAGGGGTGGCTAACTATCAGACTAGTTTCCAAGTGTGGAATGGGAAAATCAAATGATTTATTCTACTGCTGAGAAAAATCCCACTTATTTCAGAAGAAACACTCCTCAACAGAATAAAGGTACTCCTTGACTTACAACCACAATTGAGCCCCAAATTTCTGTTGCTAAGTGAGACAGTTATTAAGTGAGTTTACCCTATTTTATGACCTTTTTTGCTACAGTTATTAAGTGAATCACTGCCGTTGTTAAGTAATAACACTGTTGTTAAATGATTTTGGTTTCTCATTGACTTTGCTTGTCAGAAGGTTGCAAAAGATGATCACATATGAGTCAGTTCCCAAGTAGCCAAACTTGATCAGGTGACCACAGGGATGCTGCAATGGTTTTGTGGAAAATGGCCATAAGTCACTTTTTTAAGGCCACAGTGATTTCAAAGAGTTATTAAATGAACTATATAAATCGAGGACTCCCTGTACAATTAATCTCATCTATAACTTGGTTAGCCTAATGAGAATCACTGCCCCATAGTGGATTATTTGGATGTAACAAAATAATACAGAAGCTCACATCTTTTGTTGATCTCTTTTCTTACAGATTGAACTTTTCCATAGAACATGAAAAGACAGTGAAGAAGTGTCAGCTGCTGCAGTTTACAAAATCCCAAAAGTGTCTCAACACTTGATGCCTCAGAGAATTAAAATGTAGGCTTCAGCAGGAAATAATTGAGAGAATCCAGGATCACATTTCAGTTCAGCTACAAATACCCTACGTCTGACTTTAGTTCCCTTCATTGGAAATATGAATTATCTACCTCACAGCATTTCAATGAGAATGAAATGTGGACAATTAGAACAATTGATATACCAGGCATGCAAAAACAATAGATAACAATCCTGTCCTATACTTATATTGATAACTGAATCAGCTGCTAATTTTGTTTGCAGTCGGTAAAATGAAGACTCAGAATGTTGTCAACCACTCAGAGTGCTGTTATATGGAGTGGTATATAAGTCTAAATGCTATTGCTAAAACAATGATATATGGGTGTAAATCAGTGGTGAGTTTCAAATTTTTTTACTACCGGTTCTGTGGGTGTGGTTTAGTGGATGTGGCATGGCTTGGTGGGCGTGGCAAGGGAAGGATACTGTAAAATCTCCAATCCCACCCCACTCCAGGGGAAGGATACTGTAAAATCTCCATTCCCTCCCCACCCCAGAGGAAGGTTACTGCAAAATCCCCATTTCCTCCAATCAGCTGGGACTCGGGAGGCAGAGAATAGATGGGGGTGGGGCCAGTCAGAAGTGTTATTTACCCGTTCTCCGAACTACTCAAAATTTCCGCTACCGGTTCTCCAGAACTGGTCAGAACGTGCTGAAACCCACCTCTGGTGTAAGCACTAAGATGGGCAATCTTTTGATGGCTAGGTCACAATTACATTGAGCTCTTCAAAATTCAAAAAGAAATAATATGATGCAAACCTGAGGAAACTAGCTTTTCTGGGGTGTTTGGGGGAAATGTTCTTTGTTTCTATTGGTTATACTTTGGTTTTCCCATGATTCCTGATATAAATTAGAAAGAAACTGTGGTTCTGATATGCTGCTCAGAGCTTTTGGATGAACGTCTTATCACTGGATATACCTGATATAATATTAATGGGAACATGCTATGCCTTAAAGGAATAAATGGGAATTAATTAAAGTCCATGACTCATATGCAGGAGGCCCAAGGTTCAGTCCCTGGCATACCTATCAAAAGAATCTTGATGTAGCAGGAGATAGAAATGTTTTCTTATTGCCTAAAAGCCCTAAAACTATTAATGAAAATAGATAATGCAATGATATGACCTATTACAAAACAGCTTTCTGTATTCTTAAGATAATTACCTCCATAAGTCTTCATATGGACAATCCAGGCTGACATTAATTTCTCAAGTGCATGTTTGCTTGATATCTCTTTCCTAGTTGTCTCTGAATCAACCAAGGTGCCATGCACTTGGTATTGTACAAGAAGAGTAAGTGAAATCATGTGTGATAACATTTTCTAATATAACAATGAGTAGAAACTAGAACTTTTCTAACTGATGATATATCCATCAGTTCTAATGGCTGGGATTCACAGACAACAGCATAGTTGACACTTGCAAGCCAAAAGATATTCTCCTAATCATGTAATTAGTTTTGTCTTGCTTGAGAAAAAAACTTGATTGGTTTATACTTTAAAATTATACCTACTAGATGATTAGGATTCTAGGGTCAAAAAAAAAATTAGCTCACCCAAGACTTTTGCTTAACCCACTCAGTTCTGGGAAATACAAAGAATATTATATCCATTTCAACCTGCACATGACCAAAGATCCTTTATATACAGGGAGAGGAAGTTGCTTGTTTGCAAACAGACAGAAGGCAGCAATCCTCAGTATTTAACCTGAATTTCCCTCTTGGTATTTTCAACATAGGTGATGTCTGGTCAGTAAAACCAATTGTACTTTTTATGTTAAGAAAACCTATACCAGTATACATTAAATGTCTTTCAGACAGAAAACTAAACATAGCCATGGCTAGGCAAAATTAAGTGAACAAAGGAGTTACTGAGAATCAGGCAGTCTTTCCCCTGCACCATTATCAAGTTAAAGTTGTTTCAAATATGGTTAATTTCACTGATAAATCAATATCATTGTATCAGGTAATATATTTCCTCCTGGCTACGTTAGGAGCAGCTTTATTAGGACGATAATTTTTAACTCTGCCACTTCCTGCCCATTTCCAAGCTGTTTTTAAGTTTGTTTCTTAAACCCAGCAATCAATCCTATCAAAGAGGATCCTAGCTCTCCATCATATTTGATATGCCCTGACCTGAGGTCAAAAAATCTGCTGCTCTCTTAATGGAATATTGATTCTCAGCTTTGTTTTTAATCATGGGAGTCTTCCCAGCACTCTGGAGATTAGCAAGGGGGGGAAACAGTAATCATGGTCAGTTACAGATAATTGCAGAATGGTATTATATTGCTAGAAGATAAAGTTTGTTCCAGAGAATAATTATGGCATTTAGCTTTCAATGTTAGCCTTCAGTCTTTTTAGGGTTTTTAAACTGTGAACTTATTTGTGAACCAAATGGTAACTAAAAGGTTATTTAAAAATCAAGTCATTTATACCAAGTCAATTTTCTTTAAAAAATGTCACTTTTATGGTTAAATTAATATTACTTCTTCTAACATTGCTTGTTGTTGTTGTTGTTGTTGTTGTTGTTGTTAGTTGCAAAGTCGTGTCTGACCCATCGTGACCCCATGGACAACGTTCTAACATTGCTAGAAGTACATAATAGAAGCATTAGAATGCATATGTCTGAAACTGTAATAAATAAAAGGAAATTAGTGCTGTTAATCGTGTGGTATTTTATAATATATTGAATTAAATGCATTTCATGAAAAGTTAAGATATTTTTTAAAAATCCAAAAACCTTCAGATCTTTTGGTACAATAATTCCTGATCATTATCCCTATAAAATCCCCTCCACAAAGTAAACTGTTTCAGATTTAGAATGACCTTAACGTAGTAGAGCCTTGGTAGTACAGTGGTTTAAGGCACCCTATTATTAAGCTGGTTATTAAGACCAGCTGCCTGCAATTACTGCAGGTTCGAATCTCACCAAGGCTCAAGGTTGACTCGGCCTTCCATCCTTTCTAAGGTAGGTAAATTGAGGACCCAGTTTGTGGGGGCAATAAGCTGACTTTGTATAAATATACAAAAGAATGAAGGCTATTGCTGAGCACATTGTAAGCCGCCCTGAGTCTTCAGAGAAGGGCGGCATATAAATCAAATTAAAAAAAACAAACAAACGTGGAATCTAATCATATATCACCAAATAGGGACAGAAAGAAAGGCATAGCTCAGTGTTTCTCACTCAGCTAGTATGCTATAGAGACATATTCATACACGCCAATTGTCACTTTAAAAAAAGTAAGCCCTCCTGTCCCACCCCCGCCCACGTTGCTTTTTGTTTGTAACAGCATCAAGCTTAAAAAAAATTACCGGATATTTTACCGGTTATTCTATAGGAGTGAGTGACCCAGGTCATTTCTGGCAAATTACATATCCTTTTATCATAGGAGCCCCTTGATTCCCAGGGAACAACTTGAAAGGGAACCAAAGTTGCCGGAACTCATTTCCAGTCCTTCTCGTGCACCCCCGGAAGGGGGCCTACTCAAAGCACCGAGCTACCGTAGAGATAGGAATAAAGAGTCGTATACTATTTCCGACTCGGCCCAAATTGTGACCACGCTTCACTTAAAATGCAAAGTCGGCTAGTCTACCGCCAACCAGTCCGTGAAGTATGAAGCTGTTGTTTCTGCGGATCGCTCAGCACCGAATTTGGGCTGGATGGGCCGCCGGGAAAACCATTTGACTAGACCTTTGCTGCAGCCTAAGGTGTGTTTGGGGAAGGTGATTTGTCGCTATTCGGTGGGCAGTTTTTAAACGAAGTATTACATGCTATCAAATCGTTTTTCATTCCTAGCAATTCCAGAGATAGATTTTCTCTGTGACGATCTATCCTTAACAAGCAATTTCCAACTATATCGTTCTGAGCACAATCGAATAACCAGTGACTTTTCCTTCTCCACCGTGGCTGGGTGTGCTTCCCTTCTTCACTTGGTGCCCTCCTTCCCCAGCCTCGATGCGTTGGTGGACAACACCAGACTTCCCCACCAGTGATGGGAACTGTTAATCACATCTGGAGAGCACCAGGTTGGGGAATGTTGATGGCAGAGGAGGAGGGCGGGGGGCTGAAGTGTTGATGGCTGCAAGGACACAGGAGGATAAAGGCAGGCAGGCAGGCAGGCAGGCAGATTCTTCCTACGGAGAATGAATCAGGAAGGGTTGAATTCTGAAAGGGGATGTGCCCACTCAGTGTGGCTTTGTCCTGGGCAAAAGTGTGCGGGGCTGCAGCTTTAGAGCCTAATGGAAATCTCCCTCTAAAAGCGGATTACTTTTCTCCCAGCTTTATGACTCTTTTGCATCCTTAGGACATGAAAATTGGATGTCTTTCGTTTTCTCCTCCCAGTGAAGATAGTGTGTCTTTCTCTAGTTTCCTACCTCTATAGAGAGGGGAATATTTCGGATGAAAGCTACACAAACTGTTTCGTCCGAGGGCGGATGAAGTTCACTTCCTACTCGGATCGTTGGAAGGTGTTGTTCCGCCTTTCGGGCTTCGTGTTCAGGAATAACGTCTCACCTAGATCTTCATGTTTCTGCGGATGCAGAATTAGATTTTTATGATCCCATTTACTAGTTAGGAGCCTTGGTAAGGTGGAACTTTTGCTTCCCACTTCACGTGGGCGACAGAACCTGAAATCCTTTCATTAAAAGAAGATCTCTTTCTAAACGCGTATATAAATCCCAGTCCAGGTTGTTGAATTATTTCCTCTTTTTTTCCAGTCTTTTCTTGGCTGCTGCCCAGAATTTTAGATCATTTAGAACTGTATTTTTTAAGTGTGGTGTGAAGACCCTTGGGCTTCCCCAAGGCTCTTTAGGATCTGTGAAATCAAAATGAAAATTGAAAATATTTGCAAACATTTAAAATGTAATTTTTAAATATATATTTCAAAACTAGGGTTTTTTGTGAAAAATATGTCAACATCCCATGAGTTTAATGTTATTTTTACATGATTCAATAAATACTCTGCAAATGCATTGATTTTAATTTTTAATAGGACCAATATTGATAAATATACAAACAAAAGTGTTTTGGGGTCCTCCATAGTTTTTGAAAAAGTGGGAAGGAATCCTAAGTGCAAAAAGTTTTAAGAAACACTAAGTAATATATTCAGATAATTTAAACATTTAACTTGTAATAATGAATGTTTCTTGTAAGGGTTTATATCTATCTATCTTGTTTCCATTTGGCCTACCACTTTTTTTATTTCTCTAATTGATTTATAGCAATGTTTTTCAACCTTGGTAGCTTGAAGATGAGAGATTTGAACTCCCAGAATTATCCAGACAGCCATGTTGGCTACGGAATTCTGAGAGTTGAAGTCCACACATCTTCAAGTTTGCCAAGGTTGAAAAACACTGATTTAGAGTCTCTGAGAACAATACTTTCTAAATTTAGCTTTCTTTTCGTGCAACAACTTCTCAACCTGCTCCCAAAGTTTAACACATGTTCTTAGTGTGGGATGTATTTCTTGCATGCTTTCAGTGGGATTTGCTATATAGGGGATCATAGAAAACTAAGCATGACACTCTGTTGCTTAGATGCCAAATGTCTCTCATTGCTTTCAGGATGCTCACCAGTATGCAGTGCTTTCTCATCAGTCAAGATAAGCGACATGATCCAGTTCTTCTGCCTGATGGTTTGACTGTAGTTCTAGGCAGGGGTCCAGAAACCCTTGTCACTGATAAGAAATGTTCCCGAACTCAAGGTATGTAGGTTTACTCTTTTTTGAAAAGGTATTATTGTTAGTATAAAAAAATTGCCTTCAGGAGCATGTTTTTTCTTATAAATGATGGCAAATATATGTGTCCCAGGATAATGTTGCAGGATCCAATCTGGGTCGATCACCAGATCCAACGGTTTTATCTTCTGACCCTTCAGACTCATACTGGAACCTCTCTTCAAGGAACTTCTCCTTGAAGAATGTGTGCTTTGTGTTGTTCTATGTGTGGCTTTTATAGAAGTTTTCTTCTTCCCCAGTTAGTTCACTGACTGTCATAACATTCAGTGTGGCTGAAGTTGTGTACTATGTTTTGAATTCTCCCTGTGCAATATTATAATTGGAAAAGAATTGCTATTCTTTATTAACCATGTGAGGAATGTTACAATTTAGCTAAGATTCAATTTTCTATGCTGTTACAGAAACTTGCATCTTTCCTCTATGTTTTACCTTTTAGAAATCCAAAAGCTTTAATATTTTTGTGCTCTATTTTTTCTTATTTTGGCTATCTTTTCAAATGCAATACAAATTTCATCAGTATTAACTAGTTAATGCTTTTTTGTTGAAGAAAATGAGAAGATAGAGGTAAAACTCAGGTCAGGGTTACTAAGGATTCCAAAGGTTTGAGTAAATACTGGTAAGGTAAATAACATTTGTTTTGCTCTTATTCACTTCCTTTATTCTCCACATTTCTCTTTCCTTTTGTCTATTTCTCTCCCCTCCACTCTTCCCCAACATGCTCACCATTCTTTTTTTTAAAAATATACTATCACTCCAGTACTTATGGTATTCTCTTATGCATATATGTTTTCTTCCTGAATTGCTTTATACATTGAACAGCAATTTTGAAAAGTATCTTGCAGAGTCCAGTCGTGAACATGGACACACATTCAATTTTGCAGTTACTAAGATTGTTGGATGAGCAGGCACAAAAACAGCCAGTAAAGTGACTGAAGCCTGGGAAACAGGCTCCTCAACAGGAGTGCTGATTTACCACAGGCCTTCTAAATACTATTAGTACTTAGTACTTCTAAGTACTATTAATTACTTAGAAGGCGAGGGCTGGGCAGCACAAGCAAACGACAGCCATCCACACATCCCAATCAACATCTAAAAAGCCACATACAACACACATTGTAAATACCATACAGAGAACAGCACACACTCTGCTGAAAAGAAGTTCCCTGAAGATAGGCTCCAATATGAGTCTAAAAGCTCGGAAACCACTGGTCCTGGTGACTGACCCAGTTTGGGCCCTGCAACTTTATCCTGGGGCACATATATTCACTTTCATTCATAAATGTATCTTGGCCCAGCTTTGAAGCAGGAGTGTAAGATTAGTTGGAACATTTCTGGGAAAGTTGAACTGAATAGTTTTAGAATTAAAAAGCTTCGACCTTGAAATATTTTGCACAACCCTGAAAAGTAACTCCGTCTTCTCTTTTTCTGTTCTCATAGTGGAATTGCTGGCAAATTATGCCTACCGATCAGTTCGAGTCACACAGGTGAGTTGGGGAAAACTTTGATTCCAAAGGGAGCTTCTTGTACAGGAGCAGAGACAGTTTCAAAATTAATCACCCAGCCCCTTGGGTTTAAGAGCCAACTGACTATGCATGATATTCTCATATTATTATGTGTTGGCAGCGAGGTATAAATCCCACATCTGTGGAAGAGATACACCTGCATTGTGGAGACAGCACAACGCTCCAAGAAGGAGAGACTCTGTACCTGGTAAACGGACTATATCCTTATTGCATCCGCTTTGAGCAAGATGACAACTCCGCAAAGAAGAACCCACTGGAATTCTTCTGCAGCAAGCAGATTCAGCAGAAGACAGAAGAAGATGGCAAGACCCATCCAGTCAAACGTCTCAAGGTTTCCTGTCCTTCTGAAGAAGAGGATGATGATGACTCATTTATAACTGAGAAACTGAGGCAGTTACAAGAGACCGCAGCACAGGCACACTCTTCTCAGAAACCTCTTTCAAAACTGGCACCCCAGCCCTGTGATTCCTGGGAGGACCATGGCAAGTTGCTGATCTTCACCAAAAAGGGAATAGTATCAAGTACTAAAGTAAGTATCCTTGCCTATTACTTTGAAATGCAGCTTCAAGAATACTGCTTATTCAAGTGTTGCTCAAGAAAAAATAAGACTATTTCTGCATTCTGTCCAGTTCTTTGAAATATAAAGTTTTATGTAACTGATCCAGAGTTAGACAAATCAAGTGGAAATCTATCTCTAACAACAGAGTAAAACAGTTTCTTTTATTTTTGCTCTTTGTTTACAAATTCAGAGGAATAATGCACAGATTATTGCACAGAGTAAACAGTATTTATCAAGAGACAAAAATATTTGTAGCTCAAGGTTGAACTTTGGGATTCTTGCTAGCATTGTTACCTAATTGTCTAATGAAATGTGTAGAAGAAAACAACTAAGCTCAGCAAGAACCAAGGACCCCATAAAATATTTACTTGCAAGTTCCATTGAGTAAAACAAAATTAGTATCACTTTTGGGAAAGTGCCTTTTATCCAGTGTGTTTCAATTACATACATACATTTCTTTTCAATTATTACTATACTGTCATAATTCCAAGCAGTTCAGGGAATTTGTGTCTTTGGGTGATTCTTGTTATTAAAAGAATATATTGCAATAATCTCATAAATACCAGGACTGTCAAGCAATGTCCTGATTTTGTAAAGTCTGGACATTTTGCTTTTTGTCTGCAAAAAGTCTAGCAAACCAGTATGGCATACTGGTTAAAGTAGTAGATTGGTATTCTAGTTTACATTCATACAGGAAAGCTTACTGGGTGACTTCGTGCCAGTCTCTCTCTCTCTCAGCCCAACCTTTCTCAATAAGAGTTATGTAAAAAAATGGAAGAGAAGAATACATTATACTGTATATGCTGCCACGGGCTCTTGAATGAAAGATAGGATAAAATATAATAAAGAAATATATGAATAAAAAATAAGACAAATAGTGTTGATTATGGGTGGTTGGTGAGTGTGGATGTGAGGCTTTTTTGGTGCTTTTTCACCCAGGTGGCAGGGTTTGATCTGGATGGAACCCTTATCACAACACAATCTGGAAAAGTGTTTCCTATAAGTCCTGATGACTGGAGGTAAGCACAGAGCTAAGGGATATAGAAGGGAGAGCAGATTTGTAGACAGCCAGTTAGCTGACATGGAAGTTCTTTCTTAGATGAAGAAAGTGAGTGCTAGATTTGAAAATCTATTTTCTTTGAACCTGTGGAATCTTTCTCAACCTAATGTTGCAAAACTACTATGCGGATGTGGCCTCAGGAAGAAGGGCAGCAGGCTGCTATATCTTTAGCTCCTTGAAGCAAGGGAAGGGGAAAGAGTGTAAATCACTGTTCTTCAAACTGATTCCTTTCAGATTTTTTAACTGCAAAATGAAATTACAGTCCTTTGGGAAGGCTGTTGTAAAGGAAATCCTGATTCTTCATCTGTGTTGTTAATTGAGCTGTCTTTATTAGAAACAAAGTTTTAATCTGCATTTGTTTTGTATTTTTAATACTTTAGTTCGATTGTCTTGATAATTGGTCACTTTACTAGAGAATAGAATTATTAAAGGACAGCCATTTAAATATCAGGCCATTGAAGTCACTTGTGTTCTGCCAAGAAAAACTGGTATAAAGTCCTCAACCAGCTTTGACGCCATTGGAAGACTTAAACCTACCTCATTCTCTAGCCCTGACCTAACATGCCAGGATTTTCATTGATGTAAATGGAGGAAGAAGGGAATTACATCACCTGGAGTTCCTTTAAATCAGATAGAATATTTTTAGAAATGGGGAAAAAAGAATGGGGATTACTTATGCTTCCATGAGGAAATATCAAATACTATAAGAAATACTTATCATTTTTGCAGAATAAAAGACTAAAAGTGAATTTGGAGTGCCATTTCTGCATTAAGGATTACATATTTTTAGTGATGATAATTGCATGAGTATATAGAGAGCAGCCTTAACTTTTTCTCTGATTTACAGGATCCTGTACCCTGAAGTACCTCGCAAGCTGAAGCAACTTCAGAGTGAAGGATACAAGGTATGGTTCTTCTTGTCTCAAATCCATTTTTTTCAAATCCAATATTTACAGACCCCTCGCATCCTGGACATAAACTGTTTCAACCCCTACCCTCAAAACAACGCTATAGAGCACTGCACAACAGAACAACTAGACACAAGAACAGTTTTTTACGATTTATATTGACTGTTTCCTAATATGGTTTGATTGCTTATTTGTTCCCTATGACTATCATTAAGTGTTGTACATTATGATTCTTGACAAATGTATCTTTTCTTTTATGTACACTGAGAGCGTATGCACCAAGACAAATTCCTTGTGTGTCCAATCACATTTGGCCAATAAAGAATATTCTGCTCTGCTCTGCTCTGCTCTGCTCCATTCCATTCCATTCCATTCCATTCCATTCCATTCCATTCCATTCCATTCCATTCCATTCCATTCCATTTTCTGTGTTAGTCCCTTCTCACTATAAGTAATCTCTCGTCTTCCCATCTCATCGACAGCTTGTGATCTTTACCAATCAACTGGGCATTGGCCGTGGGCGTCTTAGGCCCGAAATTTTCAAAGCTAAAGTAGAAGCTGTGATTGAGCGATTGGGTGTCCCATTGCAGGTGAGTTGCAAGGAAAGACAGCATCTCGCGTAGGTTACTCAGCAAAGCATGCAAGTTGAACAGGGGGGCTTTGAATGCCTATGGCAAAGTCCAGTTAATCTCATGAATTTTTTTCCCCATTTTCCATTTATATGGCTGCTCATCTCATCATGACAACTTTAGAGAGCTAACGGCAGTTAAATAACCATTATGTTGCATATCATGACACATAGAATAAAGAAAACGTGAAAGAGAAAATATGGTTTCAGTAAAGATTTGGACCCAGAAGGCAAAGATGGGAGAGCATTGAGAGAATGTGTAAAATGTCTCAAGTGGCGGTTGATACCCCCAGACTTATGGTCATGGGGGACTTTGGCTCGGGAGTTCATGGCTTCCATGACGGTCATGGACCTGACCCAGCTAATTCATGGCCCTACGCACGGGGGAAAACACACTGGACCTGGTTTTTGTCTCTGAACAGTGGTTGAGTGATCTTGAGATAGGGGACATAGTCACTGAGCCCTTGTCATGGTCGGATCACTCTCTCCTTCGCCTTGATCTTCGAACCGCGGTACCCCGCCGCAGGGAGGCGGAACCGGTAAGATGGTACCGCCACAGGTGCCTGATGGAACCCGATAGGTTCCAGATGGAGCTTGGGCCAATCTCCGAGGATCTTGCACACGCCTCGGCTGGAGACCTAGTGGCCGCCTGGGATAGAGCGGCCGCTGGAGCTCTGGATCGAGTCGTGCCTTTGCGGCCTCTGACCCGGCGCCGTTCTCACCTGGCTCCTTGGTTTACCAAGGAGCTGAGGGAGATGAAGCGCCGGAAAAGACGCCTAGAGAGTAGTTGGAGGGCTAGTCTTTCTGAATCAGACCGGACACTGGTAAGATCTCATATTAAGACTTACCTAGTGGCGATAAAAGCAGCAAAATGTACCCATTTTGCTGCTCTTATTGCATCATCAGATAATCGCCCGGCCGCCCTGTTTAGGGTGACCCGCTCCCTGCTCCACCAGGAAGCGCGGGAGGACCCCTTGGAGGGAAGAGCCGAGGATTTTGTTCAATATCTGCATGACAAAATCACTCAGATTCGGGAAGGTCTGGACTCCGACTGGGTAGGTCCAGCGAGGGTGACAGAGGCAGGTCTTGAGAATGTTATCTGGGACGACTTTGATCCTGTGACCCCAGATGATGTGGACAGGATTCTGGGTAGACTGAACGCGACCACATGTTTGTTGGACCCGTGTCCCTCCTGAGTAGTACTGGCTTCCCGGGAGGTGACGCGAGGTTGGCTCCAGGGGATTATAAATGCTTCATTGGGTGAGGGTACCTTCCCTGCCACCTTGAAGGAGGCGGTGGTGAGGCCTCTCCTTAAGAAGCCTTCCCTGGACCCGGCAGTATTGGCTAATTATCGTCCAGTCTCCAACCTTCGCTTCGTTGCGAAGGTTGTTGAGAGTGTGGTTGCGCGACAGCTTCCCCAGTACCTGGATGAAACATCGTATCTAGATCCGTTCCAGTCGGGTTTCAGGCTTGGGTACAGCACGGAAACGGCATTGGTCGCGTTGGTTGATGATCTCTGGAGGGCTCGGGACAGGGGTTGCTCCTCTGTCCTGGTCCTGTTAGATCTCTCTGCGGCTTTTGATACCATCGACCATGGTATCATGCTGCACCGGTTGGAAGAGTTGGGGGTGGGAGGCACTGTATTACGGTGGTTCTCCTCCTTTCTCTCCGACCGGTCACAGTCTGTGTTGACGGGGGGCAGAGGTCGACCCCGAGGCCCCTCATATGTGGGGTCGGTCCTCTCGGTCCTCTCGCCCCTTTTGTTCAACATTTATGTAAAGCCGCTGGGCGAGATCATCCGTGGTTTCGGGGTGAAGTACCATCAGTACACTGACGACACCCAGCTGTACATCTCCACCTCGGACCACCCCAACGATGCCCTTGAAGTGATGTGCCGGTGCCTGGAGGCCGTACGGATCTGGATGGGGAGGAACAGGCTCAGGCTCAACACATCCAAGACTGAGTGGCTGTGGTTTCCGACGTCCCAATATAGTCAGCTGGTTCCATTGCTGACTATTGGGGGTGAATTATTGGCCCCCACGGAAAGGGCTCGCAACTTGGGTGTCCTCCTGGATTCACGGCTGTCTTTAGAAGAGCACTTGACGGCTGTGACCGGGAGGATTTTTCATCAGGTTCGCCTGATCCGCCAGTTGCGTCCCTTTCTAGATCGGGACTCCTTACACACAGTCACTCATGCCCTCGTCACATCTCGTCTGGACTATTGTAATGCTCTCTACATGGGGCTTCCCTTGAGGTGCACTTGGAGGCTCCAACTGGCTCAGAGTGCGGCCGCGCGGGTGGTTATGGGAGCAACATGGAGCTCCCATGTAACACCTCTCCTGCGCGAGCTGCACTGGCTCCCGGTGGTCTTCCGAGTGCGCTTCAAGGTTTTGGTTACCACCTTTAAAGCGCTCCATGGCTTAGGACTTGGTTATCTACGGGACCGCCTGCTACCACCAATAGCCTCCCCCCGGCCAGTACGCTCCCATAGAGAGGGGCTCCTCCGGGTGCCGTCGGCCAAACAATGTCGGCTGGCGGCCCCCAGGGATAGAGCCTTCTCTGTGGGGCACCTACGATCTGGAACGAGCTCCCCCCGGAGATACGGAGGATCCCGGATCTTCGCACCTTCCGTCGCGTGCTTGAAATGTTTTTATTTCATCAAGCTGGCCTGGCCTAAATCATCTCCTATTTTAAATTTAAATTTTAAACATAAATTTTTAATCTGTTTAATTATGGGGTATTTTAAAATTCAGCTTAAATTATTTAATTTGTTTTAATTTATTTTAGATTTTGTATTTCCTGTGTTTTATCTTCTGGCTGTTCACTGCCCTGAGTCCTTCGGGAGAAGGGCGGTATAGCAATTTAATAAAATAAATAAATAAATAAAGTGTTTCTAGGTTGTAGCACCTAAATTGTAGCAATTTCTAGGAAGAGAGGTTTTCTTTGTTATTTCTAATTAGGAATTCAAGCAGCAGATTATGACATTTCCATTGTATTGTCCCATTTGCTGTCCTTTTTAGATGGGTTGAATTTGCAACTCCCATCATTCATAATATTTGGCATGGAACTCTAGGGAACTCTATTCTATTTCAGAGAAAATTTAAAGGTAATAAGAAACCATTATCCTGTAGCTAATTTTGGTATGTTTTATTTTGCATGTTATTCATACCCCTGTCAGGTACTTTCCTTCCATTTCATATTTTTAATAGTATAGTTTTTATTTTGTTATTAAGTTGTCTTGTGGATCCAATAGGATTTAAAGGAAAACTATACCACAAATATTTTCAAGTAGAACGTAGGTTTTTATGTAGAATTGCTTTTGGCAAGTTGGGGAAGATTTCTTATCTCTCCAACTATGTTCCTCTACTACAGCCTTTATTTTGGTTGCATCAAATGAGAGAAAGAAAGAGGGAGGGGAGAAAGAAAGAAAGAGAAAGAAAGAAGGAAGGAAGGAAGGAAGGAAGGAAGGAAGGAAGGAAGGAAGGAAGGAAGGAAGGAAGGAAGGAAAATAATGGTAGCCATTGACCATTAGTTAAAATGAATGGCTGCTTTGCTCCTCTTGAAAAGTTGTATCTGTTTGCTGCTTGTGCACTTGTAGTCTCTTACAGTTGCTACAGATACATTGTCATTTTGAGGTGATAAGAGATGAATCAGGTATCAGAAATGGATAATTTTGCAGAAATGTTCCAACTCCTGATTCACCTATGTCATCCGTGAGGGATTGAGTGGAATTCATTAATTGGGAGTAGACTAGTAATTATTAAATAATTAATTATATAATTATAATTAATGAGTAATTATTATAAGATTCAACTCAGGTCATGGGCTGGGACCTAAATAGTAATTGCTAAAAGTAAGAATTAGCTTCTGAGGGAAGGATGGGATCTAAGCCCAACTGGAATATTCACTTTTATTACCTCCCTTTCTCTGCAGGTCTTTGTGGCAACCAATTCAGGAATGTACCGCAAACCTGTCCTTGGCATGTGGGATTATCTGTGCAAAAAGGTACTAAAAGTGGGTGTGTGTATGAAAAGGGCTGGGAAGGAGCAAAATCATAGTCTGCTATTCCATGTCTGGATTTTCCCTTTCTCTCTCTCTCCTCTTTCTTCAAGGCAAATGGTGGCTTAGAAGTGTCTTTGCAAGAAAGTGTCTATGTAGGAGGTGAGTCAAGCACTAAGGAAGCAATAGCAATAGCACCATAGATTTATAAACCACCCTATAGTGCTTTACAGCACTCTCTGGGTGGTTTACAATGTTAGCATATTGCCCCCAATAATCTGGGTCATCATTTTATTGACTTCAGAATAATGGAAGGATGAGTCAACCTTGTGCCCTTCAGGATCAAACATTTGGCTGTGGGCAGAGTTAGTCGGTAGTACTACATTCTAACCATGTGCCACCAGTTTGAGTTCCGCCACCAGGAAGGCCATTTGATATAATAATAGAGAGTAGATTTGACTCACTCCCAGAATCTACTTATCCTGGCCAATGATACTTTCTAAGCCTTCAAAGTCAAAGCCTAGTTTATAAACTTATTACTGATATCCTAGTGATCAGTTTCCCATCTCATGGCAATGGCTGTGTTCATATCTTTCTTCTGTTTCATAGATGCTGCTGGACGTCCAGCAAACTGGGCCCCTGGACAGAAGAAGAAAGATTTTTCTTGCAGTGACCGTCTGGTAAAAGAGAAAACCTACTCCTTCTTACATCTTACAGTATTTCTTGTCTAGGGATTAATCATATTGAACTTCTGGGATGAAAATATAATCAATTCAAGAGCATCTAAATCCCTTGCTGTTTCTTTTGTCTTTAATCCAGTTCTCAGGATGATTGATAGGTCTCTTTTGTCGTCTATGATATGATAGTTTGACACTAGTACTATGTGTGCAGAATTCTGTATGACAATGGGTTTGCCTTGCAGCTTTCAGTCTGATTTAGAGTTTATGAATTTATTTTTTTCTCCCCTGAGGTAAAATAAATATTTTAAAAATTGGTAGTCTATTTTTTCTAACCATGTTGTTGTTAGTTGCGAAGTCGTTTCCAGCCCATCGCGACCCCATGGACAACATTTCTCCAGGCCTTCCTGTCCTCTACTATCCTCTGGAGTCCATTTAAGCTCACGCTGACTGCTTCAGTGACTCCATTCAGCCATCTCATTCTCTGTCGTCCTCTTCTTCTTTTGCCCTCAATCTTTCCCAGCATTAGGCTCTTCTCCAGTGACTCCTTCCTTCTCATTAGGTGGCCAAAATATTTGAGTTTCATCTTCAGGATCTGGCCTTCTAAAGAGCAGTCAGGGTTGATCTCCTCTAGGACTGACCGGTTTGATCGCCTTGCAGTCCAAGGGACTCGCAGGAGTCTTCTCTAGCACCATAGTTCAAAGGTCTCAATTCTTTGGCGCTCAGCCTTTCTTATGGTCCAACTTTCACAGCCATACATTGCAACTGAGAAAACCAGAGACTTGACTATATACACTTTTGTTGGCAGGGTGATGCCTCTGCTTTTTAGTATGCTGTCTAGATTTGCCATAGCTTTCCTCCCCAGGATCAAGCGACTTTTAATTTCTTGGCTGCAGACCCCGTCTGCAGTGATCTTGGAGCCCAGGAAAATAAAATCTGTCACTACCTCCATTTCTTCCCCACTTATTTTCCAGGAGTTGAGAGGGCCGGATGCCATGATCTTAGTTTTCTTAATGTTGAGTTTTAAGCCAACTTTTGCACTCTCCTTCTTCACCCACATCAAGAGACTCCTTAGTTCCTCTTCGCTTTCTGCCATTAGAGTGGTGTCATCTTTATATCTGAGGTTGTTGATATTTCTCCCGGCAATCTTAACTCCAACTTTTGATTCATCTAGCCCCACCTTTCTCATGATGTGCTCTGCATATAAGTTAAATAGGCAGGGCGATAGTATACAGCAATGATGGCTAACCTTTTCCGGACTGCGTGCCCAAAGCACACATGTGTGCGCCCATACCCTTAAAATGCAATGTATGTGCGGTCCCACTGCACGTGCCCTGCCCCCCCGTGCATGCACGCACAGGCCCCTGCATGCACCCTGCCCCTCACACATGCATGTGTGTGCCCCGCCTCTTGCACATGCACGTTCACCCCACGCATGCGCAGCAGTGACCCGAAGACCAACTGGCCAGGGAGGTGCATGCGCATGCACAGCAAAGCTGAACTGGGGTGATGGCTCGCATGCCATTAGAGACGCGTGCCACCTCTGGCACACGTGCCATAGGTTCGCCATCACGGGTATACAGCCTTCCGATACTCATTTCCCAATTTTGAACAAATCAGCGGTTCCGTGTCCAGTTCTCATTGTTGCTTCTTGACCCACATATAGGTTTCTCAAGAGACAAATAAGATGGTCTGGTACTCCCAACTCTTTAAGAACTTGCCACAATTTGTTGTGATCCACACAATCAAAAGCTTTAGCATATTCAATGAAGCAGAAGTAGATATTTTTCTGGAACTCCCTAGCTTTCTCCATGATCTAGCGTATGTTGGCAATTTGATCTCTAGTTCCTCTGCCTCTTCGAAATCCTGCCTGTACTTCTGGTAGTTCTCGATCCACATACTGCTGGAGCCTAGCTTGTAGGATTTTAAGGATAACCTTACTAGCATGTGAAATGAGTGCAATGGTGCAATAGTTTGAACATTTTTTGGCATTGCCTTGCTTTGGAATTGGAATGTAAACTGACCTTTTCCAATCCTGTGGCCACTGTTGAGTTTTCCAAATTTTCTGGCAAATTGAGTGTAGCACTTTTACTGCATCATCTTTAAAGATTTTGAATAGCTCAGCTGGAATACTGTCTCCTCCACTAGCTTTGTTGTTGCTCAGATTTCCTAGGTCCCATTTGACTTCACATTCTAGGATGCCTGGCTCGAGGTCAGTGACCACCCCATCATGGTTATCGGGGTGTTAAGTCCTTGTATAGTTCTTCTGTGTAATTTTGCCACCTCTTCTTAATCTCTTCTGTTTTTGTTAGGTCCCTCCTATTTTGGTCCTTTATCATGCCCATCTTTGCATGAAACATTCCCTTCGTATCTCCAATTTTCTTGAAGAGATCTCTAGTCCTCGCTATTCTATTGTTTTCTTCTATTTCTTTGCACTGTTCATTTAAGAATGCATTCTTATCTCTTCTAGCTATTCTCTGGAATTCTGCATTCACCTGGATGTATCTTTCCCTTTCTCCCTTGCCTTTCACTTCCGTTCTTTCCTCAGCTATTTGCAAAGCTTCCTCAGACAGCCATTTTGATTTCTTGCCTTTCTTTTTCTTTGAGATGGTTTTAGTTGCTACCTCTAGTACAATGTTCCGAACCTCCATCCATAGTTCTTCAGGCACTCTGTCTAACAGATCAAATTCCTTAAATCTATTTGTCACCTCTACTGTACATTCATCAGGGATATGATTTAGTTCATACCTGAGTGGCACAGTGCTTTTCCCTACTTTCTTCAATTTAAGCCTAAATTTTACAACGAGAAGCTCATGATCTGATCCACAGTCAGCTCCTGGTCTTGTTTTTACTGACTGTATAGAGCTTCTCCATCTTTAGCTACAGAGCACATAGTCAATCTGATTTCTGTATTGACCGTCTAGTGATGTCCATGTGTAGAGTCACCTCTTGGGATGTTGGAAAAAAGTGTTTGCTATGACCATTGTATTATCATGACAGAATTTAGGTACCATGTTAGGTACATTTTAATACTTTTCTTACTTACTTATTAAAATTGGGGAGATATTTTTACATCTCTCACTTTATTTCCCCCTCTTTAAATATCTAATATATCCTATAAGTAAATAGGAAAACTGGGCCAGAATTATATATATATATGGTCTCTTCTTGATTTGAATGTAAGAATTGCTAAAGTTCAAAATAATTACACTAAATTATAAAAGTCATAATTAACTTAAACAGGGCTGTAATGTTTCTTGGGGCAGACAAAGATGATTAGCGGTCTAGGAAGGGTTTGGCAATCTAAGCAGTAAAAAATAGGAATTTATTGCTGAGAAAAAAAATGCAGAAAAGCTGCATGAATATGCATTTCTCCACAGTCAGAGCTAGCATTGCATTGGCATAGACTATACAGCTATGAGTTGGTAGTCTTCACATCTGTATGATTCCTTCCAATTTACTCATTTTCATGTATGAACAGGAATCCTGTGATTTTGGGGGTGCTCAGATTTGTGATTCAACAATATTCAGCAAGACCCACAGACCCAGAGGTTCTCCCAGTACTGCTTTAAGAGCTACAGCAATTATTTTCTGTATCAAAAATTACAAACTTCTGACATTGAAAAAAATAGCAGTAAGAAATTTGGCAGCCAGACTGAACCTTTTTCTTTTAAACCAAAATATATGAAGAATGGCTGCAGGATTTGGGTTTGCTAGTCTAAAGAAAAGAAGAATTAGGGTGACATGATAGCAGTATTCCAGTACTTGAGGAGCTGTCACAAAGAAGAGGGGGTCAAATTATTCTCCAAAGCTCCAGAGGGCAGGACAAGAAAATAATGGTTGGAAACTAATCAAAGAGAGAAATAACCTGGAATTAAGGAGAAACTTCCTAACAGTAGGACAATTAACCAGTGGAATAGCTTGCCTTCAGAAATCATGGCACCCCATCACTGGAAGTTTTTAAGAAGAGGCTACTAGACACACACTTATCAGAAATGGTACAGGTCCTTGATGGCGAATCTATGGCACACGTGCCGAAAGTGACACACAGAGCCATCTCTCTGGGCACGCGAGCTGACGCCTGTTCTTCCGGATTCCGGCACACCGGGCAGCTGATCTTCACACGCACAGGAATGCTGCAAACTGGAAGAGCAACCACCCAGAGGGCATGCATGCACCATGCGGCTGCTCTTCTAGTTTCCAGCGTGTGCATGCGTACCAGCCAGCTGGTCTTCCAGTTTCTGGTGCACATGTGTGCGTGAAGACCAACAGGCCAGTGCTCATATGCATGCTGGAAACCAGAAGATCATTTTCCCGGTGCGCACATGCACTCTGGGCGGCTGCACTTCTGGTTTCTGGCATGCGTATGCACACCAGCCAGCTGGGGTTTTTTTTTTGTTTTTGTTTTTTAATTTGATTTATATGCCGCCCTTCTCCGGAGACTCAGGGTGGCTTACAATGCGTTAAGCAATAGGCTTCATACTTTTATATATTTTATACAAAGTCAGCTTATTGCCCCCACAAACTGGGTCCTCATTTCACCTACCTTAGAAAGGATGGAAGGCTGAGTCAACCTTGAGCCTGTCTTCAA